>OY804584.1:56488775-57764775 GCA_963680875.1 Bathymodiolus brooksi | reverse complement strand
CGATTACACCTCCTGGGTGTTTATTATGCCATGTTTGTTATATTATGTAAGTTTATATGGTGTATGTTTTTGCTCTCCTGGACCAAAGATCTGTCCATGTCGACTCTGTAAACTTTTTATATTCCATTTTTGAGTTTCAACATCAAAGGTTCAAATGTAAATAAAATTGACAGTAAACTTCATTGCATAGTTTTAAGGTTGTTTGAAAACAAAATGGCCACTACAGCTGTCAGAAAACTTTATCCAGTCACAATGGGAGTGCTTAACTAAATATGTCGATGCACATCAAAAACTAGCACATACCTTAACCCTCATATTCTTTGATTGTAAGTGCATGATTGAATTTAATTTATATCTCTTTTGAAATTTAAAAACTCCAAGATTAGGGTCTTAGAAGACAGAATTTATTCCAGAAACGTGTTGTGCATACTATATTTGATATCTATGTTTTATTCGTATTGTTCAGCATGCCATCCATCAATACCTGGTAAACTTTCTAACACAAGGTACAAGTCAAACAAACCTCGAAATTAACTAGACACATATCTGGTAAACTTCCTAGCATAATATAAAAGTCAAACAAACAGTAGAGTACTAAACAAATACCTAGTAAACTTCCTAACATAAGGTACAAGTCAACCACACCGAGTAGTGGACTAAACAAATACCTAGTAAACTTCCTAACATGAGGTACAAGTCAACCACACCGAGTAGTGGACTAGACAAATACCTGGTAAACATCCTAGCATAAGGTACAAGCCAATCAGACATTGTAGTAAGCTGGACGCATAAGGTACAAGACAAGCACACCTTGTAGTGAAATGGGCGAAATACTTTTAATAATAATTTTTCTCAGCTTAAGTACATTTGATTTCATTTGATATTTTGGTGTTTAGCGCCACTTTCAACAATATTTCAGCTATATCATGGCGACCAGTTTTGGTGGTGGAAGAAGCCAGAGAGAACCACCGACCATGGGCAAGCAACTGGTAGACTTTATCACTTGCGAGTCGAGTGCACCCTTTTTTGTAATCTACAAAGCTGGGCGCGAACCCACACCGTATTGGTGATAGGCTTGTATGAGTTCTTAGGTAATCCAACTACCTAGCTCATTGAACCACCCGGGCCCTCGTAAAGGGCTGGGCCAAGTACCCATGCAACATCCTTACTCAGGTACAAGTCAAACACACCTCGTAGAGCGATGAGCCAAATACCTAGGAAAGATCCTAGCGTAAGGTACAAATCAAACACACCTCGTAGAGAGCTAGACTAAGTACCCAGGAAACATCCTAACATGAGGTACAACTCATACACACCTCGTAGACGTAGAGAGCTGGACTAAGTACCCGTGAAACATCCTAGCATAAGGTACAAGTCAAACACACCTCGTGAAGAGCTGAACCAAGGACCCGTGAAACATCCTAATGTAAGGTAACGTCGTAGTGAACTGGACCAAGTACATGAGAAGCATCCTTACATAAGGTACAACTCATACACACCTCTTAGACGTAGAGAGCTGGACCAAGGACCCGTGAAGCATCCTAGCATAAGGTACAGGTCAAACACATCTCGCAGAGAGCTGGACGAAGGACCCGGGTAACATCCTAATGTAAAGTATATGTCAAACACACCTCGTAGAGAGCTGGACCAAGTACCCGTAACACATCCTAACGTCAAATACAAGTCACTCACCTCGTAGAAAGCTTGGTCACGTACCCGGGAAGCATCCTAACGTAAGTTACAAGTCAAACACACCTCGTAGAGAGCTGAATCAAGTACCTGTGAAACATCCTAACGTCAGGTACAAGTCAAACACACCTCGTAGAGAGCTGGACCAAGGACCCGTGAAACATCCTAACGTCAGGTACAAATCAAACACACCTCGTAGAGAGCTGAATCAAATACCCGTGAAACACCCTATCGTCAGGTACAAGTCAAACACACCTTGTAGAGAGCTGGACCAAGGACCCGTGAAACACCCTATCGTCAGGTACAAGTCAAACACACCTCGTAGAGAGCTGGACCAAGGACCCGTGAAACACCCTATCGTCAGGTACAAGTCAAACACACCTCGTAGAGAGCTGGACCAAGGACCCGTGAAACACCCTATTGTCAGGTACAAGTCAAACACACCTCGTAGAGAGCTGAATCAAGTACCCGTGAAACACCCTATCGTCAGACACCCCGTGGAGTGCTGAACCAAGGATCCGTGAAACATCCTAACGTAAAGTACAAGTCAAACACACCTCGTAGAGAGCTGGACCAATGACCCGTGAAACATCCTAACGTAAGGTACAAGTCAACACATCTCGTCTAGAGCTTGACTAAGTACTCGGGGAAACATTCTAGCATTACGCACAAGTGAAACATACCTCGTAGAGAGCTGGACCAAGTACCCGTGAAACACCCTAACGTAAGGTACAAGTCAACACACCTCATAGAGAGCTGGACCAAGTACCCGGGAAACATTCTGACGCTGTATTTTGAATGTTAATTATTCTTCTTTAAACATGAACTTCAATATAGTATCCATACATTTTCAATAATGTTAAAGTAAAAGCTCTGAGGGGTCTTAGAGTTGAAATGTATACCTATCATTTCACCACTGGTTTGACTGTCGTGACACAATCGTCTATAATCATATGATTATTTATTATGTGAATGTGTACAATTCGCCAATGTCTTTTAGATTTTAGTCTAATATAATGAAAATGAATATAATACAAAAATGTATATGGATTTATATAATTTGCTGAGGGAATATATGAATGCGGGTTGTTTTTCAAAGACCAATTGCGCCATTGTACTCAATTTTGCCGTAAGTACCTTTCCACCCCCACACACACCCCTCCCGTTGGAGAAAAATCGGGCACATGTTTGCAGTAGCTTAATTGAAATGACAACTGGTGCAATAACAACGTAGATATCAAATTTAGTGCACACGGCGCGTTCCTGTAATAGCCATCACCAGTTACGATAAACATTAAGTGTTTGGGTGCAAACGAGGGTCGAAACAAGATGGCAACAAATCTGATAAGGTCACCTATGCCTGAGCGAGTAGAATCTTATTTTTTTTTAATAAAGATTACACTATTTAGATAGAAACTGTAAATTTCAACAATAAATATATCTAATAAATAAACCAAAACACTGATACCATTGGGGACTAATAGTCCACCAGTAGAGGTATCGACCCTGTGATGGCAAAACAAATATATAATTTACAGCATGTGACAACTCCAGACAATCCCGTAGTTAACATGAATTCTATAAATTCACAGGATTTTTGTCTTAGAATTTTACGAAATTGAATATAATCAATTAAACGAAAACTTCAGGTTCACCTGAGTCGGAATCACACACTTGGTTATTTAAGAAATAAATCATGGAAGCCAGAATGTGTTTTGAGTTTTAACATGGGTTGGCGAATATGAGTATTTTATCCAGACCCAGAGGCACCCATGTTAAAACTCAACAAACATTCTGGCTTCCATGAATTATTTCGATTCTGATATGTCTAAGAGTTTCCCAGTTACTTAAAGCTGTACCAAGTTTCACACACTGTTTTCCATTGGAGATTCTTAGACACCATATGTTTTTAATTTTAGTATTAGAAGGTCGTGTGGCAGGCAATCAAATGCATTTGAAAGGTCCATTAATACCGCTGCGATATATTTATTTTGACCTAAAGATAGCTTCCATTCTTCAATTATTTTAAGAAATGGTGTTTGACATCCATATCCTGATCTGAAAGCAAATAAATATGGATGAAAATGTTTATTGAAAAATTCTACAAGTTGGTTATAAATGGCTCTTTAAAATTGGTTTGATATTATCTGAAGAATGCTGACTGTTCTATAATTTCTGTAGTGGAGAATACACTCGAACTGTAGATTCTTAAAAATAATCAACGAGACCCGTAAGGGTCGAGTTGATTATTTTTAAGAATCTACAAGTTGGGGTGTATTCTCTTACATAATACATTTTTATCTGCAACAGTGTTTTCATTTTATATTTTTACCTTTTTTATGTTGAGAAACCCAAATAGGGTACCTGTAAAGTGCGAAACGAAATAAAAACGGAAAGCAACGAAACGAAACGAAACCGAACGAAACGAAACGAAATCAAACGAAACGAAACCAATCGAAACGAAACGAAATCGGGTAAAATTTTCGATATATTTCGACCAGAGAAAGAAAAATGTAGTATGAAGACTTAGAAGATTTAATTTCATAGCGAGCATTTTTTGTGTAGTAAATAAATGGTCACGTGATCCATAATGAACAAAATTAAAGCGGAAGGCCCGCATCACAAACACTCGACTCGTGGACCCCCTTTTCGAGAATTTCGCCTATATCAAGAAAAATCACATATTTTCTCTTCTGTTCAATAAAATTATGTTTATATGATATGAAATACCATTAAGGTCGACTTTGTGAAGTTCCTGAAAACTGCGCCATATACTAGGAAATATCATTTTTCAGACACTGCACAAAATTCACATTGATAGTGTGGTATTTTGTATCAAATAAGCATTATTTTATCGAACAGAAAAGAGGTAAAAAAAAATATGTGATTTTTCTTGTTTTAGGCAAACTTCTTAAAAGGTGGATCCAGTGGTGGAGTGCTTGTGGATCGGTATCCCCCTCCCCCCTCATTAAAGACGGTTTCTTCGCTTTACACCACCTGTTTATAAAGAGGAAAGTAGGTATATTTGCATTTAGACACATTCTTACCGAACTGTAATCGTAAATTGCAGTTTCGTCCATAGCTACAACGTTAGCTGTGTTTTGGATTTCAAAGGTGTGTAAACACTTCCTTGCCTTGGGATTCAGAATAAAACTGAAGGGCCGAAGATGTACGTGACATAAAAGCTAAAAAATCGTTCAAAGGGTGTGCGAAATTGCAAAGCCTCTGAACAACTTTTTCAGTTTAATTCTACAAAGGAAATTACCGCCCCTGATTGTTTTCTCTCGGCGACAGTAAAGATACAGCGGGGTAACTTCAAAAACATTTTAAACAGTTTGTGAGGTCCTGCGTAAGGGGTAGCCAGGGATCGTATAATTACTAATATAATCACATGTTTTGCAACAGTAATCATTAATTTTTCCCTAAACGCGATACTCAAATAATCAGAAATGATTTTGGAAATCAGATAATCAGGAAAAATTACCCCTGTAAATAAAATTATCACTTTTAAATTGCCAAATAATCTAATAATCAAAAACCCTATTCACAGGCTCGTTTGTCGGTGCCTTTCAGTGTTCAGATTTAAGTTTTGATTTTTGCAGTGATATTTCTTCTTTTTTTTTCCGCACAAAACGCGTTTCTTTATGAAAGATATCAAGTTCCATTTAGCCCTTCAATAGATGATCGTATTGGTAAAACTTTGCATTCTAAAAGTTTTGATATTGTTGAGGGCATAGGTTAATTTACACTTGCTCACTCGACACCTGGCTTCTGTTGTTACCTCTTTGAATGTGAAAGGGGCGAGATGTTTTACTATTATGGTGCGTTTTGGGCCAGTAAAGCTAATAAATTGTGTTGAGATAATATCATGGTTGGGGATAATGATTTTTAAATCTACAAGTTTGTCGAATAAATTTTTGCACTGATTTGAACAATAAAGTATTAAATTCTTCACTAATTTCGTTACATCCAAAGAGTATATATTCTATAGAGATGGGAACAATGTTATTAAAATAGTTAAACAGAGAATTTCTATCGTGTTGATAAAGTGGACATTCAAGAAAAAAATGAATAGCATCCTCAAATAAATGACCACATACACAATGTGGATCATTCTTCAAATTTACTCTATATAAATCGACATTAAGGCCACTACATCTATGTCTTAGCTTAGTATGTATTATGTTAGTTTTCCTATCGCCAATATTGTAAAATGAAGCCACCGGAATTTGGACAGGCTGAATGTTTAACGATAGTCCATTTTTAGAATAAATTGAGCGTTTCAGACAAAGATATTGTAAGGGTTTTTGAATTTTTTCTTGTTATTTTTAAACTGAACATTTTCATTTTATTCAAATAAAAAGTCTACTTTCACTTTAACTTCAGTTCGTATTTTCTTGTTTGTGCGGAAAGCTGAGATACCTTCCGGTTTAAATTTGTTCATTATGGATCACTTGACCATTTATATACATGTACTACTCAAATATTACCGCTTAGCGCGCCTCTGTGATGCTCGCTATGAAATTAAATCCTCTAAGTCTTCATACTACATTTTTCTTTCTCTGGTCGAAATATATCGAAAATTTTACCCGATTTCGTTTCGTTTCGTTTGATTTCGTTTCGTTTCGTTTCGTTTGATTTCGTTTCGATTCGTTCGGTTTCGTTTCGTTGCGTTCCGTTTTTATTTCGTTTCGCACTTTACATGTACCCAGTTAAATAAGCCACAATTAACAAAAAATAAACAACCAAATTTTATCGGCATCCGTGCTTTCGATTCTCGTTTATATTTAGATATTTCAAGGTCTTTCAATTGTCCCAAATGTTCACCTGGGGTCTGTCTGATTTGTTATTACTTGCGGTCGATTCGTTAGTTGTTTTTGTATTCCGAGAATGCATTTTAAAAGTTCACATACTCGTCAGTTCTGAACATAAATGATGCCAGACCTGAAATACTTGTCTCGTGTCTTGTATATATTGATCAGTTGCTTCTTTAAGCAAATTGTTGATATTTTTTTTAACAACGTTTACTATCAAGAGTCATATAAACTAATTATAGAGTATAGTGTGGTCCCCGTAGCCGAGTGGTTAGATGGAAGTTTTGAAAGTCAAAGTAAGCTTTAAAAAAGCCCAGTAGTGGTTCGATACTCGAAAGTCCCATGATATGTATAACACGTTTTTAAGCCTAAAACAGTAAAAGGTTTAAGTTCATGTATTCAAGAACTAAAGAAGAACTTGTAGATTCTGAAAAATAACCCACTGTTCGAACAATAGAGTAACGTCAGAGAAATGTATTATATAAATTTAAGATCAGGTGTATCAATTTTATTTTTATTGATTTAATCTATACTAGGATGGTTAGTTTCTGGTATTGCTACCAATGTTTTTGGCCACATATATAAAAAAAAAGTCATTAAAGCACCCCACTTCTTTTTGGTTGTTTATGATCTTTTCGTTATCTCATAATATTATATCTTTAGAAAAGTGACTTCCCGTATTTGTAATGAACGGTTTTATTGTTGACCAGGGCCGTATTCATAAAGCCCCTTAAGTTAAGATTTTCCTAAGGAAACACTTAAGTTAAGGAAACTCCGCCCATTTTACTTAAGTGGTATTCATAAAACTTCTTATCTTAAGTATTTCCTAAGAATAACCTTAAGTTAAGGAAACTCCACCCATCATACTTAAAATCATTTAAACTTGTTTAAAACATTTAAAAAACGCAATAAAATTGGTCTTTCAGCTCGCATTACTATATAATAACGGGGGAAACAAGTAGCGAGAAATATGTCCTGTCATGCAATAATTCCCACCAGAATTCCACGAAGATTTTCCGTATTCATATGACCTCTGCTGAACTTGAGATTGTTGTCAATGAAAGAAACATTCGAAGCGTGGACCAAAGAGAAAATTTACAGATTCAGAAAGAAAACACCGGAAAAGAGAATCGAATGCTAAATTGGGTAAGAGCAGGATATGGATTGGAGACCAGTGTGATCGTTGGAATGAGCTCAGATCAGTTCTACGAGGGAAAACCAACGCTGAAGTGGCGAAAATTCTGTTGGACTGGTAAGTCACCAATAGATACGATAACGTAACCCTCATTCCGCCTGTGCTCCAGTTAGGGTTACGAATCGGTCCCATTCAACGTATGGGAGCAAATTAAAATTTTGGTTAAGTGAATATTTCAACTTTCTTTTTGCATATCTGATCATAACTTATTATTCCCTACAATTTTTAAGTAATGGCGATACGAAATAAGTGTTACAATACCTGTTTCTACCTTCACGATAGATTTAGTATTCGAAAATTGTTTCTTGTCCGCCATGGCACCTTACGTATACTCTCGTGATGGGCGGAGCCTATCCATATATGGATCTGAATGCCAAATATGAAAAACATTACTACGATGTTTTCCTAGAGTCTTACTACGATTGATCCAAATAAGGATATCTCCAAAACGAGGCAAGTGCACGTGAAATAGCAACTTGTAAACAAAATGTCGGACAGAAAGAAGATTTCATGCATTAAAATTTTCAGATGGATATAAGTCTACCATGGATTGATGCAGCGTTTACTTAACACCTCAAGGTTTACCTAAATATATTTATCTTTCACCCCCCCGTTAATTTTTCCAACCACTTACAACGGAATTAGGACAAAAAACCGCCCGGTGTGAATCACTCCGGGCGCTGCTCCCATACGTTGAATGGGACCGATTCGTAACCCTCGCTGGGAGCAAAAGCGGACTGAGGGTTACGTTTTCGTATCTAAGTCACCAAGTGCAATGTTTACATTTTAACGATGAAAATAAATCGTACATTGTGGCTGATAGAAGTTATAAATTTATTCCGTAGGTGAATACATCGAAGGAAACATATATTTATTTATCATCTATATCTTAAATGGATGTTATTTACTTCGAAATAGGTGATAAAACCTGTCAAATACCAACGGTAAAATCGAGACGAAAATATTGAGGCCAGTCAAAGGGGTTTTTTAAAATATAAATTATCGCTTTTAATACGGCGTCATAAATTGCAAACAATATTCTTTAGTGTTTTGTATCGAATTTTGCTTTAATTCTGAAGTATTTTAATTGAGAATATATTCTAACAACCTTTGTGGGAAACAATGGGGGGGGGGGGGGGGGGGGGTATTGTTGTGAATATAGTATATCGATATTAAATACTTTATTTTAAACAAATTTGGGACTTAACTCTGTTACTGACTTTATATCGATATAATAAAGTATTTGATCCTCAATCAAGACATCCCGGAAATGGGGCCTTCTGCCCCTAACTGTACTAGTAGTCACACTATCACAGATCTTCATTATTTTTGTCATTTTACAATTTTGCATGGTCAATTTCAGCTACATGTATGATGAGAAAACTCAGGAGATACAAACAGCAAAACAACTTAAATTACAAGATGATAGTGTGTTTGCCACAAGTGTGCCATTGTCTGATAATACAGCATGTGCTGCATTTACGTCCACTCCAGAACGTGCCCATCAGAAGCCCAACATTACTGTTGCAGATGTTTCTGAGATTTCAGCATCAGAACATGAGATTGGTAGAATGTAAGTTTAATAAAACAACATAGTGAAAGTATATATTATAAATGTTATTGCTGTTTATGGTATTTTAAGCAATATTATATATGTCACTTTCGTACAGCTAGAATCAAAACATTTGAAAAATTGAAAAACAAAAGCAGTAGAAAGACTGAGACTCAGAGAGAACAATTAAGGGCCTGAACAGTAACACCAAATTTAGCTAAGCCTAAGTACAGAGTTTGCTCGTGAGAGATAATTTTATTAATAAAATACGATATGCATCAACAGGGTCTTGTTGTGTAATCTATATATTTACACCATGAATGATGCTTTTAATTTTCATA
Organism: Bathymodiolus brooksi; assembly: GCA_963680875.1. NCBI lineage: Eukaryota > Metazoa > Mollusca > Bivalvia > Mytilida > Modiolidae > Bathymodiolus > Bathymodiolus brooksi. Next base: position 57,755,184 of record OY804584.1, on the reverse strand, counting down.
CATGCACTTTAAGTTTGACAAATCTGACAATATTTCATTACATTGAATAAAATAAAGATTTACTCAAGTAAAATGCAAGTATTGTGTAACATGATTTTGATTTTTGGTGTTTTAACACCACTTTCAACAACATTTCAGCTATATCATGACGACCAGTTTTAGTGGTGGAGGAAGCCGGACAGAACCACCGACCATGTGCAAGCAACTGGTAAACTTTATCACTTGTGGCTGCGAGTCGAGTGCACCCTTTTTTGTAATTTACAAAGCCGGGCTATTTTGTAACAGCTACACATGTCAGTTTTATATATTTTTTGTTTTAGGACAGAAGTTGAAATGTCGGGCATAGTAGATATTGCTGTCAGCAAATATTCCACTAAAAAGCATTTGACAAATCCAGCAGTTTTATTAATCCATTTGAGTGAGTATTCTTGACAGTTTGACACACAATTATAAATACTCGTGTTCAGATTTTGCGAAAAAAGATATTGGGTAAATGTAAAATAATATAAGCTATAAGCCGAAAAATACATGGCGAAATTAGTACATTTGTAACAATATCGAAATAAAATAAAACAACCACATAATTTGACACAAACACGACCAAGACTAAAGCACGAGCCATGTCATATCCAGAAATTGATGGTACTTTCCTCATATTTAAATTAGATTTTGATCACGTGACTGCAGTTTCAAGCTTGATGGATCGTTTATTAGATTTGTCAAAAAATAGCCCACAGTACGGAAATTCAATGTGTCCATCAATGATTCGAAAATTAAAAGTTATTGTTTATTTCGCAAAGTTTTTCTTCTGTCAAAATTCAAATATTTTTGTTTTGTAACGATTTTAGACATGTCTTTGATATCGCGATCATGCAAAAATGATCATATTATATTTAATGTGGGAACCTCGAGTTTAGAAGCTAGAAATATAAGGTTAGTCAATATAATTACATATATTATTGAGGAATCTAAATTAATTTCAGAAAATATGTCGCCAAATGTCATTCATTGTTAAATTTTGTGTCACACGCCACCAGTTTCATGTATTTCAGACATTTTTACATAGACTCTTAAGACCAAAAAAGGGTTCGTCGCTTCAGGTTTTCATTCAGTCCAGGAACCTCGAATATTTAATTGTTTTCATTAATTTTTATTTCATTTAATTCAGCTTGATTCAATGTATCATTTTCAAGTTCAGAAAATGACACACATGCAATTATGAATGATATCGTCTATATAGATCATGTGAAAATTGCAGACGTCCCGGCGTCGCCATCTTAGATATGCAAATGAGCAAAGTACCCATCATTTCTGGCTATGTAAACTCCCACAAGAACAGGTTGTATCGTTTGGTGCTCCGAAAGGGTAAGCATGAATTGCTCTGCATTTGGCATTGTTTCATTAAAGTATGATGAAGGTATAAGGGGGGGGGGGGGGGGTGGTGGTGGTTGAGATCTCACAAGACGTTTTACCCCGCAAATATGGTATTGGTAAGCAATCATATAATAATAATATTTTGTAAATGTTTAATTTCAGAAGTACATCACAGTTGGAAAACTTTCAAAAATTGATCCTCAAGTATGCTTCAAAAAGGAATTCGTACAAGCCTCCAGCGTACCGGGCGATGAATGAATTGGCTGACCTAGACCATAATGCACATTGTGGTCGTACAGTAATGACAAACAAAGATGGAACAATCGGGTACATTTCATTAGTATAATGGTAACAGATATTCTTGCACAAAGTAAACTGCCTATAGATATTGATTGCTTTTACATAGATAGAACAAAAGGAGGTGTATGGTAAATGTCAATGAGACGACACCAAAACTGACAAGGCCGGAACAAACTACACAAAAATGTCACCAAACAGCCTTCAAAATGAGTACACTTCAACAATGTCCTCAACCACATTGTCAAGTGAGCTCTTTATGGTCTCACACCCACATCGTCAAGTGGGCTCTTTATGGTCCATAAACTACAAATATGTGAAAAAACACTTACAATGTACATCATCTGATCTAAGCATAAAAAAACAATTATCCAGAGTTGGGATAGGCATGTTTTGTTACATCTCAACTGTCCCCCTTTTCAGCACACCAAAATTTACAAATATCTCTATAAAAAAATGAGAAAATAGGGGCATTAGGTCTCAATTTCATACTTAATATGCAGTATCTATATTTCAGGACTCTTAAACATTACAGTTAAAAAGGGACTAGATGGTCAGCCTATGACGTAAAAACAGAAAAATCTTACCCTCATGTACCATCCATAATGAGAGGTATAATAGAAGCTCGCTTGGGAGATGCAGTGGGATTGAATCGAAAAGTTATTTTAGAGAGAGATGATCCAAGGCGACTGTCAGCTACAATAGCTCCTATACCCCCACCACCTACACAATGTACTGCAGAAAGTATAGCAGAGAAGAGATCAAGAGTATCTATAGAAGATATGGACACAACCATTGATTACACATGGATTGGTCATTAATTCCATTTTACCAGTGTGATGCAGACATTGATCAAAATCTAGATAGAAGTTGGACCATTGGGCAAACTGGCAGAATTTTGTTTTCTGCTGAAGACTACACAAATATGAGTTATTACAATTGGTGTGATATTAGACCAAAGCACAGTAACATTTCAAAAAGGGTGGGGGAGGGGGTATTTACAATTTGTGTGGTATTAGACCAAAGTACAGTAATATTTCAAAAGAGGGGGGGGGGTATTACAATTTGTGTGGTATTGAGATAAAAATAGTGGCAATACAATGTTATGTTTTATCAGTTGGTTGTTAATTTGCAGAGTATGTTCCCATCCTAGGAGGTTTTCAATCTCCATTACTAACCAATAAGGCAACGTAACTGATTATAAGATTAAGCTCATTATATTCTTGTTTATTCATAATTAAAAAAAAAATACAAAAATGTATGTTCCGCAAAAGTGACTAATGGTCTCAAAATCCCGGCTAAATCCCTGTGTACCTGTGTCACGTGTGTATGAATAAGGCCAGAAAAAAATATATCTCTGTTCAAAGTTTCCCTACAGTACCGTCCTCTATAAAGATTGGTCATTATTACTTGAAACATGGGTGCTCTGTGTTTGCCTAATCAGCATTTATAATGATGGGAGACAATAAACCAATTAAAAGATGACATATTTAAGCTTGCTTATAATTTTTGTGGTTGATACTCTGTTGTTGAACACACTTGTAATGATATTTTAAGCATTGTAGATATATTCATTAAAATTATATAAAGTTTTTTGTAGGAGTTCATGTTATTTGCATTTATTATTTTTCTGATTAAAATTTGTACCTTAATTTTTTTTTTGTATAATGATTTTCCTTTCTCTCAATATTTACATTAACATGGTTCCTGTGATTAGAAAGCCTACATTTGTTGAATGATGTTTGAGGGTTAGGTTCATGGTATTTAATACCACTTTCAACAATATTTCAGCTATGTCTGGCTGTCAGTTTTATTGGTAAAGGAAACCAGAGTACCTGGAGAAAACCACAGACCTGCCGCATGTCACTGATAAACTTTATCACAAAATGTTATATCGAGTACACCTAACCATGTGTGGGATTCAAACTTACTACTTCAGTGGTGATATGCACTAATTGCATAGGTAGTTGCAAATCCAACTACCATATGATCATGACCACAATGAATAATGTTTGATTTTTAGAAAACAATTTCATTAAAAACCAAGTTTAAATTTGTTTTGTTTTCTCAATACATACATTTAACCATGTAACCAGATTATTTACAACCAGAATGAATCTTTTTACTTGTGGCAGATAATTTTCAAGATTAAAGTTTTTCCTATTTCTCTTATGTCAAAAATATACTTAAAATGGCATTATAGACACAAACTAGTTTTTTTTCTGGAGATTTCAAGGCCATGAGGCGGTGTGCATCAATGCATCTTATGCAACAGTAATGACAGTATTTCTTTCTATTGGTCATGTGCATATACATCTATGCATATATAAGATGAGTTGAATTTTTTTCTAGGGAGTTTTAATCAATGGGTGATTGACTTCTCTCTTCCAGTCATACAATAAGAAGTTTAAATGTCCAACAATAGGATTCACCTGTAAACAAAGGCAATTGTATTCCTTCAATAGATCAGTTCCAATTGCAGTTTTTTAAACTACTAGTACTGTTGTTGACTACTTGCCTTCACTGCAAAACAGATGTACAAAATTGTAAACAAACAAAGTGTGTAAATAAATTTGGCACAGAAAACAATTTTATTTTGGATTATCTATCCGAGTCTTCCAGGCATGAAGCCAACATACTGTCCAAGTGGGTCTGGATATGTTCCCCTTATCCGCCATGCACAGCAACTTGGTACAACACGCCTGTGTCCTGCTCCCAAATAGCCATGTCGCCACAAAATGTACTGTCTGTACGCAGTGTGTGTTCTGCCTCTGTTGTAATCTTGATCTGGAGGTTGTGCCAGAACATCACTTCATTCAGATAAGCTAGTTTGAAAACGATATGGTGGTGCTGGATGAATACTTTCCCAGTTATGCTTTATTTTAGGGACCATCAACAGTTTGTCATGAGATGTGGGTTTTAGCTTGTTGAGGGCTGTATGGTAACCTGTCTTGTATATAATTCCGAGGATTATTCTTGTGTGATTTGTTGGTTGTTTACCACATATCTCATTTTATTTAAATGGTAAATACATGTTTAAACATTAGATGGTATGTTGCATACAAACAACAGATTACATGGTGATGGCAAAGTCAATACTGGTGTAACCACAAAAAATCATGCAACAGAATAGTAAAAGGCATATGAAAAAAATAATATTTACAGGCATTCCTGAGTGGCACCTCCAACTGTTCTCCTTGCAACACACTTTCTCTCCCTCCGGCATCTCACTGCAATAGGTGCAGGTGCACCAGTCAGGTTGATCAGGCTGAGGAGCAGGATCGGTCTGGATTTCTTTCATTTTCTTGTTCCAATAAATTGAAGACAAATGAAGGCTGCGTGATTGATCTGAATTCTAAAATAAATAGAATTTTTTTATCATCTTGTATAAATAAATCAAAAGATCTTTAATTCAACCTTTTATGGCAGCCACTAAAATGAGGACCAAACAAAATACAATTATCTGTCAAAAGTATTGGAAAATGTCAAAAAAATCCATATATAATCAACCAAAACCATATTTTTTCAAAAAATTATTGTGAAGTCATTTCTGGATAGATTTTAACAAATTTTACACCAAAACATTCGGAATTGTCTATATTTTGTTTTTTTATTTACTCATTATGTTTATATGAGTGATTTTTATTTGTACTTAATTTTTCCATGATTTAAATTTTTAGAATTTATTTTTATTTGAAATATATAGGAAAATCAAAGTCAATTTTTATTTGTTGTGTTAAATTATGTACAAATAAAAATCACTCATAACAACATAATGAGTAAATTAACAAAAAAAAATATTGTTTTGGTTGATTATGTAGGGATTTTTTTTTTTACATTTCCCAATACTTTTGACAGATGACTGTAGTAAAAGAAATTACACTAAAATTTATTGTTGTATAGGGTAACTTCGACAATTTATGTAACCTCAATACACTTAGAATCAACACATTTAGAAAACAGAAAATCAAAGAACTTAGAGGGCTAACAGAGAAATGAAAGAGCCTAAACGGTACGATTTCCGTTAGGACGGTTACACTTTGCAAGTTCTGCATACTGATAGCAAATATAATAAAGATAAAATCTTAAAATATTTAATTTGCTAACATTATTTACTGAATAATGCGGATTCATTCAGAATTTTTTTACGAATACAACATATTTATTGTTCACTTGGTATTTCCCTTATCGTACTCCAATTTTGTCAAAAAACGTTTTTTTTTACAATTAACTTTATTTCTCCGCTCTCGAGCTATGCACACATTACTAACGTACTTTTCTTTTTTAAAACCATGCGAAATGACCACTTTTTATCGGGTAAACATTTGAAATAAAACAATAATATAGTGAGAAAAGAGTACATGTGCTTACCTCTTCCATCGCTGTTTATTTATAGTTGGAACCACACGTGTATAACAACAACAACAACAACAAATATATGGCCGAGTAGTTACGATTGGATCATTCGGCAGACTCCGTAAATTTGCCGATAATTAATCAGTCTCCATCTTTTGATGCAGCATCCTGGAATTCGTCAACAAATATCGTTCTCTCATCCATTCTTTCTCACATATATCAACACCAAAATGAGTTAAAACATTATTTTATTAAATATAAAGCATGTATAGTACATTTTTTTGAGAATGCAGCTCATTAAAAAAACGGTCGTCTCTTAGGCAGTGGGACTTTAATTAGTTTAAACATATTTTTATTAATGAATAAATATTGTACAATAAGATAAATTTCAATATGATGTAATACACATATTTAATGGGATTCGAAAACAAGTTTAATTAGAGATGTGCATACATTTATGCTATTTCTAAATACTATCTATAATTTGTTCAGAATAATGAGCAAAAAAGTATTAATAGTCATTGAAACAGGGGAGATAAGAGAACGTCGTCATCAGTGTCTGTCAAGTACTATAGTAGTTAAACTCCCCTATAGGTGTCAAACCAGTAATTCAACCAATCAGAGCTAACAAAAGTAGTCCCTTTTAAAGAAAAAAGTTCCTTTCACTTTGTTGTATTGTGACAAATACTGAATGGAATGGAATAATTAAATTGATAATTGAAGTTAAATGTATAAGGATTATTTTGAGCCCAAATTTGATTGATTTAGTTGTATTTTGATATGGATATGGAGGATTTGATGCATGACCTATAAATAGGGAATTTCTGGGGGATGACAGAGCTATTTTTAGAGTAGGTATTTTCCATAGCCTGGCATTTCACTGCAAGACTTTAAGCATGGCCTGATATTTTGACAGAACGTAGAGGAATCATGGACGTTTCAGAAAATGTATGGTCTTCGAAAGGTTAAGCTTAAGATAAAATGGCCAGGTAGGCTCGAAAAAACACAAATTTAGTAGAAAACCTTAAAGAAATTAATCATAGGTTTCACACCTTAAGTTAAAAAACATCAAATTGAACTTGTGTTGCTATCATGTTCAAATTAGCCTAATAATGTCACAACAGACACAGAGTGACATTTTTCATACAAAAATGTTACAAAATGCATTGTGGTGTCAGATTACATGGTCAAAATGCATGTTATGTAATATTTTGGAATATTGCTCTCAAACACTGGATATACATGGACAGAGGGTATTGCAGCTCATTTTATTTTTATTTATGACTTTTAATTATTGGGAATATGTTATTGAATGTGTTTTTGCAGTAGAAGGGCATATGATATTGAAAATATGGTTGATATTAAGAATTTTAAAAATTTCATCATGCACCAGTTTGTTGACTCCAAATATAGAATATGGCGATATCATGATTGGATTTTTTTCAATCCTACAATTTTTTCCTGGTAAATTTTGATAGTTTCAGTTAGAATACATGTACAATGTACTCATAGAATAATATAAGGCTATAGAGAGCAGTTTTAATTGAAAATTATGTAGTAAAAACCTGATAATTTAAGTGATCCCAGAACAATTATTTTCACTGCTTAGCATTTTCTGTAAATTTTTCAAATTGTCAATTTGGATTTGATGTTTTAGAGTATTATTTGGCTGTAACAGTACATTTGAACAACCAGCTTACTTAAACAGTGGGAAAAAATGATGTGGAAGCATATATTTATTGAGTTTTGGGGGAAATTATAGTTTTGTACCATAAGAAATTCCAAAACTTGAATATCAATAAATCATATTTTTGCATATTTGATGGAATCAGAAGGAATTTCAACTGTAGATCTATATACAAAAACTTATTTTATGCCTTAAACTACATAATTTATGGGGTTAAAGCATGAATTAACAAAATTAAGAATGATGTGAACTGATTTTATGGGACAAAAAAAGGGGGGGGGGGGCTAAATGTAAACATTTCATAGTATTTAGCTATTAAATATACAACTGAGGCATATATATGTGTAGAAATTGCTTATTATGTTAGACATTAGCTTAATAACTGTAATATATAAGAGAATAGGTAAGTTTTGATATATTACACAGTCTGAACTCAACAGCTGTAAATGGAGATGTTTTCATTAAATACTCCCTTTATTTTGTGAAACATATACACACGTTTTTAAAAATGAACTATTTAGCGATGTATACATTATTTACATAAGATGACGTCCATACAATCACAAAAAAGACACAACCAAAACCAAATTAATATAAATAAAAGATACATGTGTTGTTGTACAAGAATTTAGAGAAAGAGAAACTAGAAAATTATGCATATGTCGATGAACAACAGTTAAGAGCTTGTCTATTAGAAAACCATGCAAAATTTAAAATTTCCTCAAGAAGCAAGGTTCGAAAATCAGATGTATATCATATGTGTGCTGAAGGGTAACATGTAGTGACTCCATCAATACCATCAAAAGTGCAAATGAGTCGTTTCTATATTTAGAAATAGCCATTTCTATTATTAGAGTAAATTCAACCACCAGAGAAAGCATATTCAGGTGTAAAATTGTTCTCTTTGAATATCACCGTATTGTCGATTGAAGAGACAAATAATGTAGTTTTTATGTTTTAGAGGCAACTGTGACATCTTATCAACCTTTTAAAGTCAATTTAATCATTAAAGCATACAAGTTGGCATCGTGTCAACTTTCCAAATAAGGAGAGGTAAAAAGGGATTGATCTAGTATGGTGTTCCAAAAAGTTAATAACTTGTAAGGTAACGCCTAAATTTGTTTTTTTCTGTTATTTTTTAACAGACAGGGATAAAATATTTAGTATGTAGAAGGTTTTGCTTTGCAAATGAGTATTATAGTACTCTTTGAACAAATGAAAAGTGCTGATTTTAGAGACTAAAAGTGGGAAAATTTCTGACTGATATTAGGAATTTTTCTGAAAATAATCCACCAATGCTGATTGGAACTCACATTTATATTGAATCAATTACATAAAAATACTTGATAACTAATATCTGTGTTGTAGTTGGTGCAAATATAATAAAAGGGGTGAAAAGTGGCCGTAAAGAACTACCAGAGTAACATATTCCTATAATCACCAAAATATTCTTCATATTATGCACCACATATACACTTTCCTCTCTAATTATGTAAACTGGCACATACACTGCATTAGTTTTAGTCTTAATTAACAAATGATTACAAAATTTAAATAAAACATAACTAAAATACCCTTGATGGTGCCCCATTTTTTACTTAGTTACCTCCCCTGAAACTCTTCAATGTTTACATTGGAAATGCATGCTTGAATGAAAGGCGGTAAATATGTCATTCCTGATGACCAAGTTTGTCTTAAATGTGCTTCTTAGTATAAATCAGAGTGTGTCCCATCACAACATTATGCTTCTACTGCCATATGTGTCCCAGTTGTCCAATGTAACACGCCAACTCAAACACATTTACGGCCTAGGTGCCCGACTTCTTGTGTAAGTTGTGATGATCATGGTGACATGTGGTATTGACCTCCCCAGAAGGTCTTATTATTCTATGCAGAAGTGGAATATTTGCAATAGACACTTCAATAGTAAATTTTCAAACATGTCCAGCACATAGAGATGATTTGGGAGTCTATTGGAAACGACAGAAGATGGCCTACCGATCTCCATCTCATCCTGCTAAGAATAGTAAGAGATATGCGAAATACTCAAGACAAAGAGGCATACAGGCATCAACATGTACAGATTTTTGGTTGATATCCATAATATTTCTTACAGTTGCAGCAGGTAAAAATCTTATCAATTGCTAATCTATATGTTATATTTTAAAAATGGGAGGGATCTAGATCTACATAAAAACATTAAAAAATTAATAACTTCAAAATGATTCTTGATTTGCTTATCATTCTCTTAGGCCTTTTGCTTTTACTGAATATTAAGATTGAAGGGAGGTACTACAACCACACAGAAATGTAAATGTACACAGGACTTGCAGTACAAACTTTTACATGATTTACATAATAACAATAAAAAAATACATCGCCAGACTAGCTGTAAGTTTGCAACAAGTAAAGCTCCATACAAAACCAACATTTTTCGAAATATTATTATGCAGATATGTATACTATGGACGGCAGTGATCGCTGAGCCGTTTTATCATCTTGGCAGATGCATGGTAGGTTATTACTGAACAGATTGTGATGGGGTTTATTTCATCAAATTCTGTATAAATCTAGCTCTCACTTAGTATCAGTTGTGTTGATCTAACTATTATGCTTATCAAGATATAAGGAACCAAAAGGGGGTCATTTTTGGAAATATCAAATATAACTATAGAGATAACTACCCATGAAGTTCATGATGAACCATAACCATATATATTCTGACTCAGCATCATGCGAACAGTTGAAAGCAGTTGATATTATATTCAAAGAAGAAGGTCATGTCTGCCCTACCAGCCCCCGAACACCACCCCCTACAAAAAAATAAACAACAACAAACAAATGAAAACTATACAAATATTGTACATCCTTGCGGTACCAGCAATAACACTTCTTGAAATATTTGGGAGTCAAGCACATTACTTATCGAATGTCTTTCAGTGTCAATCGACTCAGTGCCTACACTTGCCTCAATGTTCCGAGTTGACTTGTTGATGTCTCATTATTCAGTGTTATGCGAAGCTGTTTATTAAAGAGAATCTTCTCCTTGCTATGTACTATAAAGAGAACTGTGTGTGGAATTCAATAATTGTTACCACTGTCAGTTGGATTGCAATGAATGATTTAATATTGGGTTTTTTTCAGATTCTGACATTCAGCAGTCGTCACAATCTATAGAGGTATTTTCACAGAGAACCCAAATACTCTGACTTAGAGGAAGACAATATGGCCCAAAAAGAAATATCTAATTCTGCAATGAAAACATTGTCCAGACATTTTCCAACGCTGAATTCAGATTAGTTTTCTTTGGGAAAGTCTATCTGAAAGTTCAATGTCATATTATTCTAAAATGATAACAGAAGCTTTTCAAGTTTTTCTGAAATAGGTTGCACCAGGTCAAGAAGACATAGGTCAAAACCAAAGTAAAACATGTTATATGCTATATATTTAGTCTAAGAATATTGCTTAACAACCAAAATAAAACAAATTAAAGTGTTTCCTTAGTAGATATAGCACTCAGAACATAGCCTATTTTTGCAAATTAGGCAATATTACAGAAAGGGGGGGGGGGGGAGTTCGGTAGCTCATATTGCAGATGATATTCAAAAGCAAAGCAAAACATTTTATCTGCTATTTATATAGACTCAGAATATTGCTTAAGATCAAAATAAAACAAATTAAAGTGTTACCTTAGTAGATATAGCCCTCAGAACATAGCCTATTTTTGCAAATTAGGCAATATTACAAAAAGGGGGGTTTCGATAACTCATATTGCAGATGATATTCAAAAGCAAAGCAACACATTTTATCTGCCATATATTTAGTCTATAATTATTGCTTAACAACCAAAATAAAACAAATTAAAGTGTTACCTTGAGAGATATAGTCCTCAGAACATAGCCTATGTTTTGCAAATTAGGAAATATTACAAAAAGGGGGGTTTCGGTAACTCATATTGCAGATGATATTCAAAAAAAGTTGATGCATTTGCAAATGTTGTGGTTTACCCACCAACAAATTTTGAAAAGGATTGGCCAACTTTGCTTCCGGACTGTTTTGCATGGTTTTCTCATAGAAAAGCTCTTAAATAAAGGTAAAACTACGATAGGATAGATATATTGACGTATAACAATTATATATTGGCACAACTATAAAAAATATGTTCGTGTACAGGAATTTAGATAAAGGACAAACTAGAATATTATGCATGTGTTCATGAACAACAGATAGATAAAGGAAAAACTACAATATGATAGATATATTGGCGGGATAAAGGAAAATGCACAACAGTTATCAAGAACTGACCGACGAAACTCTCTATTTTCAGATAGGTGTATGGACACCTTAACACGTAAGACGCCAGTTATGTTAAGCCTGTGGACAGAGGTCACCGAACTGAACCACTCTGTCACACAGGAGCTTACTTTAAAATGGGACATATGTGGACAAACAACAATTGCAGGTCATGGTTATGGTGTTTAACGCCACTTTAAGGAATATTTTAGTTTTATCGTGACGGTCAGCTTTATTGATGAACGAAACCAAAGTACACAAAGAAAACCACAGACCTGCCGCAAGCCACTGACAAACTTTATCACATAATGTTGTGTCGAGTACACCTCGCCTGAGCGGGATTAGAACTCGCAACGTTAGAGGTGATATGCACTGATTGCATAGGTAGATGTAAATCCAACAATTGGATAAAGGAAACGAATAAATAAAATTCATATGAAAACAATAAGTTGCAGCCAAGTAAAATGTTAATGTTTATTACCTGTGGCCAATCTGAAATTTCACTAAGCATACATCCTCCTTCTTCTACTAGATTATATTGAAAGTCATTCCCGCCATTTAAGTCACACAGTTGCCATGGATTTCTGAAATTTATTGATTTACAACTTGCCAGTTTCAAACATTCTTTTACACACTTCAGGAGAGTAGTTTTCTCTATTCGATGTAGAACGTACCCAACGTTACACTTTCCGAAATTAATAGATTCTAGTTCATAAAGATTTGGATTATTGCAATAACTAGCGTCATTTTCACAAAAGGTTAATAATGAGGATGTCGTCAATTCGACGCAAATTAAAATGATCACTGTTGTTTGAATACAACCCATTCTCTAACCGTTGACAGGAGCTACTTTAAACATATACTGCAAGCAACATTGATTTGTAAAACCAGAATTGCAGTTTTACGCTCTACTGATCCTTCCATTTACTTGAAACATTAATGATTTATATTTTCTTCATAATGATATATACTGAATGTACGTGCTTTTGCTATTAATTAAACATTACGAATTTCGATTTATCATGAAAAATAAATATTTTTTTCAATAGGTAAAATTCCACAACTCCTTTCAATTTTATACACTTCTAATTCTCAATCGATCCAGTTTCTACTAAAACAATAATTTGAAAGAAATTCCTTGCTTAGTTCAGATACATTTAGAAGCTGTGATTTGATTGGCTTTAAAGAAAGTCGTCGAAGTGCTTTGAAACGACCACGTTACTACCAGGTTTTCTCTAACAGTTGAGTCCCGGTTGATGTGTGGAGAGAAATCAGAGCGTAATCAACTATGTGTTTCTGACGATGACTTAAAGAGGACAGCTATTACGAAGTCACAAGTGAAACACTGGTTACCCCCGGTCATGTACATGTGTCAGTGGTGTTATGCTTGGCATCCCAACTCAACGACCTTAGGCAATATTGTTGTTTTTAGACATAATATCAATACTGTGCTTTATTTTGAATAATTCTAGTTTTGTATTTTGTTTGCATTGATATCTGAGGTCTCTTAGGGTATTAATTATAATTCCTATATATAGAACTATATACTGTATCTTTTAAAAATAGAGTTGTCCCAATATTGATTTTCTTGATTGTTATTGACTATTTTCTTTGCTTTGATTGGCTTAGTCTTGTCAAGATGTCGTATTGCTCATTGTACATTTACACACAATTGGGTTATTAAACAATGAGGAACGACCGGAATTAATTCCGTGTAATTCTAATTATTCATTGGCACATATATAAATCGACTGCGAGAGACCGACGCTCGATTTTTTGTTGTTCCCTTTTTTATCATAAACCCGATTTTAATTGTTTTTTGCTTCTCTCTCTAACTTCCTTGAAATATTGTTGAAAGAGGCGTTAAACACCATAAACCAAACCAATCATCAATTCTTAAACAGGTTATACGATAAAACCTGGGTTAGGACAGCTTACACTTAATAAATCGCGAAGCGGTTGATGAAAGGCGTAAACTTTTCCTGTTTAAAAATTTCAAATATTCCTTATAATTCAATTTTTACACAAAATGTTCATGATTCATCGATTTATTTTAATTACGATTATTTCAGGAGCCTATTTGAATTTGTTTGTGCGAATGAATGCGCTGGCGACGTCACAATACCAACTCAGGTTATCATGTATAACCAATTTTGCTCCAGCCAATCCGATTGCAGTATTTGCAAACATTATTGATATTGTCTAAGTTAATAATAAAATTTGTTCACACCACGATATAGCTGAAATATTGCTAAAGTTGGCGTTAAACACCAATCAATGAATCAATCTTTGGTTTCATGAACAAATATGATGAATATATACTTAGTGATAATCAATTCCAACATTCTTCTATTTCATGGCTATCAACTTTAAGGTCAATGACAATACCAGTCTTTGATTTCATGAATAATATAAGCGTAACGCTAATTTATAACAGCAGTATTCCATTTCATGTATGAAGATAAAAGTAGTTTTAATTAATACAAGTCTTCCGTTTCATGGTTATTAACTAATACCATTCGTTGATTACATGAATAATTAATATAAACGTAACGCTAATCTGTACAGCTATTATTTAATTTCATAGGTGAATGCTAAGCCATCATTACTTTCAGATAGCTCTATCCCTACAAGAGACTGTCGTGGTTGTGATCGTATAGTAGTTGGATGTAAAACTACATGTTCATTAAGTAGATATCACCACTAGCAGTGTGAGTTCGAATCCGATCAGGCGAGGTGTACTCGATACAACATTATGTGATGCAGTTCGTCAGAGACTTGCAACAGGTCTGTGGTTTTCTCCGGTTTCCTCCAACAATAAAACTGACCGTTACGATATTACTGAAATATTGTTGAAAGTGGCGTTAAACACCATAGACCAAATCTAAACATATTCCTATAAAATCTTACCAATGACCAATCGTACATTTGTTTTTATAATTCTTCATCCATTTTCCTTCAACTTATGAAAACCCTTTGCTGTTATTTTCCTTTTATGGACGAGATTTAAAGTTTATTTGTACGTAGATAATTTGAAATCTGTTTTATCCTGCAGTCAGTGTTATATGTCATGGACCTAATAAAGTTTTTCTGGTACTCGATTCGCGTAAAGTGACTGAATGAAACGATAACAGCATTAAGCACTGACTTTACAGTGAACACCATAGAAAACTATTATAACAACGTTTCAGACCATTTGGAATATGTATTTATACTTTTTTATATTGCAGAATAAAAACAATATACGTGCATTGTCGGTAACTATACAATTAATTTACACTCGCTACGAAACAGGCCCGGAAAACTCGCCAAATACTCTTTTATTCCTGCTCGTACAAATAAATTTCATATATTCCAAATTGTCCAAAAGAGGAGAAGCAAGTCATCTTTAGTTTTATGTGTATGTTTTGTAGATCGTTGTTTGTCCCTTTTCTTTTAACCATTGCGGTGACTGTCCTTCGATTTACAGATTCTGATTACTCCTTTGGTATCTTCAAACTCTTCTTAAAACCATGCAGTCGTGCCAGCAGAGAACCACAATTCAAATGAAAATGAAAAAAACAAAACAATAAATGGTATGTAAAAAATCAGAAGAAATACAAGGAATCTGGCGGCTAACACGACCTAGCGTATAATAGACGGAAGGAGAACATGTAGTTTGTCTTGTTTATTGCATACGATCCTCGTCAAACTCCAATTATTAAATTACTTGTAAGAAAGACATAAGATACCAAGATGTCATGTGCTAAACTTTGGAAGTTCACTCTAGAAAATGAATTTACAACTACCTATGCAATCAGTGCCTATCATTACTGATGTTGTGAGTTCGAATCTCGATCAGGGCGAGCTGTACAACATTATGTGACAAAGTTTGTCAGTGACTTGCGACAGGTCGGTGGTTTTCTCCGGGTCCTCCGGTTTCCTCTTCCATTAAAACTGACCGCCACAATATAACTGTTGAAAGTGACGCTAAAGACCATTAAACAAATAAACAAGCAAACAAGGAGTAGAGAATGATACATAATAGGACTATCAAAAGTCGTTGACCCATCCCTTCTGCCATTTCTATATAGTTTTTATAAAATGTATTTCATTGTACTTTTTCTCGTCTTGAATATAGCTGAAATAATATTCGCTGGACGTTAAGCAATAATTAATAAATGATTCAATCAAATGTAAACATCTTGTATCACATGTCAATATATATTACACATGTTTTTACACAAGTGCCAATAGCTACACCATTCCATTGTATAATTTATCTTTCGTCATGTATTGTTGCTTTCGTTATTGGAAGAGACCATCGTGGTCGTGATCGTATGGTAGTTGGATCTATGACTAACTAATTAACTAACTAACTAACTAACTAACTAACTAACTAACTAACTAACTAACTAACTGTGCAATCAATGCATATCACCACAAACGTTGTGCGTTTTAAACCCACTAATTGCGAGGTGTATTTAATACAACATTATGTGATAAAGTTTGTCGGTGACTTGCGACAGGTCGGTTGTTTCCCCCTGGTACTTAGGTTTCCTCAACCAATACAAATGGCAGTCATTATATAGCTGAATTAATTGTTGAAAAGGACGTTAAACACCATATCCCTAAGCCGTTACTAGATAACTAGGCTGATAACAAACTTCGTCCATTTCACAAGCGAACAATGACAATCTCGTATCATTACCAACTCGACCCACCATTCTTTATATATTATCGTGTGGTATTGTTATTTACAAGCTTGTTGCTATGATACCAAACAACAATTGTTGTAATTAAATTTTATTAATTAATTGAATTTTATGTATATAATGCCATATTAATAGCATTGAAACAGCTGGGTTATCACCATAAAATAGTTTTTTTATTAAAAATCTTCCCTTCGCCCTGGATTCGGCTCTTCAATCTACAATAAAAACAGAACATGAATCAAAGAAACGACACTTGCCAATTGCATGTATTCCAACACATCATAATGCACACATGCAGCTTAGAGGTGTTGATCCCATCAGACGTAGAACGTCAATTCAAAGTTGAAAACAACGCCAGACTTTGCATCAATGTTGAAATGGTGTTGCATGCCTGTTGGGAATATAACCGTTATGGACGAGGCTTAAGTTATCTAAATATTAAAAACATATCCAACTTATGTTTTCACTTACAGTCTTTTTCATCCAACACCATATAAAAGCTTTCTCCAATTTGTTTAGTTTTTTTGCCTTTTTTGTTTTCGTTTTTTGACTTTGTTGTTTTTCTTAACACAAATCGCATCGGTGGGGGTAATGGTTGGCATGGACTCATTGATTGCGTAGATGGTTGCTTCTCCTCTAACCATGCAGCATTAAGGGGTAAGAGCAAAGAGTTGCTGGCTTGGAATCAGGATAATATGTCAGAGTGGAGAGATAAGTCTATCCGCAGATTGTTCTTTTTGTGTGCTAGCACTATAAACACCAAACTAAAAGTGTTGATTTATTACAATAAAAACGCATAGATGTTAAATTTAGTGCGTACGATGCGTGTCTATAACCTTGATAAGGTACATGTACGCTCAAAACCTAAATATTTGAAGGCCAAATAATTTAAATGTCTTTGTTAGCAAGAATTCCAAAGACCCTAAGCAGGATATCCAATCCAACATCGGATATGGGCACCTATGTCTGAGGACGAGAATATTTGTTTTAATGATAACATGCTTTAGGAACCGTAAATATATTTTAATATATATACATCGTCATCTTCTCATCAAAATGTGACCTGTTCTCGCCATGGCATAGTTGAAGAATTACCCACTTAACGCTGATATGTACATTTAAATAAAACAAAACTCCAGCTGCCTACGTTTTCCTGTTGATAAAGATTGTATTTGTGTTTACATTTTCCATTGTACACGTTTTCTATTATATTATTGTTCCATAATGAAGTGTAATGTTGCTTTTTTAATTGATAACATTTTCAATTATCATACCTCGTGTTGTTTATAATGGCAAAGATTCAATTACAATTGGGGTTTTCTTTGACAAGGAATTAACGGCAAAATTGACGGGACTAAAAAAACAATTCACTCCTGGTGAATCTGCAATTAACCAACTTCTAAGTCTCACAAATGAATTCAGAAAAGCTTTAGACGAAGGAAAAGAGATACGCGTAGTTTTTTGTAATATATGTAAAGCTTTTGACAGGGTTTGGCATAAGGGTTTACTTAATAAATTAGAAAATATTGGGATACAAGGGTCTTTATTGTTATGGATAAACAATTATCTTACAGACAGAAAACAACGAGTGGCTATATAAAGCGCACATTCTAAATGGGCACTATCAAAGCAATAATGTTAAATAACGACATGACAATTCATGCATTGTCCACTAAGTGGTTAGTAAATTTTATCCCTAAAAAACGGAAACTATGACGATGACTAGAAAAATTAACAAACCTTTGCATCCGCCCCTTATAATGAATAATACAATAATCAATCAAGTTACAGAACATAAACATCTGGGCTTAGAAATATCAAATGACGCTAACTGGAAAAAACATATTGATCTAATAACAAAGAAAGCTTTTACTAGAGTTAGCATACTAAGAAAATTCAAATTTATTCTTGATAGGAAAACCTTAGAAAAGATTTATCTTACCTTCATTCGGCCGATTTTGGAATATGTAGACGTCGTATGGGATAATAAGACATTGATCTTGATAAATAAATTAAAAAATTTTCAAATAGAGGCTGCTAGAATCGTCACTGGGGGAACTCGGTTAATTTCTATTAATAGTCTATATAAAGAAACGGGTTGGGAGACGCTACAGGCAAGACGGGAACATCACAAAAATATATATTTTTATAAATTGGTAAACGGTCTTGTTCCTCCTTACCTTAGTGCAATGGTTTCCTGTTATTTTGAAAATATTCATGACTACAACACTAGACAGGCCGTAAGTATCCCCCAAATAATTTGTAATTACTTTGAATCAAACATTTTTTACATCAAACACCAGATCACTTTATTTGATTTATCTTCTTACACCTTCTTTAATTTGTATCAAAATATTATTAGTTAGTTCTATATGCTTCTCCCCTTAGAGATTCACATTATATTATAAATGAAATGTATTCCTACTGATAGGGATTAATATAAGTTTTTGTAACTTTTTTCCCAATCCAATTAATTACTTCCTATTATGTAATGTATATAGTGGAATATTGTAATGTTATGTTGAATTAATTAATAAAATATGCTTAAGCTAAATTATCCTCTGAATTTAAACAAGGTTCTAATATACAAATTATACTCAACTTGTTTGTTTTGTCCATTACTCTTTCTAGACTGGATACCATTTTGCAGGGCGTAAGGGAAATAACTCGTAGAAAGATATTTAAACGTATAGATCTTTTTTTTATTATATCGGGAAAGTGCAAAATGGTGAGCAAAATTAAATGCTTTTTTAAATTTGTTTGGCGATACAGACTAATTTTTTTTCTTTTTTACAAGTATCTAATTTTAGATAAATTGCACTTCAGCGTGCTTAACACTTTAAAGTAATTAAATATAGCTTACCTGCGAACAAACACCAAAATTAGCGGATGAAATCAAGAGACGTCGCTATAGATAGAAAGTTCACGAAAAATATAGCAAAAACGAACAATTCATGAGTCACCAGGCTCTTAGAAAATCCCGTGGAAGCGACGACCATTGTACAGAATTTTGTGTTGTTACAGGTTCAAAATGTTGTATGATAAAAAAATATAAGAAATAATAAAACTCATATAAAAAAATAAAAAAACTGAAAAAAAAATAAAAAAAAAATAAAAAAAAATGAATAAATAGAAAAAAAAGAAACGAAATGAAAATGGAAAGAAAAAAAATGAAAAAAAAGAATATATTTAAAATGGAAGAAAATGGGAAAAAAAAGTAATGAGGGCGTGAACCCTCCCCCCCCCCACTTCTCTTTGCGCGTAACCTAGGGGAACCCTTCGGTCACCTCCGGTAGCCATGGTACTTGTACTACTGTACACTACTGTACTACTAGTATAGTAAGACAAAAGTGCGGGAACCCCAGCTTCCGGTTGCACATGTGCGCATCCGAGGAAACCCCTTCGATGTCACGTGTCCTTCGGTTACTTCCGGTGATATGACTTCCGGTCAGGGCCGCTTCCGGACACTTCTGGTCACGTGACTTCCAGCATGTCCACCGCAAATACGATTTTAAAACCTCTTATATACTACTACTGCGGCGGCTGTGGCTTCAAGAAAGATAAAAGAAAAATTAATAACTACGATTACAACGAATTTGATCATCTTGCTTTGTGTTCCTCTCGTCTGCTTACTGTAATATCTAATCAAATATATACCTTTTTCAGGGAGGCCCTCATAAAGAGTGATGGGAATAGAACTATTGAAATAAATATGAAATTAAATTGTTTGTCAATTATCAAAGGAAACAGTGTGCATATGATTGTTCTTGAAATTGTGCAACAAAGGTTTAATACTAAAATTGAAAAAAATATAATTCATTAAATATGAAATTGATAATTTTCATAGATAATACCCCAAATACAATATAAATATCCGTTGACTTTGTTAAATTATTAACTGTTTAATTACGTAAAGGTATTTCCGAGCACATCTGCTACCAACACTTAGATATTAATCAATTTAATGACAATTAATATGGATAAATATGTATTTTAAACAAGGAAGGTATAAATGTGTACGTGATTCGAGTCATGTTACATGTTTATGAGTATTTCACATATGTTCCGTATGTTTTGGATATCTTCAAGGTATATGTTAATTAAGAAAATCAGTGATATTCGTTGAACAAAATCATACAATGCCACACAATGTAATTACAGAGTTGTGATAAAGGGTTTCATTATTTTAATTTTAGAATATGTTACTTCAGAATTGTGTTGCTATGATTGTTTCCCCTTCATGTGCGTTAATTAAACTGTTATCTTTATTCTCATAAAGCAAATGCATAGTAATGGTACAGAGATAAAACAAGAAAATAAAAATAACAACAACTATTAACAAATAAGGGTAATAACAAAATTACCGAACTCCGAACAATCTTACAAAGGGAAAGTCAAAATTCATAAGTATATAAACAGACAAAATCAGTCAACAACCGGAAAAGTGTGAAAACCGTAATGACCAATATATATACACAAAGAAAAAAGTTAAGCACCCCCATGTTTTTTTGAAATGACAAATGATACGACAAGTATCACGATATTACTGACCAGATAATCTGAAGAACGCAATGGTGACCTGTTAGGACATTACATTGGCTGTAAGAAACCACAACAAAAATCTAGAAAAATGTTAATTTAATGAATATTTAATCACAATATCACAAGGCCTGTTTTTGCAGTAAAACATGTTCATTTTAAGTATTGACCTTCAGGGTTCAAAAAGCACGATAAGATTGTCATTTCACTTTCAAAACGTCAATTATGAATCACTTGACGACATCTATTGTTCAAAGGTCAGTACCGGGTGTAACCCCCACGTGATTGGATGACGGCCTCAACCCTGCGTCTCATCCCTCCATTTAGACGTCGGATGTCCTGTTGTGATAGTTGCTGCCATTCCCGATGCAATGCTGCTTCCAACTGACAGGAAATACCCGAGCCAGTATACGACTGTCTAACATGTCCCAAATATGTTCTATGGGATTCAAATCCGGGCTCATGACTGGCCAAGGAACAGATGTTTTGGAGGTAGGCGGTTACTGCTCTTGAACGATGGGGCCTGGGCGTTGCCATCCATTTTGTTAAAATATGTACCTTTGTAAACAATATATAACAATAATTACAATCAGCTTCATTATAATCATAACAGTTTTGGAAGCTAAATTAATAAACAATATAAAGCAAAGTAATGACAATAGGGTCACTACAATAACCCCTATTCTAGTTCCTGAAACCCCCCATGGTTAAATGCAAAAACTACCTTTAAATCTGAGGCAAACCCTTGACTAAATCAGCAACATTTGACTGAAATTAGATCAGTATCATCGGAATACTCTACAATTTATACTGATGGCTCTAAGGATGGTGATAGGGTAGCATCGGCAGCTCTTTTTGGACAGCAGGTCGATTCTCTTCGATTACCATCTGCCAGTTCTATCTTTATTGCAGAGGCTAATGCAATACGTCTTGCTTTGAAGTTCGTTGTCTCTTCTGATGAGAGTAAATTCATGATCTCTTCGGATACTCTTCCTTGCATGTTAGAAATTAAATGTTGACCAGGAAGCCAAGGACACATTGGATAACTCAATATCAAAATTGTTCTATTCAATACACATATTTTAAGCCTTTGATAATAAAATATATTTTAAAACGCTGGCAAGATAGCTGGGACCAGCAAATGCATAACCTATTACACGGATTACATTCCATAGTTGGAAATTAAGACTCCTTGTTCTTACGGTCAAAATCCAAAGGAACAAGTAGTCTTGACCATATGTCGTATAAGACATAGACGATTGACACATAGTTATATATTAAATAATGAAGAACGACAGGAAGGTTTTCCGCGTAATTCCAATTATTCACTGAAACATGCTTTAATTGAATGCGTAGATGTTTCTGATGTTCGTCAGACTTTCTACAATGTCAACAATTTAACTGATTTATTTACAAATGTCGATACAATTTTAAGCTTTAGAAAAACAAGATATATATAATAAATTATAAATGCATAACATAAGTTCTAAATAATTTGTTTTTATCCTTTTAATTTTTTTTTTATTTGTATATAAAACACAATTGTTTTAATAAACAAATACTTTATTTCTAAGAGTAGATGTGGAAATTTATTTGTAAGATTTGTTCATGCCACGATATAGCTGAAATACTGCTACAGTTGGTGTTAAACATCAATCATGTGCATCCAGTTTTTGAAAATGCTTGAAAATAGTTTCGAGTAGAACGGCTTGTCATGAAAATATCGTCCTGAATATACTACTAGCTGAAATACTATTCGCTGGACGTTAAGCAATAACCAATCCATCCTAAACATATCCTTTGGATACAGGAAAATGGCTTTTATGCGATTCCTCAAATATCCCTCCATGACAACACAATCACGTTTGTGTTATAATGTATATGGAATTTAATACGCATGCCGCTTTTCCGGAATAACCTTCATCAGGTACGCTCAAAATAGAAAGATTGGAAAGCCAAATAATTTAGGGAACAATAATACCAAGGGCCCTAAATAGGATAGCCAGAAATCGGCTACGGTCGCCTATGTCTGAGGGAGGAGGACGTTAGTTTTATTAATAATTACATTATTTGGGAACTACCAACAAAATTATCTATCTACTCTACGAAAAGGCGGAGGTGGGCATTTAATCACTGAATAACAGATATTATAATATCTATCTGTTTTTAATTTTGTAATCACCGATATTCATGGGTACACATTAATATATCTATGTTATATTAAATAATACAGGCAAACTATATTAAGAGGTCACCTTTGAGACAAGAAAAAAGTGGCCATATAAGACAGGTGACTTCTTAAAAGAGGTTAAATTAATATGAAAGTTTCAATGACTGGAGAAGACAAAGGTGACCTTTGAATACAGGTGACTGATCAATGGAGGTGACAGGTTTGGCTGTATATGTTTTAGTTGGCAAAGTCAATAATGACATAATCGTTACCTTGCTGAAGGTGCTCAGTATTTGATAGAAGAAATGTATTGTTATTCATGATCAAAACACCGATATATGTATATAAACACAGCTATAATTTTAAATGTTTCTTTTAATTCGCCTCATCATCATTTTTGTTTTCATAAAAGAATAATATTATCCCTTCCAATTATACCAAGCCATGCCAACAGCATACTCAGTATAAGTTCCATTCAAATACAGTCCGTTTAAGTTGGCACGGTGACACTTATTATACCACCATCCCCCTTTATACACAGTACCACAATTCGTTCCAGAAGAGTCGTTGTCGTGATCCTTTGTGCTGAACTTTTGTCCGTTATGCTCCACCAAACTGTCTCCTATAATAAAATAAAAATAGAGTATTACTTTTGTGGAGAACGTTTTCCCGTTGTGCCACGCCTAACTGTCTCCTATAATAAAATAAAAATGGAGTATTATGACTGTTATCTTAACTAAGTGTAACTTATTTTTGGTGGTGAAATTTTCTCCGTTATGCAGCACCATAAGGTTCCTTACAATAAAATAAAAATGGATTATTATTTGTGTGTTGAACTTTTTTCCGTTATGCCATGCCCTACTCTTTCCTGGAATAAAATAAAAAATATTGTCTCGGTCGTGGTTTATAGGCGGGTGGCTTAAATATCATTTTCACACGAAAATACAGCATATATATTTGTTCCGCTGACGTATCACGTTATACAATACAACTAATTACCTGCAGTTCCGTTGTATCCACTAATGTCAAGGGAGTATTTGGAATCGGGTCCATCAACCTTGAAATGACTGTAATCTGCATACTTAGATTGACCTTCTGTGTCTGTTAATATTACACGCAGTTTGTAACTGTCAGAACCAGTCAATTGTGAGAGATACGAATTACCTAGAAATACAACGAAATTTATTTACATTTGTGTCACAGAGTATGAGATAGCATATATCAGACTAATATAAGGAATATTACACGCAGTTTATAACTGTCAGAACCAGTCAACGTTGGGTTGTAGTTTTATTACTCTCAGAGAGCCGTGTAAAAACCTACGACCTAGAATTGCTAAGGTTGGCGTTAAATACCAATCAATCGATCAACGACCTAGTTTGTGATATTACATGGCTTCATGTTACAAATCATTTATGTCACGGTTCTCGGAGTTAAACTATCACGCTTCGCATTCGATTGTTCAGCCGTTTAACTCGGAAAACTGTCGTATAAATATTACATAATTATAGATTATTATATGGCATTTTTCATATTACATGTCATATCAACCCTCGACCCATATTAGTACTCGGTCCGTCGTCCCTTGGGCTAGTATGGGTCGAGGGTTGATATGACATGTAATATGAAAAATGACATATCATAACCTATTTATCATATACAGACTGTGGACAAAAGTATTCGTACGATTCCAATATTCCCTATATATTTCATATTTATCACAAAATTACCCTGAAGTCAATTCATGTCTGATCTTGATCATTTATGTATCAATTAAAACATAATTTAATGTATTTTTACTCTATATTTCCAAATTATTTTCTATGATGAACATTTTAAGAACACAGAAGTTAAGCACAACTAATTCTTTTTTTTTTTCGAAACAAGATGCAATAATAGTACTTTTGCTGACAGATTATTTAAGTCTGTGTTTAAATCATGGCAATTTGAAAAAAAGATTACTATAAACTACATATCTTTCTGCTTTTGTTGATAAAATAATTATCGAAATCGGACATGCATTGACTTCAGGATAATATATTAAACAACTAGTTGTATATGAAATATATAGGAAAAATCGGAAGTGTCCAAAAACTTTAGACTACTGTCTGTACTTTAATGCGTATTTGTGAGAGCTGGTCATTTTCAGAAACCATAGCTTGATATGGGATATGATGCAATAATGTCATATTAGGTATAAATGGATGCGAAGTAATTCTTCGTTAATTTCAGATCATACTCAGTTTTCGTACTTGTGTTTCTGTTTTTCTTTTGATTTATGAAGCCAGCAGTGTCATCATTCATTGCATAACGAGCATTTTCCAAGTTTTCTCCGTTATCCATTTTGACAGTAGCAGACGACGGAAGTAAACAAAGATATATCAATAACGAAAACTGATCGCACAAAAAAAGTGAATTCCAGGGGAATCAATATTTCAGCAAAAAAAAGACGTTATAATTGTATAAAACAAAATACTCGATCTCATTCAAAATATCCGGTCGCCATTTTGATGTAATACGGTACACATTATTACACCCCTGGGAGATATGACTTGTTGAATACCGAATTTATCACATATGCAAATTAAACATATCTTGAGTAAGTATATGATAAACAACCATATTATATAAGTGCATGTATATTTGTGAATATTGAATATAGTTTTTGTGCATATTGGTTTGTTGTCGTGTTATCTCGGTCACATGCTACTCTGTTTACATGATATTTGCTTACATGTTATTTTGTTTGCATATTGTGTTTTTTTTCGTGTTTCTATGCTTACATATTATTTTATTAACATTGTTTTCTTCGTGTTTCTATGATTACATATCATTTTATTTACATTGTTTTTTCTTCGTGTTTCCATGTTTACATATTATTTTGCTTACATGGTAATTTTTGTACGTTTTTTTCATGTTTCTATCTTTACATATTATTTTGTTTACATTGTAATTTCTTTATACGTTTTATTCGTGTTTCCATGTTTACATATTATTTTGTTTACATTGTAATTTCTTTACATTGTTTTTTTCCGTGTTTCTATGTTCACATGTTATTTTGTTTACATTGTAATTTCTTGATATACTTTTTTCGTCTTTCTATGTTTACATATTATTTTGTTTACATTGTAATTCCTTTACATGTTTTTTTATGTTTCTATGTTAGCATGCTCTTTTGCTTGCATATTAATTTGTTCACATGTTATTTTGTTTGCACGTAATTTGTTTTGGATTATGGTGGAAGTAATACAACTGAGTTCAGAAACCCCCAATCACGTTTGATCTAAACTGTTTTATAAAACATAAACGTACCGAGCCAGAACTCATGTCCAAGATATCCAAATCCTTTTTCATATGTTAACCAGTCACGATAAAAATCTACCGATCTATTATATCTTTGCTGAAAGACCTGCAAGAACAAGGTAGTACATAGGAGATACGTTGCAAATTAAAATATTTTTATATTTGTTAATGGATAGAAAGTTTGAAAAGTTATGGTCAAAAATACCAACAAAGCGAAATAATAATTACTTGCTTGAACCATTACCTTTAGCGATCTCATATGTTTTTTTGAAAAAAATATCTATCATAGACATGAAAAGTTAAAATAATGCAAAAGAATAAACAGTGTTAACAGAGTCAGTTAAATATCACGAGGCATTTAGGAATGGACAACCAAGAAGCTATTGTGACACTGGGTAGAATAAACAGAACAGAGACACACAAAATAATCACACACAACACAGAATACCAAAAAGATCAGCAACACTGTTTCCAGCAAAATCAAGGCGGATGAACCCAAATTTCTGCAACAGATCAATAGTTCTGGATGCTTATAAGACACACACAGTGTTATGAACGTGTTCTTGCTGGAATATTGCTCCATACTGTTAAACAACATTCAATCAATCAATAGTACCTTACCGTCCATCCCTCATTGTTTGTTGACCAATCACAATACACATCAAATCCAATTCCTCCAATGGGATATATTCGATAAACTCCGAATTGCTTTTCCACTATGTCATCGCAGTCTACTGGTTTGTTATGTTCTCCGGTAGCAACTAGACGAAAGAAACAAAATGTGAAATGCTATTTAATTCATTATACTTTTATCAAATGATTTTTGTTTATGTTGTGTTGTGTTTTTGTTTTGTTTTTCTTCGTCTTGTGTGACCTGTGCTGCCAGTTTCTCTGGAGTGTCCATTTTTGATCGTCCCCTCGGTATTTTCTAACGTTTTTGCGATTGTTTTATGCAAAGCTAATGGCCTTGTAGTTGTGCAGTTGGCGTTAAGCACCGATGAATCAATCATGTTTATATGATAATATATTTTCTAACGTTTTGAGAAACCATTAATATCTCCATTCACTTATTGATAGGATCCTATTAGATATAAGCTCAGTAAGTTTTTTGGTAGACTTACTACAAATCCCTTTCTTATTAATAACCCATTTAAGTAAATTGATGCTATGAAGGTTGAAATCTTGACTGACCACTTATATTTATTATATACATGTTAAATGTTGTGAGGAAATACAAGTGGTCAGCCAAGATTTGAGCTTTCATTGCACCTTTTTAAGGGGTTATCCTATGTTTAATGTCAGCATGTATGATTTGTAATCAAATCACAACAAACAAATTACCAAAGCATTAACTAGTTCCAATCCAAAAAGTGCAGAAACAGATATTAACGGCACTCCCCCTAAAAACAAACAACATAATATGGGGCATGACGTTACACTAGTTTCATTGTTTGCCCGTCCAAGCATCCAATCTTAGGGAACAAGCATTTACCCTTTTTAGGGGGACACACTTCTAAATGAGCAGGTTGTAGTAAAGAACGCCGAGTTATCATTTAAAGTCTGAATACATACTGCAAGCACCAGCGTAACGTAACGCATGAGTTTTGGCTTAATGCTACCAAAATGGGGAAAATTGCTTTGAAATCGATTTGCAAACATTTTATACCAAATAAACATAGCTGAATGATATCACAAAAAATAATTACTGTATTTATTGATTAATGCTTAGTATCCAGCGAAGTATGTAAGCTATATTCAGGAAAGAACAAATTCAACAGTCTATAACAACGAGATAGAAAAGAGGGAGATGTGAGCCAACAGGGTCAACCACTTCTGATTGTCGCTGGTTTTAATATTTGGATAGGAACGACATTAAATATAGTGTTTTGTAATGGCTACAATGCGCCTATTCTTTCTTAGAAATCTACAAAAGAGGTCTTTTGCGTACAGGGAGCTTGACACTTCCCAATTACGTTACCTAATATAGTCCACGGTTAGACTTTCCGTATCATAATTTAACAACCTTCCCCACTCTATCGAGATCACTCACCCTATCCGACACCTAGGGACGCGTTTACTGATCAACTATGCTGGGTTCAGGCATGTAAATCGTCACCAGTACCCAGTCTCAATTACTATATGTATGTTTGTACATTTTGCTACTATGACATCTTTCATTAGCTATATAAACAATGATGTGATACAATTGCTGGTATTGTATGCTTTGCACATGCCTTCATTCCTGAGTGATTTATAGAGCATCTTGATACATATATGCAAAGTATTGCTTCAATGAATTATTTCGTAAATGTTTTATCAGGAAAAATTAAAGATATCAAGGGTTAATCAGAACCAGTGGACAATACAATGACTTTGTTTTAAAATAGGCAACACACAATAGTGGGCAAAATATTACATAGAATAACAAAAAAAAAAACAATAAAACAGGTGATCAATTATGCATGAGGAAAGGACATGATGATGATTACAACAAACGGAACATATCCGTGAACAGCTATGACACGTACATTCCGGTAAATGAAGTCATTGTGCAATTTTCGAAGTGATTACTAGGGACCCTCGATTTAGTAGCTTAATTTATCATGATATGAACCACATTCTCTGACAATATCGTTGGCAAGAATTATCATGCTTTGCTATTATAGAGTCCATTTTGTATCCCGGTTGTGAAAGAATACAATATCTTGCCCTCGTGGAGATCATGTAGAATTCAGCATGTCGTGGAATACAACACTTGATTGCAAGGGAATTCATCTGATATCCAGGTTGTCATAGTTTATAATAATTGCTATCATGGAGCTCATTATTTATCCAGGATAGTTGTCATTAATTATAATTGTTTGTTCTTATTAAACTAGTTTAATCCACCCACTTTTTTAAGTGACCTTACCAAGCTAAGAAAGAGAGCTGTCGTGTATTTGTGTGTTGAATTTGCCTCTTTCTACGATTTGCTTTATTGGATAAGGGTAATAACACAATTACCGAACTCCGAACAATCTTACAGATGGAAAATCAAAACTCATAATTATATAAACAGACAAAATCAGTCAACAACCGGAAAACTGTGAACACCGATTTGAGAACTGTTTCGACACAGTGGTATTTTTTCATATAATACTTTATTGTGTATTTTGATTGCCATGGGTTACAATAATTGGTTCTAATGTAGTACATGTTGTGACCGTCCAGGTTGTCCATTTTGAATCCAAGTTGTCACAGTTCACAATAATAGGTCCCCATGTAGTGCAATATGGTATAAAGTGTGTCATGGATTACAATAAACGTAGTACCAATAAAAAAAAAAACGAATGGACAATCGAGACACAGGTTACAATGGTTTGGTTTTATGGTGCTTAAAACCACTTTCAACAATATTTCAGCTATAGTGTGGCGGTCAGTTTTATAGAGAAAACCGCAATATACCACCGATCTGTTGGGGTACAATGGTAGTTCATTTTGTATCCATTTTGTCATGGATTATAACTTGGTCTTACAATGTTTTATGTGTTATATCTGTTTATCATTCGTATATAACTTCATTATTTGGTGCAACAGGAACACCATCTCTTATATGTGTACATAAATACTGTACATCATTAGGGAAGTTAGTGTTTGTCCTTTCTCTTCTGGTCATTGCATTGTATATCCTTCCTTTGTTTCATACTTTTGATTAGCCCTTCAAACTTTTTTAAGCTTCATTTTGTATTGTTTGTAGCAAATTTGATTAAGACATAGCTTTACATTAACTAACAAAAAGTGATAGAAAATCGAACATAGTTCAAATTAAATGTATCTCATAGGACAAAACCTTTAAAGATTACTTGAAAATGCATATATTGTAATAAGTTTGTGTGATATTTGACCCCAAAAAAAGACTATTTTATTACTAGAAGAACATTCAAACATAACATTCCAAGATCCAAGATGGCTGCAGACGGCAAATGGACGTCCGGTCATTTGATATCCAGTTTGACATCTATGCTTAATACCACGACCTACATTCCTATATAAACCAAATTTCTCAATTATCTCTGCATTTGGAACACGTGGTGCTTCTCGACAATCTAAAATATATTTGTTTTGATATATGAAATATTGAGGAGGACGGTTAGTGGTATTTCTGTTTTAATTCCAGTTATTATGCATTATAATGCTTCAAATAAATTTATATACCGCTAAGCACGCAGCATTAAGGAGAAAGCGTAAATACTGGTTGGCTCGGAATCAGGACGATGTTTCCGATGGGAATTACCTGTCTATCCGCGGACTGTTATTTCAGTGAACTAACATTATATAAATCCAAATTAGCATATTGGACTAGTACAAAGGCGTTAAACAACAATTACTCGCTCAGTTGTTGTACGTGTAGGCATAGGTCCATATCATTACCATTTGAAAGTAAAATTGGGATTGAAAATAAAAAAAACGGTGAAAGGTGTTTTATGGAACTTTCTTTGTATATTATTCCCCTTTCCTTTGTTGAACGTGTACATGTAATATCCATATCATTACCTCTAAACGTAAAATTTTGATTCAACATAGCAAATTGTGAAAGGCACAATAAGAATAGTTTGAAGATACAAAAGGTAATCAGAATCCGTATATCGAAGAAGAACAAAGAACACAAAGGCCAAAAGAAAAAGGACAAAAGGACAAACAACACACGACAAGACCAACGATCGAGTAACAGGAATCGGAGGTGAACTCATGTGCTCTGGAAGGGTAAGCAGTTCCTGCTCCACTAGTGAAATATGACGTGTTAATCTAGTTACAAACCGGTGATAAGTCATGAATGAGGAAAGGCCAAGGAAGTATTTACGACAAGTGGAACATATCCGTGGTCATTTGTTACACAGATATTCCTAATAGGTCAACCAAGTCATGGTGACGACCGTAAAACGTCCGAAGTGATGAACCCTTGGCTCAGTAGCTTCCTTGTTAGCAACAACCCGAGGACTCTATCAAGGAAATCCTGATAGGAACCACAAGCTCTTAAATATCGTAGCAACTGAGAGATATATACTTCACATACAGGTGCTGCTGGAATGTTGCTACATATAAATGGAAAGTTAACAATAGAAAAATTGAAAGCATCTCTTTTGTCATAAAGTTTTGCTTTTAACAGCCCCTCACTGTGAATTTCGAGGTGTAGGTCAAGGTATGAAGCAGACCTGTCTGTATCTGTGGTATCCTTTATTTCAAGCTCAATAGGATAGATGCAATCAACGAAATCGCCAAACCTAGAGTTATATACAGAAAGGACATCATCAATATAGCAGAGCGTGAAATTAAAGGATCGGGCTAGCTTCTTTTTGTTTTTCTTGAGAAGCCCCTGTATTAAGTCTGCATCATGCAAATAATGGAACAAGTCGGCAAGAAGAGAAGCACAGTCTATGCCCATAGGTATGATGTCTCTCTTTTGAAAAACACGTCCACCAAAGATGACAACTATGTTGTCAATCAAACTCTGGAGCATGTTGATGATATTAGTTTCAGAGAACTTTGTGGTAGAATCAGAGGTTGCTTTTTTTAACAAAATAAGGTAAGTCTAAACAAACACCAATCCCAATATGAATATATTTAAGTTCAACTGTTTCTACTCTAAACAATTCAAACCATAACTTTCATGTTTATCCGGATGGTACATGGAATACTATCACATAGTGTGTTGAACCAACAACTAAACAGCTTCAATGACATATAGGGGCCGTCGAGGTCGTGATCGTATGGTGGTTGGTTTGACAACTACATATGCAATCAGTGCATATCACTACTGACGTTGTGACTTCGAATCCCGACGATGATACAACATTATGTGATAAAGTTTGTCAGTGACTTGCGACATGTCGGTGGTTTTCTCCGGTTTCTTCCACCAACAAATTTGACAGCCACCATATTAATGAAATATTATTGAAAGTGACGTTAAACACCATAAACCCTCAACGAAATATTGTATTACAGTAAAACCTGCCTAAACTAAACCTGTATAATCCAAACTTTTAATGAAGTCCCAATGTAGGAAATATGCTTAAACCAAACACCTGTCTATTCCAAACACAAATGTGGGTCCGAATGAAGTTCGGAATGTACATGTATTGTGATCGGGATTATATTGGGAAATCACAGACACCTTTGTTGTCAAATTTGATTTTTACAAATTTGCCATAAAATATCGTAAAATATAGAAGATAAAATACTTACACTTCAATGTACACTCAAACTTTCCATCCGATGTTTTCCTTTTACACATACTTCCTTCTGTGCAGTTATGTCCAGCATATGACCCCGCTAGAGCCTGAAACATAACAATATAAAACGAAAAATAAACGATTACAGTTAGGTTGTTTAACGTCATTTTCAACAATATTTCAGTTATATCGTGGCGCTCAGTTTTATTTGTGGAGGAAACAGGAGCAGCTGGTGAAAATCACCGACCTGTCGCAAGTCCCTGACAAACTTAATCACATAATGTTGTATTGAGTACACCACGTCATGAGCGGGATTCGAAATTACCACTTTGGTGGTGATATGATAAGTAATAACATTAAGGAGTGAGTGAACTATTATTGTTAAACATCAAATGAGCAATTTTTCAGCTATATCATGGAGAGAAGAAAGTACATTTTATGTAATGATCTCCGCTTTGCATTAAGCCACACGATGAGTTGAACTGTTATATAGCTATCTCACTGAACCAACAGTCGTCGAGTAGACATGTCCTTCAACTCAGACACATTAATTGGTCGATGGTAACCATTACACCGTCAATTCGTTGTTTAAATGGATATATATGTGTTGAAGTACAACAGATAAATAAAGGAAAAACTACAATATCAAACATATGCTAAAGATGAAGGAAAATGACAATAGGGTGCATATGTTGTCTTACAACAATTAGAAAAAGGAACAACTACACGAAAGATATGTTGGTGCACAAAAATTAGATGAAAGAGCAACTATAATATTATGAGCAATTAGCAACCGTTAGATAAAGGAGCAACTATAAAAAGATACATATGTTGGTGTGCAAGAAATTAGATAAAGGAGAAACTAGAAAATTATGTATAGGTCGATAAACAACAGGTAAATAAAGGAAAAACTACCAAATGATACATATTTTGACGTAAAACAATCAGATATTGGAACAACTATAAAAAAAATATGTTCATGTACAGAAATTTAGATAAAGAAGAAACTAGAATAGTATGCATTTGTTCATGAACAACAGTTAGATATAGGAAAAACTACAATAGGATAGATATATTGGCGGGATAAAGGAAAAATAACAACAGTTGATATCAAAAACTGACAGATGAAACCATGTGTTATTCAGATAAGTGTATGGACGCCTTAACACGTAAGACGCTTATTATGTTAAGCCTATGGACATAAGTCACTGACCTGAACCACTCGGCCACACAGGAGCTTACTTTAAAATGAGACATATGTAGACAAACAACAATTGGAGGTCATGTTTATAATGTCTAACGCCACATCAAGCAATATTTTAGTTTTATCGTGACGGTCAGTTTTATTGGTGAAGGCAACCAAAGTGCACAAAGAAAACCACAGACCTGCCGCAAGCCAATGACAAACTTTATCACAATGTTGTATCGAGTACACCTCGCCTGAGCGGAATTAGAACTCACAACGCTAGAGGTGATATGCACTGATTGCATAGGTAGATGTAAATCCAATAACTGGATAAAGGAAACGCGTAAATAAAATTCATATGAAAACAATAAATTGTAATCAAGGAAAATGTTAATGTGTATTACCTGTGGCCATTGTGAAATTTCACTAAACATACATCCTCCTTCTTCTACTAGATTATATTGAAAGTCATTCCCGCCATTTAAATCACACAGTTGCCATGGATTTCTGAAATTTATTGATGTACAGTTTGCCAGTTTCAAACATTCTTTTACACACTTCAGGAGAGTAGTTTTCTCTATTCGATGTAGAACGTAACCAACGTTACACTTTCCGAAATTAATAGATCCTAGTTCATAAAGATTTGGATTATTGCAATAACTAGCGTCATTTTATGTCGTAAATCCGACGCAAATTAAAATGATGACTGTTGTTTGAATATAATCCATTCTCTAACCGTTGACAGAAGCCACTTTAAACATATACTGCAAGCAACATTGATTTGTAAAACCAGAATTGCAATGTTACGCTGTACTGATCCTTCCATTTACTTGAAACATTAATGAATGATATATTCTTCATAATGATATATCATGTACGTGATTTTCCTATTAATAAAACATTATGAATTTCGATTTATCATGAAAAATAAATATTTTTTTCAATAGGTAAAATTCCACAACTCCTTTCAATTTTATACACTCCTAGTTCTCAATCGATCCAGTACCTACTAAAAAAATAATTTAACAGAAATTCCTTGCTGGTTTCAGATACATTTAAAAGCTGTGATTTGATTGGCTGTAAAG
Source organism: Bathymodiolus brooksi (assembly GCA_963680875.1). NCBI lineage: Eukaryota > Metazoa > Mollusca > Bivalvia > Mytilida > Modiolidae > Bathymodiolus > Bathymodiolus brooksi. The sequence continues at coordinate 57,719,991 of OY804584.1, read as the reverse complement.
AAAGTCGTCGTGCCCTATCGGAGTGCTTTGAAACGACCACGTTAATGCCAGGATTTATCTGCCAGTTGCGTCCCGCTTGATGAGTGGAGAGAAATCAGAGCGTAATCAACTATGTGTTACTGACGATGACTTAAAGAGAACAGCTACTACGAAGTGACAAGTGAAACCCTGGTTACCCCCGGTCATGTATATGTGTCAGTGGTGTTATGCTTGGCATCCCAACTCAACGACCTTGGGCAATATTGTTGTTTTACACATAATATCAATACTGTGCTTTATTTTGAATAATTCTAGTTTTGTATTTTGTTTGCATTGATAGCTGAGGTCTCTTAAGGTATTTATTATAATTCCTCTATATAGAACTATATACTGTATCTGTTAAAAATAGAGTTGACCCAATATTGATTTTCTTGATTGTTATTGACTATTTTCTTTGCTTTGATTGGCTTAGTCTTGTCAAGATGTCATATTGCTCATGGTACATTTACAAACAATTGAGTTATCAATCAATGAGGAACGACCGGAATGAATTTCGTGTAATTCTAATTATTCATTGGCACATATATAAATCGACTGCGATAGAGACCTAGGCCCGATTTTTATTTGTTCCCTTTTTTATCTCTCTAACTTCCTTGAAATATTGTTGAGAGAGGCGTTAGTCACCATAAACCAAACCAATCATCAATTCTTAAACAGGTTATACGATAAAACCTGGGTTAGGACAATTTAAACTTAATAAATCGCGAAGCGGTTTATGAAAGGCGTACATTTTCCTGAATTTCAAATAGTCCTAATGATTCAATTTTTACACCAAATTTTCCTGATTCATCGATTTTAATTACGATTATTTCAGGAGCCTATTTGAATTTGCTTGTGCGAATGAATGCGTTGGCGACGTCACAATACCAACCCAGGTTATCATGTATAACCAATTTTACTCCAGGCAGATCAGCCAATCAGATTGCAGTATTCGCATATACTATTGATATTGTCTAAGTTAATAATAAAATTTGCTCACACCACGATATAGCTGAAATATTGCTAAAGTTGGCGTTAAACACCAATCAATGAACCAATCTTTGGTTTCATGAACAAATATGATGAATATATACTTAGTGATAATCAATTCCAACAGTCTTCCATTTCATGGCTATCAACTTTAAGGTCAATGACAATACCAGTATTTGATTTCATGAATAATATCAGCGTAGCGCTAATTTATACCAGCAGTATTCCATTCCATGTATGAAGATAAAAGTAGTTTTAATTAATACAAGTCTTCCGTTTCATGGTTATCAACTAATACCATTTGTTGATTTCATGAATAATTAAGATAAACGTAACGCTAATCTATACATCCATTATTTAAATTCATGGCTGAATGCTAAAGCATCATTAATTTCAAATAGCTCTATACCTACAAGGGGCTGTTGTGGTTGTGATCATATGGTAGTTGAATTTAAAACTACCTGTGCAATAAGTAGATATCACCACTAACAGTGTGAGTACGAATCCGGTCAGGCGTGGTGTACTCGATGCAACATTATGTGATACAGTTCGGCAGTGACTTGCGACAGGTCGGTGGTTTTCTCCGGTTTCCTCCAACAATAAAACTGACCGCTACGATATTACTGAAATATTGTTGAAAGTGGCGTTAAACACCATAGACCAAATTTTAACCTAGTCCTATAAAATCTTACCAATGACCAATCGTACAATTTTGTTATATTTCTTCATCCATTTTCCTTCAACTTATGGAAACCCTTTGTTTTTTTTTTCCTTTAATGGACGAGATTTAAAGATTAATTGTACGTAGATAACTTGAAATCTGTTTTATCCTGCAGTTGTGTGGTTTTGAGTACAAATAATGGGTCAAAATACACGTCAGTGTTATATGTCATGGACCTAATAAAGCTTTTCTGGTACCTGATTCATGTAAATTGACTGAACGAAATGATACCAGCATAAAGAACTATTATAACGACACTTGTTTCAGACAATTTGGAATTTGTGTTTAGACTTTTTTATATTGCAGAATAAACACAATATACGTGCATTGTCGGTAACTATACAATTAATTTGCACTCGCTACGAAACAGGCCAGAAAAGCTCACCAAATACTCTTTTCTACCTGCTCCTACAAATAAATTGTATATATTCCTACAATATAGGTATATGGTGTTAATACTACATTGCTAAAAAGTTTACTACAACTACCACATTGTCCAAAAAAGCAGAAACAAGTCATCTTTAGTTGTATGTGTAGGTTTTGTAGATCGTTTTTTGTCCTTTTTCTTTTAGCCATTGTGGTGGCTGTCCTTCGATTTATGGATTCTGATTACTCCTTTGGTATCGTCAAACTCTTCTTAAAACCCTGAATTCGCGCCAACAGAGAACCACAATTCAAATGAAAATGAAAAAAAACAAAAAATGAATGGTAGGTAAAAAATCAGAAGAAATACAAGGAATTTGGAGGCTAGCACGACCTAGTGTATAATAGACTGGAATGAGAACATGTTTGTCTTGTTTATTGCACAAGATCCACGTCAAACTCCAATTATTAAATTACTTGTAAGAAAGATATAAGATACCTAGATGTCATGTGCTAACTTTGGAGGTTTACTGTAGAGAATGAACTTACAACTACCTATGCAATCAGTGCCTATCACTACTGATGTTGTGAGTTCGAATCTCGATCAGGGCGAGCTGTACAACATTATGTGATAAAGTTTGTCAGTGACTTGCGACAGGTCGATGGTTTTCTCCGGGTCCTCCGGTTTCCTCCACAAATAAAACTGACCGCCACGATATATCTGTAATATAGTTGAAAGTGGCGCTAAAGACCATTAAACAAATAAACAAACAAACAAACGGTTGAGAATGATACATAATAGGACTATCAAAAGTCGTTGACCCATCCCATCTGGGATTTCTATATAGTTTTTATCAAATGTATTTCATTGTACTTTTTCTCGTCCTGAATATAGCTGAAATAATATTCGCTGGACGATAAGCAATAATTAATCAAACATTCAATCAAATGTAAGCATCTTGTATCACATGTTAATATATCACACATGTGTTTACACAAGTGCAAATAGTTACACCATTCCATTGTATAATTTATCTTTCGTGATGTATTGTTACTTTCGTTATTGGAAGAAACCATTGTAGTCGTGATTGTATGGTAGTTGGATTTTTAACTAACTAACTAACTAACTAACTAACTAACTAACTAACTAACTAACTAACTAACTAACTAACTAACTAACTAACTAACTAACTAACTAACTAACTAACTAACTAACTAACTAACTAACTAACTGAGCGACCGACCGACCGACCGACCGACCGTTCTAGATAGGAAAACCTTAGAAAAGATTTATCTTACCTACATTCGGCTGATTATGGAAAATGAAGACGTCGTATGGGAACATAAGACATTGTTCTTGATAAATAAATTAGAAAATGTTCAAATAGAGGCTGCTAGAGTCGTCACTGGGGAACTCGGTTTGTTTTTATTATGAAGAGACAGGTTGGGAGACGCTACAGGCAAGACTGGAACATCACAAAAGAATATATTTTATAAAATGGTTAACGGTCTTGTTCCTCCTTACCTTAGTGCAATGGTTCCTTGTAACTTTAAAAATATTTATGACTACAACACTAGACAGGCCGTAAGTATCCCCCCAGTACACACTAGAACAACTTTGTATAATAATTAGTTTCTAACCTCTAAAGTAAGATAAATGGAACAGCGAACCCACGTCAATAAGAGATAACAGGTCTCCTTCAGCTCTCAAATCCTATTATACGTCAAAATGTATAAAGAAACCTATTTATTATTACTCAAGAACTCGAATTGAAGAAATTATTCACATGGGATTACGAATTGCATGTAACTCTCTAAACCATCATCTATTCCTATAAAAACATAGTATATTCGCCCAACTGTAGTTGTCATCAAGGGATCCTTGAAACTAATTCACATTATCTCTTTTTTGTCCTAGATTCAATGATTCGAGAAATTGGTATATCGAATCAATTGATATTCCTATGTACTTGACAGTTGACCTCACTGAGGAGCAAAATAACATATTTTTTTTTTACAAGAATCTAATTTTAAATCAATTGCACTTCAGCGTGCTTAACACAGATACAAATAATATTTACGGTAGATAAATATAACTTACCTGCTAGTGCAGCGGCGGCTGTGGCTTCAAAAAAAGAAAAAAAGAAAAATTAACAACTAAGATTACAAAGAATTTGTTCATCTTGCTTTGTGTTCGTCTCTTCCTCTTATTGTTGCTACTGTAATATCTAATCAAATTTATACTTTTTCAGGGAGGCCCTCATAAAGGGTGACGGGAATAGAGCTATTGGAATAAATATGAAATTAAATTGTTTGTCAATTATCAAAGGAAACAATGTGCATATGATTGTTCTTGAAATTGTGCGACAAAAGATTAATACTAAAATTGAAAAAAATATAATTCATTAAATATGATATTTATAATTTTCCTAGATAATACCCCAAATGCAATATAAATATCCGTTGATCTCTTAACTTTTTTTTTAGCATCAACTGTAAAATTACGTAAATGTACTTCCGAGTACATCTGCTACCAACACTTATATATTAATAAATTTAATTACAATTAATATGGATAAATATGTATTTGAAACAAGGAAGGTATAAATGTGTACATAATTTGAGCTATGCTAAATGTTTATGAGTATTTCACATATGTTCCGTATGTTTTGGATATCTTCAATGTATATGTTTGTTAATAAAATCAGTGATACACGTTGAACAAAATCATACAATGACACACAATGTAATTACAGAGTTGTGATAAAGGGTTTCATTATTTTAATTTGAAAATATGTTACTTCAGAATTGGGTTGCTATGATTGTTACTCCTTCGTGTGCGTTATTTAAGCTGTTATCTTTATTCTCATAAAGCCAATGCATAGATATGGTACAGAGATAAAACAATAAAATCAAAATAACAACAACTATTTACAATATATAGGCACAAAGAAAAAAGTTAAGCACCCCATGTTTTTTTGAAATGACAAATGATACGACAGGTATCACGAGATTACTGATCAGATAGTCACAAGAACGCAATGGTAATCTGTTAGGACATTACATTGTCTGTAAGAAACCACAAAACAAATCAAGAAAAATGTTAATTTAATGAATATTTAATCACAATATCACAAGGCCAGTTTTTTGCAGTAAAGCATGTCCATTTTAAGTATTGCACGATAGGATTGTCAATTCACTTTCAAAACGTCACTTATGAATCACTTGACGACATCTATTGTTCAACGTTCAGTACCGTGTGTAACCCCCACGTGCTTCAATGACGACTTCAACCCTGCGTCTCATCCCTCCAGTTAGACCTCGGATGTCCTGTTTTGATAACTGATGCCATTCCCCATGCAATGCTGCTTCCAACTGACGAATGCTTTGCACAGGAGGTTCCCGAGGCAGCATACGATGGCCTAGCATGTCCCAAATATGCTCTATGGGATTCAAATCCGGGCTCAGGGCTGGCCAAGGAACAGAAGTCACGGCTTCACTTTGGAGGTAGGCAGTTACTGCTCTTGAACGATGAGGCCTGGCGTTGTCAACCATATACACAGGCCTTGTAGCTAGTGGGCGGTTATCGAAATGGGATACAACAACTGGTTGCAAGACGTCTCTGACGTACTGATCACCGGTTAGGTTGCCTTGTATGGTGACTAAATCCAACTTGCAGTCATGGGAGATACACCCCCAAACCATTACTGAGTCTCCACCGTAAGGGACAGTTGGCTGGATGTTCCGTGTAGAATAGGCTATATTTTTGTGCCTCCAATCCATCATCCGGCAGTCGGTTACATAAAGAAGAAACCGGTTCTCGTCTAATCAATGGATCTTGAGCCATGTCCTTAAATTGCAACCACGTCGATCTAAACACCATACCAAACCGTAATCGCCGATGTCGGTCTGCCAACAGTGGACGTTTAATGACTCTCCTTGACTTAAGTCCCGCTGATTTCAGACGGTTTCTAACTGTTCCTGTTGACACGTCTATCGGGCAGCCAGTCTTGCTTGAGTACGGGACTGATTGCGAATGGCATCCGTCTAACCAAACGCTGCAATGCCCTGGCATCACGATCAGATGTTACCCATGTTCTGCAGGATCTTGGCAAGTCTTTCATATTGTTGGTTTGTGTTTGTTTTCTCACCAGTCGACGGATTAGAGTATAGTGATAGCCAATCTGATGTCCAATAGCTTTGAAGAACATCCCTGTTGTATGCATGCCGATTATTTGCCATCGTTGTGCTTCTGATATTCGCCTTCGTACCATGCTTACTGAGAATGAATGGTTTTTTTTAAAACACCGGACTTAAATACCCAAAGTCGACTCGTGAACATACAGAATGTTGAGTAATGCGTGAGAGGTATGATTCACGTGCATGACTAGAATCGTTTATATTTTGATATTTCAAGCTCTTTCAATTGTACCAAATGTTCACCTGTGGTATGTCTGATTTGTTATTACTTGCGGTTGGTTCGTTTGTTTTTGTATTGCGAGAATACATTTTAAAAGTTCACATACTCGTCAGTTCTGAACATAAATTATGCCAGACCTGAAATACTTGTCTCATGTCTTGTATATATTGATCAATTGCTTCTTTAAACAATTTTATTTAGCAACGCTTACTATCAATGTCATATATCCTAATTATAGAGGATAGTATTGTGGTCACCGTAGCCGAGTGGTTAGATGGAAGTTTTGAAAGTCAAAGTAGATTTTAAAAAGCCCAGCAGTGGTTCCATACCCGAAAGTCCCACAATATGTATAACACGTTTTTAAGCCCAAAACAGTAAAAGGTTAAAGTTCATATTTTCAAGAACAAAAGAATAAACTGTAGATTCTTAAAAATAATCCACTGTTCGAACAATAGAGTGACGTCAGAGAAATGTGTATTATGTTTTAATATATCAGGGGGTGCTTACCCTTTTTCTTTGTGTATATATGCAAACTACGAGAGATGTCACTAAGAACTAAGAGCCTGGAGGACAAACATCAGTAGTAATATCACTTATGAAATGACCGAGTTTCTTCCATGTTGGTTTTCTTTTACTTGAATTGTTTGCTTGTTATTATATACAGTGGAATAATTTTGTTTGTTAACTATAAATTGAATAACACTCACAATTGCAGGTACTAACCCACATAAATTATATATAATGATGACGACAGAGGTAACTTTAGTTAATTTAAATCTAATTGGTCTTCTCGTGTCTTGATATATTAAGACTTCCCTCCCTTTTTACTACATGATCAGGGTCGGAGGAAGAGAGGTGTTTTTTGTGTTTGTTTTGTTTTTTGTTTTGTGTTTTTTTGTTTTTTTTTTGACGAGAGTTTGTGGGTCCTTGGTCTGTCCCAATCTTGTACAGTCCTGTTTTTCTTAGGATCAGTACTAACCCCATTTTCGGAAACAATGTGGTCCAAAAATTTACCACTAGTTTGAAAAAAAAAACATTTGGAAGGTTTCAACTTTAATCCTGCAGATAAGAATCGGTCAAGGGTATGTTTCAGTCGTTGTATATTTTCCTCAAAGGTGACCCCTGGGACTATTATGTCATCCATATATAATATACACTCCTCCCAGTGTAGTCCTCTGAGTATAGTATGTAAGAGTCTTTAAAATGTACTTGGCCAACCAGAGAGGCTGAAAGGTGCCACAGTAAATTAGTAAAGACCAATACTGGTTGAAAAGGCTGTCTTTTCTTTATCCAAGGGGTCGATGCTGACCTGCCAGAATCCTGAATGTAAGTCCATACTACTGAAGCATATTGAGCCTGTCAGAGTATCTAAGTAGTCTGATATCAAATGAAGGGGGTATGCATCTTTTACAGTTACATCATTTAGCATACGATAGTCAACACAAAACCTTGTGGACCCATCTTTTTTCTTAACAAGAACTACAGGAGAAGACCAGAGACTAGAAGATGGCTCAATTACTCCCATTGTTAACATCTTGTTAACTTCTCTGTTTCCTATTTCCGTTTTCCCAAAAGGTAACCTCCTAATATGTTGTCTGATTGGGAGGGCTGTTCGTGTGTTAATTTTATGCTGAACTAGGTCAGTAAACACAATATATGTGGCTGATTTTGAAAAGGCATCTTGATATTTTATCAATAATTCTGTAAACTTGTGTTTCGCAGATTCAGTTAGCTTGGTGGAACTCCTTAAATATAGATCTTGTTGATGTTCTGGGATCACAGGGGCTTATCAGTTTTCTGAGAGACATTAATTATAGCACACATTTCGTGTTTGATAGGTTCTTGTTCATATAGAGATTCACATGTCCCTAACTTCATGTTTGGGTAAATTGTTACATTTTGTTCCCCACAGTTAAGCTGGAGCTTGGGTATCTATAATTCCTGGTGTAAGGGTAATTTCACAGGTTTCGAATAAATCCACATTTGGCTCTAATACACCATACCTGCCTAAACATTCAATTTTTGGTATAGTTACAGGAATACAAATTTGTGATTCTGGTGGAATTTGAATGGTCTCCCTTGCCTGAACCAAACATACTATTTCAGCTTCACCTCCTATCCAACAAGGAATGTCCATTGTTTCCAAGCAGAGGCAAAGTTTTCTATAATCAATCTTTAATACATACTTCAAAAGGAAATGTTGGCCTATAATTCCCTCTGGAAGGATGTCACATACTAAACCATTGTGTTCAAAAATATATCACAAAGCAAAATTTTCATTTGGGCTGTACCATATGCTTTAAATCTTTTGCCATTAACACCTTTAAATTGACGCTCACTCTTTGTAGTTTTAGTTCTTTATCTGTACACATCTTCATAAGCAAATCATAAGAAACTAAAGTCAATGTTGAACCACTCTCCACTAAAAATTGTACAGGTACAGATGTCATAAAATCTGTAACATATAATCCATTATCTCATTTCCCTGTTTTAGACCCAATGTGACCTACACGTTCATCCAAATTATAAAAAAATCATTTTTATCATGTTCTTCGTTAGTTACAGGCCTTTTAACATCCCTGTCCATCAACTTTTAGCCTTTTAAGTCGACGGTCTCCCGTTTCTCTGATTATTTGAGGTGAAATTATCTCCCCTTGATCCCACATTTCTTTGTGACTGGCCACTTCGTTGGTAATATTCATTGTTTGATTGTCTATTTCTCTTAGGACGATCTCTTATAAAATGTTCTGGAGAATTGCAATGATAATAGGCCTTCACACTTCTAGAATTACTATCAAAGTGTGGTTGTCGGTTGTAATTATAATGGTTTTGGCTTTTTAACAGTAATGAACCTTCCTGGTTAGCGATTCTGTCACTTATCTGCTTTAGTAAAATGGTGTCACTTTGACTAATCTGAGGTTTTGGGCCTTGATTAAGAGGTGTGACTTTATTATTTATGGAATGCACAGTATAAAAATCTTCATCTGAAACATTTCTGTGTGTATTGTCTAGAGAATACTCATTGGCAGTCAACTGTCTAACAATAGTTGGCTTCTTTTTATCGTTAAGCTAAAAAATTGCCTTATAATTCTCAATTATATCTACAGCAGTTGCAACGGTTTCACATTCTTTGTCTATGCATTTACGCTTCATTCATAAGGAAATACTCTAATAAAGTTGGTTAAGGGCTAATGCCTCTTGAGCTAGTGTATCTAGCTTTCTGTGCCATCTGACGTAAGTCATCCCTTAAAGCAGCAATAGATTCCCCCTGCTGTCGTTTCCTAGCTTGAAATTTACAAAGCCACTTATTTGTTGTCTTACACTCCCAATCCTTTGGGCTAATTTATCAACAAGTCTGTAATAATCAGCTCTTTCATCTTGGAAAAGTCTCATGTAAAATATGCGTGCAGGGCCTCTTAAGTCAGCTGATAATCCTAGCATTTTATCTTGATTGGTCCAGCGACCAATCTCGGCACAATTTATAAAATGAAAAAATATTCCTCCCAGTCACTTGAACCATCGAATGGTTCTGGTTTCACATTTAGTTCCATTTGGATTTCATGGTCTGGAGATTCAGCCATGACTAGAGTAAATTAAATAGTATTTTTCTGTAACATTAATACAACTAAAATAAAATCCTAAGCTAATAGAAAAGACAACACTGTATTACATGTACTTTTCTTTATTGCAATAATTTCAGGATATGATTCTTTTATCTTTATTCTTCTATTTAATTCACAGGCAAAATTATCTCACAAAACTTTGTAGCAAAATCTGTTTGCTCTCACAAAATAAAAAAAATATCTGCGCCAAACAACAAAATTCAACCACCAGGCACCACAGCAAATTGAACCACCACAACAAGAATTCTTCTGGTTCGATCACTGGATTGCCATTAGAACTTGACAATCCCGCTTCTCACACCAAACTGTAGAAATCTCCCCCTATTCCACAGGGGTATGATTACAAAAGTTGCACAGTGACGCTCGAAAGAGTCATTCACTGTAACTCCAACAATTGCAAAGAAAAACCTAGGATATATTTTCCCACTGATCCGGTTTACACAAAATTGTACAAATAAAGAAAGTCAATTCTGGGTCCGAATATTTTATATATTCATCATATTATGTTATATGGAATTAATCTCAATATGGAATAAAATAGTACAATGATTCACACCACTATAAATACAATGTAAATACAATTTTTGTATTTATTCCAATAGCACTACTTAGTAATGGCCACTCATTTTGCTAAATTTCTAGGAAAATGGAGGGGAAAGTAACCCAGGGTTAGATTTGTCGTTATGGTGGGGAATAATTGCCTCTCTAAAAAAATGGAACTTTTGACGTCTGCTCTATATCTGTGCTATAAAATAAAAACCTTTTCATACTTTGTAAATTTCTGTACTGTAATATACTGTATATATCTGTTCTTTCTAATATTCTTTGACTTTACACAAATTCTGTTCTTTTATTTCTATTTGGCGCTTGTCCGTTGTTCTGGCAGTATACCTCGGAGAGAAGCGAATTATTCACCATTTTCGGAATTGCGGCCCTTTTTTTAATTTTTCCCTCAGCCACAGTAGCCAATGAAAATCCCTTTATTAAACAAAAGTTTTTGGAAGCAGGATAATAATTATTGGGCCCTACTTTAGTTTAAATTGACGCAATCGATGCCAAGCAGCTTGTCAAACAACACGGCAGTTGAAACTGATCACACATACGAAAATAGGTCTATGAACGCTGGAATAACTGTGAGAACATATGCTTATTTCGATTGAAATTAAGGGTTGGAATCAAAATCTGAATGTTTTAGGAATCTTAATAATAATGTTTGAAACCGAAACTTTTTTCTTTATGAAAATAAAATTCAACGGTCAGGTGACCTGTAGTTTTACTATAATGAATAGGAAGTGGGTCATCGGGGAACATTTATAAGTTGAAATGTACGAACTTATTGTAAACCCATTTCGAAACAATTTATAACTGTTTTCTTTTAGAACAATGATAATGATATAATATCATTTACCTAATGTAGGCGAACTACTGTAAATTGTGTGACCATTATTTTACAAAACATGTAATCAATGTTTAACCCAGTTTGTTAAAATATGTACCTTTGTAAACAATATATTACAATTACAATCAGCTTCATTATGATCATACCATTTTTGAAAGTGATCTGGAGCATTGAATAAGGGTAAAATAATTACGTACTGTGATTCGGAGTATTGAATTAGGGTAAAATAAGTACGTACTGTGATTCGGAGAATATTGAAATGGGGTGGAATAAGTACGTACTGTGATCCGGAGCATTGAATTAGGGTGAAATAATTTCGTACTATGATCTGAAGCATTGAATTAAGATGAAATAATTACGTACTGTGTTCCGGAGTATTTAATTAAGGTGACATAATTACGCACTGTAATCCGGAACATTGAATTTGGGTGATATAATTACGTACTGTGATCCGGAGCATTAAATTGGGGTGAAATAACTACGTACTGTGATCCTGAGCATTGAATTACGGTGAAATAATGACGTACTGTTGTCCGGAGCATTGCATTGAAGTGCAATAATTACATACTGTGGTCCGGAACATTGAACAAGGGTGAAATAATTATGTACTGTGATCCGGAGCATTGACTTAGGGTGCAATAATTATGTCCTGTGATCCGGAGCATTGAACGAGGGTGACATAATTACGTACTGTGATCCGGGGCATTTAATTAAGGTGAGATAATTACGTATTGTGTTCCGAAACATTGAATTACGGTGACATAATTACGTACCGGGATCCGGAGCATTGAATTAGGGTGAAATAATTACGTACTGCGATCCGAAGCATGCAATTAGGGTGAAATGATTACGTAGTGTGATTCGGAGCATTGTATTTGGGTGAAATAATTACGTCTGTGATCCGGATCACTGAATTACGGTGAGATAATTACGTACTGTGGTCTGGAGCATTGAATTAGAGTGAAATAATTACGTACTGTGATCCGGAGCATTGCTTTGGCGCATAATATCCATTGTCGACACAGACTGGTTTTCTGGCTCCTATTGGGGCAGTTCGTGGGGTTGACCCTGTAAGTATGTCATCATCTCTGCATGACATGGTGGTACTGAAAATAAGAAATGGAGACAGATTGCTTTATTTTTTTTTTACTTATTTTATGTTCTGATATGTGTTATAACTAAAACATTTCATTTTATCATTTCGTTTCATAAAGTTAATTTTATTTGTACATATAACCCGATATTTTTAGTCACAAATATGTTTTATTTATCAAAGTCTCGTAGTTGAGGAAATTGATTTATAAAATGTGGCTTAAAACTGCTAACGTTGGCGGTAAGCACCAATCAATCAATCAACCTATCATTTTACCATTTCATTTCATCAAATTCCTCTTAATTTGTACATATCATCTGATTGTGTTATACACAAATATGTTTGATTTCTAAGGGTCTTGTGGTTAATGAAATTGATTTATAAAATTTGTTCCAGACAAGACATAGCTGAAATACTGCTATAGTTGGCGTTAAACACCAATCAATCATCAAATTAAGGATAAGAAGCGATTCTTGTTTTATCTCGTTGATCAAATTGGCTTCAATTACAACACAATTAGAGCAATTTACTTTGCATTAAATTAGACGCCGCTTGTCTACACAAAAATACTAAACATGCACAAAGTCGGGAAGGAAATGTTTGCACATGTTTCAGGAAGAAGGATATTGGGAAGGAAATCTTGGCACATGTTTCAGGAAGAAGGATATTGGGAAGGAAACGTTGGCACATGTCTCAGGAAGTAGGATATTGGGAAGGAAATGTTTACTCATGTTTCAGGAAGAAGGATATTGAGAAGGAAATGTTTACACATGTCTCAGGAAGAAGGATATTGGGAAGGAAACGCTTACACATGTTTCAGGAAGAAGGATATTAGGAAGGAAATGTTTACACATATCTCAGGAAGATGGATATTAATGCGAAAAAAACTTACTATTGCGAGAGCGATCTTTATTATTTAATAATACCAAAATTAGCTTATTAGCTTAACAAATACATTATCACAATTTCCGTCACTAAATATTAAAAGAGTCAATTAAATTACAGCCGTTACCAATCATTTATTTGCTAAGATGTGAGATATTTTAATATATATAATTATATATTTCCCTATAATCTGTTCAAAATTTGAATGTTGTAACGACTTGTGAAATATCTATTTGATATCACATTATCCTCTAGACCGAGATAACAAAGAGCTGATGGCTAATCTAGACTCACTCGTGCAATATGGACGAATGAACCTGATTCGAGTAGCGGGCATCAGTGAAGATGGGTCTGACGAAGATACGAATACAATCGTCCAGAAAATTATTTCTGATATCGACCCTGAATTATCGCCCACTGACATTGAGAGATCACACAGGGTCGGAATACTAAGCGATAGTAGAGGTCACAACTATGCCAGATCAAGACAAATCATTTTAAGACTAACAAACACCATCGTGAAAAGAAGGATCCTTAAGTGTAGAACAAACTTAAAATCTTACTCAAAATACAAACACGTCTACATCAATGAGGACTTAACCCGCAAACGGAACAAACTTTAGTCACATGCAAGGCAACTTCTGAAAAGGAAAACAATTGTCCAACTTTGGACAACCAATGGTAAAATCCTGATGAAAGATAAAGACAACAGAATATACGAAACAAACACAATGGATGCCCTTGGCAGAAGTCGTACAACAACTAGATCCGACCTATGAGTTTACATAGAAATAATAAACTTTAATTAAACAAACCTCTATTGTATTGTCTGGTATTTAATTAATTACTTTCATCTAGCTTGCTGTTGTCATAATTTACATATTAAACACAGGTAAACGCTCTGATAATGTTCTAATATATATTTACCAAAGAAAAATAAACAAAAATACCTCAAATATTTTGCAAAATCAAAACATGTGTTAACCTCTGTATTTACCTGCATTCTCATGCATTATCACTTTACCATATTAACTTGTAAAAATATAAAAATGTTCTGTTGTTTTCATATTTCCTTTCATAATCACATGAATTTATTATAATCAAATTGTGGTAACATTCCGATTGCAGTCAAGTTTATCCTCTGCCAATCAAATATATATTGCCAACACACCTTTATATAGCCGTAAGGTCACATTTGTAAATGGCAGCACAACTGTAAATACTGTTGTATTCCTTTGATTTATATTTTTTGGAATAATATGTATTAACACACGCACACTCTCATATTTATCCGTAAATAATTATTTTCCTGTCGATTTGTTGCAATTACCAATGAAAGCAAAATAATTCTGTCAATCGAACAGAACTCCAGTATTTTGTATTTAGTAAATATTTACAGATTAATACATGGGCATTTCCATATTGGCCTAGTTATCATCCCGAGACCCCCATATTTGCCCGATACGCAGTCGAGGGCCAATATGGGTCGAGGGATGATAACCAGGCCAATATGGAAATGCCCATGATTGTATTAAACTATTTATCACATATTTTGTTGCAATATGTTCATTTTTGCATGTCCAATAATAGCTAAAAGTCAGTGTTGGTTATTTGCTCTCAGGGCAAATACGGGGCAAATATTCGTATTTGCCCTCATATATCCGTATTTGCCCCCGTATTCAACTTCTGGTATCTGCGCAGTGGTCGCAAAGATTATATATCAAAGGGCAAGAAAAGATGATGCATAAAATCTTATTTCAATCAAATTAACACATTTCAAAATATTGGAATAAATTTTAAATAGCTTGAAACGGAATAATTAGCTCAAATATATACGTCGTGTTGAATAAGAATTTCCATTCAAATACCAACGTCTTGGGTAGATTTTACAAACAGTTTCTAACGTCATTGTACAGATCGACATTGTTTGGTATATTTTTGAAACCAGATTCGAAACAAAAATATTTGCAAGTTGAACAAAGGCAACTCTCTTAAGGATTTATTTTCGCAATTTGTCTGTTCATAGATCTTTTTGCAATATAAAAGTCAATGCTTGGAAAAGGTCAATGTCAAATATGTGATAAAAAGATTATGACATGAAATTTTCCATATGGTCCCTGGTATCAACCCTCGACCCATATCAGCCCTCCAGCTTCGCTGTCGGGCTTGATATGGGAGTCTCGGGTTAATACCAAGGCCGATATGGAAAATGTCATGTAATAATCTCTTATTATTACATACTTCCGACATCTAGAAAAGAGACACCCATTTTGGCCTGAGACGAATGCGAGACCCATATTAGCCTGGGCCAATATGGGCCTCGATATGGAAATGATCTTGTAGTAATCCAATAACCGGTTATTTTCCCGGGGTGTGAACATATGGACAGTGTACTTCCGTCATATCGGTCATGCAAAGATGCCTTTATATAATAAATGAATATATGTTATATCCACGTGACTTTACTATAACCAAAGTGTAGCAACATTCCGATTGCGGACAAGGTTATCCTCGTCTAATCAAATAGCTGTTCTCAACACACCTTTATATTGCCGTAAAGTCACATTTGTAAAGCAGTATTACTGCAAGTACTATTGTATTCCCTTTATTTATATTCATATAAATATATATATATATATATTCTGTTAAAGTAAAGTATCCAATGAATTCCTACAATCTGATTGGCTGATCAAGACGGGGATATAAGACCGTATTCCCTGTGTAAGGACGGGAATATTGAAAACAGTTTCAAAATGGCGTCTATTTATCGCTTCATATATTTGTTTTTACACAAAAGTATTAAAACATAAATAAAAAGATCTTGAATAAAACTTTCTATAACACGATGCATTTTACGGAATCTTTCATCTCCGTCCCCCTTTTGGCTTTGAACTCAACAAGGGAGATAGCAAGTAATGCATCGTCTGCTAAGATGCCAACAAAAAGATTTGAATCTCACACGGAAAGTAAAGAATGATATACTCTTTAATTTTGATACAAGAAGAATTTAACAGAATATAATCGTTATTCGGGCTTCACAGGGGATACGGGTTCATATTCCCTGTCTGTATTCTATATTCCCTCAGCCGAAATGGTCGGGGTCTTTCCGCATTTTCCTATGTATTTCGGGGAAAACCTGAAGTGTAAATGGTTTCTTTTCCGGTCGCTTCTTACTCGATATTCATGAAGGTTACAGCGCTGAAGGCAGAAAAGAATATAGTTTTGTTTCAATTTATAATATTTGCAAGATTTTGTTTCTATCTTTTCTTGAAACATTAGCTAGCCAAAGTTTAATCTCCTTCACTAAAAATTCAAAACATTACTATATATTTTATGAAAATTATGACATCGAGATTTACTTTTATGATTAAATCATATATGCATGTGAATTATATATAAGGAATTATATGAGAATATTGAAATCACTTCTTATTGAAACTGCTTTTAAGAGTAGAAAGCGTAAGAGGGTCCGGGGATGACCTTTGTATACAGGGTGTCTTGATGCGGAGGAACCTTTGACACGCGTGTGTGGTGTGTGTGTGTGCGAGGGAGAGAGTAATACTCTGTTGTGTAGTATAGCTTTATATATTTAACTTATTTCATTAGTTTGTTCTGGTTTTGTTGTTGATTTTCTTACTTCTACTTGTTTGTGTTTATCTGTTTAATTTAATTTAATTCTGTATTTGTTAATTTATTTTATAATATTATTATTATTTAAAACCACATTGTTGTGACACAATCATTTTGCCTCTAAGCTATATATATATATATATATATATATATATATATATTGCTTTTGCATTCAATTGGATTATAACTTTGTAAACAGGTTAAAAAAACATTCCCGCTCAGTCTCCTTCCCCCAAAATTATCACTGTGGTATATTAGCGTGGTACGCAAATACAATTAAACTTTATTTGTTCTAAATATAATATCGATTCACCCGTTTCATTCAATATAACATAGAAATAATGGAAGCCAAGTCGAACATATTTATCTTGATGTGCTTCGTATCATAGAAATAAACCCCTCCATATACCCCATCCTATTTTTCCATGATTTAATTCGCACTTTAGTCTTACATCTCACCTTTCACCACGAATGTGGTATTGTTTGTCAATTCATTTTGCACATTTTTAAGGTACTGCTGATGAATCGTGTTGTTTTCTTGGGGCTACTTGATTTATTTACCGATTGCCTTTCATTCCTATACATTCAAAACACTGGTATAACCTTATGGGTATCGAAATAGATCAATATAGAGAAAGCACATGTAAGTATTATTACACTGTTGCACGCTCTGTGAAGAAAAGGTAAGCTGCTAAGCATTACTGATGTTGCTTGTTTTAATCAACTTTTGTTGTAAGGAACCAAAATTACACCATTATTAATACTAGTGCATTTTTTTTTGCAAAGCAGCAGAGACCAGAAAATATACAAGAAGGGTAAATAAGTCACTTTGATGTCCTGAAATACACAAGTTACAGGTGAATACTAATGACAGCTTTTTTGTTCTTAAATGTTTCAATTTCTTCATCGTTCTTTGCATTTTGTTAATTATATCGGGAATTGAAATTAATCCAGGCTCGTTCGATTCGGACAATTCTAGTACTAGCAGTGATTGTGATAATATACCTAATGTAGGCGAGCTCATAAACAATACATTTTCATTCCTTCATCTAAATATTCAAAGTATTGTATCTAAGATAGATATGATTTCAGCTGAGTATTCTTGCCATGATATACTTTCATTCACTGAGAGCTGGTTAAACGAAAATGCATCTATCGACCAATAATGTTTGGAAATTCCAAATTATAGATTCCCCCATTTCGACGAGATATATCTAATAAAGTATGTGGTGGTGTCATCGTAAATATGTTAATAATACTGTCAACAGCTTAATTAGACCTGCTCTACATGTGGATAGTCTTGAGTGTATATGGTTAGAAATAAAGCTAAATAATAAAACAAAAACAAAATACTTGTTCGGCACATTATATATCCTACCAACTAGTGATCTGCAAACCTGGAGAAATATTGAACATTCTATCGATCTGGCTCTAATTTGTAACCACAATATAATTTTGACAGGAGACTTCAATATTAATCAACTTAGTAGCAATATAAATGATAAAATTGGGTCATTAATGACCCAATTTAGTCTGCATCAACTTATAGCTAAACCTGCATATGTAACTGAGTACAATTCATCTTTATTGGATTTCATTCTCGTAAGTAACCCACTTAGTGTACTTTTCACACATGTAGGTGCTCCACTGCATGAACAGGTTATCATTTGCCTGTGATTGGTTTAATACACTATTCTAGTAAACCATCGACATCTTACCAAAGGAAAATAGTTCTTTACGACAAGGGTGATGTTGACTCGTACAGGCAACAACTTACAGATGTTGACTGGGAGACTATGTTTGGATATGACGACGTAGACACAATTGTAGACATTATAGCAAACACGATTTTAAATACAGCATATAATACTATTCCTAACAGATTGATAACGGTACGGAAAGTTAGCCGACCATGGATTACTACAAGTATCAAGAAATTCATACGTAGGAAAAATCGAATCCATAAAAAAGCAAAACATGCAAATTCTATAAACCATGGGGGAAAATATCGCATAACCAGGAATAAATGCAATAATTTGATAAAAATGGCAAAGAATGATTATTTTTCTACAATATCCGACAAATTAAAGCAGAATCATCTGGTAGTAAAAATTGGTGGAATCTTGTTAAAAGATTACTTGGTTCAAGTAAAAGTTGTTCAATACCCCCCCCCCCCCCCCCTTTCAAACAGACGATGACTTAATATGTGACAATCTTGCAAAATTTGAGTTAATTAACGACTTTTTCAGTGGAGAATCAAACTTGGACGACTCTAATTCGACAGGTCCGGAACCTATTGATCCACTATATGGCAAACAGACACAACTACACATTACAGAAACTGATATAGAAGATGTTCTAAAATTGCTCGACACTACAAAAGCAACTGGACCAGATTTAATAAACCCACGACTTCTAATAAGAGAAGGGGCTTCCATTTTGAAGCTTCCATTGTGTCGGTTATTTAACTTGTCTCTGTAAACTTGTAGATACCCGACACAGCGGAATCTGTCATATGTTACTCCAGTTTTTAAAAAAGATAATCCCAGTTCGGAAAATAATTACCGATCTATTTCTCTAATTAGTGTTTTGGACAAGGTATTGGAAAGATGTGTTTATAAACATATCTATATTTGTTTACAGGGTTCACTCCAGGTGACTCTGCAATTAACCAACATATAAATCTCACAAACGAATTCGGAAAAGCTTTAGGCGAAGTAAAATAAATACGCGTAGTTTTTTGTGATATAAGTAAACCTTTTGACAGGGTTTGGCATAAGGGTTTACTTAATAAATTAGAAAATATTGGGATACAAGGGTCTTATAATTGTTATTGGATAAAACATTATCTTACAGACAGAAAACAACGAGTGGTTATAGAAAGCGCACATTCTAAATGGCGCACTATTAAAGTAATAATGTTAAATAACGACATGGCAATTCATGCATGGTCCACTAAGTGGCTAGTAAACTTTAACCCTAAAAAACAGAAACTATGACGATCACTAGAAAAATTAACAAACCTTTTCATCCTCCCCTTATAATGAATAATACAATAATTAATCAAGTTACAGAACATAAACATCTCGGCTTAGAAATTTCAAATGACGGTAGCTGGCAAAAACATATTGATCTAATAACAAAGAAAGCTTTTACTAGAGTTAACATACTAAGAAAATTCAAATTTATTCCAGATAGGAAAACCTTGGAAAAGATTTATCTTACCGATTTTGGAATATGCAGACGTCGTATGGGATAATAAGACATTGTTCTTGATAAATAAATAAAAAAAAATTCAAATAGAGGCTGCTAGAATCGTAACTTGGGTGAACTCGGTTAGTTTCTATTAATAATCTATATAAAGAGACGGTTTGGGAGACGCTACAGGCAAGACGGGAACATCACAAACAACTATATTTTTATAAATTGGTAAACGGTCTTGTTCCTTCTTACCTTAGTGCAATGGTTCCCTGTTACTTTGAAAATATTCATGACTACAACACTGGACAGGTCGTAGGTATCCCCCAGTACGTACTAGAACAACTTTGCATAATAATTATTTTCTACCCTCTACTGTAAGATTATGGAACAGCGAACCCACGTCAATAAGTGATAACAGGTCTCCTTCATCTCTCAAATCCTATTATAAGTCAAAATGTATAAAGAATCCTATTTATTATTACTCAGGAACTCGAATTGGACAAATCCTTCACATGAGATTACGAACTGCATATAGCTCTCTAAGCCATCATCTATTCCTAGAAAAACATAGTAGATTCGCCCAACTGTATTTGTCATCAAGGGGTCCCTGAAACTAACTCACATTATCTTTTTCATTGTCATAGATTCAATGATTCGAGAAATCGGTATATGGAATCAATTGATAGTCCTATGACCTTGACTGTTGACCGTTTTCTTTTTGGATCACCTGACCTCACAGACGATCACAATAACAGTTTAGTTTTAAATGTATACAATTTTACAGTAAACAGTAAACGTTTCATCAGTAGCACCTAGTTCCCTTATTTCTTTCTTCTTTTTATTTCTTTATTTTTTTTAATTACTTTGAATCAAACATTTTTTACATCAAACACCAGATCACTTTATTTGTTTTATCTTCTTACACCTTCTTTAATTTGTATCAAAATATTATTAGTTAGTTCTATATGCTTCTCCCCTTAGAGATTTACATTATATTATATTATATTTTAAAGGAAATTTATTCCTACTGATACGAATTAATATAAGTTCATGTAACTTTTTTCCATATCCAATTAATTACTTCCTATTATGGAATGCAAATAGTTGAATATTGTATAATGTTATGTTGAATTAATTAATAAAATATGCTTAAACTAAATTATCATCTGAATTTTAACAAATTATACTCAACTGGTTTATTTTGTCCATTACTCTTTCTAGAACGGATACCATTTTGCAGGGGGTAAGGGAAATAACTCGTAAAAATATATTAAAACGTATAGATTTTTTTTTATTAAATCGGGAAAGTGCAAAATGGTTAGCAAAATTAAATGCTTGGTGTACTCTTTTTTAAATTTGTCTATATTTGTTTTTTTCTTTACAAGCATCTAATTTTAAATTAATTGCACTTCATCGTGCTTAGCACAGAAACAAATTATTTACAGTAGATAAATGTAACCTACCGGCGAATAAACACTAACATTAGAGGATGGAATCAAGAAACGTCGTTCACGAAAAATATAGCAAAAACGAACAATTAGTGAGTCACCAGGCTCTTAGAAAATCCCGTGGAAGCGACAAACATTGTACAAAATTTTGTGTTGTTACTTGTTGAAAATGTTCTATGAAAAAAAATATCAGAAATAATAAGGCTGATATAAAAAAAAAAATGAAAAAACTGATTAAAAAGTGAAAGAAAGTGAAAACAATGATTAAGAATGAAAAAAAATGAAAATCAAATGAAAAAAAATTAAAATTTAATAAAAAAAAATTGATAGCAAATGAAAAAGAAGAAAGAAAAAACATGAAAAAAAAGAAGGAAAAAAAACCCCTTCGGTCATCTCCGGTAGCCATGGTACTTGTACTACTGTACACTACTGTACTATTGTACTACTGTACTACTATAGTAAGAACAAAGCGCGAGAAACCCCAACTTCCGTTGCGCATGGGCGCACCCGAGGGCCCATTCGGTGGGAACGAGGAGTACTACACAACATTTCCAAAAACACCCGAAAAAGGGCGGGAAACCCAACTTCCGGTTGCACATGCGCGATCCGAGGGAATCCCTTCAATGTCACGTGATATTGGGTCACTTCCGGTCCTTCGATTTCCGGTCAGGGCCGCTTCCGGTCACTTCCAGTCACGTGACTTCCGGTAGACCCCCACATGGATCCACCGCAAATACGACTTGAAAACCTCTTATATACTACTACTGCGGCGGTTGTGGCTTCAAGAAAGATAAAAGAAAAAATTACAACTAAGATTACAACGAATTGTTTCATCTTCCTTTGTGTTCGTCTCTTCTGCTTACTGTAATATCTAATCAAATGTATAACTTTTTCCGGGAGGCCCTCATAAAGGGTGACGGGAATAGAACTATTGAAATAAATGTGAAATTAAATTGTTTGTCAATCATCAAAGGAAACAGTGTGCATATGGTTGTTCTTGAAATTGTGCAACAAAAGTTTAATACTTAAAATTGAAAAAAAATATAATTCATTAAATATGAAATTTATAATTTTCCTAGATAATACCCCAAATACAATATGAATATCCGTTGACATCGTAACTTTTTTTTTATTATAATCAACTGTGAAATTACGTAAAGGTATTTACGAGTACATCTGCTACCAACACTTAGATAGTAATCAATTTAATTACAATTAATATGGATAGATATATGTATTTGAAACAAGGAAGGTATAAATGTGTACGTGATTCGAGTTATGTTACATGTTTATGAGTATTTCACATATGTTCCGTATGCTTTGGATATCTTCAAGGTATATGTTAATTAATAAAATCAGTGATACACGTTGAACAAAATCATAAAATGACACACAATGTAATTACAGAGTTGTGATAAAGGGTTTCATTATATTAATTTTAAAATATGCTACTTCAGAATTGTGTTGCTATGATTGTTTCCCCGTCATGTGCGTTAATCAAACTGTTATCGTTATTCTCATAAAGCCAATGCATAGTAATGGTACAGAGTTAAAACAATAAAATCAAAATAAAAACAACTATTTACAATATATATTAACAAAGAAAAAAGTTAAGCACCCCTATGTTTTTTAAATGACAAATGATACGACAAGTATCACGAGATTATTGACCAGATAATCTCAAGAACGCAATGGTGACCTGTTAGGACATTGCATTGCATGTAAGAAACCACAAAAACAAATCAAAATAAATGTTAATTTAATGAATATTTAATCACAATATCACAAGTCCAGTTTTTGCAGAAAAACATGTCCATTTTAAGCATTGACCTTCACAGTTCACACAGCACGATAAGATTGTCATTTCACTTTCAAAACGTCACTTATGAATCACTTGACGACATCTATAATTCAGTACCGGGTGTAACCCCATGTGCTTGGATGACGCCTCAACCCTGAGTCTCATCCCTCCAGTTAGATGTCTGATGCCCTGTTGTGATAGCTGCTGCCATTCTCGATGCAATTCTGATTCCAACTGACAGGAAGTTACCGAGTGAGTATACGATGATCTAACTTGTCCCAAATATGTTCTATGGGATTCAAATCCGGGCTCATGACTGGCCAAGGAACATAAGTCACGGCTTCGCTTTGGAGGTAGGCGGTTACTGCGTGGTTGTCGAAATATGAGACAACTGGTTGCAAGACGTCTCTGATGTACTGATCACCAGTTAGGTTGCCTTGTATGGTGACTATTTCCAGCTTGCAGTCATGAGAGATACACCCCAAACCAATACTGAGCCTCCAGTTGGCTGGATGTTCCTTGGGGTATTTTTGTGTCTCCAAACCATCATCCGGCGTCGGTTACATGAAGCAGCAACCGGCTCTCGTCTGACCAATGGATCTTGCGCCATGTCCTTAAATTCCAACCACGTTGTCCTAAACACCATGCCAAATGTGATTGCCGATATCGGTCTGCCAACAATGGACGTTTAATGACTCTCCTTGACTTAAGTCCCGCTGATTTCAGACGGTTTCTAACTGTTCTTGTTGACTGACGTCTATTGGGCAGCCAGTATTGTTTGAGTACGGGACTAGTTACGAATGGCATCAGTCTAACCAAACGCTGCAATGCCCTGTCATCACGATCAGATATTACCCGTGGTTTGCCAGATCTTGGCAAATCTTTCACATTGTTAGTTTGTGTGTGCTTTCTCACCAGTCGGCTGACTACAGCATAGTGGTAGTCGGTTCTGACGTCTAATAACTTTGAAGAACATCCCTGTTATATACATGCCGAGTATTTGCCATCTTTTTGCTTCTGATATTCGCCTTCGTATTATGCTGACTCAGAATGAGTAATATTTTTAAAACACCGGACTTAATTACCCAAATTCGAAGAATGATATTAGACATAATGGTCACACCAGTGTGAGCACATATTTTTAATGGAACCTTGTTCTTGCTATAATATATATAAATATTAGAATCTAAACGTATTGTAGCTTATTATGTTTTAATATATCAGGGGGTGCTTAACTTTTTTCTTTGTGTATATATACAAACTAGGAGAGAGGTTACTAAGAACTAAGAGCCTGGTAGAAAAACATCAGTAGTAATATCACTTATGAAATGACAGAGTTTCTTCCATGTTGGTTTTCTTTTACTTGAACTGTTTTCTTGTTATTAGATACAATGAAATAATTTTCTTTGTTATTGAATAACACTAACAATTGCAGGTACTAACCCACATAAATTATATATAATGATGACGACAGAGGTAACTTTAATTAATTTAAATCTAATTAGTCTTCTCTTGTATTGACATACAAAGACTTCCCTCCCTTTTTACTACATGATCAGGGTCGGTGGAGGAGAGGTGTATTTTGTGTTTTTTTGTTTTGTTTTTGTTTTTGTTTTGTTTTTTTGTTTTTGTTTTTTTTATTTTGACGAGAGAAACATTTAAGATTGGAAGAATAAAGAAAATAATATTCTACTATTCTGAGCATGTCTACCCATTACGTTAAATTTTCATAATATGCTTAATCACCAGGATGCATGACAATTTCCGCCAATTTCCTTTCGACTATTATTCACGACGGAAATTAAAAACTTAAATATATTTTTTGGAAGTTTTGATCATAATAGAAACAAATTCTACTACAATTGGATTATGATATTTCTCCTCTTTCGATTGTAAAATTGTAAAATTTAAATATCTCGAGAAAGTTCGTAATCCCCAGTTCATCTTCAAGGATTACAACTCTCACTGGGTGCGTTCAAAATGTTTCCAGATGAGAGTCTGTATGTTGAATCAAAACAGCCTTCACTTGAAAATAGGCACATCAAACTTAGTATACAGTCTATCACCACATTGCAGGCTTATCCTTCAAATCCTGCATACGACTTTTTTTAATCATTTAAATGAATATGAGTATAGCAAGCAACCCTATACAATTCAATCTTTTGTACTTCGAAGACAATCACACTTTAATAATTCTGATCTATATTTGGATATGACATAATGTAGAAATCCCCCTCCCTATTTCACTGCGTATGATTACTAAAGTTGCACAAAGGTGGCACAGTGACGCTCGAAAGAGTCATTCACTGTAATTCCAACAATTGCAAAGAAAAATATAGGATATATTTTCCCACTGAACCGGTTTACACAATGTGGTAAAAATAAACAAAGTCAATTCTGGGTCAGAATATTTTATATATTCATCATATTATATTATATGGAATTAATCTCAATATGGAATAAAATAGTACAATGATTCACACTACTACAAATAAAATGTAAATACAATTTTTTTATTTTTTCCAATATCACTACTTAGTAGTGGCCACTCATATATTTCCTTAGTTTCTAGAAAAAGGGAGGGGAAAGTAACCCTGGGTTAGATTTGTCGTTATGGTGGGAATAATTGCCTCTCTAAAAAATGTACTATAAAAAAAAATGCTTCTTTTCTTACTTTGTAAATTTCTGTTCTGTTATATACTGTACATATCTGTTCTTTCTAATATTCTTTGACATCACACACAATTTGTTCTTTTATTTCTATTTGGCGCTTGTCTGTTGTTCTGGCAGTATACTTCGGAGAGAAGCAAATTACTCACCATTATCAGAATTGCTGCCCTTTTTATAGTCTTTCCCTCAGCCACAGTAGCCAATGAAAATCCCCTATTTGCCAAATACAATGGAAGATCGGTGAGCAAGATGCTCGTATATCGGATAGGATTTTTAGATCTAACCCCGTAAGTAAGAATTTGTCTTTTACTTAAGCATTATTCCTTTATTAAACAAATGTTTTTGGAAGCGGGGATAATAATCATTGGGTCCGACTTTAGTTTAAATTGACGCAATCGATGCCAAACAGCTTGCCAAACAACACGGCAGTATAAACTGATCACAAAAATGAAAATAGGTCTGTAAACGCTGGATTTACTGTGAGAAAATATGCCTATTTCTATTAAAATTAAGGGTTGGAATCAAAATCTGAATGTTTTAGGAATCATAATAATAATGTTTGAAACCAGAAAACCTTTCTTTATAAAAATATAATTCATCGGTCACGTGACCTGTAATTTTACTATATTGAATAGGAAGTGGGTCATCGGGGAACATTTCTAAGTTGAAATGCACGAACTTATTGTTAACCCAGTTCGAAACAATTTATAACTGTTTTCTTTTAGAAAAATGACAATGATATAATTACATTTACATAATTTAGGCGAACTACTGTAAATTGTGTGACCATTACTTTTACAAAACATGTAATCAATGTTTTACCTAGTTTGTAAAATAAAAACCTTTGTAAACAATATATAACAATAATTACAATCAGTTTCATTATAATCATAACAGTTTTGGAAGCTAAATTAATAAACAATATAAAGCAAAGTAATGACCATAGGGTCACTACAATAACCCATATTATAGTTACTGAACACCCACCCCCCCCCCCCATGGTTAAATGCAAAAACTACCTTTAAGTTTGAAGCACACCATTGACTAAATCAGCAACATTTTACTGAAATTAGATCAGTATCATCGGAATACTCTACAATTTATACCGATGGCTATATTTAGAAACGCTGGCAAGATAGCTGGGACCAGCAAATGCATAACCTATTACACGGATAACCATCCATAGTTGGAAATTAAGACTCCTTGTTCTTACGTTCAAAATCCAAAGGAACAAGTAGTCTTGACCAGATGGCGTATAAGACATAGACGATTGACACATAGTTATCTATTAAATAATGAAGAACGACAGGAAGGTTTTCGTGTAATTCCAATTATTCACTGAAACATGTTTTAATTGAATGCGTAGATGTCTCTGATGTTCATCAGACATTCTACAATGTCAACAATTTAGCTGATTTATTTACAAATGTCGATACAATTTTAAGCTTCAGAAAAACAGATATATATAATAAATTATAAATGCATAACATAAGGTCTAAATAATTTGTTTTTATCCTGTTAATTTTTATTTTATTTGTATATATAACACAATTGTTTTATAAACAAATGCTTTATTTATAAGAGTAGATGTGGAAATTTATTTCTAAGATTTGTTCATGCCACGATATAGCTGAAATACTGCTACAGTTGGTGTTAACCATTAATCATGTGCATCCAGTTTTTGAAAATGCTTGAAAATAGTTTCGAGTAGAACGGCTTGTCATGAAAATATCGTCCTGAAAATACTATTAGCTGGACGTTAAGCAATAACCAAACCATCCTATGCATATCCTTTGGATACAGGAATATGGCTTTTATGCGATTCCTCAAATATCCCTCCGTGACAACACAATCACGCTTGTGTTATAATGTATCAATGAACAATAAAAACGTAGATATCAGATTTAATACGCACGACGCGTCTCCGGAATAATCTTCATCAGGTACGCTCAAAATAGAAAGATTGGAAATCCATATAATTTAGGGAGCAATAATACCAATGGCCCTAAATAGGATAGCCAAAATTCGGCTACGGTCGCTATGTCTGAGGGAGGAGAACCTTTGTTTCATTAATAATTACATTATTTAGGAACTACCAAAAAAATTTTCTATCTACTCTACGAAAAGGTGGGGGAGGGGAGTTAGTCACTGAATAACAGATATTATAATATTAATTGATTTTTAATTTTATAATCACCGATATTCATGGATACACATTATTATATCTATATTATATTTGCAAACTGTATTAAGGGGTCACCATTGAGACAAGTAAAAACTGGCCATATAAGACAGGTGACTTCTTAAAAGATGTTCAATTGATATGAAATGTTCAATGACTGGAGAAGACAAAGGTGACCTTTGAATACATGTGACTGCTCAATGGAGGTGACAGGTTTGGTTGGATATGTTTTAGTTGGCAAAGTCAATAATGACATAATCTTTACTTTGCTGAAAGTGGTCAGTATTTTTGATAAAAGAAATGTATTGTTATTCATGATCAAAACACCGATATATGTATATAAACACAGCTATAATCTTAAATGTGTCATTTAATTCCGCCTCATCATCATTTTTGTTTTCATTAAAGAGTAATGGTATCCCTTCCATTTATACCAAACCATGCCAGTAGCAAACGCAGAGTAAGTTCCATTCAAATACCGTCCGTTTAAGTTGGAAGAGTGACATTTATCATACCACCATGCCCCTTTATACCGAGTAGCACAATTCTTTTCATAAGAATCGTTGTCGTTATCCTTTGTGCTGAACTTGTTTCCGTTATGATGCCCCAAACTGTCTCCTATAATAAAATAAAAATGGAGCATTACTTTTGTGGAGAACGTTTTCCCGTTGTACCACGCCTAACTGTTAACTATCATAAAATCAAAATGGAGTATTATTACTGTTATCCTTTGTGGTGAACTTTTGTCCTCCATGTCCCATCAAACAGTCTCCTATAATAAGATAAAAATGGAGTATAACTTATTTTTGGTGGTGAAATGTTCTCCGTTATGTAGCACCATAATGTTTCCTACAATACAATAAAAATGGATTATCATTTTTGTGGTGAACCTTTTTCCGTTATGCCATGCCCTACTCTTTCCTGAAATAAAATACAAAATATTATCTCGGTCGTGACTTATAGGCTAGTGGCTTAAATATCATTTTCACCCCAAAATACAGCATATATATTTGTTCCGCTGACGTATCACATTATACAATGCAAATAATTACCTGCAGTTCCGCTGTATCCACTAATGTGAAGGGAGTATTTGGAATCGGGTCCATCAACCTTGAAATGACTGTAATCTGCATACTTAGATTGACCTTCTGTGTCTGTTAATATTACACGCAGTTTGTAACTGTCAGAACCAGTCAATTGTGAGAGATACGAATTACCTAAAAATACAAAGAAATTTATTTACATTTGTATTACAGAGTATGAGATAGCATATATCAGACTAATATAAGGTATATTACACGCAGTTTGTAACTGTCAGAACCAGTCAACGTTGGGCTGTAGTTTTATAACTCTCAGAGAGCCGTGTAATAATCAACAACCTAGAATTGCAAAAGTTGGCGTTAAACACCAATCAATCGATCAACGACCTAGTTTGTGATATTGCATGGCTTCATGCTACAAATCATTTATGTCACGGTTCTCGGAGTTAAACTATCACGCTTCGCGTTCGATTGTTTGGCCGTTTAACTCGGAAAACTGTCGTATAAATATTACATAATTATAGATTATTATATGGCATTTTTTATATACATGTCATATCAACCCTCGACCCATATTAGTCCTCGGTCCTTCGTCCCTTGGGATAATATGGATCGAGGGATGATATGACATGTAATATGAAAAATGACATATCATAGCCTATTTATCATATACAGACTGTGGACAAAAGTATTCGTACGATTCCAATATTCCCTATATATTTTATATTTTTCACAAATTTACCCTGAAGTCAATTCATGTCTGATTTTGATCATTTATGTATCAATAAAAACATAATTTAATGTATTTGTACTCTATAATTCCAAATTATTTTCTATGATAAACATTTTGAGAACACACAAGTTAAACACAACCTAATTCATTTTTTTGCAATAATAGTACTTTTGCTGACAGATTATTTAAGCCTGTGTTTAAATCATGTCGATTTGAAAAAAAAAGCTTCAAAAATGTTATTTCAAAATTACTACTATAAACTACATATCTTTCTGCTTTTGTTGATAAAATAATAATCGAAATCGGACATGAATTGACTTCAAGATAATATATTAAAAAGCTAGTTTTATATGAAATATATAGGAAAAATCGGAAGTGTCCAAATACTTTAGACCACTGTCTGTACTTTAATGCGTATTTGTGAGAGCTGGTCATTTTCAGAAGCCATAGCTTGATATGGGATATGATGCAATAATGTCATATTATGTATAAATGGATGCGAAGTAATTCGTCATTAATTTCAGATCATACTCAGTTTTCGTACTTGTGTTTCTGTTTTTCCTTTGATTTATGAAGCCAGCAGTGTCATCATTCATTACATAACGTGTATTTTCCATGTTTTCTCCGTTATCCATTTTGACAGAAGCAGACGACGGAGGAAAACAAAGATATATTAATAACGAAAACTGATCGGACAAAAAAACGTGAATTCCAGGGGAATCAAAATTTCAACAAAAAAAAAGACATTATAATTGTAAAAAACTAAATACTCGATCTCATTCAAAATATCCGGTCGCCATTTTGATGTAAAACGGTACACATTAATACACCCCGCACCCACCCACCCCCCTTATGAAATACGGTCCAGGTCATTACACCCCTGTGAGATATGACTTGTTGCATATAGTTTTTGTGCATATTGGTTTGTTGGCGTGTTATCTCGGTCACATGCTACTCTGTTTACATGATATTTGCTTACATGTTATTTGTTTGCATATTGTGTTCTTGTTCGTGTTTCTATGCTTACATATCATTTTATTTACATTGCTTTTTTTCGTGTTTCTATGTTTACATATTATTTTGCTCACATTGTAATTTCTTTACATGTATTCTTTTCGTGTTTCTATGTTTACATATTATTTTGTTTACATTGTAATTTCTTTGCATGTTTTTATTTGTGTTTCTATGTTTATATATTATCTTTTTTACATTGTAATTCCTTTACATGTTTGTTCATGTTTCTATGTTAACATGCTCTTTTGCTTGCATATTAATTTGTTTTCATGTTATTTTGTTTGCACGTACTTTTGTTTACATGCTGCATTGTTTGCATATTATTTTGTTTGGATTATGGTGGAAGAAATAAAACTTAGTTCAGAACCCCCAGATCAAGATTCATCTAAATTGTTTAATATAACATAAAAGGTACCGAGCCAGAACTCATGTCCAAGACATCCAAATCCTTTTTCATATGTTAACCAGTCACGATAAAAATCTACCGATCCATCAAATCTTTGCTGAAAAACCTGCAAGAACAAGGTAGTACATAGAAGATACGTTGCAAATTAAAATATTTTTATATTTGTTAATGGATAGAAAGTTTGGAAAGTCATGGGCAAAAATACCAACTAAGCGAAATAACAATTACTTGCTTGCCCATTATCTTTAGCGATCTCATATGATTTTTTCAAAAATATCTATCATACACATGAAAAAGTTAAAATAATGCAAAATAATAAACAGTGTTAACAGAGTCAGTTAAAGATCATGAGGCAATTAGGAATGGAAAACCAAGAAGCTCATATGCCACTGGGTAGACGAAACAGAACAGAGACACACAAATTAATCACACACAACACAGAATACCAAAAAGATGAGCAACACTGTTCCCAGCAAAATCAAGACGGGTGAACCCATATTTTCGCAACAGATCAATAGTTCTGGATGCTTATAAGATACACACAGTGCTATAAACGTGTTCTTGTTGGAATATTGCTCCATGCTGTTAAACAACAATCAATCAATGAATAATACCTTACCGTCCATCCCTCATTGTTTGTTGACCAATCACAATACACATTAAATCCAATTCCTCCAATGGGATATATTCGATAAACTCCTGATTGCCTTTCCACTATGTCACCGCAGTCTACTGGTTTGTAATGTTCTCCGGTGGCAACTAGACGAAAGAAACAAAATGTGAAATGCTATTTCATTCATTATACTGTTATCAAATGATTTTTGTTTATGCTAAATGTCTTAATATCTTATCATGTTCATACCATCCGTGCTTGGATGCGTGTAGTGGTCTCCGATACATGTTGTCTTGTGTTTTTCTTTTGTTTTTCTTAGTCTTGTGTGACCTGTGCTGCCAGTTTCTCTGGAGTGTCCATTTTTGATCGTCCCTTCGGTATTCTCTAACATTTTTAAGATTGTTTTAAACAAAATTAATGGCCTTGTAGTTGTGTAGTTGGCGTTAAGCACCAATCAATCAATCATGCTTATAAGATAATAGTTCTTCTAAAGTTTGGAGAAACCATTAATATGTCCATTCACTTATTGATAGGATCCTATTAGATATAAGCTCAGTAAGTTGTTTGGTAGACTTACTACAGTTCCCATCTTATTAATAACCCATTTAAGTAAATTGATGCTATGAATGTTGAAATCTTATATTTACTATCTACATGTTAAATTTTGTTAGAAAATACAAGTGGTCAGCCAAGATTTGAACTTTCATTGCACCTTTTTAAGGTGTTATCCTATGTTTAATGTCAACATGTATCATTTGTAGTCAAATCACAACAAACAAATTACCAAACCGTGAACCAGTTCCAATCAAACAATTGCAGAAACCGATATAAACGGCATTCCCCCCCAAGAAAAAAACAACATATGGTGCATGATGTTACACTAGTTTCATTGGTTGTCCGTCTAAGCATCCAATCTTAGGGAACAAGCATTTACCCTTTTAGGGGGACACACTTCTGTCATGTATGTGTTTTCGTCATGTGGGTAAAATGTCGACCTGCACATATATCTAAATGAGTAGCGTTATTGTAAAGAACCCCCGAGTCATCACTTAAAGTCTGAATACAAAACTCCAAGCACCAGCGTAACGTAGCGCATGAGTTTTAGCTTAATGCTACCAAAATGGGGAAAATTGCTTTGAAATCGATTTGCAAACATTGTATACTAAATTATCATAGCTGAATGATATCACAAAAACTAATTACTGTATTTATTGATTATTGCTTAGCATCCAGCGAAGTATGTCAGTTAT
Source organism: Bathymodiolus brooksi (assembly GCA_963680875.1). Taxonomy (NCBI): domain Eukaryota; kingdom Metazoa; phylum Mollusca; class Bivalvia; order Mytilida; family Modiolidae; genus Bathymodiolus; species Bathymodiolus brooksi. The sequence goes on along the minus strand of OY804584.1, from coordinate 57,686,491 downwards.
ATTCAGGAAAGAACAAATTCAACAATCATTAACAAAGAGATAGAAAAGAGAGAAATGTGAGCCAACAGGGGCAACCACTTTTAATTGTCGCTGGTTTTGGGATCTGGATAGGAACGAAATTAAATATATTGGTTTGTAATGGCTATAATGCGCCTACTCTTTCTTAGAAATCTACAAAAGAGGTGTTTTACGTACTTGACACTTCCCAATCACGTTACCTAATATAGTCCACGGTTAGACTTTCCGTATCATAATCTAACAACCTTCCCCACTCTATCGAGATGACTCACCCTATCCGACACCCAGGGACGCGCTTACTGAGCAAATATGCTGGGTTCAGGCATGTCAATCTTCACCAGTACCCAGTCTCAATTGCTATATGTACGTTTGTACATTTTTCTACTATGACGTCTTTCATTAGCTATATAAACAATGATGTGATAAAATTGCTGGTATTGTATGTTTTGCACATGCCTTCATTCCTGAGTGATTTATAAAGCCTCTTTATACATATATGCAAAGTATTGCTCCAATGAATTATTTCGTAAATGTGTTATCAGGAAAAATTAAAGATATCAAGGGTTAATCAGAAGATGTGGAAGGCAGACAATACAATGACGTTGTTTTAGATAGGCAACACACAATAGTCGACAAAATATTACATAGAATACTAAGATCGAGCAACACGAATCCCAATAAAAACAGGTGATCAATCATGCATGAAGAAGGGACATGATGATGATTACAACAAACTGAACATATCAGGTGAACAGTTATGACACGTACATTCCGGCAAATCAAGTCATTGTGAAATTGTTGAAATGATTATTAGGGACCCTCGATTTAGTAGCTTAATTTATCATGATAAGAACCACATTCTCTGACAATATCGTTGGCAAGGATTATCATGTTTTGCTATTATAGAGTCCATTTTGTATCCCTGTTGTGAAAGATTATAATGTATTGTCCTCACGGAGATCATGTAGAACCCAGCATATCGTGGAATACAACACTTGGTTACAAGGGAATTCATCTGGTATCCAAGTTGCCATAGTTTATAATAATTGCTATCATGGAGCTCATTATTTACCCAGGGTAGTTGTCATTAATTATAATTGTTTGTTCTCATTAAACTAGTTTAATCCCTCCATTTTGTTTTGAAGTTACCTTACCAAGCTAAGAAAGTGAGCTGTCGTGTATTGTGTGTCGATTTTGCCTCCTTCTACGATTTGTTTTATTGGATTTGAGAACTGTTTCGACAGAGTGGTATTGTTTTTCATATAATACTTTATTGTGTATTTTGATTGCCATGGGTTACAATAATTGCTTCTTAGGTAGTACATTTTGTTTCCGTCCAGGTTGTCCATTTTGAATCCAAGTTGTCACAGTTCACAATAATAGGTCCCCATGTAGTTCAATATGCTATAAAGTTTGTCATAGATTACAATAAACGTAGTAACAATAATAGAAAAAAAACGAATGGACAATCCAGAGACACAGGTTACAATGGATTGTTTTATGGTGCTTAAAACCACTTTCAACAATATTTCAGTTATATCGTGGCGTCAGTTTTATAGAGAAAACCACAGAAAACCACCGACCTGTTGGGTTACAATGGTAGTTCATTTTGTATCCATTTTGTCATGGATTATAACTTGGTCCTACAATGTTTTATGTGTTATATCTGTTTAACATTCGTATATAACTTCATTATTTGGTGCAACAGGAACACCATCTCTTATATGTGTACATAAATACTGTACATCACTACAGAATTTATTGTTCGTCCTTTTTCTTCTGGTCATTGCAATGTATTTCCTTCCTTTGTTTCATACTTCTGATTACCCCTTTGATACATTGAAACTTTTTTTAAGCTCCATGTTGTATTGTTTGTAACCAATATTATTAAGACATATCTTTACATTAACTAACATAAAATTATAGAAAATCGAAAATAGTTCAAGTTAAATGTATCCCATAGGACAAAACCTTTAAAGATTACTTAAAAATGCATAGATTGTATTAAGTTTGTGTCATATTTGACCAAAAACAAAAGACTACTTAATTACTAGAAGAACATGCAAACATAACATTCCAAGATCCAAGATGGCGGCAGACGGCAAATGGACTTCCGGTCATGTGATATCCAGTTTGACATCTATACTTATTACCACGACCTACACTCCTATATAAACCAAATTTCTCAATTATTTCTGCATTTGGAACACACGGTGCTTCTGGACAATCTGAAATATATTTGCTTTGATATATGAAATATTGAGGAGGACGGTTAGTGGTGTTTCTGTTTTAATTCCAGTTATTATGCATTATAATGCTTCAAATAAATTTTGCTAGATTTGATCAAGGTACCGATGTTTGTTCTTTTTCATTTATTAGAACTTCAATTTAGCACAACCGCATCGTTGACGTAATTGTTAGCGTATAGTTGTGCACGCTACGATGTAGCTGAAATATTGCAAAAGTTGGCGTTAAACACTAATCAATAAATGTATCTACCCCCGATCGGGTCACACCAAAGACTGTTCCTCCGCTAGGGACGCAGCATTAAGGAGAAAGCACAAACACTGGTTGGCTCGGAATCAGGACGATGTTTCCGATGGGAATTACCTGTCTATCCGCGGACTGTTGTTTCAGTGAACTAACACTATAGAAATCCAAATTAGCATATTGGCCTAGTACAAAGGCGTTAAACAACAATTACTCGCTCATTTGTTGTACGCGTACGCATAAGTCCATAGCATTACCATTTAAAAGTAAAATTGTGATTGAAAATTAAAAAAACGGTGAAGGGTGTTTTATGGACCTTTCTTTGTATATTGTTCCGCTTTCCTTTGTTGTACGTGTACATGTAATTTCCATATCATTACCTTTAAAAGTAAATTTGTGATTCAACATAAAAAAATGTGAAAGGCACAATAAGAAGAGTTTGAAGATACAAAAGGTAATCAGAATCCGTATATCGAAGAAGAACAAAGAACAGAAAGGCCAAATGAAAAAGGACAAAAGGGCAAACAACACAACACAAGACCAACGATCGAGTAAAATGAACCGGAGGTGAACTCAGGTGCTCTGGAAGGGTAAACAGTTCCTGCTCAACTAGTGGCATATGACGTGTTAATCTAGTTACAAACCGGTGATAAGTCATGAATGAAGGAAGGCCAAGAAAGTGTTTACGACAATTGGAACATATCCGTGGTCATTTGTTACACAGATATTCCTTCATGGTCAACCAAGTCATGGTGACGACCGTAAAACGTCCGAAGTGATGACTTCAACTTAACCATGATGAACCCTTGGTTTAGTAGCTTCCTTGTTAGCAACAACCCGAGGACTCCATCAAGGAAATCCTGATAGTAACCACAAGCTCTTAAATATCGTATCAACTGAGAGATATATACTCCACATACAGGTGCTTTTGGAATGTTGCTACATATAAATGGAAAGTTCACAATGGACAAATTGAAATCATCTCTTTTGTCATAAAGTTTCGTCTTTCACAGTCCCTCACTGTGAATTTCGAGGTGTAGGTCAAGGTATGAAGCAGACCTATCTGTATCTGTGGTATCTTTTATTTCAAGCTCAATGGGATAGATGCGATCAACGAAATCGCCAAACCTAGAGTTATATAGAGAAAGGACATAATCAATATAGCAGAACGTAAAATTAAAGGATCGGGCTAGCTTCTTTTTGCTTTTTCTTGAGAAGCCCCTGAATGAAGTTTGCATCATACGAATAATGGAACATGTCGGAAAGAAGAGGTATGCCGAATGTCTGTTGACAAACACGTCCACCCACAAAAGAATAAATACTATTGTAGTGACAGCCGGAACCTTTGAACCGTAATGAGAGCGGGAGGTTTGGCGCTTTACAATCTGATTCAACCCACCATTTCTTTAGAAATGCCTGTACCAAATCAGGGTCATTACGGTTTTCACAGTTTTCCAGTTATTGACTGATTTTTTCTGTTTATATAATTATGAGTTTTGACTTTCCCTTTGTAAGATTTTTCGGAGTTCGGTAATTTTGTTATTACCCTTATTGTCAATCAAACTCTGAAGCATGTTGATGATATCAGTTTCAGAGAACTTTGTGGTATAATCAGAGGTTGCTATTTTAACAAAATAAGGTAAGTCTACACAAACACCAATCCCAATATGAATATATTTAAGTTCAACTGTTTCTACTCTAAACAATTCAAACCATAACTTTCAGGTTTATCCGGATGGTACATGTAATACTATCACATAGTGTGTTGAACCAACAACTAAACAGCTTCAATGAAATATAGGGCCGTCGTGGTCGTGATCGTATGGTGGTTGGTTTGACAACTACATGTGCAATCATTGCATATCGCTACTTACGTTGTGACTTCGAATCCCGACGATCGCGAGGTGTACTCGATACAACAATATGTGATAAAGTTTGTCAGTGACTTGCGACATGTCGCTGGTTATCTATGGTTTCCTCCACCAACAAATCTGACAGCCACCATATTAATGAAATATTATTGAAAGTGGCTTTAAACACCATAAACCCTCAATGAAATATTTTATTACAGTAAAACCTGCCTAAACTAAACCGTGAACAAAACAGAGTCCTGTATAATCCAAACTTTTAATGAAGTCCCAATGTAGGAAATATCCTTAAACCAAACACCTGTCTATTCCAAACACAAATGTTGGTCCGAATGAAGTTCGGAATGTACATGTATTGCGATCGGGATTATATTGGGGAATCACAGACACCTTTGTTGTCAAATTTTGATTTTTACAAATTTGCCAAACAAATATCGTAAAATATAGAAGATAGAATACTTACACTGAAAAGTACACTCAAACTTTCCATCCGATGTTTTACTTTTACACACACTTCCTGCTGTGCAGTCATGTCCAGCACATGACCCCGCTAGAGCCTGAAGCATTACAATATCAAACGAAAAATAAAAGGTTAAAGTTAGGGTGTTTAACGTCATTTTCAACAATATTTCAGTTATATAGTGGCGCTCAGTTTTATTGGTGGAGGAAACAGAAGCACCTGGTGAAAACCACCGACCTGTCGCAAGTCACTGACAAACTTTATCACATAATGTTATATCGAGCATACCACATCATGAGCGGGATTCGAACTCACCACTTTGGTGGTGATATGATAAGTAATGACCTTAATAATTAAGGAGTGAGCGAACTATTATTGTTAAACATCAAATGAGCAATTTTTCAGCTATATCATGGCGAGAAGAAAGTACATTTTATGTGATGATCTCCACTTTGGACTAGACCAACACGCTGAGTTGAACTTTTATAGAGCCAGCACACTGAACCAACAGTCGTCGAGTAGACATGTCCTTCAACTCAGACATATTAATTGGTCGATGGTGACCATTACACTGCCAATGCGTTGTTTAATTGGATATATATGTGTTGAAGTACAACAGATAAATAAAGGAAAAACTACAATATCAAACATATGTTAAAGAACAACAGTTTGATGAAGGAAAATGACAATAGGGTGCATATGTTGTCTTACAACAATTAGAAAAAGGAACAACTATACGAAAGATATGCTGGTGCACAAAAAAATAGATGAAAGAGCAACAAGAATAGTATGAGCAATTAGAAACAGTTAGATAAAGGAGCAACTATAAAAAAATACATATGTTTAGATAAAGGAGAAACTAGAAAATTATGCATATGTCGATGAACAACAGGTAAATAAAGGAAAAACTACAAAATAATACCTATTTTGACGTAAAGCAATCAGATATTGGAACAACTAAAAAAACATATGTTCATGTACAGGAATTTAAATAAAGAAGAAACTATAATAGTGTGCATGTGTTCATGAACAACAGTTAGATAAAGAATAAACTACAATAGGATAGATATATTGGCGGGATAAAGGAAAAATAACAACAGATTATATCAAGAACTGACAGATGAAACCATGTGTTATTCAGATAAGTGTATGGACACCTTAGCACGTAAGACGCTAATTATGTTAAGCCTATGGACAGAAGTCACTGACCTGAACCACTCGGCCACACAAGAGATTACTTTAAAATGTGATATGTGGACAAACAACAATTGGAAGTCATGGTTATGGTGTCTAACGCCACATTAAGCAATATTATATTTTGATCGTGACGGTCCGTTTTATTGGTGAAGGAAAGCAAAGTACACAAAGAAAACCACAGACTTGCCGCAAGCCACTGACAAACTTTATCACATAATGCTGTATCGAGTACACCTCGCCTGAGCGGGATTAGAACTCACAACGTTAGAAGTGATATGCACTGATTGCATAGGTAGATGTAAATCCAACAATTGGATAAAGGAAACGCGTAAATAAAATTCATATGAAAACAATAAATTGTAATCAAGGAAAATGTTAATGTTTATTACCTGTGGCCATTCTGAAATTTCACTAAACATACATCCTCCTTCTTCTACTAGATTATATTGAAAGTCATTCCCGCCATTTAAGTCACACAGTTGCCATGGATTTCTGAAATTTATTGATGTACAGTTTGCCAGTTTCAAACATTCTTTTACACACTTCAGGAGAGTAGTTTTCTCTATTCGATGTAGAACGTAACCAACGTTACACTTTCCGAAATTAATAGATCCTAGTTCATAAAGATTTGGATTATTGCAATAACTAACGTCATTTTCACAAAAGGTTAATAATGAGGATGTCGTAAATCCGACGCAAATTAAAATGATCACTGTTGTTTGAATATAACCCATTCTCTAACCGTTGACAGAAGCAACTTTAAACATATACTGCAAGCAACATTGATTTGTAAAACCAAAATTGCAATTGTACGCTCTACTGATCCTTGCATTTTCTTCAAACATTAGTGAATTATATATTCTTCATAATGATATATACTGAATGTACGTGATTTTCCTATTAATAAAACATTACGAATTTCGATTTATCATGAAAAATAAATATTTTTTTCAATAGGTAAAATTCCACAACTCTTTTCAATTTTATACACTTCTAGTTCTCAATCGATCCAGTTCCTACTAAAACAATAATTTGAAAGAAATTCCTTGCTTGATTCAGATACATTTAAAAGCTGTGATTTGATTAGCTATAAAGAAAGTCGTCGTGCCCTATCGGAGTGCTTTGAAACGACCACGTTTCTACCAGGATTTCTCTGCCAGTTGCGTCCCTGTTAATGAGTGAAGAGAAATCAGAGCGTAATCAAATATGTGTTACTGATGATAACTTAAAGAGGACAGCTATTACGAAGTGACAAGTGAAACCCTGGTTACCCCCGGTCATGTACATGTGTCATTCCATTATTTTTTACCTGTCCTAATTATGCTGAAATAAGACGTATTATGATGAACAACTTAAATTGGGTACTGACAAGCGATTTGAATTTGAATATACTAACCCGTGGATCGGATGATTTAACATACGAAGAAAATATTAATATCAAAAAGATTCCTTGTAGTATAATTACTCGATAATTATCTACTCTCCAACCTCGTATCCATCCAACACAACCTTTTTATTAATTCGTTAACTATTTACAATATAACTCTATATGTATTATATGTATGCTCAGAATGATCATTGTACTATGCGAATTTATTGTATGAATGGGAGAAGACTTCATAAGTTGGTAAAACTTGTGTCCTATCCCTTTTGTTAATTTAACAAATAAAAGCATCATAAACTAAAACTACATGTGTCAGTGGTGTTATGCTTGGCATCACAACTCAACGACCTTAGGCAATATTGTTGTTTTACACATAGTATCAATAGTGTGCTTTACTTTGAATAATTCTAGTTTCGTATTTTGTTTGCATTGATATCTGAGGTCTCTTAGGGCATTTAGTAGTATTCCTCTATATAGAACTATATACTGTATCTGTTAAAAATAAAACTGACCGCTACGATATTACTGAAATAGTGTTGAAAGTGGCGTTAAACACCATAGACCAAATCTAAACCTATTCCTATAAAATCTTACCAATGAGCAATCGTACATCTTTGTTATATTTCTTCATCCATTTTCCTTTAACTTATGGAAACCCTTTGGTGTTTATTTCCTTTTATGGAGGGGATTTAAAAAATAATTGTACGTAGATAACTTGAAATCTGTTTTATCCTGCAGTTGTGTGGTTTTGAGTATTAATAATGGGTCAAAATACACGTCAGTGTTATATGTCATGGACCTAATAAAGCTTTTCTGGTACCTGATTCATGTAAAGTGACTGAAAGAAATGATAACAGCATAAAGCACGGACTTCACAGTGACCACCATTGAAAACTATTATAAAGACAATTGTTTCAGACAATTTGGAATTTGTGTTTAGACTTTTTTATATTGCAGAATAAACACAATATACGTGCATTGTCGGTAACTATACAATTAATTTGCACTCGATACGAAACAGGCCAGAAAAGCTCGCCAAATACTCTTTTCTACCTGCTCCTACAAATAAATTGTATATATTCCTACAATAAACGTATATGGTGTTAATACTACATTGCTAAAAAGTTTACTACAACTACCAAATTGTTCAAAAAAGCAGAAACAAGTCATCTTTAGTTTTATGTGTATGTTTTGTAGATCGTTGTTTGTCTATTTTCTTTTAACCATTGCGGTGATTGTCCATCGATTTACGGATTCTGATTACCCCTTTGGTATCTTCAAACTCTTCTTAAAACCCTGCATTCGCGCCAACAGAGAACCACAATTCAAATAAAAATGAAAAAAACTAAAAAATAAATGGTATGTAAAACATCAGAAGAAATACAAGGAATTTGGCGGCTAGCACGAACTAGCGTATAATAGAGGCGAATGAGAACATTTTTGTCTTGTTTATTGCACAAGATCCTCGTCCAACTCCAATTATTAAATTACTTGTAGGAAAGACATAAGATACCAAGATGCCATGTGCTAAGCTTTGGAAGTTTACTGTAGAGAATGAATTTACAACTACCTATGCAATCAGTGCCTATCACTACTGATGTTGTGAGTTCGAATCTCGATCAGGGCGAGCTGTACATTATTAGTTACTTGCGACAGGTCTGTGGTTTTCTCCGGGTCCTCCGGTTTCCTCCACCAATAAAACTGACCGCCACGATATAACTGTAATATTGTTGAAAGAGACGCTAAAGACCATTAAACAAATAAACAAACAAACAAGCGGTAGAGAATGATACATAATAGGACTATCAAAGGTCGTTGACCCATCCCTTCTGCCATTTCAATATAGTTTTTATAAAATGTATTTCATTGTACTTTTTCTCGTCCTGAATATAGCTGAAATAATATTCGCTGGACGTTAAGCAATAATTAACCAACCATTCAATCAAATGTAAGCATCTTGTATCACATGTTAATATATATCACACGTGTTTTTACACAAGTGCCAATAGCTACACCATTCCATTGTATAGTTTATCTTTCGTGATGTATTGTTGCTTTCGTCATTGGAAGAGACCATTGTGGTCATGATCGTATGGTAGTTGGATCTATAACTAACTAATTAACTAACTAACTAACTAATTAACTAACTAACTAAATGACTGACTGCCTGACTGACTGACTGACTGACTGACTGACTGACTGACTGACTAACGGACGGACGGACGGACGGACGGATGGACGAATGAACGAACGAACTGTGCAATTTATCTTTCGTCATGTATTTTTGCTTTCGTTATTGGAAGAGACCATCGTGGTCGTGATCGTATGGTAGTTGGATCTATAACTAACTAACTGTGCAATCAATGCATATCACCAGAAACGTTGTGAGTTTTAAACCCACTAATTGCGAGGTGTATTTGATGCAACATAATGTGACAAAGTTTGTCGGTGACTTGCGACAGGTCGGTTGTTTCCCCCTGGTACTTAGGTTTCCTCAGCCAATAAAAATTTCAGTCATTATATAGCTGAATTAATTGTTCTAGATAGGAAAATCTTAGAAAAGATTTATCTTACCTTCATTCGGCCGATTTTGGAATATGCAGACGTCGTATGGGATAATAAGACATTGTTCTTGATAAATACAATAGAAAATGTTCAAATAGAGGCTGCTAGAAACGTCACTGGGAGAACTCTGTTAGTTTTTATTATGAAGAGACAGGTTGTGAGACGCTACAGGCAAGATGGGAACATCACAAAAAAATATATTATATAAAATGGTTAACGGTCTTGTTCCTCTTTACCTTAGTGCAATGGTTCCTAATAACTTTAAAAATATTCATGACTACAACACTAGACAGGCCGTAAGTATCCCCCCAGTACGTACTAGAACAACATTGTATAATAATTAGTTTTTACCCTCTACTGTAAGATAAATGGAACAGCGAACCCACGTCAATAAGAGATAACAGGTCTCCTTCATCTCTCAAATCCTATTATAGATCAAAATGAATAAAGAAGCCAATTTATTATTACTCAAAAACTTGAATTGAACAAATCCTTCACATGGGATCACGAACTGCATGTAACTCTCTAAGCCATCATCTATTCCTAAAAAAACATAGTAGATTCGTCAAACTGTAGTGTCATCAAGGGATCCCTGAAACTAATTCACTTTATCTTTTTATTGTCCTAGATTCAATGATTCGAGAAATTGGTATATCGAATCAATTGATATTCCTATGAACTTGACAGTTGACCTCACAGATGATCAAAATAAAATGTTTTTTGTGGTTTTTTTACAAGAATCTAATTTTAAATCAATTGCACTTCAGCGTGTTTAACACAGATACAAATAATATTTACAGTAGATAAATATAACTTACCTGCTGGTGCAGCGGCGGCTGTGACTTAAAAAAAAAAATTTAACAACTAAGATTACAAAGAATTTGTTCATCTTGCTTTGTGTTCGTCTCTTCCTCTTATTGTTGCTACTGTAATATCTAATCAAATTTATACTTTTTTCAGGGAGGCCCTCATAAAGGGTGACGGGAATAGAGCTATTGAAATAAATGTGAAATTAAATTGTTTGTCAATTATCAAAGGAAACAGTGTGCATATGATTGTTCCTGAAATTGTGCGACAAAAGGTTAATACTAAAATTGAAAAAAATATAATTCATTAAATATGAAATTTATAATTTTCCTAGATAATACCCCACATACAATTGAATATAAATATCCGTTGACCTCTTAACTTTTTTTTATTATCAACAGTGAAATTACGTAAAGGTATTTACGAGTACATCTGCTACCAACACTTAGATATTAATCAATTTAATTACAATTAATATGGATAAATATGTATTTGAAACAAGGAAGGTATTAATGTGTACCTAATTTGAGTTATCTTACATGTTTATGAGTATTTCACATATGTTCCGTATGTTTTGGATATCTTCAAGGTATATGTTAATTAATAAAATCAGTGATACACGTTGAATACAATCATAAAATGACACACAATGTAATTACAGAGTTGTGATAAAGGGTTTCATTATTTTAATTTTAAAATATGTTACTTCAAAATTGTGTTGCTATGATTGTTTCCCCTTCATGTGCGTTATTTAAGCTGTTATCTTTATTCTCATTAAGCCAATGCATAGATATGGTACAGAGATAAAACAATAAAATCAAAATAACAACAACTATTTACAATATATATGCACAAAGAAAAAATTTAAGCACCCCCATGTTTTTTGAAATGACAAATGATACGACAGGTATCACGAGATTACTGATCAGATAATCTCAAGAACGGAATGGTGACCTGTTAGGACATTGCATTGGCTGTAATAAACCACACAACAAATCAAGAAAAATGTTAATTTAATGAATATTTAATCACAATATCACAAGACCAGTTTTTGCAGTAGTAAAGCATGTCCATTTTAAGTATTGACCTTCACAGTTCAAAAAGCACGATATGATCGTCATTTCACTTTCAAAACGTCACTTATGAATCACTTGACATCTATTGTTCAACGTTCAGTACCGGGTTTAACCTCCACGTGCTTGAATGACGGCCTCAACCCTGCGTCTCATCCCTCCAGTTAGACGTCGGATGTCCTGTTGTGATAGCTGCTGCCATTCCCGATGCAATGCTGCTTCCAACTGACGAATGCTTTGCACAGGAGGTTCCCGAGCCAGTATACGACGGCCTAACATGTCCCAAATATGCTCTATGGGATTCAAATCCGGGCTCAGGTCTGGCCAAGGAACGTAAGTCACGGCTTCACTTTGAAGGTAGGCAGTAACTGCTCTTGAACGATGAGGCCTGGCATTGTCATCCATATACACAGGCTTTGTAGCTAGTGGGTGGGTGTCGAAATGGGGGACAACAACTGGTTGCAAGACGTCTCTGACGTACTGATCACCAGTTAGGTTGCCTTGTATAGTGATTAAATCCAACTTGCATTCATGAGAGATACACACCCAAACCATTACTGAGCCTCCGCCGCAAGGGACAATTAGCTGGATGTTCCTTGGGTTATTGGCTGTATTGTTGTGTCTCCAACCATCATCCGGCCGTCGGTTACATGAAGCAGAAACCGGTTCTCGTCTAATCAATGGATCTTGAGCCATGTCCTTAGATTGCAACCACGTCGTTCTAAACATCATGCCAAACCGTAATCGCCGATGTCGGTCTGCCAGCAGTGAACGTTTAATGACTCTCCTTGACTTAAGTCCCTCTGATTTCAGACGGTTTCTAATTGTTCTTGTTGACACGTCTATCGGGCAGCCAGTCTTGTTTGAGTACGGGACTGGCTGCGAATGGCATCCGTCTAACCAAACGCTGTCATCATGATTAGATGTTACCCGTGGTCAGGCGGATCTTGGCAATTCTTTAACATTGTTGGTTTGTGTTTGTTTTCTCACCAGTCGACTGACTACAGTATAGTGGTAGCCCATCTGATGTCCAATAGCTTTGAAGGACATCCCTGTTGCATTGCATGCCGATTGTTTATCATCTTTGTGCTTCTGATATTCGCCTTCGTACCATGCTTACTGAGAATGAATATTTTTTTTAAAACAATGGACTTAAATACACAAAGTCGAAGCGTGAACATACTGAACGTTGAGAAATGCGTGAGAGGTATGGTTCACGTGCATGACTAGTCGATATTAGACATAGTGGTCACACCTGTGTGAGCACATCTTTTTAATGGAACATTGTTCTTGCTATAGTCAATATAAATATTAGAATCTAAACTTAGTGTAACTTATTTTGTAGTGGAGAATACACTCCAACTGTAGATTCTTAAAAATAATCAACGAGACCCGTAAAAGTTGAGTTGATTATTTTTAAGAATCTACAGTATGGAGTGTATTATCTTACATAATACATTTCTATCTGCAACAGTGTTTTTTTAGTTTATTTTATATTTTGACCTTTTTAATGTTCAGAAAGCTAAATAAGCCACAATTAACAAAAAATAAACAACACAATTTTATCAGCATCCGTGCTTTCGATTCCCGTTTATATTTAGATATTTCAAGGTCTTTCAGTGAATAGAATCGTTTATATTTAGATATTTCAAGCTCTTTCAATTGTCCCAAATGTTCACCTGTGGTATGTCTGAATTGTTATTACTTGCGGTTGGTTCGTTAGTTTTTGTATTGCGAGAATACATTTTAAAAGTTCACATACTCGTCAGTTCTGAACATAAATTATGCCAGACCTGAAATACTTGTCTCATGTCTTGTATGTATTGATCAATTGCTTCTTTAAGCAATTGTTTTTTGCAACGCTTACTATCAAGTGTCATATATCCTAATTATAGAGGATAGTATTGTGGTCACCGTAGCCGAGTGGTTAGATGGAAGTTTTGAAAGTCAAAGTAGACTTTAAAAAGCCAAGCAGTGGTTCGATACCCGAAAATCCCCAAATATGTATAACACGTGTATAAGCCCAAAACAGTAAAAGGTTAAAGTTCATATATTCAAGAACAAAAGAATAAACTGTAGATTCTTAAAAATAATCCACTGTTCGAACAATATAGTGACGTCAGTGAAATTTGTATTATGTTTTGATATATCAGGGGGTGCTTAATATTGTTCTTTGTGTATATATACAAACTAGGAGATATGTCACTAAGAACTAAGAGCCTGGAGGACAAACAGCAGTAGTAATATCACTTGTGAAATGACCGAGTTTCTCCCATGTTGGTTTTCTTTTACTTGAATTGTTTGCTTGTTATTATGTACAGTGGAATAATTTTGTTTGTTAACTATCTATTGAATAACACTCACAATTACAGGTACTAACCCACATAATTTATATATAATGATGACGACAGAGGTAACTTTAGTTAATTTAAATCTAATTGGTCTTCTCGTGTCTTGACAAATTAAGACTTCCCTCCCTTTTTACTACATGATCAGGGTCGGAGGAAGAGAGGTGTTTTTTTTTGTTTTTTTTTTTTTTTTTTTTGTATTTGACGAGGGAAACATTTAAGGCTGGAAGAATAAAGAAAATAATATTCTACTATTCTGAGCTTGTCTACCCATTAGGTTAAATTTTCATAATATGTTTAATCACCAGGATGCATGACAATTTCGCCAATTTCCTTTCGACGATTATTCACGATGGAAATTAACAACTTAAGCATATTTTTTGACGTTTTGATCAAACGAGAAACAAATTCTCTTTTCTGCTACTATTGAATTATGATATTTCTCCTCTTTCGAATTTAAAGTTGTAAATTTAAATATCTCGAGTTGAGAAATATCGTAATACCCAGTTCATCTTCAAGGATTACGACTCTCACTGGGAGCGCGTCTCCAGTTGAGAGTTTGCATGTTAGATCAAAAGAGCCTTCGCTTGAAGATAGGCGTATCAAACTTATTATGCAGTATATCACCACATTGAAAGTTTATCCTTCAAATCCTACATACGACTTTGTTTTTAATCTGATCTAGATTTGGATATGACATAATGTAGAAATCCCCCACCCTATTACACTGCGGTATGATTACTAAGGTTGCACAAAGGTGGCACAGTGACGTTCGAAAGAGTCATTCACTGTAATTCCAACAATTGCAAAGAAAAACCTAGGATATATTTTCCCACTGATCCGGTTTACACAATGTGATACAAATAAACAAAGTCAATTCTGGGTCAGAATATTTTATATATTCATCATATTATGTTATATGGAATTAATCTCAATATGGAATAAAATAGTACACACTTCTGTAAAAATTTTGGACTGAACATTTCTTCATTGATCAGAATGTATCTGCATTAGTGTGCCAAAGCGACAAACAAATTGATCGACAAAAATCTCTGTTATTGTTTTTGTCCGTTGGTATTTTAGTGGGTAAGCTTCTATCCATTTTGTGAAGCAATCACAAACTTTTAAAATGAATTTATTTCCATTTCTTGTCTTTGGTAATGGGTCAAATATGTCTAAGCATACCCTTTCAAGGGGTGCCCCCACTATATTTTCCCAGTGGTGCTTTATCTGTAGATCTTGAAGGCTTGCGTGCAGCACATGAATCACAAGAGTTACAATATTTCGTAACATAATCCTTTATTGATGACCAATACAAATGCTGTTTTATTTTCTCTAAGTATTTATCTATCCCTAGATGGCCTGCTGAAGGTACATCATGATATAATTTTAAAATGTCCTCTTTCAAAGATTCAGGTAAAAGCATTTGCATTTTGTTATTTATACTATTTTCATCAATCCATTGTCTATACAGTACCCCATTAATTACTTCTAAACGGACATATTGATTTCATAAGGTTTTAACAATGGTGTTTTCACCAGAGACCTGAATCCAATCTGGTTTATCTAAACCTTTTTCAATACACAAGTTTATGAAGCTTAAGTTCTGATCATTTAACTGGGCCTTCTTTATTTCTGATAGTTCCCATCCTTTTAAAATTTATTGATTTTGCACAGGATATTCGGTATTACTTGTGCCCTGACTACGAGTTATGGCCCTTGTCTGACAGAGTTGTGCATTATCCATACTGATAACAGACTCCTCTTTATCTTTAGCTTCAAGCTCAGTATTTTTGTCTTGTTGTCTTGAGCATGCCTTGCATGGTTTTCTCGACAATGCATCTGCATTGCCATGTTGCCTACCTGTGCGATGTGTTATTGTTAAATTATAATTTCCAATCTCTGGAAGCCATCTGGCTATTTGACCACTGGGCATCTTCAAATTCTTTAACCAAATAACTGCTGCGTTATCTGTTCTTAACAACACTTCCTACCCATAAAGATAGTAATGGAAATGTTTAAGGGCTGAGACTACTGCCTGTAGCTCTTTTCTTATCAGGAGGGGAGGTCAATGCTTCTTTTAATCTTTTAAAAGCGATTTCACATTCTTCTTTCCAAATAAACTTAAATGCCTTTTCACATAATTTATGAAGTGGCCTAGCTATTTGTGCAAAGTTTTTCACATAGTTACGATGATAGGAAGATAATCCTAAAAATCCTCGCATTCGTTTTTGGGTACTTGGTCTGTCCCAATCTTGTACAGCCCTGGTTTTTTCAGGATCAGTACTAACACCATTTTCGGAAACAATGTGGCCCAAAAATTTAACACTAGTTTGAAAAAACACATTTGGAAGGTTTCAACTTTAATGCTGCAGATAACAATCGGTCAAGGGTATGTTTCAGTCGTTGTATATTTTCCTCAAAGGTTGCCCCTGGGACTATTATGTCATCCATATATAATAGACACCCCTCGCACTGTAGTCCTTTGAGTACATTCTGTAAAAGTCTTTAACATGTACTTGGCGAACCAGAGAGGCCGAAAGGTGCAACAGCAAATTAGTAAAGACCATGACTGGTTGAAAATGCTGCCTTTTATTTATCCAAGGGGTGGATGCTGACCTGTCTGAATCCTGAATTTAAGTCCATACTACTGAAGCATGTTGAGCCTGTCAAAGCATCTAAGCAATCTGATATCAAAGGAAGGGGGTATGGATCTTTTACAGTTTCATCAATTAGCTTACGATAGTCAACACAAAACCTTACGGACCCATCCTTTTTCTTAACAAGAACTACAAGAGAAGACCAGAGACTAGAAGATGGCTCAATTACTCCCATTGTTAACATTTTGTTAATTTCTTTGTTTCCTATTTCCTTTTTTCCAAAAGGTAACCTCCTAATAGGTTGTCTGATTGGGAGGGCTGTACCTGTGTTAATTTTATGCTGAACTGGGTCAGTAAACCCTATATATGTGGCTGATTTTGAAAAGGCATCTTGATATTTTATCAATAATTCTGTAAACTTGTGTATCTCAGATTCAGTTATCTTGGTGGAACTCCTTAAATATATATCTTGTAGATGTTCTGGGATCACAAGGGGCTTATCAGTTTTCCGAGCGATATTAATTCTAGCACACATTTCTTGTTTGATAGGTTCTTGTTCATATAGAGATTCACATGTCTGGGTAAATTGTCACAATTTGGTCCCCACAGTTAAGCACATAAATATATTTTTCTGGAGCTTGGGTATCTATAATTTATGGTGTAAGGTTAATTTCACAGGTTTCGAATAAATCCACACTTGGCTCTAATACACCATACCTGCTTAAACATTCAATTTTTGGTATGGTTACAGGAATGAAAAATTGTGATTCTGGTGGAATTTGAATGGTCTCCCTTACCTGAACCAAAAATATCATTTCAGCTTCACCCCTATCCAACAAGGAATTTCCATTGTTTCTAAGCAGAGGCAAAGTTTTCTATAATCAATCTTTAATACATATTTCAAAAGGAAATCTTGGCCTAATATTCCCTCTAGTAGGATGTCACATACTAAAACATTGTGTTCAAAAATTTATCACAAAACAAAATTTTCATTTGGGCTCTACCATATGTTTTGAAATTTTTGCCATTAGAATCTTTAATTTGACAGTCACTCTTTTGTAGTTTTAGTTCTCTATCTGTACACATCTTCATAAGCAAACCATAAGAAATTAAAGTCAATGTTGAACCACTGTCAACTAAAAATTGTACAGGTACAGATTTCATAAAATCTGTAACATATAATCCATTATCTCATTTCCCTGTTTTAGACCCCATGTGACCTACACGTTCATCCAAATTATAAAAATAATTTTTGTCATGTTCTCCATTAGTTACAGGCCTTTTAACATCCCTGTCCATCAACTTTTAGCCTTTTAAGTCGACGGTCTCCCGTTTCTCTGATTATTTGAGGTGAGATTATCCCCCCTTGATCCCACATTTCTGTGTGATTGGCCGCTTGAATTATTTCGTTGGTAATATGCATTGTTTGATTGTCTAATTCTCTTAGGACAATCTCTGATAAAATGGTCTGGAGAATTGCAATGATAACAGGCCTTCACACTTCTAGAATTACTATTAAAGTGTGGTTGTCGGTTGTAATTATAATGGTTTTGGCTTTTCAACAGTAATGAACCTTCCAGATTAGCGATTCTGTCACTTATCTGCTTTAGTAAAATGGTGTCACTTTGACTAATCTGAGGTTTTGGGCCTTGATTAAGAAGTGTGGCTTTATAATTTATAGAATACACCGTATACAAATCTTCATCTGAAACATTTCTGTCTGTATTGTCTAGAGAATAATTATTAGCAGTCTAACTGTCTAACATTATTTGGCTTCTTTTTATCTTTAAGCTCAAAAATTGCCTTATGTTTCTCAATCATATCTAGAGTCGTTTCAACGGTTTCACATTCTTTGTCTCTATTTACTTTTCATTCCTAAGGAAATGCTCTTATTAAGTTGGTTAAGGGCTAATACCTCTTGAGCTAGTGTATCTAGCTTTTTGTGCCATCTGGCGTAACTCATGCCTTAAAGCAGCAATATATTCCCCCTGCTGTCGTTTCCTAGCTTCAAATTTACCGAGCCACTTATTTGTAATCTTACACTCCCAATCCTTTGGGCTAATTTATTTGTAATAAGTCTGTAATAATCAGCTCTTTCATCTTGGAAAAGGCTCATGTAAAATATGCGTGCAAGGGCCTCTTAAGTTAGCTGATAATCCTAGCATTTTATCTTGATTGGTCCAGCGACCAAGCTCGGCACAATTTATAAATGAAAAAATGTTTCCTCCCAGTCACTTGAACCATCGAATGGTTCTGGTTTCATATATAGTCTATGAGATTTTTAACTTGAGATAGGGTCATTGTTTGGTCTTACATTCCTTGTTCTATAAGGAGGAGTTTCCATTTCCCCCTAACACTATGAGTATCACTATAGATACTTGTATCATCTGATACATCACCTTGACTTTGTTCTTGCTCTACATTTAATTCCATTTGGATTTCATGGTCTGGGGATTCAGCCATTACTAAAGTAAATTAAATACTATTTTTCTGTAACCTTATTACAACTAAAATAAAATCCTAAGCTTATGGACAAGACAACACTGTATTACAATGCTCCTTCGTTAAAGCGCCACCTTCTGTGCAGTCGGTAGGTTGGCGGTATAACGAGTTTGACGATAAACTGAGGGACATTGAAAACCGGAAGTTATGTGATCATATGAAAAGATAAACTTTCAACTCGACTGACATGCATTTTGCACTTGTACAAATACATAAGTATAAATAATACATGTTTAATAAATAAATAAATTAGAATAATTATATTCACATCGCAAATGTCCTGTTTAGTTTGCAGATCTTTGTCAATGTTGACAAATTCTTGAACCGTCATTTGTAGCTCGGGACATCAAGGTCATTATAAACACGTGACAGCAGCAGTTCATCTTCATTTGTGGGGTTATTGGAAGATCTCATTTAGGGAACAGTCATTATTTATCAGGTGGAGGGGCTGGACAATATTAGGGGGATCAACAATTTTTTTATATAGGTATTGTGGGGGTCAATTTTTAAAACCACTCAGCTTAGAGGCGGTCAATTTATCCTTAAAACATTTGGTTGTAAAAAAAAAAGTAAAAGTAAAAAAAAAACAAACAAATTAAATGAATAAAAAATTTTGAAAACCTAAACAGTTCTAAACACTTAAGTGTGAAGGACATGAGAGTAAGGGGTGATATTCAATATAACGTTTAAATAATTAGTAATGCAACTTTGGGAAGTATCTAACTAGGATTTATAAATATCAATATAGCTATAATTATCTGGAATTTTATTCACATGTATTTTGAAATGTAAGATTCTGATTAAAAATGAAATCAAAGCAATTAACACTAAGTAGTGAACCAAAGAAATTGTACAGCCGTTCTCTGCAAAGAAGTACTGGTGTTGTTATAGATTCGGAAAACAATATACGGATATCCGCACAGTGCACACAAACTTTTGCAGATAATCGGAATAAGCTAAACGGCTTATTACATATGTCACAATATTCTAAATTCGAATTCCGCTCACTTCTAGGATTAGCAATTCTAGATGAATTGCAGAATATCTCGATTTAAACAATGTGAAAAACATGAATGATTTATTAAGAAAAAACAATTATCAGCCTACTAATAACATTGACGTAAGTTGTGTACAGACAGTAGGTCTAAAACATGCAAAGGGACTTTTTGTCTTATTAGAAGCAAACTTCTTTACATTTGAAGTAAAATGTATAATCCTGGATAATGTGTGCCCTATTGTTGAAAAAAGATATTGGAAGCTATTGGAAAACCATTAAAATGTGAATGGTGAAAGTATGGAAGAAGTGGATATGGATGGAAGTGAGAGTGATCAGGAATTGACTGGTAATGAAACAGATGAAAGCGAATGAGCAAGTAAGGTGCATGAGCATGTTTGAAGTATGTTTATATGGTCAACAAAAGATAGATATTAAACATTTTGTAGCTTATACTTGTACATGTATATAGGTGACATTTGTCATATACATGTACATGTAAGTAGTATATGGGTACGGACAAAGTTATATGTGTGGGGGAGCAATGGGGAGCAACCAGAAGTCATGTGATCGGAACTGACGTCACCGGAAATCACTTGACCGGAAGGAAGTCACGTGACCGGAAATCGCATGACCGGAAGATTTTTCAACAGGTTATATGATTTAGCCTGTTCTGGAGCAGTATACAATTAATAAACCGCGAAGCGAAGAGGTTTACGAAAAGCGTAAACTGTTTTAAACCAGATTATATACAAGTATAACCTGTGCAAAAATTTAACATATTCTTAATATTCCTTATAACTTAGTGATTCCTCGATTTTAATTACGATTGTTTCATGTGACTATTTGAATTTGTCGTTGGCGAATGAATATGCTGGAGACGTCACAATATCAACCCAGGTAATCAAGTATAACCAATGTTGCTCCAGGCGGATCAGCAATCAGATAGCAGAATCAACATCAAATTAAATTATTCTTTTGTTCTGCATACAGTTAAACATGACAGAACCTACCATCGTTTAGAACTACTTTGTGTACAGCAAACAGAGCGATGTCCGGATTAAACAGCTTCAATTTGTAAATGTTACACATTGGTACTAAATCTGATGCCATGTTTATACAAGATTTCAGTTTAATCGGGTTTCGGCTTATACAGGTATTTAAGCACCGTTCGCACTAAAAAAGGAGTCTACGTTTCTATAGCAATCACTGGATCAAAAACTGTGGTAAGTGGAATATTAGTCTCCGAGGTTGACATCCGCCACAGTAGTCCGTGTTTCGGCACTGACATGGTTTATTACATATCAACGGTTGTATTACCATCACTTAGTCGATCACTTTGGTACGTGGACTATTAGTCTCCGAGGGTATCATCCGTCCAATAAGACAGTGTTTCGTCACGGATATGGTTTATTAGATATATTAATATTTTAGATGTACATTTCCCAAATCATATAATATATTAAAACTTAAGTCAATCTCACTCAGCCATAGTTAACTTTTGCTATTTTTAACAAGTCTTTTGAATTATTTAGCTTTCCAACCTTTTGTCTATGAGTGTGCTTGATGATGGGTGTCATAGAAACGCACTAAATTATATATCTGCGTATTTGTCCACAATGCATATGCTACGATTCGAATTATTTCAACTATGTCATGGCAAGACAGTTATTTCGGAGGTAGACTAAAATTGTTGCTTTCTATGAACAATTTTGATATTTTTATTCTCTGAGATCGAAAAGGTCATTATAGAACCGTTATGAAAACCAGAAAGGACAATCAAGAAACACTGCCAAGATTGGGCACACCACAAAGCAGGAAAACTAAATAGATGAGCAACACGGACCCCACCAATCACCGGGTGTGAAGAAGAGTTTGAAGATAATCAAAGGGGTAATCAGAATTCGTGCATTGATGAAGAACAGGTAACACACTGGCCAAAAGAAAAAGTACAAAGGACAAACAACGATCTACAAAACATACACATAAAACTAAAGATCGAGTAACACATCGCGTGAAGTCATGTGCTTCGCGAAGAGTAAGCAGTTTTTTTGTTTTTTCAAGATATAATCGGGTGGTAGAAGGATTGAGATGTGATCCATCGTCAATCAATCAACAGCCAGGAAATCTGAACAATCAGAAGTCGCCATTTCCGGCCGATTAGCCAATCAGAACACAGGGAAAAAAAACAATCAGAAAGCAGGATACAAAAAGAAACAACCAATCGACTGCAGAGACTCACACTTCATTCGACATGTCACGTAAATCAAAATCAAAAGACCACACCAAAGCATTGAACATTTCGTTAACCCTGACAAAAGGGGATCTGCTACAGGAAGCCTTAGCAGTAACGTTCGCCAAAGATCAAACCCAAGCATTGAACATTCCGGTCAAAGTACCCCTTGGAGGTGGAAGATACGCAGAACTCACAGAATGGAATGACAGTAAGAGAGTGGATCTGAGATTTTGGAAAACCGATACGATTCCTACCAAAGTCGGTGTCAGCTTATCATTACCACAGTGGAAAGTATTGTACAGTGCTATGCAAGTGGTGGACGATTTGATCAGTTGGGTGAAAGACAGAGAACCCGTGGACTGGAGATATGACCTGGGAGAAGTCGTCTACGTCATCATCAAAGTCCCTCAAGCGAGGCATCACATCAGGAAGTACTTCGTGCCTAATGGAGAATGAACATTGCATCCTAAGAAGAGAGGAGTGACCCTGAGTCTTTACGAATGGAAAGAACTGAAACAGACCATACCTTATTTGAAGACAGAGGGCCAGAACTGAGGACAAAGGACAATAAAGTGACTGGAGAAGATTAAATGAAAGAGACTGAGAAACAGAACTGGAACTTAAAGTGAACAATAAAATATGAAACTTGATTTCTGTGCTAGTCATAATTACACCTAAAGAGACCTCCTCCTCCTCCGCCCTCCCTCCCTCCTCCTCCTCCCCCATCACCACGATAGCGTTGAAATTCCACCCAAGACACGTTACAAACAAAAACAAAACAAAACACATTATGAAAATATCACACATTTGATTCATTTGACTCTTCCTGTAGCCAACTTCCGATGAAAAGGCCCCACTAGGGGGGAAATTGCGCAACTTCCACCCCTTACAGCCATGTACTTGTACTACTACTCTAGTTAGTAATACAAAATGTACCGGTTGCCCATGTGCACACGGTCACTTCCGGTCACTGACGTCACTTCCGGTGAAAAGATCCCACTAGGAGTATTGCAAATCTTCTGGTTGCGCATGCGCATAACATATTTTCGGTTCCGGACATGGACTCTTCCGATCATGTGACTTCCGGTGCAGTCACTTTCGGTCATGTGACTTCCGGTGACGTCACTTTCGGTCATGTGACTTCCGGTTGCTCCCCATTGTTCCCCCACAAATATGACTTTGTCCGTACTCATATACCACTCATGTATCTTCATTTAAATAATTGGAAATTGTGTAGGGTGAAATCAGAAAATATGACTTTGTTCATGTTGTCTTTGATATTTTAAGGAAATGTACTATTTGTATGTGTTGCTTTGGACAAAAAATTTATATTAATATTAATCTTTATATCACTAGGAATAAATGTTGAATTATTTCATCAATGTTTCACTTAATGAAAACTAAAAAAATGTTGCATAGATGTCAATGAGACCACACTACAGAAGTCCAACTATCAAATTATAAAGCAACAATAGATTACATTAAGTGAGAATCATACTGAACAGCTTGGAAGCTATAGATGGCCGCAGAATAAAAGTAATGGTATTAAGGAGAAAATTATGCTAAGTATGAGAGCATGTCTAGACTGCAAATGCTCAGTTCTTTTTATTTATTCTCTATATAAACAATTTTCCATTTAAATATAATGTACGGGTACTTAGCAATGGTCATATATAAGTATATTCTTGAGATGCAGTCTTCTCACAGATATATATATTAATACTATGTTATTTGTCCATTTTGGGGAGAGGGGGGTCAAAATAAATATTGTAAAATTTGTGTGGGGGTCAATTTTAAATTTGCTAAATCTCGGGGGGGGGGGGTCTTTTTCTTATACTGTCACATCACAGAAAAATTGTCCAGCCCGCCCGCCCTTATGGTAAATAATGATCGTTAGCTTAATTGTGTTAATTTTGGATTTTCCTTTGCATAGCTTATTATTGCACGTTTTTGTTTTTCATCTAATTAATTACGCTTTCTCTTCAAACGCGACATATTTATGACAACTAATTAAATTACAAATTTTACTCAGGAATAAAAGTACAAATGTAATCACTAGAAAAGTAAATACAGGTAATTAATCTAATCAAAACAACTGATCTCTTGTTCCGACCTTCAACCATGAGATCAATGACCGTGTCCGATAACCAGTTTTGACATTCCATAATTACCGATCAATACACAGCTGTCAAAAGGTGTTGTGGGCGGTACTAACGGGGGAATTTAAATTTGTTTTACGACTTTTGTATCTGGAAACCTGTGGCGGGTGGCGGTAGCTGAGTTTGGCAGTATAAAGGGGTAATTTTAATGGGGGAAATCGGGACAGACGAGAATTTTGGCGATAGGCGCGGTTGGCGATAAAACGGGGGGGGCGAAATACCGATGGAACGCTGTACTTTTCTTTATTGCAATAATTTCAGGATATGATTATTTTATCTGTATTCTTCTATTTTATTCACAGGCAACATTATCTCACAAAACTTTGTAGCAAAATCTGTTTGCTTTCACAAAATAAAAAAATATCTGCGCCAAACAACAAAATTGAACCACCAGGCACCACAACAAGTACTATTCAGGTTCGATCAATGGATTGCATTAGAACTTGACAATCCCACTTCTCACACCAAACTGTAAACATTCCACTGCGGTATGATTACTAAAGTTGCACAAAGGTGGCACAGTGACGGTCGAAAGAGGCATGCATTGTAACTCCAACAATTGCAAAGAAAAACCTAAGATATATTTTTCCACTGATCCGGTATACACAAAATGGTACAAATAAAGAAAGTCAATTCTGGTTCAGAATAGTTTATATATTCATCATATTATGTTATATGGAATTAATCTAAATATGGAATAAAATAGTACAATGATTCACACTACTACACATAAAATGTAAATACAATTTTTGTATTTATTCCAATAGCACTACTTAGTAATGGTCACTCATATTTTTGTTTAATTTCTAGGTAAAGGGAGGGGAAAGTAACCCAACGTTAGATTTGTCGTTATGGTGGGGTAATAATTGCCTCTATAAAAAATGGAACTTTTGAGTCTGTTCTATATCTGTACTATAAAAAAATAATCTGTTCTTACTTTGTAAATTTCTGTTCTGTTATACACTGTATATATCTGTTCTTTCTAATATTCTTTGACTTTACACAAACTCTGTTCTTTTATTTCTATTTAGCGCTTGTTCGTTGTTCTGGCAGTATACTTCGGAGAGAAGCGAATTATTCACCATTATTGGAATTGCTGCCCTTTTTTTAGTTTTTCCCTCAGCCACAGTGACCAATGAAAATCCCTCTCACTTGTCAAACACAATGAAAGAACGGTGAGCAAGGTGCTCGTATATCAAATAGGATTTTTAGATTTAACCCCGTAAGCAAGAACTTGTCATTTACTTAAACATTATTCCTTTATTAAACAAATGTTTTTGGAAGCGGGGATAATAATTTTTGGGGCCCGACTTTAGTTTAAATTGACGCAATCGATGCCAAACAGCTTGCCAAACAACGCGGCAGGAGAAACTGATCACACAAATGAAAATAGGTCTATGAACGCTGGATTTACTGTGAGAAAATATGTTTATTTCTATTCAAATTAAGGTTTGGAATCATAATTTGAATGTTTTAGGAATCTTAATAATAATGTTTGAAACCAAAACACTTTTCTTTATAAAAATAGAATGCAACGGTCACGTGATCTGTAGTTTTACTATAATGAATAGGAAGTGGGACATCGGGGAACATTTCTAAGTTGAAATGTACGAACTTATAGTAACCCCAGTTCGAAACCATTGATAACTGTTTTCTTTTAGAACAATGATAATGATATAATATCATTTACCTAATTTAGGCGAATTACTGTAAATTGTGTGACCATTACTTTTACAAAACATATAATCAATGCTTTACCCAGTTTGCTAAAATATGTAACTTTGTAAACAATATATAGCAACAATTACAATCAGCTTCATTATAATCATAGCAGTTTTGAAACCTAAATTAATAAACAATATAAAGCAAAGTAATGACAATAGGGTCATTACAAAAATCCCTATTCTGGTGCCTGAAAACACCCCATGGTTAAATGCAAAAGCTACCTTTAAGTCTTAAGCAAACCCTTGACTAAATCAACCACATTTTACTGAAATTAGATCATTAACATCTGCATACTCTACAATGTATACTGATGGCTCTAATGATATTGATATGGTAGCATCGGCAGCTGTTTTCGGACAGCAGGTCGTTTCTCTTCGATTACCATCTGCCAGTTCGATCTTTGTTGCAGAAGCTAATACAATACGTCTGGTTTTGAAGTTCGTTGCCTCTTCTGATGAGAGTAAATTCATGATCTCTTCGAATACTCTTCCTTGCATGTTAGCAATTAAAAGTTGACCAGGAAGCCAAGGACACATTGGATAACCCAATATCACAATTGTTCTATGCAATACACATATTTTAAGCCTTTAACAATGAATATATTTTAAAACGCTGGCAAGATTGCTGGGACCAGCAAATTCAGAACCTATTACACGAATTACATTGCATAGTTGGAAAGACTCCTTGTTCTTACGGTCAAAATCCAAAGGAACAAGTAGTCTTGACCAGATGTCGTATAGGACATAGACGATTGACACATAGTTATCTATTAAATAATGAAGAACCACAGGAAAGTTTTCCGTGTAATTCCGATTATTCACTGAAACATGTTTTAATTGAATGCGTAGATGTTTCTGATGTTCGTCAGACATTCTACAATGTCAACAATTTAACTGATTTATTTACAAATGTCGATACAATTTTAAGCTCTAAAAAATAGATTTATATACTAAATTATAAATGCATAGCATAAGTTTTAAATAATTTGTATTTAGTCTTTTATTTTTTCTTTTATTTGTATATATAACACAGTTGTTTTATAAACAAATGTTTTATTTCTAAGAGTAAATGTGGAAATTTATTTGTTAAATTTGTTCATGCACTATATAGCTGAAATACTGCTGTAGGTATTAATCTTCAATCATGTGCATCCAGTTTTTGCAAATGCTTGAAAATAATTTCGAGTAGAACGGCTTGTCATGAAATTATCGTCCTGAATATACTAGTAGCTGAAATACTATTCGCTGAACGCTAAGCAATAACCAATCCATCCTAAACATTTCCTTTGAATACAGGAAAATGGCTTTTATGCGATTCCTCAAATATCCCTTCGTGATAACACAATCACGCTTGTGTTATAATGTATCAATGAACGATAAAAACGTAGATATCAAATTTAATACGCACGACGCGTTTTCGGAATAATCTTCATCAGGTACGCTCAAAATAAAAAGATTGGCAAGCCAAATAATTTAGGGAGCAATAATACCAAGGGCCCTAAATAGGATAGCCAAAAATCGGCTACGGTCGCTATGTCTGAGGGAGGAGAACCTTAGTTTTATTAATAATTACATTATTTAGGAACTACCAACACAATTATTTATCTACTCTACGAAAAAGGCGGGGGAGTGGAGATAGTCACTGAATAACAGATATTATAATATTAATTGTTTTTTTATTTTTTAA
This sequence comes from Bathymodiolus brooksi, assembly GCA_963680875.1. Classification (NCBI taxonomy): domain Eukaryota; kingdom Metazoa; phylum Mollusca; class Bivalvia; order Mytilida; family Modiolidae; genus Bathymodiolus; species Bathymodiolus brooksi. The sequence goes on along the minus strand of OY804584.1, from coordinate 57,658,379 downwards.
TCACCGATATTCATGGATACACATTATTATATCTATATTATATTTGCAAACTGTATTAAGAGGTCTTCTTTGAGACAAGCAACAACTGGTCATATAAGACAGGTGACTTCTTAAAAGATGTTCAACTTATATGAAATTTTCAATGACTGGAGAAGACAAAGGTGACCTTTGAATACAGGTGACTGCTCAATGGAGGTGACAGGTTTGGCTGTAAATGTTTTTGTTGGCGAAGTCAATAATGACATAATTTTTTCCTTGCTTAAGGTGGTCAGTATTTGTTAGAAGAAATGTATTGTTATTCATGATCAATACACCAATATATTTATATAAAAACAGCTATAATCTAAAATCTGTCTTTTAATTCCGCCTCATCATCATTTTTGTTTTCATAAAAGAGTATTGGGGTTTCCTCCATTCATGCCAAGGCATGCCAACAGCATACTTAGTATAAGTTCCATTCAAATACAGTCCGTTTAAGTTGGCATGGTGACAATTATTATACCACCATCCCCCTTTAAAACTAGTAGCACCATTCTTTTCATAAGAGTCGTTGTCGTTATCCTTTGTGCTGAACATTTGTCCGTTATGATACTCCAAGCTGTCTCCTATAATAAAATAAAAAATGGAGTATTATTACTGTTATCTTTTGTGGTTAACTTTTTTCTGTTATGCCCAACCAAACTGGTGGTGAACTTTTATTTCGTTATGCAGCACCATAATGTTTCCTATAATAAAATAAAAATGGATTATTACTTTTGTGGTGAACTTTTTTCCGTTACGCCATGCCCTACTCTTTCCTGAAATAAAATAACAAATATTGTCTCGGTCGTGGTTTATAGGCGAGTGGCTTAAATATCATTTTCACGCGACATATATATTTGTTCAGCTGACATATCACATTATACAATGCAAATAATTACCTGCAGTTCCACTGTATCCACTAATGTGAAGGGAGTATTTGAAATCGGGTCCATCAACCTTAAAATAACTGTAATATGCTTTCTTAGATTGGCCTTCTGTGTCTGTTAAGATTACACGTAATTTGTAACTGTCACAACCAGTCAATTGTGAGAGATACGAATTACCTAGAAATAAAAATATGTGTGACAGTTGTCGTACAGAGTATGAGATAACATATATATGAATAATATAAGGAGCATTGCACCTTGTAACGTGAATGCATGATTTTCCTTTGATCTTCTCTTACTTCATATACAAGAACGTAAGCAACAGCTAAGAACTATGAAATAATACATGCAGATACGAGATATTGCACACATTAAATATGGGCTGTAGTTTTATTACTCTCAGACAGCCGTGTAATAATCAACGACCTAGAATTGCTAAAGTTGGCGTTAAACACCAATCAATCGATCAACGACCTAGTTTGTGATATTGCATGGCTTCATGTTACAAATCATTTATATCACGGTTCTCGGAGTTAAACGATCATGCTTCGCGTTCGATTGTTTAGCTGTTTAATTAAGAAAACTGGTATAAATATTACATAATTACATATTAATACATGGGCATTTCCATGTTGGCCTGGTTATCATCACATGTATTAAATAAGGGTAAAAACAAAATTACCGAACTCCGAACAATCTTACAAAGGGAAAGTCAAAACTCATAAGTATATAAACAGACAAAATCTGTCAATAACCGGAAAACTGTGAAAACCATTATGACCCTGACTAAACTATTTATTACATACTTCCGACATCTATAAAAGAGACACCAATAATGGCCTGAGACGAAGTCGAGGCCCATATTGGCCCGGGCGTTGATATGGAAATGATCTTGTAGTAATCCAATAACCGGTTATTTTCCCGGGGTGTGAAATTATGGACAGTTTACTTCCGGTCATGTTGATCATACAAAAATGCCTTTATTTGAACTAAGTATTTAATAATTATAGATTATTATATGGCATTTGTTCATATAGCATGTCATATCAACCCTCAACCCATATTAATCCTCGGGTCGAGGGTTGATATGATATGTAATATGAAAAATGCCATATCATAACCTATTTATCATATACAGACTGTGGACAAAAGTATTCGTACGATTCCAATATTCACTATATAACGAAAACTGATCGGACAAAAAAAACGTGAATTCCAGGGGAAACAAAATTTCAACAACAAAAAAAGACATTATAATTGTGAAAAACTAAATACTCGATCTCATTCAATATATCCGGTCGCCATTTTGATGCAATTCAGCACACATTATTACCCGCACCCCCACCCCATGTAATACGGATCAGGTTATTACACCCCTGTGATATATGACTTGTTGCATTTCGAATTTATCACATATGCAAAATTAAACATATCTTGAGTAAGTATATGATAAACAACCATATTATATAAGTGCATGTATATTTGTGAATATTGAATACAGTTTTTGTGCATATTGGTTTTTTGGCGTGTTATCCCGGTCACATGCTACTCTCTTTACATGATATTTGCTTACATGCTATTTTGTTTGCATATTGTGTTTACATATTATTTTGTTTACATAGTAATTTGCTTACTTGTGTTTTTTTCGTGTTTCTATGTTTACATATTATTTTATTTACATTGTTTTGTTCGTGTTTCTATGCTGACATATCATTTTGTTTACAGCAGATGTATTTTTTTCGTGTTTCTATGCTGACATATTATTTTGTTTACATTTTACTTTGTTTACATTGGTTTTTTTTCGTGTTTCTATGTTTGCATATTATTTTGTTTACATTGTAATTTCTTTACATTGTTTTTTTCCGTGTTTCCATGTTTATGCATATTATTTTGTTTACATTGTAGTTTCTTTGTATGTTTTTTTCGTGTTTCTATGTTTACATATTATTTTATTTACATTGTTTTGTTCGTGTTTCTATGTTTACATATTAATTTGTTTACAATGCAATTTCTTTATATGTTTTCTTAGTGTTCCTATGTTTGCATATCATTTTGTTTACATTGTAATTTCTTTGCATTGTTTCTTTCGTGTTTCTACGTTTACATATTAATTTGTCTACAATGTAATTTATTTATATATTTTTTTCGTGCTTCCATGTTTACATATCATTGTGTGTACATTGTAATTTCTTTGCATTGTTTCTCTCGTGCTTCTATGTTTGCATATTATTTTGTTTACATTGTAATTTCTTGATATGTTTATTTCGTGTTTCTATGTTTACATATTAATTTGTTTATAATGTAATTTCTTTATATATTTTTTTCGTGTTTCTCTGTTTACATATCATTTTGTTTACATTGTAATTTCTTTGCATTGTTTCTTTCGTGTTTCTATGTTTATATATTAATTTGTTTACAATGTAATTTCTGTATATGTTTGTTTCGTGTTTCTATGTTTACATATTACTTTGTTTACTTTGTAATTTCTTTACATTCATTCTTTCGTGTTTCTATGTTTACATATTATTTTGTTTACATTGTAATTTCTGTATATGTTTTGTTCGTGTTTCTATGTTTACATATTACTTTGTTTACTTTGTAATTTCTTTATTTGTTTTCTTCGTGTTTCTAAGCTTACATATTATTTTGGTTACATTGTAATTTCTTAATATGTTTTTTTCGTGTTTCTCTGTTTACATATCATTTTGTTTACATTGTAATTTCTTTGCATTGTTTCTTTCGTGTTTCTATGTTTATATATTAATTTGTTTACAATGTAATTTCTGTATATGTTTGTTTCGTGTTTCTATGTTTACATATTACTTTGTTTACTTTGTAATTTCTTTACATTCATTCTTTCGTGTTTCTATGTTTACATATTATTTTATTTACATTGTAATTTCTTTACGTTTTTTTCGTGTTTCTATGTTTACATATTATTTGTTTACATTGCAATTTCTTTATATCTTTTTTTCGTGTTTCTGTTTACATATTATTTTGCTTACATTATAATTTCTTGATATGTTTTTTTCGTGTTTCTATGTTTACATATCATTTAGAGTACGTTGTTTTTTTTTCGTGTTTATATGTTTACATATTATTTTGTTTACAGTAGATGTATTTTTTTCGTGTTTCTATGTTTACATATTATTTTGTTTACATTGTACTTTGTTTACATTGTTTCTTTCGTGTTTCCATGTTTATGCATATTATTCTGTTTACATTGTGATTTCTTGATATGTTTATTTCGTGTTTCTGTTTACATATTAATTTGTTTACAATGTAATTTCTTTATATGTTTTTTCCGTGTTTCTATGTTTACATATCATTTTGTTTACATAGTAATTTATTTGCATTGTTTCTTTCGTGTTTCTATGTTTGCATATTAATTTTGTTTACAATTTAATTTCTTTTTTTGTTTTTTTCGTGTTTCCATGTTTACATATTATTTTGGTTACATTGTAATTTCTTGATATGTTGTTTTTGTGTTTCTATATTTACATATTATTTTGCTTACATTGTAATTTCTTTACATATTGTTTTTGTGTTTCTATGTTCATATATTAGTTTTTTTTACATTGTAATTCCTTTACATGTTTTTTTATGTTTCTATGTTAACATTTTCTTTTGCTTGCATATTAATTTGCTTTCATTGTAATTTCTTAAGATGCTTTTTCGTGTTTCTATGTTTGCATATTATTGTGTTTACATTATAATTTCTTTATATGTTTTCTTCGTGTTTCTATGTTTACATATTATTTTGTTTACAATATAATTTCTTAATATGGTTTTTTTTCGTGTTTCTTTGTTTACATATTATTTTGTTTACATCGTAATTTCTTTATATGTTTTTTTCGTGTCTCTGTTTACATATTATTTTGTTTACATTGTAATTTCTAGATATGTTTTTATTATGTTTCTATGTTAACATCTTCTTTTGCTTGCATATTAATTTGTTTACATGTTATTTTATTTGCACGTAGTTTTGTTTGCATGCTACATTGCTTGCATATGATTTTGTTTGGATTATGGTGGAAACAATACAACTTACATATTGTTCTATGTTTCTATGTTATCATGTTCTTTTGATTGCATATTATTTTGTTTACATTGTAATTTCTTAAAATGATTTTTCGTATTTCTATGTTTGCATATTATTTTGTTTGCATTGTAATTTCTTTATATGTTTTCTTCGTGTTTCTATGTTTACATACAATTTTGTTTACATTGTAATTTCTTTGCATTGCTTTTTTTTTGTTTCTGTTTGCAAATTATTTTGTTTACATTGTAATTTCTTTCTATGTTTTCTTCGTGTTTCTATGTTTACATATTATTTTGCTTACATTGTAATTTCTTTATATGTTTTTCTTTGTGTTTCTATGTTCATATATTATTTTGTTTACATTGTAATGCCTTTACATATTTGTCTATGTTTCTATCATAACATGTTCTTTTGATTGCATATTAATTTGTTTACATTGTAATTTCTTTACATTGTTTTTTTCGTGTTTCTGTTTGCATATTATTCTTTTTACATTGTAATTTTTTTACACTGTTTTTTTTCGTGTTTTTATGCTTACATATTATTTTTTTTACACTGTAATTTCTTTATACGTTTTTTTCGTGTTTCTATGTTTGCATATTATTTTGTTTACATTGTAATTTCTTTCTATGTTTTCTTCGTGTTTCTATGTTTACATATTATTTTGTTTACATTGTAATTTCTGTATATGTTTTGTTCGTGTTTCTATGTTTAAATATTACTTTGTTTACTTTGTAAAATACTTTATTTGTTTTCTTCGTGTTTCTAAGTTTACATATTATTTTGGTTACATTGTAATTTCTTAATATGTTTTTTTCGTGTTTCTATGTTTACATATTATTTGTTTACATTTTAATTTATTGATATGTTTTTTTCGTGTTTCTATGTTTACGTATTATTTTGCTTACATTGTAATTTCTTTACATTTTTTTTTGTGTTTCTATGTTCATATATTAGTTTGCTTACATTGTAATTCCTTTACATGTTTTTCTATGTTACTATGTTAACATGTTCTGTTGCTTGCATATTAATTTGTTTTCATTGTAATTTCTTAAAATGCTTTTCGTGTTTCTATGTTTGCATATAATTTTGTTTACATTGTAATTTCTTTTTTATGTTTTCTTCGTGTTTCTATCTTTACATATTATTTGTTTATATTGTAATTTCTTTATATGTTTTTAACGTGTTTCTATGTTCACATATTATTTTATTTACATTGTAATTTCTTTACGTTTTTTTCGTGTTTCTATGTTTACATATTATTTGTTTACATTGCAATTTCTTTATATCTTTTTTTCGTGTTTCTGTTTACATATTATTTTGCTTACATTATAATTTCTTGATATGTTTTTTTCGTGTTTCTATGTTTACATATCATTTAGAGTACGTTGTTTTTTTTTCGTGTTTATATGTTTACATATTATTTTGTTTACAGTAGATGTATTTTTTTCGTGTTTCTATGTTTACATATTATTTTGTTTACATTGTACTTTGTTTACATTGTTTCTTTCGTGTTTCCATGTTTATGCATATTATTCTGTTTACATTGTGATTTCTTGATATGTTTATTTCGTGTTTCTGTTTACATATTAATTTGTTTACAATGTAATTTCTTTATATGTTTTTTCCGTGTTTCTATGTTTACATATCATTTTGTTTACATAGTAATTTCTTTGCATTGTTTCTTTCGTGTTTCTATGTTTACACATTAATTTGTCTACAATGTAATTTCTTTATATATCTATTTCATGTTGCCATGTTCACATATCATTTTGTTTACATTGTAATTTATTTGCATTGTTTCTTTCGTGTTTCTATGTTTGCATATTAATTTTGTTTACAATTTAATTTCTTTTTTTGTTTTTTTCGTGTTTCCATGTTTACATATTATTTTGGTTACATTGTAATTTCTTGATATGTTGTTTTTGTGTTTCTATATTTACATATTATTTTGCTTACATTGTAATTTCTTTACATATTGTTTTTGTGTTTCTATGTTCATATATTAGTTTTTTTTACATTGTAATTCCTTTACATGTTTTTTTATGTTTCTATGTTAACATTTTCTTTTGCTTGCATATTAATTTGCTTTCATTGTAATTTCTTAAGATGCTTTTTCGTGTTTCTATGTTTGCATATTATTGTGTTTACATTATAATTTCTTTATATGTTTTCTTCGTGTTTCTATGTTTACATATTATTTTGTTTACAATATAATTTCTTAATATGGTTTTTTTTCGTGTTTCTTTGTTTACATATTATTTTGTTTACATCGTAATTTCTTTATATGTTTTTTTCGTGTCTCTGTTTACATATTATTTTGTTTACATTGTAATTTCTAGATATGTTTTTATTATGTTTCTATGTTAACATCTTCTTTTGCTTGCATATTAATTTGTTTACATGTTATTTTATTTGCACGTAGTTTTGTTTGCATGCTACATTGCTTGCATATGATTTTGTTTGGATTATGGTGGAAACAATACAACTTACATATTGTTCTATGTTTCTATGTTATCATGTTCTTTTGATTGCATATTATTTTGTTTACATTGTAATTTCTTAAAATGATTTTTCGTATTTCTATGTTTGCATATTATTTTGTTTGCATTGTAATTTCTTTATATGTTTTCTTCGTGTTTCTATGTTTACATACAATTTTGTTTACATTGTAATTTCTTTGCATTGCTTTTTTTTTGTTTCTGTTTGCAAATTATTTTGTTTACATTGTAATTTCTTTCTATGTTTTCTTCGTGTTTCTATGTTTACATATTATTTTGCTTACATTGTAATTTCTTTATATGTTTTTCTTTGTGTTTCTATGTTCATATATTATTTTGTTTACATTGTAATGCCTTTACATATTTGTCTATGTTTCTATCATAACATGTTCTTTTGATTGCATATTAATTTGTTTACATTGTAATTTCTTTACATTGTTTTTTTCGTGTTTCTGTTTGCATATTATTCTTTTTACATTGTAATTTTTTTACACTGTTTTTTTTCGTGTTTTTATGCTTACATATTATTTTTTTTACACTGTAATTTCTTTATACGTTTTTTTCGTGTTTCTATGTTTGCATATTATTTTGTTTACATTGTAATTTCTTTCTATGTTTTCTTCGTGTTTCTATGTTTACATATTATTTTGTTTACATTGTAAGTTCTGTATATGTTTTGTTCGTGTTTCTATGTTTACATATTACTTTGTTTACTTTGTAATTTCTTTATTTGTTTTCTTCGTGTTTCTAAGTTTACATATTATTTTGGTTACATTGTAATTTCTTAATATGTTTTTTTCGTGTTTCTATGTTTACATATTATTTGTTTACATTTTAATTTATTGATATGTTTTTTTCGTGTTTCTATGTTTACGTATTATTTTGCTTACATTGTAATTTCTTTACATTTTTTTTTGTGTTTCTATGTTCATATATTAGTTTGCTTACATTGTAATTCCTTTACATGTTTTTCTATGTTACTATGTTAACATGTTCTGTTGCTTGCATATTAATTTGTTTTCATTGTAATTTCTTAAAATGCTTTTCGTGTTTCTATGTTTGCATATAATTTTGTTTACATTGTAATTTCTTTTTTATGTTTTCTTCGTGTTTCTATCTTTACATATTATTTGTTTATATTGTAATTTCTTTATATGTTTTTAACGTGTTTCTATGTTCACATATTATTTTATTTACATTGTAATTTCTTTACGTTTTTTTCGTGTTTCTATGTTTACATATTATTTGTTTACATTGCAATTTCTTTATATCTTTTTTTCGTGTTCCTGTTTACATATTATTTTGCTTACATTATAATTTCTTGATATGTTTTTTTCGTGTTTCTATGTTTACATATCATTTAGAGTACGTTGTTTTTTTTTCGTGTTTATATGTTTACATATTATTTTGTTTACAGTAGATGTATTTTTTTCGTGTTTCTATGTTTACATATTATTTTGTTTACATTGTACTTTGTTTACATTGTTTCTTTCGTGTTTCCATGTTTATGCATATTATTCTGTTTACATTGTGATTTCTTGATATGTTTATTTCGTGTTTCTGTTTACATATTAATTTGTTTACAATGTAATTTCTTTATATGTTTTTTCCGTGTTTCTATGTTTACATATCATTTTGTTTACATAGTAATTTCTTTGCATTGTTTCTTTCGTGTTTCTATGTTTACACATTAATTTGTCTACAATGTAATTTCTTTATATATCTATTTCATGTTGCCATGTTCACATATCATTTTGTTTACATTGTAATTTATTTGCATTGTTTCTTTCGTGTTTCTATGTTTGCATATTAATTTTGTTTACAATTTAATTTCTTTTTTTGTTTTTTTCGTGTTTCCATGTTTACATATTATTTTGGTTACATTGTAATTTCTTGATATGTTGTTTTTGTGTTTCTATATTTACATATTATTTTGCTTACATTGTAATTTCTTTACATATTGTTTTTGTGTTTCTATGTTCATATATTAGTTTTTTTTACATTGTAATTCCTTTACATGTTTTTTTATGTTTCTATGTTAACATTTTCTTTTGCTTGCATATTAATTTGCTTTCATTGTAATTTCTTAAGATGCTTTTTCGTGTTTCTATGTTTGCATATTATTGTGTTTACATTATAATTTCTTTATATGTTTTCTTCGTGTTTCTATGTTTACATATTATTTTGTTTACAATATAATTTCTTAATATGGTTTTTTTTCGTGTTTCTTTGTTTACATATTATTTTGTTTACATCGTAATTTCTTTATATGTTTTTTTCGTGTCTCTGTTTACATATTATTTTGTTTACATTGTAATTTCTAGATATGTTTTTATTATGTTTCTATGCTAACATCTTCTTTTGCTTGCATATTAATTTGTTTACATGTTATTTTATTTGCACGTAGTTTTGTTTGCATGCTACATTGCTTGCATATGATTTTGTTTGGATTATGGTGGAAACAATACAACTTACATATTGTTCTATGTTTCTATGTTATCATGTTCTTTTGATTGCATATTATTTTGTTTACATTGTAATTTCTTAAAATGATTTTTCGTATTTCTATGTTTGCATATTATTTTGTTTGCATTGTAATTTCTTTATATGTTTTCTTCGTGTTTCTATGTTTACATACAATTTTGTTTACATTGTAATTTCTTTGCATTGCTTTTTTTTTGTTTCTGTTTGCAAATTATTTTGTTTACATTGTAATTTCTTTCTATGTTTTCTTCGTGTTTCTATGTTTACATATTATTTTGCTTACATTGTAATTTCTTTATATGTTTTTCTTTGTGTTTCTATGTTCATATATTATTTTGTTTACATTGTAATGCCTTTACATATTTGTCTATGTTTCTATCATAACATGTTCTTTTGATTGCATATTAATTTGTTTACATTGTAATTTCTTTACATTGTTTTTTTCGTGTTTCTGTTTGCATATTATTCTTTTTACATTGTAATTTTTTTACACTGTTTTTTTTCGTGTTTTTATGCTTACATATTATTTTTTTTACACTGTAATTTCTTTATACGTTTTTTTCGTGTTTCTATGTTTGCATATTATTTTGTTTACATTGTAATTTCTTTCTATGTTTTCTTCGTGTTTCTATGCTTACATATTACTTTGTTTACTTTGTAATTTCTTTATTTGTTTTCTTCGTGTTTCTAAGTTTACATATTATTTTGGTTACATTGTAATTTCTTAATATGGTTTTTTCGTGTTTCTATGTTTACATATTATTTGTTTACATTTTAATTTATTGATATGTTTTTTTCGTGTTTCTATGTTTACGTATTATTTTGCTTACATTGTAATTTCTTTACATGTTTTTTTGTGTTTCTATGTTCATATATTAGTTTGCTTACATTGTAATTCCTTTACATGTTTTTCTATGTTACTATGTTAACATGTTCTGTTGCTTGCATATTAATTTGTTTTCATTGTAATTTCTTAAAATGCTTTTCGTGTTTCTATGTTTGCATATAATTTTGTTTACATTGTAATTTCTTTTTTATGTTTTCTTCGTGTTTCTATCTTTACATATTATTTGTTTATATTGTAATTTCTTTATATGTTTTTAACGTGTTTCTATGTTCACATATTATTTTATTTACATTGTAATTTCTTTACGTTTTTTTCGTGTTTCTATGTTTACATATTATTTGTTTACATTGCAATTTCTTTATATCTTTTTTTCGTGTTTCTGTTTACATATTATTTTGCTTACATTATAATTTCTTGATATGTTTTTTTCGTGTTTCTATGTTTACATATCATTTAGAGTACGTTGTTTTTTTTTCGTGTTTATATGTTTACATATTATTTTGTTTACAGTAGATGTATTTTTTTCGTGTTTCTATGTTTACATATTATTTTGTTTACATTGTACTTTGTTTACATTGTTTCTTTCGTGTTTCCATGTTTATGCATATTATTCTGTTTACATTGTGATTTCTTGATATGTTTATTTCGTGTTTCTGTTTACATATTAATTTGTTTACAATGTAATTTCTTTATATGTTTTTTCCGTGTTTCTATGTTTACATATCATTTTGTTTACATAGTAATTTCTTTGCATTGTTTCTTTCGTGTTTCTATGTTTACACATTAATTTGTCTACAATGTAATTTCTTTATATATCTATTTCATGTTGCCATGTTCACATATCATTTTGTTTACATTGTAATTTATTTGCATTGTTTCTTTCGTGTTTCTATGTTTGCATATTAATTTTGTTTACAATTTAATTTCTTTTTTTGTTTTTTTCGTGTTTCCATGTTTACATATTATTTTGGTTACATTGTAATTTCTTGATATGTTGTTTTTGTGTTTCTATATTTACATATTATTTTGCTTACATTGTAATTTCTTTACATATTGTTTTTGTGTTTCTATGTTCATATATTAGTTTTTTTTACATTGTAATTCCTTTACATGTTTTTTTATGTTTCTATGTTAACATTTTCTTTTGCTTGCATATTAATTTGCTTTCATTGTAATTTCTTAAGATGCTTTTTCGTGTTTCTATGTTTGCATATTATTGTGTTTACATTATAATTTCTTTATATGTTTTCTTCGTGTTTCTATGTTTACATATTATTTTGTTTACAATGTAATTTCTTAATATGGTTTTTTTTCGTGTTTCTTTGTTTACATATTATTTTGTTTACATCGTAATTTCTTTATATGTTTTTTTCGTGTCTCTGTTTACATATTATTTTGTTTACATTGTAATTTCTAGATATGTTTTTATTATGTTTCTATGTTAACATCTTCTTTTGCTTGCATATTAATTTGTTTACATGTTATTTTATTTGCACGTAGTTTTGTTTGCATGCTACATTGCTTGCATATGATTTTGTTTGGATTATGGTGGAAACAATACAACTTACATATTGTTCTATGTTTCTATGTTAACATGTTCTTTTGATTGCATATTATTTTGTTTACATTGTAATTTCTTAAAATGATTTTTCGTATTTCTATGTTTGCATATTATTTTGTTTGCATTGTAATTTCTTTATATGTTTTCTTCGTGTTTCTATGTTTACATACAATTTTGTTTACATTGTAATTTCTTTGCATTGCTTTTTTTTTGTTTCTGTTTGCAAATTATTTTGTTTACATTGTAATTTCTTTCTATGTTTTCTTCGTGTTTCTATGTTTACATATTATTTTGCTTACATTGTAATTTCTTTATATGTTTTTCTTTGTGTTTCTATGTTCATATATTAGTCTGGTTACATTGTAATGCCTTTACATATTTTTCTATGTTTCTATGTTAACATGTTCTTTTGATTGTATATTAATTTGTTTACATTGTAATTTCTTAAAATGCTTTTTCGTATTTCTATGTTTGCATATTATTTAGTTTAGATTGTAATTTTTTTATATGTTTTCTTCGTGTTTCTATGTTTACATATGATTTTGTTTATTATGTAATTTCTTGATATGTTTTTTTCGTGTTTCTATGTTTGCATACTATTTTGTTTACATTGTAATTTTTTTATATGTTTTCTACGTGTTTCTATGTTTACATATTATTTTGTTTACATTTTGATTTCTTGATATGTTTTTTTCGTGTTTCTATGTTTACATAATATTTTGCTTACATTGCAATTTCTTTACATGCTTTTCTTTGTGTTTCTATGTTCATATATTATTTTGTTTTCATTGTAATTCCTTTACATATGTTTCTATGTTTCGACGTTAACATTTTCTTTTGATTGCATATTAATTTGTTTACATTGTAATTTCTTTATATGTGTTTTTCGTGTTTCTGTGTTTGCATATTATTTTGTTTACATTGGAATTTCTTTACATGTTTTTTTCGTGTTTCTATGTTTACATATTATTTTGTTTTCATTGTAATTTCTTTACATGTTTTTTGTGTTTCTATGTTTATATATTATATTATTTACATTCATTCCTTTACATGTTTTTTCATGTTTCTATGTTAACATGTTCTTTTGCTTGGATATAATTTGTTTACATGTTATTTTGTTTGCACGTAATTTTGTTTACATGCTACATTGCTTGCATATGATTTAGTTTGGATTATGGTGGTAGCAATACAACTTAGTTTAGAAAGCCCAAATTAAGTTTCATCTAAATTGTTAAATATAACATAAACGTACCGAGCCAGAACTCACGTCCAATACATCAAAATCCTTTTTCATATGATAACCAGTCACGATAAAAATCTACCGATCCATCATATCTTTGTTGAAAGACCTGCAAGAACAAGGTAGTACATAGGAGATACGCTACAAATTAAAAGATTTTTCTATTTGTTAATGGATAGAAAGTTTGAAAAATATCTATCATAGACATAATAAAGTTATTTTTTTTTTTGCAAAAATATCTATCATAGACATAATAAAGTTAAAATAATGCAAAAGAATAAACAGTGTTATCAGAGTCAGTTAAAGATCATGAGGCAATTAGGAATGGACAACCAAGAAGCTCATGTGACACTTGGTAGAATAAACAGAACGGAGACACACACAAAACCACACAGAACACATAATGCCAAAAAGATGAGCAACACTGTTCCCAGTAAAATCAAGGCGGGTGAACCCAGATGTTCGCAACAGATCAATAGTTATGGATGCTTATAAGACACACACAGTGCTATAAACGTGTTCTTGCTGGAATATTACTTCATACTGTAAAACAACAATCAATCAATCAATCAATAATACCTTACCGTCCATCCGTCATTGTTTGTTGACCAATCACAATACACATTAAATCCGATTCCTCCAATGGGATATATTCGATAAACTCCGGAATGCTTTTCCACTATTTCATCACAGTCTACTGGTTTGTAATGTTCTCCGGTGGCAACTAGACGAAAGAAACAAATTTTGAAATGTTATTTAATTCATTATACTGTTATCAAATGATTTTTGTTTATGCTAAATATCTTAAAATATTATGTTCGTACCATCCGTGTTTAGCTGCGTGTAGTGGTATCCGATACATATTGCGTTGTGTTTTGCTTTGTTTTTCTTTGTCTTGTATGACCTGTGTTGCCAGTTTCTCTAGAGTGTCCATTTGTGATCATCCCTTCGGTATTCTCTAACGTTTTTGCGATTGTTTTATACAAAACTAATGGCCTGTTAGTTGTGCAGTAGGCGTTAAGCACCAATCAATCAATCATGCTTATGAGATAATATTTCTTCTAATGTTTGGAGAAACCATTAATATGTCCATTCATTTATTGATAGGACCCTATTATATATAAGCTTAGTAAGTGTTTTGGTAGACTTACTAGAAGTCCCTTTTCTTATTAATAACCCATTTAAGTAAATTGATGCTATGAAGGTTGAAATCTTGACTGACCACTTATATTTACTATCTACATGTTAAATTTTGTTAGGAAATACAAGTGGTCAGCCAAGATTTGAACTTTCATTGCACCTTTTTAAGGGGTTATCCTATGCTTAATGTCAACGTGTATCATTTGTAATCAAATCACAACAAACAAATTACAAAAACGTGAGACCAGTTCCAATCCTAAAATTGCAGAAACAGATATAATCGGCACCCTACCCAATAAAAAAAAACATATGGCGCATTAAGTTACACTATTTTATGGTATTGTTATAAATATTGTTATAGTGACAGCCGGAACCTTTGAGCCGTAATGAAAGCGGGAGGTTTGACGCTTTAAAATCTGATTCAACCCACCATTTCTTTAGAAATGCATGTACCAAGTCAGGGTCATTACGGTTTTCACTGTTTTCTCGGTTGTGGACTGATTTTTTTCTGTTTATATACTTATGAGTTTTGACTTTCCCTTAGGAAGATTATTCGGAGATCGGTAATTTTGTTATTACCCTTATTCATTGGTTGTCCTTCCAAGCATCCATGCTTAGGGAACAACAATTTACCCTTTTTAGGGGGACACACTTCGGTCATGTAAGTGTTTTCGACATATGGGTAAAATGTCGACCTGCACATATATCTAAATGAGCAGCGTTATTGTAAAGAACTCCGAGTCATCATTTAAAGCCTGAATACAAACTGCAAGCACCAGCGTAACGTAATGCGTGAGTTTTAGCTTAATCCTACCAAAGTGGGGGAAATTGCTTTGCAATCGATTTGCAATCATTTTATACCAAATTAACATAGCTGAATGATATCACAAAAAGAATAATTACTGTATTTATTGATTATTACTTAGTATCCATCGAAGTATGTCAGTTATATTCAGGAAAGAACAAATTCAACAATATATAACAAACGAGATAGAACAGAGGGAGATGTGAGCCAACAGGGGCAACCACTTTTGATTGTCGCTGATTTTGAGATTTGGATAGGAACGAAATTAAATATATTGTTTTGTAATGGCTGCAATGCGCCTACTCTTTCTTAGAAATTTACAAAAGAGGTCTTTTACGTACAGGGAGCTTGACACTTCCCAATCACGTTACATAATATAGTCCACGGTTAGACTTTCCGTAGCATAATCTAACAACCTTCCCTACTCTATCGAGATGACTCACCCTATCCGACACCTAGGGACGCGCTTACTGAGCAACTATGCTGGGTTCAAGCATGTACATCTTCACCAGTACCGAGTCTCAATTGCTATATGTACGTTTGTACATTTTTCTATTATGACGTCTTTCATTAGCTATATAAACAATGATGTGATACAATTGCTGGTATTTTATGCTCTGCACATGCCTTCATTCCTGACTATTTATAAAGCATCTTGATATATATATGCAAAGCATTGCTTCAGTGAATTATTTCGTAAATGTTTTATCAGGAAAAATTCAAGATATCAAGGATTAATCAGAAGCCGTAGTTCTAAGGCAGACAATACAAAGACTTTATTTTAAAATAGGCAACACACAATAGTCGACAAACTATTACATAGAATACCAAAGATCGAACAACACGAACCCCAATGAAAACAGGTGATCAATCATGCATGAGGAAAGGACATGATGATGATTACAACAAACGAATATATCACGTGAACAGTTATGACACGTACATTCCGGCAAATCAAGTCATTGTGAAAAATTGTCGAAATGATTATTAGGGACCCTCGATTTAGTAGCTTAATTGATCATGATAAGAACCACATTCCCTGACAATATTGTTGGCAAGGATTATCATGCTTTGCTATTATAGAGTCCATTTTGTATTCAGATTGTGAAAGATTACAATATCTTGTCCTCACGGCGATCATGTTGAATCCATCTTGTCGTGGAATACAACACTTTGTTATAAAGGAATTCATCTGGTATCCAGGTTGTCGTAGTTTATAATAATTGGCTCCCATGGAGTTCATTATTTACTCCGGTTAGTTGTCATTAATTGCAATTGTTAGTTATCATAGCCCTCCCACACTTTTATTGAAGTGCCCTTACCAAGCTAATAAAGTGAACTAGCGTATATTTGTGTGATACGGTTGCCGTTCTCACCTCTTTCTACGATTTTGTATTGAAATTTGGAACTGTTCCCGCAGTGGTATTTTGTTGTATTTTCATTTTATACTTTATTGTGCAATAATTGGTTCTCATGCAGATCATTTTGTGTCCAGGATGTCACAATTCACAATAATTGGTTCTCATGTAGCTCAATTTGGTATACAGGTTGTCATGGATTTGAATAAGCGTTAGAGAAATCCGAATAGACAACATAGAGACACTGGTTACAATGGTAGTTCTCTATTAGTTCATTTTCTAACCAGATCGTCATGGATTATAATTTGGTTTTACAATGTTTTATGTGTTATATCTGTTTAAAATTTGTATATAACTTCATTATTTGATGCATCAAGAACACCATATATTATAATGTGCACATGCATACTATGTACCAGTAAAGAGCACCTGAGTTCACCCTTAGTTTATTAAAGTTCGTGTCTCTCAACGGATATTTTTCTGTGTTGTGTTTTGTAGATTATTGCTTGTCCTTTTTTTTTGGTCATAGTATTTTCTGTTCTTCTTTGCTTTGTTGTTCCTGGTTACCCCTTTGGTATCTTCCAACTTTTCTTTTTAAAACTCCATTTTGTATTCTTTGTTAAAAAACAAATACTATAAAGTCACGGCATCATATTAACTTTAACATAAAGTTATAGAAAATCGAAAATGGTTCAAATTAAATGTATCTCATAGGACAAAACCTGTATAGGTTGCTTGAAAATGCATGAATTGTATTTAGTTTGTGTGATATTTAACCACAAAAAAACTATTTAATTACCAGCAGAACATGCAAACATAACATTCCAAGATCGATGATGCTTGCAGACGGCAAATGGACTTCCGGTCATGTGATATCCAGTTTCACATCAATACTTAATACCACGACCTACACTCCTATATAAACCGAGTTTCTCAATTATCTCTGCCTTTGGAACACACGGTGCTTCTGGACAATCTGAACTAGATTTGTGTTGATGTTTGAGGAGGACGTTAGTGGTATTTCTGTTTTAATTCCAGTTATTATACATTATAATGCTTCAGATAAATTTTGTTAGATTTAATCAAGGTATCGATGTTGGTCTTTTTCTTTTATTAGAGCTTCAATTTAGCACAACCACATCGTTGATGTAATCATTAGCGTATATTTTTTCACGCCACGATCTAGCTGCAATATTGCAAACGTTGGCGTTAAACATCAATCAAAAATGTATCGACCCCCGACCGAGTCACACCAAAGACTGTGAAATTGGTATTTGTTGTTGCTCCGCTAAGCACGCAGCATTAAGGAGAAAGGGTAAACACTGGTTGGCTCGGAATCAGGACGATGGGACCGACATGTCTATCCACGGACTGTTGTTTCAGTGAACTAACACTATAAAAATCCAGATTATCATATTGGTCTAGTACAAAGCGGACCTCATCCTCATTTCATTGAAAATTATAATGATATAGCTGACAAATTGCTGAAGAGTTGGCGTTAAGCAACAATCACTCGCTCATTTGTTGTGCTTGTAGGTATAAGTCCATATCACGTCCATGTATAAGTAAAACTGTGAAATTGTTGTTCATTTAACCTAAGTAAACCAAACACCTGTCTATTCCAAACACAAATGCTGGTTCAATGAAATTTGGAATGTACATGTATTACAAACGTGTTTGTATTGGGGAATTACAGACAAGCTTAATGGTTGTAAATATTTTAAAAAATAAAATGGTAAAATGTAGAAGATAAAATACTTACACTTAAATGTACACTCAAACTGACCATCAGATGTTTTACCTTAACATATATTTCCTTCTCTGCAATCATGTCCAGCACATGACCCCGCTAGAGCCTGAAACATAAAAATATCAAGCGAAATATAAACGGTTACGGTTAGGGCGTTTAACGCCACTTTCAACAATATTTCAGTTATATCGTGGCCGTCAGTTTTATTGGTGGAGGAAACCGGCGTACCAAGAGAATTGTATCAACTCTAAATTTAAATATATTACCATTTTTTTTACAAAATATGTATCCAATCGTGGTCAAAATTACAGGAACTTATTCAATTGTGTAATTATGACATTGATTCCATTCTAAAAACCAGAATAGTGTGTATCTCTTCAATAACTTTCAAAAAACAAACCATTAGTGTTTACCTCGTTTCTGCAAAGTAACTTACGAACTATAAACGATATTTGGAATTCAAATAATACAAATTTTAAAAGTTATCATGATATATACAATTTATTAATAGATAGGAGGAACTGTATTTCAGAGCTTTCTAAGATAAAAAAAGAAATCCCAGAAAAGTTCGTAAAAGTCTTAAAAGGTGAAACTACAATAGTACCAGAACGTAGAGTTACCTTAAATAACAACGATAAGCTACATTTTTAAAATGAGTCAAATACAACTATATCACCTGATAAATTGAAAATAAAAGTAATTCAAGAAATCTTTAAGCAAAATATAAAACCAAAATGTTAGATTAAGTGAGAAGAACAGTACGAGGGTAATATTGATTGGACACAAATTTGGACTAAATTAAATAAAATCAAAGTTACTAATAAGGTCAAAGAATTCCAGTGGAAATGTCTCCATGATATAAATTATACAGAACATAAATTGAAAAAAATAATTTGTCAAACGGAACATGCCAGTCCTTCTGTGAACAAATTATAAAAGAAATAGAAGCAATATTTAACAGATCTGGATTAAGAGCTAATATTGAAATCAAGGAATTAAATAGTATGTAAGGGCTATATGGGTGTGAAGATTTAGACGTCATTTTTAATACCGTAATATTTATCTCAAAGTGGGAAATATGGAACATACGTAATAAGGTGAAATATAACCAATGGAGATCAAGCAATTTTCAACACTTGAAAAAATAATTTTATAAAACATTTACAATGCACATTACAAACTTCGCATATTAATGAAATTGATAAAAAAAAATTATAATTTTTTCGGAATAACATATGAGTATTTATTATTTATGAACATAAAGTTAATGCATGGTAATAATTATATCGTCTAATTGTGTATATTATAATGAAATGTAAAAACAAATGAATCCGAAATACGCTTAATTTTTATTTTCACTTGCTACCCCTGGACAAGTGAGATTTATGTAAAACAGGGACCCTTAAAGTCCGCTCCCGGGCCATTAAGGTTATTGTAAACAGGAGATTTTGAATAAACTATATTATGATGTAAAAAAAACGAAATATAAACAGTTACTGTTAGGGTGTTAACGCCACTTTCAACAATATATCAGCTATATCGTGGCCGTCAGCTTGATTGGTGGAGGAAACCGGAGTACCAGGAGAAAACCACTGACTTGTCACCAGTCACTGACAAACTTTATCACATAATGTATCGAATACACCTCGTCATGAGTGGGAATCGAACTCACAACTTTAGTGGTGATAGGAAATGATTACTCATGTAGTTGTATATCCAAGTACTATACGATCACGACCACTAAGATCGCCTTTTAAATTGGATACATGTTAACAGTTAAATAAAGGAAAAATTAATAAAGGTTACATATGTTCACACAAACCAATTAGTTAATTGAAAAACTACAATGTGATGCATATGTTGATTTTTTTTTAATAAATGCATACAGTGTATTGTGCAAACTCCTGATTTATAATAACCTAAGTAACCCAGCGTAGCTCACTTAGTGCCCCTGGTTGCTTACACAATCTTTTGTACAGGGAAAAAACAAATGAGCATATTATATTTAAAAAAAGATCCCTTTATTTTTTGCAAGATATACACACGTTTCGAAAAATGAACTATTTAACGATGTATCAATTATTTACAAAAGATGACGTCCATACAATCACAAAAAAGACAGATAACCCCCAAAGTAATATAAATAAAATAACATGAACAACAATTAGATAAAGGGAAATGCCATTTAGGGATGAGTGAGATTTTATTGTTTAACTCCAAATGAGCAAATGTTCAGCTATGTCATGGCGAGAACAAAATGAATTTTGATGTGATAATGTCCATTTTGTTCTAGACCAACACCCTGAATAGAATTTGCATAGTGCTGGCTCACTGAACAAACAGTCCGCGGGTAGACATGTCGTTCCATTCGGACACATTATCTGGTCTGTGGTAACTATTACACCGCAAATGCAGTTTTTTATTTGGATATATCTGTTGAAGTACAACAGATACATAAAGGAAAAACTACAATATCAAACATATGTTAAGGAACAATAGTTTGATGAAGGAAAATGACAATAGGATGAATATATTGTCTTACAACAATCAGAAAAAGTAACAACTACAAGAAAGATATGTTGGTGTACAAAAATTAGATGAAAGAGCAACTATAATATTATGAGCAATTAGCAACAGTTAGATAAAGGAGCAACAATAAAAACTATACATATGTTGGTGTACACTAATTTAGATAAAGGAGAAACTAGAAAAGTATGCATATGTCGATGAACAACAGTTAAATAATGGTAAAACTACTATAGGATAGATATATTGGCGGGATAAAGGAAAATGTACAACAGTTATCAAGAACTGACCGACGAAACTCTCTTTTTTCAGATAAGTGTATGGACGCCTTATCACGTAAGACGCCAGTTATGTTAAGCCTGTGGATATAAGTCACTGACCTGAACCACCCGGCCACACAGGAGCTTACTTTAAAATGAGACATATGTGGACAAGCAACAATTGGAGGTCGTGGCTTAACGCCACTTTAAGCAATATTTTAGTTTGATCGTGACGGTCAGTTTTATTGGTGAAGGAAACTAAAGTACACAAAGAAAACCAAATACCTGCCGCAAGCCACTGACAAACTTTATCACATAATGTTGTATCAAGTACATATGGCCTGAGCGAGATTAGAAGTCACATCGTTAGAGGTGATATTGACTGATTGCATAGGTAGATGTAATTCCAACAATTGGATAAAGGAAACACGTAAATGAAATTCATATGAAAACAATAAATTGCAATCAAGGAAAATGTTAATGTTTATTACCTGTGGCCATTCTGAAATTTCACTAAACATACATCCTCCTTCTTCTACTAGATTATATTGAAAATCATTCCCGCCATTTAAGTTACACAGTTGCCATGGATTTCTGAAATTTATTGATGTACAGTTCGTCAGTTTCAAACATTCTTTTACACACTTCAGGAGAGTAGTTTTCTCTATTCGGTGTAGATCGTAACCAACGTTACACTTTCCGAAAGTAATAGATCCTAGTCCATAAAAATTTGGATTATTGCAATAACTAGTGTCATTTTCACAAAAGTTAATAATGAGGATCTTGTAATTCTGACGCAAATTAAAATGATCACTGCAGTTTGAATATAACCCATTCTCTAACCGTTGACTGAAGCAAATTTAACCGTATACTGCAAGCAATATTATTTCGAAAACCAGAATTTCAATTTTATGCTCTACTGATCCTTGCATTTTCTTGAAACCTTAATGATTTATACATTCGTCTTAATTATATACTGAATGGACTTGTTTTTCCTAATAATTAAACATTACGAATTTCGATTTTTATTTTGACATATGAAAAATAAATAAATTTTCAATAGGTAAAATTGCACAACAATTGTATACGCTTTTAATTCTAAAGTGATCCAGTTCCTACTAAAACGTAAATATCAAATTAAATTTTCTGAAATATCCCTTCATCGTGTACGACACAATATTAGAAAGCCTAACAATCTTTGGCAGCAAGAAAACCATAGAACCCTAAACAGGATAGACAAAAATGGCTAAGATCACCTATGCCTGAGGGAGGACCTTAGTTTTTGGAATTGAAAATTGCGATAGCAAATATATTTAATAAACAATGTCAATGTCGAAACAGTGACTATTGGGCGGATGATACCCTCGGGGACTAATAGTCCACCAGCAGAGGTATGGAGCCAGTGATAGTAACCAAAAACGTAGATATCAAATTTAGTACGCTGGACCCTTTTCTAGAATAACCCTTGTCAGGTACACCCAAAGCCGAAATATGAATAACAATGTTTTTTTTTATTAGCACTAATATCAATCCCCAAAGGTGTAGACAACCTCAGACGGTTTAGGTTTCTCCCCTTTAGACCTTTGGTTTAGGGGTCCGTCGTGGTAGTGATCGCATGGTAGTTGGATTTACAACTACATGTACAATCAGTGCCTGTCACCACTGAAATTGTGAGTTCGAGCCCCACTATGGCGAAGTGTACTTGATACAACATTATGCGATAAAGTTTGTCAGTGACTTACGGCAGGTCGGTGGTTTTCTCCGGGTACTCGGGTTTCCACCACCAATAAAACTGACCGCCACGATATTACTGAAATAGTGTTGAATGTGGCGTTAAACACTATAAACTAACCACGACCATCCTGAACTTTTGTCTATCATAATAATCTAGAAAAATCAAAATTATGTCACAATGACTCATCTGTTGGTATTGGTATAAATGTTTTACCTATTAAATATAGATCTACTGTGTTGACAAAACACAATTTAACGTAATGTGATTCCCCCTTGAATTATCGAATGACGTGTTTTGCAATATCATGTTTATAAATTATTTAAAATTTTAGCAAAAGATATGGATGAGAGTTATTTCATTTTAGATATTTGACGTATGGTTTTACTGCATAACAGTATGCTCTAAATATTTCAGTACGTTTCTAAGGACTAATCGATTTTTCAACAGACTTTTAAAATGCATTGTGGGTAACCCATGGCTGATTACGCTACGATTACTCCCACTATATAACTGAAATATTGCTGAAAGTGGCTTTAAATACCAGAACCCATAACCATAGCTCTGATTACTCTCTTCTTATCATGTGTGGGTCAACTTTCAGAGAAATCCTCGTTTCGCTGCAAAAAAAGGCTATTGATAGTTACTGATCAAAATCACCGTTTGATATTGTGAATATTCTCGCTTGAGCTGAAAAGATTATACAGAATCATTTCGGCCCCCAATATTTTGAAAGTAATTCCTGCTTGGTTCAGATACATTTAAGAGCTGTGATTTGATTGACGATATCGAAAGTCGTCTTGAAATATCAAAGTGTTTTGAAACGACCACGTTACTACCAGGATTTCTCTGCCAGTTGAGTCCCGGTTGATGAGTGGAGAGAAATCAGAGCATAATCAACTGTGTTACTGACGATGCCATAAATAGGACAGGTATTACGAAGTGACCAGAGAAACATGTGCTACCTCCCGGCCATGTACATGTGTTAGTCTTCGGAAACGCTGACCACGTCAGTGGTGTTATGCTTGCGAATGCGGTAGATCGTTGGTCAGAGCCCCGATCGTGTCAAACCAAGACTATGTAATTGCTATGTGTTATTCTCCGCCAAGCACGCAATATCAAGGAGAAAGAGCAAAGACTCGTAGGCTATAAATCAGAATGATATGTCTGAGTGGAGCGACATGTCTAACCGCGGACTGTTGTTTCAGTGAGCTAGCAGTATGAAAACTCGACTCAGCGTGTTTGTCAAGAATAAAGCGGACCTCATCATCATCTCATTTAAAATTAACTTGTTCTCGCCATGATATATCGGGAAGCGGTTTATGAAAGGCGTAAACTTTTCCTGTTTAAAAATTTCAAATATTCCTTATAATTCAATGCTTACACAAAATTTTAATGATTTCTCGATTTTAATTACGATTATTTCAGGAGCCTATTTGGATTTGTTTGTGATGAATGAATGCGTTGGCGACGTCACAATTCCAACCCAGGTTATCATATATAGCCAATCTTACTCCACGCAGATCAACCAATCAGATTGCAGTATTCGGATAAATTATTGATAAATATATCGACAGAGGTTGGTTTCACAAACGTTCTCAATATACAATGTATGGTTTTATCTTTTTAATGTTTCTTTTATTTGTATATATAATCTGATTGTTTTATAGACAAGTATGTTTTATGTTTTATTTCTAATGGTCTTGAAGGTATCTAAGTTAATAATAAAATTTGAAATATTGCTAAAGTTAGCGTTAAGCACCGATCAATGAATCAATCTTTGGTTTCATGAACAAATATTATGATTATATACTTTGTGCTAATCAATTCCAGCAGTCTTCCGTTTCATGGCTATCAACTTTATGGTCAATGACAATACCAGTCTTAATTTCATGAATAATATAAGAGTAACGCTAATTGATACCAACAGTATTCCATTTCATTTATGAATATAAAAGTAGTTTTAATTAATACAAGTCTTCCGTTTCATGGTAATCAACTAATACCATTCTTTGATTTCATGATTGATTGATTGATTGATTGATTGATTGATTGATTGATTGATTGATTGATTGGTGTTTAACGTGCAGCGAGGAATTTTTTAGCTATATTCGGGACGAGAACATTTAAAAATTTAAACGCCACGGGACTCTAAACAAGGAAAGTTGCTGGGTAGGGACGAATAATTTAGCCAGTGCAACAGGTCTCCTATGGACCACTCATCATGAGCTGTTACACTTGGTTCTTTAACGTGCGAAGAGAGTGGCAATGGCTCAACACGGGACCTCGGTTTTATTTACTTATCATCCGAAAGACGGGTGGTTGTAACTTTATACCTCCCGCATAACCGACGGACGCCCCTTCAACCCGAAGAAGCTTTCAGTCCCATTTCTATACCCCGGGGTTCCAGCGGGGTTGACCCCTTTCAGAGGACTAGTGTCTATTCTACCCTCGACACACTCTCTGAGAGGGGGGTTGTACACATCAAAGAAACATTAAAAAGATAAAGACCATACATCTAGAATATATGTTATATAACTATATTTTTGTATATAAATCAATTTCTTTTAAAAATTGCAAAATTGTGTCGCCTGCGACATTTGTAGATAAATTAGATAAACTGTTGGCATTGTAGAATGTCTGCCGAACATCGGCAACATCCACACAAACAATCAGGACATGTCTTAATGAACAATTAGAATTGCACGGAATACATTCCGGTCGTTGCTCATTATTTAACAAATAGCTATGAGTAAGCTTACATCTGGTCAAGACTACCTGTTCCTTCCGATTTTGATCGTAAGAACCAGGAGTCTTGCCAACTAGGGAATGCATTTCGTGTAATGTTTTATGAATGCTGGTCCCAGCTATCTTGCCAACGTTTTAAAATATATTTCACTATAAAAGGTTTAATATCTGAATAAAGAATAGAACAATTGGATACAGGATCATCCAATGCGTTCTTGGCTTCTCGGTCAACGACTGTGTTCCCATGGATACCTATATGACAAGGGATCCATGTGAAAATTACATGTTTACCAATAGCAACAAGGCTTTTATAAATTTCAACAATTTTCAAAATAAAAGTGTTTTGAGTTTTACAACTTACAATTGCCAACAGGCAAGAAAGAGAATCGGAACAGGTCATGAATTTACTCTTTTCAGAAGAGGCAACAAACTTCAAGGCAAGACGTATTGCATTAGCCTCTGCACTGAAGATCGAACTGGTAGATGGTATTCGAGCAGAGTAGACCTGCTGTCCAAACACAGCTGCCGACGCTACTTTATCACCATCTTTTGGACCATCAGTATATATTGCAGAGTATTCAGATGTTACCGATCTAATTTCAGCAAAATGTTTCTGATTTTTTTGTGTTGTGTAAGTTCCTAGTTAAAAGTCCGTTTTGGATTTAACCATGGAGGGTTTTCAGGAATTACAAAAGGTTGAATTGTATTGGGTTGTTTATCATAAACATTTTCATATAGAGGATTAACAACACAGTCATGTGTAGGATTTGAAGGATAAGCCTTCAATTTGGTTGCATACTGCATACCAAGTTTGATACGTATGTTTTCAAGGGAAGGCTCGTTTGCTTCAACATACAAACTCTCAACTGGAGAAGTTCTGAACGCTCCAAGTGAGAGTCGTAATCCTTGATGATGGACTGTATCTAGTAACTTGATATACGATGGATGGGTCGAACCGGACACGATACATCCGCAATCCAATTATGATCGAATCAACGATCTATATAAATTTAATAAAACCGTCCTATCCGCACCCCAGTCGGTACTGGACACAATTTTTTAAATATTAAGAGCTTTAGGCTCATACCTTTAAGTATTTTAATATAGGGTAGAAAGGTAAGTTTACTATCAAAAAGAAGACCTAAAAATTTTGTTTCTGAAACTATGTTAATGGGGGAATTATATAATTTTAACTCCGGGTCTGAATGGAGTCCTCTTTTATTACAAAAGTCCATTCCTAGAGTTTTTGAGCTGGAGAATTTAAATCCATTCTCCATTGCCCATTTTTCTATCTTATTTAGACATATTTGTAATTGTCTTTCAATGTTGTTCATATTCTTGCCACGATAACATATCAGGAAGTCATCTACATAGAGAAAACCCTCAATGTATTCACTTAAAGCTTTAGCAAGACTGTTTATTGTAATACTGAATAATGTAACAGAGAGGATGCTTCCCTTGGGAACTCCCATCTCTTGTTTCTGAATGTCAGAATAGGTTGAATTAACTCTGACATTAAATTTCATGAATAATTAATATA
Source organism: Bathymodiolus brooksi (assembly GCA_963680875.1). NCBI lineage: Eukaryota > Metazoa > Mollusca > Bivalvia > Mytilida > Modiolidae > Bathymodiolus > Bathymodiolus brooksi. Next base: position 57,630,937 of record OY804584.1, on the reverse strand, counting down.
AACGTATTGCTAATTTATACCATCATTATTTAATTTCATGGGTGAATAATAAAATGTAATGTGTATTTTCCAAAGCACCATTAATTTCACATTGCTCTATTACTACAAAATCTTACCAATGACCACTCTTACCATATAAACATTAGAGAATATCGTATGGGCAATCCAAACAAAGGACAATCCAGAGAAATTGGCAACATTGGATACACAACACAAAGAAAAACAACAAAAACACAACACAATATATGTAGGACATCACTATGCGACAAAAAACAAACTAATTTTGCTATATTTCTTCATCCACTTTCCTTCAACTTATGGAAGCCCTAGGGTGTTATTTTCCATTTGTGGACGAGATTTAAAGTTTATTTGTTAGTAGATGCCTTGAACTCTGTTATATACTATACGATACATTTCTCATCATACCTAGATAATGTTAGTTATGTGTATCCCCTACATGCCCGTGTTGTGGCATATCACCAGAACAAAATCTGGAATGGTGGCTAAGCCCTATATTTGTCTTTCATTCAAATGTAATAATAAATTATTTCTTGCATGTTTTTGATCAACTTATTGCAATAAGAAGGGATACTAAGGATCGTAGACATAGCTTATCCCCGCTACTTCTGTACCAAGCTATAAGAGTTATTTGTCATATATGTATGTGCTTAGAGGTATCGACTTTCCACCTGTTTCTACTATTTTCTGAATGGATTGTGGAACTGTTCTCATAGTGTGGTATTTGGTTTTTGTTTGTATTATTTTCCCTTCATTTTATTATTTCTACAGCTATATCAACTGGGAAACATAAACCTCATATACTGTATGCGGGAAGATGACGATATTACTGCTAACAAATGGGAAATTTACAATTGGAAAACTATCATCACCACGATTGAAACAGAAATAAATTAATATATTCCCATAGTGGTGGCCATTTGTTATCTCTAATGAACAAGAAAAGAAATATTTTCATGTATAGAAGATGTTGTTACATACTTACTATATACTCATCAACACCGATCTTTAAAAAAAAACAATAACAAAAACAAAAAACACAATGTTGGCTTTAAACCATTCAACTATTTTAATTGCCAAATGCATACCAACGCGGGAAAAGCAAATTCACTTATCAATCATGTACAGTTTTGGATTGAAATGTTTAAAAAAGATTTTGTTACCTTGCCTTTAACATTTTCTCCACAAATCAGATATGAAAGTACTATCTATATTCCATGGCTGTGGTCTTCTTGGTTATCTGATTGCAAATGTGTGTGTGTGTATGTGGAAAGCACACGTTAGAGAACACCAAAGGGGCAATAACAAAATGGACAATCCATAGAAACTAACAACATTAGGTACACAAGACACACGATGAAGACTGCAAACAAATACAAATAAGACATGGCCCTCCTACAAACACGGAGGGTATCCTATTAAGTGGTCGTTGTGCCTGTCCTAAGCCATGACCTGGATTTTCAACGTCATATATCGTGATCTATTAGTGTTCAGTGAGTTTAGTTAAGATGAGAGGTGATTGTTCGCTTTGTTGATATTGGTGGAATTCATGACAATCATCGTTTAAACTAGTGATGAAAATTTAATAAAAAACGCATTAGACACATAAGCACAGTCTGCCTTTATATTACCACCGAATAATAAGCAGGTCGTAGTCCACTATGTTATTTATCTCTCGTGGTGTTGTAGATTACGCTACTGGAAGAAACCGTCGATGTCGTGATCTTATTGTAGTTGTTTCAATGTTGTCAAATTAAACGTCTTCACTTTTTTAGTTCCATGTTGTAGTGTCCGTTACGATTTCGAACCCGCTAATTGGAAGGTTTACGAGAAACGACATTGTGTGATAAAGTTTGTCAGTGTCTGGCGACAGGTCGGTCGCTTTGTTTTCTCTGGTTTCCTTCACAAATAAAACTGACCGTCACTATATTAAGGAAATATTATTGAAAGGGACGTCAAATGCCATAACCCTAACTCGTTACTGGATAACTCAGCCCATAAAAAACTCCGTCCATTACAAAATCGGACCATACAGTCTCGGATCATTACCAACTCGGTCCACCATTCTTTATCATTTATCGTGTCGTACTTTTGCTTACAGACTACGATACCAACAACAATTGTTGTAATTAAATTAAATTGTATTAGTTAATTGAATTGTATGTATATAATGCTATATTAATATCATTGACACTGTTGATATCACCATAAAATCGTTTTTTGATTAAAAATCTTCCCTCTGCCCTGGATTCGGCTTTTCAATCAACAAAAAAAAACAGAACATGAATCAAAGAAACGACACTTGATAATTACATGTATTCTAACACATCAAAATACACTCAGGTAGGTTAAAGGTGTTAATCCCAGCAGGCGTAGAACGTCAGTTCAACGTTGAAAACAATGCTCGAGCTTTGGATCAATGTTGAAATGATCTTGAATGCCTGCTGGGAATAATACCATTATTATTCGAAGTCATAGGAATGTTAAAGACATATCCAACTGATATTTTCACTTACAGCCTGTTTCATCCAACACAATATTAAAGCTTTCTGCAATTTGTTTGGGTTTTTTTTTCTTTTCTTTTTTATTAACAAAATCCGAATCAGTGGGGGTAGTGATTGGCGTGCACTCATCGAGTGGGGTAGAACCAAAGACTATACATTTGGTATTTGTTAATTCTCCGCTAAGCCCGCAGCATTAAGGAGTAAGAGCAAAGACTGTTGTTGGCTTGGAATCAGGATAATGTGTCGGAGTAGAGAGACATGTCTATCTGCGAAATGTTTCTTTCTGTGTGCTAGCACCCATAAAATCCAACTAAACGTGTTGGTCTAGTACAAAGCAGACACCATCATCATGTCATCGAAATTTAACACTTTCTCGCCATGCATGGATTAGTTGAAACATTGCTCACTCGGAACTATTCTACGATCACTGACTAAAGACTTGTAACCATTAAATGAAAGACAACTCGAGCTGCCTACAGTGGCGTTTTATCTGTTGATAGAGATGGTATTTGTGTTTGTAATTTTTTACTGTACACTCTTTCTAGTATATTATTGGTCCGTGATGAAGTGTAAAGTATTTTGTTTTTAATTTATAGTCCGAATTATCATACTTCGTGTTGTTTATAAGGCAAATATGCAATTACAATTTGTTATCGAGCGATCCAAGGTATTCGAGCCATCCGAGTTCGAGCCAGCGAAGTTCGACTGTATTTATAAGTCATATATAATAGGTACAATATGTATAAATACTTGTAATGACATCTAATTAAAATGCAACTGTATTTTATGTTTTTGACCACACAGTCAAACATATATCATTGCCGGTCTGTAACAAACCAGTGTTCAGTTTCCATCAAGTTTTTTTATTTATTTGTTTTCAATAACGTTAGAGAAAATCGAAAGGGCAATCAAAAAGGACAATCCAGAGAAACTGGCAACATAGGGTATTACACAACGAAGAAAAACAGAACAAAATATGTGTTGGACACCATTATACTCAAACAAACACAAATAATGTAAATAAGACATGCGCACTCCTGCGAACCGCTGGAGGTTAAGAGGTAAAGAAGTTTGACATTCACCATCTCACGTATAATTTGGATGATGATGTTGTCGGCCATTATGGTTTAATGTCGTTTTTAATATGCTATGAATTACAATACTTACATCCATAATTAACATTTCAACGTATCAACCATTCCAATATGAACGAAATATGCACCGACTTGATTTCCGTTGGTGTCTGCGCAGAAACATACAGACCCAACACATTTGTATTTCTGATAACTTCCGTCATTTGTGCAAAAAAACATCTTTCCAATAAGTCCAGTGGCCATGTAATCGGAGAGATCACGTGCGCATTCTGTAATTTAAACATACAATTTGACAAATCACAACAAATTTTGAACTTCCTTATCTAAGCGCCATTAGGAATATAGCTATTTGGTTTTGCTATTACATGTATAATGTGAATATCATAACTTTATTAACCAAATAAAATTATGTTTTTCTGCAAGATACGATATGGATGTAAATGAATATGAAAAATATTTTCGTCGTGGCCGTGATCGTATGGTAACTGGATTTACAACTATATCGGCAATCAGTGCCTATCACCACTAAATTTGTGAGATCGAAACCCGTTCATGGCGAGGTATATTCGATACAACATAGTGTGATAAAGTTTGTCTGTGACTTGCAACAGGTCGGTGGTTTTTTCCGGGTACTCCGGTTTCCTCCACCAATAAAACTAACCGCCACGATATAGCTTAAATATTGTTAAAAGCGGGCGCTACACACAATAAACCCTTATTCAAGCGACCATTAAGAATACATCTATTTAGTTTTGCTATTATATGCATAATGTGAATTTCATAACTTTAATAACAAAATAGAATTATATTTTCTGTAAGAAACGATATGGATGTAAATGAACAAACAAAATAATTTCCGTCACCAAATTAATGCGTACAATCAAACCTGTCCATGTGGCCACCTATATTGAGCAGTGACCTGTTTTAAACGGTGACATTTGTCTTGTCCTGTCATATAAAATTTCATATTAATTGAACCTCTTTTAAAAGGTAACCTGTCTTATAAGGTAACTTTTAGCAGTATATCAGTGTACTTACGGCATGTCTCTCCATTAGCCTCCCAAATATTAACAGTATTACAGTGTACTTACGGCATGTCTGTCCACTAGCCTCCCAAATATTAACAGTAGTACAGTGTGCTTACGGCATGTCTGTCCATTAGCCTCCCAAATATTGGCAGTATAACAGTGTGCTTACGGCATGTCTGTCCACTAACCTCCCAAATATTGGCAGTATAACAGTGTGCTTATGGCATGTCTGTCCACTATCCTCCCAAATATTAACAGTATAACAGTGTACATACGGCATGTCTGTCTACTAGGCTCCCAAATATTGGCAGTATAACAGTGTGCTTATGGCATGTTTGCCCACTAGCCTCCCAAATATTGACAGTATAGCAGTGTGCTTATGGCATGTCTGTCCACTAGCCTCCCAAATATTGGCAGTATAGCAGTGTACTTACGGCATGTTTGTCCACTAGCCTCCCAAATATTGGCATTACAACAGTGTGCTTACGGCATGTCTGTCCACTAACCTCCCAAATATTGGGAGTATAACAGTGTGCTTACGGCATGTCTGTCCACTAACCTCCCAAATATTGGCAATATAGCAGTGTACTTACGGCATGTCTGTCCACTAACCTCCCAAATATTGGCAATATAACAGTGTACTTACGGCATGTCTGTCCACTAGCCTCCCAAATATTGGCAGTATAACCATCGATGTGGGTTCCGTCCCTCTTCACACATAACATCTGAAAAAGTAGGATCCATCGAAATCAGAAGGGTCATTTCATTTGATAGCACAGATATTGACACAAAATATTTTCAGTTAAATTTCGCTGAATTCTGATTTAGATATGTATTTTATTTATATCTGATTATTTGAATATATCGTGCACTGCAACAGACTGAATGTTCCGTCCCTACCCATCTTTTCAGTTCAAATGGTAGTTAAAAGTCACACTCCCATGTGTGCCATTTATGCTTCATTTTTGTATATGTGTATGATATGAATGAGCTATTTGCCGACCAACGGTAAGCAATAATCATTATATAGTGTAGATCAGAACTGTAAGGATATATAAACATGTTTATACTCGATACTACATTATGTGATACAGTTTGTCAGTTACCTGCGACAGGTAGGTGGTTTTCTCCGAGTACTCTGGTTACCTCCAGCCATCGTGTATATCAGAACTGTAATGATACAACATTATATGAAAAAGTTTGTCAGTAACTTGTGATATGTCGGTTGTTTTCTCCTGTTTCATCCACCAATAAAACTAACCGCCACGATATAACTGAAATATTGTTGAAAGTGGCGCTAAACACCATAAACCAAACTTGATATGTATATATATTGTTATATCTTTCCATTGCCGTTTTTCCTCCTTGTTATCTACTTCTCGCTCGGTGAATCTTATTCTGACCCAATGAAGTATTAATTGCATATTGTGGTCTGGAGCATTTAAATGAGATGAAATAATTACGTACTGTGATACGGAGCATTGACTTAGGGTGAACTAATTACGTACTGTGATACGAAGCATTGAATTAAGGTGAAATAATTACGTACTGTGATACGGAGCATTGAATTAAGGTGAAATAATTATGCATTGTGATCTGGAGCATTGCAATGAGATGAACTAATTACGTATTGTGATACGGAGCATTGACTTAGGGTGAAATAATTACGTACTGTGATCCGGAGCATTGTTTTGGAGCGTAATATCCATTGGCGTCACAGACTGGTTTTCTGGCTCCTATTACTGGCATTTCGTTTTGCTGACCCTGGATATATTTCATCATCTCTGCATGACATGGTGGTACTAAAAATAAAACCATTGACACATTGCTTTATTTAACTTATTTAAACTTTAGTATATGTCCCGATATCTATTACAACTAAAACCTTTCATTTTACCATTTCGTTTCATCAAATTAATTTTTTTGTACATATTAACCTATTATTTTATTCACAAAACTGTTTTATTTCTAAGGGTCTTTTAGCTAAGGAAATTAATTTATAATTTCATTCATTATCGAATAGATTTGTTTTACAAACGAAAAAAATGGGTCTTATCTTGCAAATGTGTGATTTTGAGTATTAATAAAGGTTTTTATGTTTGATTGATGATGCTTAACGCCACTTTTAACAATATTTCAGTTATATCGTGGTGGTCAGTTTTATTGGTGGAGGAAACCGGAAAAAAAACACCGACCTGCCGCATGTCACTGACAAACTGATAATAATAAAGGCGATAAATAAACCTCAGTGTTATTTAGGTCATGGACCTAATAAAGCGTTGCTGGTTCCCGATTCCCTCAGAGCGACAGAAAGAATCGGTAACAGAATAAACGCTTGCGTTACAACTGGCACAATTGAAAACGGTTAGAACAACGCTTGTTTCAGCTATTTTTAAACAACTTGACAGTTGTTTTGGACTTTTTGATATTCCAGGATAAACGCAATATACGTACATTGTTGAATATTAAATTAATTTGGACTCGCTGCGAAACAGGCAAGAAAAGCTCGCAAAAGCTCGTACAAACACAATGAACTGTGAGCTAATGCTCACCTATGATACCCCCGCTCTTTGGGAAACAGGAAGTAGGAATCTGATGGGTCAAAGAACGCTTCCCACAATATGGGGTACCTATATGAAGCTTGTGACCACATATCAGATTCCTGTCATCAATAGCTGCTGAGAAAAATGCGATGAAAAATGTGCATATACAAATGTATGTTAAATGTGTATAAAAATCAACAAAATCGGCAAACAGGAAGCTCGAATCAGATGGGTCCAAAAATGCTTCTCACGATATGGGGTACCTATATGAAGCTTGTGACCAAATATCAGATTTCTGCCATCAATAGTTGCTGAGAAAAATGTGACGAAAAATGTGCATATATGTTCAATGTGTATAAAAATCAACAAAGTCGGCAAACAGGAAATAGGAATCCGATGGGTTGAAAAACGCTTCCCACGATATGAGGTACCTATATGAAGCTTGTGACCAAATATCAGATTTCTGCCATCAATAATTGCTGAGAAAAATGTGACGAAAAATGTGCATATATGTTCAATGTGTATAAAAACCAACTAAGTCGGCAAACAGGAAGTAGGAATCTGATGGGTCCAAAAACGCTATCCACAATATGGTATACCTATATGATGCTTGTGACCAAATATCAGATTTCTGCCATCAAAAGTTACTGAGAAAAATGCGACGAAAATTATCTTGGACGGACGGAAGGACGGATGGACTGAAGGACGGAAGGACGGAAGGACGGACGAACAGACGGACAGAGGTAAAACAGTATACCCACCTCCCCCTTCGGGGAGCGGGGGTATAATAAATGTTATATTTTCCGACAATGTGCTTATTTTGTATATATTTCCCATTAAGACATTGTCTAAGCATTTCTGAGTGTTTGCAATACTAGTAAACTAATCAGTGAGTTTTTAGAATGTTTTTGAAGCTTAGACATACATAGAGATTCATACATGTAGTAGTATGAAAACACGGAAAAATCTAATTTGCAAGATATTTTTTGCTTAATCAAATAAAATGCGGTAACTTTTCACAACCATATAAGTCATGTGTAGCTATGGTTTTTAATCTTAACAAGTGTGAACATTTCTGCATATTACGGAAATAACGCCATACATGTACTTCCAACAATCTAATAGACCATTTACATCTTTCCGACTTTGATTCTAAAACAATACATTTTACAAGGGTTGTTTCCCTTTAAAGTGGACAGCGGAGTTCAATTTCATGCAAAGTTCAATGAAAAGAACATAATATGTTATTATTGTTCAAAATTTTAATGTTGTAACAACTTGTAAATTTTCTATTTGCAATAAAATTATCCTCTGAATTTTTACAAGGTTCAAATATTTACAAATTATGAAAAAATTATACTCAAATTTGTTGTTCTTTCTATTACTCCTGGTAGACCGTATACAATTGTGTCCGTCTTAAGGGAAATAACTCGTATAAAAAAATATTAAAACTTATAATTTCTTTAAAAATCAAATCGGGAATGTACAAAAGGTCTATTAAAATTAGCTATTTATTTTATCTTTTTTTGTGTCTTTGCCGACACAGTATGGGCAAAAAAAAATAAATAATAAGAATTTAAAAAAAACATACAAACATCTAATTTTAGTTCCATTGCACTTACAAGTGCTTAACACCCAAAACAATATTTAGATTAAATAAGTTTTACTAACCTGCTGGTACAGCGGCTGCTGTGGCTTCAAAAAAGAAGAAAGCAATGCTAATAACTAAAATTACGAGGAATTTGTTCATCTTGTTTTCTTCTAGTTACTTCAGATTATTGTGGCTTACTGTAATATCTGAGTCAAATTTATACAAATGTATACTCTTTTCCGGGAGGCCCTCATAAAGGGTAACGGGAATATAAATATTTTATTAAATTTTAAAAAATCGGATTATTAATTATGAAATGAAACAGTGTGCATGAGAATGTTTTTGAAATTGTACAACTAGATTTTAATAGCTATAGTGAAAATAAAATTAATTAAATAAGAAATTTAAAATTTTCCCTAGATAATACCCACAATACATTGTAAATACTTGATGACCTCTTAACCTTTTGTATTATCATTGGTGAAATTACGTAACGGTATGCCCCTCGTACAGGTATATTACCTGTAGGTCACATGTTACAACATACTTAGATATTAATCAATTTCATTACAATTGATATGACTAATTATTTCTTTGAAACAACGAAGGTACGTGATTCGCGTTATGTTTTTAGGCAGGTATTATGTTTAGGCAGGTGTCCATGTTTATGTGTATTTCACATCTGTTCCGTATGTTTGAATAACTGGAAGTTACATGTACGTGAAAAATTAGTGAGACCTGTTGGAAAAGAATCCTAGACATCTCGGAATCTGGACATCTCGGTACCTGGACATCTCGGTACTGACTTGGACATCTCGGTACTCGGTCCTGGACATTTCGGTACTGACCTGGACATCTCGGTACTCGGTACTGGACAGTTCGGGACTTGGATGAGACAATATTTCTTACTGACCACAATTGTTTGGTACTTATTAATTGTCAATATTTGTGTACTAGTAGTTCTTTAATATATATAAACCAAAAGTGTTTTTGATAATTCCAGTGAAGATCGATCCCGGAGATCGTTGTTTTAGTATACATTGACTTTTATTTATATTTTCATTATTTTGACCTTTGCTTCAGATTATCTGATATCCCCGATGTATGAAAGTTCGTCACCCTAACGATTCTTCTATAATTTCTATTATCATAAACATTTGATTATATTTTGGTTTGGTCTGATGTCATTTATGCACCATAAAAACGTAAACAATGAAAACTAGGTCAAAACCATATCGGATATTTCTCAAATAAAATTCAGCTTGTATCGTCTTTTGAAGTCAAACAAAAGATTAAAGCATTGATCTATGATTAAAGAAATTAAATTTGGTAATTAAAGCTATCTAATTAAAACAGTTATGAAATCAAAACAGAAATGAAAATAATCATCCCGTCAAGTTTATCTGTGATTTATTGATAAAGGGACTTAGTTATCAAAACAAAAGTTATTTACAAATATTAATGAATTGCCTCTTTGATGTCCATTTAATTAAAGATGATTAAACAACGTCTACATGTAAAAAAAATGTTTAAAAAGTTTTTAAATTCAATCAAATTATTTTTATTATTCAGTACCGAAATTTTCAGTATCGAGTACCGAGATGTCCAGTATCGAGTACCGAGATGTCCAGTACCGAGTACCGAGATGTCGCATATGTTCAGTACCGAGATGTCCTGATACCTTGGAAAAGGTCGCAAAATGATCCACAATGCGTAATTGCAGAATTATACATACAAGAGAGTTTCGTTATTTTAAGTTTGAAATACATAATGGTGTTTTTATGATTTTCTTCTTCATGTGATTTAAACTATTGCCTTGTTATAAGGTTACATATAGATTATCTTTCTGCTACCAGTGGATTACGATATTTCTCCACTCGAGATTTCCGAATTTAAGCGAGAGTGGAGAAATATGGTGATACAATGGTAGCAGAAAGTAAACATGTTTCTCTGATGACCAAATTGACGTCAAAGATGCTATGTTGAATATTGGTATTAATAATACTTGCATTTATCTAAATTATATTCGGAGGTAATAACAGTTTGTTCATAAAACCCCCAGGTACAGATGCAGGATTTTATGTTAGAGGGAGTGCACATTTTGTAGACGAATAATCTGTAATGTCCTCATTAGATCCAGACCAACACAATGTATGGCAAAGCTTCTGAAAGTTCATAATTGGTTACTAGACGATGCAAATGGTAAAATCAATGTCTTTTTTCTGTTGGTCATTGTATTGTCTGTTCTTCTTTGGTTTCATGTTCCTGATTACACCTTTGGTATCTTCCAACTTTTCTTTTTAAAACTCCATTTTGTATTGTTGTTAAAAACAAATATTATAAAGACACGGTATTATATTAACTTTAGCATAATGTTATAGAAAATGGAAAACGGTTCAACTTAAATGTATCTCTTAGGGCAAAACCTTTATAGGTTGCTTGAAATGCATGGATTGTATTAAGTTTGTGTGATATTTGACCACAAAAGTACTATATAATTACTAGTAGAACATGCAAACATAACATTCCAATATCCAAGATGGCTGCAGGCGGCAAATGGACTTCCAGTCATGTGATATCCAGTTTCACATCTATACTTAATACCACGACTTACACTCCTATATAAACAGAATTTCTAAATTATCTCTGCATTTGGAACACACGGTGCTTCTGGACAATCTGAAATAGATTTGCGTTGATATTTGAGGAGGACGGTTGGTGGTATTTCTGTTTTAATTCCAGTTATTATGCATCATAATGCTTCAAATACATTTTGTTAGATTTAATCAAGGTATTGATGTTGGTGTTTTTCATTTATTAGACCTAAATTTAGCACACATCCTCATCGTTGATGTAATGATTAGCGTATATTTTTTCGCGCCACGATCTAGCTGAAATATTGCAAACGTTGGCGTTAAACTCGAATCAAAAATGTATCGACCCCCGTCCGGGTCACACCAAAGACTGAAATTGGTATTTGATTTGTTTTAAGAATATTTTATTCACAACTAAATGAATAGGATTGAGCAATAGTCTATGCCTATACAAGCTCTCTCCTTTTACATGTACAAGGCATATATTAAGTATATATAACAATTATTAGAATTTAATTAATAATAAAAATTAAATTCGGTTATTGTCATTTGAAATAAATTATATCGAGTCTTTCATCAATATTGATTCATTTGCCCACTATTTGTGTACACCTTGATATTCGTATGCTAATGAGTGTGGCCCGCGAAAACACGGTCCGTGCATTTCGCCTCTGCTACAAATGACCAGTCTGAAGAAAGGTTTTGACCAGGCAACACGTTTTTAAAATCATTTAACCCTACCCTGCCCTACCCTTTATTTGAATATTTTCTGCTGCTTATTGTTTATTATTTCAGGGGCACATGGGTGTACGATTATACAAACATCGTCATGGCATTCATATAACAGTTGGAAATGTAATGCTTGATGTCATCTATGTTGCTGTTGTGGATTATGGATTTAAAAGGACGGAGATGCCGTATTTACCTTCTGCTGCTATGGTGTACCCAGCAGCTGATTATAGACTTACCTTACTGTTGGCTCGCCCTTCAGTACATTAAAGAATCGTCATCATTTATTGATTGACAATTTGATTGTTTGTTTATTTGTTTGATGTTTAAAAAATGTTTGAGTAAATGCCATGACAAATTAGCAGCCAAACACATAGTTTTGTTTTGTTTAGCCTCAAATGAGAACTCAATCACTATGCTACACAACTGTTCTTCTACAAACCGTAAATCATGTTCTCATAAGGTTTTCTTGGGATACAAGCTAATATGCAATAAATCAATAATATAAGATAAGTATGTTCCTTCAATACATGTAATTGTGAACACCATTAATATTTCATGTATAATAAATTTACGAGTGAAGTGAAATTTATAGACTTTCTAAATAGTTTAAATAGTTAAGCATACAAGAAGTTAAAGAAAAATAAAATAACAGAATATAAATGTATAATGAGAGGAGTGTAATTGAAGAAAGAAGCATCATAAATGAAACGATGAGTGTCAATTATGAACCTGTGTACAGCTTGATATATTTCTGTATTCAGATCATATGAAAATGATATATTTCCATGTAATAATAAATCTATATTAATTGAAATATCAATATTATTTTGTATTATTGTCTGTATGGAATCTAATAAGATAAATCTTAAGTTATTAAATTTAGGACAGATAAACAAAAAATGGTTGTTATCTTCTAATGAACGACTACAGTTTGGACAGTTGGTATTATCAGATAAAAAATCATTAAATAAATGTGTCTTCAGGTTACTAGCCTCCTTTCTTAATTGACGATGAATTATGTTAAACTTCCTTATTTCAAAATAATAATGGTATTTGTTGTTGCTCCGCTAAGCACGCAGCATTAAGGAGAAACCGCAAACACTGGTTTGCTCGGAATCAGGACGATGGGAGCAACATGTGTATCCACGGACTGTTGTTTCAGTGAACTAACACTATGCACAACCAGATTAGAATATTGATCCAGTACAAAGCGGACCTCATCATGATCTCATTGAAAATTATAGGTATAAGTCCATATCACGACCATTTATAAGTAAAATTGGGATTGGAAATAAAAAACGGTGAAAGGCGTTTTATGGACCCTTATTTGTATATTTTGGCCCTCTCCTTTCTTGTACGTGTACGTATAATGTCCATATTATCATTTCAAAGTAAATTATGATTGAAAATAAAAATCTGTGAAAGACACACTAAGTCTACACATCAACCCCAATAGGAATGCACTTAAGTTCAACTGTTTCTACTCTATACACTTGAAACCGTTATTTTCTGATTTATCAGGATGGTACAGGTAATATTATCACATAATGTATTGAACCAACAACTAAACAGCTTCAATGAAATATTGGGATAGTCGTGGACGTGATCGTATGGTAGTTAGTTTTACAACTACCTGTGCAATCAGTGACTATCACCACTAAAGTTGCGAGTTAGAATCATGTTCATGACAAGGTGTACTGGATACAAAATTATGTGATAAAGTTTGACAGTGATTTGCTACATGTCGGAGGTTTTTGCTGGTTGGTAGAGGATACCAATAAAACTGACCGATATAACTGAAAATATTGTTGAAAGTGTCATTTAACACGAATAAATCATTAATGAAATAGTGTATTGCAGTAAAACCAGAATCCTGTAAAATCCGAAGTCCCAATGCAGGAAATGTTTGTTCATTTAACCAAACACCTGTCTATTCCAAACACAAATGCTGGTTCAATGAAATTTGGAATGTACATGCATTACAATCGTGTTTATATTGGGGAAATACAGAAAAGCTTAATGGTTGTACATATTTAAAAAAATAAAATCGTAAAATGTAGAAGATAAAATACTTACACTTAAATGTACACTCAAACTGACCATCAGATTTTTTACCTTTACATATGTTTCCTTCTGTGCAATCATGTCCAGCATATGACCCTGCTAGAGCCTGAAACATAAAAATATCAAGCGAAATATAAACGTTACAATTAGGGTGTTTAACGCCACTTTCAACAATATTTCAGTTATATCGTGGCCGTCAGTTTTATTGATGGGGGAAACCGCAGTACCAGGAGAAATGTATCAACTCTAAGTTTAAATATATTACCAATTTTGTTTACAAAATATGTATCCAATCGTGGTCAAAATTACAGGAACTTATTCAATTGTGTAATAATGACATTGATTCCATTCTAAAAAGCAGAATAGTGTGTAACTCTTCAATAACTTTTAAAAAACAAACCATTAGTGTTTACCTCGTTTCTGCAAAGTAACATACGAACTATAATCGATATTTGGGATTCAAATAATACAAATTTTGAAAGTTATCATGATATATACAATTTATTAATAGATAGGAGGAACTGTATTTCAGAGCTTTCTAAGATAAAAAAAGAAATCCCCGAAAAGTTCATAAAAGTCTTAAAAGGTGAAACTACAATAGTACCAGAACGTAGTGTTACCTTAAATATCCACGATAAGCTACAATTTTTAAATGAGTCAAATACAACTATATCACCTGATCAATTGAAAATAAAAGTAATTCAGGAAATCTTTAAACAAAATATAAAACCAAAATGTCAGATTAAGTGAGAAGAACAGTACGGGGGTAATATTGATTGGAGACAAATTTTGACAAAATTAAAGAAAATCAAAGTTACTAATAAGGTCAAAGAATTCCAGTGGAAATGTCTCCATAATATAAATTATACAGAACATAAATTGAAAAAAAGAATTTGTCAAACGGAGCATGCCATCTCTGCCAAGTAAGAAACAACGATGAAACGATGCAGCATCTTTTTTTTAATATCCTTCTGTGAAACAAATTATAAAAGAAATAGAAGCAATATTTAACAGGTCTGGATTAACAGCTAATATAAAAATCAATGAATTAAATATTATGTTAGGGCTATATGGGGATGAGGATTTAGACGTCATTTTTAATACCGTAATATGTATCTCAAAGTGGGAAATATGGAACATACGTAATAAGGTGAAATATAACCAATCCCGACTTGGAGATCAAGCAATTTTCAACGCTTGGAAAAATAATTTTAAAAAACATTTACAATGCACATTACAAACTTCGCATATTAATGAAATTGATAAAAACAAATTAGAACTTTTTCGGAATAACATATGAGTATTTATTATTTATGAACATAAAGCTAATGCATGGTAATAATTATATCGTCTAATTGTGTATATTGTAATGAAATGTAAAAACAAATGAATATGAAATATGTTTTATTTTTATTTTCACTTGCTACCCCTGGACAAGTGAGATTTATGTAAAACAGGGACCCTTAAAGTTCGCTCCCGGGCCATTAAGGTTATTGTAAACAGGAGATGTTGAATAAACTATATTATGATGTAAAAAATAAAAACAAACAAAAAACACTAAATATAAACGGTTACGGTTAGGGTGTTTAACGCCACCTTCAACAATATGTCAGTTATATTGTGGCGTCAGTTTGATTGGTGGAGGAAACCGGAGTACCAAGAGAAAACCACTGACTTGTCACAAGTCACTGACAAACTTTATCACATAATGTATCGAATACACCTCGCCATGAGTGGGAATTGAACTCACAAATTTAGTGGTGATAGGAAATTATTGCTCATGTAGTTGTATATCCAATTGATATACGATCACGACCACTATGATGGCCTTTCAAATTGGATACATGTTAACATTTTAATAAAGGAAATATTAATAAAGGTTACATATGTTCACACAAATCAATTAGTTAATTGAAAAACTACAATGTGATACATATGTTGATGAACAACATTTTGTTTTAATAAATACATACAGTTTATTGTACAAACTCCTGATTTATAATAACCTAAGTAGCCCAAGGTAGCTCACTTAGTGCCCCTGGTTGCTTACACAATCGTTTGTACAGGGAAAAAACAAATGAGCATATAATATTTTTTAAAAAATCCCTTTATTTTTTGCAAGATATACACACGTTTTGAAAAATGAACTATTTAACGATGTATCAATTATTTACATAAGATGACATCCATACAATCACAAAAAAGACACAAAAAACCCCAAAGTAATATAAAAAAATAACATGAACAACAATTAGATAAAGGGAAATGCCATTTAGGGATGAGTGAGATTTTATTGTTTAACGCCAAATGGGCAAATATTCAGCTATATCATGGCGAGA
Organism: Bathymodiolus brooksi; assembly: GCA_963680875.1. NCBI lineage: Eukaryota > Metazoa > Mollusca > Bivalvia > Mytilida > Modiolidae > Bathymodiolus > Bathymodiolus brooksi. The sequence goes on along the minus strand of OY804584.1, from coordinate 57,614,430 downwards.
ACAAAGTGCATTTTGATGTGATGATGTCCTTTTTGTTCTAGGCCAACACGCTGAATAGAATTTTTATAGTGCTGGCTCACTGAACAGTCCGCGGGTAGACATGTCGTTCCACTCGGACACATTATCTGGTCTGTGGTAACCATTACACCGCAAATGCCGTTTTTTATTTGAATATATATGTTGAAGTACAACAGTTACATAAAGGTAAAACTACAATATCAAACATATGTTAGGTAACAATAATTTGATGAAGGAAAATGACAATACGGTGTATATGTTGTCTTACAACAATCAGAAATAGGAACAACTATAAGAAAGATATGATGGTGTACAATAATTTAGATAAAGGAGAAACTAGAAAATTATGCATATGTCGATGAACAACAGTTAAATAAAGGTAAAACTACGATAGGATAGATATATTGACGTATAACAATTATATATTGGGACAACTATAACAAATATGTTCGCGTACAGGAATTTAGATAAGTGAGAAACTAGAATAGTATGCGTGTGTTCATGAACAACAGTTATATAAAGGAAAAACTACTATTGGATAGATATATTGGCGGGATAAAGGAAAATGTACAGCAGTTATCAAGAACTGACCGACGAAACTCTATTTTCAGATAAGTGTATGGACGCCTTAACACGTCAGACACCAATTATGTTAAGCCTGTGGATAGAAGTCACTGACCTGAACCACTCGGCCACACAGGCGCTTACTTTAAAATGAGACATATGTGGACACATAGCAATTGCAGGTCATGATTATGTTGTTTAACGCCACTTTAAGCAATATTTTAGTTTGATCGTGACGGTCAGTTTTATTGGTGAAGGAAACCAAAGTACACAAAGGAAACAACTGACCTGCCGCAAGCCGCTGACAAACTTTATCACATAATGTTGTATCGAGTACATCTGGCCTGAGCGGGATTAAAGCTCACAACATTAGAGGTGATATGCACTGATTGCATAGGTAGATGTTAATCCAACAATTGGGTAAAGGAAACACGTAAATGAAATTCATATGAAAACAATAAATTGCAATCAATTAAAATGTTAATGTTTATTACCTGTGGTCATTCTGAAATTCCACTAAACATACTTCCTCCTTCATCTACTAGATTATATTGAAAGTCGCCCCCGCCATTTAAGTCACACAGTTGCCATGGATTTCTGAAATTTATTGATGTACAGTTTGCCAGTTTCAAACATTGTTTTACACACTTCAGGAGAGTAGTTTTCTCTATCCTGTGTAGAACGTAACCAACGTTGCGCTTTCCGAAAGTAATAGATCATAGTCCATAAAGATTTGGATTATTGCAATAACTACCGTCATTTTCACAAAAAGTTAATAATGAGGATGTTGTAAATCTGACGCAAATTAAAATGATCACTGTAGTTTGAATATAATTCATTCTCTAACCGTTAACTGAAGCAAATTTAACCGCATACTGCAAAGAATGTTATTTGAACCGTACTGAGAGCGGGAGGTTTGGCGCTTTAAAATCTGATGCAACCCACTATTTCTTTAGAAATGCCTGTACCAAATCAGGGTCATTACGGTTTTCACAGTTTTCCGGTTGTTGACTGATTTTGTCTGTTTATATAATTATGAGTTTTGACTTTCCCTTTGTAACATTGTTCGGAGTTCGGTAATTTTGTTATTACCCTTATTTCTAAAACCAGAATTGCAATTTTAAGCCCTACTGATCCTTGCATTTTCTTGAAACCTTACTAATTTATACATTCGTCATAATTATATACTGAATGGACTTGTTTTTCCTATTAATTAAACATTACGAATTTCGATTTTTATTTTGACATATGAAAAATAAATAAACTGTTCAATAGGAAAAATTGCACAACAACTGTATACGCTTTTAATTCTAAAGTGATCCAGTTCCTACTAAAACGTAAATATCAAATTAATTTTTCTGAAATATCCCTTCATCGTGTACGACACAATATTAGAAAGCCTAACAATCTTTGGGAGCAAGAAAACCATAGAACCCTAAACAGGATAGACAAAAATGGCTAAGATCACCTATGCCTGAGGGAGAACCTTAGTTTTTGGAATTGAAAATTGCGATAGCAAATATATTTAATAAACAATGTCAATGTCGAAACAGTGACAATTGAGCGAATGATACCATCGGTGCCTATTAGTCCACCAGCAGAGGTATGGAGCCAGTGATAGTAACAAAAAACGTAGATATCAAATTTAGTACGCTGGACACTTTTCTAGAATAACCCTTGTCAGGTACACCCAAAGCCGAAATATGAATAACAATGATTTTTTTTTATTAACACTAATATTAATCCCCAAAGGTTTAGACAACCTCAGACGGTTTTGGTATCTCCCCTTCAGACCCTTTGGCTTAGGGGTCCATCGTGGTAGTGATCGCATGATAGTTGGATTTACAACTACTCGTACAATCAGTGCCTATCACCACTAAAGTTGTGAGTTCGAGCACCACTATGGCGAAGTGTACTCGATACAACTTTATGCGATAAAGTTTGTCAGTGACTTACGGCAGGTTTGTGGTTTTCTCCGGGTGCTCGGGTTTCCTCCACCAATAAAACTGACCGCTACGATATTACTGAAATAGTGTTGAATGTGGCGTTAAACACCATAAACTAACCACGACCATCCTGAACTTTTGTCTATCATAATAATCTAGAAAAATCAAGATTATGTCACAATGACTCATCTGTTAATATTTAAATAAATGTTTTACCTATTAAATATAGAGGTACTGTGTTGACAAAACACAATTTAATGTAATAAAGGTAATAACAAAATTACCGAACTCCGAATGTGATTCCCCCTTGAATAATCGAATGACGTTTTTTGCAATATCATGTTTATAAATTATTTAAAATTTTAGCAAAAGATATGGATGAGAGTTATTTCAATTTCAGATATTTGACGTATGGTTTTACTGCATAACAGTATGTTCTAAATATTTCAGTACGTTTCTAAGGACTAATCGATTTTTCAACAGACTTTTAAAATGCATTGTGGGTAACCCATGGCTGATTACGCAATGATTACTACCACGATACAACTGAAATATTGTTGAAAGTGGCATTGAACACCAGAACCCATAACCATAGCTCTGATTACTCTCTAATTATCATGCGTGGGTCAACTTTCAGAGAAATCCTCGTTTCGCTGCAAAGAAAGGCTATTGATAGTTACTGATCAAAATCATCATTTGATAATGTGAATATTCTCGTTTGAGCTGAAATGGTTATACAGAAACATTTCGGCCCCCAATATTTTGAAAGTGATTCCTTGCTTGGATCAGATAAATTTAAGAGCTGTGATTTGATTGACGATAAAGATTGTCGTCTTGAACTATCAAAGTGTTTGAAATGATCACGTTACTACCAGGATTTCTCTGCCAGTTGAGTCCCGGCTGAATAGTGGAGAGAAATCAGAGCATAATCAATTGTGTTAATGTCGATGACATAAAGAGGGCATGTATTACGAAGTGACCAGAAAAACCTGTGCTACCTCCCGGCCATGTACATGTGTTAGTCTTCGGAAGCGCTGACCACGTCAGTTGTGTTATGCTTGCGAATGCGGTAGATCGTTGGTCCGAGCCCCGATCGGGTCAAACCAAGACTATGTAATTGTTATGTGTTGCTTCTCCGCCAAGCACGCAATATTAAGGAGAAAGAGCAAAGACTGGTAGGCTATGAATCAGAATGATATGTCTGAGTGGAGCGAGATGTCTAACCGCGGATTGTTGTTTCACTGAGCTAGCACTATGCAAACTCAACTCAGCGTGTTTGTCTAGAATAAAGCGGACCTCATCATTATCTCATCGAAAATTAACTTGTTCTCGCCATGATATATCGGGAAGCGGTTTATGAAAGGCGTAAGCTTTTCCTGTTTAAAAAATTCAAATATTCCTTATAATTCAATTTTTGCACCAAATTTTAATGATTTCTCGATTTTAGTTACGATTATTTCAGGAGCCTATTTGAATTTGTTTGTGACGAATGAATGCGTTGGCGACGTCACAATATCAAACCAAGTTATCATGTATAACAAATCTTACTCCAGGCAGATCAACCAATCAGATTGCAGTATTCGGATAAATTATTGATAAATATATCGACAGAGGTTGGTTTCACAAACGTTCTCAATATACAATGTATGGTTTTATCTTTTTAATGTTTCTTTTATTTGTATATATAATCTGATTGTTTTATAGACAAGTATGTTTTACGTTTTATTTCTAATGGTCTTGTAGGTTTCTAAGTTAATAATACAATTTGTTCACACCACGATATAGCTGAAATATTGCTAAAGTTAGCGTTAAGCACTAATCAGTGAATCGATCTTTGGTTTCATGAACAAATATTATGAATATATACTTTGTGCTAATCAATTCCAGCAGCCTTCCGTTTCATGGCTATCAACTTTATGGTCAATGACAATACCAGTCTTAATTTCTTGAATAATATAAGCGTAACGCTAATTGATACCAACAGTCTTCCATTTCATGTATGAATATAAAAGTAGTTTTAATTAATACAAGTCATCCGTTTCATGGTTTTCAACTAATACTATTCTTTGATTTTATGATTGAGTGATTGATTGATTGGTGTTTAACGTCCAGCAAGCAATTTTTGAGCTATATTCAGGACGAGAACATTTAAAACTTTAAGCGCCACGGGACCCTAAACAAGGAAAGGTGATGGGTAGGCACGGATAATTTAGCCAGTACAACAGGTCTCCTATTGACCACTCATCATGAGCTGTTACACTTGGTTCTTTAACGGGCGAAGAGAGTGGCAATCGCTCAACACGGGACCTCGGTTTTATTTACTTCTCATCCGAAGGACGGGATGGTTGTAAATTTATACATCCCGCACAACCGACGGACGCCCCGTCAAGCCGAAGAAGCTCTCGGTCCCATTTCTAAACCCCGGGGTTCCAGCGGGGTTGACCCCTTTCAGAGGACTAGTGCCTCTAGGGCGGAGACACATGGTGTCTATTCTGCTCTCGACACACCCTCTGGGAGGGGGTTGTACAAATAAAAGAAACATTAAAAAGATAAAAAAACATACATCTAGAACATATGTTATATAACTATATGTTTGTATATAAATCAATTTCTTTTAAAAATTGCAAAAATGTGTCGCCTGCGACATTTGTAAATAAATTAGATAAACTGTTGGCATTGTAGAATGTCTGCCGAATATCGGCAACATCCACACAAACAATCAAGACATGTCTTAATGAACAATTAAAATTACACGGAATAGATTCCAGTCGTTCCTCATTATTTAACAAATAACTATGGGTAAGCTTACTATGACCTATACGACATCTGGTCAAGACTACCTGTTCCTTCCGATTTTGATCGTAAGAACAAGGAGCCTTGCCAACTAGGGAATGCATTTCGTGTAATTTGTTATGAATTTGCTGGTCCCAGCTATCTTGCCAACGTTTTAAAATATATTTCACTATAAAAGGTTTAATATCTGAATAAAGAATAGAACAATTGGATACAGGATCATCCAATGCGTTCTTGGCTTCTCGGTCAACGACTGTGTTCCCATGGATATCTATATGACTAGGGATCCATGTGAAAATTACATGTTTACCAATAGCACCAAGGCTTTTATAAATTTCAACAATTTATAAAATAAAAGTGTTTTGTGTTTTACAACTCTCAGTTGCCAACAGGCAAGAAAGAGAATCAGAACAGATCATGAATTTACTCTTTTCAGAAGAGGCAACGAACTTCAAGGCAAGATGTATTGCATTAGCTTCTGCGCTGAAGATCGAACTGGTAGATGGTATTCGAGCAGAGTAGACCTGCTGTCCAAACACAGCTGCCGACGCTACTCTATAACCATCTTTTGAACCATCAGTATATATTGCAGAGTACTCAGATGTTACCGATCTAATTTCAGCAAAATGTTTCTGATTTTTTTGTGTTGTGTAAGTTCCTTGTTAAAAGTCCGTTTTGGATTTAACCATGGAGAGTTTTCAGGAATTACAAAAGGTTGAATTGTATTGGGTTGTTTATCATAAACATTTTCATATAGAGGATTAACAACACAGTCATGTGCAGGATTTGAAGGATAAGCTTTCAATTTGGTTGCATATTGCATACCAAGTTTGATACGTATGTTTTCAAGGGAATGCTCGTTTGCTTCAACATACAAACTCTCAACTGGAGACGTTCTGAACGCTCCAAGTGAGAGTCGTAATCCTTGATGATGGACTGTATCTAGCAACTTGATATACGATGGACGGGCCGAACCGTACACGATACATCCGTACTCCAATTTTGATCGAATCACCGATCTATATAAATTTAATAAAACCGTCCTATCCGCACCCCAGTTGGTACTGGACACAAATTTTAAAATATCAAGAGCTTTAAGGCTCTTACCTTTAAGCATTTTAATATGGGGTAGAAAGGTAAGTTTACTATCAAAAAGAAGACCTAAAAATTTAGTTTCTGAAACTATGTTAATGGGGGAATTATATAATGTTAACTGCCCATTTTTCTATCTTATTTAGACATATTTGTAATTGTCTTTCAATGTTGTTCATATTCGTGCCCAGATAACATATCAGGAAGTCATCTACATAGAGAGAACCTTCAATGTTATCATTTAGAACTTTAGCAAGACTGTTTATTTTAATACTGAATAATGTAACAGAGAAGATGCTTCCCTGGGGAACTCGCATCTCTTGTTCCTGAATATCAGAATAGGTTGAATTAATTCTGACATTAAGTTTCATGAATAATTAATATAAACGTATTGCTAATTTATACCGCCATTATTTAATTTCATGGCTGAATAATAAAACGTAATGTTTATTTTCCAAAGCACCATTAATTTCACATAGATCTATTACTGCAAAATCTTACCAATGACTACTCTTACCATATAAATGTTAGAGAATACCGTAATGGCAATCCAAACAAAGGACAATCCGGTGAAACTGGTAACATACGATACACAACACAAAGAAAAACAACAAAACCACAACGCAATATATGTAGGACATCACTATACGTCAACAAACAAACTAATTTTGCTATATTTCTTCATCCACTTCAACATATGGAAGCCCTAGGGTGTCATTTTCCATTTGTGGACGAGATTTAAAGTTTATTTGTAAGTAGATGCCTTGAACTCTGCTATATACTATACGATATATTTCTCATCATACCTATATAATGTTAGTTATGTGTATCCCCTATATACCCGCATTGTGGCGTATTTCCAGAACAAAATCTGGAATGGTGGCTAAGTCCTATATTCGTCTTTCATTCAAATGTAATAATAAATTATTTCTTGCATGTTTTTGATCAACTTATTGCAATAAGAAGGGATACTTAGGATCGTAGACATAGCTTATCCCCGTTACTTCTGTACCAAGCTATAAGAGTTATTGGTCTTATATATGTGTGCTTAGAGGTATCGACTTTCCTCCTGATTCTATTATTTTCTGAATGGATTGTGGAACTGTTCTCATGGTGTGGTATTTGGTTTTTGTTTGTTTTGTTTTGTTTGTATTATATTCCCTCATTTTATTATTTTTACAGATACTAGTATATCAATTGAGAAACATAAACCTCATATACTGTATGTGGGAAGATGACGATATTACTGTTAAAATTTGGGAAATTTACAATTGGAAAACTATCATCACCACGATTGAAACAGAAATATATTAATATATTCCCATAGTGGTGGCCATTTGTTATCTCTAATGAACAAGAAAAGAAATATTTTCATGTATAGAAGATGTTGTTACATACTTACTATATACTCATCAACACCAATCTTTAAAAAAAAACAATAACAAAAACAAAAAACACAATGTTGGCTTTAAACCATTCAACTATTTGAATACCAACGCGGGAAAAGCAAATTCACTTATCAATCACGTACAGTTTTGGATTGAAATGTTTAAAAAAGATTTTGTTACCTTGCCTTTAACATTTTCTCCACAAATCAGATATGAAAGTACTATCTATATTCCATGGCTGTGGTCTTCTTGGTTATCTGATTGCAAATGCGTGTGTGTGTATGTGGAAAGCACACGTTAGAGAACACCAAAGGGGCAATACCAAATGGTCAATCCATAGAAACTAACAACATTAGGTACACAGGACACATGATGAAGACAGCAAACAAACACAAATAAGACATGGCCCTCCTACAAACACGGAGGGTAACCTATTAGGTGGTCTTTGTGCCTGTCCCAAGCCATGACCTGGATTTTCAACGTCATATATCGTGATATTTTAGTGTTCAGTGAGTTTAGTTAAGATGAGAGGTGATTGTTTGTTTTGTTGATATTTTAAACTAGTGATGAAAATGAAAAAAAAAACGCATTAGACACAGAAGCACAGTCTGCCTTTATATTACCACCGAATAATAAGCAGGTCGTAGTCCACTATGTTATTTATCTCTCGTGCTGTGTTGTAGTTTACGTTACTGGAAAAGACCGTCGATGTCGTGATCTTATTGTAGTTGTTTCAATGTTGTCAAATTAAATGTCTTCACTTTTTTAGTTCCATATTGTAGTGTCCGTTACGATTTCGAATCCGCTAATTGGAAGGTTTACGAGAAACGACATTGTGTGATAAAGTTTGTCAGTGTCTGGCGACAGGTCGGTGCTTTGTTTTCCTTGGTTTCCTTCACCAATAAAACTGACCGTCACTATATTAAGGAAATATTATTGAAAGGGACGTCAAATGCCATAACCCTAACTCGTTACTGGATAACTCAGCCCATTAAAAACTCCGTCCATTACATAATCGGACCGTACAATCTCGGATCATTACCAACTCGGTCCACCATTCTTTATAATTTATCGTGTCGTACTTTTGCTTACAGACTACGATACCAACAACAATTGTTGTAATTAAATTAAATTTTATTAGTTAATTGAATTGTATGTATATAATGCTATATTAATATCATTGACACTGTTGATATCACCATAAAATCGTTTTTTTATTAAAACTCTCCCCTCTGCCCTGGATTCGGCTTTTCAAATCTACAAAAAAACAAAACATGAATCAAACAAACGACACTTGACAATTACATGTATTCTAACACATCAAAATGCACTCAGGTAGGTTAAAGGTGTTAATCCCAGCAGGCGTAGAACATCAGTTCCACGTTGAAAACAATGCTCGAGCTTTGGATCAATGTTGAAATGATCTTGAATGCCTGCTGGGAATAATATCATTATTATTCGAAGTCATAGGAATGTTAAAGACATATCCAACTGATATTTTCACTTACAGCCTGTTTCATCCAACACCATATTTTTTTAAAGCTTTCTCCAATGTGTTTGTTTGTTTTTTTTTCTTTTCTTTTTAATTAACAAAATCCGAATCAGTGGGGGTAATGAATGGCGTACACTCATCGAGTGGGATAGAACCAAAAACTATGAAATTGGTATTTGTTAATTCTCCGCTAAGCCCGCAGCATTAAGGAGTAAGAGCAAAGACTTTTGTTGTCTTGGAATCAAGATAACGTGTCGGAGTAGAGAGACATGTCTATCCGCGAAATGTTTCTTTCTGTGTGCTAGCACCCATAAAATCCAACTAAGCGTGTTGGTCTAGTACAAAGCAGACGCCATCATCCTCTTATCGAAATGTAACCCTTTCTCGCCATGCATGGATTAGTTGAAACATTGCTCACGTGGAACTACTCAACGATCACTGACTAAAGACTTGTATGAACCATTAAATGAAAGACAACTCGAGCTGCATACAGTGGCGTTTTATCTGCTGATAGAGATGGTATTTGTGTTTGTAATTTTCTACTGTGCACACTTTCTAGTATACTATTGGCCCGTGATGAAGTGTAAAGTATTTTGTTTTTAATTTATTGTCCAAATTATCATACTTCGTGTTGTTTATAAGACAAATATGCAATTACAATAGGGTTTCGAGCGATCCAAGGTATTTGAGCCATCCGATTTCGAGCCAGCGAAGTTCAACTGTATTTATAAGTCATATATAATAGGTACACGATGTATAAATACTTGTAATGACATCTAATTAAGATTCAACTGTATTTTATGTTTTTGACCACAGAGTCAAACATATAGCATTGCCGGTCGGTAACAAACCAGTGTTAAGTTTCCATCAAGTTTTTTTATTTGTTTGTTTTCAATAACATTAGAGAATATCGAAGGGGCAATCAAAAAGGACAATCCAGAGAAACTGGCAGCAAAATATGTGTAGGAAACCATTATACTCAAACAAACACAAATCACGTAAATAAGACATGCGCACTCCTACGAACAGCTGGAGGTTAAGAGGTAAAGAAGTTTGACATTCACCATCTCATGTATAATTTGGATGATGATGTTGTCGGCCATTATGGGTTAATGTCGTTTTTAATATCCTATGAATTACAATACTTACATCGATAATTAACATTTCAACGTATCAACCTTTCCAATTGGAGCGGCAGCTGTTCCGACTTGATTTCGTTGGTGTCTGCGCAGAAGCATAGAGACACAACACATTTGTATTTCTGATAACCTCCGTCATTTGTTCAATACAACATCTTTCCAATAAGTCCAGTGACCATATAATCGGAGAGGTCACGTGCGCATTCTGTAATTTAAACAGACAAGTTGACAAATCACAACAAATTATGAACTTCCTTTATCCAAGCGACCAATAAGAATATAACTATGTTGTTTTGCTATTACATGGATAATGTGAATATCATAACTTTACTAACCAAATACAATTATTTTTTCTGCAAGATACGATATGGATGTAAATGAACATGACAAATATTTTCGTCTTGGCCGTGATCGTATGGTAACTGGATTTACAACTATATCTACAATTAGTGCCTATCACCACCAAAGTTGTGAGATCGAACCCCGTTCATGGCGAGGTATATTTGAAACAACATAGTGTGATAAAGTTTCTCAGTGAATTGCAACAGGTCGGTGGTTTTCTCCGGGTACTCCGGTTTCCTCCACCAATCAAATTAACCGCCACGATATAGCTTAAATATTGTTAAAAGCGGGCGCTAAACACAATAAACCCTTATCCAAGCGACCATTAAGAATATAACTATTTGGTTTTCCTATTACATGTATAATGTGAATTTCATAACTTTAATAACTAAATAGAATTATATTTTCTGTAAGAAACGATATGGATGTAAATGAACAAACAAATAATTTCCGTCACCAAATTAATGCGTACAGTCAAACATGTCCATGTGGCCACCTCTATTAAGCAGTCACCTGTCTTAAACAGTGACTATTTTCCTCTCCTGTCATATACAATTTCATATTAATTTAACCTCTTTTAAGAGGTAAACTGTCTTATAAGGTCACTTTTTCTTTCTCCCGAAGATGACCTCTTAACATAGGTTTGACTGTATTTATAAATCTTCTACTAGCTTCCGAAATATTAGCAGTATAACAGTGTGCTTAAGACATGTCTGTCCACAAGCCTCCCAATCATTGGCAGTGTAACCATCGAATTGGGTTTCGTCCCTCTTCACACAATAGCATCTGAAAGAGTATGAGCCATCGAAATCAGAAGGGTCATTTAATGTGATAGCACAAATATTGCCACACAATATTATCAGTTAATGCTCCCCAAATTCTGATTAATATATGTAATTAGCTTATATCTACTTATTTGAATAAATCGTGCACTGCAAAACACTGAATGCCCCGTCTCTACCCAGTCACGTTCCCAGATGTGCCATTTCTATTTAATTTTTGTGTAGGTTTTTGATATGAATGAGCTAGGTGGCACCCTCTTTTAAGCAATAATCATTATATCGTGTATATCAGAACTGTAAGGATATATATTTATTTACATGTATATGTATTGTTACTATATCTTTTCACTCTCCGGGTACTCCGTTTTTCTCCATCAATAAAACTGACCGTCACGATATAACTGACATATTGTTGAAAGTGGCGTTAAACACCATAAACCAAACCATGTTTCCTCCTTGTTATCTACTTCTCGCTCGGTGAATTTTATTCTCGTATAAACGTTACATCAAATTTATTCAAACGGTACTCGTTATTGATTAAAATAAAATGCCTCGTTTGATTGGTCAACTAAACTGCACTTAACAACGCTTATTGGTTACCACACAATGAGGTGACTGTCTAAATGTAATACCCCCAAAGTGATTCCAAGTTCAAGCATGAAGTACTATTATTTTTAAACGGCCAACAATATTTCGTCGCCTCAAAATAATCTACACGAAGAATTCAAACCCATGACGTTATCTTTGAATAAACAAGATCTTCTAAATCTTTTTGAGAGATTTGGCATACAATAAAAGGGTCATTGCACGAATATTTGACAAATAGTCTATGTGATTGAGAGAAATATGGCAGTTTACAGACCAATAGGTCACCCACAAAAAGTGTTATGGACAGAAGGGAAGCGAATGTGACGTTCAAATAATATTTAGGAGGGGACTGACCAACTTTCATTTTGACTGAAGTGACAAAACTGTCTATCTTATTATACTTAACAGATATACGTTATCTTAGTTCAATAGGATAAATACAATCGGGAATAAACTCCAGACAATAGTAGGACCCAATGAAGTATTAATTGCACATTGTGATCTGGAGCATTGAATTAGGGTGAAATAATTACGTACTGTGATCTGGAGCATTGAATTAGGGTGAACTAATTACGCACTGTGATCTGGAGCATTGAATAAGGGTGAAATAATTACGTACTGTGATTCGGAGTATTGAATTAGGTTGAATCAATTATGTACTGTGATTCGGAGAATATTGAAATGGGGTGGAATAAGTACGTACTGTGATCCGGAGCATTGAATTAGGGTGAAATAATTTCGTACTATGATCTGAAGCATTGAATTAAGATGAAATAATTACGTACTGTGTTCCGGAGCATTTAATTAAAGTGAAATAATTGTGCACTGTGATCCGGAACTTTGAATTGTGGTGATATAATTACGTACTGTGATCCAGAGCATTAAATTGGGGTGAAATAACTACGTACTGTGATCCTGAGCATTGAATTACGGTAAAATAATGACGTACTGTGGTCCGGAGCATTGTATTTGGGTGCAATAATTACATACTGTGGTCCGGAGCATTGAACAAGGGTGAAATAATTACGCACTGTGATCCGGAGCATTGACTTAGAGGGCAATAATTACGTCCTGTGATCCGGAGCATTGAATGAGGGTGACATAATTACGTACTGTGATCAGGGGCATTTAATTAAGGTGAGATAATTACGTATTGTGTTCCGAAACATTGAATTACGGTGACATAATTACGTACCGGGATCCGGAGCATTAAATTAGGGTGAAATAATTACGTACTGCGATCCGGAGCATACAATTAGGGTGAAATGATTACGTAGTGTGATTCGGAGCATTGTATTGGGGAGAAATAATTACGTCTGTGATCCGGATCACTGAATTACGGTCAGATAATAACGTACTGTGGTCTGGAGCATTGAATTAGAGTGAAATAATTACGTACTGTGAATAAAGGTAATAACAAAATTACCGAACTCCGAACAATCTTACAAAGGGAAAGTCAAAACTCATAATTATATAAACAGACAAAATCAGTCAACAACCGGAAAACTGTGAAAACCGTAATGACCCTGACTTGGTACAGGCATTTCTAAAGAAATGATGGGTTGAATCAGATTTTAAGGCGCCAAACCTCCCGCTCTCATTACGGTTCAAAGGTTCCGGCTGTCACTGTAACAGTATTTAAATACAGGAACAAAATAGGTAAAATAGTTGTCAAAGCAGTACCATATTCGGTGACGTAAATGTCAAAAATATTTTTACGTCACACATTGACAAAAAAAATTCTTGAAATATTTGACTCTTTATCTTTATACATTTTCACTATATGAAAATGCATCGCTTATAATTTTTTCTGCAGAGACGGAATATATTTCGACAAGATATTGGTATCGGAATATAAACTTTTTAAGAGATCGAATAAGGCGAATCTTTTTATAGCCCTGGTCCAGTAGCCTGTTTCTCAGATGAAGATGACGTTTCAGGAAATCAGAATAATTGCTACTGCCCCTTGCATAGCGAATCAATAGCGAGATGTAAACACCATATGCAGGAGAAGCTGGTATATTGCTGCACATATTTGGAAAATTTATGATTTTAAAATTGAAGTCGTCCCGCTTATCATAAATTTTAGTACTGAGTTGACCACTGTCGTCAAATTCGAGGTATAAGTCCAAAAATGATGCGGACGAAGCTGTATCGGTGGTCTCTTTAACTTCCAGCTCTGGAGGATATATCAATGGAAGAAATTCTGCAAATCTAGAATTATTGATAGATAAAACGTCATCAATATACCTGTATGTGAAATTAAAGGCTCTAGCCTCATGAATCTTCTTATCTTTTACAAGCTTTTGAAGAAACTCCGACTCATATGAGTATAAAAATAAATCGGCTAGAAGAGGGGCACAATTCGTACCCATTGGTATGCCGACAACCTGCTGAAACAGTGTCCCTCCAAAGGAGACAAATATGTTATCGATGAGGAACTCCAGCATACTGATCACTTGTTCCTCGGAGTAGCATGTTTTACCTTTATGAATTTTGTTTGAAAAATATGTGGAATTGTAGCCTAACACAACAAATTTTGAGCCATAGTTTCTATGACTAAAAGCTTTATGAATTGTTTCTTTTAAGCGGGTTTTTAATTTGTCATGCGGTAGGGTGGTATATAGAGTTGAAAAATCAAAGGTTTTGATGGAGGATACCTGCGAGAAAGATCTTGATTTCAGGTTATCCAAAAGATCTTTAGAGTTTTTCAAAATCCACATGTGATTTATGCCACTACGCGAGTAAACAGTTTCACAATATTTCTGTTGTCCCTCTTTTACTGCAGACAGAATCTTTGTTAGGTGAATAGACAATTCTTTCGTCGAACAAGTTGATGATCCCGCTATGTACCTTTCTTTGTATGGTGTCTTATGGAGTTTAGGTATCCAATATAAATAGGGTAAATCCTCAGACTTTTTACCAGAGGGAATGTTTAAAGAGGTCATGAATGATCTGTGGTTAGCTAGGATTTCATCTTTGTCGAACGAAGTTGGTTTGTATGTGGTATTACTAGAGGTGTTGCTATTTATACCTAATTCCTTGATTAGGCATTCGAAGTAATATGATTTACATACAAACACGATATTGGTGGAAGCCTTGTCCGCAGGAACGATAACACATTTGTCATGAAGAGAGGAAAGACACTTAACAGCTTCTTGGTCTTTAAATACAGACTTAGGTCGACTATTAACACAATTTTTGGGTTTGTGAATCCGACCTTGTACTAGAGACCTAATTGTTCTAACCCAGTCTGACAAGGACTCTAACTCAGGATCTTGGTCTACTTCTCTCTTTATCCACCTTCTGGCATAATCTTCAACAGCATCCATAATTATCTTGAAATTATGTTTCCAATTGATGTGTTGAGGTTCTCTGAATTTAGGACCATGAGAAATCACCTTTCGGAGACTCTCATGTTGAATGATATTCAGATAACCAGTGATTACATGTCCAGATGGGTTGTATTGAAAAGGAGAGTGGGAGCAGTCACAAGTCAGAGGGTTCTTAAGGTACTCTTCTATGTTAATATCTTGCAATGCTTCTTTGTAGTTGAAAATTTTACGGCCAATGCTGTTAGTGTAACTATGCAGAGCATTGCTTTGGCGCATACTATCCATTGTCGACACAGACTGGTTTTCTGGCTCATATTGGGGCAGTTCGTGGGGTTGACCCTTTAAGTATATCATCATCTCTGAATGACATGGTGGTACTGAAAATAAGAAATGGAGACAGATTGCTTTATTTTTTTACTTATTTTATATTCTGATATGTGTTTTGTTATTTGTACATATAACCCGATATTTTTAGTCACAAATATGTTTTATTTATAAGAGTCTCGTAGTTGAGGAAATTGATTTATAAAATGTGGCTTAAAAACTGTTAACGTTGGCGTTAAGCACCAATCAATCAATCAACCTATCATTTTACCGTTTCATTTCATCAAATTCCTCTTAATTTGTACATATGATCTGATTGTGTTATACACAAATATGTTTGATTTCTAAGGGTCTCGTGGTTAATGAAATTGATTTATAAAAAAATTTCCAGACAAGACATAGCTGAAATACGGCTATATTTGGCATTAAACACCAATCAATCATCAAATTAAGGATAAGAAGTGATTATTGTTTTATCTCGTTGATCAAATTGGCTTCAATTACAACACAATTAGAGCAATTTACTTTGCATTAAATTAGACGCCGCTTGTCTACACAAAAATACTAAACATGAACAAAGTCGAGAAGGAAATGTTCGCACATGTTTCAGGAAGAAGGATATTGGGAAGGAAATGTTTGCACATGTCTTAGGAAGGACATTGGGAAGGAAATATGTGTCATGCTTCAGGAAGAAGGATATTGGGAAGGAAATGTTTACACATGTCTCAGGAAGAAGAATATTGGGAAGGAAATGTTGGCACATGTTTCAGGAAGAAGGATATTGGGAAGGAAATGTTTGCACATGTCTTAGGAAGGACATTGGGAAGGAAATATGTGTCATGCTTCAGGAAGAAGGATATTGGGAAGGAAATGTTTACACATGTCTCAGGAAGAAGAATATTGGGAAGGAAATGTTTGCACATGTTTCAGGAAGAAGGATATTGGGAAGGAAATGTTTGCACATGTCTTAGGAAGGACATTGGGAAGGAAATATGTGTCATGCTTCAGGAAGAAGGATATTGGGAAGGAAATGTTTACACATGTCTCAGGAAGAAGAATATTGGGAAGGAAACGCTTACACATGTTTCAGGAAGAAAGATATTGGGAAGGAAATGTTTACACATGTCTCAGGAAGATGGATATTAATGCGTAAAAAAACTCACTAGTGCGAGAGCGATCTTTATTATTTAATGATACCAAAATTAGCTTAGTAGCTTAACAAATACATTATCACAATTTCCGTCACTAAATATTAAAAGAGTCAATTAAATTACAGCCGTTACCAATCATTTATTTGCTAAGATGTGAGATATTTTATTATATATATTTATATATTTCCCTATAATCTGTTCAAAATTTGAATGTTGTAACGACTTGTGAATTATCTATTTGCTATCAAATTATCCTCTAGAGCGAGAGAACAAAGAGCTGATGGCTAATCTAGACTCACTCGTGCAATATGGACGAATGAACCTGATTCGAGTAGCGGGCATCAGTGAAGATGGGTCTGACGAAGATACGAATACAATCGTCCAGAAAATTATTTCTGATATCGACCCTGAATTATCGCCCACTGACATTGAGAGATCACACAGGGTCGGAAAACTAAGCGATAGTAGAAGTCACAACTATGCCAGACCAAGACAAATCATTTTAAGACTAACAAACACCATCGTGAAAAGACGGATCCTTAAGTGTAGAACAAACTTAAAATCTTACTCAAAATACAAACACGTCTACATCAATGAGGACTTAACCCGCAAACGGAACAAACTTTACTCACATGCAAGGGAACTTCTGAAAAGGAAAACAATTGTCCAAATTTGGACAACCAATGGTCAAATCCTGATGAAAGATAAAGACAACAGAATATACGAAACAAACACAATGGATGCCTTGGCAGAAGTCGTACAACACTAGATCCGACCTATGAATTTACATAGAAATAATAAACTTTAATTAAACAAACCTGTATTGTATTGTCTGGTATTTAATTAATTACTTTCATCTAGCTTGCTGTTGTCATAATTTACATATTAAACACAGGTAAACGCTCTAATAATGTTCTAATATATATTTACCAAAGAAAAATAAACAAAACTACCTCAAATATTTTGCAAAATCAAAACATGTGTTAACCTCTGTATTTACCTGCATTCTCATGCATTATCACTAACCATATTAACTTGTAAAAATATAAAAATGTTCTGTTGTTTTCATATTTCCTTTCATAATCACATGAATTTATTATAACCAAATTGTGGTAACATTCGGATTGCGGTCAAGTTTATCCTCTGCCAATCAAATAGATATTGCCAACACACCTTTATATTGCCGTAAGGTCACATTTGTAAAAGGCAACACAACTGTAAATACTGTTGTATTCCTTTGATTTATATTTTTTGGAATAATATGTATTAACACACGCACACTCTCATATTTATCCGTAAATAATTATTTTCCCTGTTGATTTGTTGCAATTACCAATGAAAGCAAAATAATTCTGTCAATCGAACAGAACTCCAGTATTTTGTATTTAGTAAATATTTACAGATTAATACATGGGCATTTCCATATTGGCTTGGTTATCATTCTGAGACCCCCATATTGGCCCGATACGCAGTCGAGGGCCAATATGGGTCGAGGGATGATAACAAGGCCAATATGGAAATGCCCATGATTGTATTAAACTATTTATCACATATTTTGTTGCAATATGTTCATAAAAGTCAGTGTTGGTTATTTGCTCACTGGGCAAATACGGGGCAAATATCCGTATTTGCCCTCATATATTCGTATTTGCCCCCGTATTCAACTGCTGGTGTCTGTGCAGTGGTCGCAAAGATTATATGTCAAAGTGCAAGAAAAGATGATGCATAAAATCTTATTTCAATCAAATTAACACATTTCAAAATATTGGAATACATTTTAAATAACTTGAAATGGAATAATTAGCTCAAATATATACGTCGTGTTGAATAAGAATTTCCATTCAAATGCCAACGTCTTGGGTAGATTTTACAAACAGTTTCTAACGTCATTGTACAGATCGACATTGTTTGGTATATTTTTGAAACCAGATTCGAAACAAAAATATTTGCAAGTTGAACAAAGGCAACTCTCTTAAGGATTTATTTTCGCAATTTTTCTGTTCATAGATCTTTTTGCAATATAAAAGTCAATGCTTGGAAAAGGTCAATGTCAAATATGTGATAAAAAGATTATGACATGAAATTTTCCATATGGTCCCTGGTATCAACCCTCGACCCATATCAGCCCTCCAGCTTTGCTGTCGGGCTTGATATTTGAGTCTCGGGTTAATACCAAGGCCGATATGGAAAATGTCATGTAATAATCTCTTATTATTAAATACTTCCGACATCTAGGAAAGAGACACCCATATTGGTCTGAGACGAAGACGAGACCAATATTAGCCTGGGCCAATATGGGCCTCGATATGGAAATGATCTTGTAGTAATCCAATAACCGGTTATTTTCCCGGGGTGTGAAAATATGGACAGTGTACTTCCGGTCATATCGGTCATGCAAAGATGCCTTTATATAATAAATGAATATATGTTATATCCACGTGACTTTACTATAACCAAAGTGTAGCAACATTCCGATTGCCGACAAGGTTATCCTCGTCCAATCAAATAGCTGTTCTCAACACACCTTTATATTGCCGTAAGGTCACATTTGTAAAGCAGTATTACTGCAAGTACTATTGTTTTCCCTTTATTTATATTCATATAAATATATATATATATATATATATATATATATATATATTCTGTTAAAGTAAAGTATCCAATGAATTCCTACAATCTGATTGGCTGATCAAGACGGGGATATAAGACCGTATTCCCTGTGTAAGGACGGCAATATTGAAAACAGTTTCAAAATGGCGTCTATTTATCGTTTCATATATTTGTTTTTACACAAAAATATTAAAACATAAATAAAACGATCTTGAATAAAACTTTCTATAACAAGATGCATTTTACGGAATCTTTCATCTCCGTCCCCCTTTTGGCTTTGAACTCAACAAGGGAGATAGCAAGTAATGTATCGTCTGCTAAGATGCCAACAAAAAGATTTGAATCTCACACGGAAAGTAGAGAATGATATACTCTTTAATATTGATACAAGAATAATTTAACAGAATATAATCGTTATTCGGGCTTCACAGAGGATTCGGGTTCATATTCCCTGTCTGTGTACTATATTCCCTTCGCCTTCGGCTGAGGGAATATAGAACACAGACAGGGAATATGAACCCGTATCCCCTGTGAAGATCCCAAATAACATATAATATATATTTGGAATATATGTATTAACACACACACATTCTCATATATATGAAAATAATTATTTTCTCTGTCGCTTTTTCATCATGTTGTAATCTTCAATAAAAGCAAAATAATTATGAAAATCGAACAGACCCTACAGTACTTAGTCATTCATAAATATTAAATGGTCGGGGTCTTTCCGCATTTTCCTATGTATTTCGGGGAAAACCTTAAGTTTAAAGGGTTTCTTTTCCGGTCGCTTCTTCCTCGATATTCATGAAGTTTACAGCCCTGAAGGCAGAAAAGAATAGTTTTGTTTCAATTTGTAATATTGACAAGATTTTGTTTCTACCTTTTCTTGAAACATTATCTAGCCAAAGTTTAATCTCCTTCACTAAAAATTATAAAAATTACTATATATTTTATGAAAATTGTGACATCGAGATTTACTTTTATGATTAAATCATATATGCCTGTGAATTATATATAATGAATTATATAAGAATATTGAAATACCTTCTTATTGAAACTGCTTTTAAGAGTAGAAAGCGTAGAAAAGCTCAGTCTCTTTTCCCCAAAATTATCACTGTGGTATATTAGCTTGGTACGCACATACAATTAAACTTTATTTGTTCTAAATATAATATCGTTTCACCCGTTTCATTCAATATAGCATAGCAATACTAGAAGCCAAGTCGAACATATTTATCATGACGTGTTTAGTATCATATAAATAAACCTCTCCATATACCCCCTCCTATTTTCCCATGATTTAATTCGCACTTTAGTTCTGCATCTCACCCTTCACCACATTTTTAAGGTACTGCTGATGAATCGTGGTGTTTTCTTTGGACTACTTGATTTATTTACCGATTGCCTTTCTTCCTTATACATTCAAAACACTGGGATAGCCTGATGGGTATCGAAATAGATCAATATAGACAAAGCATCTGTAAGTATTATCATACTGTTGCACGCTCTGTGAAGAAAAGGTAAGCTGATAAACATTACTGATATTGCTTGTTTTAATCTACTTTTGTTGGACGGAACCAAAATTACACCATTATTAATACTAGTGCATTTTTTTGCAAAGAAGCAGAGACCAGAAAATATACAAGAAAGGTAAATAAATCACTTTGATGTCCTGAAATACACAGGTTACAGGTGAAAACTAATGACAGCTTTTTTGTTCTTCAATGTTTCAGTTTCTTCATTGTTCTTTGCATTTTGTTAATTATATCGGAAATTGAAATTAATCCAGGCTCGTTCGATTCGGACAATTCTAGTAGTTCTTGCAGTGATTGTGATACTATACCTGATGTAAGCGAGCTCATAAACAATACATTTTCATACACATTCATTCACTGAGGGCTGGTTAAGCGAAAATGCATCTACCGAACAATAATGTTTGGAAATTCCAGATTATAGATTCCCCCGTTTCGACGAGACATATCTAATAAAGTATGTGGTGGTGTCATCGTATATATGTCAATAATACTGTCAACTGCATAATTAAACCTGATCTACATGTGGATAGTCTTGAGTGTATATGGTTAGAAATAAATCTAAATAATAAAAAAATAATATGTGTACGGCACATTCTATATCCCACCAACTAGTGATCTGCAAACTTGGAGAAATATTGAACATTCTATTGATGTGGCTCTAAGTTGTAACCACAATATAATTTTGACGGGAGACTTCAATATTAATCAACTTAATAGCAATATGAATGATAAGATTGGATCATTAATGACCCAATTTAGTCTGCATCAACTTATAACTGAACCTGCATATGTCACTGAGCACAATTCATCTTTATTGGATTTCATTCTCGTAAGTAACCAACTTAATGTACTTTTCACACATGTAGGTGCTCCACTGCATGAACAGGTTATCATTTGACTGTGATTGGTTTAATACACCATTCTAGTAAACCATCGACATCTTATCAAAGGAAAATAGTTCTTTACGACAAGGGTGATTTTGACTCGTACAGACAACAACTTACAGATGTTGACTGGGAGACTATGTTTGGACATGACGACGTAGACACAATTGTAGACATTATAGCAAACATGTTTTTAAATACAGCAGATAATACTATTCCCAACAGATTGATAACGGTACGGAAAGATAGCGGACCATGGATTACTATAAGTATCAAGAATTTCATACGTAGGAAAAATCAAATCCATAAAAAAGCAAAACATGCAAATTCTATAAACCATTGGGAAAAATATCGCATAACCAGGAATAAATGCAATAATTTGATAAACATGGCAAAGAATGATTATTGTTCTACAATATCCGAAAAATTTTAAGCAGAATCATTTGGTAGTAAAAATTGGTGGAATCTTGTTAAAAGACTACGTGGTTCAAGTAAAAGTCGTTCAATACCCCCCCCCCCCCCCCCCCCCCCCTTACAAACAGACGATGACTTAATATGTGACAATCTTGCAAAATTTGAGTTAATTAACGACTTTTTCAATGTTGAATCAAACATGGACTACTCTAATTCGACAGTTCCGGAACCTATTGATCCACTTTATGACAACCAGACACAACTACGCATTGGACAAGGTATTGGAAAGATACGTTTATAAACATATCGATATTTTGTTTACAGGGTTCACTCCTGGTGACTCTGCAATTAACCAACTTCTAAATCTCACAAACGAATTCGGAAAAGCTTTAGGCGAAGGAAAATACATACGCGTAGTTTTTTGTGATATAAGTAAACCTTTTGACAGGGTTTGGCATAAGGGTTTACTTAATAAATTAGAAAATATTGGGATACAATGATCTTATAATAGTTATGGATAAAACATTATCTTACAGACAGAAAACAACGAGTGGTTATAGAAAGCGAACATTCTAAATGGCGCACTATCAAAGTAATAATGTTAAATAACGACATGGCAATTCATGCATGGTCCACTAAGTGGCTAGTAAACTGTAGCCCTAAGAAAACAGAAATTATGACGATCACTAGAAAAATTAACAAACCTTTTCATCCGCCCCTTATAATGAATAATACAATAATTGATCAAGTTACAGAACATAAACATCTCTGCTTAGAAATTTCAAATGACGGTAGCTGGCAAAAACATATTGATCTAATAACAAAGAAAGCTTTTACTAGAGTTAACATACTAAGACAATTCAATTTTTTTCTAGATAGGAAAACCTTAGAAAAGATTTATCTTACCTGCATTCGGCCGATTTTGGAATATGCAGACGTCGCATGGGATATTAAGACATTGTTCTTGATAAATAAATCAGAAAATGTTCAAATATAGGCTGCTAGAATCGTCACTGGGTGAACTCGGTTAGTTTCTATTAATAATCTATATAAAGAGACGGTTTGGGAGACGCTACAGGCAAGACGGGAACATCACAAAAAATTTATTTTTATAAATTGGTAAACGGTCTTGTTCCTCCTTACCTTAGTGCAATGGTTCCCTGTTACATTGGAAATATTCATGACTACAACACTAGACAGGCCGTAAGTATCCCCCAGTACGTACTAGAACAACTTTGCATAATAATTATTTTCTACCCTCTACTGTAAGATTATGGAACAGCTAACCCACGTCAATAAGAGATAACAGGTCTCCTTCATCTCTCAAATCCTATTATAAATCAAAATGTATAAAGAATCCTATTTATTATTAC
Organism: Bathymodiolus brooksi; assembly: GCA_963680875.1. NCBI lineage: Eukaryota > Metazoa > Mollusca > Bivalvia > Mytilida > Modiolidae > Bathymodiolus > Bathymodiolus brooksi. The sequence goes on along the minus strand of OY804584.1, from coordinate 57,590,657 downwards.
TCAGGAACTCGAATGGGACAAATCCTTCACGTGAGATTACGAACTACATATAGCTCTCTAAACCATCATCTATTCCTAGAAAAAACATAGTATATTCGCCCAACTTTAGTTGTCATCAATGGGTCCCTGAAACTAACTCACATTATCTTTTGCATTGTCATAGATTCAATTATTCGAGAAATCGGTATATGGAATCAACTGATATTCCTATGAACTTGACAGTTGACCGTTTACTTTTTGGATCACTTGACCTCACAGACGATCAAAATAACAGTTTATTTTTAAATGTACACAGTTTTACAGTAAACAGTAAACGTTTCATCAGCAGTACCTAGTTCCCATATTTCTTTCTTCTTTTTATTATTTTTTTTTTTAATTACTTTGAATCAAACATTTTTTACATCAAACACCAGATCTTTTTATTTGTTTTATTTTCTTACACCTTCTTTAATTTGTATCAAAATATTATTAGTTAGTTATATATGCTTCTCCCCTTAGAGATTTACATTATATTATAAATGCAATTTATTCCTTCTGATACGAATTAATATATGTTCTTGTAAATTTTTTCCCAATCCAATTAATTACTTCCTATTATGGAATGTAAATAGAGGAATATTGTATAATGTTATGTTGAATTAATTAATAAAATATACTTAAACTAAATTATCATCTGAATTTTAACAAGGATCTAATATACAAATTATACTCAACTGGTTTATTTTGTCCATTACTCTTTCTAGACCGAATACCATTTTGCAGGGGGTAAGGGAAATAACTCGTAAAAAGATATTAAAACGTGTATATTTTTTTCATTAAATCGGGAAAGTGCAAAATGGTTAGCAAAATTAAATACTTGGTGTACCCTTTTTTAATTTTGTCTATATTTGTTTTTTTTTTAGAAGCATCTAATTTTAAATTGATTGCACTTCAGCGTGCTTAACACAGAAACAACTTATTTACAGTAGATAAATGTAACCTACCTGCGAATAAACACTAAAATTAGAGGATGGAATCAAGAAACGTCGTTCACGAAAAATATAGCAAAAACGAACAATTAATGAGTCACCAGGATCTTAGAAAATCCCGTGGAGGTGACAAACATTGTACAGAATGTTGTGTTGTTACTTGTTGAAAATGCTGTATGAAAAAATAGATCAGAAATAATAAGACTGATATAAAAAAAAATGAAAAAAATTATTAAAATGTGAAAAAAATGAAAAAAAATGAAAAAAATGAAAGAAAATGAAAATCAAATGAAAAAAAAATTAAATTTAATAAAAAAAAATTGAAAACAAATGGAAAAAAAGAAAGAACAAAAAACCTTCGGTCACTTCCGGTAGCTATGGTACTTGTACTACTGTACACTAGTGTACTACTGTACTACTATAGTAAGAACAAAGCGCGGGAAACCCCAACTTCCGGTTGTGCATGCGCGCACCCGAGGGTCCCTTCGGTGGGGACATGGAGTACTACACAACATATCCAAAAGCACCCCAAAAAGGGCGGGAAACCCAAACTTCCGGTTTCACATGCGCGACCCGAGGGAATCCCTTCGATGTCACGTGATATTGGATCACTTCCGGTCCTTCGACTTCCGGTCAGGGCCGATTTCGGTCACTTCCAGTCACGTGACTTCCGGTAGATCCACCACATGGTTCCATCGCAAATACGACTTGAAAACCCCTTATATACTACTACTGTGGCGGTTATGGCTTCAAGAAAGATAAAAGACAAATTAACAACTAAGATTACAACGAATTTTTTCATCTTGCTTTGTGTACGTCTCTTCTGTTTACTGTAAAATCTAATCAAATGTATTCCTTTTTCCGGGAGGCCCTCATAAAGGGTGACGGGAATAGAACTATCGAAATAAATGTGCAATTAAATTGTTTGTCAATTATCAAAGGAAACAGTGTGCATATGATTGTTCTTGAAATTGTGCAACAAAAGTTTAATACTTAAAATTGAAAAAAAAAATATAATTCATTAAATATGAAATTTATAATTTTCCTAGATAATACCCCAAATACAATATGAATATCCGTTGACCTCGTAACCCTTTTTTATTATAATCAACAGTGAAATTACGTAAAGGTATTACCGAGTTCATCTGCTACCAACACTTAGATATTAATCAATTTAATTGCAATTAATATGGATAAATATATATATTTGAAACAAGGAAGGTATAAATGTGTACGTGATTCGAGTTATGTTACATGTTTATGAGTATTTCTCATATGTTCCGTATGTTTTGGATATTTTCAAGGTATATGTTAATTAATAAAATCAGTGATATACGTTGAACTAAATCTTACAATGACACACAATGTAATTACAGAGTTGTGATAAAGGGTTTCATTATTTTAATTTTAAAATATGCTACTTCAGAATTGTATTGCTATGATTGTTTCCTCTTCATGTGCGTTATTTAAGCTGATATCTTTATTCTCATTAAGCCAATGCATAGATATGGTACAGAGATAAAACAATAAAATCAAAATAAAAACAACTATTTACAATATATATACACAAAGAAAAAAGTTAAGCACCCCTATGTTTTTTAAATGACAAATGATACGACAAGTATCACGAGATTATTGACCAGATAATCTCAAGAACGCAATGGTGACCTGTTAGGAAATTGCATTGCATGTAAGAAACCACAAAAACAAATCAAAATAAATGTTAATTTAATGAATATTTAATCACAATATCACAAGGCCAGTTTTTGCAGTAAAACATGTCCATTTTAAGTATTGACCTTCACAGTTCACACAGCACGATAAGATCGTCATTTCATTTTCAAAACGTCACTTATGAATCACTTGACGACATCTATTGTTCAGTACCGGGTGTAACCCCCATTTGCTTGGATGACGGCCTCAACCCTGCATCTCATCCCTCCAGTTAGACGTCAGATGTCCTGTTGTGATAGCTGCTGCCATTCCAGATGCAATTCTGCTTTCAACTGACAGGAAGTTACCGAGTCAGTATACGATGACCTAACATGTCCCAAATATGTTCTATGGGATTCAAATCCGGGCTCATGACTGGCCAAGGAACGCAAGTCACGGCTTCGCTTTTGAGGTAGGCGGTTACTGCTATTGAACGATGAGGCTTGGGCGTTGTCATCCATATACACAGGCATTGTAGCTAGTGTGTGGGTATCGAAATACGGGACAACAACTGGTTGCAAGACGTCTCTGATGTACTGATCACCAGTTAGGTTGCCTTGTATGGTGTTTATTTCCAGCTTGCAGTCATGAGAGATACACCCTAAACCATTACTGAGCCTCCACCGTAAGGGACAGCTGGCTGGATGTCCCTTGGGTATAGGCTGTATTTTTGTGTCTCCAAACCCTCATCCGGCCGTCGGTTACATGAAGCAGCAACCAGCTCTCGTCTGACCAATGGATCTTGCGCCATGTCCTTAAATTCCAACCACGTCGTCCTAAACACCATGCCAAACTTGATCGCCGATATCGGTCTGCCAACAATGGACGTTTAATGACTCTCCTTGACTTAAGTCCCGCTGATTTCAGACGGTTTCAAACTGTTCTTGTTGACAGACGTCTATTGGGCAGTCAGTGTTGTTTGAGTACGGGTCTAGTTACGAATGGTATCCGTCTAACCAAACGCTGCAATGCACTGTCGTCACGATCAGATATTACCCGTGGTCTGCCGGATCTTGGCAAATCTTTCACATGTTTGGTTTGTGTGTGTTTTCTCACCAGTCGGCTGACTACAGTATAGTGGTAGTCCATCTGACGTCTAATAGCTTTGAAGAACATCCCTGTTGTATGCATGCCGAGTATTTGACATATGTGTGCTTCTGATATTCGCCTTCGTATAATGTTGACTGAGAATGAGTAATATTTTTAAAACACCGAACTTAATTACCCACATTCGAAGCGTGAACATACTGAATTTTGAGTAATGCGTGAGAGGCATGGTTCACGTGCATGACTAGTCGATATTAGACATAGTGGTCACACCTGTGTGAGCACATATTTTTAATGGAACCTTGTTCTTGCTATAATATATATAAATATTAGAATCTAAACTTAGTGTAGCTTATTATGTTTTAACAAATCATGGGGTGCTTAACTTTTTTCTTTGTGCATATATACAGACTAGGAGAGAGGTTACTAAGTATCACTTATGAAATGACAGAGTTTCTTCCATGTTGGTTTTCTTTTACTTGAACTGTTTTCTTGATATTAGATACAATGAAATAATTTTCTTTGTTATTGAATAACACTCACAATTGCAGGTACTAACCCACATAAATTATATATAATGATGACGACAGAGGTAACATTAATTAATTTAAATCTAATTAGTCTTCTCTTGTATTGACATACTAAGACGTCCCTCCCTTTTTACTACATGATCAGGGTCGGTGGAGGAGAGGTGTATTTTGTGTTTTTTTGTTTTGTTTTGGTTTTTGTTTTGTTTTTTTGTTTTTGTTTTTTTATTTTGACGAGAGAAACATTTAAGATTGGAAGAATAAAGGAAATAATATTCTACTATTCTGAGCAAGTCTACCCATTAGGTTAAATTTTCATAATATGCTTAATTACCAGGATGCATGACAATTTCCGCCAATTTCCTTTCGACGATTATTCACGACGGAAATTAAAAACTTAAATATATTTTTTGGACGTTTTGATCATAAGAGAAACAAATTCTACTACCATTGGATTATGTTATTTCTCCTCTTTCGATTATAAAATTGTAAAATTTAAATATCTCGAGAAAGGTCGTAATCACCAGTTCATCTTCAAGGATTACAACTCTCAATGGGTGCGTTCAGAACGTCTCCAGATGAGAGTCTCTATGTTGAATCAAAACAGCCTTCACTTGAAAATAGCCACATCAAACTTAGTATGCAGTCTATCACCACATTGAAGGCTTGTCCTTCAAATCCTGCCTACGACTTTTTTAATCATTTAAATGAATATGAGTATAGCAAGCAACCCAATACAATTCAATCTTTTGTACTTCGAAGACAATCACACTTTAATAATTCTGATCTATATTTGGATATGACATAATGTAGAAATCCCCTCCCTATTTCACTGCGGTATGATTACTAAAGTTGCACAAAGGTGGCACAGTGACGCTCGAAAGAGTCATTCACTGTAATTCCAACAATTGCAAAGAAAAATCTAGGATATATTTTCCCACTGATCCGGTTTACACAATGTGGTACAAATAAACAAAGTCAATTCTGGGTCAGAATATTTTATATATTCATCATATTATGTTATATGGAATTAATCTCAATATGGAATAAAATAGTACAATGATTCACACTACTACAAATAAAATGTAAATACAATTTTTGTATTTTTTTCAATAGCACTACTTAGTAATGGTCACTCATATTTTTCCTTAATTTCTAGAAAAAGGGAGGGGAAAGTAACCCAGGGTTAGATTTGTCGATATGGTGGGAATAATTGCCTCTCTAAAAAATGTACTATAAACAAACTGTTTCTTTTCTTACTTTGTAAATTTCTGTTCTGTTATATACTGTACATATCTGTTCTTTCTAATATTCTTTGACATCACACACAATTTGTTCTTTTATTTCTATTTGGCGCTTGTCTGTTGTTCTGGTAGTATACTTCGGAGAGAAGCAAATTACTCACCATTATCAGAATTGCTGCCCTTTTAATAGTCTTTCCCTCAGCCACAGTAGCCAATGAAAATCCCCTTTTTTCCAAATACAATGGAAGATTGGTGAGCAAGAGGCTCGTATATCGGATAGGATTTTTTGATCTAACCACGTAAGTAAGAATTTGTCTTTTACTTAAGCATTATTCCTTTATTAGACAATTTTTTTGGGAAGCGGGAATAATAATTATTGGGTCCGACTTTAGCTTAAATTGACGCAATCGATGTCAAACAGCTTGCCAAACAACGCGGCAGTATAAACTGATCACACAAATGAAAATAGGTCTGTGAATGCTGGATTTACTGTGAGAAAATATGCCGATTTCTATTAAAATTAAGGGTTGGAATCAAAATCTTAATGTTTTAGGAATCATATTAATAATGTTTGAAACCAAAACACTTTTCTTTATAAAAATATAATTCAACGGTCACGTGACCTGTAATTTTACTATAATGAATAGGAAGTGGGTCATGGGGGAACATTTCTAAGTTGAAATGCACGAACTTATTGTAAACCCAGTTCGAAACAATTTATAACTGTTTTCTTTTAGAAAAATGACAATGATATAATTGCATTTATCTAATTTAGGCGAACTACTGTAAATTGTGTGACCATTACTTTTACAAAACATGCAATCAATGTTTTACCTAGTTTGTAAAAATATGTACCTTTGTAAACAATATATAACAATAATTACAATCAGTTTCATTATAAGCATAACAGTTTTGGAAGCTAAATTAATAAACAATATAAAGCAAAGTAATGACCATAGGGTCACTACAATAACCCATATTCTAGTTACTGAGACCCCCCATGGTTAAATGCAAAAACTACCTATAAGTACAGGTGACTGCTCAATGGAGGTGACAGGTTTGGTTGGATATGTTTTAGTTGGCGATGTCAATAATGACATAATCTTTACTTTGTTGAAGGTGGTCAGTATTTTTGATAGAAGAAATGTATTGTTATTCATGATCAAAACACCGATATATGTATATAAACACAGTTATAATCTTAAATGTGTCTTTTAATTCCGCCTCATCATCATTTTTGTTTTCATAAAAGAGTAATGGTGTCCCTTCCATTTATACCAAACCATGCCAGTAGCAGACGCAGAGTAAGTTCCATTCAAATACAGTCCGTTTAAGTTGGAAGAGTGACATTTACTATACCACCATGCCCCTTTATACCGAGTAGCACAATTCTTTTCATTAGAATCGTTGTCGTTATCCTTTGTGCTGAACTTTTGTCCGTTATGATACTCCAAACTGTCTCCTATAATAAAATAAAAATGGAGTATTACTTTGTGGAGAACCTTTTCCCGCTGTGCCACGCCTAACTGTCTCCTATAATAAAATAAAAATAGAGTATTATGACTGTTATCTTTTGTGGTGAACTTTTTTCCGCTATGCCCCACCAAACTCTCTCCTATAATAAGATAAAAACGGAGTATAACTTATTTTTGGTGGTGAAATTTTCTCCGTTATGCAGCACCATAATGTTCCCTACAATAAAATAAAAATGGATTATTACTTTTGTGATGAACTTTTTCCCGTTTTGCCATGCCCTTCTCTTTCCTGAAATAAAATAACAAATATTGTTTTAGTTGGCGAAGTCAATAATGACATAATTTGTTCATTGCTTAAGGTGGTCAGTATTTGTTAGAAGAAATGTATTGTTATTCATGATCAAAACACCAATATATTTTTATAAACACAGCTATAATCTTAAATGTGTATTTTAATTTCGCCTCATCATCATTTTTGTTTTCATAAAAGAATACTGGTATCCCTTCCATTTATTCCAAACCTTGCCAACAACATACTCAGTATAAGTTCCATTCAAATACAGTCCGTTTAAGTTGACAAAGTGACACGCACTGCACCACCAATCCCCTTTAAACATAGTAGCGCAATTCACACTCTTATCCTTATGAGAGTCGCTATCGTTATCCTTTGTGCTGAACTTGTCTCGGTCGTGGTTTATAGGCAAATGGCTTAAATATCATTTTCACGCGACATATATATTTGTTCAGCTGACATATCACATTATACAATACAAATAATTACCAGCAGTTCCACTGTATCCACTAATGTGAAGGGAGTATTTGAAATCGGGTCCATCAACCTTAAAATAACTGTACTCTGCATACTTAGATTGACCTTCTGTGTCTGTTAATATTACACGCAGTTTGTAACTGTCAGAACCAGTCAATTGTGAGAGATACGAATTACCTAGAAATATAACCAAATTTATTTACATTTGTGTCACAGAGTATGAGATAGCATATATCAGACTAATATAAGGAATATTACACGCAGTTTATAACTGTCAGAACCAGTCAACGTTGGGTTGTAGTTTTATTACTCTCAGAGAGCCGTGTAATAATCAACGACCTAGAATTGCAAGGTTGGCGTTAAACACCAATCAATCGATCAACGACCTAGTTTGTGATATTACATGGCTTCATGTTACAAATCATTTATGTCACGGTTCTCGGAGTTAAATTATCACGCTTCGCATTCGATTGTTCAGCCGTTTAACTCGGAAAACTGTCGTATAAATATTACATAATTATAGATTATTATATGGCATTTTTCATATTACATGTCATATCAACCCTCGACCCATATTAGTACTCGGTCCTTCGTCCCTTGGGCTAGTATGGGTCGAGGGTTGATATGACATGTAATATGAAAAATGACATATCATAACCTATTTATCATATACAGACTGTGGACAAAAGTATTCGTACGATTCCAATATTCCCTATATATTTCATATTTTTCACAAAATTACCCTGAAGTCAATTCATGTCTGATTTTGATCATTTATGTACCAATTAAAACATAATTTAATGTATTTTTACTCTATATTTCCAAATTATTTTCTATGATGAACATTTTAAGAACACAGAAGTTAAGCACAACTAAATTTTTTTTTTTTTTCGAAACAAGATGCAATAATAGTACTTTTGCTGACAGATTATTTAAGTCTGTGTTTAAATCATGGCAATTTGAAAAAAAAAGATTACTATATACTACATATCTTTCTGCTTTTGTTGATAAAATAATTATCGAAATCGGAAATGCATTGACTTCAAGATAATATATTAAACAACTAGATTGGCCTTCTGTGTCTTTTAAGATTACACGTAATTGTAACTGTCACAACCAGTCAATTGTGAGAGATACGAATTACCTAGAAATAAAAATATGTGTGACAATTGTCGTACAGAGTATGAGATAACATATATATGAATAATATAAGGAACATTGCACTTTGTAACGTGAATGCATGATTTTCCTTTGATCTTCTCTTACTTCATATACAAGAATGTAAGCAACAGCTAAGAACTATGAAATAATACACGCAGATACGAGATATTGCACACCTTAAATATGGGCTGTAGTTTTATTACTCTCAGAGAGCCGTGTAATAATCAACGACCTATAATTGCAAAAGTTGGCGTTAAACACCAATCAATCGATCATCTACCTAGTTTGTGATATTGCATGGCTTCATGTTACAAATCATGTATGTCACGGTTCTCGGAGTTAAACTATCACGCTTCGCGTTTGATTGTTCAGCTGTTTAACTAAGAAAACTGGTATAAATATTACATAGTTACATATTAATACATGGGCATTTCCATATTGGCCTGGTTATCATCCCATGTATTAAATAAGGGTAATAACAAAATTACCGATCTCCGAACAATCTTACAAAGGGAAAGTCAAAACTCATAAGTATATAAACAGACAAAATCAGTCAATAACCGTAAAACTGTGAAAACCGTAATGACCCTGACTAAAGTATTTATTACATACTTCGACATCTAGAAAAGAGACACCCATAATGGCCTGAGACGAAGTCGAGGCCCATATTGGCCCGGTCCTTGATATGGAAATGATATTGTAGTAATCCAATAACCGGTTATTTTCCCGGGGTGTGAAAACATGGACAGTTTACTTCCGGTCATGTTGGTCATACAAAAATGCCTTTATTTGAACTAAGTATTTAATAATTATAGATTATTATATGGCATTTTTTCATATTGCATGTCATATCAACCCTCAACCCATATTTATCCTCGGGTCTTCGGCTAATATGGGTCGAGGGTGGATATGATATGTAATATGAAAAATGCCATATCAAAACCTATTTATCATATACAGACTGTGGACAAAAGTATTCGTACGATTCCAATATTCACTATATATTTCATATTTTTCACAAAGTTACCCTGAAGTCAATTCATGTTTGATTTTGATCATTTATGTATCAATAAAAACATAATTTAATGTATTTTAACTCTATGATAAACATCTTCAGACCGCACAAGTTAAACACAACTAAATTCTTTTTTTTTTCGAAACAAAATGCAATAATAGTACTTTTGTTGACAGATTATTTAAGTCTGTGTTTAAATCAAACGTTATTTCAAAATTACTACTATAAACTACATATCTTTCTGCTTTTGTTGATAAAATAATTATCGAAATCGGGCATGAATTTACTTCAAGATAATATTTAAAAAACACTAGTTTTATATGAAATATATAGGAAAAATTGGAAGTGTCCGAAAACTTTAGACCACTCGCTGTACTTTAATGCGTATTTGTGAGAGCTCGTCATTTTCAGAAACTATAGCTTGATATGGGATATGATGTAATAATGTCATATTATGTATCAATGGATGACAGGTAATTCTTCATTAATTTCAGATCATACTCAGTTTCGTACTTGTGTTTCTGTTTTTCTTTTGATTTATGAAGCCAGCAGTGTCATCATTCATTGCATAACGAGCATTTTCCATGGTTTCTCCGATATCCATGACAGTAGCAGACGACGGAAGTAAACAAAGATATATTAATAACGAAAACTGATCCGACAAAAAAAACGTGAATTCCAGGGGAAACAAAATTTCAACAACAAAAAAAGACATTATAATTGTGAAAAACTAAATACTCGATCTCATTCAATATATTCGGTCGCCATTTTGATGCAATTCGGCACACATTATTACCCCCACCCCAACCCCATGTAATACGGATCAGGTTATTACACCCCTGTGATATATGACTTGTTGCGTTTCGAATTTATCACATATGTAAAATTAAACATCTCTTGAGTAAGTATATGATAAACAACCATTTTATATAAGTGCATGCATATTTGTGAATATTGAATACAGTTTTTGTGCATATTGGTTTTTTGGCGTGTTATCTCGGTCACATGCTACTCTCTTTACATGATATTTGTTTACATGCTATTTTGTTTGCATATTGTGTTTACATATTATTTTGTTTACATAGTAATTTGCTTTCATGTGGTTTTTTTCGTGTTTCTATGTTTACATATTATTTTATTTACATTGTTTTGTTCGTGTTTCTATGCTTACATATCATTTTGAATACATTGGGTTTTTTTTCGAGTTTCTATGTTTACATATTATTTTGTTTACAGCAGCTGTATTTTTTTCGTGTTTCTATGTTTACATATTATTTTGTTTACATTGTACTTTGCTTACATCGGTTTTTTTCGTGTTTCTATGTTTGCATATTATTTTGTTTACATTGTAGTTTCTTAGCATTGTTTTTTTCGTGTTTCTATGTTTACATATTATTTTATTTACATTGTTTTGTTCGTGTTTCTATTGTTTACAATGTAATTTCTTTATATGTTTTCTTAGTGTTTCTATGTTTGCATATCATTTTGTTTACATTGTAATTTCTTGATATGTTTATTTCGTGTTTCTATGTTTACATATTAATTTGTTTACAATGTAATTTCTTTATATGTTTTTTTTCGTGTTTCTCTGTTTACATATCATTTTGTTTACATGGTAATTTCTTTGCATTGTTTCTTTCGTGTTTCGATGTTTATATATTAATTTGTTTACAATGTAATTTCTGTATATGTTTGTTTCGTGTTTCTATGTTTACATATTACTTTGTTTACTTTATAATTTCTTTATATGTTTTTTTCGTGTTTCTAAGTTTACATATTATTTTGGTTACATTGTAATTTCTTTATATGTTTTTTTCGTGTTTCTATGTTTACATATTATTTTGCTTACATTGTAATTTCTTTACATGTTTTTTTTGTGTTTCTATGTTCATATATTAGTTTGTTTACATTGTAATTCCTCTACATGTTTTTTTTATGTTACTATGCTAACATGTTCTTTTGCTTGCATATTAATTTGTTTTCATTGTAATTTCTTCAAATGCTTTTTCGTGTTTCTATGTTTGCATATGATTTTGTTTACATTGTAATTTCTTTTTATGTTTTCTTCGTGTTTCTATGTTTACATATTATTTTGTTTACATTGTAATTTCTTTACATGTTTTTTACGTGTTTCTATGTTTACATATTATTTTATTTACATTGTAATTGTTTACATGTTTTTTTTCGTGTTTCTATGTTTACATATTATTTTGTTTACATTGCAATTTCTTTATATCTTTCTTCCGTGTTTCTGTTTACATATTATTTTCCTTACATTGTAATTTCTTGATATGTTTTTTTCGTGTTTCTATGTTTACATATCATTTAGAGTACGTTGGTTTTTTTCGTTTTTATATGTTTACATATTATTTTGTTTACAGTAGATGTATTTTTTTCGTTTTTCTATGTTTACATATTATTTTGTTTACATTGTACTTTGTTTGCATTGTTTTTTTTCGTGTTTCTATGTTTGCACATTATTTTGTTTACATTGTAATTTTTTACATTGTTTTTTTCCGTGTTTCCATGTTTATGCATATTGTTTTGTTTAGATTGTTATTTCTTGATATGTTTATTTCGTGTTTCTATGTTTACATATTAATTTGTTTACATTGTATTTTCTTTGCATTGTTTCTTTCGTGTTTCTACGTTTACATATTAATTTGTCTACAATGTAATTTCTTTATATATTGTTTTCGTGTTTCCATGTTTGCATATCATTGTGTGGACATTGTAATTTCTTTGCATTGTTTCTATCGTGCTTCTATGTTTGCATATTATTTTGTTTACATTGTAATTTCTTGATATGTTTATTTCGTGTTTCTATGTTTACATATTAATTTGTTTACAATGTAATTTATTTATATGTTGTTTTCGTGTTTCTCTGTTTGCATATCATTTTGTTTGCATTATAATTTCTTTGCATTGTTTCTTTCGTGTTTCTATGTTTATATATTAATTTGTTTACAATGTAATTTCTGTATATGTTTGTTTCGTGTTTCTATGTTTACATATTACTTTGTTTACTTTGTAATTTCTTTATATGTTTTTTTCGTGTTTCTATGTTTACATATTATTTTGTTTACATTGCAATTTCTTTATATCTTTTTTCGTGTTTCTGTTTACATATTATTTTGCTTACATTGTAATTTCTTGATATGTTTTTTTCGTGTTTCTATGTTTACATATCATTTAGAGTACGTTTTTTTTTCGTGTTTATATGTTTGCATATTATTTTGTTTACATTGTACTTGTTTTGCATTGTTTTATTCGTGTTTCTATGTTTGCACATTATTTTGTTTACATTGTAATTTCTTTACATTGTTTTTTTCCGTTTTCATGTTTATGCATATTGTTTTGTTTAGATTGTGATTTCTTGATATGTTTATTTCGTGTTTCTATGTTTACATATTAATTTGTTTACAATGTAATTTCTTTATATGTTTTTCCGTGTTTCTATGTTTACATATCATTTTGTTTACATTGTAATTTCTTTGCATTGTTTCTTTCGTGTTTCTATGCTTACATATTAATTTGTCTACAATGTAATTTCTTTATATATTTTTTTCGTGTTGCCATGTTTACATATCATTTTGTTTACATTGTAATTTCTTTGCATTGTTTCTTTCGTGTTTCTTTGTTTGCATATTAATTTGTTTACAATGTAATTTCTTTATATGTTTTTTTCGTGTTTCCATGTTTACATATTACTTTGCTTACTTTGTAATTTCTTTATATGTTTTTTTCGTGTTTTTGTGTTTACATATTATTTTGGTTACATTGTAATTTCTTTGTAAGTTTTTTTCGTGTTTCTATGTTTACATATTATTTTGTTTACATTGTAATTTCTTGATATGTTGTTTTCGTGTTTTTATGTTTACATATTATTTTGTTTACATTGCAATTTCTTTATATCTTTCTTCCGTGTTTCTGTTTACATATTATTTTGCTTACATTGTAATTTCTTGATATGTTTTTTTCGTGTTTCTATGTTTACATATCATTTAGAGTACGTTGTTTTTTTTCGTTTTTATATGTTTACATATTATTTTGTTTACAGTAGATGTATTTTTTTCGTTTTTCTATGTTTACATATTATTTTGTTTACATTGTACTTTGTTTGCATTGTTTTTTTTCGTGTTTCTATGTTTGCACATTATTTTGTTTACATTGTAATTTTTTACATTGTTTTTTTCCGTGTTTCCATGTTTATGCATATTGTTTTGTTTAGATTGTAATTTCTTGATATGTTTATTTCGTGTTTCTATGTTTACATATTAATTTGTTTACATTGTATTTTCTTTTCATTGTTTCTTTCGTGTTTCTACGTTTACATATTAATTTGTCTACAATGTAATTTCTTTATATATTGTTTTCGTGTTTCCATGTTTACATATCATTGTGTGGACATTGTAATTTCTTTGCATTGTTTCTATCGTGCTTCTATGTTTGCATATTATTTTGTTTACATTGTAATTTCTTGATATGTTTATTTCGTGTTTCTATGTTTACATATTAATTTGTTTACAATGTAATTTATTTATATGTTGTTTTCGTGTTTCTCTGTTTACATATCATTTTGTTTGCATTGTAATTTCTTTGCATTGTTTCTTTCGTGTTTCTATGTTTATATATTAATTTGTTTACAATGTAATTTCTGTATATGTTTGTTTCGTGTTTCTATGTTTACATATTACTTTGTTTACTTTGTAATTTCTTTATATGTTTTTTTCGTGTTTCTATGTTTACATATTATTTTGTTTACATTGCAATTTCTTTATATCTTTTTTCGTGTTTCTGTTTACATATTATTTTGCTTACATTGTAATTTCTTGATATGTTTTTTTCGTGTTTCTATGTTTACATATCATTTAGAGTACGTTTTTTTTTGGTGTTTATATGTTTGCATATTATTTTGTTTACATTGTACTTGTTTTGCATTGTTTTATTCGTGTTTCTATGTTTGCACATTATTTTGTTTACATTGTAATTTCTTTACATTGTTTTTTTCCGTTTTCATGTTTATGCATATTGTTTTGTTTAGATTGTGATTTCTTGATATGTTTATTTCGTGTTTCTATGTTTACATATTAATTTGTTTACAATGTAATTTCTTTATATGTTTTTCCGTGTTTCTATGTTTACATATCATTTTGTTTACATTGTAATTTCTTTGCATTGTTTCTTTCGTGTTTCTATGCTTACATATTAATTTGTCTACAATGTAATTTCTTTATATATTTTTTTCGTGTTGCCATGTTTACATATCATTTTGTTTACATTGTAATTTCTTTGCATTGTTTCTTTCGTGTTTCTTTGTTTGCATATTAATTTGTTTACAATGTAATTTCTTTATATGTTTTTTTCGTGTTTCCATGTTTACATATTACTTTGCTTACTTTGTAATTTCTTTATATGTTTTTTTCGTGTTTTTGTGTTTACATATTATTTTGGTTACATTGTAATTTCTTTGTAAGTTTTTTTCGTGTTTCTATGTTTACATATTATTTTGTTTACATTGTAATTTCTTGATATGTTGTTTTCGTGTTTCTATGTTTGCATATTATTGTGTTTACATTGTAATTTCTTTTTATGTTTTCTTCGTGTTTCTATGTTAACATATTATTCTGTTTACATTGTAATTTCATTGCATGTTTTTTACGTGTTTGTATGTTTCCATATTATTTTGTTTACATTGTAATTTCTTTACATGTTATTGTTTTCGTGTTTCTTTGCTTACATATTATTTTGTTTACATCGTAATATCTTTATATGTTTTTTTCGTGTTTCTGTTTACATATTATTTTGTTTACATTGTAATTTCTTGATATGTTTTTATTATGTTTCTATGTTAACATGTTCTTTTGCTTGCATATTAATTTGTTTACATGTTATTTTATTTCACGTAGTTTTGTTTGCATGCTACATTGCTTGCATATTATTTTGTTTGGATTATGGTGGAAGCAATACAACTTATTTCAGAAAGCCCAAATCAAGCTTCATCTAAATTTTTTAATATAACATAAACGTACCGAGCCAGAATTCACGGTCAAGACTTCCAAATCCTTTTTCATATGTTAACCAGTTACGATAAAAATTTACCGATCCGTCATGTCTTTGTTGAAAGACCTGCAAGAATAAAGTAGTACATAGGAGATACGCTACAAATTAAAATATCATTCTATTTGTTAATGGATAGAAAGTTTGAAAAGTCATGATAAATAATATCAACTAAGTGAAATAACAATTACTTGCTTGACCCATTACCTGTAGCGATCTTATATGATTGTTTGCCAAAATATATATCATAGACATGATAAAGTTAAAATAATGCAAAAGAATAAACAGTGATAACAGAGTCAGTTAAAGATCATGAGGCAATTAGGAATGGACAACCAAGAAGCTCATGTGTCACTGGGTAGAAGAAACAGAACATAGACACCCTCAAAGCCCCACAGAACACAGAATATGAGCAACACTGTTCCCAGCAAAATCAAGGCGGGTGAACCCATATGTTCGTAACAGATCAATAGTTCTGGATGCTTATAAGACACACACAGTGTTATAAACGTGTTCTTGCTGGAATATTACTCCATACTGTTAAACAACAATCAATCAATCAATAACACCGTACCGTCCATCCCTCATTGTTTGCTGACCAATCACAATACACATCAAATCCAATTCCTCCAATGGGATATATTCGATAAACTCCCGACTGCTTTTCCACTATTTCATCACAGTCTACTGGTTTGCAATTTTCTCCGGTAGCAACTAGACGAAAGAAACAAAATGTGAAATGTTATTTAATTCATTATACTGTTATCAAATGATTTTTGCTTATGCTAAATGTCTTAAGATATTATGTTCATACCATCCATGTTTGGCTGCGTGTAGTGGTCTCTGATACATGTTGTGTTGTTTGTTTGCCTTGTTTTTCTTTGTCTTGTGTGAACTGTGTTGCCAGTTTCTCTGGAGTGTCCAATTGTGATCGTCCCGTCGGTATTCTCTAACGTTTTTGCGATTGTTTTATACAAAACTAATGGATTTTTAGTTGTGCAGTTGGCGTTAAGCACCAATCAATCAATCATTCTTATAAGATAATAGTTCTTCTAAAGTTTGGAGAAACCATTAATATGTCCATTCATTTATTGATAGGACCCTATTAGATATAAGCTCAGTAAGTTGTTTGGTAGAATTACCACAAGTCCCTTTCTTATTAATAACCCATTTAAGTAAATTGATGCTATGAAGGTTGAAATCTTGACTGACCACTTGTATCTACTATCTGCATGTTAAATTGTGTTAGGAAATACAAGTGGTCAGCCAAGATTTGAACTTTCGTTGCATCTTTTAAAGGGGTTATCATATGTATAATGTCAGCATGTATCATTTGTAATCAAATCACAACAAACAAATTAAAAAACGGTGAGATCAGTTACAATCCTAAAATTGCAGAAACAGATATAATCGGCACCCCCCCCCCCCCCCCCCACCAAAAAAAACATATTTCGCATCAAGTTACACTAGTTTATGGTATTGTTAAAAATACTGTTATAGTGACAGCCGGAATCTTTGAGCCGTAATGAAAGCGGGAGGTTTGGCGCTTTCAAATCTGATTCAACCCACCATTTCTTTAGTCAGGGTCATTACGGTTTTCACTGTTTTCCGGTTGTGGACTGATTTTGTCTGTTTATATACTTATGAGTTTTGACGTTCCCTTTGTAAGATTGTTCGGAGTTCGGTAATTGTGTTATTATCTTTATGCATTGGTTGTCCGTCCAATCATTCAAGCTTAGGGAACAATCGTTTACCCTTTTTAAGGGGACACACTTCTGTCATGTACGTGTTTTCGACATGTGGGTAAAATGTCGACCTGCACATATATTTAAATGAGCAGCGTTAGTATACCAAATTAACATAGCTGAATGATATCAGAAAAACTAATAACTGTATTTATTAATTATTGCTTAGCATCCATCGAAGTATGTCAGTTATATTCAGGAAAGAACATATTCAACAATCTATAACAACGAGATAGAAAAGAGGGAGATGTGAGCCAACAGGGGCAACCACTTTTGATTGTCGCTGGTTTTGAGATTTGGATAGGAACAACATTAAATAAATTGTTTTGTAATGGCTACAATACGCCTACTCTTTCTTAGAAATCTACAAAAGAGGTCCTTTACGTACAGGGAGATTGACACTTCCCAATCACGTTATCTAATATAGTCCACGGTTAGATTTTCCGTATCATAATCTAACAACCTTCACCACTCTATCGAGATGACTCACCCTATCCGACACCGAGGGACGCGCTTACTCAGCAACTATGCTGGGTTCAAGCATGTAAATCTTCACCAGTACCCTGTCTCAATTGCTATATGTACGTTTGTATATATTTCTACTGTGACGTCTTTCATTAGCTATGTAAACAAAGATGTGATAAAATTGCTGGTATTGTATGCTCTGCACATGCCTTCATTCCTGCGTGATTTATAGAGCATCTTCATACATATATGCAAAAGCATTGCTTAAATGAATTATTTCGTAAATGTTTTCTCAGGAAAAATTCAAGATATCAATGGTTAATCAGAAGCCGTAATTGGAAGGCAGACAATACAATGACTTTGTTTTAAAATAGGCAACACACAATAGTGGGCAAAATATTACATAGAATACCAAAGATCGAGCAACACGAACCCTAAGAAAAACAGGGGATCAATCATGAATGAGGAAAGAACATGATGATGATTACAACAAACTGGGGGCCCTCGATTTGGTAGCTTAATTGATCATGATAAGAACCACATTATCTGACAATATCGTTGGCAAAGATTATCATGCTATTATAGAGTCCATTTTGTATCCAGATTGTGAAAGATTACAATGCCTTGTCCTCACTGAGATCATGTTGAATCCATCTTGTGGAATTGAACACTTGGTTATAAAGGAATTCATCTGGTATCTAGGTTGTCGTAGTTTATAATAATTGGCTCCCATGGAGTTCATTATTTACTCAGGTTAGTTGTCATTAATTGCAATTGTTAGTTCTCATAGTCACTCCACTTTATATTGAAGTGCCCTTACCAAGCTAATAAAGTGAGCTAACGTCTATTTGTGTGTAAGGGTTATCGTTTTAGCATTATCGATTTTGTATTGGATTTTGGAAATGTTCCAACAGTGGTATTTTGTTGTATTTTAATATTATACTTTATTGTGCAATAATTGGTTCTCATGCAGTTCATTTTGTGTCCAGGTTGTCACACTTCACAATAATTGGTTCTCATGTAGTTCATTTTGTGTCCAGGTTGTCACAATTCACAATAATTGGTTCTCATGTAGTTCATTTTGTGTCCTGGTTGTCACAATTCACAATAATTGGTTCTCATGTAGTTCATTTTGTGTCCAGGTTGTCACAATTCACAATAATTGGTTCTCATGTAGTTCATTTTGTGTCCAGGTTGTCACAATTCACAATAATTGGTTCTCATATAGTTCATTTTGTGTCCAGGTTGTCACAATTCACAATAATTGGTTCTCATGTAGTTCATTTTGTGTCCATGTTGTCACAATTCACAATAATTGGTTCTCATGTAGCTCAATTTGGTATACAGTTTGTCATGGATTTCAATAAACGTTAGAGAAATCCGAATAAACAACCTGGAGACACAGGTTACAATTGTAGTCCTCTGATAGTTCATTTTCTAACCAGATCGTCATGGATTATAATTTGGTCTTACAATGTTTTATGTGTTATATATGTTTAACATTTGTATATAACTTCATTATTTGATGCAACAAGAATACCATATATTATAATGTACACATAAATACTGTATACCAGTAAAGAGCACCTGAGTTCATCCTTAGTTTTTTAAGGTTCGTGTCTCTCAACGAATATTTTTCTGTGTTGTGTTTTGTCGATTATTGCTTGTCCTTTTTCTTGTGGTCATTGCATTGTCTGTTCTTCTTTGCTTTCATATTCCTGATTACACATTTGGTATCTTCCATTTTTTCTTTTTAAAACTATATTTAGTATTGTTATTAAAAACAAATATTATAAAGATACGGTATTATATTGTATCTCACAGGACAAAACCTTTATAGGTTGCTTGAAAATGCATGAATTGTATTACGTTTGTGTGATATTTGACCAAAAAAGACTTGAATTACCACAAGAACATGCAAACATAACATTCCAAGATCCAAGATGGCGGCAGACGGCAAATGGACTTCCAGTCATCTGATATCCAGTTTCACATCTATACTTAATACCACGACCTACACTCCTATATAAACCAAATTTCTCAATTATCACTGCATTTCGAACACACGGTGCTTCTGCACAATCTGAAATAGATTCGTGTTGATATTTGAGGAAAACGGTTAGTGGTAATTCCGGTTATTATGCATTATAATGTTTCAAATAAATTTTGCTAGATTTAATCAAGGTATCGATGTTGGTCTTTTTCATTTATTAGAGCTTCAATTTAGCACTAAACCTCATTGTTGATGTAATGGTTAGCGCATAGTTTTTTCACACCACGATCTAGCTGAAATACTGTAAAAGTTGGCGTTAAACACCAATCAAAAATGTATCGACCCCCGAACGGGTCACACCAAATACTGTGAAATTGGTATTTGTTGTTGCTCCGCTAAGCACGCAGCAAGCACTGGTTGGCTCGGAATAAAGACGATGTGTCCGATGGCAGCGACATATCTATCCACGGACTGTTGTTTCAGTGAACTAGCACTATAAAAATCCAGATTAGCATATTGGTCTAGTACAAAGCGGACCTCATCCTCATCTCATTGAAAATTATAATGATATAGCTGAAAAATTGTTGAAGAGTTGGCGTTAAACAACAACCATTCACTCATTTGTTGTGCTTGTAGGTATACGTCCATATCACGACAATTTATAAGTAAAATTGCGATTGGAAATAAAAAATGGTGAAAGGCGTTTTATGGACCCTTATTTGTATATTTTGCCTCTCTCCTTTCTAGTACGTGTAAGTATAATGTCCGTATTATCATTTCAAAATAAATTATGATTGAAAATAAAAATCTGAATATGAATGCACTTAAATTCAACTGTTTCTACTCTATACAATTGAAACCGTTATTTTCTGGTTTATCAGGATGGTACATGTAATACTATCACATAATGTATTGAACCAACAACTAAACAGCTTCAATGAAATATTGGGATAGTCGTGGACATGATCGTATGGTAGTTAGTCTTACAACTATCTGTGCAATCAGTGACTATCACCACTATTGTTCCGAGTTAGAACCATGTTCATGACGAGGAGTACTGGATACACGATTATGTGATAAAGTTTGACAGTGATTTGCTACATGTCGGTGGTTTTTGCTGGTTGGTAGAGGATACCAATAAAACTGACCGATATAACTGAAAATATTGTTGAAAGTGGCATTAAACACTATAAACCATTAATAAAATTGTGCATTGCAGTAAAACCTTTCTCAACTAAGCTCTGTACAAACCAGAATCCTGTAAAATCCAAAGTCCCAATGCAGGAAATTGTTGTTCATTTAACTAAACACCTGTCTATTCCAAAAACAAATGCTGGTTCAATGAAATTTGGAATGTTCATGTATTACAATCGTGTTTATATTGGGGAATTACAGACACGCTTAATGGTTGTAAATATTTTAAAAAATAAAATGGTAAAATGTAGAAGATAAAATACTTACACTTAAATGTACACTCAAACTGACCATCAGATGTTTTACCTTTACATATATTTCCTTCTGTGCAATCATGTCCAGCACATGACCCTGCTAGAGCCTGAAACATAAACATATCAAACGAAATATAAACGGTTACGGTTAGGGCGTTTAACGCCACTTTCAACAATATTACAGTTATATCGTGGCCGTCAGTTTTATTGGTGGAAGAAACCGGCGTACCAGGAGAAATGTATCAACTCTAAATTTAAATATATTACTATTTGTTTTCCAAAATATGTATCAAATCGTGGTCAAAATTACAGGAACTTATTCAATTGTGTAATAATGACATTGATTCGACTCTAAAAACCAGAATAGTGTGTATCTCTTCAATAACTTTTAAAAAACAAACCATTAGTGTTTACCTCGTTTCTGCAAAGTAACCTACGAACTATAAACGATATTTGGGATTCAAATAATACAAATTTTAAAAGTTATCATGATATATACAATTTATTAATAGATAGGAGGAACTGTATTTCAGAGCTTTCTAAGATAAAAAAGCAATCCCCGAAAAGTTCATAAAAGTCTTTAAAGGTGAAACTACAATAGTACCAGAACGTAGAGTTACCTTAAATATCAACGATAAGCTACAATTTTTAAATGAGTCAAATACAACTATATCACCTGATAAATTGATTATAAAAGTAATTCAGGAAATCTTTGAACAAAATATAAAACCAACATGTCAGATTAAGTGGGAAGGACAGTACGGGAGTAATATTGATTGGACACATATTTGGACAATATTAAAGAAAATCAAAGTTACTAATAAGGTCAAAGAATTCCAGTGGAAATATCTCCATAACATAAACTATACAGAACATAGATTGAAAAAAATGAATTTGTCAAACGAAGATGCCATCTCTGCCAAATAAGAGACAACGATGAAACGATGCAGCATCTTTTTTTTAAATGTCCTACTGTGAAAAAAATTATAAAAGTAATAGAAGCAATTTTTAACAGATCTGGAATAACAGCTAATATAGAAATCAGGGAATACAATATTATGTTAGGGCTATATGGGGGTGAGGACTTAGATGTCATTTTTAATACCGTAATATGTATCTCAAAGTGGGAAATATGGAAAATACGTAATAAGGTGAAATATAACCAATCCCAGATTGGAGATCAAACAATTTTCAACACTTGGAAAAATCATTTAAAAAAACATTTACAATGCATATTACAAACTTCGCATACTAATGAAATTGATTAAAATAAATTATAACTTTTTCGGAATAACATATGAGTATTTATTATTTATGAACATAAAGTTAATGCATGGTAATAATTGTATCGTCTAATTGTGTATATTATAATGAAATGTAAAAACAAATGAATATGAAATATGTTTAAGTGGACTTTTTATTTAATATTTTCACTTGCTAAATAAGGGTAATAACAAAATTACCGAACTCCGAACAATCTTACAAAGGGAAAGTCAAAACTCATAATTATATAAACAGACAAAATCAGTCAACAACCGGAAAACTGTGAAAACCGTAATGACCCTGACTTGGTACAGGCTGGACAAGTGATATTTATGTAAAACAGGGACCCTTAATGTACACTCCTGGGTCATGAAGGTTATTGTAAACAGGAGATTTTGAATAAACTATATTATGATGCAAAAAACAAAGCAAAAAAAAAACGAAATATAAACGGTTACGGTTAGGGTGTTTAACGCCACTTTCAACAATATGTCAGTTATATCGTGGCGTCAGCTTTATTGGTGGCGGAAACCGGAGTATCAGGAGAAAACCACTAACTTGTCACAAGTCACTTACAAACTTTATCACATAATGTATCGAATACACCTCGCCATTAGTGGGAATCGAACTCACAACTTTAGTGGTGATAGGAAATGATTGTTCATGTAGTTGTATATCCAATTACTATGCGATCACGACCACTAAGATCGTCTTTTTAATTGGAAACATGCTAACAGCTAAAAAAAGGAAAAATTAATAAAGGTTACATATGTTGACACAAACCAATTAGTTAAGTGAAAAACTACAATGTGATACATATGTTGATGAACAACAAATTTGTTTAATCAATACATACAGTTTATTGTACAAACTCCTAATTTATAATAACATAAGTAGCCCAGGGTAGCTCACTTAGTGCCCCTGATTGTTTACAAACTCATTTGTACAGGGAAAAAACAAATGAACATATTATATTTAAAAAAAAAACTGCGTTTATTTTGTGCAATATATACACACGTTTTGAAAAATGAACTATTTAACGATGTGTAAATTATTTACATAAGATGACGGCCATACAATCACAAAAAAGACACAAAAAACCCCAAAGTAATATAAATAAAATAACATGAACAACAATTAGATCAAGGGAAATGCCATTAAGGGACGAGTGAGATTTTATTGTTTAACGCCAAATGAGCAAATGTTCAGCTATATCATTACGAGAACAAAGTGCATTTTGATGTGATGATGTCCTTTTTTGTTGAATAGAATTTCCATAGTGCTGGCTCACTGAACAAACAGTCCGCGGGTAGACATGTCGTTCAACTCGGACACATGTTCTGGTCTGTGGTAACCATTACACCGCCAATGCGTTTTTTTATTTGGATATATCTGTTGAGGTGCAACAGTTACATAAAGGAAAAACTACAATATCAAACATATGTTAAAGAACAACAGTTTGATGAAAGAAAATGACAATAGGGTGCAATCAGAAAAAGGAACATCTATAAGAAAGATATGTTGGTGTACAACAATTAGATGAAAGAGCAACAATAATATTATGAGCAATTAGCAACAGTTAGATACAGGAGCAACTATAAAAAGATAATTACGTTCGTGTACAAGAATTTAGAGAAAGAGAAACTAGAACATTATGCATATGTCGATGAACAACAGTAAAGAACTTGTCTATGAGAAAACCATGCAAAATTTAAAATTTCGTCCACAAGCAAGGTTCGAAAATCAGATTTATATCATATGTGTGCTGAAGGGTAACATGTAGTGACTCCCTCAATACCATCAAAAGTGCAAATGAATCGTTCTATTTTTAGAAATAGCCATTTCTATTTTTAGAGTAAATTCAACCACCAGAGAAAGCATATTCAAGTGTAAAATTGTTCTCTTTGAATACACCGTATTGTCGATTGAAGAGGCAAATAATGTAGTTTTGTTATGTTTTAGAGGCAACTGTGACATCTTATCAACCTTTTAAAGTCAATTTAATCATTAAAGCATGCAAGTTGGCATCGTGTCAACTTTCCAAATAAGGAGAAGTAAAAAGGGATTGATCTAGTATTGTGTCCCAAAAAGTTAATAACTTGTAAGGTAACGCCTAAATTTGTTTCTTTTTGTTATTTTTATAACAGACAGGGATAAAATATTCAATATGTAGAAGGTTTTACTTTGCAAATGAGTATTATAGTACTTTTTGAACAAATGAAAAGTGGTGATTTTAGAGACTAAAAGTGGAAAAATTTTGTGACTGATAGTAGGATTTTTTCTGAAAATAATCCACCAATACTGATTGGAACTCACATTTATATTGAATCAATTACATAAAAATACTTGATAACTAATATCTGTGTTGTAGTTGGTGCAAATATAATAAAAAGGGTGAAAAGTGGCCGTAAGGAACTCCTTTTTCAAATACCAGAGTAAAATATTCCTATAATCACCCAAATATTCTTCATGTTATGCACCACATATACACTTTCCTCTCTAATTATGTAGACTGGCACATACACTGCATTAGTTTTAGTCTTAATTAACAAGTTATTGCAAAATTTAAATAAAACATCACTAAAATACCCT
This sequence comes from Bathymodiolus brooksi, assembly GCA_963680875.1. Classification (NCBI taxonomy): domain Eukaryota; kingdom Metazoa; phylum Mollusca; class Bivalvia; order Mytilida; family Modiolidae; genus Bathymodiolus; species Bathymodiolus brooksi. Next base: position 57,565,172 of record OY804584.1, on the reverse strand, counting down.
TCATGGTGCCCCATGTTTTACTTAGTTGCCTCCCCTGAAACTCTCCAATGTTTACATTAGAAATGCATGCTTGAATGAAAGGCGGTAAATATGTCATTCCTTATGACCAATGTTGGCTTAAATGTGCTTTTTAGTATAAATCAGAGTGTGTCCCATCACAACATTATGCTTCTACTGCCATATGTGTCCCAGTTGTCCAATGTAACAAGCCAACCCAAAGACATTTACGGCCTAGGCGCCCGACTTCTTGTGTATGTTGTGATGATCATGGTGACATGTGGTATTGACCTCCCCAGAATGTCTTCTTATTCTATACAGAAGTGGAATATTTGTAATAGACACTTCTATAGTAAATTTTCAAACATGTCAAACACATAGAGATGATTTTGGAGTATATTGGAAACGACAGAAGAGGGTCTACCGATCTCCATATCATCATGCTAAGAATAGCAAGAGTTATGCGAAATGTTCAAGACAAAGAGGCATACAGCCATCAACATGTAAAGATTTTTGGCTGATATCCATAACATTTCTTACAGTTGCAGCAGGTAAAAATATTATCAATTGCTAATCTATATATTATATTTTAAAAATGGGAAGGATCTAGATCTACATAAAAACATTAAAGAATTAATAACTTCAAAATGATTCTTGATTTGCTTATCATTCCCCTAAGCCTTTTGCCTTTACTGAATATTAAGATTGAAGGGAGGTACTACAACCACACAGCAATGTAAATGTACACAGGACTTGCAGTACAAACCTTTACATGACTTACATAATAACAATAAAGAAAATACATCGCCAGACTAGCTGTAAGCTTGCCACAAGTAAAGCGCCATACAAAACCAACATTTTTCGAAATATTATTATGAAGATATGTATACTATGGACGACAGTGATCACTGAGCCGTTTTATCATCTTGGTAGATGTATGGTAGGTTATTACTGAACAGATTTTGATGGGGTTTTTGTTCATCAAATTCTGTATAAATCTAGCTCTCACTTAGTATCAGTTGTTTTGATCTAACTATTATGCTAATCAAGATAAAAGGAACCAAAAGGGGGTCATTTTTTGAAATATCAAATATAACTATAGAGATAACTACCCATGAAGTTCAGGATGAACCATGACCATATATATTCTGACTCAGCATCATGCGAACAGTTGAAAGCAGTTGATATTATATTCAAAGAAGAAGGTTATGTCTGCCCTACCAGCCCCCGAACCCCATCCCCTACAAAAAATATAAACAACAACAAACAAACGAAAACTATACAAATATTGTACATCCTTGCGGTACCAGCAATAACACTTCTTGAAATATTTGGGAGTCCAGCACATTACTTATCGAATGTCTTTCAGTGTCAATCGACTCAGTGTCTACACTTTCCTCAATGTTCCGAGTTGACCTGATGCTGTCTCATTATTTAGTGCTATGCGAAGGTGTTTATTAAAGAGAATCTTCTCCTTACTATGTACTATAAAGAGAACTGTATGTGGAATTCAATAATTGTTACCACTGTCAGATGGATTGCAATAAATGATTTAATATTGTATTTTTTTCAGATTCTGACATGCAGCAGTCGTCACAATATATAGAGGTATTTCCCCAGATAACCCAAATACTCTGACTTAGAGGAAGACAATATGGCCCAAAAAGAAATATCTAATACTGCAATGAAAACATTGTCCAGACATTTTCCATCGATGAATTCAGATTAGTTTGCTTTGGGAAAGTCTATCTTAAAGTTCAATGTCATATTATTCGAAAATGATAACAGAAACTTGTCAAGTTAGTGTTACCTTAGTAGATATAGCCATCAGAACATAAACTATTTTTGCAAATTTTATCTGCTATATATTTAGACTATAATTATTGCCTAACAACCAAAATAAAACAAATTAAAGTGTTATCTTCAGAGATATAGATCTCAGAACATAAACTATTTTTACAAATTAGGAAATATTACAAAAAGGGGGGGTTTCGGTAGCTCATATTGCAGATGATATTCAAAGGCAAAGCCAAACATTTTATCTGCTATATATTTATTCTATGATTATTCCTTAGCAACCAAAATAAAACAAATTAAAGTGTTACCTTCAGAGATATAGTCCTCAGAACATAGCCTATTTTTGCAAATTAGGCAATATTACAAAAAGGGGGTTTTTCGGTAGCTCATATTGCAGATGATATTCAAAAGCAAAGCAAAACATTGTATCTGTTATATATTTAGTCTATGATTTTTGCCCAACAACCAACATAAAACTAATTAAAGCGTTACCTTCAGAGATATAGCCCTCAGAACATAGCCTATTTTTGCAAATTAGGCAATATTACAAAAAGGGGGATTTCGATAGCTCATATTGCAGATAATATTAAAAGGCAAAGCAACACATTTTATCTGCTATATATTTAGTCTATGATTAATGCCTAACAACCAAAATAAAACAAATTAAAGTGTTACCTGCAGAGATATAGCCCTCAGAACATAGCCTATTTTTGCAAATTAGGCAATATTACAAAAAGAGGGGATTTCGATAGCTCATATTGCAGATAATATTCAAAAGCAAAGTAAACATTTTTTTCTGCTATATATTTATTCTAAGCATAGTGCTTAACAACCAAAATAAAACAAATTAAAGTGTTACCTTCAGAGATATAACCCTCAGAACATAGCTTATTTTTGCAATATTGAAAAATTGGAAATTTGTCAAGTTTTCGGAGTTATCTGTCCTTAGATGATAAAGAAATAGGTCCATTTAAGTATTGACCGTATAAAGTTCCTTATGCATATATTTCATTACCACTAAGGTTTAATTAATGATGTTGTGTTATAAGTAATAAAATATGTTTCAAAACTGACCTTTTTGGCTAGTTTCTTGTCATATTAATGGGAAAATTGTAGAAATATAGGTGGCGCTTCCTATGGTCATGATATTCGAAACTTAAAAAAATAGCTGTTCCATTTGCAAATGTTGTGGTCTACCCACCAACAAATTTTGAAAAGGATTGGCCAACCTTGCTTCCGGACTGTTTTGCATGGTTTTCTCATAGACAAACTATTAAATAAAGGTAAAACTACGATAGGATAGATACATTGACGTATGACAATTAGATATTGGCACAACTATAAAAAATATGTTCGTGTACAGGAATTTAAATGAAGGAGAAACTAGAATATTATGCATGTGTTCATGAACAACAGTTATATAAAGGAAAAACTACAATATGATATATATATTGGCGGGATAAAGGAAAATGCACAACAGTTATCAAGAACTGATCGACTAAACTCTCTATTTTCAGATAAGTGTATGAACGCCTTAGCACGTAATACACCAGTTATGTTAAGCCTGTGGACAGAGGTCACCGACCTGAACCACTCTGTCACAGGAGCTTACTTTAAAATGAGACATATGTAGACAAACAACAATTGGAGGTCATGGTTATGGTGGTTAACGCCACTTTAATGAATATTTTAGTTTTATCGTGACGGTCAGTTTTATTGGTGAAGGAAACCAAAGTACACAAAAAAACAACAGACCTGCAGCAAGCCACTGACAAACTTTATCACATAATGTTGTATCGAGTACACTTCGCCTCAGCGGGATTAGAACTCGCAACGTTAGAGGTGATATGTATTGATTGCATAGGTAGATGTAAATTGGATAAAGGAAATGCGTAAATAAAATTCGTTATGGACGTTATGGACGAGGTTTAAGTTATCAAAACATACGTAAAAAGGTGAAATATAACCAATCCCGAATTGGAGATCAAGCAATGTTCAACAATTGGAAAAATAATTTAAGAAAACATTTACAATGCACATTACAAACTTCGCATATTAATGAAATTGATAAAAACAAATTAGAACTTTTTCGAAATAACATTTGAGTATTTATTATTTATGAACATAAAGCTAATGCATGGTATTAATTATATCGTCTAATTGTGTATATTATAATGAAATGTAAAAACAAATGAATATGAAATATGTTTAAGTGGACTTTTTATTTTTATTTTCACTTGCTAACCCTGGACAAGTGAGATTTATGTAAAACAGGGACCCTTAATGTCTACATTAATGTTATTGTAAACAGGAGATTTTGAATAAACTATATTATGATGTTAAAAAAACCGAAATATAAACAGTTACGGTTAGGGTGTTTAACGCCACTTTCAACAATATGTCAGTTATATCGTGGCCGTCAGTTTGATTGGTGGAGGAAACCGGAGTACCATGAGAAAACCACTGACTTGTCACAGGTCACTGACAAACTTTATCACATAATGTATCGAATACACCTTGCCATGAGTTGGAATCTAACTCACAACTTTAGTGGTAATAGGAAATGATTGCTCATGTAGTTGTATATCCAATTAATATACGATCACGACCACTAAGATCGCCATTTAAATTGGAAACATGTTAACAGTTATATAAAGGGAACAATTAATAAAGGTTACATATGTTCACACAAACCAATTAGTTAATTGAAAAACTACAATGTGATACATATGTTGATGAACACCATTTGTTTTAATAAATACATACACTTTATTGTACAAACTCCTGAATTAGAATAACCTAAGTAGCCCAGGATAGCTCACTTAGTGCCTCTTTTGTATAGGGAAAAAACAAATGAGCATATTATATTTTTTTAAAAATCCCTTTATTTTTTGCAAGATATACACACGTTTTGAAAAATGAACTATTTAACGATGTATCAATTATTTACATAAGATAACGTCCATACAATCACAAAAAAGACACACAAAAAAACAAAAGTAATATAAATAAAATAACATGAACAACAATTAGATAAAGGGAAATGCCATTTAGGGATGAGTGAGGTTTTATTGTTTAACACCAAATGAGCAAATGTTCAGCTATATCATGGCGAGAACAAAGTGAATTTTGATGTGATGATGTCCTTTTTGTTCTAGACCAACACGCTGAATATAATTTGCATAGTGCTGGCTCACTGAACAAACAGTCCGCGGGTATATATGTCGTTCCACTAGGACACATTATCTGGTCTGTGGTAACCATTACATCGCAAATGCGTTTTTTATTTGGATATATCTGTTGAAGTACAACAATTACATAAAGGAAAAACTACAATATCAAACATATGTTAAAGAACAACAGTTTGATGAAGGAAAATGACAATAGGGTGCATATGTTGTCTTACAACAATCAGAAAAAAGGAACAACTATAAGAAAAATATGTTGGTGCAGAAAAATTAGATGAAAGAGCAACTATAATATTATGAGCAATTAGCAACAGTTATAAAAAGGAGCAACTATAAAACATATACATATATTGGTGTACAATAATTTAAATAAAAGAGAAACTAGAAAACTATGCATATGTCGATGAACAACAGTAAAACAAAGGTAAAACTACGATAGGATAGATATATTGACGTATAACAATTAGATATTGGCACAACTATAACAAATATGTTCGTGTACAGGAATTTAGATAAACGAGAAACTAGAATAGTATGCACGTGTTCATGAACAACAGTTAGATAAAGGAAAAAAATTACTATAGGATAGATATATTGGCGGGATAAAGGAAAATGTACAACAGTTATCAAGAACTGACCGACGAAACTCTCTATTTTCGGATAAGTGTATTGACGCCTTAACACGTAATACGCCAGTTATGTTAAGCCTGTGGACAGAAGTCACTGACCTGAACCACTCGGCCACAGAGGCGCTTACTTTAAAATGAGACATATGTGGAGAAACAACAATTGGAGGTCATGGTTTAACGCCACTATAAGCAATATTTTAGTTTGATCGTGACGGTCAGTTTTATTGGTGAAGGAAACCAGAGTACACAAAGAAAACCACAGACCTGCCGCAAGCCACTGACAAGCTTTATCACATAATGTTGTATCGAGTACATCTGGCCTGAGTGGGATTAGAACTCACAACGTTAGAGGTGATATTCACTGATTGCATAGGTAGATGTAAATCCAACAATTGGATAAAGAAAACACGTAAATGAAATTCATATGAAAACAATAAATTGCAATCAAGTAAAATGTTATTGTTTATTACCTGTGGCCATTCTGATATTTCACTAAACATACATCCTCCTTCTTCTACTAGATTATATTGAAAGTCATTCCCACCATTTAAGTCACACAGTTGCCATGGATTTCTGTAATTTACTGATGTACAGTTTGCCAGTTTCAAACATTCTTTTACACACTTCAGGAGACTAGTTTTCTCTATTCGGTGTAGAACGTAACCAACGTTACACTTTCCAAAAGAAATAGATCCTAGTCCATAAAGATTTGGATTATTGCAATAACTAGCGTCCTTTTCACAAAATGTTAATAATGAGGATCTTGTAAATCTGACACAAATTAAAATGATCACTGTAGTTTGAATATAACCCATTCTCTAACCGTTGACTGAAGCAAATTTAACCGTATACTGCAAGCAATATTATTTCTAAAACCAGAATTGCAATTTTAAGCTTTACTGATCTTTGCATTTTCTTGAAACCTTAATGATTTATACATTCGTCATAATTATATACTGAATGGAATTGTTTTTCCTATTAATTAAACATTACGAATTTCGATTTTTATTTTGACATATGAAAAATGAATAAACTTTTCAATAGGTAAAATTGCACAACAATTTTATACGCTTTTAATTCTAAAGTGATCCAGTTCCTACTAAAACGTAAATATCAAATTAAATTTTCTGAAATATCCCTTCATCGTGTACGACACAATATTAGAAAGCCTAACAATCTTTGAGAGCAAGAAAACCATAGAACCCTAAACAGGATAGACAAAAATGGCAAAGATCACCTATGCCTGAATGAGAACCTTAGTTTTTGGAATTGAAAATTGCGATAGCAAATATATTTAATAAACAATGTCAATGTCGAAACAGTGACTATTGGGCGGATGATACCATCGGGAACTAATAGTCCACTAGCAGAGGTATGGAGCCAGTGATAGTAACAGAAAACGTAGATATCAAATTTAGTACGCAGGACACTTTTCTAGAATAACCCTTGTCAGGTACACCCAAAGCCGAAATATGAATAACAATGATTTTTTTTTATTAACACTAATATCAATCCCCAAAGGTGTAGACAACCTCAGACGGTTTTGTTTTCTCCCCTTCGGACCCTTTGGTTTAGGGGTTCGTCGTGGTAGTGATCGCATGGTAGTTGGATTTACAACTACCTCTACAATCAGTGCCTATCACCACTAAAGTTGTGAGTTCGAGCCCCACTATGGCGAAGTGTACTCTATACAACATTATGCGATAAAGTTTGTCAGTGACATACGGCAGGTCGGTGGTTTTCTCCGGGTACTCGGGTTTCCTCCACCAATAAAACTGACCGCCAGGATATTACCGAAATAGTGTTGAATATGGCGTTAAACACCATAAACTAACCACGACCATCCTGAACCTTTGTCTATCATAATAATCTATAAAAATCTAAATTATGTCACAATGACTCATCTGTTAATATTGATATACATGTTTTACCTATTAAATACAGATGTACTGTGTTGATAAAACACAATTTAGCGTAAGGTGATTCCCCCTTGAATTATCGAATGACGTGTTTTGCAATATCATGTTTATAAATTAATTAAAATTTTATCAAAAGATATGGATGAGAGTTATTTCAATTTTAGATATTTGACGTATGGTTTTACTGCATAACAGTATGTTCTAAATATTTCAGTACGTTTCTAAGGACTAATCGATTTTTCAACAGACTTTTAAAATGCATTGTGGGAAACCCATGGCTGATTACGCTATGATTACTCGCACGATTTAACTGAAATCTTGTTGAAAGAGGCAGTAAACACCAGAACCCATAACCATAGCTCTGAGTACTCTCTACTTATAATGCGTGGGTCAACATTCAGAGAAATCCTCGTTTCGCTGCAAAAAAGGCTATTAATAGTTACTGATAAAAATCATCGTTTGATATTGTGAATATACTCGTTTGAGCTGAAAAGGTTATGTAGAAACATTTCGGCCCCCAATATTTTGAAAGTAATTCCTTGAGAGCTGTGAATTGATTGACGATAAAGAAAGTCGTCTTGAACTATCAAAGTATTTGGAAACGACCACGTTACTACCAGGATTTCTCTGCCAGTTGAGTCCCGCTGATGAGTGCAGAGAAATCAGAGCATAATCATTTGTGTTACTGAAGATGACATAAAGAGGACAGGTATTACGAAGGGACTAGAGAAACCCGTGCTACCTCCCGGTCATGTACAAGTGTTAGTCTTCGGAAGCGCTGACCACGTCATTGGTGCTATGCTTGCGAATGCGGTAGATCGTTGGTCCGAGCCCCGATCGGGTCAAACCAAAACTGTGAAATTGTTATGTGTTGCTTCTCCTCCAAGCACGCAATATTAAGGAGAAAGAGCAAAGACTGGTAGGCTATGAATCAGAATGATATGTCTGAGTGGAGCGACATGTCTAACCGCGGACTGTTGTTTCAGTGAGCTAGCTCTATGTAAACTCAACTCAGCGTGTTTGTCAAGAATAAAGCTGACCTCATCTTCATCTCATTGAAAATTAACCATGATATATCGGGAAACGGTTTATGAAAGGCGTAAACTTTTTCCTGTTTAAAAATTTCAAATATTCCTTATAATTAAATTTTTACACCAGATTTTAATGATTTCTCGATTTTAATTACGATTATTTCAGGGGCCTATTTGAATTTGTTTGTGACGAATGAATGCGTTGGCGACGTCACAATACCAACCCAAGTTATCATGTATAATCAATCTTACTCCAGGCAGATCAGCCAATCAGATTGCAGTATTCGGATAAATTATTGATAAATATATCGACAGAGGTTGGTTTCACACACGTTCTCAATATACAATGTATGGTTTTATCTTTTTAATGTTTCTTTTATTTGTATATATAATCTGATTGTTTTATAGACAAGTATGTTTTACGTTGTATTTCTAATGGTCTTGTAGGTGTCAAAGTTAATAATACAATTTGTTCACCCCACGATATAGCTGAACTATTGCTAAAGTTAGCGTTAAACACCAATCAATGAATCAATCTTTAGTTTCATGAACAAATATTATGAATATATACTTTGTGCTAATCAATTCCAGCAGTCTTCGATTTCATGGCAATCAACTTTATGGTCAATGACAATACCAGCTTTAATTTCATGAATAACATAAGCGTAACGCTAATTGATACCAACAGCCTTCCATTTCATGTATGAATATAAAAGTAGTTTTAATTAATACAAGTCTTCCGTTTCATGGTAGTCAACTAATACCATTCTTTTATTTCATGATTGATTGATTGATTGATTGATTGGTGTTTAACGTCTAGTGCGGAATTGTTCAGCTATATTCAGGAAGAGATCATTTAAAAATTTAAACGCCACTGGACTCGAAACAAGGAAAGGTGATGGATAGGAACGGATAATTTAGGCAGTGCAACAGGTCTCCTATGGGCCACTCATCATGAGCTGTTACATTGGGTTCTTTAACGTGCGAAGAGGGTGGCAATCGCTCAACACAGGACCTCGGTTTTATTTACGTCTCATCCGAAGAACGGGTTGATTGTGAATTTATACATCCTGCACAACCGACGGACGCCCCTTCAAGCCGAAGAAGCTCTCGGTCCCATTTATATACTTCGGGGTTCCCGCGGGGTTGACCCCTTTCAGGGGACTAGTGCCTCTAGGGCGGAGAAACTTGGTGCCTATTCTACCCCCGGCACAACCTCTGGGAGGGGGTTGTACAAATAAAAGAAATATTAAAAAAATAAAAACCATTCATCTAGAACATTTGTTATATAACTATATGTTTGTATATAAATCAATTTCTTTTAAAACTTGCAAAATTGTGTCGCCTGCGACATTTGTAAATAAATTAGATAAACTGTTGGCATTGTAGAATGTCTGCCGAACATCGGCAACATCCACACAATCAATCAAGACATGTCTTAATGAACAATTAGAATTCCACTTAATACATTCCGGTCGTTCCTCATTATTTATCAAATAGCTATGAGTAAGTCTACTATGACCTATGCGACATCTGGTCAAGACTACCTGTTCCTTCCGATTTTTTACCGTAAGAACAAGGAGTCTTGCCAACTAGGAAATGCATTTCCTGTAATTTGTTATGAATTTGCTGGTCCCAGCTATCTTGCCAACGTTTTAAAATATATTTCACTATCAAAGGTTTAATATCTGAATAAGGAATAGAACAATTGGATACATGATCATCCAATGCGTTCTTGGCTTCCCGGTCAACGACTGTGTTCCCATGGATGCCTATATGACTAGGGATTCATGTGAAAATTATATGTTTACCAATAGCAACAAGGCTTTTATAAATTTCAACAATTTTTAAAATAAAAGTGTTTTTAGTTTTACAACTCTCAATTGCAAACAAGCAAGAAAGAGAATCGGAACAGATCATGAATTTACTCTTTTCAGAAGAGGCAACGAACTTCAAGGCAAGAAGAATTGGCAAATCGTTCACATTGTTGGTGTGTGTGTGTTTTCTCACCAGTCGGCTAATAGCTTTGAAGAACATCCCTGTTGTATGCATGGCGAGTATTTGCCATCGTTGTGCTTCTGATATTCGCCTTCGTACCATCCTGACTGAGAATGAATAATATATTTAAAACACCGGACTTAATTAACCAAATTCGAAGCGTGAACATACTGAATTGTGAGTAATGCGTGAGAGGCATGGTTCACGTGCATGACTAGTCGATATTAGAAATAATGGGCACACCTGTGTGAGCACATATTTTTAATGGAACCTTGTTCTTGCTATAATATATATAAATATTAGAATCTAAACTTAGTGTAGCTTATTATGTTTTGATATATCAGGGGGTGCTTAACTGTTTTCTTTGTGTATATATACAAACTAGGAGAGAGGTTACTAAGAACTAAGAGCCTGGTAGAAAAACATCAGTAGTAATATCACTTCTGAAATGACAGAGTTTCTTCCATGTTGGTGTTCTTTTACTTGAACTGTTTGCTTGTTATTAGATACAGTGGAATAATTGTCTTTGTTATTGAATAACACCCACAATTACAGGTACTAACCCACATAAATTATATATAATGATGACGACAGAGGTAACTTTTATTAATTTAAATCTAATTGGTTTTCTCTTGTATTGACATATTAAGACTTCCTTCCCTTTTTACTACATGATCAGGGTCGGAGGAGGAGAGGTGTATTTTGTGTTTTGTTTTGTTTTTTTTTTGTTTTTTGTTTTGTTTTTTGTTTTTTGTTTTTTTATTTTGAGGAGAGAAACATTTAAGATTGGAAGAATAAAGAAAATAATATTTTACTATTCTGAGCAAGTCTACCCATTAGGTTAAATTTTCATGATGTACTTAATCACCAGGATGCATGACAATTTCCTTTCGACGATTATTCACGACGGAAATTAAAAACTTAAACATATTTTTAGGACGATTTGATCATAAGAGAAACAAATTATGTTACCATTGGATTATGATATTACTCCTCTTTCGATTGTAAAATTGTAAAATATAAATATCTCGAGAAATATCGTAATCCCCAGATCATCTTCAAGGATTTTGAATCTCTCTCTGGGAGCGTTCAGAACGTCTCAAGTTGAGAGTCTATATGTTGAATCAAAACAGCCTTCACTTGAATATAGGCACATCAAACTTAGTATGCAGTCTATCACCACATTGAAGGCTTATCCTTCAAATCCTGCATACGACTTTGATTTTAATCATTTAAATGAGAATGTGTATAGCAAACAATCCAATACAATTCAATCTTTTGTACTTCGAAGACAATCACACTTTGATAATTCTGATCTATATTTGGATATGACATAATGTAGAAATCCCCCTCCCTATTCCACTGCGGTATGATTACTAAAGTTGCACAAAGGTGGCACATTGAAACTCGAAAGAGTCATGCACAATTGCAAAGAAAAATCTAGGATATATTTTCCCACTGATCCGGTTTACACAATGTGGTACAAATAAAGAAAGTCAATTCTGGGTCAGAACATTTTATATATTCATCATAATTATTATGTTATATGGAATTAATCTCAATATGGAATACAATTGTACAATGATTCACACTACTACAAATAAAATGTAAATACAATTTTTATATTTATTCCAATAGCACTACTTAGTAATGGTCACTCATATTTTTCCTGAATTTCTAGAAAAAGGGAGAGGAAAGTAACCCTGGGTTAGATTTGTCGTTATGGTGGGAATAATTGCCTCTCTAAAAAATGTACTATAAAAAAACTGTTTCTTTTCTTACTTTGTAAATTTCTGTTCTGTTATATACTGTATATATCTGTTCTTTCTAATATTCTTTGACATTACACACAATTTCTTCTTTTACTTCTATTTGGCGCTTGTCTGTTGTTCTGGCAGTATACTTCGGAGAAAAGCGAATTATTCACCATTATCAGAATTGCTGCCCTTTCTATAGTCTTTCCCTCAGCCACAGTAGCCAATGAAAATCCCCTATTTGCCAAATACAATGGAAGATCGGTGAGCAAGATGCTCCTATATCGGATAGGATTTTTAGATCTAACCCCGCAAGTAAGAATTTGTCTTTTACTTAAGCATTATTCCTTTATTAAACAAATGTTTTTGGAAGCGGGGATAATAATTATTAGGTCCGACTTTAGTTTAAATTGACGCAATCGATGCCAAACAACGCGGACGCTGGATTTACTGTGAGAAAAAATGCCGATTTCTATTAAGATTAAGGGTTGGAATCAAAATCTGAATGTTTTAGGAATCATAATAATAATGTTTGAAACCAAAACACTTTTCTTTATAAAAATATAATTCAACGGTCACGTGACCTGTAATTTTACTATAATGAATAGGAAGTGGGTCATCGGGGAACATTTCTAAGTTGAAATGCACGAACTTATTGTAAACCCAGTTCGAAACAATTTATAACTGTTTTCCTTTAGAAAAATGACAATGATATAATTACATTTACCTAATTTAGGCGAACTACTGAACATTTTGTGTCCATTACTTTTTCAAAACATATAATCAATGTTTTACCAAGTTTGTTAAAATATGTACCTTTGTAAACAATATATAACAATAATTACAATCAGCTTCATTATAATCATAACAGTTTTGGAAGCTAAATTAATAAACAATATAAAGCAAACTAATGACAATAGGGTCACTACAATAACCCCTATTCTAGTTCCTGAAACCCCCCATGGTTAAATGCAAAAACTACATTTAAATCTGAGGCAAACCCTTGACTAAATCAGCAACATTTGACTGAAATTAGATCAGTATCATCGGAATACTCTACAATTTATACTGATGGCTCTAAGGATGGTGATAGGGTAGCATAGGCAGCTCTGTTTGGACAGCAGGTCGATTCTCTTCGATTACCATCTGCCAGTTCTATCTTTATTGCAGAGGCTAATACAATACGTCTTGCTTTGAAGTTCGTTGCCTCTTCTGATGAGAGTAAATTCATGATCTCTTCGGATACTCTTCCTTGCATGTTAGAAATTAAATGTTGACCAGGAAGCCAAGGACACATTGGATAACTCAATATCAAAATTGTTCTATTCAATACACATATTTTAAGCCTTTGATAATAAAATATATTCTAAAACGCTGGCAAGATAGCTGGGACCAGCAAATGCATAACCTATTACACGGATTACATTCCATAGTTGGAAATTAAGACTCCTTGTTCTTACGGTCAAAATCCAAAGGAACAAGTAGTCTTGACCATATGTCGTATAAGACATAGACGATTGACACATAGTTATATATTAAATAATGAAGAACGACAGGAAGGTTTTCCGCGTAATTCCAATTATTCACTGAAACATGTTTTACTTGACTGCGTAGATGTTTCTGATGTTCGTCAGACATTCTACAATGTCAACAATTTAACTGATTTATTTACAAATGTCGATACAATTTTAAGCTTTAGAAAAACAGATTTATATAATAAATTATAAATGCATAACATAAGTTCTAAATAATTTGCTTTTATCCTTTTAATTTTACTTTTATTTGTATATATAACACAATTGTTTTAATAAACAAATGCTTTATTTCTAAGAGTAGATGTGGAAATTTATTTGTAAAATTTGTTCATGCCACGATATAGCTGAAATACTGCTACAGTTGGTGTTAAACATCAACCATGCGCATCCAGTTTTTGAAAATGCTTGAAAAAAGTTTCGAGTAGAACGGCTTGTCATGAAAATATCGTCCTGAATATACTACTAGCTGAAATACTATTCGCTGGACGTTAAGCAATGACCAATCCATCCTAAACATATCCTTTGGATACAGGAAAATGGCTTTTATGCGATTCCTCAAATATCCCTCCATGACAACACAATCACGTTTGTGTTATAATGTATATGGAATTTAATACGCATGCCGCTTTTCCGGAATAACCTTCATCAGGTACGCTCAAAATAGAAAGATTGGAAAGCCAAATAATTTAGGGAACAATAATACCAAGGGCCCTAAATAGGATAGCCAGAAATCGGCTACGGTCGCCTATGTCTGAGGGAGGAGGACGTTAGTTTTATTAATAATTACATTATTTGGGAACTACCAACAAAATTATCTATCTACTCTACGAAAAGGCGGAGGAGGGAGTTAATCACTGAATAACAGATATTATAATATCTATCTGCTTTTAATTTTGTAATCACCGATATTCATGGGTACACATTATTATATCTATGTTATATTTAATAATACAGACAAACTGTATTAAGAGGTCATCTTTGAGACAAGAAAAAAGTGGCCATATAAGACAGGTGACTTCTTAAAAGAGGTTAAATTAATATGAAAGTTTCAATGACTGGAGAAGACAAAGGTGACCTTTGAATACAGGTGACTGATCAATGGAGGTGACAGGTTTGGCTGTATATGTTTAATTGGCAAAGTCAATAATGACATAATCGTTACCTTGCTGAAGGTGCTCAGTATTTGATAGAAGAAATGTATTGTTATTCATGATCAAAACACCGTTATATGTATATAAACACAGCTATAATTTTAAATGTTTCTTTTAATTCGCCTCATCATCATTTTTGTTTTCATAAAAGAACAATATTATCCCTTCCAATTATACCAAGCCATGCCAACAGCATACTCAGTATAAGTTCCATTCAAATACAGTCCGTTTAAGTTGGCACGGTGACACTTATTATACCACCATCCCCCTTTATACACAGTACCACAATTCGTTCCAGAAGAGTCGTTGTCGTGATCCTTTGTGCTGAACTTTTGTCCGTTATGCTCCACCAAACTTCCGTTGTGCCACGCCTAACTGTCTCCTATAATAAAATAAAAATGGAGTATTATGACTGTTATCTTAACTAAGTATAACTTATTTTTGGTGGTGAAATTTTCTCCGTTATGCAGCACCATAAGGTTCCCTACAATAAAATAAAAATGGATTATTATTTGTGTGGTGAACTTTTTTCCGTTATGCCATGCCCTACTCTTTCCTGGAATAAAATAAAAAATATTGTCTCGGTCGTGGTTTATAGGCGGGTGGCTTAAATATCATTTTCACACGAAAATACAGCATATATATTTGTTCCGCTGACGTATCACGTTATACAATACAACTAATTACCCGCAGTTCCGTTGTATCCACTAATGTCAAGGGAGTATTTGGAATCGGGTCCATCAACCTTGAAATGACTGTAATCTGCATACTTAGATTGACCTTCTGTGTCTGTTAATATTACACGCAGTTTGTAACTGTCAGAACCAGTCAATTGTGAGAGATACGAATTACCTAGAAATACAACGAAATTTATTTACATTTGTGTCACAGAGTATGAGATAGCATATATCAGACTAATATAAGGAATATTACACGCAGTTTATAACTGTCAGAACCAGTCAACGTTGGGTTGTAGTTTTATTACTCTCAGAGAGCCGTGTAATAACCTACGACCTAGAATTGCTAAGGTTGGCGTTAAATACCAATCAATCGATCAACGACCTAGTTTGTGATATTACATGGCTTCATGTTACAAATCATTTATGTCACCGTTCTCGGAGTTAAACTATCACGCTTCGCATTCGATTGTTCAGCCGTTTAACTCGGAAAACTGTCGTATAAATATTACATAATAATAGATTATTATATGGCATTTTTCATATTACATGTCATATCAACCCTCGACCCATATTAGTACTCGGTCCGTCGTCCCTTGGGCTAGTATGGGTCGAGGGTTGATATGACATGTAATATGAAAAATGACATATGATAACCTATTTATCATATACAGACTGTGGACAAAAGTATTCGTACGATTCCAATATTCCCTATATATTTCATATTTATCTCAAAATTACCCTGAAGTCAATTCATGTCTGATCTTGATCATTTATGTATCAATTAAAACATAATTTAATGTATTTTTACTCTATATTTCCAAATTATTTTCTATGATGAACATTATAAGAACACAGAAGTTAAGCACAACTAATTTTTTTTTTTTTCGAAACAAGATGCAATAATAGTACTTTTGCTGACAGATTATTTAAGTCTGTGTTTAAATCATGACAATTTGAAAAAAAGATTACTATAAACTACATATCTTTCTGCTTTTGTTGATAAAATAATTATCGAAATCGGACATGCATTGACTTCAGGATAATATATTAAACAACTAGTTGTATATGAAATATATAGGAAAAATCGGAAGTGTCCAAAAACTTTAGACTACTGTCTGTACTTTAATGCGTATTTCTGAGAGCTGGTCATTTTCAGAAACCATAGCTTGATATGGGATATGATGCAATAATGTCATATTAGGTATAAATGGATGCGAAGTAATTCTTCATTAATTTCAGATCATACTCAGTTTTCGTACTTGTGTTTCTGTTTTTCTTTTGATTTATGAAGCCAGCAGTGTCATCATTCATTGCATAACGAGCATTTTCCAAGTTTTCTCCGTTATCCATTTTGACAGTAGCAGACGACGGAAGTACACAAAGATATATCAATAACGAAAACTGATCGCACAAAAAAAGTGAATTCCAGGGGAATCAATATTTCAGCAAAAAAAAGACGTTATAATTGTATAAAACAAAATACTCGATCTCATTCAAAATATCCGGTCGCCATTTTGATGTAATACGGTACACATTATTACACCCCCGCAACCCCCCCCTCCCCCCCCCCTATGTAATACGGATCACGTTATTACACCCCTGGGAGATATGACTTGTTGAATACCGAATTTATCACATATGCAAATTAAACATATCTTGAGTAAGTATATGATAAACAACCATATTATATAAGTGCATGTATATTTGTGAATATTGAATATAGTTTTTGTGCATATTGGTTTGTTGTCGTGTTATCTCGGTCACATGCTACTCTGTTTACATGATATTTGCTTACATGTTATTTTGTTTGCATATTGTGTTTTTTTTCGTGTTTCTATGCTTACATATTATTTTATTAACATTGTTTTCTTCGTGTTTCTATGATTACATATCATTTTATTTACATTGTTTTTTCTTAGTGTTTCCATGTTTACATATTATTTTGCTTACATGGTAATTTTTTACGTTTTTTTCATGTTTCTATCTTTACATATTATTTTGTTTACATTGTAATTTCTTTATACGTTTTTTTCGTGTTTCCATGTTTACATATTATTTTGTTTACATTGTAATTTCTTTACATTGTTTTTTTCCGTGTTTCTATGTTCACATGTTATTTTGTTTACATTGTAATTTCTTGATATACTTTTTTCGTCTTTCTATGTTTACATATTATTTTGTTTACATTGTAATTCCTTTACATGTTTTTTTATGTTTCTATGTTAGCATGCTCTTTTGCTTGCATATTAATTTGTTCACATGTTATTTTGTTTGCACGTAATTTGTTTTGGATTATGATGGAAGTAATACAACTGAGTTCAGAAACCCCCAATCACGTTTGATCTAAACTGTTTTATAAAACATAAACGTACCGAGCCAGAACTCATGTCCAAGATATCCAAATCATATGTTAACCAGTCACGATAAAAATCTACCGATCTATTATATCTTTGCTGAAAGACCTGCAAGAACAAGGTAGTACATAGGAGATACGTTGCAAATTAAAATATTTTTATATTTGTTAATGGATAGAAAGTTTGAAAAGTTATGGTCAAAAATACCAACAAAGCGAAATAATAATTACTTGCTTGACCCATTACCTTTAGCGATCTCATATGTTTTTTTGGAAAAAATATCTATCATAGACATGAAAAGTTAAAATAATGCAAAAGAATAAACAGTGTTAACAGAGTCAGTTAAATATCACGAGGCATTTAGGAATGGACAACCAAGAAGCTATTGTGACACTGGGTAGAATAAACAGAACAGAGACACACAAAATAATCACACACAACACAGAATACCAAAAAGATCAGCAACACTGTTTCCAGCAAAATCAAGGCGGATGAACCCAAATTTCTGCAACAGATCAATAGTTCTGGATGCTTATAAGACACACACAGTGTTATGAACGTGTTCTTGCTGGAATATTGCTCCATACTGTTAAACAACATTCAATCAATCAATAGTACCTTACCGTCCATCCCTCATTGTTTGTTGACCAATCACAATACACATCAAATCCAATTCCTCCAATGGGATATATTCGATAAACTCCGGATTGCTTTTCCACTATGTCATCGCAGTCTACTGGTTTGTTATGTTCTCCGGTAGCAACTAGACGAAAGAAACAAAATGTGAAATGCTATTTAATTCATTATACTTTTATCAAATGATTTTTGTTTATGTTGTGTTGTGTTTTTGTTTTGTTTTTCTTCGTCTTGTGTGACCTATGCTGCCAGTTTCTCTGGAGTGTCCATTTTTGATCGTCCCCTCGGTATTTTCTAACGTTTTTGCGATTGTTTTATACAAAGCTAATGGCCTTGTAGTTGTGCAGGTGGCGTTAAGCACCGATGAATCAATCATGTTTATATGATAATATATTTTCTAAAGTTTTGAGAAACCATTAATATCTCCATTCACTTATTGATAGGATCCTATTAGATATAAGCTCAGTAAGTTTTTTGGTAGACTTACTACAAATCCCTTTCTTATTAATAACCCATTTAAGTAAATTGATGCTATGAAGGTTGAAATCTTGACTGACCACTTATATTTATTATATACATGTTAAATGTTGTGAGGAAATACAAGTGTGCAGCCAAGATTTGAGCTTTCATTGCACCTTTTTAAGGGGTTATCCTATGTTTAATGTCAGCATGTATGATTTGTAATCAAATCACAACAAACAAATTACCAAAGCATTAACTAGTTCCAATCCAAAAAGTGCAGAAACAGATATAAACGGCACTCCCCCTAAAAACAAACAACATAATATGGGGCATGACGTTACACTAGTTTCATTGGTTGCCCGTCCAAGCATCCAATCTTAGGGAAAAAGCATTTACCCTTTTAGGGGGACACACTTCTAAATGAGCAGGTTGTAGTAAAGAACGCCGAGTTATCATTTAAAGTCTGAATACATACTGCAAGCACCAGCGTAACGTAACGCATGAGTTTTGGCTTAATGCTACCAAAATGGGGAAAATTGCTTTGAAATCGATTTGCAAACATTTTATACCAAATAAACATAGCTGAATGATATCACAAAAAATAATTACTGTATTTATTGATTAATGCTTAGTATCCAGCGAAGTATGTAAGCTATATTCAGGAAAGAACAAATTCAACAGTCTATAACAACGAGATAGAAAAGAGGGGGATGTGAGCCAACAGGGTCAACCACTTCTGATTGTCGCTGGTTTTAATAATTGGATAGGAACGACATTAAATATAGTGTTTTGTAATGGCTACAATGCGCCTATTCTTTCTTAGAAATCTACAAAAGAGGTCTTTTGCGTACAGGGAGCTTGACACTTCCCAATTACGTTACCTAATATAGTCCACGGTTAGACTTTCCGTATCATAATTTAACAACCTTCCCCACTCTATCGAGATCACTCACCCTATCCGACACCTAGGGACGCGCTTACTGATCAACTATGCTGGGTTCAGGCATGTAAATCTTCACCAGTACCCAGTCTCAATTACTATATGTATGTTTGAACATTTTGCTACTATGACATCTTTCATTAGCTATATAAACAATGATGTGATACAATTGCTGGTATTGTATGCTTTGCACATGCCTTCATTCCTGAGTGATTTATAGAGCATCTTGATACATATATGCAAAGTATTGCTTCAATGAATTATTTCGTAAATGTTTTATCAGGAAAAATTAAAGATATCAAGGGTTAATCAGAACCAGTGGACAATACAATGACTTTGTTTTAAAATAGGCAACACACAATAGTCGGCAAAATATTACATAGAATAACCAAAAAAAAACAATAAAACAGGTGATCAATTATGCATGAGGAAAGGACATGATGATGATTACAACAAACGGAACATATCCGTAAACAGCTATGACACGTACATTCCGGCAAATGAAGTCATTGTGAAATTTTCGAAGTGATTACTAGGGGCCCTCGATTTAGTAGCTTAATTTATCATGATATGAACCACATTCTCTGACAATATCGTTGGCAAGAATTATCATGCTTTGCTATTATAGAGTCCATTTTGTATCCCGGTTGTGAAAGAATACAATATCTTGCCCTCGTGGAGATCATGTAGAATCCAGCATGTCGTGGAATACAACACTTGATTGCAAGGGAATTCATCTGATATCCAGGTTGTCATAGTTTATAATAATTGCTATCATGGAGCTCATTATTTATCCAGGATAGTTGTCATTAATTATAATTGTTTGTTCTTATTAAACTAGTTTAATCCACCCACTTTTTTTAAGTGACCTTACCAAGCTAAGAAAGAGAGCTGTCGTGTATTTGTGTGTTGAATTTGCCTCTTTCTACGGTTTGCTTTATTGGATAAGGGTAATAACACAATTATCGAACTCCGAACAATCTTACAGATGGAAAATCAAAACTCATAATTATATAAACAGACAAAATCAGTCAACAACCGGAAAACTGTGAACACCGATTTGAGAACTGTTTCGACACAGTGGTATTTTTTTCATATAATACTTTATTGTGTATTTTGATAGCCATGGGTTACACTAATTGGTTCTAATGTAGTACATGTTGTGACCGTCCAGGTTGTCCATTTTGAATCCAAGTTGTCACAGTTTACAATAATAGGTCCCCATGTAGTGCAATATGGAATAAAGTGTGTCATGGATTACAATAAACGTAGTAACAATAAAAAAAAAACGAATGGACAATCGAGACACAGGTTACAATGGTTTGGTTTTATGGTGCTTAAAACCACTTTCAACAATATTTCAGCTATAGTGTGGCGGTCAGTTTTATAGAGAAAACCGCAAAATACCACCGATCTGTTGGGGTACAATGGTAGTTCATTTTGTATCCATTTTGTCATGGATTATAACTTGGTCTTACAATGTTTTATGTGTTATATCTGTTTACCATTCGTATATAACTTCATTATTTGGTGCAACAGGAACACCATCTCTTATATGTGTACATAAATACTGTACATCACTAGGGAAGTTAGTGTTTGTCCTTTCTCTTCTGGTCATTGCATTGTATATCCTTCCTTTGTTTCATACTTTTGATTAGCCCTTCAAACTTTTTTAAGCTCCATTTTGTATTGTTTGTAGCAAATTTGATTAAGACATAGCTTTACATTAACTAACAAAAAGTGATAGAAAATCGAACATAGTTCAAATTAAATGTATCCCATAGGACAAAACCTTTAAAGATTACTTGAAAATGCATATATTGTAATAAGTTTGTGTGATATTTGACCCCAAAAAAAGACTATTTTATTACTAGAAGAACATTCAAACATAACATTCCAAGATCCAAGATGGCTGCAGACGGCAAATGGACGTCCGGTCATTGGATATCCAGTTTAACATCTATGCTTAATACCACGACCTACATTCCTATATAAACCAAATTTCTCAATTATCTCTGCATTTGGAACACGTGGTGCTTCTGGACAATCTAAAATATATTTGTTTTGATATATGAAATATTGAGGGGGACGGTTAGTGGTATTTCTGTTTTAATTCCAGTTATTATGCATTATAATGCTTCAAATAAATGTATATACCGCTAAGCACGCAGCATTAAGGAGAAAGCGTAAATACTGATTGGCTCGGAATCAGGACGATGTTTCCGATGGGAATTACCTGTCTATCCGCGGACTGTTATTTCAGTGAACTAACACTATATAAATCCAAATTAGCATATTAGCCTAGTACAAAGGCGTTAAACAACAATTACTCGCTCAGTTGTTGTACGTGTAGGCATAGGTCCATATCACTACCATTTGAAAGTAAAATTGGGATTGAAAATAAAAAAACGGTGAAAGGTGTTTTATGGAACTTTCTTTGTATATTATTCCCCTTTCCTTTGTTGAACGTGTACATGTAATATCCATACCATTACCTCTAAACGTAAATTTTTGATTCAACATAGCAAATTGTGAAAGGCACAATAAGAAGAGTTTGAAGATACAAAAGGTAATCAGAATCCGTATATCGAAGAAGAACAAAGAACACAAAGGCCAAAAGAAAAAGGACAAAAGGACAAACAACACACGACAAGACCAACGATCGAGTAACAGGAATCGGAGGTGAACTCATGTGCTCTGGAAGGGTAAGCAGTTCCTGCTCCACTAGTGACATATGACGTGTTAATCTAGTTACAAACCGGTGATAAGTCATGAATGAGGAAAGGCCAAGGAAGTATTTACGACAAGTGGAACATATCCGTGGTCATTTGTTACACAGATATTCCTAATAGGTCAACCAAGTCATGGTGACGACCGTAAAACGTCCGAAGTGATGAACCCTTGGTTCAGTAGCTTCCTTGTTAGCAACAACCCGAGGACTCTATCAAGGAAATCCTGATAGGAACCACAAGCTCTTAAATATCGTAGCAACTGAGAGATATATACTTCACATACAGGTGCTGCTGGAATGTTGCTACATATAAATGGAAAGTTAACAATGGAAAAATTGAAATCATCTCTTTTGTCATAAAGTTTCGCTTTTAACAGCCCCTCACTGTGAATTTCGAGGTGTAGGTCAAGGTATGAAGCAGACCTGTCTGTATCTGTGGTATCCTTTATTTCAAGCTCAATAGGATAGATGCAATCAACGAAATCGCCAAACCTAGAGTTATATACAGAAAGGACATCATCAATATAGCAGAGCGTGAAATTAAAGGATCGGCTAGCTTCTTTTTGTTTTTCTTGAGAAGCCCCTGTATGAAGTCTGCATCATGCAAATAATGGAACAAGTCGGCAAGAAGAGAAGCACAGTCTATGCCCATAGGTATGATGTCTCTCTTTTGAAAAACACGTCCACCAAAGATGACAACTATGTTGTCAATCAAACTCTGGAGCATGTTGATGATATTAGTTTCAGAGAACTTTGTGGTAGAATCAGAGGTTGTTTTCTTTAACAAAATAAGGTAAGTCTAAACAAACACCAATCCCAATATGAATATATTTAAGTTCAACTGTTTCTACTCTAAACAATTCAAACCATAACTTTCATGTTTATCCGGATGGTACATGGAATACTATCACATAGTGTGTTGAACCAACAACTAAACAGCTTCAATGACATATAGGGGCCGTCGAGGTCGTGATCGTATGGTGGTTGGTTTGACAACTACATGTGCAATCAGTGCATATCACTACTGACGTTGTGACTTCGATACCCGACGATGATACAACATTATGTGATAAAGTTTGTAAGTGACTTGCGACATGTCGGTGGTTTTCTCCGGTTTCCTCCACCAACAAATTTGACAGCCACCATATTAATGAAATATTATTGAAAGTGGCTTTAAACACCATAAACCCTCAACGAAATATTGTATTACAGTAAAACCTGCCTAAACTAAACCTGTATAATCCAAACTTTAAATGAAGTCCCAATGTAGGAAATATGCTTAAACCAAACACCTGTCTATTCCAAACACAAATGTGGGTCCGAATGAAGTTCGGAATGTACATGTATTGTGATCGGGATTATATTGGGAAATCACAGACACCTTTGTTGTCAAATTTGATTTTTATAAATTTGCCAAAAAATATCGTAAAATATAGAAGATAAAATACTTACACTTCAATGTACACTCAAACTTTCCATCCGATGTTTTACTTTTACACATACTTCCTTCTGTGCAGTTATGTCCAGCACATGACCCCGCTAGAGCCTGAAACATAACAATATAAAACGAAAAATAAACGGTTACAGTTAGGTTGTTTAACGTCATTTTCAACAATATTTCAGTTATATCGTGGCGCTCAGTTTTATTTGTGGAGGAAACAGGAGCAGCTGGTGAAAATCACCGACCTGTCGCAAGTCCCTGACAAACTTAATCACATAATGTTGTATTGAGTACACCACGTCATGAGCGGGATTCGAAATTACCACTTTGGTGGTGATATGATAAGTAATAACATTAAGGAGTGAGTGAACTATTATTGTTAAACATCAAATGAGCAATTTTTCAGCTATATCATGGAGAGAAGAAAGTACATTTTATGTAATGATCTCCGCTTTGCATTAAGCCACACGATGAGTTGAACTGTTATATAGCTATCTCACTGAACCAACAGTCGTCGAGTAGACATGTCCTTCAACTCAGACACATTAATTGGTCGATGGTAACCATTACACCGCCAATTCGTTGTTTAAATGGATATATATGTGTTGAAGTACAACAGATAAATAAAGGAAAAACTACAATATCAAACATATGCTAAAGATGAAGGAAAATGACAATAGGGTGCATATGTTGTCTTACAACAATTAGAAAAAGGAACAACTACACGAAAGATATGTTGGTGCACAAAAATTAGATGAAAGAGCAACTATAATATTATGAGCAATTAGCAACCGTTAGATAAAGGAGCAACTATAAAAAGATACATATGTTGGTGTGCAAGAAATTAGATAAAGGAGAAACTAGAAAATTATGTATAGGTCGATAAACAACAGGTAAATAAAGGAAAAACTACCAAATGATACATATTTTGACGTAAAACAATCAGATATTGAAACAACTATAAAAAAATATGTTCATGTACAGAAATTTAGATAAAGAAGAAACTAGAATAGTATGCATTTGTTCATGAACAACAGTTAGATATAGGAAAAACTACAATAGGATATATATATTGGCGGGATAAAGGAAAAATAACAACAGTTGATATCAAAAACTGACAGATGAAACCATGTGTTATTCAGATAAGTGTATGGACGCCTTAACACGTAAGACGCTTATTATGTTAAGCCTATGGACATAAGTCACTGACCTGAACCACTCGGCCACACAGGAGCTTACTTTAAAATGAGACATATGTAGACAAACAACAATTGGAGGTCATGTTTTTGATGTCTAACGCCACATCAAGCAATATTTTAGTTTTATCGTGACGGTCAGTTTTATTGGTGAAGCAACCAAAGTGCACAAAGAAAACCACAGACCTGCCGCAAGCCAATGACAAACTTTATCACAATGTTGTATCGAGTACACCTCGCCTGAGCGGAATTAGAACTCACAACGCTAGAGGTGATATGCACTGATTGCATAGGTAGATGTAAATCCAATAACTGGATAAAGGAAACGCGTAAATAAAATTCATATGAAAACAATAAATTGTAATCAAGGAAAATGTTAATGTGTATTACCTGTGGCCATTGTGAAATTTCACTAAGCATACATCCTCCTTCTTCTACTAGATTATATTGAAAGTCATTCCCGCCATTTAAATCACACAGTTGCCATGGATTTCTGAAATTTATTGATGTACAGTTTGCCAGTTTCAAACATTCTTTTACACACTTCAGGAGAGTAGTTTTCTCTATTCGATGTAGAACGTAACCAACGTTACACTTTCCGAAATTAATAGATCCTAGTTCATAAAGATTTGGATTATTGCAATAACTAGCGTCATTTTATGTCGTAAATCCGACGCAAATTAAAATCATGACTGTTGTTTGAATATAATCCATTCTCTAACCGTTGACAGAAGCCACTTTAAACATATACTGCAAGCAACATTGATTTGTAAAACCAGAATTGCAATGTTACGCTGTACTGATCCTTCCATTTACTTGAAACATTAATGAATGATATATTCTTCATAATGATATATCATGTACGTGATTTTCCTATTAATAAAACATTATGAATTTCGATTTATCATGAAAAATAAATATTTTTTTCAATAGGTAAAATTCCACAACTCCTTTCAATTGTATACACTTCTAGTTCTCAATCGATCCAGTACCTACTAAAAAAATTATTTAACAGAAATTCCTTGCTGGTTTCAGATACATTTAAAAGCTGTGATTTGATTGGCTGTAAAGAAAGTCGTCGTGCCCTATCGGAGTGCTTTGAAACGACCACGTTAATGTCAGGATTTATCTGCCAGTTGCGTCCCGCTTGATGAGTGGAGAGAAATCAGAGCGTAATCAACTATGTGTTACTGACGATGACTTAAAGAGAACAGCTACTACGAAGTGACAAGTGAAACCCTGGTTACCCCCGGTCATGTACATGTGTCAGTGGTGTTATGGTTGGCATCCCAACTCAACGACCTTGGGCAATATTGTTGTTTTACACATAATATCAATACTGTGCTTTATTTTGAATAATTCTAGTTTTGTATTTTGTTTGCATTGATAGCTGAGGTCTCTTAAGGTATTTATTATAATTCCTCTATATAGAACTATATACTGTATCTGTTAAAAATAGAGTTGACCCAATATTGATTTTCTTGATTGTTATTGACTATTTTCTTTGCTTTGATTGGCTTAGACTTGTCAAGATGTCATATTGCTCATGGTACATTTACACACAATTGAGTTATCAAGCAATGAGGAACGACCGGAATGAATTTCGTGTAATTCTAATTATTCATTGGCACATATATAAATCGACTGCGATAGAGACCTAGGCCCGATTTTTATTTGTTCCCTTTTTTATCTCTCTAACTTCCTTGAAATATTGTTGAAAGAGGCGTTAATCACCATAAACCAAACCAATCATCAATTCTTAAACAGGTTATACGATAAAACCTGGGTTAGGACAATTTAAACTTAATAAATCGCGAAGCGGTTTATGAAAGGCGTACATTTTCCTGAATTTCAAATAGTCCTTATGATTCAATTTTTACACCAAATTTTCCTGATTCATCGATTTTAATTACGATTATTTCAGGAGCCTTTTGAATTTGCTTGTGCGAATGAATGCGTTGGCGACGTCACAATACCAACCCAGGTTATCAGGTATAACCAATTTTACTCCAGGCAGATCAGCCAATCAGATTGCAGTATTCGCATATACTATTGATATTGTCTAAGTTAATAATAAAATTTGCTCACACCACGATATAGCTGAAATATTGCTAAAGTTGGCGTTAAACACCAATCAATGAACCAATCTTTGGTTTCATGAACAAATATGATGAATATATACTTAGTGATAATCAATTCCAACAGTCTTCCATTTCATGGCTATCAACTTTAAGGTCAATGACAATACCAGTCTTTGATTTCATGAATAATATCAGCGTAGCGCTAATTTATACCAGCAGTATTCCATTCCATGTATGAAGATAAAAGTAGTTTTAATTAATACAAGTCTTCCGTTTCATGGTTATCAACTAATACCATTTGTTGATTTCATGAATAATTAAGATAAACGTAACGCTAATCTATACATCCATTATTTGAATTCATGGCTGAATGCTAAAGCATCATTAATTTCACATAGCTCTATACCTACAAGGGGCTGTTGTGGTTGTTATCATATGGTAGTTGAATTTAAAACTACCTGTGCAATAAGTAGATATCACCACTAACAGTGTGAGTACGAATCCGGTCAGGCGTGGTGTACTCGATGCAACATTATGTGATACAGTTCGTCAGTGACTTGCGACAGGTCGGTGGTTTTCTCCGGTTTCCTCCAACAATAAAACTGACCGCTACGATATTACTGAAATATTGTTGAAAGTGGCGTTAAACACCATAGACCAAATTTTAACCTAGTCCTATAAAATCTTACCAATGACCAATCGTACAATTTTGTTATATTTCTTCATCCATTTTCCTTCAACTTATGGAAACCCTTTGGTTTTTTTTCCTTTAATGGACGAGATTTAAAGATTAATTGTACGTAGATAACTTGAAATCTGTTTTATCCTGCAGTTGTGTGGTTTTGAGTACAAATAATGGGTCAAAATACACGTCAGTGTTATATGTCATGGACCTAATAAAGCTTTTCTGGTACCTGATTCATGTAAATTGACTGAACGAAATGATACCAGCATAAAGAACTATTATAACGACACTTGTTTCAGACAATTTGGAATTTGTGTTTAGACTTTTTTATATTGCAGAATAAACACAATATACGTGCATTGTCGGTAACTATACAATTAATTTGCACTCGATACGAAACAGGCCAGAAAAGCTCACCAAATACTCTTTTCTACCTGCTCCTACAAATAAATTGTATATATTCCTACAATATAGGTATATGGTGTTAATACTACATTGCTAAAAAGTTTACTACACCTACCACATTGTCCAAAAAAGCAGAAACAAGTCATCTTTAGTTGTATGTGTAGGTTTTGTAGATCGTTTTTTGTCCTTTTTCTTTTAGCCATTGTGGTGGCTGTCCTTCGATTTATGGATTCTGATTACTCCTTTGGTATCTTCAAACTCTTCTTAAAACCCTGAATTCGCGCCAACAGAGAACCACAATTCAAATGAAAATGAAAAAAAATAAAAAATGAATGGTAGGTAAAATATCAGAAGAAATACAAGGAATTTGGAGGCTAGCACGACCTAGTGTATAATAGACTGGAATGAGAACATGTTTGTCTTGTTTATTGCACAAGATCCACGTCAAACTCCAATTATTAAATTACTTGTAAGAAAGATATAAGATACCTAGATGTCATGTGCTAACTTTGGAGGTTTACTGTAGAGAATGAACTTACAACTACCTATGCAATCAGTGCCTATCACTACTGATGTTGTGAGTTCGAATCTCGATCAGGGCTAGCTGTACAACATTATGTGATAAAGTTTGTCAGTGACTTGCGACAGGTCGATGGTTTTCTCCGGGTCCTCCGGTTTCCTCCACAAATAAAACTGACCGCCACGATATATCTGTAATATAGTTGAAAGTGGCGCTAAAGACCATTAAACAAATAAACAAACAAACAAACGGTTGAGAATGATACATAATAGGACTATCAAAAGTCGTTGACCCATCCCATCTGAGATTTCTATATAGTTTTTATCAAATGTATTTCATTGTACTTTTTCTCGTCCTGAATAGAGCTGAAATAATATTCGCTGGACGATAAGCAATAATTAATCAAACATTCAATCAAATGTAAGCATCTTGTATCACATGTTAATATATCACACATGTGTTTACACAAGTGCAAATAGTTACACCATTCCATTGTATAATTTATCTTTCGTGATGTATTGTTACTTTCGTTATTGGAAGAAACCATTGTAGTCGTGATTGTATGGTAGTTGGATTTTTAACTAACTAACTAACTAACTAACTAACTAACTAACTAACTAACTAACTAACTAACTAACTAACTAACTAACTAACTAACTAACTAACTAACTAACTAACTAACTAACTAACTGACCGACCGACCGACCTACCGACCGACCGACCGTTCTAGATAGGAAAACCTTAGAAAAGATTTATCTTACCTACATTCGGCCGATTATGAAAAATGAAGACGTCGTATGGGAACATAAGACATTGTTCTTGATAAATAAATTAGAAAATGTTCAAATAGAGGCTGCTAGAGTCGTCACTGGGGAACTCGGTTTGTTTTTATTATGAAGAGACAGGTTGGGAGACGCTACAGGCAAGACTGGAACATCACAAAAGAATATATTTTATAAAATGGTTAACGGTCTTGTTCCTCCTTACCTTAGTGCAATGGTTCCTTGTAACTTTAAAAATATTTATGACTACAACACTAGACAGGCCGTAAGTATCCCCCCAGTACACACTAGAACAACTTTGTATAATAATTAGTTTCTACCCTCTAAAGTAAGATAAATGGAACAGCGAACCCACGTCAATAAGAGATAACAGGTCTCATTCAGCTCTCAAATCCTATTATACGTCACAATGTATAAAGAAACCTATTTATTATTACTCAAGAACTCGAATTGAAGAAATTATTCACATGGGATTACGAATTGCATGTAACTCTCTAAACCATCATCTATTCCTATAAAAACATAGTATATTCGCCCAACTGTAGTTGTCATCAAGGGATCCTTGAAACTAATTCACATTATCTCTTTTTTGTCCTAGATTCAATGATTCGAGAAATTGGTATATCAAATCAATTGATATTCCTATGTACTTGACAGTTGACCTCACTGAGGAGCAAAATAACATATTTTTTTTTACAAGAATCTAATTTTAAATCAATTGCACTTCAGCGTGCTTAACACAGATACAAATAATATTTACGGTAGATAAATATAACTTACCTGCTAGTGCAGCGGCGGCTGTGGCTTCAAAAAAAGAAAAAAAGAAAAATTAACAACTAAGATTACAAAGAATTTGTTCATCTTGCTTTGTGTTCGTCTCTTCCTCTTATTGTTGCTACTGTAATATCTAATCAAATTTATACTTTTTTCAGGGAGGCCCTCATAAAGGGTGACGGGAATAGAGCTATTGGAATAAATGTGAAATTAAATTGTTTGTCAATTATCAAAGGAAACAATGTGCATATGATTGTTCTTGAAATTGTGCGACAAAAGATTAATACTAAAATTGAAAAAAATATAATTCATTAAATATGAAATTTATAATTTTCCTAGATAATACCCCAAATACAATATAAATATCCGTTGATCTCTTAACTTTTTTTTTAGCATCAACTGTAAAATTACGTAAATGTACTTCCGAGTACATCTGCTACCAACACTTATATATTAATAAATTTAATTACAATTAATATGGATAAATATGTATTTGAAACAAGGAAGGTATAAATGTGTACATAATTTGAGTTATGTTACATGTTTATGAGTATTTCACATATGTTCCGTATGCTTTGGATATCTTCAATGTATATGTTTGTTAATAAAATCAGTGATACACGTTGAACAAAATCATACAATGACACACAATGTAATTACAGAGTTGTGATAAAGGGTTTCATTATTTTAATTTTAAAATATGTTACTTCAGAATTGGGTTGCTATGATTGTTTCCCCTTCATGTGCGTTAATTAAATTGTTATCTTTATTCTCATAAAGCCAATGCATAGATATGGTACAGAGATAAAACAATAAAATCAAAATAACAACAACTATTTACAATATATATGCACAAAGAAAAAAGTTAAGCACCCCATGTTTTTTTGAAATGACAAATGATACGACAGGTATCACGAGATTACTGATCAGATAGTCACAAGAACGCAATGGTAATCTGTTAGGACATTACATTGTCTGTAAGAAACCACAAAACAAATCAAGAAAAATGTTAATTTAATGAAGATTTATCACAATATCACAAGGCCAGTTTTTTGCAGTAAAGCATGTCCATTTTAAGTATTGCACGATAGGATTGTCAATTCACTTTCAAAACGTCACTTATGAATCACTTGACGACATCTATTGTTCAACGTTCAGTACCGTGTGTAACCCCCACGTGCTTGAATGACGACTTCAACCCTGCGTCTCATCCCTCCAGTTAGACCTCGGATGTCCTGTTGTGATAACTGATGCCATTCCCGATGCAATGCTGCTTCCAACTGACGAATGCTTTGCACAGGAGGTTCCCGAGGCAGCATACGATGGCCTAGCATGTCCCAAATATGCTCTATGGGATTCAAATCCGTGATCAGGGCTGGCCAAAGAACAGAAGTCACGGCTTCACTTTGGAGGTAGGCAGTTACTGCTCTTGAACGATGAGGCCTGGCGTTGTCAACCATATACACAGGCCTTGTAGCTAGTGGGCGGTTATCGAAATGGGGTACAACAACTGGTTGCAAGACGTCTCTGACGTACTGATCACCGATTAGGTTGCCTTGTATGGTGACTAAATCCAACTTGCAGTCATGGGAGATACACCCCCAAACCATTACTGAGTCGCCACCGTAAGGGACAGTTGGCTGGATGTTCCGTGTAGAATAGGCTATATTTTTGTGCCTCCAATCCATCATCCGGCAGTCGGTTACATAAAGAAGAAACCGGTTCTCGTCTAATCAATGGATCTTGAGCCATGTCCTTAAATTGCAACCACGTCGATCTAAACACCATACCAAACCGTAATCGCCGATGTCGGTCTGCCAACAGTGGACGTTTAATGACTCTCCTTGACTTAAGTCCCGCTGATTTCAGACGGTTTCTAACTGTTCCTGTTGACACGTCTATCGGGCAGCCAGTCTTGCTTGAGTACGGGACTGATTGCGAATGGCATCCGTCTAACCAAAGGCTGCAATGCCCTGGCATCACGATCAGATGTTACCCATGTTCTGCAGGATCTTGGCAAGTCTTTCATATTGTTGGTTTGTGTTTGTTTTCTCACCAGTCGACGGATTAGAGTATAGTGATAGCCAATCTGATGTCCAATAGCTTTGAAGGACATCCCTGTTGTATGCATGCCGATTATTTGCCATCGTTGTGCTTCTGATATTCGCCTTCGTACCATGCTTACTGAGAATGATTTTTTTTTTTTAAAACACCGGACTTAAATACCCAAAGTCGACTCGTGAACATACAGAATGTTGAGTAATGCGTGAGAGGTATGGTTCACGTGCATGACTAGTTGATATTAGACATAAAGGTCACACATGTGTGAGCACACATCTTTTTAATGGAACATTGTTCTTGCTATAGTCAATATAAATATTAGAATCTAAACTTAGTGTAACTTATTATGTAGTGGAGAATACACTCCAACTGTAGATTCTTAAAAATAATCAACGAGACCCGTAAGGGTTGAGTTGATTATTTTTAAGAATCTACAATATGGAGTGTATTATCTTACATAATACATTTCTATCTGCAACCGTGCTTTTTCTTTTATATGTTTACCTTGTTAATGTTCAGAAAGCTAAATAAGCCACAATGAACAAAAAATAAACAACACAATTGTATTGGCATCCGTGCTTTCGATTCTCGTTTATATTTAGATATTTCAAGGTCTTTCAAGTGAATAGAATCGTTTATATTTTGATATTTCAAGCTCTTTCAATTGTACCAAATGTTCACCTGTGGTATGTCTGATTTGTTATTACTTGCGGTTGGTTCGTTTGTTTTTGTATTGCGAGAATACATTTTAAAAGTTCACATACTCGTCAGTTCTGAACATAAATTATGCCAGACCTGAAATACTTGTCTCATGTCTTGTATATATTGATCAATTGCTTCTTTAAACAATTTTATTTAGCAACGCTTACTATCAATGTCATATATCCTAATTATAGAGGATAGTATTGTGGTCACCGTAGCCGAGTGGTTAGATGGAAGTTTTGAAAGTCAAAGTAGATTTTAAAAAGCCCAGCAGTGGTTCCATACCCGAAAGTCCCACAATATGTATAACACGTTTTTAAGCCCAAAACAGTAAAAGGTTAAAGTTCATATTTTCAAGAACAAAAGAATAAACTGTAGATTCTTAAAAATAATCCACTGTTCGAACAATAGAGTGACGTCAGAGAAATGTGTATTATGTTTTAATATATCAGGGGGTGCTTACCCTTTTTCTTTGTGTATATATGCAAACTACGAGAGATGTCACTAAGAACTAAGAGCCTGGAGGACAAACATCAGTAGTAATATCACTTATGAAATGACCGAGTTTCTTCCATGTTGGTTTTCTTTTACTTGAATTGTTTGCTTGTTATTATATACAGTGGAATAATTTTGTTTGTTAACTATAAATTGAATAACACTCACAATTGCAGGTACTAACCCACATAAATTATATATAATGATGACGACAGAGGTAACTTTAGTTAATTTAAATCTAATTGGTCTTCTCGTGTCTTGATATATTAAGACTTCCCTCCCTTCTTACTACATGATCAGGGTCGGAGGAAGAGAGGTGATTTTTGTGTTTGTTTTGTTTTTTGTTTTGTGTTTTTTTGTTTTTTTTTTGACGAGAGTTTGTGGGTCCTTGGTCTGTCCCAATCTTGTACAGTCCTGTTTTTTTTTAGGATCAGTACTAACCCCATTTTCGGAAACAATGTGGTCCAAAAATTTACCACTAGTTTGAAAAATTTTTTCCTCAAAGGTGACCCCTGGGACTATTATGTCATCCATATATAATATACACTCCTCCCAGTGTAGTCCTCTGAGTATATTATGTAAGAGTCTTTAAAATGTACTTGGCCAACCAGAGAGGCTGAAAGGTGCCACAGTAAATTAGTAAAGACCAATACTGGTTGAAAAGGCTGTCTTTTCTTTATCCAAGGGGTCGATGTTGACCTGCCAGAATCCTGAATTCAAGTCCAAACTACTGAAGCATTTTGAGCCTGTCAGAGTATCTAAGTAGTCTGATATCAAATGAAGGGGGTATGCATCTTTTACAGTTACATCATTTAGCTTACGATAGTCAACACAAAACCTTGTGGACTCATCTTTTATCTTAACAGGAACTACAGTAGAAGACCAGAGATTAGAATATGGCTCAATTACTCCCATTGTTAACATCTTGTTAACTTCTCTGTTTCCTATTTCCGTTTTCCCAAAAGGTAACCTCCTAATATGTTGTCTGATTGGGAGGGCTGTTCGTGTGTTAATTTTATGCTGAACTAGGTCAGTAAACACAATATATGTGGCTGATTTTGAAAAGGCATCTTGATATTTTATCAATAATTCTGTAAACTTGTGTTTCGCAGATTCAGTTAGCTTGGTGGAACTCCTTAAATATAGATCTTGTTGATGTTCTGGGATCACAGGGGCTTATCAGTTTTCTGAGAGAAATTAATTATAGCACACATTTTTTGCTTGATAGGTTCTTGTTCATATAGAGATTCACATGTCCCTAACTTCATGTTTGGGTAAATTGTTACATTTTGTTCCCCACAGTTAAGCTGGAGCTTGGGTATCTATAATTCCTGGTGTAAGGGTAATTTCACAGGTTTCGAATAAATCCACATTTGGCTCTAATACACCATACCTGCCTAAACATTCAATTTTTGGTATAGTTACAGGAATACAAATTTGTGATTCTGGTGGAATTTGAATGGTCTCCCTTGCCTGAACCAAACATACTATTTCAGCTTCACCTCCTATCCAACAAGGAATGTCCATTGTTTCCAAGCAGAGGCAAAGTTTTCTATAATCAATCTTTAATACATACTTCAAAAGGAAATGTTGGCCTATAATTCCCTCTGGAAGGATGTCACATACTAAACCATTGTGTTCAAAAATATATCACAAAGCAAAATTTTCATTTGGGCTGTACCATATGCTTTAAATCTTTTGCCATTAACACCTTTAAATTGACACTCACTCTTTGTAGTTTTAGTTCTTTATCTGTACACATCTTCATAAGCAAATCATAAGAAATTAAAGTCAATGTTGAACCACTCTCCACTAAAAATTGTACAGGTACAGATGTCATAAAATCTGTAACATATAATCCATTATCTCATTTCCCTGTTTTAGACCCAATGTGACCTACACGTTCATCCAAATTATAAAAAAATCATTTTTATCATGTTCTTCGTTAGTTACAGGCCTTTTAACATCCCTGTCCATCAACTTTTAGCCTTTTAAGTCGACGGTCTCCCGTTT
This sequence comes from Bathymodiolus brooksi, assembly GCA_963680875.1. Lineage (NCBI taxonomy): Eukaryota > Metazoa > Mollusca > Bivalvia > Mytilida > Modiolidae > Bathymodiolus > Bathymodiolus brooksi. Next base: position 57,529,215 of record OY804584.1, on the reverse strand, counting down.
CTCTGATTATTTGAGGTGAAATTATCTCCCCTTGATCCCACATTTCTTTGTGACTGGCCACTTCGTTGGTAATATTCATTGTTTGATTGTCTATTTCTCTTAGGACGATCTCTTATAAAATGTTCTGGAGAATTGCAATGATAATAGGCCTTCACACTTCTAGAATTACTATCAAAGTGTGGTTGTCGGTTGTAATTATAATGGTTTTGGCTTTTTAACAGTAATGAACCTTCCTGGTTAGCGATTCTGTCACTTATCTGCTTTAGTAAAATGGTGTCACTTTGACTAATCTGAGGTTTTGGGCCTTGATTAAGAGGTTTGACTTTATTATTTATGGAACGCACAGTATAAAAATCTTCATCTGAAACATTTCTGTGTGTATTGTCTAGAGAATACTCATTGGCAGTCAACTGTCTAACAATAGTTGGCTTCTTTTTATCGTTAAGCTAAAAAATTGCCTTATATTTCTCAATTATATCTACAGCAGTTGCAACGGTTTCACATTCTTTGTCTATGCATTTACGTTTCATTCATAAGGAAATACTCTTATAAAGTTGGTTAAGGGCTAATGCCTCTTGAGCTAGTGTATCTAGCTTTCTGTGCCATCTGACGTAAGTCATTCCTTAAAGCAGCAATAGATTCCCCCTGCTGTCGTTTCCTAGCTTGAAATTTACCAAGCCACTTATTTGTTGTCTTACACTCCCAATCCTTTGGGCTAATTTATCAACAAGTCTGTAATAATCAGCTCTTTCATCTTGGAAAAGTCTCATGTAAAATATGCGTGCAGGGCCTCTTAAGTTAGCTGATAATCCTAGCCTTTTATCTTGATTGGTCCAGCGACCAATCTCGGCACAATTTATAAAATGAAAAAATATTCCTCCCAGTCACTTGAACCATCGAATGGTTCTGGTTTCACATTTAGTTCCATTTGGATTTCATGGTCTGGAGATTCAGCCATGACTAGAGTAAATTAAATAGTATTTTTCTGTAACATTAATACAACTAAAATAAAATCCTAAGCTTATAGAAAAGACAACACTGTATTACATGTACTTTTCTTTATTGCAATAATTTCAGGATTTGATTCTTTTATCTTTATTCTTCTATTTAATTCACAGGCAAAATTATCTCACAAAACTTTGTAGCAAAATCTGTTTGCTCTCACAAAATAAAAAAAATATCTGCGCCAAACAACAAAATTCAACCACCAGGCACCACAGCAAATTGAACCACCACAACAAGAATTCTTCTGGTTCGATCACTGGATTGCCATTAGAACTTGACAATCCCGCTTCTCACACCAAACTGTAGAAATCTCCCCCTATTCCACAGGGGTATGATTACAAAAGTTGCACAGTGACGTTCGAAAGAGTCATTCACTGTAACTCCAACAATTGCAAAGAAAAACCTAGGATATATTTTCCCACTGATCCGGTTTACACAAAATTGTACAAATAAAGAAAGTCAATTCTGGGTCCGAATATTTTATATATTCATCATATTATGTTATATGGAATTAATCTCAATATGGAATAAAATAGTACAATGATTCACACCACTATAAATACAATGTAAATACAATTTTTGTATTTATTCCAATAGCACTACTTAGTAATGGCCACTCATATTTTTGCTAAATTTCTAGGAAAATGGAGGGGAAAGTAACCCAGGGTTAGATTTGTCGTTATGGTGGGGAATAATTGCCTCTCTAAAAAAATGGAACTTTTGACGTCTGCTCTATATCTGTGCTATAAAATAAAAACCTTTTCATACTTTGTAAATTTCTGTACTGTAATATACTGTATATATCTGTTCTTTCTAATATTCTTTGACTTTACACAAATTCTGTTCTTTTATTTCTATTTGGCGCTTGTCCGTTGTTCTGGCAGTATACCTCGGAGAGAAGCGAATTATTCACCATTTTCGGAATTGCGGCCCTTTTTTTAATTTTTCCCTCAGCCACAGTAGCCAATGAAAATCCCTTTATTAAACAAAAGTTTTTGGAAGCGGGATAATAATTATTGGGCCCTACTTTAGTTTAAATTGACGCAATCGATGCCAAGCAGCTTGTCAAACAACACGGCAGTTGAAACTGATCACACATACGAAAATAGGTCTATGAACGCTGGAATAACTGTGAGAACATATGCTTATTTCGATTGAAATTAAGGGTTGGAATCAAAATCTGAATGTTTTAGGAATCTTAATAATAATGTTTGAAACCGAAACTTTTTTCTTTATGAAAATAAAATTCAACGGTCAGGTGACCTGTAGTTTTACTATAATGAATAGGAAGTGGGTCATCGGGGAACATTTGTAAGTTGAAATGTACGAACTTATTGTAAACCCATTTCGAAACAATTTATAACTGTTTTCTTTTAGAACAATGATAATGATATAATATCATTTACCTAATGTAGGCGAACTACTGTAAATTGTGTGACCATTATTTTACAAAACATGTAATCAATGTTTAACCCAGTTTGTTAAAATATGTACCTTTGTAAACAATATATTACAATTACAATCAGCTTCATTATGATCATACCATTTTTGAAAGTGATCTGGAGCATTGAATAAGGGTAAAATAATTACGTACTGTGATTCGGAGTATTGAATTAGGGTAAAATAAGTACGTACTGTGATTCGGAGAATATTGAAATGGGGTGGAATAAGTACGTACTGTGATCCGGAGCATTGAATTAGGGTGAAATAATTTCGTACTATGATCTGAAGCATTGAATTAAGATGAAATAATTACGTACTGTGTTCCGGAGTATTTAATTAAGGTGACATAATTACGCACTGTAATCCGGAACATTGAATTTGGGTGATATAATTACGTACTGTGATCCGGAGCATTAAATTGGGGTGAAATAACTACGTACTGTGATCCTGAGCATTGAATTACGGTGAAATAATGACGTACTGTTGTCCGGAGCATTGCATTGAAGTGCAATAATTACATACTGTGGTCCGGAACATTGAACAAGGGTGAAATAATTATGTACTGTGATCCGGAGCATTGACTTAGGGTGCAATAATTATGTCCTGTGATCCGGAGCATTGAACGAGGGTGACATAATTACGTACTGTGATCCGGGGCATTTAATTAAGGTGAGATAATTACGTATTGTGTTCCGAAACATTGAATTACGGTGACATAATTACGTACCGGGATCCGGAGCATTGAATTAGGGTGAAATAATTACGTACTGCGATCCGAAGCATGCAATTAGGGTGAAATGATTACGTAGTGTGATTCGGAGCATTGTATTTGGGTGAAATAATTACGTCTGTGATCCGGATCACTGAATTACGGTGAGATAATTACGTACTGTGGTCTGGAGCATTGAATTAGAGTGAAATAATTACGTACTGTGATCCGGAGCATTGCTTTGGCGCATAATATCCATTGTCGACACAGACTGGTTTTCTGGCTCCTATTGGGGCAGTTCGTGGGGTTGACCCTGTAAGTATGTCATCATCTCTGCATGACATGGTGGTACTGAAAATAAGAAATGGAGACAGATTGCTTTATTTTTTTTTTACTTATTTTATGTTCTGATATGTGTTATAACTAAAACATTTCATTTTATCATTTCGTTTCATAAAGTTAATTTTATTTGTACATATAACCCGATATGTTTAGTCACAAATATGTTTTATTTATCAAAGTCTCGTAGTTGAGGAAATTGATTTATAAAATGTGGCTTAAAACTGCTAACGTTGGCGGTAAGCACCAATCAATCAATCAACCTATCATTTTACCATTTCATTTCATCAAATTCCTCTTAATTTGTACATATCATCTGATTGTGTTATACACAAATATGTTTGATTTCTAAGGGTCTTGTGGTTAATGAAATTGATTTATAAAATTTGTTCCAGACAAGACATAGCTGAAATACTGCTATAGTTGGCGTTAAACACCAATCAATCATCAAATTAAGGATAAGAAGCGATTCTTGTTTTATCTCGTTGATCAAATTGGCTTCAATTACAACACAATTAGAGCAATTTACTTTGCATTAAATTAGACGCCGCTTGTCTACACAAAAATACTAAACATGCACAAAGTCGGGAAGGAAATGTTTGCACATGTTTCAGGAAGAAGGATATTGGGAAGGAAATCTTGGCACATGTTTCAGGAAGAAGGATATTGGGAAGGAAATGTTGGCACATGTCTCAGGAAGTAGGATATTGGGAAGGAAATGTTTACTCATGTTTCAGGAAGAAGGATATTGAGAAGGAAATGTTTACACATGTCTCAGGAAGAAGGATATTGGGAAGGAAACGCTTACACATGTTTCAGGAAGAAGGATATTAGGAAGGAAATGTTTACACATATCTCAGGAAGATGGATATTAATGCGAAAAAAACTTACTATTGCGAGAGCGATCTTTATTATTTAATAATACCAAAATTAGCTTATTAGCTTAACAAATACATTATCACAATTTCCGTCACTAAATATTAAAAGAGTCAATTAAATTACAGCCGTTACCAATCATTTATTTGCTAAGATGTGAGATATTTTAATATATATAATTATATATTTCCCTATAATCTGTTCAAAATTTGAATGTTGTAACGACTTGTGAAATATCTATTTGATATCACATTATCCTCTAGACCGAGATAACAAAGAGCTGATGGCTAATCTAGACTCACTCGTGCAATATGGACGAATGAACCTGATTCGAGTAGCGGGCATCAGTGAAGATGGGTCTGACGAAGATACGAATACAATCGTCCAGAAAATTATTTCTGATATCGACCCTGAATTATCGCCCACTGACATTGAGAGATCACACAGGGTCGGAATACTAAGCGATAGTAGAGGTCACAACTATGCCAGATCAAGACAAATCATTTTAAGACTAACAAACACCATCGTGAAAAGACGGATCCTTAAGTGTAGAACAAACTTAAAATCTTACTCAAAATACAAACACGTCTACATCAATGAGGACTTAACCCGCAAACGGAACAAACTTTAGTCACATGCAAGGCAACTTCTGAAAAGGAAAACAATTGTCCAACTTTGGACAACCAATGGTAAAATCCTGATGAAAGATAAAGACAACAGAATATACGAAACAAACACAATGGATGCCCTTGGCAGAAGTCGTACAACAACTAGATCCGACCTATGAGTTTACATAGAAATAATAAACTTTAATTAAACAAACCTCTATTGTATTGTCTGGTATTTAATTAATTACTTTCATCTAGCTTGCTGTTGTCATAATTTACATATTAAACACAGGTAAACGCTCTGATAATGTTCTAATATATATTTACCAAAGAAAAATAAACAAAAATACCTCAAATATTTTGCAAAATCAAAACATGTGTTAACCTCTGTATTTACCTGCATTCTCATGCATTATCACTTTACCATATTAACTTGTAAAAATATAAAAATGTTCTGTTGTTTTCATATTTCCTTTCATAATCACATGAATTTATTATAATCAAATTGTGGTAACATTCCGATTGCAGTCAAGTTTATCCTCTGCCAATCAAATATATATTGCCAACACACCTTTATATAGCCGTAAGGTCACATTTGTAAATGGCAGCACAACTGTAAATACTGTTGTATTCCTTTGATTTATATTTTTTGGAATAATATGTATTAACACACGCACACTCTCATATTTATCCGTAAATAATTATTTTCCTGTCGATTTGTTGCAATTACCAATGAAAGCAAAATAATTCTGTCAATCGAACAGAACTCCAGTATTTTGTATTTAGTAAATATTTACAGATTAATACATGGGCATTTCCATATTGGCCTAGTTATCATCCCGAGACCCCCATATTTGCCCGATACGCAGTCGAGGGCCAATATGGGTCGAGGGATGATAACCAGGCCAATATGGAAATGCCCATGATTGTATTAAACTATTTATCACATATTTTGTTGCAATATGTTCATTTTTGCATGTCCAATAATAGCTAAAAGTCAGTGTTGGTTATTTGCTCTCAGGGCAAATACGGGGCAAATATTCGTATTTGCCCTCATATATCCGTATTTGCCCCCGTATTCAACTTCTGGTATCTGCGCAGTGGTCGTAAAGATTATATATCAAAGGGCAAGAAAAGATGATGCATAAAATCTTATTTCAATCAAATTAACACATTTCAAAATATTGGAATAAATTTTAAATAGCTTGAAACGGAATAATTAGCTCAAATATATACGTCGTGTTGAATAGGAATTTCCATTCAAATACCAACGTCTTGGGTAGATTTTACAAACAGTTTCTAACGTCATTGTACAGATCGACATTGTTTGGTATATTTTTGAAACCAGATTCGAAACAAAAATATTTGCAAGTTGAACAAAGGCAACTCTCTTAAGGATTTATTTTCGCAATTTGTCTGTTCATAGATCTTTTTGCAATATAAAAGTCAATGCTTGGAAAAGGTCAATGTCAAATATGTGATAAAAAGATTATGACATGAAATTTTCCATATGGTCCCTGGTATCAACCCTCGACCCATATCAGCCCTCCAGCTTCGCTGTCGGGCTTGATATGGGAGTCTCGGGTTAATACCAAGGCCGATATGGAAAATGTCATGTAATAATCTCTTATTATTACATACTTCCGACATCTAGAAAAGAGACACCCATTTTGGCCTGAGACGAATGCGAGACCCATATTAGCCTGGGCCAATATGGGCCTCGATATGGAAATGATCTTGTAGTAATCCAATAACCGGTTATTTTCCCGGGGTGTGAACATATGGACAGTGTACTTCCGTCATATCGGTCATGCAAAGATGCCTTTATATAATAAATGAATATATGTTATATCCACGTGACTTTACTATAACCAAAGTGTAGCAACATTCCGATTGCGGACAAGGTTATCCTCGTCTAATCAAATAGCTGTTCTCAACACACCTTTATATTGCCGTAAAGTCACATTTGTAAAGCAGTATTACTGCAAGTACTATTGTATTCCCTTTATTTATATTCATATAAATATATATATATATATATTCTGTTAAAGTAAAGTATCCAATGAATTCCTACAATCTGATTGGCTGATCAAGACGGGGATATAAGACCGTATTCCCTGTGTAAGGACGGGAATATTGAAAACAGTTTCAAAATGGCGTCTATTTATCGCTTCATATATTTGTTTTTACACAAAAGTATTAAAACATAAATAAAAAGATCTTGAATAAAACTTTCTATAACACGATGCATTTTACGGAATCTTTCATCTCCGTCCCCGTTTTGGCTTTGAACTCAACAAGGGAGATAGCAAGTAATGCATCGTCTGCTAAGATGCCAACAAAAAGATTTGAATCTCACACGGAAAGTAAAGAATGATATACTCTTTAATTTTGATACAAGAAGAATTTAACAGAATATAATCGTTATTCGGGCTTCACAGGGGATACGGGTTCATATTCCCTGTCTGTATTCTATATTCCCTCAGCCGAAATGGTCGGGGTCTTTCCGCATTTTCCTATGTATTTCGGGGAAAACCTGAAGTGTAAATGGTTTCTTTTCCGGTCGCTTCTTACTCGATATTCATGAAGGTTACAGCGCTGAAGGCAGAAAAGAATATAGTTTTGTTTCAATTTATAATATTTGCAAGATTTTGTTTCTATCTTTTCTTGAAACATTAGCTAGCCAAAGTTTAATCTCCTTCACTAAAAATTCAAAACATTACTATATATTTTATGAAAATTATGACATCGAGATTTACTTTTATGATTAAATCATATATGCATGTGAATTATATATAAGGAATTATATGAGAATATTGAAATCACTTCTTATTGAAACTGCTTTTAAGAGTAGAAAGCGTAAGAGGGTCCGGGGATGACCTTTGTATACAGGGTGTCTTGATGCGGAGGAACCTTTGACACGCGTGTGTGGTGTGTGTGTGTGCGAGGGAGAGAGTAATACTCTGTTGTGCAGTATAGCTTTATATATTTAACTTATTTCATTAGTTTGTTCTGGTTTTGTTGTTGATTTTCTTACTTCTACTTGTTTGTGTTTATCTGTTTAATTTAATTTAATTCTGTATTTGTTAATTTATTTTATATTATTATTATTATTTAAAACCACATTGTTGTGACACAATCATTTTGCCTCTAAGCTATATATATATATATATATATATATATATATATATATTGCTTTTGCATTCAATTGGATTATAACTTTGTAAACAGGTTAAAAAAACATTCCCGCTCAGTCTCCTTCCCCCAAAATTATCACTGTGGTATATTAGCGTGGTACGCACATACAATTAAACTTTATTTGTTCTAAATATAATATCGATTCACCCGTTTCATTCAATATAACATAGAAATAATGGAAGCCAAGTCGAACATATTTATCTTGATGTGCTTCGTATCATAGAAATAAACCCCTCCATATACCCCATCCTATTTTTCCATGATTTAATTCGCACTTTAGTCTTACATCTCACCTTTCACCACGAATGTGGTATTGTTTGTCAATTCATTTTGCACATTTTTAAGGTACTGCTGATGAATCGTGTTGTTTTCTTGGGGCTACTTGATTTATTTACCGATTGCCTTTCATTCCTATACATTCAAAACACTGGTATAACCTTATGGGTATCGAAATAGATCAATATAGAGAAAGCACATGTAAGTATTATTACACTGTTGCACGCTCTGTGAAGAAAAGGTAAGCTGCTAAGCATTACTGATGTTGCTTGTTTTAATCAACTTTTGTTGTAAGGAACCAAAATTACACCATTATTAATACTAGTGCATTTTTTTTTGCAAAGCAGCAGAGACCAGAAAATATACAAGAAGGGTAAATAAGTCACTTTGATGTCCTGAAATACACAAGTTACAGGTGAATACTAATGACAGCTTTTTTGTTCTTAAATGTTTCAATTTCTTCATCGTTCTTTGCATTTTGTTAATTATATCGGGAATTGAAATTAATCCAGGCTCGTTCGATTCGGATAATTCTAGTACTAGCAGTGATTGTGATAATATACCTAATGTAGGCGAGCTCATAAACAATACATTTTCATTCCTTCATCTAAATATTCAAAGTATTGTATCTAAGATAGATATGATTTCAGCTGAGTATTCTTGCCATGATATACTTTCATTCACTGAGAGCTGGTTAAACGAAAATGCATCTATCGACCAATAATGTTTGGAAATTCCAAATTATAGATTCCCCCATTTCGACGAGATATATCTAATAAAGTATGTGGTGGTGTCATCGTAAATATGTTAATAATACTGTCAACAGCTTAATTAGACCTGCTCTACATGTGGATAGTCTTGAGTGTATATGGTTAGAAATAAAGCTAAATAATAAAACAAAAACAAAATACTTGTTCGGCACATTATATATCCTACCAACTAGTGATCTGCAAACCTGGAGAAATATTGAACATTCTATCGATCTGGCTCTAATTTGTAACCACAATATAATTTTGACAGGAGACTTCAATATTAATCAACTTAGTAGCAATATAAATGATAAAATTGGGTCATTAATGACCCAATTTAGTCTGCATCAACTTATAGCTAAACCTGCATATGTAACTGAGTACAATTCATCTTTATTGGATTTCATTCTCGTAAGTAACCCACTTAGTGTACTTTTCACACATGTAGGTGCTCCACTGCATGAACAGGTTATCATTTGCCTGTGATTGGTTTAATACACTATTCTAGTAAACCATCGACATCTTATCAAAGGAAAATAGTTCTTTACGACAAGGGTGATGTTGACTCGTACAGGCAACAACTTACAGATGTTGACTGGGAGACTATGTTTGGATATGACGACGTAGACACAATTGTAGACATTATAGCAAACACGATTTTAAATACAGCATATAATACTATTCCTAACAGATTGATAACGGTACGGAAAGTTAGCCGACCATGGATTACTACAAGTATCAAGAAATTCATACGTAGGAAAAATCGAATCCATAAAAAAGCAAAACATGCAAATGCTATAAACCATGGGGAAAAATATCGCATAACCAGGAATAAATGCAATAATTTGATAAAAATGGCAAAGAATGATTATTTTTCTACAATATCCGACAAATTAAAGCAGAATCATCTGGTAGTAAAAATTGGTGGAATCTTGTTAAAAGACTACTTGGTTCAAGTAAAAGTTGTTCAATACCCGCCTCCCCCCCCCCCCCCCCTTTCAAACAGACGATGACTTAATATGTGACAATCTTGCAAAATTTGAGTTAATTAACGACTTTTTCAGTGGAGAATCAAACATGGACGACTCTAATTCGACAGGTCCGGAACCTATTGATCCACTTTATGGCAAACAGACACAACTACACATTACAGAAACTGATATAGAAGATGTTCTAAAATTGCTCGACACTACAAAAGCAACTGGACCAGATTTAATAAACCCACGACTTCGAATAGGAGAAGGGGCTTCCATTTTGAAGCTTCCATTGTGTCGGTTATTTAACTTGTCTCTGTAAGCTTGTAGATACCCGACACAGCGGAATCTGTCATATGTTACTCCAGTTTTTAAAAAAGATAATCCCAGTTCGGAAAATAATTACCGATCTATTTCTCTAATTAGTGTTTTGGACAAGGTATTGGAAAGATGTGTTTATAAACATATCTATATTTGTTTACAGGTTTAACTCCAGGTGACTCTGCAATTAACCAACATATAAATCTCACAAACGAATTCGGAAAAGCTTTAGGCGAAGTAAAATAAATACGCGTAGTTTTTTGTGATATAAGTAAACTTTTGACAGGGTTTGGCATAAGGGTTTACTTAATAAATTAGAAAATATTGGGATACAAGGGTCTTATAATTGTTATTGGATAAAACATTATCTTACAGACAGAAAACAACGAGTGGTTATAGAAAGCGCACATTCTAAATGGCGCACTATTAAAGTAATAATGTTAAATAACGACATGGCAATTCATGCATGGTCCACTAAGTGGCTAGTAAACTTTAACCCTAAAAAACAGAAACTATGACGATCACTAGAAAAATTAACAAACCTTTTCATCCTCCCCTTATAATGAATAATACAATAATTAATCAAGTTACAGAACATAAACATCTCGGCTTAGAAATTTCAAATGACGGTAGCTGGCAAAAACATATTGATCTAATAACAAAGAAAGCTTTTACTAGAGTTAACATACTAAGAAAATTCAAATTTATTCCAGATAGGAAAACTTTGGAAAAGATTTATCTTACCGATTTTGGAATATGCAGACGTCGTATGGGATAATAAGACATTGTTCTTGATAAATAAATGAAAAAAAATTCAAATAGAGGCTGCTAGAATCGTAACTGGGTGAACTCGGTTAGTTTCTATTAATAATCTATATAAAGAGACGGTTTGGGAGACGCTACAGGCAAGACGGGAACATCACAAACAACTATATTTTTATAAATTGGTAAACGCTCTTGTTCCTCCTTACCTTAGTGCAATGGTTCCCTGTTACTTTGAAAATATTCATGACTACAACACTGGACAGGTCGTAGGTATCCCCCAGTACGTACTAGAACAACTTTGCATAATAATTATTTTCTACCCTCTACTGTAAGATTATGGAACAGCGAACCCACGTCAATAAGTGATAACAGGTCTCCTTCATCTCTCAAATCCTATTATAAGTCAAAATGTATAAAGAATCCTATTTATTATTACTCAGGAACTCGAATTGGACAAATCCTTCACATGAGATTACGAACTGCATATAGCTCTCTAAGCCATCATCTATTCCTAGAAAAACATAGTAGATTCGCCCAACTGTATTTGTCATCAAGGGGCCCCTGAAACTAACTCACATTCTCTTTTTCATTGTCATAGATTCAATGATTCGAGAAATCGGTATATGGAATCAATTGATAGTCCTATGACCTTGACTGTTGACCGTTTTCTTTTTGGATCACCCGACCTCACAGACGATCACAATAACAGTTTAGTTTTAAATGTATACAATTTTACAGTAAACAGTAAACGTTTCATCAGCAGTACCTAGTTCCCATATTTCTTTCTTCTTTTTATTTATTTATTTATTTTAATTACTTTGAATCAAACATTTTTTACATCAAACACCAGATCACTTTATTTGGTTTATCTTCTTACACCTTCTTTAATTTGTATCAAAATAATATTAGTTAGTTCTATATGCTTCTCCCCTTAGAGATTTACGTTATATTATATTATATTATAAATGAAATTTATTCCTACTGATACGAATTAATATAAGTTCTTGTAACTTTTTTCCATATCCAATTAATTACTTCCTATTATGGAATGCAAATAGTGGAATATTGTATAATGTTATGTTGAATTAATTAATAAAATATGCTTAAACTAAATTATCATCTGAATTTTAACAAATTATACTCAACTGGTTTATTTTGTCCATTACTCTTTCTAGAACGGATACCATTTTGCAGGGGGTAAGGGAAATAACTCGTAAAAATATATTAAAACGTATAGATTTTTTTTTATTAAATCGGGAAAGTGCAAAATGGTTAGCAAAATTAAATGCTTGGTGTACTCTTTTTTAAATTTGTCTATATTTGTTTTTTTCTTTACAAGCATCTAATTTTAAATTAATTGCACTTCAGCGTGCTTAACACAGAAACAAATTATTTACAGTAGATAAATGTAACCTACCGGCGAATAAACACTAACATTAGAAGATGGAATCAAGAAACGTCGTTCACGAAAAATATAGCAAAAACGAACAATTAGTGAGTCACCAGGCTCTTAGAAAATCCCGTGGAAGCGACAAACATTGTACAAAATTTTGTGTTGTTACTTGTTGAAAATATTCTATGAAAAAAAATATCAGAAATAATAAGGCTGATATAAAAAAAAAAATGAAAAAACTGATTAAAAAGTGAAAGAAAATGAAAACAATGAATAAGAATGAAAAAAAATGAAAATCAAATGAAAAAAAATTAAAATTTAATAAAAAAAAAATTAATAACAAATGAAAAAGAAGAAAGAAAAAACATGAAAAAAAAGAAGGAAAAAAAAACCCTTCGGTCATCTCCGGTAGCCATGGTACTTGTACTACTGTACACTACTGTACTATTGTACTACTGTACTACTATAGTAAGAACAAAGCGCGAGAAACCCCAACTTCCGGTTGCGCATGGGCGCACCCGAGGGCCCATTCGGTGGGAACGAGGAGTACTACACAACATTTCCAAAAACACCCGAAAAAAGGGCGGGAAACCCAACTTCCGGTTGCACATGCGCGATCCGAGGGAATCCCTTCAATGTCACGTGATATTGGGTCACTTCCGGTCCTTCGATTTCCGGTCAGGGCCGCTTCCGGTCACTTCCAGTCACGTGACTTCCGGTAGACCCCCACATGGATCCACCGCAAATACGACTTGAAAACCTCTTATATACTACTACTGCGGCGGTTGTGGCTTCAAGAAAGATAAAAGAAAAAATTACAACAAAGATTACAACGAATTGTTTCATCTTCCTTTGTGTTCGTCTCTTCTGCTTACTGTAATATCTAATCAAATGTATAACTTTTTCCGGGAGGCCCTCATAAAGGGTGACGGGAATAGAACTATTGAAATAAATGTGAAATTAAATTGTTTGTCAATCATCAAAGGAAACAGTGTGCATATGGTTGTTCTTGAAATTGTGCAACAAAAGTTTAATACTTAAAATTGAAAAAAAATATAATTCATTAAATATGAAATTTATAATTTTCCTAGATAATACCCCAAATACAATATGAATATCCGTTGACATCGTAACTTTTTTTTTATTATAATCAACTGTGAAATTACGTAAAGGTATTTACGAGTACATCTGCTACCAACACTTAGATAGTAATCAATTTAATTACAATTAATATGGATAGATATATGTATTTGAAACAAGGAAGGTATAAATGTGTATGTGATTCGAGTTATGTTACATGTTTATGAGTATTTCACATATGTTCCGTATGCTTTGGATATCTTCAAGGTATATGTTAATTAATAAAATCAGTGATACACGTTGAACAAAATCATAAAATGACACACAATGTAATTACAGAGTTGTGATAAAGGGTTTCATTATATTAATTTTAAAATATGCTACTTCAGAATTGTGTTGCTATGATTGTTTCCCCTTCATGTGCGTTAATCAAACTGTTATCGTTATTCTCATAAAGCCAATGCATAGTAATGGTACAGAGTTAAAACAATAAAATCAAAATAAAAACAACTATTTACAATATATATTCACAAAGAAAAAAGTTAAGCACCCCTATGTTTTTTAAATGACAAATGATACGACAAGTATCACGAGATTATTGACCAGATAATCTCAAGAACGCAATGGTGACCTGTTAGGACATTGCATTGCATGTAAGAAACCACAAAAACAAATCAAAATAAATGTTAATTTAATGAATATTTAATCACAATATCACAAGTCCAGTTTTTGCAGTAAAACATGTCCATTTTAAGCATTGACCTTCACAATTCACACAGCACGATAAGATTGTCATTTCACTTTCAAAACGTCACTTATGAATCACTTGACGACATCTATAATTCAGTACCGGGTGTAACCCCATGTGCTTGGATGACGGCCTCAACCCTGAGTCTCATCCCTCCAGTTAGACGTCTGATGCCCTGTTGTGATAGCTGCTGCCATTCTCGATGCAATTCTGATTCCAACTGACAGGAAGTTACCGAGTGAGTATACGATGATCTAACTTGTCCCAAATATGTTCTATGGGATTCAAATCCGGGCTCATGACTGGCCAAGGAACATAAGTCACGTCTTCGCTTTGGAGGTAGGCGGTTACTGCGTGGTTGTCGAAATACGAGACAACTGGTTGCAAGACGTCTCTGATGTACTGATCACCAGTTAGTTTGCCTTGTATGGTGACTATTTCCAGCTTGCAGTCATGAGAGATACACCCCAAACCATTACTGAGCCTCCACCGTAAGGGGCAGTTGGCTGGATGTTCCTTGGGGTATTTTTGTGTCTCCAAACCATCATCCGGCGTCGGTTACATGAAGCAGCAACCGGCTCTCGTCTGACCAATGGATCTTGCGCCATGTCCTTAAATTCCAACCACGTTGTCCTAAACACCATGCCAAACGTGATTGCCGATATCGGTCTGCCAACAATGGACGTTTAATGACTCTCCTTGACTTAAGTCCCGCTGATTTCAGACGGTTTCTAACTGTTCTTGTTGACTGACGTCTATTGGGCAGCCGGTATTGTTTGAGTACGGGACTAGTTACGAATGGCATCAGTCTAACCAAACGCTGCAATGCCCTGTCGTCACGATCAGATATTACCCGTGGTTTGCCAGATCTTGGCAAATCTTTCACATTGTTGGTTTGTGTGTGCTTTCTCACCAGTCGGCTGACTACAGCATAGTGGTAGTCCATCTGACGTCTAATAACTTTGAAGAACATCCCTGTTATATACATGCCGAGTATTTGCCATCTTTCTGCTTCTGATATTCGCCTTCGTACCATGCTGACTCAGAATGAGTAATATTTTTAAAACACCGGACTTAATTACCCAAATTCGAAGAATGATATTAGACATAATGGTCACACCAGTGTGAGCACATATTTTTAATGGAACCTTGTTCTTGCTATAATATATATAAATATTAGAATCTAAACGTATTGTAGCTTATTATGTTTTAATATATCAGGGGGTGCTTAACTTTTTTCTTTGTGTATATATACAAACTAGGAGAGAGGTTACTAAGAACTAAGAGCCTGGTAGAAAAACATCAGTAGTAATATCACTTATGAAATGACAGAGTTTCTTCCATGTTGGTTTTCTTTTACTTGAATTGTTTGCTTGTTATTAGATGCAATGGAATAATTTTCTTTGTTATTGAATAACACTCACAATTACAGGTAATAACCCACATAAATTATATATAATGATGACGACAGAGGTAATTTTAATTAATTTAAATCTAATTAGTCTTCTCTTGTATTGACATATTAAGACTTCACTCCTTTTTTACCACATGATCAGGGTCTAAGGAGGAGGAGAGGTGTATTTTGTGTTTTTTTGTTTTGTTTTGGTTTTTGTTTTTTTATTTTGACGAGATAAACATTTAAGATTGGAAGAATAAAGAAAATAATATTCTACTATTCTGAGCATGTCTACCCATTAGGTTAAATTTTCATAATATGCTTAATCACCAGGATGCATGACAATTTCCGCCAATTTCCTTTCGACGATTATTCACGACGGAAATTAAAAACTTAAATATATTTTTTGGACGTTTTGATCATAAGAGAAACAAAATCTGCTACCATTGGATTATGATATTTCTCCTCTTTCGATTGTAAAATTGTAAAATTTAAATATCTCGAGAAATATCGTAATCCCCAGTTCATCTTCTAGGATTACAACTCTCTCTGGGAGCGTTCAGAACGTCTCCACTTGAGAGTCTGTATGTTGAATCAAAACAGCCGGCACTTGAAAATAGGCACATCAAACTTAGTATGCAGTCTATCACCACATTGAAGGCTTATCCTTCAAATCCTGCCTACGACTTTTTTTAATCATTTAAATGAAAATGTGCATAGCAAACAACCCAATACAATTCAATCTTTTGTACTTCGAAGACAATCACACTTTAATAATTCTGATCTATATTTCGATATGACATAATGTAGAAATTCCCCTCCCTATTCCACTGCGGTATGATTACTAAAGTTGCACAAAGGTGGCACATTGAACTCGAAAGAGTCATTCACTGTAATTCCAACAATTGCAAAGAAAAATCTAGGATATATTGTCCCACTGATCCGGTTTACGCAATGTGGTACAAATAAAGAAAGTCAATTCTGGGTCAGAATATTTTATATATTCATCATATTATGTTATATGGAATTAATATCAATATGGAATAAAATAGTACAATAATTCACACTACTACAGATAAAATGTAAATACAATTTTTATATTTATTCCAATATCACTACTTAGTAATGGTCACTCATATATTTCCTTAATTTCTAGAAAAAGGGAGAGGAAAGTAACCCTGGGTTAGATTTGTCGTTATGGTGGGAATAATTGCCTATCTAAAAAATGTACTATAAAAAAACTGTTTCTTTTATTACTTTGTAAATTTCTGTTCTGTTATATACTGTATATATCTGTTCTTTCTATTATTTTTTGACATTACACACAATTTGTTCTTTTATTTCTATTTGGCGCTTGTCTGTTGTTCTGGCAGTATTCTTCGGAAAGAAGCGAATTATTCACCATTATCAGAATTGCTGCCCTTTTTTTAGTCTTTCCCTCAGCCATAGTAGCCAATGAAAATCCCCTATTTGCCAAATACAATGGAAGATTGGTGAGCAAGGTGCTCTTATATCGGATAGGATTTTTAGATCTAACCCCGTAAGTAAGAATTTATCTTTTACTTAAGCATTATTCCTTTATTAAACAAATGTTTTGGAAGCGGGGATAATGATTTTTGGGGCCGACTTTAGTTTAAATTGACGCAATCGATGCCAAACAACGCGGACGGTGGATTTACTGTGAGAAAATATGCCGATTTCTCTTAATATTAAGGGTTGGAATCAAAATCTGAATGTCTTAGGAATCATAATAATAATGTTTGAAACCAAAACACTTTTCTTTATAAAAATATAATTCAACGGTCACGTGACCTGTAATTTTACTATAATGAATAGGAAGTGGGTCATCGGGGAACATTTCTAAGTTGAAATGCACGAACTTATTCTAAATCCAGTTCGAAGCAATTTATAACTGTTTTCTTTTCAAAAAATGACAATGATATAATTACATTTACCTAACTTAGGCGAACTACTGAACATTATGTGACCATTACTATTACAAAACATGTAATCAATGCTTAACCCAGTTTTTTTTAAAATATGTACCTTTGTAAACAATATATAGCAACAATTACAATCAGCTTCATTATAATCATAAAAGTTTTGGAAGCTGAATTAATAAACAATATAAAGCAGAGTAATGACCATAGGGTCACTACAATAACCCCTATTCTAGTTCCTGAAAACCCCCATGGTTAAATGCAAAAACTACCTTTATGTCTGAAGCAAACCCTTGACTAAATCAACAACATGTTACTGAAATTAGATCAGTATCATCGGAATACTCTACTATTTATACTGATGGCTCTAAGGAGGGTAGCATCGGCAGCTGTTTTTGGACAGCAGGTCGATTCTCTTCGATTACCATCTGCCAGTTCGATCTTTATTGCAGAGGCTAATGCAATACGTCTTGCTTTGAAGTTCGTTGCCTCTTCTGATGAGAGTAAATTCATGATCTCTTCGGATACTCTTCCTTGCATGTTAGCAATTAAATGTTGACCAGGAAGCCAAGGAAGCATTGGATAACTAAATATCAAAATTGTTCTATTCAATACACATATTTTAAGCCTTTAATAATAAAATATATTTTAAAACGCTGGCAAGATAGCTGGGACCAGCAAATGCATAACCTATTACACGGATTGCATTCCATAGTTGGAAATTACGACTCCTTGTTCTTACGGTCAAAATCCAAAGGAACAAGTAGTCTTGACCATATGTCGTGTAAGACATAGACGATTGACACATAGTTATCTACTAAATAATGAAGAACGACAGGAATGTGTTCCGTGTAATTCCAGTTATTCACTGAAACGTGTTTTAATTGAATGCGTAGATGTTTCTGATGTTCGTCAGACATTCTACAATGTCAACAATTTAACTGATTTATTTACAAATGTCGATACAATTTTAAACTTTAGAAAAACAGATTTATATAATAAATTATAAATGCATAACATAAGTTCTAAATAATTTGTTTTTATTCTTTTAATTTTTCTTTTATTTGTATATATAACACAATTGTTTGATAAACAAATGTTTTATTTCTAAGAGTAGATGTGGAAATTTATTTGTAAAATTTGTTCATGCCACGATATAGCTGAAAAACTGCTACAGTTGGTGTTAAACATCAATCATGTGCATCCAGTTTTTGAAAATGCTTGAAAATATTTTCGTGTAGAACGTCTTGTCATGAAAATATCGTCATGAATATACTAGTAGCTGAAATACTATTCGCTTGACGTTAAGCAATAACCAATCCATTTTATGGATATCCTTTGGATACAAGAAAATGGTGTTTATGCGATTCCTCAAATATCCCTCCGTGACAACACAATCACGTTTGTGTTATAATGTATCAATGAACGATAAAAACGTAGATATCAAATTTAATACGCACGACGCGTTTCCAGAATAACCTTCATCAGGTACGCTAAAAATAAAAAGATTGGAAAGCCAAATAATTTAGGGATCAATAATACCAAGGGCCCTAAATAGTATAGCCAAAAATCGGCTACGGTGGCTATGTCTGAGGGAGGAGAACCTTAGTTTTATTAATAATTACATTATTTAGGAACTACCAACGAAATATCTATCTACTCTACGAAAAGGTGGGGGAGGGGAGTTAGTCACTGAATAACAGATATTATAATATTAATTGGTTTTTAATTTTATAATCACCGATATTCATGGATATACATTATTATATCTATATTATATTTGCAAACTGTATTAAGAGGTCACCTTTGAGACAAGTAAAAACTGGCCATATAAGACAGGTGACTTCTTAAAAGATGTTCAATTTATATGAAATGTTCAATGACTGGAGAAGACAAATGTGATCTTTGAATACAGGTGACTGCTCAATGGAGGTGACATGTTTGGCTGTATATGTTTTAGTTGGCAAAGTCAATAATGACATAATCGTTACCTTGCTGAAGGTGTTCAGTATTTGATAGAAGAAATGTACTGTTATTCATGATCAAAACACCGATATATGTATATAAACACAGCTATAATCTTAAATATTTCTTTTAATTCGCCTCATCATCATTTTTGTTTTCATAAAAGAGTATTGGTGTCCGTTCCATGTTTTCCAAACCATGCCATTAAAAGAATAAGCTCTATTAAAATACAGTCCGTTTAAGTTGGCATGGAGACACCTATCATACTACCATCCCCCTTTAAACCAAGTAGCACAATTCGATCCAGAAGAGTCGTTGTCGTTATCCTTTGTGCTGAACTTTTGTTCGTTATGATACTCCAAACTATCTCCTATAATAAAATACAAATAGAGTATTACATTTGTGGTGAACGTTTTCCCGTTGTGCCACGCCTAACTGTTTACTGTCATAAAATACAAATGGAGTATTATGACTGTTATGTTTTGTGGTGAATTTTTCTCAGTTATGCCCCACCAAACTGTCTCCTATAATAAGATAAAAATGGAGTATAACTGTTATTTCTGGTGGTGAAATTTTCTCCGTTATGCAGCACCATAATGTTCCCTACAATAAAATAAAAATGGATTATTACTTTTGTGGTGAACCTTTTTCCGTTACGTCATGCCCTACTCTTTCCTGAAATAAAATAAAAAAATATTGTCTCGGTCGTGGCTTATAGGCGAGTGGCTTAAATATCCTTTTCACGCGAAAATTTCAGCATATATATTTGTTCAGCCGATGTATCACATTATACAATACAAATAATTACCTGCAGTTCCATTGTATCCACTAATGTTAAGGGAGTATTTGAAATCGAGTCCATCAACCTTGAAATGACTGTAATCTGCATACTTAGATTGACCGTCTGTGTCTGTTAATTACACGCAGTTTGTAACTGTCAGAACCAGTCAATTGTGAGAGATACGAATTACCTAGAAATACAAAGAAATTAATTCACATTTGTGCTACAGAGTATGAGATAGCATATATCAGACTAATATAAGGAATAGTACACGCAGTTTGTCACTGTCAGAACAAGTCAACGTTGGGCTGTAGTTTTATTACTCGCAGAAAGCCGTGTAATAATCAACAACCTATAATTGCTAAAATTGGCGTTAAACACCAATCAATCGATCATCGAACTAGTTTGTGATATTACATTGCTTCATGTTACAAATCATTTATGTCACGGTTCTCTGAGTTAAACTATCACGCTTCGTGTTCGATTGTTCAGCTGTTTAACTCGGAAAACTGTGGTATAAATATTACATAATAATAGATTTTTATATGGCCTTTTTTATATTACATGTCATATCAACCCTCGACCCATATTAGTCCTCGGTCCTTCGTCCCTTGGGCTAATATGGGTCGAGGGTTGATATGACATGTAATATGAAAAATGACATATCATAACCTATTTATCATATACATACTGTGGACAAAAGTATTCGTACGATTCCAATATTCCCTATATATTTCATATTTTTCACAAAATTATCCTGAAGTCAATTCATGTTTGATTTTGATCATTTATGTATCAATAAAAACATAATTTAATGTTTTTTTACTCGATAATACCAATTTTTTTTCTATGATAAACATATTGAGAATAGACAAGTTAAACACAACTAAATTCATTTTTTTTTCGAAGCAAAATGCAATAATAGTACTTTTGCTGACAGATTATTTAAGTCTGTGTTTACATCATGGCGATTTGAAAAAAAAAACTTCAAAAAGTTATTTCTACTACTATAAACTACATATCTTTCTGCTTTTGTTGATACAATAATTATCGAAATCGGACATCAATTGACTTCAAGATAATATATTAAAAAACTAGTTGTATTTGAAATATATAGGAAATATCGGAAGTGTCCGAATACTTTAGACCACTGTCTATACTTTAATGCGTATTTCGGAGAGCTGGTCATTTTCAGAAACCATAGTTTGATATGGGATATGATGCAATAATGTCATATTATGTATAAATGGATGCCAAGTAATTCTTCATTAATTTCAGATCATATTCAGTTTTCGTACTTGTGTTTCTGTTTTTCTTTTGATTTATGAAGCCAGCAGTGTCATCATTCATTGCATAACGAGCATTTTCCATGTTTTCTCCGTTATCCATGACAGTAGCAGACGATGGAAGTAAACACAGATATTATAATAACGAAAACTGATCGGACAAAAAAAAACGTGAATTCCAGGGGAAACAAAAAAAGACATTATAATTGTGAAAAACACGATCTCATTCAAAATATCCGGTCACCATTTTGATGCAATTCGGCACACATTATTACTATTATGTGTTCCTTTGTTTACATATTATTTTGTTTACATTGTAATTTCTTTACATGTTTTGTTTGCGTTTCTATGTTTACATATTATTTTGTTTACATTGTAATGTCTTTACATTGTTTTTTTCATGTTTCTATGTTTACTTATTATTTTGTTTACATTATAATTTCTTTACATTGTTTTTTCGTGTTTCTATGTTCACATGTTATTTTGTTTACATTGTAATTTCCTTACATTGTTTTTTTCGTGTTTCTATGTTTACATATTATTTTGTTTACATTGTAGTTTTTTATATGGTTTCTTCGTGTTTCTATGTTTACATATTATTTTGTTTACATTGTAGTTTTTTATATGGTTTCTTCATGTTTCTATGTTTACATATTATTTTGTTTACATTGTAATTTCTTTACATGTTTTAATTTGTGCTTCTATGTTTATATATTATTTTGTTTACATTGTAATTCCGTTACATGTTTTTTTTTATATTTCTATGTTAGCATGCTCTTTTGCTTGCATATTAATTTGTTTACATGTTATTTTGTTTGCACGTAATTTTGCTTACATGCTACATTGCTTGCATATTATTTTGTTTGGATTATGGTGGAAGCAATAAAACTTAGTTCAGAAACCCAAAATCAAGTTTCATCTAAATTGTTTAATATAACATAAACGTACCGAGCCAGAACTCATGTTCAAGACATCCAAATCCTTTTTCATATGCTAACCAGTCACGATAAAAATCTACCGATCCATCATATCTTTGCTGAAAGACCTGCAAGAAAAAGGTAGTACACAGGAGACACGTTACAAATTAAAACATTTTTTCTATTTGTTAATGGATAGAAAGTTTGAAAAGTCATTGCCAAAAATATCAACTATGCGAAATAACAATTACTTGCTTGACCCATTACCTTTAGCGATCTCATATGATTTTTTGGAAAAATATTTATCATAGACATGAACAAGTTAAGATAATGCAAAAGAATAAACAGTGTTAACAGAGTCAGTTAAAGATCATGAGGCAATTAGGAATGGACATCCAAGAAGCTCATGCGACACTGGGTAGAAGAAACAGAACGGAGACACACAAAATAATCACACACAACACAGAATACCAAAAAGATCAGCAACACTGTTCCCAGCAAAATCAAGGCGGGTGAACCCATATTTTCGCAACAGATCAATAGTTCTGGATACTTATAAGACACACATAGTGTTATAAACGTGTTCTTGCTGGAATATTGCTCCATACTGTTAAACAACAATCAATCAAATTATAATACCTTACCGTCCATCCCTCATTGTTTGTTGACCAATCACAATACACATCAAATCCAATTCCTTCAATGGGATATATTCGATAAACTCCGGATTGCCTTTCCACTATGTCATCACAGTCTACTGGTTTGTAATGATCTCCGGTGGCAACTAGACGAAAGAAACAAAATGTGAAATGTTATTGAATTCATTAGACTCTTATCAAATGATTTTTGTTGATGCTAAATATCTTAATATCTTATCATGTTCATACCATCCGTGTTTGGTTGCGGGTAGTGGTCTCCGATACATGTTGTGTGGTGCTTTTGTTTTGGGTTTTTTTTCGTCTTGTGTGACCTGTGCTGCCAGTTTTTCTGGAGTGTCCGTTTTTTATCGTTCCTTCGGTATTCTCTAACGTTTTTGCGATTGTTTTGTACAAAGCTAAGGGCCTTGTAGTTGTGCAGTTGGCGCTAAGCACCAATTAATCAATCATGCTTATAAGATAATATTTCTTCTAAAGTTTGGAGAAACCATTGATATGTCCATTCATTTATTGATAGGATCCTATTATATATAAGCTCAGTAAGTTTTTTGGTAGACTTACTACAAGTCCCTTTCTTATTAATAACCCATTTAAGTAAATTGGTGCTATAAAGGTTGAAATCTTGACTGACCACTTATATTTACTATCTACATGGTAATTTTGTTAGGAAATACAAGATTTGAACTTTCATTGCACCTTTTTAAGGGGTTATCCTATGTTTAATGTCAACATGTATCATTTGTAGTCAAATCACAACAAACAAATTACCAAACCGTGAACCAGTTGCAATCCAAAAAGTGCAGAAACAGATATAAACGGCACTTTTTTTACTCCATTTTTTATTTTATTATAGAAGACAGTTTGGTGGAGCATAACGGTGAAAAGTTCAGCACAAAGGATAACGATAACGACTCTCATAAGGATATGAGTGTGAATTGTGCTACTATGTTTGAAGGGGGATGATGGTACAGTGCGTGTCACTTTGTCAACTTAAACGGACTGTGTTTGAATGGAACTTATACTGAGTATGCTGTTGGCATGGTTTAGTATAAATTGAAGGGATACCAATACTCTTTTATGAAAACAAAAATGATGATGAGGCGGAATTAAAAGACACTTTTAAGATTATAGCTGTGTTTATAAAAATATATTGGTGTTTTGATTATGAATAACAATACATTTCTTCTAACAAATACTGACCACCTTAAGCAAGGAAAAAATTATGTCATTATTGACTTCGCCAACTAAAACAATATTTTTTATTTTATTTCAGGAAAGAGTGGGGCATGGCAAAACGGGAAAAAGTTCATCACAAAAGTAATAATACATTTTTAATTTATTGTAGGGAATTATGGTGCTGCATAACGGAGAAAATTTCACCACCAAATATAAGCTATACTCCGTTTTTATCTTATTATAGGAGAGAGTTTAGTGGGGCTTAGCGGAAAAAAGTTCACCACAAAACATAACACTCATAATACTCAATTTTAATTTTATGATAGTAAACAGTTAGGCGTGGCACAACGGAAAACGTTCTCCACAAAAGTAATAATCTATTTTTATTTTATTATAGGAGACAGTTTGAAGTATCACAACGGACAAAATTTCAGCACAAAGGATAACGACAACAACTCTTATGAAAAGAATTGTGCTACTAGTTTTAAAGGGGGATGGTGGTATAATAATTGTCACCATGCCAACTTAAACGGATTGTATTTGAATGGAACTTATACTAAGTATGCTGTTGGCATGACTTGGCATGAATGGAGGAAACACCAATGCTCTTTTATGAAAACAAAAATGATGATGAGGCGGAATTAAAAGACATATTTAAGATTATAGCTGTGTTTATATAAATATATTGGTGTTTTGATCATGAATAACAATACATTACTTCTAACAAATACTGACCACCTTAAGCAAGGAAAAAATTATGTCATTATTGACTTCGCCGACTAAAACATATACAGCCAAACCTGTCACCTCCATTGAGCAGTCACCTGTATTCAAAGGTCACCTTTGTCTTCTCCAGTCATAAAAAATTTCATATAAGTTGAACATCTTTTAAGAAGTCACCTGTCTTATATGTCCAGTTGTTGCCTGTCTCAAAGGTGACCTCTTAATACAGTTTGCAAATATAATATAGATATAATAATGTGTATCCATGAATATCGGTGATTACAAAATAAAAAAACAATTAATATTATAATATCTGTTATTCAGTGACTAACTCCACTCCCTCGCCTTTTCATAGAGTAGATAAATAATTGTGTTGGTAGTTCCTAAATAATGTAATTATTAATAAAACTAAGGTTCTCCTCCCTCAGACATAGCGACCGTAACCGATTTTTGGCTATCCTATTTAGGGCCCTTGGTATTATTGCTCACTAAATTATTTGGCTTTCCAATCTTTCTATTTTGAGCGTACCCGGTGAAGGTTATTCCGGAAACGCGTTGTGCGTATTAAATCTGATATCTACGTTTTTATTGTTCATTGATACATTATAACACAAACGTGATTGTGTTGTCATGGAGGGATATTTGAGGAATCGCATAAAAGCCATTTTCCTGTATTCAAAGGAAATGTTTAGGATGGATTGGTTATTGCTTAGCGTCCAGCGAATAGTATTTCAGCTACTAGTATATTCAGGACGATATTTTCATGACAAGCCGTTCTACTCGAAACTATTTTAAAGCATTTGCAAAAACTGGATGCACATGATTGATGTTTAACATCTACAGCAGTATTTCAGCTATATCGTGGCATGGACAAATTTTACAAATAAATTTCCACATTTACTCTTAGAAATAAAACATTTGTTTATAAAACAATTGTGTTATATATACAGATAAAAGAAAAATTAAAAGAATAAAAACAAATTATTTAAAACTTATGCTATGCATTTTTAATTTAGTATATAAATCTATTTTTTTAAAGCTTAAAATTGTATCGACATTTGTAAATAAATCAGTTAAATTGTTGACATTGTAGAATGTCTGACGTACATCAGAAACATCTACGCATTCAATTAAAACATGTTTCAGTGAATAATCGGAATTACACGGACAACCTTCCTGTCGTTCTTCATTATTTAATAGATAACTATGTGTCAATCGTCTATGTCATATGCGACATCTGGTCAAGACTACTTGTTCCTTTGGATTTTGACCGTAAGAACAAGGAGTCTTTCCAACTATGCAATGTAATTCGTGTAATAGGTTATGAATTTGCTGGTCCCAGCAATCTTTCCAGCGTTTTTAAATATATTCATTGTTAAAGGCTTAAAATATGTGTATTGAATAGAACAATTGCGATATTGGGTTATCCAATGTGTCCTTGGCTTCCTGGTCAACTTTTAATTGCTAACATGCAAGGAAGAGTATTCGAAGAGATCATGAATTTACTCTCATCAGAAGAGGCAACGAACTTCAAAACCAGAGGTATTGCATTAGCTTCTGCAACAAAGATCGAACTGGCAGATGGTAATCGAAGAGAATCGACCTGCTGTCCGAAACCAGCTGCCGATGCTACCATATCACTATCATTAGAGCCATCAGTATACATTGTAGTGTATTCAGATGTTAATGATCTAATTTCAGTAAAATGTGGTTGATTTAGTCAAGGGTTTGCTTCAGACTTACAGGTAGCTTTTGCATTTAACCATGGGGGATTTTCAGGCACTAGAATAGGGATTATTGTAATGACCCTATGGTCATTACTTTGCTTTATATTGTTTATTAATTTAGGTTCCAAAACTGCTATGATTATAATGAAGCTGATTGTAATTGTTGTTATATATTGTTTACAAAGGTACATATTTTAACAAACTGGGTAAAGCATTGATTACATGTTTTGTAAAAGTAATGGTCACACAATTTACAGTAGTTCGCCTAAATTAGGTAAATGATATTATATCATTATCATTGTTCTAAAAGAAAACAGTTATCAATTGTTTCGAACTGGGTTTACTATAAGTTCGTACATTTCAACTTAGAAATGTTCCCCGATGTCCCACTTCCTATTCATTATAGTAAAACTACAGATCACGTGACCGTTGAATTCTATTTTTATAAAGAAAAGTGTTTTGGTTTCAAACATTATTATTAAGATTCCTAAAACATTCAGATTATGATTCCAAACCTTAATTTTAATAGAAATAAACATATTTTCTCTCAGTAAATCCAGGTTCATAGACCTATTTTCATTTGTGTGATCAGTTTCTCCTGCCGCGTTGTTTGGCAAGCTGTTTGGCATCGATTGCGTCAATTTAAACCAAAGTCGGCCCAAAAAATTATTATCCCCGCTTCCAAAAACATTTGTTTAATAAAGGAATAATGTTTAAGTAAATGACAAGTTCTTGCTTACGGGGTTATATCTAAAAATCCTATCTTGCTCACCGTTCTTTCATTGTGTTTGACAAGTGAGAGGGATTTTCATTGGCTACTGTGGCTGAGGGAAAAACTAAAAAAAGGGCAGCAATTCCAATAATGGTGAATAATTCGCTTCTCTCCGAAGTATACTGCCAGAACAACGGACAAGCGCTGAATAGAAATAAATGAACAGAGTTTGTGTAAAGTCAAAGAATATTAGAAAGAACAGATATATACAGTATATAACAGAACAGAAATTTACAAAGTGAGAAAAGATTTTTTTTTTTTATAGTACAGATATAGAACAGACGTCAAAAGTTCCATTTTTTATAGAGGCAATTATTCCCCGCCATAACGACAAATCTAACGCTGGGTTACTTTCCCCTCCCTTTTCCTAGAAGTTAAACAAAAATATGAGTGGCCATTACTAAGTAGTGCTATTGGAATAAATACAAAAATTGTATTTACATTTTTTGTGTAGTAGTGTGAATCATTGTACTATTTTATTCCATATTGAGATTAATTCCATATAACATAATATGATGAATATATAAAATATTCTGACCCAGAATTGACTTTCATTATTTGTACCATTTTGTGTATTTCTTTGCAATTGTTGGAGTTACAGTGAATGACTCTTTCGAGCGTCACTGTGCCACCTTTGTACAACTTTAGTAATCATACCGCAGTGGAATAGGGGGGAGGTTTACAGTTTGGTGTGAGAAGTGGGATTGTCAAGTTATAATGGCAATCCATTGATCGAACCAGAATAGTTCTTGTTGTGGTGCCTGGTGGTTCAATTTTGTTGATTGGCGCAGATATTTTTTTATTTTGTGAAAGCAAACAGATTTTGCTACAAAGTTTTGTGAGATAATTTTGCTTGTGAATTAAATAGAAGAATACAGATAAAAGAATGATATCCTGAAATTATTGCAATAAAGAAAAGTACAGTGTTCCATCGGTATTTCGCCCCACCCCTCCCCCCGTTTTATCGCCAACGGGGCCTATCGCCAAAATTCTCGTCTGTCCCGATTTCCCCCATTAAAAATATCCCGTTATACTGCCAAACTCAGCTACCTCCACCCGCCACAGGTTTCCAGATACAAAAGTCGTAAAACAAATTTAAATTCCCCCGTTAGTACCGCCCACAACACCTTTTGACAGCTGTGTATTTATCGGTAATTATGGAATGTCAAAACTGGTCATCGGACACGGTCATTGATCTCATAGTTGAGGGTCGGAACAGGAGATCAGTTGTTTTGATTAGATTAATTACCTGTGTTTACTTTTCTAGTGATTACATTTGTACTTTTATTCCTGAGTAAAATTTGTAATTTAATTAATGTCGTGTTTGAAGAGAAAGCGTAATTAATTAGATGACAAACAAAAACGTGCAATAATAAGCTATGCAAAGGAAAATCCAAAATTAACATAACAACAAATTGCCGATAATTTGACAATTAAGGTAACGGTCATTATTTACCAGGAGGGCGGACGGGCTGGACAATTTTTCTGTGATGTGACAGTATAAGAAAAAGACCCTCCCCCCCCCCCCCCCCGAGATTTAGCAAATTTAAAATTGACCCCCACACAAATTTTACAATATTTATTTTGACGCCCTCTCCCCCAAATGGACAAATAACATAGTATTAATATATATCTGTGAGAAGACTACATCTCAAGAATATACTTCTATATGACCATTGCTAAATACCCGTACATTATATTTAAATGGAAAATTATTTATATAGAGAATAAATAAAAAGAACTGAGCATTTGCAGTCTTGACATGCTCTCATGCTTAGCATAATTTTCTCCTTAATACCATTACTTTTATTCTGTGGCCATCTATAGCTTCCAAGCTGTTCAGTATGATTCTCACTTAATGTAATCTAGTGTTGCTTTATAATTTGATAGTTGGACTTCTGTAGTGTGGTCTCATTGACATCTATGCAACATTTTTTTTAGTTTTCATTAAGTGAAACATTGATGAAATAATTCAACATTTATTCCTAGTGATATAAAGATTAATATTAATATACATTTTTTGTCCAAAGCAACACATACAAATAGTACATTTCCTTAAAATATCAAAGACAACATGAACAAAGTCATATTTTCTGATTTCACCCTACATAATTTCCAATTATTTAAATGAAGATACATGAGTGGTATATGAGTACGAACAAAGTCATATTTGTGGGGGAACAATGGGGAGCAACCGGAAGTCACATGACCGAAAGTGACGTCACCGGAAGTCACATGACCGGAAGAGACCATGTCCGGAACCGAAAGTATGTTATGCGAATGCGCAACCGGAATATTTGCAATACCCCAGTGGGACCTTTTCACCGGAAGTGACGTCAGTGACCGGAAGTGACCGTTTTCATAACGTTTCTATAATGACCTTTTCGATCTCAGAGAATAAAAATATCAACATTTTTCATAGAAAGCATCAATTTTAGTCTACCTCCGAAATAAAGAAACATCGTAACTGTCTTGCCATGACATAGTTGAAATAATTCGAATCGTAGCATAGGCATTGTGGTAAAGACGCAGATATATAATTTAGTGCGTTTCTATGACACTCATCACCAAGCACACTCATAGACAAAAGATTGGAAAGCTAAATAATTCAAAAGACTTGTTAAAAATAGCAAAAGTTAACTATGGCTGAGTGAGATTGACTTCAGTTTTAATATATTATATGATTTGGAAAATGTACATCTAAAATATTAATATATCTAATAAACCATATCCGTGACGAAACACTGACTTAATGGACGGATGAAATCCTCGGAGACTAATGGTCCACGTACCAAAGTGATCGACTAAATGATGGTAATAAAACCGTTGATATGTAATAAACCATGTCAGTGCCGAAACACTGACTACTGTGGCGGATGTCAACCTCGGAGACTAATATTCCACTTACCACAGTTTTTGATCCAGTGATTGCAATAGAAACGTTGCTTAAATACCTGTATAAGCCGAAGCCCGATTAATTTGAATTTTGTTATAAACATGGCATCATATTTAGTACCAATGTGTAACATTTACAAATTGAAGCTGTTTAATCCGGACATCGCTCTGTTTGCTGTACAAAAGTAGTTCTAAACGGTGGAAGGTTCTGTCATGTTTAACTGTATGCAGAACAAAAGAATAATTTAATTTGATGTTGATTCTGCTATCTGATTGCTGATCCGCCTGGAGCAACATTGGTTATACTTGATTACCTGGGTTGATATTGTGACGTCTCCAGCATATTCATTCGCCAACGACAAATTCAAATAGTCACATGAAACAATCGTAATTAAAATCGAGGAATCACTAAGTTATAAGGAATATTAGGAATATGTTAAATTTTTGTACAGGTTATACTTGTATATAATCTGTTTAAAACAGTTTACACTTTTCGTAAACCTCTTCGCTTCGCGGTTTATTAATTGTATACTGCTCCAGAACAGGCTAAATCATATAACCTATTGAAAAATCTTCCGGTCATGCGATTTCCGGTCACGTGACTTCCTTCCGGTCACGTGACTTCCGGTGACGTCAGTTCCGGTCAGATGACTTCCGGTTGCTCCCCCATTGCTCCCCCACAAATATGACTTTGTCCGTACCCATATACTACTTACATGTACATGTATATGACAAATGTCACCTATATACATGTACAAGTATAAGCTACAAATGTTTAATATCTATCTTTTGTTGACCATATAAACATACTTCAAACATGCTCATGCACCTTACTTGCTCATTCGCTTTCATCTGTTTCATTACCAGTCAATTCCTGATCACTCTCACTTCCATCCATATCCACTTCTTCCATACTCTCATTTTCACCATTCACATTTTATTGGATTTCAAATAACTTCCAATATATTTTTTCAACAATAGGGCACACATTATCCAGGATTATACATTTTACTTCAAATGTAAAGAAGTTTGCTTCTAATAAGACAAAAAGTCCCTTTGCATGTTTTAGACCTACTGTCTGTACACAACTTACGTCAATGTTATTAGTAGGCTGATCATTGTTTTTTCTTAATAAATGATTCATGTTTTTCACATTGTTTAAATCGAGATATTCTGCAATTCATCTAGAACTGCTAATCCTAGAAATGAGCGGAATTCGAATTTAAAATATTGTGACATATGTAATAAGCCGTTTAGCTTATTCCGATTATCTGCAAAAATGTGTGTACACTGTGCGGATATCCGTATATTGTTTTCCGAATCTATAACAACACCACTACTTCTTTGCAGAGAACGCCTGTACAATTTTTTTGGTTCACTACTTAGTGTTAATTGCTTTGATTTCATT
This sequence comes from Bathymodiolus brooksi, assembly GCA_963680875.1. Classification (NCBI taxonomy): domain Eukaryota; kingdom Metazoa; phylum Mollusca; class Bivalvia; order Mytilida; family Modiolidae; genus Bathymodiolus; species Bathymodiolus brooksi. The sequence continues at coordinate 57,497,089 of OY804584.1, read as the reverse complement.
TTTAATCAGAATCTTACATTTCAAAATACATGTGAATAAAATTCCAGATAATTATAGCTATATTGATATTTATAAATCCTAGTTAGATACTTCCCAAAGTTGCATTACTAATTATTTAAACGTTATATTGAATATCACCCCTTACTCTCATGTCCTTCACACTTAAGTGTTTAGAACTGTTTAGGTTTTCAAAATTATTTATTCTTTTATTTTGTTTGTTTTTTTTCACTTTTACTTTTTTTTTACAACCAAATGTTTTAAGGATAAATTGACCGCCCCTAAGCTGAGTGGTTTTAAAAATTGACCCCCACAATACCTATATAAAAAAATTGTTGACCCCCCTAATATTGTCCAGCCCCTCCACCTGATAAATAATGACTGTTCCCTAAATGAGATCTTCCAATAACCCCACAAATGAAGATGAACTGCTGCTATCACGTGTTTATAATGACCTTGATTTATCGAGCTACAAATGACGGTTCAAGAATTTGTCAACATTGCCAAAGATCTGCAAACTAAACAGGACATTTGCGATGTGAATATAATTATTCTAATTTATTTATTTATTAAACATGTATTATTTATACTTATGTATTTGTACAAGTGCAAAATGCATGTCAGTCGAGTTAAAAGTTTATCTTTTCATATGATCACATAGCTTCCGGTTTTCAATGTCCCTCAGTTTATCGTCAAACTCGTTATACCGCCAACCTACCGACTGCACAGAAGGTGGCTCTTTAACGAGGGAGCACTGTAATACAGTGTTGTCTTGTCCATAAGCTTAGGATTTTATTTTAGTTGTAATAAGGTTACAGAAAAATAGTATTTAATTTACTCTAGTAATGGCTGAATCTCCAGACCATGAAATCCAAATGGAACTAAATGTAGGCCAAGAACAAAGTCAAGGTGATGTATCAGATGATACAAGTGTCTATAGTGACACTCATAGTGCTAGGGGGACATGGAAACTCCTCCTTGTAGACCAAGGAATGTAAGACCAAACAATGACCCTATCCAAGTTAAAAATCTCATAGACTATATATGAAACCAGAACCATTCGATGGTTCAAGTGACTGGGAGGAATATGTTTTTCATTTATAAATTGTGCCGAGCTTGGTCGCTGGACCGATCAAGATAAAATGCTAGGATTATCAGCTAACTTAAGAGGCCCTGCACGCATATTTTACATGAGCCTTTTCCAAGATGAAAGAGCTGATTATTACAGACTTATTACAAATAAATTAGCCCAAAGGATTGGGAGTGTAAGATAACAAATAAGTGGCTCGGTAAATTTGAAGCGAGGAAACAACAGCAGGGGGAATATATTGCTGCTTTAAGGCATGAGTTACGCCAGATGGCACAAAAAGCTACATACACTAGCTCGAGAGGTATTAGCCCTTAACCAACTTTATAAGAGCATTTCCTTAGGAATGCAAAGTAAATAGAGTCAAAGAATGTGAAACCGTTGAAACGGCTCAAAATATAATTGAGAAACATAAGGCAATTTTTGAGCTTAAAGATAAAAAGAAGCCAAATAATGTTAGACAGTTAGACTGCTAATAATTATTCTCTAGACAATACAGACAGAAATGTTTCAGATGAAGATTTTTATACGGTGTATTCTAAAAATTATAAAGCCACACTTCTTAATCAAGGCCCAAAACCTCCGATTAGTCAAAGTGACACCATTTTGCTAAAGCAGATAAGTGACAGAATCGGTAACCTGGAAGGTTCATTACTGTTAAAAAGCCAAAACCATTATAATTACAACCGACAACCACGCTTTGATAGTAATTCTAGAAGTGTGAAGGCCTGTTATCATTGTAATTCTCCAGACCATTTTATAAGAGATCGTCCTAAGAGAAATAGACAATCAAACAATGAATATTACCAACGAAATAATTCAAGTGGCCAATCACACAGAAATGTGGGATCAAGGGGAGATAATCTCACCTCAAATAATCAGAGAAACGGGAGACCGTCGACTTAAAAGGCTAAAAATTGATGGACAGGGATGTTAAAAGGCCTGTAACTAATGGAGAACATGACAAAAATTATTTTTATAATTTGGATGAACGTGTAGGTCACATGGGGTCTAAAACAGGGAAATGAGATAATGGATTATATGTTACAGATTTAATGAAATCTGTACCTGTACAATTTTTAGTTGACAGTGGTTCAACATTGACTTTAATTTCTTATGGTTTGCTTATGAAGATATGAACAGATAAAGAACTAAAACTACAAAAGAGTGACTGTCAAATTAAAGATGCTAATGGCAAAAATTTCAAAACATATGGTACAGCCCAAATGAAAATTTTGTTTTGTGATAAATTTTTGAACACAATATTTTAGTATGTGACATCCTTCCAGAGGGAATACTAGGCCAAGATTTCCTTTTGAAGTATGTATTAAAGATTGATTATAGAAAACTTTGCCTCTGCTTAGAAACAATGGAAATTCCTTGTTGGATAGGGGTGAAACTGAAATGAAATGTTTGGTTCAGGCAAGGGACACCATTCAAATTCCACCAGAATCACATTTTTTTATTCCTGTAACCATACCAAAAATTGAATGTTTAAGCAGGTATGGTGTATTAGAGCCAATTGTGGATTTATTCGAAACCTGTGAAATTAACCTTACACCAGGAATTATAGATACCGAAGCTCCAGAAAAAAATATTTATGTTCTTAACTGAGGGGACCAAAATGTGACAATTTACCCAGACATGTGAATCTCTATATGAACAAGAACCTATCAAGCAAGAAATGTGTGCTAGAATTAATATCTCTCGGAAAACTGATAAGCCCCTTGTGATCCCAGAACATCTACAAGATATATATTTAAGGAGTTCCACCAAGTTAACTGAATCTGAAAAACACAAGTTTACAGAATTATTGATAAAATATCAAGGTGCCTTTTCAAAATCAGCCACATATATAGGGTTTACTGACCTAGTTCAGCATAAAATTAACACAGGAACAGCCCTCCCAATCATACAACCTATTAGGAGGTTACCTGTTGGAAAAAGGGAAATAGGAAACAAAGAAATTAACAAAATGTTAACAATGGGAGTAATTGAGCCATCTTCTAGTCTCTGGTCTTCTCTTGTAGTTCTTGTTAAGAAAAAGGATGTGTCCGTAAGGTTTTGTGTTGACTATCGTCAGCTAAATGATGAAACTGTAAAAGATTCATACCCCCTTCCTTTGATATCAGACTGCTTAGATGCTTTGACAGGCTCAACATGCATCAGTAGTATGGACTTAAATTCAGGATTCTGACAGGTCAGCATCCACCCCTTGGATAAAGAAAAGACAGCCTTTTCAACCAGTCATGGTCTTTACTAATTTGCTGTTGCACCTTTCGGCCTCTCTGGTTCGCCAAGTACATTTTAAAGACTTTTACAGAATGTACTCAAAGGACTACAGTGGGAGGGGTGTCTATTATATATGGATGACATAATAGTCCCAGGGGCAACCTTTGAGGAAAATATACAACGACTGAAGCATACCCTTGACCGATTGTTATCTGCAGCATTAAAGTTGAAACCTTCCAATAAAGGTAATAACAAAATTACCGAACTCCGAACAATCTTACAAAGGGAAAGTCAAAACTGATAATTATATAAACAGACAAAATCAGTCAACAACCGAAAACTGTGAAAACCGTAATGACCCTGACTTGGTACAGGCATTTCTAAAGAAATGGTGGGTTGAATCAGATTTTTAGGCGCTAAACCTCCCGCTCTCATTACGGTTCAAAGGTTCCGGCTGTCACTGTAACAGTATTTAAATACAGGAACAAAATAGGTAAAATAGTTGTCAAAGCAGTACCATATTCGGTGACGTTTTTTCAAACTAGTGTTAAATATTTGGGCAACATTGTTTCCGAAAATGGGGTTAGTACCGATCCTGAAAAAACCAGGGCTGTACAAGATTGAGACAGACGAAGGACCCAAAAACAAATGAGAGGATTTTTAAGATTATGTTCCTATCATCGTAACTATGTGAAAAACTTTGCACAAATAGCTAGGCCACTTCATAAATTATGTGAAAAGGCATCTAACTTTATTTGGAAAGAAGAATGTGAAATCGCTTTTAAAAGATTAAAAGAAGCAATGACCTCCCCTCCTGACAGAAAAATAGCTACTGGCAGTAGTCTCAGCCCTTAAACATTTCCATTCCTATCTTTATGGGTAGGAAGTGTTGTTAAGAACAGATAACGCAGCAGTCAGTTGGTTAAATAATTTGAAGATTGGTCAAATAACCAGATGGCTTCCAGAGATTGGAAATTATAATTTAACAATAACACATCGCACAGGTAGGCAACATGGCAATGCAGATGCATTGTCGAGAAAACCATGCAAGGCATGCTCAAGACAACAAGACAAAAATACTGAGCTTGAAGCTAAAGATAAAGAGGAGTCTGTTATCAGTATGGATATTGCACAACTCTGTCAGACAAGGGCCATAACTCGTAGTCAGGGCACAAGTTATACCGAATATCCTGTGCAAAATCAATTAATTTTAAAAGGATGGAAACTATCAGAAATAAAGAAGCCACAGTTAAATGATCGGAACTTAAGCTTCATAAACTTGTGTATTGAAAAAGGTTTAGATAAACCAGATTGGAATCAGGTCTCTGGTGAAAACACCATTGTTGAAATCTTATGAAATCAATATGTCCATTTAAAAGTAATTAATGCGGTACTGCATAGACAATGGATTGATGAAAATGTTATAAATAACAACATGCAAATGCTTGTACCTGAATTTTGAAAGAGGACATTTTAAAATTATATCATGATGTACCTAAAGCAGGCCATCTAGGGATAGATAAATACTTAGAGAAAATAAAACAGCATTTGTATTGGTCATCTATAAAGGATTATGTTACGAAATATTGTAACTCTTGTGATTCATGTGCTGCACTCAAGCCTTCAAGATCTACAAATAAAGCACCACTGGGAAAATGTAGTGGGGGCACCCCTTGAAAGGGTATGCTTAGACATATTTGACCCATTACCAAAGACAAGAAATGGAAATAAATTCATTTTAAAAGTTTGTGATTGCTTAACAAATGGATTGAAGCTTACCCACTAAAAGACCAAGGGACAAAAACAATAACATAAATTGTTGTCAATCAATTTGTTTGTCTCTTTGGCACACCAATGCAGATACATTCTGATCAATGGAGAAATGTTCAGTCGAAAATTTTTACAGAATTGTGTACTATTTTATTCCATATTGATATTAATTCCATATAGCATAATATGATGACTATATAAAATATTCTGACCCAGAATTGACTTTGTTTATTTGTATCACATTGTGTAAACCGGATCAGTGGGAAAATATATCATACGTTTTTCTTTGCAATTGTTGGAATTACAGTGAATGACTCTTTCGACCGTCACTGTGCCACCTTTGTGCAACTTTAGTAATCATACCGCAGTGTAATAGGGAGGGGGATTTCTACATTATGTCATATCCAAATCTAGATCAGATTAAAAACAAAGTCGTATGCAGGATTTGAAGGATAAGTTTTCAATGTGGTGATATACTGCATACTAAGTTTGATACGTCTATCTTCAAGTGCAAGCTCTTTTGATTCAACATGCACACTCTCAACTGGAGACGTTCTGAACGCTCCCAGTGAGAGTCGTAATCCTTGAAGATGAACTGGGTATTAAGATATTTCTCAACTCGAGATATTTAAATTTTAGAATTTTACAATCGAAAGAGGAGAAATATCATAATTCAATAGTAGCAGAAAAGAGAATTTGTTTCTCGTATGATCAAAACGTCAAAAAATATGCTTAAGTTGTTAATTTCCATCATGAATAATCGTCGAAAGGAAATTGGCGGAAATTGGCATGCATCCTGGATATAAACATATTATGAAAATTTAACCTAATGGGTAGACAAGCTCAGAATAGTAGAATTTTATTTTATTTATTCCTCGTCTTAAATGTTTCCCTCGTCAAAAACAAAAAAACAAAAAACAAAAAACAAAACAAAAAACAAAACAAAACAAACAAAACAAATACAAAAAACACCTCTCTTCTTCCGACCCTGATCATGTAGTAAAAAGGGAGGGAAGTCTTAATATGTCAAGACACGAGAAGACCAATTAGATTTAAATTAACTAAAGTTACCTCTGTCGTCATCATTATATATGATTTATGTGGGTTAGTACCTGCAATTGTGAGTGTTATTCAATTTATAGTTAACAAACAAAATTATTCCACTGTATATAATAACAAGCAAACAATTCAAGTAAAAGAAAACCAACATGGAAGAAACTCTGTCATTTCACAAGTGATATTACTACTGATGTTTGTCCTCCAGGCTCTTAGTTCTTAGTGACATCTCTCCTAGTTTATATATACACACAAAGAAAAAGGTTAAGCAACCCCTGATATATTAAAACATAATACAAATTTCTCTGACGTCACTATATTGTTCTAATAGTGGATTATTTTTAAGAATCTACAGTTTATTCTTTTGGTCTTGAATATATGAACTTTAACCTTATAGTGTTTTGGACTTATACACGTGTTATTCATATTGTGGGAATTTCGGGTATCGAACCACTGCTTGGCTTTTTAAAGTCTACTTTGACTTTCAAAACTTCCATCTAACCACTCGGCTACGGTGACCACAATACTCTCCTCTATATTTAGGATATATGACACTTGAAAGTAAGCGTTGCTAAACAAAATGTTTAAAGAAGCAATTGATCAATATATACAAGACATGAGACAAGTATTTTAGGTCTGGCATAATTTATGTTCAGAACTGACGAGTATTTGAACTTGTAAAATGTATTCTCGCAATACAAAAACTAACGAACCAACCGCAAGTAACAATAAATCAGACAGATCACAGGTGAACATTTGGGACAATTAAAAGAGCTTGAAATATCTAAATATAAACGATTCTATTCACTTGAAAGACCTTGAAATAACAAAATATAAACGAGAATCGAAAGCACGAATGCCGATAAAATTGTGTTGTTTATTTTTTGTTAATTGTGGCTTATTTAGCTTTCTGAACATTAAAAAGGTAAAACTATAAAAGAAAAAAAAACTCTGTTGCAGATAGAAATGTATTATGTAAGATAATACACTCCATATTGTAGATTCTTAAAAATAATCAACTCAACCCTTACGGGTCTCGTTGATAATTTCTAAGAATCTACAGTTGGAGTGTATTCTCCACTACATAATAAGTTACACTAAGTTTAGATTCTAATATTTATATTGACTATTGCAAGAACAATGTTCCATTAAAAAGATGTGCTCACACAGGTGTGACCATTATGTCTAATATCGACTAGTCATGCACGTGAACCATACCTCTCACGCATTACTCAAAATCCAGTATGTTCACGCTTCGACTTTGTGTATTTAAGTCCGGTGTTTAAAAAAAAATATGCATTCTCAGTAAGCATGGTACGAAGGCAAATATCAGAAGCACAAAGATGGCAAATAATTGGCATGCATACAACAGGGATGTCCTTCAAAGCTATTGGACATCAGATGGGCTACCACTATAATGTAGTCAGTCGACTGGTGAGAAAACAAACACAAACCAACAATGTGAAAGATTTGCCAAGATCCGACTGACCACGGGCAACATCTGATCGTGATGACAGGGCATTGTAGCGTTTGGTTATACGGATGCCATTCGCAGCCAGTCTCGTACTCAAGCAAGACTGGCTGCCAGATAGACGTGTCAACAAGAACAATTAGAAACCGTCTGAAATCAGCGGGACTCAAGAGCAGTAAGTGCCTACCTCCAAAGTGAAGCCTGGACTTATGTTCCTTGGCCAGCCCTGAGCCCGGATTTGAATCCCATACAGCATATTTGGGACATGTTAGGCCGTCGTGTACTGGTTCGGGAACCTCCTGTGCAAAGCATTCGTCAGTTGGAAGCAGCATTGCATCGGGAATGGCAGCAGCTATCACAACAGGACATTCGACGTCTAACTGGAGGGATGAGACGCAGGGTTGAGGCCGTCATTCAAGCACGTGGGGGTTACACCCGGTACTGAATGTTGAACAATTGATGTCGTCAAGTGATTCATAAGTGACGTTTTGAAAGTGAAATGACAATCTTTTCGTGCTTTTTGAACTGTGAAGGTCAATACATAAATTGGACGTGCTTTACTGCAAAAACTGGCCTTGTGATATTGTGATTAAATATTCATTAAATTAACATTTGTCTTGATTTGTTGTGTGGTTTATTACAGCCAATGTAATGTCCTAACAGGTCACCATTGCGTTCTTGAGATTATCTGATCAGTAATTTCGTGATACCTGTCGTATCATTTGTCATTTAAAAAAAAAACCTGGGGGTGCTTAACTTTTTTCTTTGTGCATATATATTGTAAATAGTTGTTATTATGATTTTATTGTTTTATCTCTGTACCATTACTATGCATTGGCTTAATGAGAATAAAGATAACAGCTTAAATAACGCACATGAAGAGGAAACAATCATAGCAATACAATTCTGAAGTAGCATATTTTAAAATTAAAATAATGAAACCGTTCATCACAACTCTGTAATTACATTGTGTATCATTGTATGATTTTGTTCAACGTGTATCACTGATTTTATTAATTAAAATATACCTTGAAGATATCCAAAACATACGGAACATACATGTATGTGAAATACTCATAAACATATAACATAACTCAAATTACGTACACATTTATACCTTCCTTGTTTCAAATACATATTTATCCATATTAATTGTAATTAAATTGATTAATATCTAAGTGTTGGTAGCAGATGTACTCGGAAATACCATTACGTAATTTCACAGTTGATAATAAAAAAAATTTTAAGAGATCAACGGATATTTATATTGTATTTGGGGTATTATCTAGGAAAATTATAAATTTCATATTTAATGAATTATATTTTTTTTCAATTTTAGTATTAACCTTTTGTCGCACAATTTCAAGAACAATCATATGCACACTGTTTCCTTTGATAATTGACAAACAATTTATTTTCACATTTGTTTCAATAGCTCTATTCCCTTCACCCTTTATGAGGGCCACCCTGAAAAAAGTATAAATTTGATTAGATATTACAGTAGCAACAATAAGAAGAAGAGACGAACACAAAGGAAGATGAACAAATTCTTTGTAATCTTAGTTGTTAATTTTTTTTTAAGCCACAGCCGCCGCTGCACCAGCAGGTAAGTTATATTTATCTACTTTAAATATTATTTTTATCTGTGTTAAGCACGCTGAAGTGCAATTGATTTAAAATTAGATTATTGTAAAAACAACACAAAAAACCTGTTATTTTGATCATCTGTGAGGTCAACTGTAAAGTTCATAGGAATATCAATTGATTCGATATACCAATTTCTCGAATCATTGAATCTAGGACAATAAAAAAGATAAAGTGAATTAGTTTCAGGGATCCCTTGATGACAACTACAGTTTGACGAATCTACTATGTTTTTTTAGGAATAGATGATGGTTTAGAGAGCTACATGCAGTTCGTAATCCCATGTGAAGGATTTGTTCAATTCAAGTTTTTGAGTAATAATAAATAGGCTTCTTTATACATTTTGATTAAAAATAGGATTTGAGAGATGAAAGAGACCTGTTATCTCTTATTGACGTGGGCTCGCTGTTCCATTTATTTTACAGTAGAGGGTAAAAACTAATTATTATACAACGTTGTTCTAGTACGTACTGGGGGGATACTTACGGCCTGTCTAGTGTTGTAGTCATGAATATTTTTAAAGTTGTAAGGAACCATTGCACTTAGGTAAAGAGGAACAAGACCGTTAACCATTTTATAAAATATATTTTTTGTGATGTTCCCATCTTGCCTGTAGCGTCTCCCAACCTATCTCTTCATAATAAAAACTAACAGAGTTCTCCCAGTGACGATTCTAGCAGCCTCTATTTGAACATTTTCTATTGTATTTATCAAGAACAATGTCTTATTATCCCATACGACGTCTGCATATTCCAAAATCGGCCGAATGAAGGTAAGATAAATCTTTTCTAAGGTTTTCCTATCTAGAACAATTAATTCAGCTATATAATGACTGAAATTATAATTGGCTGAGGAAACCTAAGTACCAGGGGGAAACAACCGACCTGTCGCAAGTCACCGACAAACTTTATCACATTATGTTGCATCAAATACACCTCGCAATTAGTGGGTTTAAAACTCACAACGTTTCTGGTGATATGCATTGATTGCACAGTTAGTTAGTTATATATCCAACTACCATGCGATCACGACCACGATGGTCTCTTCCAATAACGAAAGCAAAAATACACGACGAAAGATAAATTGCACAGTTCGTTCGTTCGTCCGTCCGTCCGTCCGTTAGTCAGTCAGTCAGTCAGTCAGTTAAGTAGTTAGTTAATCGGTCAGTTAGTTAGTTAGTTAGTAATAGATCCAACTACCATACGATCACGACCACAGTGGTCTCTTCCAATGAAGAAATCAACAATACATCACGAAAGATAAACTATACAATGGAATGGTGTAGCTATTGACACTTAAGTAAAAACATGTGTGACATATATTAACATGTGATACAAGATGCTTACATTTGATTGAATGGTTGGTTAATTATTGCGTAACGTCCAGCGAACATTATTTCAGCTATATTCAGGACGAGAAAAAGTATAATGAAATACATTTTATAAAAACTATATTGAAATGGCAGAAGGGATGGGTCAACGACTTTTGATAGTCCTATTATGTATCATTCTCTACCGCTTGTTTGTATGTTTATTTGTTTAATGGTCTTTAGCGCCACTTTCAACAATATTACAGTTATATCGTGGCGGTCAGTTTTATTGGTGGAGAAAACCGGAGGACCCCGATAAAACCACCGACCTGTCGCAAGTCACTGACAAACTTTATCACATAATGTTGTAGAGCTCGCCCTGCTCGAGATTCGAACTCACAACATCAGTAGTGATAGGCACTGATTGCATAGATAGTTGTAAATTCATTCTCTACAGTAAACTTCCAAAGTTTAGCACATGGCATCTTGGTATCTTATGTCTTTCTTACAAGTAATTTAATAATTGGAGTTGGACGCGGATCTTGTGCAATAAACAAGACAAACATGTTCTCATTCACGTCTATTATACGCTAGTTCGTGTTAGCCGCCAAATTCCTTGTATTTCTTCTGATTTTTTACATACCATTTATTTTTTATTTTTTTTCATTTTCATTTGAATTGTGGTTCTCTGTTGGCGCGAATGCAGGGTTTTAAGAAGAGTTTGAAGATACCAAAGGAGTAATCAGAATCCGTAAATCGATGGACAGCCACCGCAATGGCTAAAAGAAAAAGGACAAGCAACGATCTACAAAACATACACATAAAACTAAAGATGACTTATTTCTGCTTTTTTGGACAATTTGGTAGTTGTAGTAAACTTTTTAGCAATGTAGTATTAACACCATATACGTTTATTGTAGGAATATTTACAATTTATTTGTAGGAGCAGGTAGAAAAGAGTATTTGGCGAGCTTTTCTGGCCTGTTTCGTAGCGAGTACAAATTAATTGTATAGTTACCGACAATGCACGTGTATTGTGTTTATTCTACAATATAAAAAAGTATAAAAACAAATTCCAAATTGTCTGAAACAATTGTCTTTATATTAGTTCTTTATGGTGGTCACTGTGATGTCCGTGCTTTATGCTGTTATCATTTCTTTCAGTCACTTTACATGAATCAGGTACCAGAAAAGCTTTATTAGATCCATGACATATAACACTGACGTGTATTTTGACCCATTATTAATACTCAAAACCACACAACTGCAGGATAAAACCGATTTCAAGTTATTTACGTACAATTAATTTTTAGATCTCGTCCATAAAAGGAAACAAACACCAAAGGGTTCCCATAAGTTGAAGGAAAATGGATGAAGAAATATAACAAAAATGTACGATTGCTCATTGGTAAGATTTTATAGAAATAGGCTTACATTTTGTCTATGGTGTTTAACGCCACTTTCAACAATATTTCAGTAATATCGTAGCAGTCAATTTTATTTTTAAAAGATACAGTATATAGTTCTATATAGAGGAATACTACTAAATGCCCTAAGAGACCTCAGATATCAATGCAAACAAAATACGAAACTAGAATTATTCAAAATAAAGCACAGTATTGAGATTATGTGTAAAAACAACAATATTGCCTAATATAGTTGAGCTTGGATTCCACGCATAACACCACTGACACATGTACATGAGCGGGGGTAACCAGGGTTTCACTTGTCACTTCGTAATAGCTGTCCTCTTTAAGTTATCATCAGTAACACATATTTTTTACGCTCTGATTTCTCTCCACTCCTTAACCGGGACGCAACTGGCAGAGAAATCCTGATAGAAACGTGGTCGTTTCAAAGCACTCCGATAGGGCACGACGACTTTCTTTATGGCTAATCAAATCACAGCTTTTAAATGTATCTGAATCAAGCAAGGAATTTCTTTCAAATTATTGTTTTAGTAGGAACTGGATCGATTGAGAACTAGAAGTGTATAAAATTGAAGAGTTGTGGAATTTTACCTATTGAAAAAATTATTTATTTTTCATGATAAATCGAAATTCGTAATGTTTTATTAATAGGAAAATCACATACATTCAGTATATATCATTATGAAGAATATATAATTCATTAATGTTTGAAGAAAATGCAAGAATCAGTAGAGAGTACAATTGCAATTCTGGTTTTACAAATCAATGTTGTTCACAGTATATGTTTAAAGTTGCTTCTGTCAACGGTTAGATAATGGGTTATATTCAAACTGCAGTGATCATTTTAATTTGCGTCGGATTTACGACATCATCATTATTAACCTTTTGTGAAAATGAGGCTAGTTATTGCAATAATCCAAATCTTTATGAACTAGGATCTATTAATTTCGGAAAGTGTAACGTTGGTTACGTTCTACATCGAATAGAGAAAACTACTCTCCTGAAGTGTGTAAAAGAATGTTTGAAACTGGCAAACTGTACATCAATAAATTTCAGAAATCCATGGCAACTGTGTGACTTAAATGGCGGGCATGACTTTCAATATAATCTAGTAGAAGAAGGAGGATGTATGTTTAGTAAAATTTCAGAATGGCCACAGGTAATAAACATTAACATGTTCCTTGATTACAATTTATTGTTTTCATGTGAATTTTATTTACGCGTTTCCTTTATCCAATTGTTGGATTTACATCTACCTACAGATCCCTCCAAGTGTATCAACGATCAAACACTCAGGTCGGACACAGAGTTTTGTCGGACTTCACTCTTAAAATTGTCCGACAAATGTCCGACCAAATTGTCCGACAAAATCCTCCCAGGTCGGAGTGAGAGTCTCCACTCTCAGATAGTTAAACTGTAAACAGGAAACGTCCCCAAATTCTGCTAACCAATAAATTCGTGCATAAAGAAACATGCATATCTTAGTAAAGCTGTAGTAAATGAGTGATATGCAGTGGTACGGAAAGAATAGATATGTTGTCACCGGCGATATATACAATAATATCCATGAATAAAATGTATTAACATGCAGTACCCATGTTTTAAGTGCACTAGAAGTGAATATTAATATGTCCCTATGTACTCGCGACAATCGATGCCAAGGTCCTTTCACTTGCTGCAGACAGTTGCCGGTTTACGATATCGGGTGCGTTTGCTATGTTACGTGTTTGCCAAATGTAGGGCGAACGAACCCGGGTAAATAATTCTAATTTATACATTTATATCTTTAAAGGCAAATTTGGATTAAAATTATTTAGTAAAATTTAAGTTTTATTTTGTTCATGGCGAATGGGTCATAAATCCGTAAATCCCGGGTTTTTTTCTTGAAAAATGGCAGTCTGCGGAGTCCTGATATAGGTGAAATAATATTTTATTAGTGTATTCTACGGGTTTTTTTTTTACAGTTTACCTGTCAAAACATCACCCATCTCAGCATGTTGTCGCATCGTGCATTCATGATATACAAATACACCTATCACAGGTGTGAAGAAAAACGTTGTTCAAGACTCTTTTTACTAAGACTTATAAACATAGATAACTATTCTGCGTATTTTCAAGCCGTCTTCCAATTTATTTGTACTTAAAAAATAAATTTATATCTTTTTTCTTATATATGTGTATAAATATCTTAATAAAATAAATACATGTACGGTGAGAAATTATTATACGTCATGATATCGTTATTTAGGTAAATACTTATTAGACAGATTTTTTTTTAAAACCATTTTTGTCTTTTTAATTGATAACTGACACAAGCTAAATAAATGAAATGTTATTTAATGTGTTAATTATATAAATCCTTGCCTTCTATTAATTTTAATTTCTTATCTAATTCTTATTCTTATTTAACAATATGGTCAGGTTGCTATTTTCATTGAATGGCATCTCAAAATAGATGGCCTCACAGTAGGGGCTCTCCCTGTATATTGGTTACATCCTGTATATTACAACTGACAGCTAATACATGACAAACAATTTTAATCAGCCATCATTATCATGAAATACATTTTTTAATCTTTATTTTGATGATGGCACCTAATTCCCATCACCTAATCCAAATTAGTATAGTAGAGGAGTACCGTATTTTTCGGACGATAAATCTAGATAAAAATGACGATTTTGTTTACAGTACAAAAAATGCATACCTTTATTTTGCTGTAGGTTTATTTCTGAATAAGAAGACTCGTTTCATCGATGTTCTTGGTGTTATTTTTTTTTTAATAAAGCAATAAAAGTATACTAACAGGGGGTGCAATTCTGGGGATAAAATATTCAACATCCGAAAAAAATCAATATTCAATGATTGAAGTGTTATCGAAAATCAGTTCAATATTGTATTTTATAATAAAATATATACTATAAAAAATGTATCTTGTTGAAAAAAATCACAGGGTGGATCGATTTACAATAAAAAATTATTATCACAAGATATCTAAATATAGCTATAGCTTTCCATCAAACACGAGCATGCGCTCGTGATTGTAGTAAAAAATGGCGGTTGCAATAGATCTCACAGTAAATAAGCTTTTTATACTAAATTTACTGGAAAATAATTTATATCAATTTCGTTACTTAATCGATATTTTATTGCATTAATTTATATGAGGCTATGGGTGTTTAAGCGTCACTTTTCAACAATATTTCAGTTATATATTGACCTTTGAGCTACATTTCCTGGCGCGAATATGGTGCAAGGTAGAAATACACTAGGGTATTTACGTAACCGGACATTCTACATACCCGAAAGAAAGTACGCTTACAAATATGCATCGATCACAAAATGTTTGACATGTTCACCTCGAGAAATGTAAAAAAAATCTTTAAATATCCACTCTCACGTCCGACCTAATAGTCGGACTTAGAGAGTATTTACTCTCAAATTAAATTTACTTCAATAATTGCAAATGTACCTACAAACAAATAGTAATAAACATCAACAACATTAAATAGAATTAATTATAATTGTTCTCCCCTTGGCACCTGCAAATTTGTGTCAACAAGATGTTCCTTCCATTATTGACACCTGTAACCTAACTCGAATAATACTGCGCCCTCTATCGGCACTATCGCTGGATGAGAGCTTGAACTCTCCTTGTGATAAAAACGCGTCAGCTGCTCTCTGAAAGAGAGAGCCAATCAGCGATGATTATTTGCCGAGCATGCGCAAGGTGGTTCTTTCAATTCCCGGTAATGTTTACAAACAACAAGAAAAGGAGATCGACAAGTTGATTACCGATGTTTAAATCATTATTTAGTTTTCCTACATTTCTTCTCTTTTCACCTTTTAGATTAGTAAGTTCAAACACGTGGGTACAATGAAAACATTTGACACCTGAACGCTCCATTGACCTATGTTTACAAACATTTCCTAAGCTCCTCCTTCTTTTAGTGCCAAAAGTCACCATGCGCAGTTTATTCCCAGAATGCATTGCTAATTTGAAGCTTCCGATTGACGCGTTTTATCGAGAAAGTCGTTCAGGCGTTAATATAGCAAAGCGTAATATAACGACTGGATTATTCGGGTTACTGTACCCTGAGCTAATTAATTCATATCAAGCTGGCTGTAATACCTAGTCCAATACACATATTGCCGTCACAGATGAACAAGTATAGGAACTTGAAATATTTGTAAACGGAATATTGTGTAACTTTAGTCGGTGATTTTTGCATCCGTTATTTCACCTTTATATGGATATCACACTCCGAAAGAATTATCTCTTATTCATTCATGTACACAGCCGTACCGGCCTCACTGACTCTGTTTTAAGTGACAACAGATTTTTTTTTAAATCGTCAGTGATTTCTCCAAACAAACAAAGTCAAAACGCAAACTTAAGTCGAGTTTTTACTCAAATTTAATTTGGTTTGTTAAGAAAACTTTTTTCGAGAAATCCAAGCCAGGGCTGGACTCGGCGTATATATTTTTAAAGTTTAGATTTCGAAAAAGTTACGATTTTTCTAGCATTCCGATTGTAATCGTAAAATTTAAATGTACTAGAAAGATCTATTAAAATTAAACAAATTAAAGAAACACAAACGGTGTAACTCGAAATTATTGTACAATTCTTTGATTATGCATCGAACGACTGTTGTGCCCGAGCGTGACAAATATTGACCTTGGAGCTACCTTTCCTGGCGCGAATATGGTGGAAGGTAAAAATACACTAGGGTATCTACGTACCCGCACATTCTACACACCGGACAGAAAGTAGGCTTACAAATACGCATCGATCACAAAATGTTTGACATATTCACCTCGAGAAATGTAAAAAAAAATCTTTTAATTTCCACTCTCACGTCCGACCAAAATGTCCGACCAAGACCAAAATGTCCGACCAAATAGTCGGACTTAGAGAGTGTTGACTCTCAAATTTGTCGGACATTTGTCGGACATTTGTCGGACATTTTGGGAGGGATATGTCGGACCTGAGAGTATGATCGTTAATACACTTGGAGTGTACTGTATGCAATAAGTGCATATCACCGCTAAAGTTGTGAGTTATAATCCCGCTCAGGCGAGGTGTACTCGATACACCATTATGTGATAAAGTTTGTCAGTGGCTTGCGGCAAGTCTGTGATTTTCTTTGTGTACTTTGCTTTCCTTCACCAATAAAACTGACCGTCACGATCAAAATATAATATTGCTTTATGTGGCGTTAGACACCATAACCATGACCTCCAATTGTTGTTTGTCCACATATCACATTTTAAAGTAATCTCTTGTGTGGCCGAGTGGTTCAGGTCAGTGACTTCTGTCCATAGGCTGAACATAATTAGCGTCTTACGTGTTAAGGTGTCCATACACTTATCTGAATAACACATTGTTTCATCTGTCAGTTCTTGATATAATCTGTTGTTATTTTTCCTTTATCCCGCCAATATATCTATCCTATTATAGTTTCTTCTTTATTTAAATTCCTGTACATGAACATATGTTTTTTTAGTTGTTCCAATATCTGATTGCTTTACGTCAAAATAGGTATTATTTTGTAGTTTTTCCTTTATTTACCTGTTGTTCATCGACATATGCATAATTTTCTAGTTTCTCCTTTATCTAAACATATGTATCTTTCTATAGTTGCTCCTTTATCTAACTGTTTCTAATTGCTCATACTATTCTTGTTGCTCTTTCATCTATTTTTGTGCACCAACATATCTTTCGTATAGTTGTTCCTTTTTCTAATTGTTGTAAGACAACATATGCACCCTATTGTCATTTTCCTTCATCAAACTGTTGTTCTTTAGCATATGTTTGATATTGTAGTTTTTCCTTTATTTATCTGTTGTACTTCAACACATATATATCCAATTAAACAACGCATTGGCAGTGTAATGGTTACCATCGACCAATTAATATGTCTGAGTTGAAGGACATGCCTACTCGACGACTGTTGGTTCAGTGTGCTGGCTCTATAAAAGTTCAACTCAGCGTGTTGGTCTAGTCCAAAGTGGAGATCATCACATAAAATGTACTTTCTTCTCTCCATGATATAGCTGAAAAATTGCTCATTTGATGTTTAACAATAATAGTTCGCTCACTCCTTAATTATTAAGGTTATTACTTATCATATCACCACCAAAGTGGTGAGTTCGAATCCCGCTCATGATGTGGTATGCTCGATATAACATTATGTGATAAAGTTTGTCAGTGACTTGCGACAGGTCGGTGGTTTTCACCAGGTGTTTCTGTTTCCTCCACCAATAAAACTGAGCGCCACTATATAACTGAAATATTGTTGAAAATGACGTTAAACACCCTAACTTTAACCTTTTATTTTTCGTTTGATGTTGTAATGCTTCAGGCTCTAGCGGGGTCATGTGCTGGACATGACTGCACAGCAGGAAGTATGTGTAAAAGTAAAACATCGGATGGAAAGTTTGAGTGTACTTTTCAGTGTAAGTATTCTATCTTCTATATTTTACGATGTTTGTTTGGCAAATTTGTAAAAATCAAAATTTGACAACAAAGGTGTCTGTGATTCCCCAATATAATCCCGATCGCAATACATGTACATTCCGAACTTCATTCGGACCAACATTTGTGTTTGGAATAGACAGGTGTTTGGTTTAAGGATATTTCCTACATTGGGACTTCATTAAAAGTTTGGATTATACAGGACTCTGTTTTGTTCACGGTTTAGTTTAGGCAGGTTTTACTGTAATAAAATATTTCATTGAGGGTTTATGGTGTTTAAAGCCACTTTCAATAATATTTCATTAATATGGTGGCTGTCAGATTTGTTGGTGGAGGAAACCGTAGATAACCAGCGACATGTCGCAAGTCACTGACAAACTTTATCACATATTGTTGTATCGAGTACACCTCGCGATCGTCGGGATTCGAAGTCACAACGTAAGTAGCGATATGCAATGATTGCACATGTAGTTGTCAAACCAACCACCATACGATCACGACCACGACGGCCCTATATTTCATTGAAGCTGTTTAGTTGTTGGTTCAACACACTATGTGATAGTATTACATGTACCATCCGGATAAACCTGAAAGTTATGGTTTGAATTGTTTAGAGTAGAAACAGTTGAACTTAAATATATTCATATTGGGATTGGTATTTGTGTAGACTTACCTTATTTTGTTAAAATAGCAACCTCTGATTATACCACAAAGTTCTCTGAAACTGATATCATCAACATGCTTCAGAGTTTGATTGACAATAAGGGTAATAACAAAATTACCGAACTCCGAAAAATCTTACAAAGGGAAAGTCAAAACTCATAATTATATAAACAGAAAAAATCAGTCAATAACCGGAAAACTGTGAAAACCGTAATGACCCTGATTTGGTACAGGCATTTCTAAAGAAATGGTGGGTTGAATCAGATTGTAAAGCGCCAAAACTCCCGCTCTCATTACGGTTCAAAGGTTCCGGCTGTCACTACAATAGTATTTATTCTTTTGTGGGTGGACGTGTTTGTCAACAGACATTCGGCATACCTATGGGTATAAACTATGCTTCTCTTCTTTCCGACATGTTCCATTATTCGTGTGATGCAAACTTCATTCAGGGGCTTCTCAAGAAAAAGCAAAAAGAAGCTAGCCCGATCCTTTAATTTTACGTTCTGCTATATTGATTATGTCCTTTCTCTATATAACTCTAGGTTTGGCGATTTCGTTGATCGCATCTATCCCATTGAGCTTGAAATAAAAGATACCACAGATACAGATAGGTCTGCTTCATACCTTGACCTACACCTCGAAATTCACAGTGAGGGACTGTGAAAGACGAAACTTTATGACAAAAGAGATGATTTCAATTTGTCCATTGTGAACTTTCCATTTATATGTAGCAACATTCCAAAAGCACATGTATGTGGAGTATATATCTCTCAGTTGATACGATATTTAAGAGCTTGTGGTTACTATCAGGATTTCTTTGATGGAGTCCTCGGGTTGTTGCTAACAAGGAAGCTACTAAACCAAGGGTGCATCATGGTTAAGTTGAAGTCATCACTTCGGACGTTTTACGGTCGTCACCATGACTTGGTTGACCATGAAGGAATATCTGTGTAACAAATGACCACGGATATGTTCCAATTGTCGTAAACACTTTCTTGGCCTTCCTTCATTCATGACTTATCACCGGTTTGTAACTAGATTAACACGTCATATGCCACTAGTTGAGCAGGAACTGTTTACCCTTCCAGAGCACCTGAGTTCACCTCCGGTTCATTTTACTCGATCGTTGGTCTTGTGTTGTGTTGTTTGCCCTTTTGTCCTTTTTCATTTGGCCTTTCTGTTCTTTGTTCTTCTTCGATATACGGATTCTGATTACCTTTTGTATCTTCAAACTCTTCTTATTGTGCCTTTCACATTTTTTTATGTTGAATCACAAATTTACTTTTAAAGGTAATGATATGGAAATTACATGTACACGTACAACAAAGGAAAGCGGAACAATATACAAAGAAAGGTCCATAAAACACCCTTCACCGTTTTTTTAATTTTCAATCACAATTTTACTTTTAAATGGTAATGCTATGGACTTATGCGTACGCGTACAACAAATGAGCGAGTAATTGTTGTTTAACGCCTTTGTACTAGGCCAATATGCTAATTTGGATTTCTATAGTGTTAGTTCACTGAAACAACAGTCCGCGGATAGACAGGTAATTCCCATCGGAAACATCGTCCTGATTCCGAGCCAACCAGTGTTTGTGCTTTCTCCTTAATGCTGCGTCCTTAGCGGAGGAACAGTTTTTGGTGTGACCCGATCGGGGGTAGATACATTTATTGATTGGTGTTTAACGCCAACTTTTGCAATATTTCAGCTACATCGTAGCGTGCACAACTATACGCTAACAATTACGTCAACGATGCGGTTGTGCTAAATTGAAGTTCTAATAAATGAAAAAGAACAAACATCGGTACCTTGATCAAATCTAGCAAAATTTATTTGAAGCATTATAATGCATAATAACTGGAATTGAAACAGAAACACCACTAACCGTCCTCCTCAATATTTCATATATCAAAGCAAATCTATTTCAGATTGTCCAGAAGCACCGTGTGTTCCAAATGCAGAAATAATTGAGAAATTTGGTTTATATAGGAGTGTAGGTCGTGGTAATAAGTATAGATGTCAAACTGGATATCACATGACCGGAAGTCCATTTGCCGTCTGCCGCCATCTTGGATCTTGGAATGTTATGTTTGCATGTTCTTCTAGTAATTAAGTAGTCTTTTGTTTTTGGTCAAATATGACACAAACTTAATACAATCTATGCATTTTTAAGTAATCTTTAAAGGTTTTGTCCTATGGGATACATTTAACTTGAACTATTTTCGATTTTCTATAATTTTATGTTAGTTAATGTAAAGATATGTCTTAATAATATTTGTTACAAACAATACAACATGGAGCTTAAAAAAAGTTTCAATGTATCAAAGGGGTAATCAGAAGTATGAAACAAAGGAAGGAAATACAATGCAATGACCAGAAGAAAAAGGACGAACAATAAATTCTGTAGTGATGTACAGTATTTATGTACACATATAAGAGATGGTTTTCCTGTTGCACCAAATAATGAAGTTATATACGAATGTTAAACAGATATAACACATAAAACATTGTAGGACCAAGTTATAATCCATGACAAAATGGATACAAAATGAACTACCATTGTAACCCAACAGGTCGGTGGTTTTCTGTGGTTTTCTCTATAAAACTGACGCCACGATATAACTGAAATATTGTTGAAAGTGGTTTTAAGCACCATAAAACCATCCATTGTAACCTGTGTCTCTGGATTGTCCATTCGTTTTTTTTTCTATTATTGTTACTACGTTTATTGTAATCTATGACAAACTTTATAGCATATTGAACTACATGGTGACCTATTATTGTGAACTGTGACAACTTGGATTCAAAATGGACAACCTGGACGGACACAAATGTACTACCTAAGAAGCAATTATTGTAACCCATGGCAATCAAAATACACAATAAAGTATTATATGAAAAACAATACCACTCTGTCGAAACAGTTCTCAAATCCAATAAAACAAATCGTAGAAGGAGGCAAAATCGACACACAATACACGACAGCTCACTTTCTTAGCTTGGTAAGGTAACTTCAAAACAAAATGGAGGGATTAAACTAGTTTAATGAGAACAAACAATTATAATTAATGACAACTACCCTGGGTAAATAATGAGCTCCATGATAGCAATTATTATAAACAATGGCAACTTGGATACCAGATGAATTCCCTTCTAACCAAGTGTTGTATTCCACGATATGCTGGGTTCTACATGATCTCCGTATGGACAATACATTATAATCTTTCACAACAGGGATACAAAATGGACTCTATAATAGCAAAACATGATAATCCTTGCCAACGATATTGTCAGAGAATGTGGTTTTTATCATGATAAATTAAGCTACTAAATCGAGGGTCCCTAATAATCATTTCAACAATTTCACAATGACTTGATTTGCCGGAATGTACGTGTCATAACTGTTCACCTGATATGTTCAGTTTGTTGTAATCATCATCATGTCCCTTCTTCATGCATGATTGATCACCTGTTTTTATTGGGATTCGTGTTGCTCGATCTTTGTATTCTATGTAATATTTTGTCGACTATTGTGTGTTGCCTATTTAAAACAAAGTCATTGTATTGTCTGCCTTCCACATCTTCTGATTAACCCTTGATATCTTTAATTTTTCCTGATAACACATTTACGAAATAATTCTTTGGAGCAATACTTTGCATATATGTATAAAGAGGCTTTATAAATCACTCAGGAAGGAAGGCATGTGCAAAACATACAATACCAGCAATGTTATCACATAATTGTTTACATAGCTAATGAAAGACGTCATAGTAGAAAAATGTACAAACGTACATATAGCAATTGAGACTGGGTACTGGTGAAGATTGACATGCCTGAACCCAGCATATTTGCTCAGTAAGCGCGTCCCTGGGTGTCGGATAGGGTGAGTCATCTCGATAGAGTGGGGAAGGTTGTTAGATTATGATACGGAAAGTCTAACCGTGGACTATATTAGGTAACGTGATTGGGAAGTTTCAAGTACGTAAAACACCTCTTTTGTAGATTTCTAAGAAAGAGTAGGCGCATTATAGCCATTACAAAACAATATATTTAATTTCGTTCCTATCCAGATCCCAAAACCAGCGACAATTAAAAGTGGTTGCCCCTGTTGGCTCACATTTCCCTCTTTTCTATCTCTTTGTTAATGATTGTTGAATTTGTTCTTTCCTGAATATAACTGACATACTTCGCTGGATGCTAAGCAATAATCAGTAAATACAGTAATTAGTTTTTGTGATATCATTCAGCTATGATTATTTAGTATAAAATGTTTGCAAATCGATTTCAAAGCAATTTTCCCCATTTTGGTAGCATTAAGCTAAAACTCATGCGCTACGTTACGCTGGTGCTTGGAGTTTTGTATTCAGACTTTAAGTGATGACTCGGGAGTTCTTTACAATAACGCTGCTCATTTAGATATATGTGCAGGTCGACATTTTACCCACATGACGAAAACACATACATGACAGAAGTGTGTCCCCCTAAAAGGGTAAATGCTTGTTCCCTAAGATTGGATGCTTAGTCGGACAACCAATGAAACTAGTGTAACGTCATGCACCATATGTTGTTTTTTTCTTGGGGGGGAATGCCGTTTATATCTGTTTCTGCAATTGTTTGATTGGAACTGGTTCACGGTTTGGTAATTTGTTTGTTGTGATTTGACTACAAATGATACATGTTGACATTAAACATAGGATAACCCCTTAAAAAGGTGCAATGAAAGTTCAAATCTTGGCTGACCACTTGTATTTCCTAACAAAATTTAACATGTAGATAGTAAATATAAGATTTCAACATTCATAGCATCAATTTACTTGAATGGGTTATTAATAAGAAAGGGAACTGTAGTAAGTCTACCAAACAACTTACTGAGCTTATATCTAATAGGATCCTATCAATAAGTGAATGGACATATTAATGGTTTCTCCAAACTTTAGAAGAACTATTATCTTATAAGCATGATTGATTGATTGGTGCTTAACGCCAACTACACAACTACAAGGCCATTAATTTTGTTTAAAACAATCGCAAAAATGTTAGAGAATACCGAAGGGACGATCAAAAATGGACACTCCAGAGAAACTGGCAGCACAGGTCACACAAGACTAAGAAAAACAAAAGAAAAACACAAGACAACATGTATCGGAGACCACTACACGCAACCAAGCACGGATGGTATGAACATGATAAGATATTAAGACATTTAGCATAAACAAAAATCATTTGATAACAGTATAATGAATGAAATAGCATTTCACATTTTGTTTCTTTCGTCTAGTTGCCACCGGAGAACATTACAAACCAGTAGACTGCGGTGACATAGTGGAAAGGCAATCCGGAGTTTATCGAATATATCCCATTGGAGGAATTGGATTTAATGTGTATTGTGATTGGTCAACAAACAATGAGGGATGGACGGTAAGGTATTATTCATTGATTGATTGTTGTTTAACAGCATACTCCAACAAGAACACGTGTATAGCACTGTGTGTATCTTATAAGCATCCAGAACTATTGATCTGTTGCGAAAATATGGGTTCACCCGTCTTGATTTTGCTGGGAACAGTGTTGCTCATCTTTTTGGTATTCTGTGTTGTGTGTGATTAATTTGTGTGTCTCTGTTCTGTTTCGTCTACTCAGTGGCACATGAGCTTCTTGGTTTTCCATTCCTAATTGCCTCATGATCTTTAACTGACTCTGTTAACACTGTTTATTATTTTGTATTATTTTAACTTTTTCATGTGTATGATAGATATTTTTGAGATCGCTAAAGGTAATGGGCAAGCAAGTAATTGTTATTTCGCTTAGTTGGTATTTTTGACCATGACTTTCCAAACTTTCTATCCATTAACAAATATAAAAATATTTTAATTTGCAACGTATCTTCTATGTACTACCTTGTTCTTGCAGGTTTTTCAGCAAAGATTTGATGGATCGGTAGATTTTTATCGTGACTGGTTAACATATGAAAAAGGATTTGGATGTCTTGGACATGAGTTCTGGCTCGGTACCTTTTATGTTATATTAAACAATTTAGATGAATCTTGATCTGGGGGTTCTGAACTAAGTTTTATTTCTTCCACCATAATCCAAACAAAATAATATGCAAGCAATGCAGCATGTAAACAAAATGACGTGCAAACAAAATAACATGAAAACAAATTAATATGCAAGCAAAAGAGCATGCTAACATAGAAACATAAACAAACATGTAAAGGAATTACAATGTAAAAAAGATAATATATAAACATAGAAACACAAATAAAAACATGCAAAGAAATTACAATGTAAACAAAATAATATGTAAACATAGAAACACGAAAAGAATACATGTAAAGAAATTACAATGTGAGCAAAATAATATGTAAACATAGAAACACGAAAAAAAGCAATGCAAATAAAATGATATGTAAGCATAGAAACACGAACAAGAACACAATATGCAAACAAATAACATGTAAGCAAATATCATGTAAACAGAGTAGCATGTGACCGAGATAACACGCCAACAAACCAATATGCACAAAAACTATATGCAACAAGTCATATCTCACAGGGGTGTAATGACCTGGACCGTATTTCATAGGGGGGGGGGTGGGTGCGGGGTGTATTAATGTGTACCGTATTACATCAAATTGGCGACCGGATATTTTGAATGAGATCGAGTATTTAGTTTTTTACAATTATAATGTCTTTTTTTTTGTTGAAATTTTGATTCCCCTGGAATTCACGTTTTTTTGTCCGATCAGTTTTCGTTATTAATATATCTTTGTTTTCCTCCGTCGTCTGCTACTGTCAAAATGGATAACGGAGAAAACATGGAAAATGCCCGTTATGTAATGAATGATGACACTGCTGGCTTCATAAATCAAAGGAAAAACAGAAACACAAGTACGAAAACTGAGTATGATCTGAAATTAATGACGAATTACTTCGCATCCATTTATACATAATATGACATTATTGCATCATATCCCATATCAAGCTATGGCTTCTGAAAATGACCAGCTCTCACAAATACGCATTAAAGTACAGACAGTGGTCTAAAGTATTTGGACACTTCCGATTTTTCCTATATATTTCATATAAAACTAGTTTTTTAATATATTATCTTGAAGTCAATTCATGTCCGATTTCGATTATTATTTTATCAACAAAAGCAGAAAGATATGTAGTTTATAGTAGTAATTTTGAAATAACATTTTTGAAGCTTTTTTTCAAATCGACATGATTTAAACACAGGCTTAAATAATCTGTCAGCAAAAGTACTATTATTGCATTTTGTTTCCAAAAAAAAAAATGAATTAAGTTGTGTTTAACTTGTTTGTTCTCAAAATGTTTATCATAGAAAATAATTTGGAATTATAGATTACACATACATTAAATTATGTTTTTATTGATACATAAATGATCAAAATCAGACATGAATTGACTTCAGGGTAATTTTGTGAAAAATATAAAATATATAGGGAATATTGGAATCGTACGAATACTTTTGTCCACAGTCTGTATATGATAAATAGGCTATGATATGTCATTTTTCATATTACATGTCATATCATCCCTCGATCCATATTATCCCAAGGGACGAAGGACCGAGGACTAATATGGGTCGAGGGTTGATATGACATGTATATAAAAAATGCCATATAATAATCTATTATTATGTAATATTTATACGACAGTTTTCCGAGTTATACGGCCAAACAATCGAACGCGAAGCGTGATAGTTTAACTCCGAGAACCGTGACATAAATGATTTGTAACATGAAGCCATGCAATATCACAAACTAGGTCGTTGATCGATTGATTGGTGTTTAACGCCATCTTTTGCAATTCTAGGTTGTTGATTATTACACGGCTTTCTGAGAGTTATAAAACTACAGCCCAACGTTGACTGGTTCTGACAGTTACAAACTGCGTGTAATATTCCTTATATTAGTCTGATATATGCTATCTCATACTCTGTAATACAAATGTAAATAAATTTCTTTGTATTTTTAGGTAATTCGTATCTCTCACAATTGACTGGTTCTGACAGTTACAAACTGCGTGTAATATTAACAGACACAGAAGGTCAATCTAAGTATGCAGATTACAGTCATTTCAAGGTTGATGGACCCGATTCCAAATACTCCCTTCACATTAGTGGATACAGCGGAACTGCAGGTAATTATTTGCATTGTATAATGTGATACGTCAGCGGAACAAATATATATGCTGTATTTTCGCGTGAAAATGATATTTAAGCCACTAGCCTATAAGTCACGACCGAGATAATATTTTTTATTTTATTTCAGGAAAGAGTAGGGCATGGCATAACGGAAAAAGGTTCACCACAAAAATGATAATCCATTTTTATTGTATTGTAGGAAACATTATGGTGCTGCATAACGGAGAACATTTCACCACCAAAAATAAGTTATACTCCATTTTTATCTTATTATAGGAGACTGTTTGATGGGACATGGAGGACAAAAGTTCACCACAAAGGATAACAGTAATAATACTCCATTTTTATTTTATGATAGTTAACAGTTAGGCGTGGTACAACGGGAAAACGTTCTCCACAAAAGTAATGCTCTATTTTTATTTTATTATAGGAGACAGTTTGGAGTATCATAACGGAAAAAAGTTCAGCACAAAGGATAACGACAACGATTCTAATGAAAAGAATTGTGCTACTCGGTATAAAGGGGCATGGTGGTATGATAAATGTCACTCTTCCAACTTAAACGGACGGTATTTGAATGGAACTTACTCTGCGTTTGCTACTGGCATGGTTTGGTATAAATGGAAGGGACACCATTACTCTTTAATGAAAACAAAAATGATGATGAGGCAGAATTAAAAGACACATTTAAGATTATAGCTGTGTTTATATACATATATCGGTGTTTTGATCATGAATAACAATACATTTCTTCTATCAAAAATACTGACCACTTTCAGCAAAGTAAAGATTATGTCATTATTGACATCGCCAACTAAAACATATCCAACCAAACCTGTCACCTCCATTGAGCAGTCACATGTATTCAAAGGTCACCTTTGTCTTCTCCAGTCATTGAACATTTCATATCAATTGAACATCTTTTAAGAAGTCATCTGTCTTATATGGCCAGTTTTTACTTGTCTCAATGGTGACCTCTTAATACAGTTTGCAAATATAATATAGATATAATAATGTGTATCCATGAATATCGGTGATTATAAAATTAAAAACCAATTAATATTATAATATCTGTTATTCAGTGACTAACTCCCCTCCCCCACCTTTTCGTAGAGTAGATAGATAATTTTTTTGGTAGTTCCTAAATAATATAATTATTAATGAAACAAAGGTTCTCCTCCCTCAGACATAGCGACCGTAGACGAATTTTGGCTATCCTATTTAGGGCCATTGGTATTATTGCTCCCTAAATTATATGGGTTTCCAATCTTTCTATTTTGAGCGTACCTGATGAAGGTTATTCCGGAGACGCGTCGTGCGTATTAAATCTGATATCTACGTTTTTATTGTTCATTGATACATTATAACACAAGCGTGATTGTCTTGTCACGGAGGGATATTTGAGGAATCGCATAAAAGCCATATTCCTGTATCCAAAGGATATGCATAGGATGGATTGGTTATTGCTTAACGTTCAGCGAATAGTATTTTCAGGACGATATTTTCATGACAAGTCGTTCTACTCGAAACTATTTTCAAGCATTTTCAAAAACTGGATGCACATGATTGATGGTTAACACCAACTGTAGCAGTATTTCAGCTATATCGTGGCATGAACAAATCTTAGAAATAAATTTCCACATCTACTCTTATAAATAAAGCATTTGTTTATAAAACAATTGTGTTATATATACAAATAAAATAAAAATTAACAGGATAAAAACAAATTATTTAGACCTTATGTTATGCATTTATAATTTATTATATATATCTGTTTTTCTGAAGCTTAAAATTGTATCGACATTTGTAAATAAATCAGCTAAATTGTTGACATTGTAGAATGTCTGATGAACATCAGAAACATCTACCCATTCAATTAAAACATGTTTCAGTGAATAATTGGAATTACACGGAAAACCTTCCTGTCGTTCTTCATTATTCAATAGATAACTATGTGTCAATCGTCTATGTCCTATACGCCATCTGGTCAAGACTACTTGTTCCTTTGAATTTTGAACGTAAGAACAAGGAGTCTTAATTTCCAACTATGGATGGTTATCCGTGTAATAGGTTATGTATTTGCTGGTCCCAGGTATCTTGCCAGCGTTTCAAAATATAGCCATCGGTATAAATTGTAGAGTATTCCGATGATACTGATCTAATTTCAGTAAAATGTTGCTGATTTAGTCAATGGTTTGCTTCAAACTTAAAGGTAGTTTTTGTATTTAACCATGGGGGGGGGGGGGGGGAGGGGTGGGGGTTCAGTAACTATAATATGGGTTATTGTAGTGACCCTATGGCCATTACTTTGCTTTATATTGTTTATTAATTTAGCTTCCAAAACTGTTATGATTATAATGAAACTGATTGTAATTATTGTTATATATTGTTTACAAAGGTACATATTTTAACAAACTAGGTAAAACATTGATTACATGTTTTGTAAAAGTAATGGTCACACAATTTACAGTAGTTCGCCTAAATTAGGTAAATGTAATTATATCATTGTCATTTTTCTAAAAGAAAACAGTTATAAATTGTTTCGAACTGGGTTAAAAATAAGTTCGCGCATTTCAACTTAGAAATGTTCCCCGATGACCCACTTCCTATTCAATATAGTAAAATTACAGGTCACGTGACCGTTGAATTATATTTTTATAAAGAAAGGTTTTTTGGTTTCAAACATTATTATTATGATTCCTAAAACATTCAGATTTTGATTCCAACCCTTAATTTTAATAGAAATAGGCATATTTTCTCACAGTAAATCCAGCGTTCACAGACCTATTTTCATTTGTGTGATCAGTTTATACTGCCGTGTTGTTTGGCAAGCTGCTTGGCATCGATTGCGTCAATTTAAACTAAAGTCGGACCCAATAATTATTATCCCCGCTTCCAAAAACATTTGTTTAATAAAGGAATAATGCTTAAGTAAAAGACAAATTCTTACTTACGGCGTTAGATCTAAAAATCCTATCCGATATACGAGCATCTTGCTCACCGATCTTCCATTGCATTTGGCAAATAGGGGATTTTCATTGGCTACTGTGGCTGAGGGAAAGACTATAAAAAGGGCAGCAATTCTGATAATGGTGAGTAATTTGCTTCTCTCCGAAGTATACTGCCAGAACAACAGACAAGCGCCAAATAGAAATAAAAGAACAAATTGTGTGTGATGTCAAAGAATATTAGAAAGAACATATATGTACAGTATATAACAGAACAGAAATTTACAAAGTAAGAACAGAAACAGTTTTTTTATAGTACATTTTTTAGAGAGGCAATTATTCCCACCATAACGACAAATCTAACCCTGGGTTACTTTCCTCTCCCTTTTCCTAGAAATTAAACTAAAATATGAGTGGCCACTACTAAGTAGTGCTATTGGAAAACATACACAAATTGTATTTACATTTTATTTGTAGTAGTGTGAATCATTGTACTTTTTTATTCCATATTGAGATTAATTCCATATAATATAATATGATGAATATATAAAATATTCTGACCCAGAATTGACTTTGTTTATTTTTACCACATTGTGTAAACCGGTTCAGTGGGAAAATATATCCTATATTTTTCTTTGCAATTGTTGGAATTACAGTGAATGACTCTTTCGAGCGTCACTCTGCCACCTTTGTGCAACTTTAGTAATCATACGCAGTGAAATAGGGAGGGGGATTTCTACATTATGTCATATCCAAATATAGATCAGAATTATTAAAGTGTGATTGTCTTCGAAGTACAAAAGAATGAATTGTATAGGGTTGCTTGCTATACTCATATTCATTTAAATGATTAAAAAAAGTCGTATGCAGGATTTGAAGGATAAGCCTGCAATGTGGTGATAGACTGTATACTAAGTTTGATGTTCCTATTTTCAAGTGAAGGCTGTTTTGATTCAACATACAGACTCTCATCTGGAGACATTCTGAACGCACCCAGTGAGAGTTGTAATCCTTGAAGATGAACTGAGGATTACGAACTTTCTCGAGATATTTAAATTTTACAATTTTACAATCAAAAGAGGAGAAATATCATAATCCAATTGTAGTAGAATTTGTTTCTATTATGATCAAAACGTCCAAAAAATATATTTAAGTTTTTAATTTCCGTCGTGAATAATCGTCGAAAGGAAATTGGCGGAAATTGTCATGCATCCTGGTGATTAAGCATATTATGAAAATTTAACGTAATGGGTAGACATGCTCAGAATAGTAGAATATTATTTTCTTTATTCTTCCAATCTTAAATGTTTCTCTCGTCAAAATAAAAAAAAACAAAAACAAAAAAACAAAACAAAAACAAAAACAAAACAAAAAAACACAAAAAACACCTCTCCTCCACCGACCCTGATCATGTAGTAAAAAGGGAGGGACGTCTTAGTATGTCAATACAAGAGAAGACTAATTAGATTTAAATTAATTAATGTTACCTCTGTCGTCATCATTATATATAATTTATGTGGGTTAGTACCTGTAATTGTTAATGTTATTCAATAACAAAGAAAATTATTTCATTGTATCTAATAACAAGAAAACAGTTCAAGTAAAAGAAAACCAACATGGAAGAAACTCTGTCATTTCATAAGT
The DNA here is from genome assembly GCA_963680875.1 of Bathymodiolus brooksi. Lineage (NCBI taxonomy): Eukaryota > Metazoa > Mollusca > Bivalvia > Mytilida > Modiolidae > Bathymodiolus > Bathymodiolus brooksi. The sequence continues at coordinate 57,465,184 of OY804584.1, read as the reverse complement.
GATATTACTACTGATGTTTGTCTACCAGGCTCTTAGTTCTTAGTAACCTCTCTCCTAGTTTGTATATATACACAAAGAAAAAAGTTAAGCACCCCCTTATATGTTAAAACATAATAAGCTACACTAAGTTTAGATTCTAATATTTATATATATTATAGCAAGAACAAGGTTCCATTAAAAATATGTGCTCACACAGGTGTGACCATTATTTCTAATATCGACTAGTCATGCACGTGAACCATGCCTCTCACGCATTACTCACATTTCAGTATGTTCACGCTTCGAATTTGGTTAATTAAGTCCGGTGTTTTAAAAATATTATTCATTCTCATTCAGGATGGTACGAAGGCGAATATCAGAAGCACAAAGATGGCAAATACTCGGCATGCATACAACAGGGATGTTCTTCAAAGCTATTAGCCGACTGGTGAGAAAACACACACACACCAACAATGTGAAAGATTTGCCAAGATTCGGCAGACCACGGGTAATATCTGATCGTGACGACAGGGCATTGCATTGTTTGGTTAGACGAATGCCATTCGTAACTAGTCCCGTACTCAAACAACACTGGCTGCCCAATAGACGTCTGTCAACAAAATCAGTTAGAAACCGTCTGAAATCAGCGGGACTTAAGTCAAGGAGAGTCATTAAACGTCCATTGTTGGCAGACCGACATAGGCGATCACGTTTGGCATGGTGTGTAGGACGACGTGGTTGGAATTGAAGGACATGGCGCAAGATCCATTGGTCAGACGAGAGCCGGTTTCTGCTTCATGTAACCGACGACCAGATGAGAGTTTGGAGACACAAATATACAGTCTATTCCCCAAGGAACATCCTGTCAGCTGCCCCTTACGGTGGAAGCTCAGTAGTGGTTTGGGGTGTATCTCTCATGACTGCAAGCTGTAAATAATCACCATACAAGGCAACCTAACTGGTGATCAGTACAACAAAGATGTCTTGCAACCAGTTGTTTTCCCGTATTTCGACAACAACGCACTAGCTACAATGCCTGTGTATATGGATGACAACGCCCAGGCCTCATCGTTCAAGAGCAGTAGCCGCCTACCTCCAAAGCGAAGCCGTGTCTTCTGTTCCTTGGCCAGTCATGAGCCCGGATTTGAATCCCATCGAGCATATTTGGGACATGTTAGGTCGTCGTATACTGACTCGGGAGCTTCCTGTCAGTTGGAAGCAGTATTGCATCGGGAATGGCAGCAGCTATCACAACATGACACCCGACGTCTAACTGGAGGGATGCGACGCAGGGTTGAAGCCGTCATCCAAGCACATGGGGGTTACACCCAGTACTGAACAATAGATATCCTCAAGTGATTCATAAGTGACGTTTTGAAGGTGAAATGGCAATCTTATCGTGCTTTTTGAACTGTGACGGTCAATATTTAAAATGGACATGCTTTACTGCAAATTAGAATTTAGAATGTGCGCTTTCTATAACCACTCGTTGTTTTCTGTCTGTAAGATAATGTTTTATCCAATACAATTATAAGATCCTTGCATCCCAATATTTTCTAATTTATTAAGAAAACCATTTTGCCAAACCCTGTCAGAAGCTTTACTTATATCACAAAAAAATACGCTTATTTATTTTCCTTCGTCTAAAGCTTTTCCGAATTCGTTTGTGAGACTTATAAGTTGGTTAATTGCAGAGTCACCAGGAGTGAACCCTGATTGGTGTGTGGTAATAATACTATTTTTGAATGTTTATAAACACATCTTTCCATTACCTTGTCCAAGACACTAATTAGAGAAATAGATCGGTAATTTTTTACCGAACTGGGATTATCTTACTTAAAGACTGGAGTGACATTTGACAGAATCCACTGTGTCGGGAATCTACAAGTTGAGAGAGACAAGTTAAATAACCGACAAAATGGAAGCTTCAAAATGGAAGCCCTTTCTCCTATTAGAAGTCCTGGGTTTATTAAATCTGGTCCAGTTGCTTTTGTAGTGTCCAGCACTTTTAGAACATCTTCTATGTCGGTTTCTCTAATGTGTAGTTGTGTCAGTTTGTCATAAAGTGGACCAATAGGTTCCGGAACTGTCGAATTAGAGTCGTCCATGTTTGATTCTTCACTAAAAAAGTAGTTAATTAACTCACATTTTGCAAGATTGTCACATATTAAGTCATCGTCTGTTTGTAAGGGGGGTATTGAACGACTTTTTACTACCAGATGATTCTGCTTGAATTTTTTCGGATATTGTAGCAAGATCATCATTCTTTGCCATTTTTATCAAATTATTGGATTTATTCCTGGTTATGCGATATTTTTCCCAATGGTTTATAGAATTTGCATGTTTTGCTTTTTTATGGATTCGATTTTTCCTGCGTATGAATTTCTTGATACTTGTAGTAATCCATGGTTGCTATCTTTCCGTACCGTTATCAATCTGTTAGGAATAGTATTATCTGCTGTATTTACAATCGTGTTTGCTATAATGTCTACAATTGTGTCTACGTCATCATGTCCAAACATAGTCTCCCAGTCAACATCTGTAAGTTGTCTGTACGAGTCAAAATCAACCTTGTCGTAAAGAACTATTTTCCTTTGATAAGATGTCGATAGTTTACTAGAATGGTGTATTAAACCAATCACAGGTAAATCATAACCTGTTCATGCAGTGGAGCACCTACATGTGTGAAAAGTACACTAAGTGGGTTACTTACGAGAATCAAATCCAATAAAGATGAATTGTGCTCAGTTACTTATGCATGTTCAGTTATAAGTTGATGCAGACGAAATTAGGTCATTAATGACCCAATCTTATCATTTATATTGCTATCAAGTTGATTAATATTGAAGTCTCCTGTCAAAATTATATTGTGGTTACAATTTAGAGCCAGATCAATATAATGTTCAATATTTCTCCAGATTTGCAGATCACTAGTTGGTGGGATATAGAATGTGCCGTACAAGTATTATTTTTTTTATTATTTAGCTTTATTTCTAACCATATACACTCAAGACTATCCACATGTAGATCAGGTTTAATTATGCAGTTGACAGTATTAGTGACATATATACGATGACACCACCACATACTTTATAAGATATGTCTCGTCGAAAATGGGGAGTCTATAATCTGGAATTTCCAAACATTATTGGTCGGTAGATGCATTTTCGTTTAACCAGCTCTCAGTGAATGAAAGTATATCATGGCAAGAATAATCAGCTGAGATCATATCTATCTTAGATATAATACTTTGAATATGTAGATGAAGGAATGAAAATGTATTGTTTATGAGCTCGCTTACATCAGGTATATTATCACAATCACTGCTAGAACTACTAGAATTGTCCGAATCGAATGAGCCTGGATTAATTTCAATTCCCGATGTAATTAACAAAATGCAAAGAACAAAAGCTGTCATTAGTGTTCACCTGTAACATGTGTATTTCAGGACATCAAAGTGATTTATTTACCTTTCTTGTATATTTTCTGGTCTCTGCTGCTATGCAAAAAATGCACTAGTATTAATAATGGTGTAATTTTGGTTCCGTACAACAAAAGTAGATTAAAACAAGCAACATCAGTAATGTTTAACAGCTTACCTTTTCTTCACAGAGCGTGCAACAATGCAATAATACTTACAGATGCTTTCTGTATATTGATCTATTTCGATACCCATAAGGTTATACCAGTGTTTTGAAGGTATAGGGAAGAAAGGCAATCGGTAAATAAATCAAGTAGCCCCAAGAAAACAACACGATTCATCAGCAGTACCTTGAAAATGTGCAAAATGAATTGACACAAAACATCACGTTCGTGGTGAAAGGTGAGATGCAAAATTAAAGTGCAAATTAAATCATGGGAAAATAGGAGGGGGTATATGGAGGGGTTTATTTCTATGATATTGAACACATCATGATAAATATGTTCGACTTGGCTTCTAGTATTTCCATGTTATATTGAATGAAACAGGTCAATCGATATTATATTTAGAACAAATAAAGTTAAATTATATGTGCGTACCAAGCTAATATATCACAGTGATAATTTTGGGGGAAATAGACTGAGCGGGAATGTTTTATGTTTTTTTAACCTATTTACAAAGCTATAATCCAATTGAATGCAAAACAATATATATATATATATATATATATATATATATATATATACGTCTGAAAATTAAACCAAACAGTGTTAGAATTAGATTTTAGAGCTGTCAAATTTTTGTTCTTCCCTCGACGGGATTTGAACCCACACCATTGTTACACTGCAGCACCATTCGCTTAGCCTTACGTCCAGCGCCCTAGACCACTCGACTACATCCACTCCCTAAAAAAGGAGCTTCAATAGTCGTAGTGTTACCTTGTCTCGTAAGGCAAATCTAGGGATAGGCTTAAGACATGTGTATAAGCGTGTGTAGATGGTACATATATACTTAATATTATAATTTAACAGCAATCTAACTCAGCAATTTTTAATATATTGGATAGGATAATGAAGAATTATTCACTATACAGTCACAGGAAATAAAGTATATTATACACACGTCTAGAAGCAAGTGACAACCATACAATATATCTGTCCCACTGGATCTCAAAGTTACTTTAAAGGATACTAGGTTAATACTAAATATTATATACGTCTGAAAATTAAACCAAACAGTGTTAGAATTAGATTTTAGAGCTGTCAAATTTTTGTTCTTCCCTCGACGGGATTTGAACCCACACCATTGTTACACTGCAGCACCATTCGCTTAGCCTTACGTCCAGCGCCCTAGACCACTCGACTACATCCACTCCCTAAAAAAGGAGCTTCAATAGTCGTAGTGTTACCTTGTCTCGTAAGGCAAATCTAGGGATAGGCGTAAGACATGTGTATAAGCGTGTGTAGATGGTACATATATACTTAATATTATAATTTGACAGCAATCTAACTCAGCAATTTTTAATATATTGGATAGGATAATGAAGAATTATTCACTATACAGTCACAGGAAATAAAGTATATTATACACACGTCTAGAAGCAAGTGACAAACATACAATATGTCTGTCCCACTGGATCTCAAAGTTACTTTAAAGGATACTAGGTTAATACTAAATATTATATACGTCTGAAAATTAAACCAAACAGTGTTAGAATTAGATTTTAGAGCTGTCAAATTTTTGTTCTTCCCTCGACGAGATTTGAACCCATACCATTGAAACACTGCAGCACAATTCCCTTAGCCTTACGTCCAGCGCCCTAGACCACTCGACCACATCCACTCCCTCATATATATATATATATATATATATATATATATATACAACGTCTGAAAAACCAGTCAACGATCAATCTTACGGGGTGTTGGATCGTTACGGTATAACGATACTATACAAGTAAAACAATTATAAACGTCTAAAATGGTTTGTAAAACAACACCAAGTACACAAAACAAAGTGATAAAGAATTAAACACTTCGTAGAATGACAAAATTTTCGTCCCACCGAGGGACTTTATCAATGTCTAATAAAGTCCCTCGGTGGGACGAAAATTTTGTCATTCTACGAAGTGTTTAATTCTTTATCACTTTGTTTTGTGTACTTGGTGTTGTTTTACAAACCATTTTAGACGTTTATATATATATATATATATATATATATAAACATCTTAGATTTTGCATAGAAGAGGTTTAATAATACACAAATACATGTAGCTTGCTTTATTACATCATTGGTGATGTTTTCTGTGGATGTTGTGTCAATATTTCCAAATTTAGTGGACAGTCTACTTCTAAGTTGTTTATTAGAGGAATCGTCATACAATGTCTTAGTATCATCAGTAAATGTCTCCATGTTGGCCTTCATGTGGTCTATTATCTTATCCCATGAACAGGGATGTATCTGATAGGACTTAAATAACATGAGTATCTCTTTCTCCGACACTGGAATACTTTTCTTCTTTTTCATTAGAATGATAGGTTCTGAATAAATAAAAATTGATATATTCAATTTAATAAAAAGAAATGAATAACATATATCATCATACACGTGTATATATACTTCTTGTACATGAATTAAACATTTAAGGTGTACATGATTTGTCTCACTGGAAAAATGCACGTATGAAGGAAACGCAGCATGCTTGTTTACATTATTTGATGAACATTTTCATTGTAACTATGAAGAACGTATGAAATCACTTTATTCCTATAATCATGAAAAATTGAAACAAACAGAAAATCAACAAGCTTTAAAGGTAATTTTGTGATTAAAATAAATCATTTTCAATTCAAATCTACCTTTTTGTAAAATGTTGTTTTTTAATCTTCTAAATGAAATTAATACACAAAACTCTATGAATATTTTAAATGCAGTAGCTTCATTCGTATCACCGGTGTTGAGTTGAATTTTAAACTTGTAGATAAAAAAACTTGTTGGTAGAAAAACGTGTTGAAATGTTATACCAAAAATGTGCGCTCGATTGACAATTTGGAGCTTTTTTCGCTAAAGCATAACCGGATTTAGGGGCTAAAGTGAGCACGGGAATCTAGTTCTCAATGGTTGATTTTTTTCACATTTAAATAAAACTCTTATTTCACTTTCAAAATGTTTTTTTTTTAATTTAATTCATATTTCATCGCAACGTTTAAGGAAAATTACCTAATATTAGAAACCCTGAAATTTCTTTATCAATGAATAGATGCAAAAACCAACAAATGGAACCCTTTCATTTTATTCAATGTTGAAGTAACTTACTAATATTTCTATAGATAATGGATGATGATACAAAGGAGATGATTGTAACCCTTCTCCCTGCCATGCCGAGATGCCCACAAAACGCAACAGACTACCTTAGACAGCGGCTGCAAATTTTACTTGTGATGATTCGGCCACCCCTGATCCCTTGCTAGGCATTCGTCATAGAATTTCGAACGGGCAAGTTGAAAGCTGGGACGGATGCGATGTATTTTCTAATTTCACATCACACAAATACTCGTTTTATTTAGCCACTGGAGAAACCCCAGAAAACCTTCTTCGTTTGACTAGGACTACTCGACAATTGTTTTTAAATGAAACAGGACGAAATTACACCCTATCACCAGTAAATAGAGTTATGTTGTATATGATGTGGCTGAGATCCTACCCACCTTATCACAATCTTGCTCTTATGTTCAATGTAAACGTTGATACGGTTCACAATGAGATAAATAGATGCATTCCGATCATAAAGAGAGCATTATACCGTTTTGTGCAATGGCCAACAATAAACAAATGGAGAGAAAAACGAGGTTCATGGGCTAAGCTTGAAAGCGCAGTGGGTGCAATTGATGGAACATCTACAGAAATATATCGTCTGGAAATCGAACCACAAGAATTATATTTTTCTGGGCATCGACATGTCCATGCAATACATACGCAAATAGTTATTGACAACGACGGTTATATTCTGCGAAGCGGGATTTTTAGGTCATCAAAATGATGCACAACAAATTACAATGATAAAACAACTTGGTGTAAATGGACCACTACACTTCCCGGAGGACTGTGTACTTTTGACCGATAAGATTTTCCCAAATCGACACCCAACAGTTACAGGATTTACAACACAACAAATAAACCGAAAACCAGAACACATGAAAAGAAAGTGTAGAAAATTCAATGGACTTGTTTCAGAGTACAGAATTCTAGTTGAACATGTGATAGGGGATTTAAAAAAATATAAGGTATTGGGAACTTTGTGGATACATCCGCGGCCAACATGAGTATAGACATTGTCGAAACCTGCACATCTCTGGTAAACCGACGTCGCACAATATTTCACTGACCTGTCGTTTGTCAGTGACTTGCGACAGGTCGGTGGTTTTCTCCAGATCCTCCGCTTTCCTCCATCAATAAATCTGACCACCACGATATAACTGAAATATTGTTGAAAGTGACGTTAAACACCATCAAGCAAACAAACAAACAAACAAAGGTAAATTTAGAGAAAAAAGAAGAATAAAAAACTTACGGAATTGGAAATATTTCTTTTTAAAAATAATAAAAGTAAAAACAGATACATGCATATATACAGACAGACAGACAGACATCTATTGCACAGATTGACACACGACTATTTAAGCAACGTAAAAATGCACAGTTAAAAGGACATAGAATTTGACACAGATAAATCGTTAAATGGCGATATTACACTAATTAAATGGACTTTTAAAAATAATGTTATAAATGCATTTTGATATAACCCCGTCCAATTTACCTATCGGTGTCGTTGTAGACGGTAGTCGTAGTTAGTTATTGAACATGTCTAATAATAGATTGATTGAAGAGCTGGCTTCCCAGAAAAAGAAATAAATTGACTAAGAATCCCATGCATTGATGAAACTATTTGTTTTTATAGTTTACTGAACAGTTTTTGTTTTATGTTGTTTACAGGAAGTATCTTGCATTATTATTTATACTGAGCTGGGAAGAAATCAGTAAAATAAAATACATAATATAATATGTTCAGTCTGTTTCTCTATTTCACATTTACTAGTCACAACGTTCATTTAGAAACTTTATTAGCCTTAAGATTTATTAATTAAACATTTAAAACTACTGAAGATCTGACAAAATCAAATACAGTTAACTCTTGTTATCCTTCGTTAATTTTCGGGTATCTCGAACAAAATATTTGAGTCCTTTACTCGAACTTTCGGGTAAGTGGAAATATAAAGAGTTATTATTTCTTAATTCATGCACAAACTGGAATCAATATGTCAAACGGCTAAATCTTCCCGTAAAATTAAAATTGTTTGCAATTTTCTATATAGGGTTTTATGTTTAACTATGTTTGATTGTGGCGGTTATCTTGGATTTCCGATCGGCACAAATCACAAATTAATGATGGACCATTACTTGTTCATTCATGCATAAACTGGTCCAGGAATCAACTCACTGGCACTTGTCTCATTGCTGTTAGTGTGGATAGTGGGGTTCAGTAATGAAACAAATGTCTGTGAATCAACTATATCAAACTCTGCAGAAGTTGATTGCATGTTTTTCCCATAGGATTATATGTTAAAATTAGAGCGGTTTTATATGTTTTCCCATAGGGTTATTTGTTAATCGAATTCCCGTTGTGGTGGCCATCTTGGATTTCGGATTGGCACCATATGAACAATCTTTCATGAGGTCCACCCAAGGAATATGTCTGTTTGGTTTGATTTTGTCCAGTTGTTTCAGGGTAGATGTTTATTTACGACGACAGACGACACGGGCGACGACTGAAAGTGATGACAATGGTCCTTCGGACCAGGTGAACTAAAAAGAATTTACGTCCAAGATATGGAAAAGTGGTATTGTTCTCATATTATTTATTAACTTATATCAGAAGTCCATTACTAGTAATGGACTTCTGCTTATATATATTCAGTTCAAATTTACCTATTTAAACATTCTGTCAACTACCCGATAAATTAAATTAAAAAGTCTACAGATAAATCATAATGTAAAACATATATATATATGTGGATTTTTCTGGTGCCCATCAACCTAATATATGAGACATCGGCGAGTAAATGAGGCTTAATTTTAGAATTGGTGTTAAACATTCTACATTTGAAACAGTTGCTGCATGACTTCCTGTCGAAGTCTTATTCCCGATAATTCATGTCCTCCGTTTGCTACTTGGTCGTCGTCGTCATTTTCAACAATGCTCATTTCAGGAAACTCTCCTTCTTCTTGCATGCACAAATTGTGTAGCACACAAGCAGATAAAATGGAATTAACTATTATTTCCATATCAGATGCATCAAATTTAATAAGTTTACGAAATGTACATTTCAGTAACCCGAATGACCTTTCAATAACCTGTCTATCCTTACTTAACGTACGGTTGAATAATTTCTGCTGTCTTGTTAAATTCCCATAATCCCGGAATGAGGTTAATAACCACCGCAAAAGAGGAAATGCAGAGTCTCCTAATACATAATGACCAGGTGGTACAAGTTGTTCGGCATTTTGGAATAATTCTGAATATCTCAAGACTGGCATTGTGAGTACTTTCAGGATTCCCCGTCCACGCATACGTAAACTGAAGCTTAGCATTTCATGTTGCGAACAAAATTACAGATGGCTATTTCTTTCGGTTGAAATAAGCTTGAGTGTGTTCAGAGGGGGCCTTTATTTCGATATGTGTTCCATCGATGGCACCCAATACATTTTGAAGTTGAGTGATTTCACTAAATCCTTGACTTGTTTCTCTGAGCCTAACACCACGAGGCCATTTTATTATATCATGCATTGCTTCATATACAAGGACTGAAGACATTCTTTTAACACATGCATGCAATGTGCTCTTGGAAACTCCAAACCTATCAGCCATTGATCTAAAACTTTCCAGATTTCCTGCAATCAAAGAACACTAGTGATTAATATTGTAATTTCCTATGGCGTGAGTTGCGATTGAAGCAAACTATGAGTGGCTATTCATGTCATTGGCGCTTAGTAATATCATTATATGTTACCTGCATAACGTGTATGTTACGATGCATAGTCTTTGAAACATATATTTAATGGTAAAACATTCAAAAACGTTACTTTAGTAGCTACATTTGACACACGTATGATATAATATACCCACCTAAATACCATAGAAACATAAGAAGTTCTTTCTCCAAGTTGACGCTCGGACCTCTATCCTTGTTGTAAGCATCGAATACTGCTAATCTTTTCACAAGAACTCCAAAAAGTTGTTCTATTTAGTCGGAAATGTGATCGGAAATGTGATCGGAAATCCTCCAATGAATAGGAAGGAATAGTTATCTCATAATAGTTCTCAATTTTAGGCTTATGTTCCTTGGTTTTCATTCCGTTTCTCATTAACGTTAACACAATATCGCCATCAGATTGTCGGTAATAATAGAATAATGACAGAGTAAGCTCATGTATCTCTTTTAGATGAATAAGATGATCAATATTCATGTCTATGGGTGTTTGGATGAAATATGTCGGAAAAATCGACAATGGTCACCAAAAGTTACCAATGGAACCAAATGTAACCAGTGATCACCAGTGGTCACCAAACATCGTTCGGAGTTGCCCTCAACCAATGGTTAACATTGGTAGCCTCTGACGTACCAATGGTAGCCATAGGTGCCCATAAATTACCATTAGTAACCATATTTGTTACCGATGGTATATCTCCGAACACAGCCAATGTTCTTGCCAGTCGGTGCCGATTTTGGTTACCAAATTGATAAAACAAATTGAAGATCAAAGGCCGGTAACTACCGACTTATTGGGCTATATTGTGGTGTGTAACGCCACTTTCAACAATATTAAAGGGAAATCGTGGCGGACTTGTTTTAAAGCTTCCCTTGAAACACATTATAAGATGATAGTAAAGGCAAATTAATCTTTGGAAGCTAGTAAACCCTAAACAGGATAGTCAATAACGGCCAAGTCGGCAAAAGTACATACAAATCAACATGACAAACATGATAGTGCTGTGACGAATCGAAAAAAAGACGCTTATTTTTCGAGTTTAATGTACCGGAATACCACACGGCTGAAATTTTCCCAGATGAAAGAGTATACATCAAAGTACCATTTTAGCCCTGTCGTCGCGATTTCTCATGGTGCAGTTTTTTAAGAGCGTGACATTTGGGGGTAATCGCATTTTCACATTTCTAAGTATGTCTACTTTGCGATACTGTTTTGTTAATATTTGACAAAAATGAAAACTCTTTTCTGATTAAATTGAGACTATTATATCTTATCTTTCATTTGAAATAACAAGGTAAATAAAGAACAGAAAATTAGCAGTTAGAGTTAAGATTATTCTCTGAGGGTCAATTTTCGTGACCTTCCACCACCATTCACTATTCACGAGGAAAATATAATTCGCTATGAATTGAAACTTTATTTGTAATATTATATGTGTTAAATTTGTCAATCAAAACTTGAAATTAAACGTTTATCATCTTTTTTTAAACTTTACTAGCATTCTGTAAATTTGATACGTACTGAGCATGGTATCGCTCCCCTGTCTAACACACCCCTGATTACATTGAGTGCTATGCGTGTTTCAAATGAAATTACTATGAAATTAACTTGTCTCTCAATGAAATAATTTATGTGCGTATTACAAGAATTCAGTTTAATATCTCATTTTATTGTGATGGTTTTAGTGTAGGAGTTATTTAAAGCAGAATATCAGTTGTTAAAAATAAGCTCCTATAAGGCACAAATAATACACTGACCAAGTCGGAATACTTGTTTAATCCGGAAAATGTGCAGTCCCGTTAAATTTGACCACTCTTTTCCGTAAAAATGTCGAAGCACAAGCAATTGGGAATTATGTGTCATTTGTCAAATAAACACACCCGGCAGCTTGTCCTGCGCTACAGAGAAGGGAAGATATACTGTGGCTGATGCGATCAACAAGCGACAAGATGATGTTTATCGTCGCCTGTATGACGAATTTAATTCTGTGAGATTGGTTCCTTTAAATGAAATAAAGTATCATAGGTCTTGTTATAAAGTCTATACAAGTAAACGAAATTTACAACGGTTTGTCAGCGATGTTCCAGAATGTAGCAATACTAGTAATGACGCTTCAGTGTCTACTATGAAGACGCGTTATAAAACCTTGCCACACATAAACTGGGCTATTGTATTCTTTGTAGACAAAAGGCTATCAAGAAAGATAGAAAACTTAAGCGCACTGGAAGTAGTGAGCGCGTCAAATACATTTTAAATGCCGCAAGAGGTAAGTTTGGATATGATTTGTTGAGCCTCTTGACCGTTGACGATGTCCAGGAAAAAGCGCAATATCATTCGGCATGCATTACAAATTATTTGCTGAAGTGGAAAAAAGAACATACTGCTGATAACTACTCTACAATTAAAAATGAGTCGGAACATGTTATTGCATTGAAAATATTCTTAGACATTTTGCCCCATGACCGTTTTGAGAACAAGAAAGCGTTTACTATGTCTTCCTTGTTAGACAAATTGTATTCCTTGCTTCCAGAGGGTTTATCGACAAAGTGATACTGCCAAATTACAGACAAGGCTTCAAAATCATTACGACGATACTATTGTGATCGAAAGTCAAAAGGGACAAGGTCAATCAAATATAGTTTTCAGTAGTTCGATATCAGTTGCCGCAAGAAAGTTGAAAGCAGACCTCAAGTTTTCAGAGGTAGAAGCTTCTTTCGTAGATGTCCCTGATATGCAGGAAGATCAGATTCTTCATGATGCTGCAAAGGTATTACGTGGCTCTTTACACGCAGTCGAAATTTCCAAAGATGTCTATCTTTCTCCATCTGATTTTTAGATTAAACGTATTTTATTGTTAACTATATAACATTTGGATCGGCCACAAGTTATTCCAACTTACAAAGGTCCTCTCCACATATGTACATACAAGTTTATATTCCATGCACCAGCAAGTAATAATGAATAAATAACAATTACATTTTATAACAACATTGAGGAAAAAAAAGAAAAAAAAAGATTTTTGAAGTTATATAATATATTGAGTTATAGCAGTACAGAATTGTCATATTCGTGGGAGGAAATCAACAATGGAGAAAATGTTCTCAAAAGAACTTCATCTTTGCATTTCATTCTTTTTTTGTCATAAAAATGATAATCTTTGGAGGAAGCTTGATCATGCTAATCGAAATTGGAGCACTCCGGTTAACATTAATAATCTGAAACATTGTTGAAAGTGGCGCTAAACACCATAAACCCAACTCTCAGGCATATGTCCTTAGCACTAGAGGTAACCTCCGATAAACAAAAGTGGTTGTTATTGGGTGTCTATAAACCCCCAAGCATGCGGGACAATATTTATTCTGATGATTTTAACAAAACAACTGATAAAATTGTAAAAATATATGATCATTTTATAATTATGGCCGACATGAATTTTAATATGCTCGATGATATAAACAATGTAGCTTTGAGGGACTCTTGTGATATTTTCTGTCTTCAAAATCTGGTGAAAAAGCCCATATGCTTTAGTAAAAACTTTAAACCAATTCTCATAGATTTAATTTTGACAAACCAAGACAAAAAATGTGGGAAAATCTGTAGCTTTGGCTGTGGACTGAGCGATTGTCACAATGTTATAGCCATTGAAGTTAAATGTGAAAGACCAAATTCTAGACTTAATATTCTAAATGTAGAAGCTTTAAAAATTGTGATGAACAAAACTGTTTATGCAATCTTAATAATATAAACTGGAACTTGACCCAAATTCTGATATAAATTCTCAATATGAAAACTTTAACAACATTTTGTTGGAAATAGCAGTTCACAGAAAGGAAAATTAAACCCAAGCAAGTTCCATATATGAATAAAGCTTTGAGATCTGCAGTATATAAAAAGAGAATGTACTTTAACAAATTCCAAAATGTAAACTCGAGAAAAAATGTGGAGGCTTATCGTAAACAAAGGAATTATGTAACAAAACTGAAGAAGCAATCTATAAATAATTATTTTATTGAAAGATGCACTGAGGGTCCAAAATGAAAAGATTTCTGCCTCACTGTGAAGCATTTCCTTACCAACAAAGGATGCTCCAACCAGAAAGATGTAATACTTCAAGAAAATAATAATATCATCACAAATGAAGAGGAAATATGTGAACTCTTCAATAATGTTGTTGTCAATGTGGACAGAAACATTGGGGATCAAAACATAAAAATTGATAAAACTCATCCGAGAATAAATGCTATTAGTGAAAAATACTCAAATGCCACTAAATCACATCGGCTCATTTTTAAACCTATTGTTGAGTCTTTTGTATCCAAGCGTATCTCTAATATAAATGTTAAAAAAGCAACTGGTGTAGATAATAGTTCTCCAAAACTGCTTGGCTATGCAAAACCTGTAATAGCAAAACCAATTGCTGATCTTGTAAATTTGTCATTGTCCTCTGCTACTTTTTGCAGACTCATTGAATATTGTCCGTGTGGTTCCAATTCATAAGAAAAACAGTGCAAGGGCAATTTATAGGCCTGTTAGTCTCCTTTCTGTCATTTCAAAAATCTTTGAAACAGCCTTTTAGCCGCATTTAGATCAGGCTATGGCTGCCAATCGATTTTGCTTAGAATTGCAAAAAGCCCTGAACAGTGACAAATATCTTGCTGCTATCCTTAGGGACCGCCCATTTAACTTGAAAGGGGGGGGGGTTATGTTTTTTATTTATTTTGTTCAGAATTGTTTTTTCGGACAACACAAGAGTTAGAATATTTATTTGTTTTTTCGCGCAAAGCGCGAATTTTGTTTCCAGAATGTAACATTAGGTTATATGACAAAAACTCTGAATCAGATTTTTTTTTTTTTCCTCCACCAAAATCAGAATAGTTTTTTCAGCAACACTGGGAATCAGAATATTTTTTTAGAAAAAAAACATAACCCCCCCCCCCCCCCTTCAAGTTAAATGGTCGTTCCCTTATGGATCTCAGCAAAGCTTTTGATTGTTTACTACATGATCTTTTACTTTTGAAGCTAAGCAACTATGGAGATAATGACTCTGCTCTAAATTTATTAAAAAGTTAACTTTCTGATAGAAAACAATGTGTCAAATTAGGTCAATTTTCAAGTCAACTGTTAAAAATCTATAAAGGTGTTCCACCAAGATCCATTCTTGGCCCATACTATTTAACAATTTTGTTAACGATATCTTCCTTTTTCGTAAACAAATGTGATCTCTACAATTATGCTGACGACAATACACTTTCAAAATCAGATAACACACTAGAAACAGTTATTGAATCCCTCGAGGAAGATAGTAGATCTCTGATGTCATGGTTTGCCTTTAATAAAATGCAGGCCAACCCAGACAAATTACAAGAAATAGCAATAGGCAACAAAACCCATAAACAGAACATAGTATTCGATCTTAACGGCAGCAAAATAAATTGTGACGATGAGGTAAAACTCCCTGGGATAACCATCGACTTCAAATTAGATTTTGATAAACATATTTCGAACATCTGTAAAAAAAAAAAGCTGCACGTCAGCTTAATGTTCTTAAGCAAATTGGTTCAAATCTCAGTCCACTAGCCAAGCTCACTATTTACCATTCATTCATCCTATGAAATTGAAGCTATTGTCCTCTCACATGGCATTTTTGTGCCGAAAATAATACACAAAAAATCGAAAAATTCAAGAACGTGCACTTCGCTTTATTTATGATGACTACACCAACTCGTACAATTATCTACTGAAACAATCTAAACTACCATCCTTGAAGATCAGAAGGTTGAGGGCCATGGCACTGCAGACCTACATAATCATATACAAAACCAGTCCTGTTTTTTTTCTACATGATATTGTAAAAATTAAACAAAACTCTTACAATTTTAGGTACAATAACACAGCAGATATTCCTCGCCCCAGAGCAAACAAGTTATGGTAAGAAGAGCTTCAGCTATGAGGCAGCAACACTCTGGAACTCCTTGCCTGACCAGGCAAGGAACCTTTCAACCTTTGGAACCTTCCAAAATTTCATATCAACCTGGTGTTTTTCTGAAAATTGTTTTTGCAGCTCTTGTCGAACGTAGTTATCTTGGCGCCTCTTATCAGAACTCTTCAAGTCCTTCCTGTTTTTTATGTTCTGATATGCTTTTTTTATAGTGCTGTGCTATTAACTTTTTTTGCTTTGCTGCAAGTATTGTTTTTATGGTTGTATGCATGGTTTCATGTCATTTTAATGCATGATCATAATGTTGCAGTTATGCTTTATATGTGCTTGCTTTTATGATTTATTATTTATGTCTTATGCTGCATGTGCTATTTCCAAATATGCTTTGTGTATTGTGTGTTTTACGCTCCATGTGAAGTTAATCAAAATTATTTTTTCTGGGTGTGTGGGACAGTTTGGATGCGTTTACCTTGTATGGCCAAACGTTCATGGGATCTACACGTCCACACTGTATCTAATTTTCTGTTTAGATAATACAAGTATCTACATAGTTACATTATTAAGCAACTTCACATGTAGTTATCTTTGTCTATTATATCCTTCTTAAACATGTATGTCTTTTACCATGTCTGTATCTGTATGTGTTTGTTTTGTTATACTTTTGCTGTTTTGTTTTAAAATATCAGTCGGTCAAAGAGCTCCTCAGAGCTCATGTTTGTCATGTTGATTTGTATGTACATTTGCCGATTTGGCCGTTATTGACTATCCTGTTTAGGGTTTACTAGCTCCCAAAGATTTTAATTTGCCATTACTCTCATCTTATAATGTGTTTCAAAGGAAATTTTAAAACAAGTTCAACACGATTTACCTTTAATATTGTTGAAAGTGGCGTTAAACACCACAATATACCCCAATAAGTCGGTAGTTACCGGCCTTTGATCTTCAATTTGTTTTATCAATTTGGTAACCAAAATTGACACCGACTGTCAAAATCATTAATTCATCAAAACTAAATTTTGATGACGTTCATGGTATGCAAGGGTTGAGTTTCTTCTAGGGGAATCATAAAGGTCTGGTCATAGCAATCAACCCAACGCGCTTCCTTTCTAAAATAGATAACCATTTCTGACTTATTAGAACCTCCATAAAACAACATGACTTTATAATTGTAAATCCAGTCCAGAGTATTCCAAACTATTTGTACCTGCAATTTTTAAGCAATGTTTCACATGATTTCCAAGCCACACAATCTTCCGCCAGGGGATGTCATAGGGAAAGGGGATGGAATCAGCAAATAATAATGCTAGAAAATGGCCGATTTTACCATTCGATGTATCTCGGGATTTTATAATAAGTAAGGAAATTCTCGTCTAGTTCTCGTATATCGAGAAACATTTCGTTCCATAATTTGTTGATGTATTTGAAGTGTCTATGCAAATTTAGAATCGACCGAAATAAATCGGAAAATACCGAAGTATAATTGTAATATACGGAAAATATCGAATGGAATTCGGCAATATATTTATAAGAAAGTGGGCGTTGATTATATAAATAAATCGAAAGCTCTTCAAGGTAGGTATATTTAATTTAAATAATTGCAACTATAATATTCATATAAATATGAACATAAACAAAAAATATTGTTTAATATTGATAACAATTTCAAAATATAACAATTAAATGCAAAAAGCTGAATTAACAATAATTATTGGGGAAAATGCTTTTTAAGGAATATAAATAAAGGGAGATAATCATAGTACTGTATAGTATTATAAAATTACTACTCAAAAACTTTTTGTAAAAAAAATTGAACCAATAGTGATTAAAAAAAAATGAAATAAATATTTTACAATACTGTCTGTACTCCTGTAGGAGTGTGAAGCCCATCTATGATCTAAATAGATCCTCTGTATTTAATAACAATTTATATTCATCAAATAAAATAATCAAAATGCATATGTATGCTAAATAAAATTTCGATTAAGTGTTAACTATGTTAGATACAATGTATCTACGTACCATTAGTTGTTTACAAAATACACTTATATATATAATTATTGTTTGTAAACAAACATCTGCTTTGCATATCATAAATCCTCGGATTTACCATATTCTAAGAAAACACGTGTTTTTCTTTAATTAATTTATTTCATAAAAATATATAACATATATTTTCTGTTTTTATATATAATTATTAAGGTAAAAATACCTTACAAAAGAAAAAAAAGCCATTCAGAAAAAAATGTCAAACTAAAAATCTTCCTGATTCTGATCCTGATCTTACCAGCAGCTCGCTGGTAACATTTGGCCAAAATTTTGATTGTATTTTACTTCACATCCAAAATTTTACATGAAGACGTATGTTGAATGTAAAATAATACAAACCTCCTTGGGAAATGTATATTTCAAACAATTACATCCATATTTTGTCACAATATATCCATAAATAAATGTCTGGCAAACTCATTTACCTAACACGATGCACACATTAGCACCCCCCTATATTTTGTAATGGCTGACTATATAGCCAAGGGAGATCATCGTTTCCATAGCCTGCTTCCGCAATGCCGTTTACATGTGAGGGCCGCAGCAAATTCCTACATGCGATTTGATTGGTCAGTGATTTTGATGGGTAAGGATAATGACAAAAAGGAATAGGAATATCAAAAATATATTTATTATGCTTCAAAGGGGTACCAATATTATGGCGAATCAGATCAAGACACCAATACAAAACTATTTTGAAATAGTGTTGCATGCAAATTTGACATGTGGTATTTTAGAGTTGTCAGTCGAGGAATAAAAATAAATTACTGACAAGCCACTGTGCCTATCCTTGTTCTGACACAACCGGCCTGTATTAAAATATCCACCGGGATATTAGAATGGATGGCGCGAATTCCAACATGGAGGATGTCAGTATTTCTGACTCGACAAAAGAAGATGTTCCTTAAAAGAAAATACCAGTAGTGAGAGTATTAGAAAAAGATAAACCAAAAGGAATAAATGTTCTTGTAAAGAAAACACGACAAAGACATAGGATTCCTAACAGCATTATAAAGGATCAAAGGAGAGATAATAGTTGACCTACAAGCACAGATCATTAAATATAAACATGTAGCTGAATTGAAAACTGCAGAAATAGGAAATGAAGTTAAATATAGAATAGAGAAATATATCACAGAATTAAAGACATGACACTTTGCAATCTCCCCACATTTTGTTTGTGTAGCTTCTTGACTCGCAATTATTGTTCTTCCAATCAGGCGCATTATGTGATTAGACTAACTCGGGAGAAATGCTTTTTCTTTTAATGTAGGAAGCAATTTATCTTCTAGATATTTGCCCCCGACATGCCCGAAATTTTCCAAAACTTCTGATTCACGTTTAATATGAAATACGTGAATCGGAATATATTATCCTGATATTGAAGAATTGTTTCCGTATTCAATTTCTTCCGTCACATTGTGGTTTAAAAAAATGTATCTGGGTATTTTCTTTTAAATGCCTTGTACATACAATATGTTGGGAAGATGGAAAATTAGTTTTAATAGCATTTAATACACAACTGTAACGTCAATTTCTCATCGGTGACAAGGACTCAGATGATACGATATTCCAGAGCCTGCGGTTCCTATCAGGATTTCCTTGATAGAGGGTTGCTGCTAACAAGGAAGCTACTGAACCACGGGTTCCTTTTGGTGATGTTGAAGTCATCACTTCGAAAAGTGTACGGTCGCCACCATGACATGGTTGACCGTTATGGAATATCTGTGTCACAAATAACCACGGATATGTCCCACTTGTCGTAAACACTTTCCGGTCCATTCCTCATTCACGACTTATTAACGGATTTGTAACTAGAATAACACGACGGGTGCCACTAGTGGAACAGGAACTGCTCACTCTTCCGGAGCACCTGAGTTCACCCCCGGTTATTAGTGGGGTTCGTGTTACTCGATCTAACGTCTAACCCTAGGGTGTTTTGCACTCTTTTAAAGTTCTAAATTCTCCTTACCATGTGAAGCCTCTCTACTTTAAATAAGTTGACACTCATGGTTGTCTCTTAGTCGATCTATGAGAACTGGATTTCTTGGCATTTTGATTTTGTGGTTTCTTAGCTAACAATAATTGTTCTTCCAATCAGGCGGAATTATGTGATTTGACTGACTCGGGAGAAATATTGTTTTCTTTTAATGTAGGAATCAATTTATCAAAGTGATATTTACCACCGGCATGCCCGAAATGTTCCAAAACGAGGTTGAAATGTTGGTATACAAGGGAAGTCAGAAAATAAGGTCCCAAATTAATGGTCCTGTCTATGCCAATGATGCTGTCACTCGTCATGCAATTCCGGATTTCTTTAATGTGTTCGTCCGTGTAACGCATAATGTTTGACGGCTTTAGATTACTGTTCGCGATGACCTTTTATAAACGGTTTTTCTACAGAGGAGAAATAGCATTTTGAATTTCTTCTGCCATATTGGAAGAACTAGCTGGTTTGGTCTTTTTATTATACTGATATTTAGCATTTTGTACAACTGTAAGATCCACTGGGTCGTATTTATAGCAATAATATGTGGTTTGTACCCCGAATAATTCCCAATGTATTCATAAACATGTATCATTTCAATGTCATCATGGTTCGAACAAATTTTAAACCCTTCTCTGATAATTTTGATTTTTTTTTTACGTTTTGAGTGGCTGCTTTGCAATATTACCGACAAATCAAGATCTGTATTTGAAAATGGCCTAAATTTGATCTTAAATAATGATTCGTGTTAAGTGAGGATTTTAGCAAAGAATAAATGATAGAAGGTTATTTAGTGAAACATAGCGGATCATAGGGGGTGTATAATGACAATGGATACGCTTACGCCAAGGAACGGAGTTGGTAATATCCACATCCCATTCACCGATCTCTTAAGGGGTAGTGAAAATAGTTTTGAGCTAATGTGAAAGTTTAGTCTGTTGTCAAACAGTCTCGTGTTGCCTCCGGCAAGAGGAAATGAAATGAAATATTACCCCAAAAAATGGAAAATGTTCTTATCCTACCTTGTCCTTTGAAGATAAAAATCATCTCCCCCTTCATATGAAAACGCGATTCAATTGTACATTTAAACTTTTGCAGTATTTTCATATCTACACCTGAAGCAACTAACAAATTCCTTCAAAATATAAACATTTAATTACATGTACAAATTTATGGGAAAATACTGTTAGTTATTGGATATATATTATGAGTGAATATATTTTGAAATTTGAAAAGTCGCCATATTGTTTCGAGATTTTATTTAATTAGACATTGATAAAGTCCCTCGGTGGGACGAAAAGTTTGTCATTCAACGAAGTGTTTAATTCTTTATCACTTTGTTTTGTGTACTTGGTGTTGTTATACAAACCATTTTAGACGTTTATAATTGTTTTACTTGTATAGTATCGTTATACCGTAACGATCCAACACCCCGTAAGATTGATCGTTGACTGGTTTTTCAGACGTTGTATATATATATATCACGGATTTAGATTGTTACACATATTTTCATTGGTTCTTCAACCCTGAATATTCGGAAAACAGACGGGGTATATATTTCAGTCCCCAAAAACGATTAAAACATGGACGACAAAACATTACGCTTCACTGAATTAATAACGGTAATAACAAAATTACCGAACTCCGAACAATCTTACAAAGGGAAAGTCAAAACTCATAAGTACATAAACAGACAAAATCAGTCAACAACCGGAAAACTGTGAAAACCGTAATGACACTGACTTCGTACAGGCATTTCTAAAGAAACGGTGGGTTGAATCAGATTCTAAAGCGCCAAACCTCCCCCTTTCATTACGGCTCAAAGTTTCCGGCTGTCACTATAACAGTATTTATAACAATATTTGAACAAAACAGGTAAAACAGTTAAATGTATTTTTACCAAATTAATTGCTGTTTTTATGCTCAAAACGGCTGCATGAACAAAAAAATATTACAACGGTTAATTCCGTCACAAACACCTTATCGATTCAGCAAACTCCTATATTCCACGGCTGTACCATAACAAATAAACAAAACGTTGAGCCTTGAAAACTTTCGACATCATGGGGCCACACCAAGGTTTTATTTACATGTTTTTAACTTTAGATTATTGAAACTGTTTCGCAAACCCGTTGTTTTGTTATGTGATATATTAATGTTAAATTTATAGAGTTTATAAAATTTAATACATATGAAACTGTATTGAATTAGCAATTTAGTACAGTATTTTCCTTCATGAGACACCCCATACATGAAATATGACGTGACACATATTTTGACGTCATTGAAGAATGACGTCAAAGGTACGGAAACGGACATCTAGAGATACGGAAAATGAAAATAAAAGACGCAAATTTATTTAATACAGTTGGATGTTGTATTTAAAAAAAAGCAATGGTTAAATCCGTAATATATCTGTTATTCAGCTATCAGATAGGGTATATAATGTGACATTCCCGGCATATGATATATATTCTCTTCGGCTGCGCCTCAGGGAATATAGATCCTAAGCCGGGAATGTCACATTATATATGTCTGATAGCTGAATAACATATAATATAAAAATATATATACATATCTAGTACAAAATAACCAAATGAGTACATGAAAACAAATGCTTTTTCTTCAATTCTAGATTAATAAAGAGATTTCTGGTTTGTCCAAATTTACATAAAAGGAACAACAACAAAATTCAATTTTCTCTACCTCGAAATCATCCAAAATTATATTGTATAGTATTCCGACAAGAAACAAAAAAACTCAACAATATACAGTATCTCGATCAACAATCACGTGTAATACTGGAAACACAGATTTTAAAACCTAGTAAACAATTTTAAATACATATAAATACATACAATTCAAAGGTGGTTCGGTTTTGCTTGATAAGGATCAATCTAACTAAAATTAAATCTCCGCACTTGCTCCTCGTTTTCATTAGGTCGTATCATGTCGCGGCATGTTGCTGTGACTTGATACGACCGCATGAAAAAGAGGAGCAAGTGCGGAGATCTATTTTTAATTAGATTTAGGAATAATCAACAACTGTTAAACTTGATAAAATGTAGTCAAGATATATCGAAATTAATTCTTCAACAATGCATGAACTTTCAGGTTGCAATTCAGTAGCCACTGCTACTATACTATGCATGTATCTGACGGTCTTTACTATGATTCTTTTGTTCATAGCTATATAGCAAGTTTGAATAAATGTAGCATGCACGTACACTGTGTACTGTTTAAAAAACAATTTTTTTTTTATTTTGGTGTGGCAAAATTTGTAGTCTATGCAATGAAAAGTAGATACTGAAGATTATGAAAATTCAATTTTGCCGCTGCCATCCAAAATCATAGGAAGCAAAGTTACGACCTCAGCTTAACACCAGTGATTATATGTCTGCATTGTTTTGCAATGATGTAAAGTATCTATGTAAAAATTAAGATTTTCCGAGAGTTACAATATAAATGTAAGTTCACAGCATAAGGACTCAAGTTCAGGGTGCAAAAATCGTCATTCCTCCACAGCATTATCACCATCACTTTCACTGTCTGTTACTGGCAAATCCCTAGCATCTGTGACAACTGACAATAATTTGGATGACTGCGTGGATTTCATAGCCCAAATACCAAGCAACACCCGCCACGTGGGCACAGCATCCCACAGTCCTGGCACCGATCTTACATGTGCAATACCACCCAGTAACATGGCTTGAGCTGAATTCTACCCATAAAGTATGAACAGTTGAATTTGTATGTCTGAATTTTGCATCTTATTAAATTAGGGTCGTCTTTCACTAAGAATAGTTCTTACTCTGGCTCAATGTGTTCTCTTGTATACTGTGGAGCTTGCTTTAGTTGATATACCCCCATCGTCAATCTCGTAAATCGTCCATCGTCAAAACTGGGAAATCTGCCAAGTCAAAAGAGTTGATTGCCTCGTACTTGGATCTCCTCCTAACAATATTTCCCTCTTCAACCAAGCATTTTACATGGACCTACGACCCACATCAAGCTTTTACATATAAGAAAGACTTAGTTATGGATGATATCTGTTTTGAATATTTACGCGGGTCGTAAGTTCGCTCATACTTTGAAATGCATTTGAACTGCCGAAAAATACGTATTTTTGGCGTAATTCTTGAACTGATCACATATTCAGACGTTAATATTGGTATTGAAGCAAATCGTACATAGAAATTTGAATTGTTTTATTCATAAGCACACATTTCATTACAAAATTGAGAAGAAATTAAGCTTGAAATATTAAGTAGGATTTTCAATGAAATAGGGGGCCGCTGGCTTATCATATATATCAAATAAATCAATATCTGAAAATGTAGTATTGTGTAGCCGGTAACCCTGGTTGTCTGAGAGAGATAAATCATAGCCATTTGCCTGAAAATACATCTTTTTTAGACTTGAATGTCATATACCATTAACCTTATCATGTATCTATACTTAAATAAACCTGTTCTGTATTATCTTAAAAGTAATAATTGATGATATTAATGCAGAAATTAAACAGTTTGTACTATTTTCTGTTTTGGACTATTGTAGGAAGGTTTTGCACCTCCAGAAGATGGTTGACTCATTGAGACTGTGATATTTGTGTCCTGTACATTGATATTATACTTCCTACAAAGCAACTTAAACAAAGACACAATATTAATCCTACAAACCCGTGCTAATAATTATTGCATAGTGCTATATTATGCTATTATTGTAAAATATGTTGCTATGGAATCTCACAAGCATTTTGGTACCTCAAATACTAAGAAAAGCATTTATAGGTACACTTTAAATCAATTCTGAGCAAACAATACTAGAAATTAGTAAACTTAAAGTTATTTAAAGTAAAATGGAACACTTGTTTGCCTTGTTGCTATGGGTAAAAATATCTTGCTATGGAAGTTCCACACTATCTATTTGGCATTGAATTATAAGGGAGAATACTCTTCATATAACAGTATTAAGATTTTAATTCATTTTCATCATTATTGAGTTTATAGTTGTTTTAAAGAAACTTCTGGACTTAAATGCACGCACTTTCAGTGTAAATTCAGGGTTATGTTTATTTTGGTTGCTATGCAACAAAGTAAAAGTCAGAACATTTTTTTCTCCCATTTCTTTTAGATTTAAGGTCATCCCTAACACATATGCCAAAATGGAGAATTTTTAAGGGCGGCCAAAAATGCCCCTTATCCTACCTTGTCCTTATTTACATTTGCTATGTTAAATAAGTTGAAGTGTAAGGTCGAACTTCCCCCTTTTAATTTTATTTTTATATAACACAAGCATTTTGTAACCATCGGCTCTATATTATAATGATAAAGGTTTGCCACCAGGAATCCTGTTGGCCCCTGACATTTTCCTGAGGGGTTCCAGTATCCTGCAATGTTCTCATTGACTGACAGAATTGCTGAAGTTCCCAAATCCCATTGGCCCTTATATAAGGACACATGTTCAGTTTCACTCTAGTCTGTGTTATAGATGAGTTCAGCCTCTTGGGAGGGGAAACGGTTCTAGTCGGCATGAAACGGCGCTCTACATGTGAACGGGGACGTCTAAAATTAAACTTATTACACATACAATACAACATTTATGAATATCTCGATTCCTCGCAGCTATTTCAATTGTCTCCATTTTGTCAATACCGGTAGTTATCCTCCTGACAGCTTCTTCAATGTGCTCCATTTGATCTCGATGTTTTACGAGTTTCCTTTTTATGTATATTAAGTGATTATTACCTTCTCTCAGAGCAAATACACGTTGGACGAATGCATCATATATGGATGGGCACAGGGTCCTCGGAAACGGCAGTATATACTATTGACAAACAATGCAGAGAAACGTCGTAATACAATTTGTGGATAGACGCAAGTAAGTCTAGCGAGTATAAATACCATTTGCATTGTATGATTTTAGCAGTGAGGTTAAATGTTCTGACTATTCATTCATATCAGTTGAATTTGCATCTACTGACTTGAGTTTCACCCACAAATCTTTTTAAGAGTAATGCCGTGCCTCTCTTTATATCTATCCAACCAGCATATAGATTGTTTAAATTCTAAAAGGGATTACCTTATTACATAAACTTATATTTATTTTTTAATTATTTCGTACTCATTTTTATCTTTCTTTGCTTACTTATTTTTTTTTTAATATATGTAACCATATACTTTTCATTAATTAATAATTTATCTTTAGTAGTTATTTTAAAAAAGGATATATACGAGATAACTTTCGAATAGCCGATTTGGCAGTTTCCGACTTGAATCTACAATTATACGTTTTTTTCCACATGTTTGTAGTAGTTGCTTCCCTTTGAGGCCGACAAAAGAGTCAATTTCATGCAATATTCAACCAAAATGACATATATCTTGCTGATACTCTGTATGAAATTTAAATGTTGTAGCAACTTGTGAATTTTTTGTTTGCTTAAAGTTAACTTCTATAATTTTACAAGGTTCAATTATCTCTAAATTTTAAGAAAATTATACTCAAATTCTTAATCCTTTCTGTTGCTCTTGCATTGAACGGGAACCAGTTTTTCCTCTGTAAGGGAAATAACTCAAATAATAAAAGTGTATAATTTTAGAATCAAGTCGGGAATTGGCAAATGGTCTATTGCGTATCATATCTAATCAAAAAGAGCCAACTTGAATGCACTTGAAAAGTTAAAAACAACAATAAAGTTAGCAGATATTAGTTCTACTTATACCTTAATAAAGGGATATATATTTATTTAGGATTTGATCAACGTCAAGACGAATATCAAAAATATAAGAGACAATTCAGCCATGAATTCAATTTTAGTTTTTGTGTCAATCATTATCGGTACCGTACCCAAAATAAGAACCAACATTAAAGCAAGATTGTTGATGCCTTCAGTGTCATCCATTTCCGCTTGTCGGTACATTGACTTTTACTGGCTTGGTTTTAGGTTTGATGTCAATTGGTTTATTTTTATTTTTAATATCAAGTCTAGCTTGTTGTGGGGTGTATTAGTCCACCAATACCATTTTCATTTTTTTTTGGAGACAGATTACTATTTGCAGGGTGTTCACCATTACAGTTTGTTCATTTGGGCTTAATAGCAGTACACTCTTTGGACTCGTGTTGCTGGATACACTTAAAACAGATGTTTTGCTTAGTAGAGTTTGACTACATATGGCCAAACTGTTGACATTTGAAATATTGAATTTAGGTACAAACAATTTAGTCTTGTATGTCCTGAAACCGAGGAACATATTATTTGGTAAATCTGGACAATTAAAATATGATTTAACTGTGGTGGTTGTCGCTCCTGTTTATCCTTATTAAGCGGGTGTCCAGGAATTTTCGGATTCCATCTCAATGTCGGTATTATCCGAACTCGATGGCTGTTTGCTGTATAACGTGCTCGCAAATTCCGAGTATGACAAATTATGAATGTCAAAACCATCAAAAATACAATTATCATACAATATATAAATACTAATATAACATGCTGTGTAGTGTAAACTTAATTACTAGGGAATGATTCAGGACTCACGAGCCGAATGATTAAAAGTTAAGTTAAATTATGGGTGTTTAGCGCCCGACTGACCTTAATCAGGTATTGCGGACAGATTACTTTTATTTCTGCTAGCCTTTAGCTTATGGTGTTCCTCCCGTTGTTGTGTAGGAGTCGGGGGTCTGTCACCAAGTTGTTTGTCTATGTTGCATTTTGGGTATCGATCCATTCGTGTTAGATCATCTGGATCGAATGCCTCCGAGTAAGACACCGGCCCGTCTTTAAATTCCATCCTGTAGCATAAGAGACCTGGCATGTATGGACTTCGTACCGATGTGCATTTTTCCAGGTCGTCTGGGATTCTTCTTCGTTACGATATTTCGTAGGCGTCACTGGCCTGCCTTTGATATGACTTATGTTATGTGTGGACCCTCTTTTGTATTACTCTGGGTGGTGTGTTGTGTTCTAGGTCGTGACTGTTTTGCCGATAGCTCTGTGTTGTTTCGTCTATCTGGGTATTACGATCATCAGTCTGTGTTTCAGTTTGTACTTTGGTGTTTACAACGGCTTGATTCCTTTTCGCCTTCCACTGGGTTAGACGTTGTGCGTTTATTTCCTTGTGGAAAGAGACCGGTGTTTCTTTTTAGGTGCCTGGATGATAATTTCTCCACTTGTGGCAATGGGTTTCGCAGCCTTGATCCAAATCAGCTTGACTGTTACTGCGCTGGCATTAACCTGTAAATTCCAAGCTAATTGCTTTCCCTCTACATCTGTATGTTTCAAAAGTTCGACCAATTTAACAGGTAAGTCCATTGTTGCGAGATATTAGTTGATTTCTGTTCACTGATGAGATGTATTCGCTAGTGAAGTCAAAATCCGAATGGAATGATTAAAAAGAAACTCTTTTAGACTTTTATGCTAAAAATTATGTCGGCTTGCATCGTTATGCAAACAGTGAAATTAATTTCTTTTAATCATTTTTAATTTAAAGGTGAGAATTGGTTTTGAAAAAAAACCTGCATGCATCTAGCCAAATTTCACAGAACAACGAAACTACTGTTGGTGAAATAGACACGAGTTAACTCTCTTTAGATGATTCAACACACCGTGAAATTAACATTTGATTTCAAGAATTAAAAAATATCCGAAATATCGCCTCAAAAAATATTATGCATTTCGCATTAATAAGTCAACATTTGTTGAAATATATGAGCAGGTAATTCTCACCAGATATCGTATTGGTCATAGCAGATTTACACATATTTATATATTAAGAAACGAGGAACAACTGAATATATTCCGTGTGATTCCAATTATTCACTAAAACATATTTTAATATTCGTCAGACAATCCTTGTATTCACCGAAATTGAAAGTTATTAACTGTTTTATTATATGACATTAAATCAAATTAGAATTAACCCCAAACGTCACCGACTTTGTTCCCCAGACACCCATGTCTGTCAACGTCTGCCATTATTAATTTATTTGTGTACCAAAAGTAATTAGAAAGAACGCATCTGATTAGTCGATGACAAAACTTAACCCAATGATGATTGGCTACTACTTTAAGATATTTGGGAAACACCATTTTTATTTTAAGGTGTCTGGAGGAGCGTTGAAATATTATGTTCAACTCTCGTTACTTTTTGCGCGTTGAATATAACGTTTTATCAAAGAACGTTACTAGGGACGTCAGCCAATCAGAAAAGACATTATCTTAAGTCATATAACAATCTACAATGTCAACAATTTATATGATTTATATATAAATGTCGCAGACGACACAATATTGAGTTTTTTAAAAGAAATTAATTCATATACAAAAATGTAGTTAGATAACATACGTTCAAAATAATATATGGTTTTATCTTTTTAATGTTTCTTTTATTTTTATATATAATCCGATTGTTTTATAGACAAGAATGTGTTATTTCAAAGGGTCTTCTAAGTGTCTAAGTTAATAATAAAATGTGTTGTCTAATATATAATAATATATCTAAAGTTGGCGCTAAACACCAATCAATTAATACACAAGAGGTGCTATTGGAATGTTGCAAAGCATAAATGGAAAGTTCACAAAAGGAAAATCAAAATCATGTCTCTGATCGTTGATTATCGGTCCTCAATCGGACTAGGTATGAAGCAGACCTAACTGGACCTTTGGTATCATGTGTTTCAAGTTCAGTGCGATAGATGCGATGAACACTGTCATCAAACTTGTATTTATGAAATGAAAAGAGATAATTTGTATAGGTCAACGTGAAATTAAGACTGGTCTACTTTTTCCCGTTTTAATTGAGAAATCCCTGCATGAAGTATGCTTCATACGAATAAATGAACACGTCAACGTTAGGAGGAACACAGTTGCCACTCACAATAGTAAACATAGCAAATATCCTGTCAACAAAATTTTAGATTATAATTCCGGGGTGTTTCACTTTTAGGTTTGAAAAGGGGTAGAACACATAATTTATCAATTGAATGCCAGCTTGTACTTTTTAACAAAATGGTAAAAACAATAATATTATATGGTTCAGGAATGTGGGGTTTTAGTAAAAATATCCAATGTCTTGAAAAAGTACAACTAAGATGTTGCAAGCTTTTATTTATAATTAAATACATCGACACCTAGTTATATGATATATGGTGAACTTGGACCGTTTCCTATTGACATTGATGCAAAATTAAGAATGATATCGTATTGGGAAAGACCGTTAACCTGTAAAGAAACAAACTCTTATATTTATCCAATGAAATTTTGCATAACCTTTTAATAGATGAAAATGTGTATTTTTCTTGGATTAAGCATACTAAGAACATGTTGGATGATACAGGCTATTCCTGCATTTGGTCCCAAAATTCCTACATACTTTTAGCTTTAATTAAGAACCGTCTCCATGACTAGTTTACACAGGAGTGGCATTTTCTGATGCAAAGCTCACCAAAAGCGATCAATTATAGATTATGTAAAGACAATTTTGAATTCGAAAATTATTTGAATATTTTGGAAGACAAAGATATATATACACTATGTAAATTTCGAACCACTAATTGCCAATAGAAATTGGACGATGGTATGGTATCGACAGAGAAAATAGACAGTGTTTAAAATGTAATAGCAGATCCATTGATTACGATTTTTGAACCTTTGAGCCGTAATGAAAGGGGGAGGTTTGGCGCTTTAAAATCTGATTCAACCCACCATTTCCTTAGAAATGCCTGTATCAAGTCAGGGTCATTACGGTTTTCACAGTTTTCCGGTTGTTTACTGATTTTGTCTGTTTATATAATTATGAGTTTTGACTTTCCCTTTGTAAGATTGCTCGGAGTTGGGTAATTTTGTTATTACCGTTATTTGTATGATTGTTCGGAGTTCGGTAATTTTGTTATTACCCTTATTTTCTACTATATTATGGAATATCATTTTCCTACTGAAAATCTAACCCGACTAATAAGTAGAAATCTTACCCAAAGGTCAAATATATTAAAATTTTTAAAAAAATCTGTACTTCTGCAAATACAAAATTAGAAAAGCTATGTAGATTTATAAGAAAAATCAACAAATCAGATATTCTCTAGGCTAATACATAGCTCCTCCTGCTGTAATGTAAATGTTGTATGTATATGTATTTGTGTATCTGTTATTTATTTGTCATGTATGTGTTGTGTTGAAATTGTTATGTTGTAACTTCTCTATATCATTGTAAATTATGGTTTATTTGAGAATAAAGATTCTTGTCTTGGGAACATTTGATACTATTTGGCATTTTATACGTAACTGTTCGTTTAGAAAAGAAATATCAGCGTGAACTAATACCTTTGTAAATGTATTGTGTAATTTGTATGAACTCACCAGTGGTGAGGTCCCGGGTGGCTCAATGAGTTAGGTAGTTGGATTACCTAACAACTCATACAAGCCTATCACCAAAACGGCGTGGGTTCGTGCCCGGCTTTGTAAATTACAATAAAAGGTGCACTCGACTCAGCCGCAAGTGATAATGTTTTCCAGTTGCTTGCCCGTGGTCGGTGGTTCTCTCCGGGTGCTCCGGCTTCTTCCACCACTAAAACTGGTCGCCATGATATAGCTGAAAGTGACGTTAAGCACCAAAAATCAAATCAACCAGTGGTGTAATAAATATTTGAAGATATTGAAGTGGTGATCAGAAGCTGTAAATCGAAGAAGGACAGACAATACCATGGAGAAAGGAATAAGGCACAAAAATAACAGATATTATTATTTTATTTGTTTTTAATTTTGTAATCACTGATATTCATGGATACACTTTATTAAATTTAATAATATATGTTTTAGTTGGCAGATTCATTCCTGATATAATAGTCACCTTGTTGAAGGTGGTCAGTATTTGATAAAAGAAATGTATTGTTATTCATGATCAAAACACCAATATATTTATATAAACACAGCTATAATCTTAACTATGTCTTTTTATTCCGCCTGATCATCATTTTTGTTTTCATAAAAGAGTAATAGTATCCGTTCCATGTCTTCCAAACCATGCCAACAGCATACTGAGTATCAGTTCCATTCAAATACAGGCCGCTTAAGTTGGCACGGTGACACTTTTTATACCACCATTCCCCTTTAAACGTAGTAGCACAATTCGTTTCAAAAGAGTCGTTGTCGTTATCCTTTGTGCTGAACTTTTCACCGTTATGCTTCACCATACTGTCTCCTATAATAAAATAAAAATGGAGTATTATTTTTGTGCTGAACTTTTATCCGTTATGCCACGCCCTACTCTTTCCTATAATAAAATAAAAATAGAGTATGAAACACCATAAAGTTTCCAATAATAAAATAAAAGTGGAGTATAACTTTTGTGGTGAACTTTTTCCCGTTATTCCACGCCCTACACTTTCCTGTAATAAAAAATTAAAAAATGTTGTCTCCGTCGTGATTTATAGGCGAGTGGCTTAAATATCATTTTTGCCCGAAAATACAGCAAATATATTTGTTCAGCTGACCTATCACATTATACAATGCAAATAATTACCTGCAGTTCCGCTGTATCCACTAATGTTAAGGGAGTATTTGAAATCGGGTCCATTAACCTTAAAATGACTGTAATCTGCATACTTAGATTGGTCTTCTGTGTCTTTTAAGATTACACGTAATTTGTAACTGTCAGAACCAGTCAATTGTGAGAGATACGAATTACCTAGAAATATAAATATGTGTGACAGTTGTGGCACAGAGTATGATATAACATATATTAGACTAATATAAGGAACATTGAACCCTGTGGCATGAATGCATCCTGTTCATGGTTTATTTACAAGAATGTAAGCAACAGCTAAGAACTATGAAATAATACATGCAGATACGAGATATTTCACACCTTAAATCTGGGCTGTAGTTTTATTACTTTCAGAGAGCCGTGCAATAATCAACGACCTATAATTGCTAAAGTTGGCGTTAAACACCAATCAATTAAGCATTCCATCCACGACCTAGATGTAATAGTGCATGGCTTCATGCTACAAATCATTCATGTCACGGTTCTCCGGGTTAAACGGTTAAACGATCACGCTTCGCGTTCGATTGTTCAACCGTTTTAATCGGAAAACGTGGTAGAATTATTACATAGACAATCGTATAATATCAGTGCACGTATATTTGTGAATATTGAATATAGTGTTTTGCATATTAGTTTGTTGGCGTGTTATTTCGGCTGAATGTACGTTACTCCGTTTACATGGTATTTGCTTAGATGTTATTGAGTTTGCATATTATTGTGTTTACATATTATTTTGTTTACAAAGTAATTTGTTTACATGTTGTTTTCGTGTTTCTATGTTTACATGTTATTTTGTTTACATTGGTTTTTTCCCGTGTGTCTATTTTCATTTATTTTGTTTGTCGTTTTTGTTATGTTTCCATATTAGTTTGATTTACATATTAGTTTGTTTACTTTTTTTTGTCGTGTTTCTATGTTAGCATATTATTTTGTTTACGTTGTAATTTCTTGACATTGTTTTTTCCGTATTTCTATGTTTACCTGTTCTTTTGTTTCCATGCTATTTTGCTTACATATTATTTTGCTTACATTGGAATTTCTTTACATGTTTTTTTTGTTTCTGTGTTTACATGTTATTTTGCTTGCATATTAATTTGCTTCCATGTTATTTTGTTTACATGTTCTTTTGTTTACAATTTATTTTGTTTATATGCTCCTTTGTTTGCCTCTTATTTCGCTACGATGATGGTAAAAGAATAAAACTTAGTTCAGAAAGGCCAAATGAGGGTTTCATCTGAGTTGTTTAATATACCATAAACTTACCGAGCCAGAACTCACGGTCTAGACATCCAAATCCTTGTTCATATGTTAACCAGTCTCGACAAAAATCTACCGATCCATCATATCTTTGTTGAAAGACCTACAAGAACAATGTAATAAATAGGAGATAAATTACAGATTTGATACCGCCACCATCAGCTTGTACTTGTGAATAATTAAACGTAAGTAATTGTGCTAATTCTGCTTATTTTATTAACTTACTTACGGTAAGGGTACATTAAAATATGTGTCTATTTGTTAATGGATAGAAAGTTTAAACAGTCATGGTCACAAATATCAACTAACCGAAATAACAATTACTTGCTTGACCCATTACCTTTAGCAATCTTATCTGTTTTTTTGCAAACATATGAATCATATACATGATAAAGTTAAATTAATGCAAAAGAATAAAAAGTGTTAACAGAGTCAGTTAAAGATCATGAGGCAATTAGGAATGGACAACCAAGAAGCACATGTAGCACTGGGTAGAAGAAACAGAACGGGGACACACACAACAATCACACAGAACACAGAATACCAAAAGGATGAGCAACACTGTTCCCAGCAAAAGCAAAGCGGATGAACTCATGTTTGCAACAGACCAATAGTTATGAATGCTTATAAGATACACACAGTGTTATAGACGTGTTCTTGCTGGAATATTACTCCATACTGTAAAACAACAATCAATCAATCAATAATAAATTACCGTCCATCCCTCATTGTTTGTTGACCAATCACAATACACATTAAATCCAATTCCTCCAATGGGATATATTCGATAAACTCCGGATTGCTTTCCCACTATGTCATCACAGTCTACTGGTGTGTGATGTTCTCCGGTGGCAACTACATGAAAGAAACAAAATGTGAAATGTTATTTAATTCATTAGACTGTTATCAAATGATTTAGATGTCTTAATATATTATCATGTTCATACCATACGTGTTTGGTTGCGTGTAGTGGTGTCCGATACATGTTGTCTTGTGTTTTTGTTTTGTTTTTCTTCGTCCTGTATTTGTTTTCCACATGCGGGTTTCATTTGGAATATTTCAGTTGTACCGGTATCGTTGCGATCAGTTTTATTGGTGTAGAAAACTACCGACCTGTCGCAAGTCACTGACAAAATTGACCACATAATGTTGCATCGAGTACAGCTCGCCATGAACGGGATTCGAACTCACAACTTTACTGGTGATAGACAC
This sequence comes from Bathymodiolus brooksi, assembly GCA_963680875.1. Classification (NCBI taxonomy): domain Eukaryota; kingdom Metazoa; phylum Mollusca; class Bivalvia; order Mytilida; family Modiolidae; genus Bathymodiolus; species Bathymodiolus brooksi. The sequence continues at coordinate 57,429,761 of OY804584.1, read as the reverse complement.
TGAGTGCACAGGTAGATGTAAATCCAGATACAATGCGATCACGACCACGACGGCCCCTCCACATGTGGGTAAGATATCGACCTGCAAATATATCTCAACGTTGTTGTAAAGAATCATCATTTAAAAGTCTGAATATAAACTACAAGCACCAGAGTGGAAAATTGCTTTAAAATCGATTTGCAAACATTGAATACCAGATTGGCATAGTCGAATGATATCATATCTTAATTACTGTAGCTATTGATTATTGCTTAGTATCCAAAGATGTATGACAGCTATATTCAGGAAAGAATAAATTCAACAAGCCAACATGGGCAACCACTTTTGATTGTCGCTGGTTTTAAGATTTGGATAGGAACGAAATTAAATATATTGTTTTGTAATGGCTACAATGCGCCTACTCTTTCTTAGAAATCTACAAAAGAGGTCCTTTACGTACAGGGAGCTTGACACTTCCCAATCACGTTACCTAATATAGTTCACGGTTAGACTTTCCGTATCATAATCTAACAACCTTCCCCACTCTATCGAGATGACTCACCCTATCCGACACCTAGGATTGCGCTTACTGAGCAACTATGCTGGGTTCAGGCATGTAAATCTTCACCAGTACCCAGTCTCAATTGCTATATGTACGTTTGTACATTTTGCTACTCTGACGTCTTTCATTAGCTATATAAACAATGATGTGATAAATTTGCTGGTATTGTATGCTATGCACATGCCTTCATTCCTGAGTGATCTATAAAGCGTCTTGATACATGTATTGGTTCAATGAATTATTTCGTAAATGTTTTATCAGGAAAATTAAAGATATCAAGGGTTAATCAGCATCCGTAATTGGAAGGCAGACAATACAATATCTTTGTTTTAAAATAGGCAACACACAATAGTCGACAAAATATTACATGGAATACCAAAGATCGAAATCCCAATAAAAACAGGTGATCAATCATGAATGAGCAAAGGACATGATGATGATTACAACAAAGTTATGACACGTACATTCCGCACATCAAGTCATTGTGAAATTTTCGAAAGTGATTTTATTGTAGCTTAATAGATCATGATAAGAACCACATTCTCTGACAATATCATTGGCAAGGATTATCATGCTTTGCTATTATAGAGTCCATTTTGTATTCAGATTGTAAAAGATTATAATGTCTTGTCCCCGTGGAGATCATGTTGAATCCATCTTGTCGTGGAATACAACACTTGGTTATAAAGGAATTCATCTGGTATCCAGGTTGTCGTAGATTTTAATAATTACTCCAATGGGTTCATTATTTACTCAGGTTAGTTGTCATCAATTGCAATTGTTAGTTCTCATAGCCCCTCCATTTTGTATTAAAGTACTCATACCAATCTAATAAAGTGAGTTAGCGTCTATTTGTGTAATATGGTTGTCCTTTTCACCTCTTTCTACGATTTTGTATTGGATTTTGGAACTGTTCCAACAGTGGTATTTGTTGTATTTTCATATTATACTTTATTGTGCAATAATTGGTTCTCATGCAGTTCATTTTGTGTCCAGGTTGTCACAATTCACAATAATTGGTTCACATGTAGCTCAATTTGGCATACAGTTTGTCATGAATTTCAATAAGCGTTAGAGAAATCCGAATAGACAACCTAAAGACACAGGTTACAATGGTAGTTCTCTGGTAGTTCATTTTCTAACCAGATCGTCATGGATTATAATTTGGTCTTACAATGTTTTTTGTGTTATATCTGTTTAACATTTGTATATAACTTCATTATTTTATGCAACAAGAACACCATATATTATAATGTGCACATACATACTGTATACCAGTAAAGAGCACCTGAGTTCACCCTTAGTTTATTAAGGCTCGTGTCTCTCAACGGTTATTTTTCTGTGTTGTGTTTTGTAGATTATTGTTTGTCCTTTTTCTTTTGGTCATTGTATTTTCTGTTCTTCTTTGCTTTCATGTTCCTGATTACCCTTTGGTATCTTCCAATTTTGCTTTTTAAAACTCCATTTTGTATTCTTTATTAAAAAACAAATATTATAAAGTCACGGCATTATATTAACTTGAACATAAAGTTATAGAAAATCGAAAATCGTTCAAATTAAATGTATCTCATAGGACAAAACCTTTATAGGTTGCATGCAAATGCATGGATTGTATTAAGTTTGTGTGATATTTGACCACAAAAGGACTATTTAATTACCAGCAGTACATGCAAACATAACATTCCAATATCCAAGATGCCTGCAGACGGCAAATGGACTTCCGGTCATGTGATATCCAGTTTCACATCTATACTTAATACCACGACCTACACTCCTATATAAACCGAATTTCTCAATTATCTCTGCCTTTGGAACATACGGTGCTTCTGGACAATCTGCAATAGATTTGTGTTGATGGATGAGGAGGACGGTTAGTGGTATTTCTGTTTTAATTCCAGTTATTATGCATTATAATGCTTCAAATAAATTTTGTTAGATTTAATCAAGGTATCGATGTTGGTCTTTTTCTTTTATTAGAGCTTCAATTTAGCACAACCACATCGTTGATGTAATGATTAGCGTATTTTGTTCCACGCCACGATCTAGCTGCAATATTGCAAACGTTGGCGTTAAACACCAAACAAAAATGTATCGACCCACGACCGGGTCACACAAAAGACTGTGAAATTTATATTTGTTGTTGCTCCGCTAAACACGCAGCATTAAGGAAAAAGCGCAAACACTGGTTGGCTCGGAATCAGGACGATGGGAGCGACATGTCTATCCACGGACTGCTGATTCAGTGAACTAACACTAGAAAAATCCAGATAATCACATTGGTCTAGTACAAAGCGGACCTCATCCTCATCTCATTGAAAATTATAATGATATAGCAGACAAATTGCTGAAGAGTTGGCGTTAAGCAACAACCACTCGCTCATTTGTTGTGCTTGTAGGTATAAGTCCATATCACGTCCTTTTATAAGTAAAATTGTGATTGGAAATAAAAAACGGTGAAAGGCGTTTTATGGACCCTTATTTGTATATTTTGCCCCTCTCCATTCTTGTACATGTACGTATAATGTCCATATTATCATTTCAAAGTAAATTATGATTGGAGATAAAAATCTGTGAAAGGCACACTAAGTCTACAGATCAACTCCAATATGAATGCACTTAAATTCAACTGTTTCTAATCTAAACAATTGAAACCGTTATTTTCTGGTTTATCAGGATGGTACAGGTAATTCTATCACATAAACAGCTTCAATGATATATTGGGATAGTCGTTGACGTGATCGTATGGTATTTAGTTTTACAACTACCTGTGCAATCAGTGACTATCACCACTAAAGTTGCAAGTTAGAACCATGTTCATCACGATGTGTACTGGATACAACATTATGTGATAAAGTTTGACAGTGATTTGCGACATGTCGGTGGTTTTTGTTGGTTGGTAGAGGATAACAATAAAACTGACCGATATAGCTGAAAATATTGTTGAAAGTGGCATTAAACACTATAAACCATTAATGAAATATTGTATTGCAGTAAAACCTGTCTAAGCTAAGCCCTGTACAAACCAGAATCCTGTAAAATCCAAAGTCCCAATGCAGGAAATTGCCGTTCATTTAACCTAAGTAAACCAAACACATGTCTATTCCAAACACAAATGCTGGCGCTATGAAATTTGGAATGTACATGTATTACAATCGTGTTTTTATTGGGGAATTACAGACACGCTTAATGGTTGTACATATTTAAAAAAATAAAATCGTAAAATGTAGAAAATAAAATACTTACACTTAAATGTACATTCAAACCGACCATCAGATGTTTTACCTTTACATATATTTCCTTCTGTGCAATCATGTCCAGCACATGACCCCGCTAGAGCCTGAAACATAAAAATATCAAACGAAATATAAACGGTTACGGTTAGGGTGTTTATAACGCCACTTTCAACAATATTTCAGTTATATCGTGGCCGTCAGTTTTATTGGTGGAGGAAACCGGCGTACCAGGAGAAATGTATCAACTCTAAATTTAAATATATTACCAATTGTTATTCAATTGTGTAATAATGACGTTGATTCCATTCTAAAAATCAGTATATTTTGTAACTCTTCAATATCTTTTAAAAACAAACCATTAGTGTACCTCGTTTCTGCAAAGTAACTTACGAACTATAAACGATATTTGAGATTCAAATAATACAAATTTTAAAATTTGTCATGATATATACAATTTATTAATAGATAGGAGGAACTGTATTTCAGAGTTTTCTAAGATAAAAAAATGAATCCCCGAAAAGTTCATAAAAGTCTTAAAAGATGAAACTACAATAGTACCAGAACGTAGAGTAACCTTAAATATCAACGATAAGCTAATGAGTCAAATACAACTATATCACCTGATCAATTGAAAATAAAAGTAATTCAGGGAATCTTTAAACAAAATATAATACCAAAATGTCAGATTAAGTGGCAAGAACAGTTCGGGGATAATATTGATTGGACACAAATTTGAACAAAATTAAAGAAAATCAAAGTTACTAATAAGGTCAAAGAATGCCAGTGGAAATGTCTCCATAATATAAATTATACAGAACATAGATTGAAAAAAAATGAATTTGTCAAACGGAAGATGCCATCTCTGCCAAATAAAAGCCAACGATGAAATGATGCAGCATCTTTTTTTTAAATGTCCTTCTGTGAAAAAAATTATAAAAGAAATAAAAGCAATATTTAACAGATCTGGATTAACAGCTAATATAGAAATCAAGGAATTAAATTTTATGTTAGGGCTATATGGGGGTGAGGATTTAGACGTCATTTTTAATACCGTAATATTTATCTCAAAGTGGGAAATATGGAAAATAATTTAAAAAAACATTTACAATGCACATTACAAACTTCGCATATTAATGAAATTGATAAAAACAAATTATAACTTTTTCGGAAAAACATATGAGTATTTATCATTTATGAACAGAAAGATAATGCATGGTAATAATTGTATCGTCTAATTGTGTATATTATAATGAAATGTAAAAACAAATGAATATGAAATATGTTTTTAAGTGGACTTTTTATTTAATATTTTCACTTGCTACCCCTGGACAAGTGAGATTTATGTAAAACAGGGACCCTTAATGTACACTTCTGGTTCATTAAGGTTATTGTAAACAGGAGATTTTGGATGCCAAAAAAAAAACGAAATATAAACGGTTACGGTTAGGGTGTTTAACGCCACTTTCAACAATATGTCAGTTATATCGTGGCGTCAGTTTTATTGGTGGAGGAAACCGGATTCTCAGGAGAAAACCACTAACAAACTTTATCACATAATGTATCGAATACACCTCGCCATGAGTGAGAATCAAACTCACAACTTTAGTGATGATCGGAAATGATTGTTCATGTAGTTGTATATCCAATTACTATAAGATCACGACCACTAAGATCGCCTTTTAAAATGGAAACATGTTAACAGTTAAATAAAGGAAAAAATAATAAAGGTTACACATGTTCACACAAACCAATTAGTTATTTAAAAAAACTACAATGTGATACATATGTTGATGAACAACAATTTTTTATAATAAATACATACAGTTTATTGTACAAATTCCTGATTTATAATAACCTAAGTAGCCCAGGGTAGCTCACTTAGTGCCCATGATTGCTTACAAACTCATTTGTACAGGGAAAAAACAAATGAACATATTATATTTAAAAAAAAACTCCCTTTATTTTGTGAAACATATACACACGTTTTTAAAAATGAACTATTTAGCGATGTATACATTATTTACATAAGATGACGTCCATACAATCACAAAAAAGACACAAAAAAAACCAAATTAATATAAATAAAAGATACATGTGTTGGTGTACAAGAATTTAGAGAAAGAGAAACTAGAAAATTATGCATATGTCGATGAACAACAGTTAAGAGCTTGTCTATTAGAAAACCATGCAAAATTTTAAATTTCCTCAAGAAGCAAGGTTCGAAAATCAGATGTATATCATATGTGTGCTGAAGGGTAACATGTAGTGACTCCATCAATACCATCAAAAGTGCAAATGAGTTGTTTCTATTTTTAGAAATAGCCATTTCTATTATTAGAGTAAATTCAACCACCAGAGAAAGCATATTCAGGTGTAAAATTGTTCTCTTTGAATATCACCGTATTGTCGATTGAAGAGACAAATAATGTAGTTTTTATGTTTTAGAGGCAACTGTGACATCTTATCAACCTTTTAAAGTCAATTTAATCATTAAAGCATACAAGTTGGCATCGTGTCAACTTTCCAAATAAGGAGAGGTAAAAAGGGATTGATCTAGTATGGTGTTCCAAAAAGTTAATAACTTGTAAGGTAACGCCTAAATTTGTTTCTTTCTGGTATTTTATAACAGACAGCGATAAAATATTTAGTATGTAGAAGGTTTTGCTTTGCAAATGAGTATTATAGTACTCTTTGAACAAATGAAAAGTGCTGATTTTAGAGACTAAAAGTGGGAAAATTTCTGACTGATATTAGGAATTTTTCTGAAAATAATCCACCAATGCTGATTGGAACTCACATTTATATTGAATCAATTACATAAAAATACTTGATAACTAATATCTGTGTTGTAGTTGGTGCAAATATAATAAAAGGGATGAAAAGTGGCCGTAAGGAACTACCAGAGTAACATATTCCTATAATCACCAAAATATTCTTCATGTTATGCACCACATATACACTTTCCTCTCTAATTATGTAAACTGGCACATACACTGCATTAGTTTTAGTCTTAATTAACAAATGATTACAAAATTTAAATAAAACATAACTAAAATACCCTTGATGGTGCCCCATTTTTTACTTAGTTACCTCCCCTGAAACACTTCAATGTTTACATTGGAAATGCATGCTTGAATGAAAGGCGGTACATATGTCATTCCTGATGACCAAGTTTGTCTTAAATGTGCTTTTTAGTATAAATCAGAGTGTGTCCCATCACAACATTATGCTTCTACTGCCATATGTGTCCCAGTTGTCCAATGTAACACGCCAACTCAAACACATTTACGGCCTAGGTGACCGACTTCTTGTGTAAGTTGTGATGATCATTGTGACATGTGGTATTGACCTCCCCAGAAGGTCTTCTTATTCTATGCAGAAGTGGAATATTTGCAATAGACACTTCTATAGTAAATTTGCAAACATGTCCAACACATAGAGATGATTTGGGAGTATATTGGAAACGACAGAAGATGTCCTACCGATCTCCATCTCATCATGCTAAGAATAGTAAGAGATATGCGAAATGCTCAAGACAAAGAGGCATACAGGCATCAACATGTACAGATTTTTGGTTGATATCCATAACATTTCTTACAGTTGCAGCAGGTAAAAATCTTATCAATTGCTAATCTATATATTATATTTTAAAAATGGGAGGGATCTAGATCTACATAAAAACATTAAAAAATTAATAACTTCAAAATGATTCTTGATTTGCTTATCATTCTCTTAGGCCTTTTGCTTTTACTGAATATTAAGATTGAAGGGAGGTACTACAACTACACAGCAATGTAAATATACACAGGACTTGCAGTACAAACTTTTACACGATTTACATAATAACAATAAAGAAAATACATCGCCAGACTAGCTGTAAGTTTGCAACAAGTAAAGCTCCATACAAAACCAACATTTTTCGAAATATTATTATGAAGATATGTATACTATGGACGGCAGTGATCGCTGAGCCGTTTTATCATCTTGGCAGATGCATGGTAGGTTATTACTGAACAGATTTTGATGGGGTTTATTTCATCAAACTCTGTATAAATCTAGCTCTCACTTAGTATCAGTTGTCTTGATCTAACTATTATGCTTATCAAGATATAAGGAACCAAAAGGGGGTCATTTTTTGAAATATCAAATATAACTATAGCGATAACTACCCATGAAGTTCATGTTGAACCATAACCATATATATTCTGACTCAGCATCATGCGAACAGTTGAAAGCAGTTGATATTATATTCAAAGAAGCAGGTCATGTCTGCCCTACCAGCCCCCGAACACCACCCCCCTACAAAAAAAATAAACAACAACAAACAAATGAAAACTATACAAATATTGTACATCCTTGCGGTACCAGCAATAACACTTCTTGAAATATTTGGGAGTCCAGCACAATACTTATCGAATGTCTTTCAGTGTCAATCGACTCAGTGTCTACACTTGCCTCAATGTTCCGAGTTGACTTGTTGATGTCTCATTATTCAGTGTTATGCGAAGCTGTTTATTAAAGAGAATCTTCTCCTTGCTATGTACTATAAAGAGAACTGTATGTGGAATTCAATAATTGTTACCACTGTCAGTTGGATTGCAATAAATGATTTAATATTTGGGTTTTTTCAGATTCTGACATTTAGCAGTCGTCACAATCTATAGAGGTATTTTCACAGAGAACCCAAATACTCTGACTTAGATGAAGACAATATGGCCCAAAATGAAATATCTAATTCTGCAATGAAAACATTGTCCAGACATTTTCCAACGCTGAATTCAGATTAGTTTTCTTTGGGAAAGTCTATCTTAAAGTTCAATGTCATATTATTCGAAAATGATAACAGAAGCTTTTCAAGTTATTCTGAAATAGGTTGCACCAGGTCAAGAAGACATAGGTCAAAACCAAAGTAAAACATGCTATATGCTATATATTTAGTCTAAGAATATTGCTTAGCAACCAAAATAAAACTAATTAAAGTGTTTCCTTAGTAGATATAGCAATCAGAACATAAACTATTTTTGAAAATTAGGAAATAGTACAAAAGGGGGGGGGTTCGGTAGCTCATATTGCAGATGATATTCAAAAGCAAAGCAACACATTTTATCTGCTATATATTTAGTCTATGAGTATTGCTTAACAACCAAAATAAAACAAATTAAAGTGTTACCGTCAAAGATATAGCACTCAGAACATAGACTATTTTTGCAAATTAGGCAATATTACAAAAAGGGGGGATTTCGATAGCTCATATTGCAGATGATATTCAAAGGCAAAGCAAAACATTTTATCTGCTATCTATATAGTCTCAGAATATTGCTTAAGATCAAAATAAAACAAATTAAAGTGCTACCTTAGTAGATATAGCCCTCAGAACATAGCCTATTTTTGCAAATTAGGAAATATTACAAAAAGGGGGGTTTCGATAACTCATATTGCAGATGATATTCAAAAGCAAAGCAACACATTTTATCTGTCATATATTTAGTCTATAATTATTGCTTAACAACCAAAATAAAACAAATTAAAGTGTTACCTTGAGAGATATAGCCCTCAGAACATAGCCTATTTTTGCAAATTAGGCAATATTACAAAAAGGGGGAATTTCGATAGCTCATATTGCAGATGATATTCAAAAACAAAGCAAAACATTTTGTCTGCTATATATTTAGTATATGATTATTGCATAACAACCAAAATAAAACAAATTAACGTGTTGCCTTCAGAGATATAGTCATCAGAACATAGCCTATGTTTTGCAAATTAGGAAATATTACAAAAAGGGGGGTTTAGATAACTCATATTGCAGATGATATTCAAAAGCAAAGCAAAACATTTTATCTGCTATATATTTAGTATATGATTATTGCATAACAACCAAAATAAAAACAAATTAAAGTGTTGCCTTCAGAGATATAGTATCAGAACATAGCCTATGTTTTGCAAATTAGGAAATATTACAAAAAGGGGGGTTTAGATAACTCATATTGCAGATGATATTCAAAAAAAGTTGATGCATTTGCAAATGTTGTGGTTTACCCACCAACAAATTTTGAAAAGGATTGGCCAACCTTGCTTCCGGACTGTTTTGCATGGTTTTCTCATAGACAAGCTCTTAAATAAAGGTAAAACTACGATAGGATAGATATATTGACGTATAACAATTATATATTGGCACAACTATAAAAAATATGTTCGTGTACAGGAATTTAGATAAAGGAGAAGCTAGAATATTATGCATGTGTTCATGAACAACAGATAGATAAAGGAAAACCTACAATATGATAGATATATTGGCGGGATAAAGGAAAATGTACAACAGTTATCAAGAACTGACCGACGAAACTCTCTATTTTCAGATAAGTGTATGGACGCCTTATCACGTAAGACGCCAGCTATGTTAAGCCTGTGGACAGAGGGCACCGAACTGAACCACTCTGTCACACAGGAACTTACCTTAAAATGGGACATATGTGGACAAACAACAATTGCAGGTCATGGTTATGGTGTTTAACGCCACTTTAAGGAATATTTTAGTTTTATCGTGACGGTCAGTTTTATTGGTGAAGGAAACCAAAGTACACAAAGAAAACCACAGACCTGCGCAAGCCACTGACAAACTTTATCACATAATGTTGTATCGAGTACACCTCGCCTGAGCGGGATTAGAACTCGCAACGTTAGAGATGATATGCACTGATTGCATAGGTAGATGTAAATCCAACAATTGGATAAAGGAAACGCGTAAATAAAATTCATATGAAAACAATAAGTTGCAGTCAAGTAAAATGTTAATGTTTATTACCTGTGGCCATTCTGAAATTTCACTAAACATACATCCTCCTTCTTCTACTAGATTATATTGAAAGTCATTCCCGCCATTTAAGTCACACAGTTGCCATGGATTTCTGAAATTTATTGATGTACAGTTTGCCAGTTTCAAACATTCTTTTACACACTTCAGGAGAGTAGATTTCTCTATTCGATGTAGAACGTAACCAACGTTACACTTTCCGAAATTAATAGATCCTAGTTCATAAAGATTTGGATTATTGCAATAACTAGCGTCTTTTTCACAAAAGGTTAATAATGAGGATGTCGTCAATTCGACGCAAATTAAAATGATCACTGTTGTTTGAATATAACCCATTCTCTAACCGTTGACAGGAGCTACTTTAAACATATACTGCAAGCAACATTGATTTGTAAAACCAGAATTGCAGTTTAACGCTCTACTGATCCTTCCATTTACTTGAAACATTAATGATTTATATTTTCTTCATAATGATATATACTGAATGTACGTGCTTTTGCTATTAATTAAACATTACGAATTTCGATTTATCATGAAAAATAAATATTTTTTTCAATAGGTATAATTCCACAACTTCTTTTAATTTTATACACTTCTAATTCTCAATCGATCCAGTTTCTACTAAAACAATAATTTGAAAGAAATTCATTGCTTAGTTCAGATACATTTAAAAGCTGTGATTTGGTTGGCTTTAAAGAAAGTCGTCGTGACCTATCGAAGTGCTTTGAAACGTACACGTTACTACCAGGATTTATCTGACAGTTGAGTCCCGCTTGATGAGTGGAGAGAAATCAGAGCGTAATCAACTATGTGTTACTGACGATGACTTAAAGAGGACAGCTATTACGAAGTGACAAGTGAAACACTGGTTACCCCCGGTCATGTACATGTGTCAGTGGTGTTATGCTTGGCATCCCAACTCAACGACCTTAGGCAATATTGTTGTTTTTAGACATAATATCAATACTGTGCTTTATTTTGAATAATTCTAGTTTTGTATTTTGTTTGCATTGATATCTGAGGTCTCTTAGGGTATTTATTATAATTCCTATATATAGAACTATATACTGTATCTTTTAAAAATAGAGTTGTCCCAATATTGATTTTCTTGATTGTTATTGACTATTTTCTTTGCTTTGATTGGCTTAGTCTTGTCAAGATGTCGTAATGCTCATTGTACATTTACACACAATTGGGTTATTAAACAATGAGGAACGACCGGAATTAATTCCGTGTAATTCTAATTATTCATTGGCACATATATAAATCGACTGCGAGAGATCGACGCCCGATTTTTTGTTGTTCCCTTTTTTATCATAAACCCGATTTTAATTGTTTTTTGCTTCTCTCTCTAACTTCCTTGAAATATTGTTGAAAGAGGCGTTAAACACCATAAACCAAACCAATCATCAATTCTTAAACAGGTTATACGATAAAACCTGGGTTAGGACAGTTTACACTTAATAAATCGCGAAGCGGTTGATGAAAGGCGTAAACTTTTCCTGTTTAAAAATTTCAAATATTCCTTATAATTCAATTTTTACACAAAATGTTCATGATTCATCGATTTATTTTAATTACGATTATTTCAGGAGCCTATTTGAATTTGTTTGTGCGAATGAATGCGCTGGCGACGTCACAATACCAACTCAGGTTATCATGTATAACCAATTTTGCTCCAGCCAATCCGATTGCAGTATTTGCAAACATTATTGATATTGTCTAAGTTAATAATAAAATTTGTTCACACCACGATATAGCTGAAATATTGCTAAAGTTGGCGTTAAACACCAATCAATGAATCAATCTTTGGTTTCATGAACAAATATGATGAATATATACTTAGTGATAATCAATTCAAACAGTCTTCTATTTCATGGCTATCAACTTTAAGGTCAATGACAATACCAGTCTTTGATTTCATGAATAATATAAGCGTAACGCTAATTTATAACAGCAGTATTCCATTTCATGTATGAAGATAAAAGTAGTTTTAATTAATACAAGTCTTCCGCTTTATGGTTTTATTAACTAATACCATTCGTTGATTACATGAATAATTAATATAAACGTAACGCTAATCTGTACAGCTATTATTTAATTTCATAGGTGAATGCTAAACCATCATTACTTTCAGATAGCTCTATCCCTACAAGGGACTGTCGTGGTTGTGATCGTATAGTAGTTGGATGTAAAACTACATGTTCATTAAGTAGATATCACCACTAACAGTGTGAGTTCGAATCCGATCAGGCGAGGTGTACTCGATACAACATTATGTGATGCAGTTCGTCAGAGACTTGCAACAGGTCTGTGGTTTTCTCCGGTTTCCTCCAACAATAAAACTGACCGTTACGATATTACTGAAATATTGTTGAAAGTGGCGTTAAACACCATAGACCAAATCTAAACATATTCCTATAAAATCTTACCAATGATCAATCGTACATTTGTTTTTATAATTCTTCATCCATTTTCCTTCAACTTATGAAAACCCTTTGCTGTTATTTTCCTTTTATGGACGAGATTTAAAGTTTATTTGTACGTAGATAATTTGAAATCTGTTTTATCCTGCAGTCAGTGTTATATGTCATGGACCTAATAAAGTTTTTCTGGTACCCGATTCGTGTAAAGTGACTGAATGAAACGATAACAGCATTAAGCACTGACTTTACAGTGAACACCATAGAAAACTATTATAACAACGTTTCAGACCATTTGGAATATGTATTTATACTTTTTTATATTGCAGAATAAAAACAATATACGTGCATTGTCGGTAACTATACAATTAATTTACACTCGCTACGAAACAGGCCCGGAAAACTCGCCAAATACTCTTTTATTCCTGCTCGTACAAATAAATTTCATATATTCCAAATTGTCCAAAAGAGGAGAAGCAAGTCATCTTTAGTTTTATGTGTATGTTTTGTAGATCGTTGTTTGTCCCTTTTCTTTTAACCATTGCGGTGACTGTCCTTCGATTTACAGATTCTGATTACTCCTTTGGTATCTTCAAACTCTTCTTAAAACCATGCATTCGTGCCAGCAGAGAACCACAATTCAAATGAAAATGAAAAAAACAAAACAATAAATGGTATGTAAAAAATCAGAAGAAATACAAGGAATCTGGCGGCTAACACGACCTAGCGTATAATAGACGGAAGGAGAACATGTAGTTTGTCTTGTTTATTGCATACGATCCTCGTCAAACTCCAATTATTAAATTACTTGTAAGAAAGACATAAGATACCAAGATGTCATGTGCTAAACTTTGGAAGTTCACTCTAGAAAATGAATTTACAACTACCTATGCAATCAGTGCCTATCATTACTGATGTTGTGAGTTCGAATCTCGATCAGGGCGAGCTGTACAACATTATGTGACAAAGTTTGTCAGTGACTTGCGACAGGTCGGTGGTTTTCTCCGGGTCCTCCGGTTTCCTCTTCCATTAAAACTGACCGCCACAATATAACTGTTGAAAGTGACGCTAAAGACCATTAAACAAATAAACAAGCAAACAAGGAGTAGAGAATGATACATAATAGGACAATCAAAAGTCGTTGACCCATCCCTTCTGCCATTTCTATATAGTTTTTATAAAATGTATTTCATTGTACTTTTTCTCATCTTGAATATAGCTGAAATAATATTCGCTGGACGTTAAGCAATAATTAATAAATGATTCAATCAAATGTAAACATCTTGTATCACATGTCAATATATATTACACATGTTTTTACACAAGTGCCAATAGCTACACCATTCTATTGTATAATTTATCTTTCGTCATGTATTGTTGCTTTCGTTATTGGAAGAGACCATCGTGGTCGTGATCGTATGGTAGTTGGATCTATAACTAACTAATTAACTAACTAACTAACTAACTAACTAACTAACTGTGCAATCAATGCATATCACCACAAACGTTGTGCGTTTTAAACCCACTAATTGCGAGGTGTATTTAATACAGCATTATGTGATAAAGTTTGTCGGTGACTTGCGACAGGTCGGTTGTTTCCCCCTGGTACTTAGGTTTCCTCAACCAATACAAATGGCAGTCATTATATAGCTGAATTAATTGTTGAAAGGGACGTTAAACACCATATCCCTAAGCCGTTACTAGATAACTCGGCTGATAACAAACTTCGTCCATTTCACAAGCGAACAATGACAATCTCGTATCATTACCAACTCGACCCACCATTCTTTATATATTATCGTGTGGTATTGTTATTTACAAGCTTGTTGCTATGATACCAAACAACAATTGTTGTAATTAAATTTTATTAATTAATTGAATTTTATGTATATAATGCCATATTAATAGCATTGAAAAAGCTAGGGTATCACCATAAAATAGTTTTTTTATTAAAAATCTTCCCTTCGCCCTGGATTCGGCTCTTCAATCTACAATAAAAACAGAACATGAATCAAAGAA
Organism: Bathymodiolus brooksi; assembly: GCA_963680875.1. Lineage (NCBI taxonomy): Eukaryota > Metazoa > Mollusca > Bivalvia > Mytilida > Modiolidae > Bathymodiolus > Bathymodiolus brooksi. The sequence continues at coordinate 57,414,731 of OY804584.1, read as the reverse complement.
ACGACACTTGCCAATTGCATGTATTCTAACACATCATAATGCACACATGTAGCTTAGAGGTGTTGATCCCATCAGACGTAGAACGTCAATTCAAAGTTGAAAACAACGCCAGACTTTGCATCAATGTTGAAATGGTGTTGCATGCCTGTTGGGAATATAACCGTTATGGACGAGGCTTAAGTTATCGAAATATTAAAAACATATCCAACTTATGTTTTCACTTACAGTCTTTTTCATCCAACACCATATAAAAGCTTTCTCCAATTTGTTTAGTTTTTTTGCCTTTTTTGTTTTCGTTTTTTGACTTTGTTGTTTTTCTTAACACAAATCGCATCGGTGGGGGTAATGGTTGGCATGGACTCATTGATTGCGGTAGATGGTTGCTTCTCCTCTAACCATGCAGCATTAAGGGGTAAGAGCAAAGAGTTGCTGGCTTGGAATCAGGATAATATGTCGGAGTGGAGAGATAAGTCTATCCGCAGATTGTTCTTTTTGTGTGCTAGCACTATAAACACCAAACTAAAAGTGTTGATTTATTACAATAAAAACGCATAGATGTTAAATTTAGTGCGTACGATGCGTGTCTATAACCTTGATCAGGTACATGTACGCTCAAAACCAAAATATTTGAAGGCCAAATAATTTAAATGTCTTTGTTAGCAAGAATTCCAAAGACTCTAAGCAGGATATCCAATCCAACATCGGATATGGGCACCTATGTCTGAGGACGAGAATATTTGTTTTAATGATAACATGCTTTAGGAACCGTAAATATGTTTTAATATATATACATCGTCATCTTCTCATCAAAATGTGACCTGTTCTCGCCATGGCATAGTTGAAGAATTACCCACTTAATGCTGATATGTACATTTAAATAAAACAAAACTCCAGCTGCCTACGTTTTCCTGTTGATAAAGATTGTATTTGTGTTTACATTTTCCATTGTACACGTTTTCTATTATATAATTGTTCCATAATGAAGTGTAATGTTGCTTTTTTAATTGATAAAATTTTCAATTATCATACCTCGTGTTGTTTATAATGGCAAAGATTCAATTACAATTGGGGTTTTCTTTGACAAGGAATTAACGGCAAAATTGACGGGACTAAAAAAACAATTCACTCCTGGTGAATCTGCAATTAACCAACTTCTAAGTCTCACAAATGAATTCAGAAAAGCTTTAGACGAAGGAAAAGAGATACGCGTAGTTTTTTGTAATATATGTAAAGCTTTTGACAGGGTTTGGCATAAGGGTTTACTTAATAAATTAGAAAATATCGGGATACAAGGGTCTTTATTGTTATGGATAAAAAATTATCTTACAGACAGAAAACAACGAGTGGCTATATAAAGCGCACATTCTAAATGGCGCATTATCAAAACAATAATGTTATATAACGACATGACAATTCATGCATGGTCCACTAAGTGGTTAGTAAATTTTATCCCTAAAAAACGGAAACTATGACGATGACTAGAAAAATTAACAAACCTTTGCATCCGCCCCTTATAATGAATAATACAATAATCAATCAAGTTACAGAACATAAACATCTGGGCTTAGAAATATCAAATGACGCTAACTGGAAAAAACATATTGATCTAATAACAAAGAAAGCTTTTACTAGAGTTAACATACTAAGAAAATTCAAATTTATTCTAGATATGAAAACCTTAGAAAAGATTTATTTTACCTTCATTCGGCCGATTTTGGAATATGCAGACGTCGTAAGGGATAATAAGACATTGATCTTGATAAATAAATTAAAAAATGTCAAATAGAGGCTGCTAGAATCGTCACTGGGGGAACTCGTTTAATTTCTATTAATAGTCTATATAAAGAAACGGGTTGGGAGACGCTACAGGCAAGACGGAACATCACAAAAATATATATTTTTATAAATTGGTAAACGGTCTTGTTCCTCCTTACCTTAGTGCAATGGTTTCCTGTTATTTTGAAAATATTCATGACTACAACACTAGACAGGCCGTAAGTATCCCCCAAATAATTTTTAATTACTTTGAATCAAACATTTTTTGCATCAAACACCAGATCACTTTATTTGATTTATCTTCTTACACCTTCTTTAATTTGTATCAAAATATTATTAGTTAGTTCTATATGCTTCTCTCCTTAGAGATTTACATTATATTATAAATGAAATTTATTCCTACTGATACGGATTAATATAAGTTCTTGTAACTTTTTTCCCAATCCAATTAATTACTTCCTGTTATGTAATGTATATAGTGGAATATTGTAATGTTATGTTGAATTAATTAATAAAATATGCTTAAACTAAATTATCCTCTGAATTTAAACAGGGTTCTAATATACAAATTATACTCAACTTGTTTGTTTTGTCCATTACTCTTTCTAGACTGGATACCATTTTGCAGGGCGTAGGGGAAATAACTCGTAGAAAGATATTTAAACGTATAGATCTTTTTTTTATTATATTGGGAAAGTGCAAAATGGTGAGCAAAATTAAATGCTTTTTTAATTTTGTTTGGCGATACAGAATAATTTTTTTTCTTTTTTACAAGCATCTAATTTTAGATAAATTGCACTTCAGCGTGCTTAACACTTTAAAGTAAATAAATATAGCTTACCTGCGAACAAACACCAAAATTAGCGGATGAAATCAAGAGACGTCGCTATAGATAGAAAGTTCACGAAAAATATAGCAAAAACGAACAATTCATGAGTCACCAGGCTCTTAGAAAATCCCGTGGAAGCGACGACCATTGTACAGAATTTTGTGTTGTTACAGGTTCAAAATGTTGTATGACAAAAAAATATTAGAAATAATAAAACTCATATAAAAAAAGAAAAAAACTGAAAAAAAAAAAAAAAAAAAAAGAAAAAAATGAATAAATAGAAAAAAAAGAAACAAAATGAAAATGGAAAGAAAAAAAATGAAAAAAAAGAATATATTAAAAATGGAAGAAAATGGGAAAAAAAGTAATGAGGGCGTGAAACCCCCCCCCCCCCCACCCCCACTCCTCTTTGCGCGTAACCTAGGGGAACCCTTCGGTCACCTCCGGTAGCCATGGTACTTGTACTACTGTACACTACTGTACTACTAGTATAGTAAGACAAAAGAGCGGGAACCCCAGCTTCCGGTTGTACATGTGCGCATACGAGGAAACCCCTTCGATGTCACGTGTCCTTCGGTTACTTCCGGTGATATGACTTCCGGTCAGGGCCGCTTCCGGACACTTCTGGTCACGTTACTTCCAGTATGTCCACCGCAAATACGATTTTAAAACCTCTTATATACTATTACTGCGGCGGCTGTGGCTTCAAGAAAGATAAAAGAAAAATTAATAACTACGATTACAACGAATTTGATCATCTTGCTTTGTGTTCCTCTCGTCTGCTTACTGTAATATCTAATCAAATATATACCTTTTTCAGGGAAGCCCTCATAAAGGGTGATGGGAATAGAACTATTGAAATAAATATGAAATTAAATTGTTTGTCAATTATCAAAGGAAACAGTGTGCATATGATTGTCCTTGAAATTGTGCAACAAAGGTTTAATGCTAAAATTGAAAATAATATAATTCATTAAATATGAAATTGATAATTTTCATAGATAATACCCCAAATACAATATAAATATCAGTTGACTTTGTAACCTTTAATTAAATTATTAACTGTTTAATTACGTAAAGGTATTTCCGAGCACATCTGCTACCAACACTTAGATATTAATCAATTTAATTACAATTAATATGGATAAATATGTATTTGAAACAAGGAAGGTATAAATGTGTACGTGATTCGAGTCATGTTACATGTTTATGAGTATTTCACATATGTTCCGTATGTTTTGGATATCTTCAAGGTATATGTTAATTAATAAAATCAGTGATATTCGTTGAACAAAATCATACAATGCCACACAATGTAATTACAGAGTTGTGATAAAGGGTTTCATTATTTTAATTTTAGAATATGTTACTTCAGAATTGTGTTGCTATGATTGTTTCCCCTTCATGTGCGTTAATTAAACTGTTATCTTTATTCTCATAAAGCAAATGCATAGTAATGGTACAGAGATAAAACAAGAAAATAAAAATAACAACAACTATTAAAAATAAGGGTAATAACAAAATTACCGAACTCCGAACAATCTTACAAAGGGAAAGTCAAAACTCATAAGTATATAAACAGACAAAATCAGTCAACAACCGGAAAAGTGTGAAAACCGTAATGACCAATATATATACACAAAGAAAAAAGTTAAGCACCCCCATGTTTTTTTGAAATGACAAATGATACGACAAGTATCACGATATTACTGACCAGATAATCTGAAGAACGCAATGGTGACCTGTTAGGACATTACATTGGCTGTAAGAAACCACAACAAAAATCTAGAAAAATGTTAATTTAATGAATATTTAATCACAATATCACAAGGCCGGTTTTTGCAGTAAAACATGTCCATTTTAAGTATTGACCTTCAGGGTTCAAAAAGCACGATGAGATTGTCATTTCACTTTCAAAACGTCACTTATGAATCACTTGACGACATCTATTGTTCAAAGGTCAGTACCGGGTGTAACCCCCACGTGATTGGATGACGGCCTCAACCCTGCGTCTCATCCCTCCATTTAGACGTCGGATGTCCTGTTGTGATAGTTGCTGCCATTCCCGATGCAATGCTGCTTCCAACTGACAGGAAATACCCGAGCCAGTATACGACTGTCTAATATGTCCCAAATATGTTCTATGGGATTCAAATCCGGGCTCATGACTGGCCAAGGAACAGATGTTTTGGAGGTAGGCGGTTACTGCTCTTGAACGATGGGGCCTGGGCGTTGCCATCCATATACAGAGGCATTGTAGCTAGTGCGTGGTTGTTGAAATGTGGGACAACAACTGGTTGCAAGACGTCTCTGATGTACTGATCACCAGTTAGGTTGCCTTGTATGGTGACTAAATCCGGCTTGCAGTGATGAGAGATACACGCCAAACCATTACTGAACCTCCACCGTAAGGGACAGTTGGCTGGATGTTCCTTGGGGTATGGGCTGTATTTTTGTGTCTCCAAACCATCATCCGGCCATCGGTTACATGAAGCAGAAACCGGCTCTCGTCCGACCAAAGAATTTTGCGCCATGTCCTTAAATTCTACCCACGTCGTGTTAAACACCATGCCAAACGTGATCGCCGATGTCGATCTGCCAACAATGACTCTCCTTGACTTAAGTCCTGCTGATTTCAGACGGTTTTTAACTGTTCTTGTTGTTGACAGCCAGTGTTGTTTGAGAACGGGACTGTTTGCGAATGGCATCCGTCTAACAAAACGCTGCAATGCCCTGTCGTCACGATCAGATGTTACCCGTGGTCTGCCGGATCTTGGCAAATCTTTCACATTGTTGGTTTGTGTATGTTTTCTCACCTGTCGTCTGACTACAGCAAAGTGGTAGCCCATTTGATGTCCAATAGTTTTGAAGGACATCCCTGTTGTATCCATGCCGATTATTTGCCATTTTTGTGCTTCTGATTTTCGCCTTTGTACCATGCTGACTGAGAATGAATAATATTTTTAAAACACCGGACTTATATACCCAAATTCGAAGCATGAATATACTGAATGTTGAATAATGCGAGAGAGGCATGGTTCACGTGCATGACTAGTCTATATTAGAAATAATTGTCACACCTGTGTGCGCACATCTTTTTAATGGAACATTGTTCTTGCTATTATCATTATAAATATTAGAATCTAAACTTAGTGTAGCTTACTATGTTTTAATATATCAGGGGGTGCTTAACCTTTTTCTTTATGTATATATACAAACTAGGACAGATGTTACTAAGAACTAAGAGCCCGGAGGTCAAACATCAGTAATATCACTTATGAAATGACAGAGTTTCTTCCATGTTGGTTTTCTTTTACTTGAACTGTTTGCTTGTTATTAGATATAGTGGCATAATTTTGTTTGTTAACTATCAATTGAATAACACTCACAATTACAGGTACTAACCCACATAAATTATATATAATGATGACGACAGAGGTAGCTTTAATTAATTCACATATAAGTGGTATTCTCTTGTCTTGACATATTAAGACTTCCCTTCCTGTTCACTACATGATCAGGGTCGGAGGAGGAGAGGTGGTTTTTGTGTTTTTTGTTTTGTTTTGGTTTTTGTTCTGTTTTTTGTTTTTTTTTTTTTTTTTCACGAGAGAAACATTTAAGATTGGAAGAATAAAGCAAATAATATTCTACAATTCTGAGCATGTCTACTCATTAGGTAAAGTTTCATAATATGTTTAACCATCAGGATGCATGACAACTTCCGCAATTTCCTTTCGGCGATTATTCACGACGGAAATTAACAACTTAAACATATTTGTGGACGTTTTGATCATAAGAGAAACACATTCTCTTTTCTGCTACCATTGGATTATAACATTTCTAATCTTTCGATTGTAAAATTAAAAAAATTAAATATCTCGAGAAATATCGTAATCGCGTTCATCTTCAAGGATTACGATTCTCACTGGGAGCGTTAAGAACGTCTCCAGTTGAGAGTTTGTATGTTGAATCAAAGCAGCCTTCACTTGCAAATATGCGCCTCAAACTTAGTATGGAGTATATCACCACATTGAAGGCCTATCCTTCAAATCCTGCATACGACTTTGTTTTTAATCATTTAAATGAAAATGTGTATGACAAACAACCCAATACAATTCAAACTTTTGTACTCCGGATACAATCACATTTTAATCATTCTGATCTATATTTGGATATGACATAATGTAGAAATCCTCCTCCCTATTCCACTGCGGTATGATTACTAAGGATGCACAAAGGTGGCACAGTGACGTTCGAAAGAGTTATTCACTGTAATTCCAACAATTGCAAAGAAAAACCCAGGAAATATTTTCCCACTGATCCGGTTTACACAATGTGGTACAAATAAACAAAGTCAATTCTGGGTCAAAATATTTGATATATTCATCATATTATGTTATATGGAATTAATCTCAATATGGAATAAAATAGTACAATGATTCACACTACTACAAATAAAATGTAAATACATTTTTTGTATTTATTCCAATAGCACTACTTAGTAGTGGCCACTCATATTTTAGTTTAATTTCTAGAAAAAGGGAGGGGAAAGTAACCCAGGGTTAGATTTGTCGTTATGGTGGGGAATAATTGCCTCTCTTTCTGTTCGGTTATATACTCTATATATCTGTTCTTTCTAATATTCTTTGACTTTACACACAATCTGTTCTTTTATTTCTATTTGGCGCTTGTCCGTTGTTCTGGCAGTATACTTCGGAGAGAAGCGAATTATTCACCATTATCGGAATTGCTGCCCTTTTCATCGTTTTTCCCTCACCCATAGTAGCCAATGAAAATCCCCCATTTGTCAAACACAATGGATGATCGGTGGGCAAGGTGCTCGTATATCTGATATGATTTTTAGATATAACCCCGTAAGTAAGAACTTGTCATTTACTTAAACATTATTCGTTTATAAAACGAATGTTTTTGGAAGCGGGGATAATAATTATTGGGCCCGACTTTAGTTTAAATTGACGCAGCTTGCCAAACAACGCAGCAGTAGAACCTTATCACATATACGAAAATAGGTCTATGAACGCTGGATTTACTGTGAGAAAATATGCCTATTTCTATTAAAATTAAGGTTTGGATTCAAAATCTGAATGTTTTAGGAATCTTAATAATAATGTTTGAAGCCAAAACACTTTTCTTTATAAAAATAAAATTCAACGGACATGTCACCTGTAGTTTTACTATAATGAATAGGAAGTCGGTCATCTGGGAACATTTCTAAGTTGAAATGCACGAACTTTATATTGTAAACCCAGTTCGAAACAATTTATAACTGTTTTCTTTTAGAAGAATGATAATGATATAATATCATTTACCTAATTTAGGCGAACTACTGTAAATTGTGTGACCATTACTTTTACAAAACATGTAATCAATGATTAACCCAGTTTGCTAAAAATATGTACCTTTGTAAACAATATATAACCACAATTACAATCAGCTTCATTATAATCATAACAGTTTTGGAACCTAAATTAATAAACAATATAAAGCAAAGTAATGACCATAGGGTCATTACACACCTCCCTACTCAATCATTGAATACTCCTGTATTCAAAACAAATCATACACTCATCTTTTAATTCCATATAAGTTATAGATAACTATGTTTAGCCTATTAATTTTACAATTAGCTTTATCAATAACTTTTATTACTCTGAATTCTTCAAACCAACACATTAATAGCCATGACACAACAGAAATATAGTTGAATGTATCTCATTAATTAAGCTCCTGTTACCATAAACTTTATCTACCACATGTATAAAAATGGACATTATGTATAAAAATAAAAATTTACCAACAACTAGAAACAATTGTTCAACTCTAAACTTTCAACAATTAACATTAACTTTCAATAGCAAATTAAATTTTACTATTTCAACCACGTATAGTTAAATTATAGACATTTCATTATACTAATTAGCAAGTAATTAGGGTTTAAAGACACAACAATATCACAGAACGGGACTAAACAATTTACTTCACACTTAGCTACTACATGTGGTAGTACTTGTACTAGTATCAATATACCAACTATTCAACTGTAGTTGCACATATAACATCAATAAAATCCACCCCCAACCATTTTCCTATCTAAATTTACCTAATATACATTTTAAGATTAATATTATACACATTTTTGTCTCTAAAGTCCTAAATTAAAGTCCATAAAAGTTCATTATGTTGAAGGTCAGTCGTCATCTAGGCGAAGGGACATAATGGTGCGGTTGATCTGGTGAACCAAGAAGTCAACGGACTAGTTACGAACTGAGGCGGCTCTTTCCAGCATCTCGACAACTTCTTTATCCTCACGGGAGGTTGTTTTCTTAATGACCACTATTCTAAGAACTCATAATTGTAGTACCTCACTTTACTTCTAATCTTGTTGTCGGGGTGTTGTTCATCGTCCGAGGTGCCAGGTAAGGCCAGACTGTTCTATTTGTCCAACAGGTCGGTCCTGTTGATGGCATTGAACGACACGGTTTTCAGCTCAATGGTTGTTGCGGCAAATTCACATGTTAATTTCCGTTGGTCAGAGCTCATCTTTTTCCATCCATGTGGAGGCCAACTGATGGTGGTGCCTTCTAACTTCAGGACTTCGTCCCTATCCCAGCTTCGACGGGCGGGAGGTACGAGAGGCATAGAACCGAATTCGAGAATTGTGCGGGAACGTTGCTGATTAGTAACTATGTTTCTAATAGGTTGTTTTTCTGACAGCGTCTTGTTGTTATGTGTATCACTAGAAGATATGACTTGAGTTGGTCTTGACTGTGAACTAGGCGGGTTACGCTTTAAGTTGGGTTGGTTTTCCTTGTTGCTGGTAGTACAATCTTGAAGTGGTTTTAGAGGTAGAGTTAACGTTGTTACATTGGCTATAAGTTTCGGAATAGAGGTAAATAAATCTTGTTCGATGCGTGTGATGGCTATAATGTGGGGGTTCTCGATGCCTAACAGTCTAGAAGCAACTTTCATTTGTTCTTTTAGATTATTTCCAGTTAGTTTATATGTTATGGTTGCCTGTAACTGTGGATAGGGTTTAAGGGCAGACATTCGCCTCATCAGGCTACTTGTACTTATGATGTCTTTATATATTGTATTTTTTAGTTCCACTCTATATACATGTATAAGGCTATTGTATTCTACATTTACCTCCCCCGGTACCATGGTTGTCGATCGGAGTGTCGGTTCGCTAATCGTCGGGTTCTCTGTGCTATATTCCTCATCAAAGTCTTCCATGATGTCATGTTTCCTGCTTCCGTCGAAACGAGATACCACTGTAGTCTGAAATCCCATGGTGATTCTCCAGTTCCCAAGCCTTCTCTATTTGGTTCACGGTTAATGATGGTCTTCTGGCTGCCTGAGCCCACTTAAGTACGCACCTACTTGCTTCCCGAGCTTCCTCGCTCTCCTAGCGTCTGGGTCGAACTACCCTCCTGTAATCTTCTGGGTTCACTGCAAGGTAAAACATATTGTTCTCACAAAAGAAACCGTTCGGGAGTTTTCTGGTCTCCAGAGGGTGGTGGCACTTTCCATGCTCATTGAGCTCTGCCGGCTTCTTGTACTCAGCATTGTCCTCATAACACAAAGAACACAATACCGTCAAAAACTGGTGTCTTGCTGTGTCATGGGCCTGTAGTTATCTTTGTGTGTCACACACCTCAGGGCATTTCCAGCAGTTTACTGACATTCTGTAATGTAAAGGGAGATTCATAGGTAATTATTTCCAAATCTACACCAGATTTCATAGACACTTGTTTTACATCACATGTATTTTTGCTATTTCTCTTTTAATATCAATATAAATTTTCATCTGTATTATAAAGTCTGTTTGGAAACCATAAACGTTTTCTCATATTCATTAAGATCCATCATATATTTTAGATATTGTTATGTGAAATATTAAGTTGTCATTCTTTAACTTTATCCCGGTTAAGCATCTGTAGAGTAGAATGTGATGGTATTGTACATTATTTGTTAATGTCTTGATCAATCGACTATAGGGATTAGCAAAAATGCATCTCACACACAACTAATAATAGAATCGCATTTACTTGTTAACTTCAACACACACACAAAGAAAAACCAATCATCATCATTCATTATACATTAGTTCTTGAATTATCGCCCTTGATATAACTAGTAAATATCAGGTTATCTTCTCTTGTCTTTATGTATATTAAAAATATATGTGTGTGTTCCATGAAAGTTTGCAATAAACTATATAATATGTTTGATTTTCTTTGTATTCTATAAATAAACTAATGTTCTTTTTATCACGAAGTTCTTTTCTGTAATGTGAGTATTTACACAAAAACTACAATATAAACAAATAAATAAACATAGACTGGAGGCAATTATCCCCCCACGCATTACTTTGGGCTATGGTCTTGGTAAATCTGTTCTTGTATTTTCCCATCTTTAAGTATTCATTCGTTTAAAAGTCTGACCCACAATTGTGTATACTAAACTACAGGATTAGGGGCAACAGGTTCAATTCCGTCTGAACCTAATGAGAAGTCCTATCTGATTCTCCAATAATTCTACCTTGAAGTTACCTAATAAAAACAAAATAACCTTTCAGTTCATCAGATGAAGTCAAAAAAAATATCTCTGCTCTTGGGTTGATCAGACCCAATACCACGAAAACTAAAATTAATGATAGAGCCGGCCGCCACTCACACATGTGACTAGCGCTACTAATCAAATACCCTAGCTTGTCTCTTAATATCATCTTATAGAGGGTGCACAACCTCTATTAGCTAAGCTCTGTTTCCTACAGTAACACTAAAATCAATTTCGACAATTATTTACATCTGAATACACAATACATGGGAATGTACTTAATACTTTTACACAATTACTCCCTCCTACTTTATTCATTATTGGATTTGAACCATTTCGGGAAAAAAAATTCCCGATAGGATAAAAGTCGATCAATATGGCATGCCTTGGGTGTCTGTTTTGGACTTTTCTTAACAAGGTAGAGAAGATCATTAATTTTGTTGGTGATAATGTAAGGGACCTTCCATTTTGGAGACATTTTATGATATACACCGGCCCGTGTGGTTGGGTCATGCAACCATACTGGTAAAAAGTATTTTCCTAGACTTTGCATCATAGTATCTCTTTTGGTATTCTGTTTTTCTCTTTAGGATTGTTCTTGCTATTTCATGTGCCAAATGCATACGAGTTTGCATGTATTGCCCATATTCATTCACATCTGCTGCTTCCATTATTTCTTTTGGGCTTTCTACAACTACTTGTAAAGGAAGTGTTAACATGTTAGGGATTTGACCAGTACTTGACTGTTTTGAGGACCTGTAGACCATCAAAATTTGGGAAAGGTATTCATCCCATCTATTCTGTTCTTTTGCAATGTACATAGGTAACATTGTAGCAAGGATACGGTGAAATCTTTCAATATTGCCATTTGACTGGGCCCTAAAGCTTGTTGTTCTGGTTTTGTCAATGGATAAAAGTTCACACACTTCTGTAAATATTTTGAACTGAAAATGTTCCCCTTGATCAGAATGTATCTGCATTGGTGTGCCAAAGCGACAAATACATTAATTGACAAAATTCTCTGTTATTGTTTTTGTCCCTTGGTCTTTTACTGGGTAAGCTTCTATCCATTTTGTGAAACATTCACAAACTCTTAAAATGAATTAATTTCCATTTCTAATCTTTGGCAATGGGTCAAATATGTCTAAGCATACCCCTTCAAGGAGTGCCGCCACTACATTTTACCAGTGGTGCTTCATTTTTAGATCTTGAAGGCTTGCATGCAGCACATGATTCACAAGAGTTACAATATTCCGTAACATAATCCTTGATAGATGGCCAATAAAAATGCTGTTTTATTTTCTCTAAGGTTTTATCTATTCCTAGATGGCCTACTGTAGGTACATCATGATAGAATGTTTTAATTTCCTCTTTCAAGGATTCAGGTACAAGCATTTGCATTTTGTTAGTTATACCATTTTTTTCAATCCGTTTTCTATACAGTACCCCATTAATTACTTTTAAACGGGCATATTGATTCCATAAGGTTGTAACAATGGTTTTTCACCAGAGACCTGATTCCAATCTTGTTTATCTAAACGTTTTTTCAATACACAAGGGTATGAAACTTAAGTTCTGATCATTTAACTGTGGCTTCTTTATTTCTGATAGTTCCAATCCTTTTAATATTAATTGATTTTGGACAGGATATTCGGTATTACTTGTGCCCTGACTATGAGTTATGGCCCTTGTCTGACAGAGTTGTGCATTATCCATACTGATAACAGACTCCTCTTTATCTTTAGCTTCAAGTTCAGTATTTTTGTCTTGTTGTCTTGAGCGTGCCTTCCATGGTTTTCTCGACAATGCATCTGCATTACCATGTTGCCTACCTGGGCGATGTGTTATTGTTAAATTATAATTTCCAATCTCTGGAAGCCATCTGGCTATTTGACCACTGGGCATCTTCAAATTCTTTAACCAGCTGACTGCTACGTTATCTGTTCTTAACAACACTTCCTACCCATAAAGATAGGAATGGAAATGTTTAAGGGCTGAGACTACTTGCATCAGTGTCCAGTATAAACTTGCAGCCTGGGACTGAGTATGCGGGTATTGGAGGGGAGATCAATGCTTCTTTTAATCTTTTAAAAGCGATTTCACATTCTTCTGTCCAAATAAACTTAGATGCTTTTTCACATAATTTATGAGTAAGGGTAATAACAAAATTACCGAACTCCGAACAATCTTACAAAGGGAAAGTCAAAACTCATAGGTATATAAACAGACAAAATCAGTCAACAACCGGAAAACTGTGAAAACCGTAATGACCCTGACTTGGTATAGGCATTTCTAAAGAAATGGTGGGTTGAATCAGATTTAAAAGCCCCAAACCTCCCCCTTTCATTACGGCTCAAAGATTCCGGCTGTCACTATAACAGTATTTATGACAATACTTGAACAAAACAGGTAAAACAGTTGTCAAAGCAGAACCAAGCTCAGTGAAGTAAATGTCAAAGACACGTTGATAAAAAAATATTTTTGACATTTTTGTTGGCACCTTATCTTTATACATTTTCCTTGGACTAGCTATTTGTGCAAAGTTTTTCACATATTTACGATAATATGAACATGATCCTAAAAATCCTGTCATTTGTTGTTGGGTCCTTGTTCTATCACAATCTTGCACAGCCCTGGTTTTCTCAATATCAGTACTAACCCCATTTTCGGAAACAATGTGGCCGAAACATTTAACACTTGCTTGAAAAAACACACATTTGGAAGGTTTCAACTTTAATCCTGCATTCGGTCAAGGGTATGTTGCAGTCGTTACATATTTTCCTCAAAGGTGGCCCCTGGGACTATTATGTCATCCATATATAATAGAAACTCCTCCAACTGTAGTCCTCTTACTACATTCTGGAAAAGTCTTTGAAAGGTACTTGGCGAACCAGAGAGGCCGAAAGGTGTAACAGTAAATTAGTAAAGACAAAGACTGGTTGAAAAGGCTGTCTTTTCTTTATCCAAGTGGTCGATGCTGACCTGCCAGAATTATGAATTTGAGTCCATACTACTGAAGCATTTTGAGTCTGCCAGAGCATCTAAGCAGTCTGATATTAAAGGAAGGGGGTATTCATCTTTTACAGTTACATCATTTAACTTATGATAGTCAACATAAAACCTTATGGACCCATCCTTTTTCTTAACAAGAATTACAGGAGAAGACCAGAGACTATAAGATGGCTCAATTATTCCCATTGTTAACATTTTGTTAACTTCTTCTTTTTCTATTTCCCTTTTCCCAAAATGTAACCTCCTAATAGGTTGTCTGATTGGGAGGGCTGTTCCTGTGTTAATTTTATGCTGAACTAGGTCAGTAAACCCTATATCTGTGGCTGATTTTGAAAAGGTATCTTGATATTTTATCAATAATTCTGTAAACTTGTGTTTCTCAGATTCAGTTAACTTGGTGGAACTCCTTAAATATAGATCTTGTAGATGTTCTGGGATCACAAGGGGCTTATCAGTTTTCTGAGAGATATTAATTCTAGCACACATTTTTTGCTTGATAGGTTCTTGTTCATATAGAGATTCACAGTTAAGCTGGAGCTTGGGTATCTCTAATTCCTGGTGTAAGGGTAATTTCACAGGTTTCGAATAAATCCACACATGGCTCTAATACACCATTTCAGCTTCATCCCCTATCCAACAAGGAATTTCCATTATTTCTAAGCAGATGCAAAGTTTTCTATAATCAATCTTTAATATATACTTCAAAAGGAAATCTTGGCATAGTATTCCCTCTGGAAGGATGTCACATACTAAAACATTGTGTTCAAAAATTTTATCAGAAAACAAAATTTTCATTTGGGCTGCATCTTTAATTTGATAGTCACTCTTTTGTAGTTTTAGTTCTTTATCTGTACACATCTTCATAATCACATTATAAGAAATTAAAGTCAATGTTGAACCACTGTCCACTAAAAATGGTACAGGTACAGTTTTCATAAAAGCTGTAACATATAATCCATTATCCCATTTCCCTGTTTCAGACCCAATGTGACCTACACGTTCATCCAAATTATAAAAATCATGTTTGTCATGTTCTCCATTAGTTACAGGCCTTTTAATATCTCTGTCCATCAACATTTGGCCTTTTAAGCCGACGGTCTCACGTTATTCTGATTACTTGAGGTGAGATTATCTCCCCTTGATCCCACATTTCTGTGTGACTGACCACCTGAATTATTTCGTTGGTAATATTCATTGTTTGATTGTCTATTTCTCTTAAGACAATCTCTTATAAAATGGTCTGGAGAATTGTATTTCTGTCTGTATTGTCTAGAGAATAATCATTAGCAGTCAACTGTCTAACAATACTTGGCTTCTTTTTATCGTTAAGCTCAAAAATTGCCTCATGTTTCTCAATTATATCTACGGCAGTTGCAACGGTTTCACATTCTTTGTCTATGCATTTACTTTTCATTTCTAAGGGAATGCTCTTATAACGTTGATTAAGGGCTAATGCCTCTTGAGCTAGTGTATCTAGCTTTCTGTAAGCTTTCTGTGCCATCTGGCGTAAATCATCTCCTAAAGCAGCAATAGATTCCCCTGCTGTCGTTTCCTAGCTTCAAATTTACCGAGC
Source organism: Bathymodiolus brooksi (assembly GCA_963680875.1). NCBI lineage: Eukaryota > Metazoa > Mollusca > Bivalvia > Mytilida > Modiolidae > Bathymodiolus > Bathymodiolus brooksi. The sequence goes on along the minus strand of OY804584.1, from coordinate 57,398,961 downwards.
CACTTATTTGTTGTCTTACACTCCCAAACCGTTGGGCTAATTTATCAACAAGCTGTAATAATCAGCTCTTTCATCTTGGGAAAGGCTCAGGTAAAATATGCGTGCAGGGCCTCTTAAGTTAGCTGATAATCCTAACATTTTATCTTGATTGGTCCAGCCACCAAGCTCGGCACAATTTATGAAATGAGAAAAATATTCCTCCCAGTCACTGTTTAACATATAGTCTATGAGACTTTGAACTTGAGATAGGGTCATTGCTTGGTCTTAAGTTCCTTGGTCTATAAGGAGGAGTGTATATGTCCCCCTAATACTATGAGTGTCACTATGCACACTTGTATCATCTGGTACATCACCTTGACCTTGTTATTGCTCTACATTTAGTTTCATTTGGATTTCATGGTCTGGAGATTCAGCCATGACAAGAGTAAATTAAATACTATTTTTCTGTAACCTTATTACAATTACCAAAATTACCTAAGCTTATGGACAAGACAACACTGTATTACTTTTCTTAATTGCAATAATTTCAGGATATGATTCTTTTATCTGTATTCTTCTTTAATTCACAGGAACAATTATCTCACAAAACTTTGTAGAAAAATCTGTTTGCTTTCACAAAATTAAAAAATGTCTGCGCCAAACACCAAAATTGAACCACCAAGGCACCACAACAAATTGAAACACCACAACAAGAATTCTTCTGGTTCGATGACTGTATTGCCATTAGAACTTGACAATCCCACCTCTGACACCAAACTGTAGAAATCCCCCTCCCTATTCCACTGCGATATGATTCATAAAGTTGCACAAAGGTGGCACAGTGACGCTCGAAAGAGTCATTCACTGCAACTCCAACAATTGCAAAGAAAAACCTAGGATGTATTTTCCCACTGATCCGGTTTCCACAAAATGGTACAAATAAAGAAAGTCAATTCTGGTTCAGAATATTTTATATATTCATCATATTATGTTATATGGAATTAATCTAAATATGGAATAAAATAGTACAATGATTCACACTACTACAAATTAAATGTAAATACAATTTTTGTATTTATTCCAATAGCACTACTTAGTAGTGGCCACTCATATTTTTGTTTAATTTCTAGGAAAAGGGAGGGGAAAGTAACCCAGGGTTAGATTTGTCGTTATGGTGGGGATTAATTGCCTCTCTTAAGAAATGGAACTTTTGACGTCTGCTCTATATCTGTACTATAAAGAAAAAATTATATTCTTACTTTGTAAATTTCTGTACTGCTATATACTGTATATATCTGTTCTTTCTAATATTCTTTGACTTTACACAACATCTATTCTTTATTTCTATTTGGCGCTTGTCCGTTGTTCTGGCAGTATGCTTCGGAGAGAAGCGAATTATTCACCATTATCGGAATTGCTGCCCTTTTTCTAGTTTTTCCCTCAGCCACAGTAGCCAATGAAAATCCCTCTCATTTGCCAAACACAATGAAAGATCGGTGAGCAAGGTGCTCGTATATCGGATAGGATATTTAGATCTAACCCCGTAAGTAAAAACTTGTCATTTACTTAAGCATTATTCCTTTATTAAACAAATGTTTTTGGAAGCGGGATAATAATTATTGGGCCCGACTTTAGTTTAAATAGACGCAATCGATGCCAAACAGCTTGCCAAACAACGCGGCGGTAGAAACTGATCACACATACGAAAATAGGTCTATGAACGCTGGATTTACTGTGAGAAAATATGCCTATTTCTATTAAAATTAAGGTTTGGAATCAAAATCTGAATGCTTTAGAAATCTTAATAATAATGTTTGAAACCAAAACACTTTTCTTTATCAAAATAGAATTCAATGGTCACGTGACCTGTAGTTTTACTATAAGGAATAGGAAGTGGGTCATCGGGGAACATTTCTAAGTTGAAATGTGCGAACTTATTGTAAACCCAGTTCGAAACAATTTATAACTGTTTTCTTTTAGAAATATGATAATGATATAATATCATATACCTAATTTAGGTGAACTACTGTAAATTGTGTGACCATTACTTTTACAAAACATGTAATCAATGATTAACCCAGTTTGCTAAAATATGTACCTTTGTAAACAATATATAACAACAATTACAATCAGCTTCATTATAATCATAACAGTTTTGGAAGCTAAATTAATAAACAATATAAAGCACCCCTCCCTACTCAATCATTGAATACTCCTGTATTCAAAAAAACACCATACACTCATCTTTTCATTCCATATAAGTTATAGATAACTATGTTTAGCCTATTAATTTTACAATTAGCTTAATCAATTACTTGTATTGCTCTGAGTTCTTCTAACCAACAAATTAATAGCCATGATACAACAGAAATATAGTTGAATGTATCTCATTGTAAACAATATATTACAACAATTACAATCAGCTTCATTATAATCTTAACAGTTTTGGAACCTAAATTAATAAACAATATAAAGCAAAGTAATGACCATAGGGTCATTACAATAATCCCTATTCTATTCCTGAGAACCCCCACCCCATGGTTAAATGCTAAAACTACCTTTAAGTCTGAAGCAAACCCTTGACTATATTAGCCACATTTTACTGAAATTAGATCATTAACATCTGAATACTCTACAATTTATACTGATGGCTCTAATGATGGTGATATGGTAGCATCGGCAGCTATTTTCGAACAGCAGGTCTATTCTCTTCGATTACCATCTGCCAGTTCGATCTTTATTGCAGAAGCTAATGTAATACGTCTGGCTTTGAAGTTCGCTGCCTCTTCTGATGAGAGTAAATTCATGATATCTTCGAATACTCTTCCTTGCATGTTAGCAATTAAAAGTTGACCAGGAAGCCAAGGACACATTGGATAACCCAATATCAAAAATGTTCTATTCAATACACACATTTTAAGCCTTTAATAATGAAATATATTTTAAAACGCTGGCAAGATAGCTGGGACCAGCAAATTCATAACCTATTACACGAATTGCATTCCATAGTTGGAAAGACTCCTTGTTCTTACGGTCAAAATCCAAAGGAACAAGTAGTCTTGACCATATGTCGTATAGGACATAGACGATTGACACATAGTTATCTATTAAATAATGAAGAACGACAGGAAGGTTTTCCGTGTAATTCCAATTATTCACTGAAACATGTTTTAATTGAATGCTTAAATGTTTCTGATGTTCGTCAGACATTCTACAATGTCAACAATTTAACTGATTTATTTACAAATGTCGATACAATTTTAAGCTTTAGAAAAATAGATGTATATAATAAATTATAAATGCATAACATAAGTTTTAAATAATTTGTTTTTATTCTTTTAATTTTTCTTTTATTTGTATATATAACACAATTGTTATATAAACAAATGTTTTATTTCTAAGAGTAAATGTGGGAATTTATTTGTAATATTTGTTCATGCCACGATATAGCTGAAATACTGCTGAAGTAGGTGCTAAACATCAATCATGTGCATCTAGTTTTTGAAAATGCTTGAAAATAGTTTCGAGTAGAACGGCTTGTCATGAAAATATCGTCCTGAATATACTAGTAGCTGAAATATTATTTGCTGGAGGTTAACCAATAACCAATCCATTCTATGGATATCCTTTGGATACAGGAAAATGGCTTTTATTCGATTCCTCAAATATCCCTCCGTGACAACACAATCACGCTAGTGTTATAATGTATCAATGAACAATAAAAACGTAGATATCAAATTTAATACGCACGACGCGTTTCCGGAATATCCTTCATCAGATACGCTCAAAATAAAAAGATTGGAAAGCCAAACAATTTAGGGAGCAATAATACCAAGGGCCCTAACTAGGATAGCCAAAAATCGGCTACGGGCGCTATGTCTGATGGAGAAGAACCTTAGTTTTATTAATAATTACATTATTTAGGAACTACCAACAACATTATCTATCTACTCTACGAAAAGGTGGGGGAGGGGAGTTAGTCACTGAATAACAGATATTATAATATTTATTGGTTTTTAATTTTGTAATCACCGATATTCATGGATGCACATTATTATATCTATATTATATTTAATAATACAGGCAAACTGTATTAAGAGGTCATCTTTGAGACAAGAAAAAAGTGGTCATATAAGACATGTGACTTCTTAAAAGAGGTTCAATTTATATGAAATGTTCAATGACTGGCGAAGACAAAGATGACCTTTGAATACAGGTGACTGCTCAATGGAGGTGACAGGTTTGGCTGTATATGTTTTAGTTGGCAAAGTCAATAATGACATAATCTTTACCTTGCTGAGGGCGGTCAGGAATTGATAAAAGAAATGTATTGTTATTCATGATCAAAACACCAATATATCTATATAAACACAGCTATAATCTTAAAGGTGTCTTTAAATTCCGCCTCATCATCATTTTTGTTTTCCTAAATGAGTACTGGTATCCCTTCCATGCAAACCAAGTCATGCCAACAGCATACTCAGTATAAGTTCCATTCAAATACAGTCCGTTTAAGTTGGCTTGGTGACAATTATTATACCACCATCCCCCTTTATAACTAGTAGCACAATTCTTTTCATTAGAGTCGTTGTCATTATCCTTTGTGCTGAACTTTTGTCCGTTATGGAACTCCAAACTGTCTCCTATAATAAAATAAAAATAGATTATTACTTTTGTGGAGAACGTTTTCCAGTTGTGCCACGCCTAACTGTTAACTATCATAAAATAAAAATGGAGTATTATTACTGTTATCTTTTGTGGTGAACTTTTTTCGTTATGCCCCATCAAACTGTCTCCTATAATAAGATAAAAATGGAGTATAACTTATTTTTGGTGGTGAACTTTTCTCTGTTATGCAGCACCATAATGTTTCCTATAATAGAATAAAAATGGATTATTACTTTTGTGATGAACGTTTTCCCGTTACGTCATGTCCTACTCTTTCCTGAAATAAAATAACAAATATTGTCTAGGTCGTGGTTTATAGGCGAGTGGCTTCAATATCATTTTCACGCGAAAATACAGCATATATATTTGTTCAGCTGACATATCACATTATACAATGCAAATAATTACCTGCAGTTCCGCTGTATCCACTAATGTGAAGGGAGTATTTGGAATCGGGTCCATCAACCTTAAAATGACTGTAATCTGCATACTTAGATTGGTCTTCTGTGTCTGTTAAGATTACACGTAATTTGTAACTGTCAGAACCAGTCAATTGTGAGAGATACGAATTACCTAGAAATATAAATATGTGTGACAGTTGTCGCACAGAGTATGATATATCATATATTAGACTAATATAAGGAACATTGCACCTTGTAGCATAAAAGCATGCTTTTCCTTTGATCTTTTCATGGTTTATATACAAGAATGTAAGCAACAGCTAAGAACTATGAAATAATACATGCAGATACGAGATATTTCACACCTTAAATATGGGCTGTAGTTTTATTACTTTCAGAGAGCCGTGCAATAATCAACGTCCTATAATTGCTAAAGTTGCCGTTAAACACCAATCAATTAAGCAATCAATCAACGACCTAGAAGTAATAGTGCATGGCTTCATGTCACAAATCATTCATATAACGGTTCTCCGGGTTAAACGGTTAAACGATCACGCTTCGCGTTCGATTGTTCAACCGTTTTAATCGGAAAACCGTGGTAGAATTATTACATAGACAATCGTATAATATCAGTGCACGTATATTTGTGAATATTGAATATAGTGTTTTGCATATTAGTTTGTTGGCGTGTTATTTCTGCTGAATGTTATTTTGCTTACACGTTACTCTGTTAACATGGTATTTGCTTAGATGTTATTGTGTTTGCATATTATTGTGTTTACATATTATTTTGTTTACAAAGTAATTTGTTTACATGTTTTTTTTCGTGTTTCTATGTGTACATGTTATTTTGTTTACATCGTTTTTTCTCGTGTTTCAATGTTTATTTATTTTTTTGTCATTTTTTTTTATGTTTCCATATTAGTTTGGTTTACATATTAATTTGTTTACTTTTTTTTGTCGTGTTTCTATATTTAGCTATTATTTTGTTAACATTGTAATTTCTTGACATTGTTTTTTTCGTATTTCTATGTTTACATGTTCGTTTGCTTCCATGTTATTTTGCTTAAATATTATTTTGTTTACATTGGAATTTCTTTACATGTTTTTTTTGTTTCTGTGTTTACATGTTATTTTGCTTGCATATTAATTTGCTTCCATGTTATTTTGTTTACATCTTCTTTTGTTTACAATTTATTTTGTTTATATGCTCCTTTGTTTGCCTCTTATTTTGCTACGATGATGGTAAAAGAATAAAACTTAGTTCAGAAAGGCCAAATGAGGGTTTCATCTGAGTTGTTTAATATACCATAAACTTACCGAGCCAGAACTCACGGTCTAGATATCCAAATCCTTGTTCATATGTTAACCAGTCTCGATAAAAATCTACCGATCCATCATATCTTTGTTGAAAGACCTACAAGAACAATGTAATAAATAGGAGATAAATTACAGATTTGATACCGCCACCATCAGCTTGTACTTGTAAATAATTAAACGTTAGTAATTGTGCTAATTCTGCTTATTTTATTAACTTACTTACGGTAAGGGTAAATTAAAATATGTGTCTATTTGTTAATGGATAGAAAGTTTAAACCGTCATGGTCACAAATATCAACTAAGCGAAATAACAATTACTTGCTTGACCCATTACCTTTAGCGATCTCATCTGTTTTATTGCAAACATATGAATCATAAACATGATAAAGTTAAAATAATGCAAAAGAATAAAAAGTGTTAACAGAGTCAGTTAAAGATCATGAGGCAATTAGGAATGTACAACCAAGAAGCTCATGTGACACTGGGTAGAAGAAACAGAACGTGGACACACAAAATAATCACACACAACACAGAATACCAAAAAGATGAGCAACACTGTTCCCAGCAAAAGCAAAGCGAATGGACTCATGTTTGCAACATATCAATAGATATGAATGCTTATAAGATACACACAGTGTTATAAACGTGTTCTTGCTGGAATATTACTCCATATTGTTAAACAACAATCAATCAATCAATAATACATTACCGTCCATCCCTCATTGTTTGTTGACCAATCACAATACACATTAAATCCAATTCCTCCAATGGGATATATTCGATAAACTCCGGATTGCTTTCCCACTATGTCATCACAGTCTACTGGTTTGTGATGTTCTCCGGTGGCAACTAGATGAAAGAAAGAAAATGTGAAATGTTATTTAATTCCTTATACTGTTATCAAATGATTTTTGTTTATGCTAAATGTCTTAATATATTATCATGTTCATACCATCCGTGTGTGTTTGCGTGTAGTGGTGTCCGATACATGTTGTCTTGTGTTTTTGTTTTGTTTTTCTTCGTCCTGTATTTGTTTTCCACATGCGGGTTTCATTTGGAATATTTCAGTTGTACCGGTATCGTTGCGATCAGTTTTATTGGTGAAGAAAACTACCGACCTGTCGCAAGTCACTGACAAAATTGACCACATAATGTTGCATCGAGTACACCTCGCCATGAACGGGTTCGAACTCACAACTTTACTGGTGATATACACTGATTGCACAGGTAGATGTAAATCCAGCTACAATGCGATCACGACCACGACGGCCCCTCCACATGTGGGTAAGATATCGACCTGCAAATATATCCCAACGTTGTTGTAAAGAATCATCATTTAAAAGTCTGAATATAAACTACAAGCACCAGTGGAAAATTGCTTTAAAATCGATTTGCAAACATTGAATACCAGATTGGCATAGTCGAATGATATCACATCTTAATTACTGTAGCTATTGATTATTGCTTAGTATCCAACGATGTATGCCAGCTATATTCAGGAAAGAATAAATTCAACAAGCCAACAGGGGCAACCACTTTTGATTGTCACTGGTTTTAAGATTTGGATAGGAACGAAATTAAATATATTGTTTTGTAATAGCTATAATGCGCCTACTCTTTCTTAGAAATCTACAAAAGAGGTCCTTTACGTACAGGGAGCTTGACACTTCCCAATCACGTTACCTTATATAGTTCACGGTTAGACTTCCCGTATCATAATCTAACAACCTTCCCCACTCTATCGAGATGACTCACTCTATCCGACACCTAGGAATGCGCTTACTGAGCAACTATGCAGGGTTCAGGCATGTAAATCTTCACCAGTACCCAGTCTCAATTGCTATATGTACGTTTGTACATTTTTCTACTATGACGTCTTTCATTAGCTATATAAACAATGATGTGATAAATTTGCTGGTATTGTATGCTATGCACATGCCTTCATTCCTGAGTGATCTATAAAGCGTCTTGATACATGTATTGCTTCAATGAATTATTTCGTAAATGTTTTATCAGGAAAATTAAAGATATCAAGGGTTAATCAGCATCCGTAATTGGAAGGCAGACAATACAATATCTTTGTTTTTAAATAGGCAACACACAATAGTCGACAAAATATTACATAGAATACCAAAGATCGAAATCCCAATAAAAACAGGTGATCAATCATGAATGCGCAAAGGACATGATGATGATTACAACAAAGTTATGACACGTACATTCCGCACATCAAGTCATTGTGAAATTTTCGAAAGTGATTTTTTGGTAGCTTAATTGATCATGATAAGAACCACATTCTCTGACAATATCATTGGCAAGGATTATCATGCTTTGCTATTATAGAGTCCATTTTGTATTCAGATTGTAAAAGATTATAATGTCTTGTCCTCGTGGAGATCATGTTGAATCCATCTTGTCGTGGAATACAACACTTGGTTATAAAGGAATTCATCTGGTATCCAGGTTGTCGTAGATTTTAATAATTGACTCCAATGGAGTTCATTATTTACTCAGGTTAGTTGTCATTAATTGCAATTGGTAGTTCTCATAGCCCCTCCACTTTTTATTGAAGTGCTCTTACCAATCTAATAAAGTGAGTTAGCGTCTATTTGTGTGATATGGTTGTCGTTTTCACCTCTTTCTACGATTTTGTATTGGATTTTGGAACTGTTCCAACAGTGGTATTTTGTTGTATTTTCATATTATACTTTATTGTGCAATAATTGGTTCTCATGCAGTTCATTTTGTGTCCAGGTTGTCACAATTCACAATAATTGGTTCTCATGTAGCTCAATTTGGAATACAGTTTGTCATGGATTTCAATAAGCGTTAGAGAAATCCGAATAGACAACCTACAGTCACAGGTTACAATGGTAGTTCTCTGGTAGTTCATTTTCTAACCAGATCGTCATGGATTATAATTTGGTCTTACAATGTTTTTTGTGTTATATCTGTTTAACATTTGTATATAACTTCATTATTTGATGCAACAAGAACATCATATATTATAATGTGCACATACATACTGTATACCAGTAAAGAGCACCTGAGTTCACCCTTAGTTTATTAAGGTTCGTGTCTCTCAACGGTTATTTTTCTGTGTTGTGTTTTGTAGATTATTGTTTGTCCTTTTTCTTTTGGTCATTGTATATTCTGTTCTTCTTTGCTTTCATGTTCCTGATTACCCCTTTGGTATCTTCCAACTTTTCTTTTTAAAACTCCATTGTGTATTCTTTGTTAAAAAACAAATATTATAAAGTCACGGCATTATATTAACTTGAACATAAAGTTATAGAAAATCGAAAATCGTTCAAATTAAATGTATCTCATAGGACAAAACCTTTATAGGTTGCTTGAAAATGCATGAATTGTATTAAGTTTGTGTGATATTTGACCACAAAAAGCCTATTTAATTACCAGCAGTACATGCAAACATAACATTCCAATATCCAAGATGCCTGCAGACGGCAAATGGACTTCCGGTCATGTGATATCCAGTTTCACATCTATGCTTAATACCACGACCTACACTCCTATATAAACCGAATTTCTCAATTACCTCTGCCTTTGGAACACACGGTGCTTCTGGACAATCTGCAATAAATTTGTGTTGATGTTTGAGGAGGACGGTTAGTGGTATTTTTGTTATAATTCCATTTATTATGCATTATAATGCTTCAAATAAATTTTGTTAGATTTAATCAAGGTATCGATGTTGGTCTTTTTCTTTTATTAGAGCTTCAATTTAGCACAATCACATCGTTGATGTAATGATTAGCTATATTTTTTCACGCCACGATCTAGCTGCAATATTGCAAACGTTGGCGTTAAACACCAATCAAAAATGTATCGAACCCCGACCGGGTACCACGAAAGACTGTGAAATTTATATTTGTTGTTGCTCGCTAAGCACGCAGCATTAAGGAAAAAGCGCAAACACTGGTTGGCTCGGAATCAGGACGATGGGAGCGACATGTCTATCCACGGACTGCTGTTTCAGTGAACTAACACTAGAAAAATCCAGATTATCACATTGGTCTAGTACAAAGCGGACCTCATCCTCATCTCATTGAAAATTATAATGATATAGCTGACAAATTGCTGAAGAGTTGGCGTTAAGCAACAATCACTCGCTCATTTGTTGTGCTTGTAGGTATAAGTCCATATCACGTCCATTTATAAGTAAAATTGTGATTGGAAATAAAAAACGGTGAAAGGCGTTTTATGGACCCTTATTTGTATATTTTGCCCCTCTCCTTTCTTGTACGTGTACGTATAATGTCCATATTATCATTTCAAAGTAAATTATGATTGAAGATAAAAATCTGTGAAAGGCACACTAAGTCTACAGATCAACTCCAATATGAATGCACTTAAATTCAACTGTTTCTACTCTAAACAATTGAAACCGTTATTTTCTGGTTTATCAGGATGGTACATGTAATTCTATAACATAAACAGCTTCAATGATATATTGGGATAGTCGTGGACGTGATCGTATGGTAGTTAGTTTTACAACTACCTGTGCAATCAGTGACTATCACCACTAAAGTTGCGAGTTAGAACCATGTTCATGACGAGGTGTACTGGATACAAAATTTTGCGACATGTCGGTGGTTTTTGTTGGTTGGTAGAGGATAACAATAAAACTGACCGATATAGCTGAAAATATTGTTGAAAGTGGCTTTAAACACTATAAACCATTAATGAAATATTGTATTGCAGTAAAACCTGTCTAAGCTAAGCCCTGTACAACCCAGAATCCTGTAAAATCCAAGTCCCAATGCAGGCAATTGTTGTTCATTTAACCTAAGTAAACCAAACACATGTCTATTCCAAACACAAATGCTGGCGCTATGAAATTTGGAATGTACATGTATTACAATCGTGTTTTTATTGGGGAATTACAGACACGCTTAATGGTTGTACATATTTAAAAAAATAAAATCGTAAAATGTAGAAAATAAAATACTTACACTTAAATGTACATTCAAACCGACCATTAGATGTTTTACCTTTACATATATTTCCTTCTGTGCAATCATGTCCAGCACATGACCCCGCTAGAGCCTGAAACATAAAAATATCAAACGAAATATAAACGGTTACGGTTAGGGTGTTTATAACGCCACTTTCAACAATATTTCAGTTATATCGTGGCCGTCAGTTTTATTGGTGGAGGAAACCGGCGTACCAGGAGAAATGTATCAACTCTAAACTTAAATATATTACCAATTGTTATTCAATTGTGTAATAATAACATTGATTCCATTCTAAAAATCAGTATATTTTGTAACTCTTCAATATCTTTTAAAAACAAACCATTAGTGTTTACCTCGTTTCTGCAAAGTAACTTACGAACTATAAACGATATTTGAGATTCAAATAATACAAATTTTAAAATTTGTCATGATATATACAATTTATTAATAGATAGGAGGAACTGTATTTCAGAGTTTTCTAAGATAAAAAAATGAATCCCCGAAAAGTTCATAAAAGTCTTAAAAGATGAAACTACAATAGTACCAGAACGTAGAGTAACCTTAAATATCAACGATAAGCTAATGAGTCAAATACAACTATATCACCTGATAAATTGAAAATAAAAGTAATTCAGGGAATCTTTAAACAAATATAATACCAAAATGTCAGATTAAGTGGCAAGAACAATTCGGGGATAATATTGATTGGACACAAATTTGAACAAAATTAAAGAAAATCAAAGTTACTAATAAGGTCAAAGAATGCCAGTGGAAATGTCTCCATAATATAAATTATACAGAACATAGATTGAAAAAAAATGAATTTGTCAAACGGAAGATGCCATCTCTGCCAAATAAAAGCCAACGATGAAATGATGCAGCATCTTTTTTTTAAATGTCCTTCTGTGAAACAAATTATAAAAGAAATAAAAGCAATATTTAACAGATCTGGATTAACAGCTAATATAGAAATCAAGGAATTAAATTTTATGTTAGGGCTATATGGGGGTGAGGATTTATACGTCATTTTTAATACCGTAATATTTATCTCAAAGTGGGAAATATGGAAAATAATTTAAAAAAACATTTACAATGCACATTACAAACTTCGCATATTAATGAAATTGATAAAAACAAATTATAACTTTTTCGGAAAAACATATGAGTATTTATCATTTATGAACAGAAAGATAATGCATGGTAATAATTGTATCGTCTAATTGTGTATATTATAATGAAATGTAAAAACAAATGAATATGAAATATGTTTTAAAGTGGACTTTTTATTTAATATTTTCACTTGCTACCCCTGGACAAGTGAGATTTATGTAAAACAGGGACCCTTAATGTACACTTCTGGTTCATTAAGGTTATTGTAAACAGGAGATTTTGGATGCCAAAAAAAAAACGAAATATAAACGGTTACGGTTAGGGTGTTTAACGCCACTTTCAACAATATGTCAGTTATATCGTGGCGTCAGTTTTATTGGTGGAGGAAACCGGATTCTCAGGAGAAAACCACTGACAAACTTTATCACATAATGTATCGAATACACCTCGCCATGAGTGAGAATCGAACTCACAACTTTAGTGGTGATCGGAAATGATTGTTCATGTAGTTGTATATCCAATTACTATAAGATCACGACCACTAAGATCGCCTTTTAAAATGGAAACATGTTAATAGTTAAATAAAGGAAAAAATGATAAAGGTTACACATGTTCACACAAACCAATTAGTTATTTAAATAAACTACAATGTGATACATATGTTGATGAACAACAATTTTTTGTAATAAATACATACAGTTTATTGTACAAATTCCTGATTTATGATAACCTAAGTAGCCCAGGGTAGCTCACTTAGTGCCCATGATTGCTTACAAACTCATTTGTACAGGGAAAAAACAAATGAACATATTATATTTAAAAAAAAACTCCCTTTATTTTGTGAAACATATACACACGTTTTTAAAAATGAATTATTTAGCGATGTATACATTATTTACATAAGAAGACGTCCATACAATCACAAAAAAGACACAAAAAAACCCAAATTAATATAAATAAAAGATACATGTGTTGGTGTACAAGAATTTAGAGAAAGAGAAACTAGAAAATTATGCATATGTCGATGAACAACAGTTAAGAGCTTGTCTATTAGAAAACCATGCAAAATTTAAAATTTCCTCAAGAAGCAAGGTTCGAAAATCAGATGTATATCATATGTCTGCTGAAGGGTAACATGTAGTGACTCCATCAATACCATCAAAAGTGCAAATGAGTCGTTTCTATTTTTAGAAATAGCCATTTCTATTATTAGAGTAAATTCAACCACCAGAGAAAGCATATTCAGGTGTAAAATTGTTCTCTTTGAAAATCACCGTATTGTCGATTGAATAGACAAATAATGTAGTTGTTATGTTTTAGAGGCAACTGTGACATCTTATCAACCTTTTAAAGTCAATTTAATCATTAAAGCATACAAGTTGGCATCGTTTCAACTTTCCAAATAAGGAGAGGTAAAAAGGGATTGATCTAGTATGGTGTTCCAAAAAGTTAATAACTTGTAAGGTAACGCCTAAATTTGTTTCTTTCTGGTATTTTATAACAGACAGCGATAACATATTTAGTATGTAGAAGGTTTTGCTTTGCAAATGAGTATTATAGTACTCTTTGAACAAATGAAAAGTGCTGATTTTAGAGACTAAAAGTGGGAAAATTTCTGACTGATATTAGGAATTTTTCTGAAAATAATCCACCAATGCTGATTGGAACTCACATTTATATTGAATCAATTACATAAAAATACTTGATAACTAATATCTGTGTTGTAGTTGGTGCAAATATAATAAAAGGGGTGAAAAGTGGCCGTAAGGAACTACCAGAGTAACATATTCCTATAATCACCAAAATATTCTTCATGTTATGCACCACATATACACTTTCCTCTCTAATTATGTAAACTAGCACATACACTGCATTAGTTTTAGTCTTAATTAACAAATGATTACAAAATTTAAATAAAACATAACTAAAATACCCTTGATGGTGCCCCATTTTTTACTTAGTTACCTCCCCTGAAACTCTTCAATGTTTACATTGGAAATGCATGCGTGAATGAAAGGCGGTACATATGTCATTCCTGATGACCAAGTTTGTCTTAAATGTGCTTTTTAGTATAAATCAGAGTGTGTTCCATCACAACATTATGCTTCTACTGCCATATGTGTCCCAGTTGTCCAATGTAACACGCCAACTCAAACACATTTACGGCCTAGGTGACCGACTTCTTGTGTAAGTTGTGATGATCATGGTGACATGTGGTATTGACCTCCCCAGAAGGTCTTCTTATTCTATGCAGAAGTGGAATATTTGCAATAGACACTTCTATAGTAAATTTGCAAACATGTCCAACACATAGAGATGATTTGGGAGTATATTGGAAACGACAGAAGATGTCCTACCGATCTCCATCTCATCATGCTAAGAATAGTAAGAGATATGCGAAATGCTCAAGACAAAGAGGCATACAGGCATCAGCATGTACAGATTTTTGGTTGATATCCATAACATTTCTTACAGTTGCAGCAGGTAAAAATCTTATCAATTGCTAATCTATATGTTATATTTTAAAAATGGGAGGGATCTAGATCTACATAAAAACATTAAAAAATTAATAACTTCAAAATGATTCTTGATTTGCTTATCATTCTCTTAGGCCTTTTGCTTTTACTGAATATTAAGATTGAAGGGAGGTACTACAACTACACAGCAATGTAAATATACACAGGACTTGCAGTACAAACTTTTACACGATTTACATAATAACAATAAAGAAAATACATCGCCAGACTAGCTGTAAGTTTGCAACAAGTAAAGCTCCATACAAAACCAACATTTTTCGAAATATTATTATGAAGATATGTATACTATGGACGGCAGTGATCGCTGAGCCGTTTTATCATCTTGGCAGATGCATGGTAGGTTATTACTGAATAGATTTTGATGGGGTTTATTTCATCAAATTCTGTATAAATCTAGCTCTCACTTAGTATCAGTTGTGTTGATCTAACTATTATGCTTATCAAGATATAAGGAACCAAAAGGGGGTCATTTTTTGAAATATCAAATATAACTATAGCGATAACTACCCATGAAGTTCATGTTGAACCATAACCATATATATTCTGACTCAGCATCATGCGAACAGTTGAGAGCAGTTGATATTATATTCAAAGAAGCAGGTCATGTCTGCCCTTCCAGCCCCCGAACACCACCCCCCTACAAAAAAAATAAACAACAACAAACAAACGAAAACTATACAAATATTGTACATCCTTGCGGTACCAGCAATAACACTTCTTGAAATATTTGGGAGTCCAGCACAATACTTATCGAATGTCTTTCAGTGTCAATCGACTCAGTGTCTACACTTGCCTCAATGTTCCGAGTTGACTTGTTGATGTCTCATTATTCAGTGTTATGCGAAGCTGTTTATTAAAGAGAATCTTCTCCTTGCTATGTACTATAAAGAGAACTGTATGTGGAATTCAATAATTGTTACCACTGTCAGTTGGATTGCAATAAATGATTTAATATTGGGGTTTTTTCAGATTCTGACATTCAGCAGTCGTCACAATCTATAGAGGTATTTTCACAGAGAACCCAAATACTCTGACTTAGATGAAGACAATATGGCCCAAAAAGAAATATCTAATTCTGCAATGAAAACATTGTCCAGACATTTTCCAACGCTGAATTCAGATTAGTTTTCTTTGGGAAAGTCTATCTTAAAGTTCAATGTCATATTATTCGAAAATGATAACAGAAGCTTTTCAAGTTATTCTGAAATAGGTTGCACCAGGTCAAGAAGACATAGGTCAAAACCAAAGTAAAACATGTTATATGCTATATATTTAGTCTAAGAATATTGCTTAGCAACCAAAATAAAACTAATTAAAGTGTTTCCTTAGTAGATATAGCAATCAGAACATAAACTATTTTTGAAAATTAGGAAATATTACAAAAGGGGGGGGGGTTCGGTAGCTCATATTGCAGATGATATTCAAAAGCAAAGCAACACATTTTATCTGCTATATATTTAGTCTATGAGTATTGCTTAACAACCACAATAAAACAAATTAAAGTGCTACCTTAGTAGATATAGCCCTCAGAACATAGACTATTTTTGCAAATTAGGCAATATTACAAAAAGGGGGGATTTCGATAGCTCATATTGCAGATGATATTCAAAGGCAAAGCAAAACATTTTATCTGCTATCTATATAGTCTCAGAATATTGCTTAAGATCAAAATAAAACAAATTAAAGTGCTACCTTAGTAGATATAGCCCTCAGAACATAGCCTATTTTTGCAAATTAGGAAATATTACAAAAAGGGGGGTTTCGATAACTCATATTGCAGATGATATTCAAAAGCAAAGCAACACATTTTATCTGTCATATATTTAGTCTATAATTATTGCTTAACAACCAAAATAAAACAAATTAAAGTGTTACCTTGAGAGATATAGCCCTCAGAACATAGCCTATTTTTGCAAATTAGGCAATATTACAAAAAGGGGGAATTTCGATAGCTCATATTGCAGATGATATTCAAAAACAAAGCAAAACATTTTGTCTGCTATATATTTAGTATATGATTATTGCATAACAACCAAAATAAAACAAATTAACGTGTTGCCTTCAGAGATATAGTCATCAGAACATAGCCTATGTTTTGCAAATTAGGAAATATTACAAAAAGGGGGGTTTAGATAACTCATATTGCAGATGATATTCAAAAGCAAAGCAAAACATTTTATCTGCTATATATTTAGTATATGATTATTGCATAACAACCAAAATAAAAACAAATTAAAGTGTTGCCTTCAGAGATATAGTATCAGAACATAGCCTATGTTTTGCAAATTAGGAAATATTACAAAAAGGGGGGTTTAGATAACTCATATTGCAGATGATATTCAAAAAAAGTTGATGCATTTGCAAATGTTGTGGTTTACCCACCAACAAATTTTGAAAAGGATTGGCCAACCTTGCTTCCGGACTGTTTTGCATGGTTTTCTCATAGACAAGCTCTTAAATAAAGGTAAAACTACGATAGGATAGATATATTGACGTATAACAATTATATATTGGCACAACTATAAAAAATATGTTCGTGTACAGGAATTTAGATAAAGGAGAAGCTAGAATATTATGCATGTGTTCATGAACAACAGATAGATAAAGGAAAACCTACAATATGATAGATATATTGGCGGGATAAAGGAAAATGTACAACAGTTATCAAGAACTGACCGACGAAACTCTCTATTTTCAGATAAGTGTATGGACGCCTTATCACGTAAGACGCCAGCTATGTTAAGCCTGTGGACAGAGGGCACCGAACTGAACCACTCTGTCACACAGGAACCTACCTTAAAATGGGACATATGTGGACAAACAACAATTGCAGGTCATGGTTATGGTGTTTAACGCCACTTTAAGGAATATTTTAGTTTTATCGTGACGGTCAGTTTTATTGGTGAAGGAAACCAAAGTACACAAAGAAAACCACAGACCTGCGCAAGCCACTGACAAACTTTATCACATAATGTTGTATCGAGTACACCTCGCCTGAGCGGGATTAGAACTCGCAACGTTAGAGATGATATGCACTGATTGCATAGGTAGATGTAAATCCAACAATTGGATAAAGGAAACGCGTAAATAAAATTCATATGAAAACAATAAGTTGCAGTCAAGTAAAATGTTAATGTTTATTACCTGTGGCCATTCTGAAATTTCACTAAACATACATCCTCCTTCTTCTACTAGATTATATTGAAAGTCATTCCCGCCATTTAAGTCACACAGTTGCCATGGATTTCTGAAATTTATTGATGTACAGTTTGCCAGTTTCAAACATTCTTTTACACACTTCAGGAGAGTAGATTTCTCTATTCGATGTAGAACGTAAACAACGTTACACTTTCCGAAATTAATAGATCCTAGTTCATAAAGATTTGGATTATTGCAATAACTAGCGTCTTTTTCACAAAAGGTTAATAATGAGGATGTCGTCAATTCGACGCAAATTAAAATGATCACTGTTGTTTGAATATAACCCATTCTCTAACCGTTGACAGGAGCTACTTTAAACATATACTGCAAGCAACATTGATTTGTAAAACCAGAATTGCAGTTTAACGCTCTACTGATCCTTCCATTTACTTGAAACATTAATGATTTATATTTTCTTCATAATGATATATACTGAATGTACGTGCTTTTGCTATTAATTAAACATTACGAATTTCGATTTATCATGAAAAATAAATATTTTTTTCAATAGGTATAATTCCACAACTTCTTTTAATTTTATACACTTCTAATTCTCAATCGATCCAGTTTCTACTAAAACAATAATTTGAAAGAAATTCATTGCTTAGTTCAGATACATTTAAAAGCTGTGATTTGGTTGGCTTTAAAGAAAGTCGTCGTGACCTATCGAAGTGCTTTGAAACGTACACGTTACTACCAGGATTTATCTGACAGTTGAGTCCCGCTTGATGAGTGGAGAGAAATCAGAGCGTAATCAACTATGTGTTACTGACGATGACTTAAAGAGGACAGCTATTACGAAGTGACAAGTGAAACACTGGTTACCCCCGCTCATGTACATGTGTCAGTGGTGTTATGCTTGGCATCCCAACTCAACGACCTTAGGCAATATTGTTGTTTTTAGACATAATATCAATACTGTGCTTTATTTTGAATAATTCTAGTTTTGTATTTTGTTTGCATTGATATCTGAGGTCTCTTAGGGTATTTATTATAATTCCTATATATAGAACTATATACTGTATCTTTTTAAAATAGAGTTGTCCCAATATTGATTTTCTTGATTGTTATTGACTATTTTCTTTGCTTTGATTGGCTTAGTCTTGTCAAGATGTCGTAATGCTCATTGTACATTTACACACAATAGGGTTATTAAACAATGAGGAACGACCGGAATTAATTCCGTGTAATTCTAATTATTCATTGGCACATATATAAATCGACTGCGAGAGATCGACGCCCGATTTTTTGTTGTTCCCTTTTTTATCATAAACCCGATTTTAATTGTTTTTTGCTTCTCTCTCTAACTTCCTTGAAATATTGTTGAAAGAGGCGTTAAACACCATAAACCAAACCAATCATCAATTCTTAAACAGGTTATACGATAAAACCTGGGTTAGGACAGTTTACACTTCATAAATCGCGAAGCGGTTGATGAAAGGCGTAAACTTTTCCTGTTTAAAAATTTCAAATATTCCTTATAATTCAATTTTTACACAAAATGTTCATGATTCATCGATTTATTTTAATTACGATTATTTCAGGAGCCTATTTGAATTTGTTTGTGCGAATGAATGCGCTGGCGACGTCACAATACCAACTCAGGTTATCATGTATAACCAATTTTGCTCCAGCCAATCCGATTGCAGTATTTGCAAACATTATTGATATTGTCTAAGTTAATAATAAAATTTGTTCACACCACGATATAGCTGAAATATTGCTAAAGTTGGCGTTAAACACCAATCAATGAATCAATCTTTGGTTTCATGAACAAATATGATGAATATATACTTAGTGATAATCAATTCCAACAGTCTTCTATTTCATGGCTATCAACTTTAAGGTCAATGACAATACCAGTCTTTGATTTCATGAATAATATAAGCGTAACGCTAATTTATAACAGCAGTATTCCATTTCATGTATGAAGATAAAAGTAGTTTTAATTAATACAAGTCTTCCGCTTCATGGTTATTAACTAATACCATTCGTTGATTACATGAATAATTAATATAAACGTAACGCTAATCTGTACAGCTATTATTTAATTTCATAGGTGAATGCTAAACCATCATTACTTTCAGATAGCTCTATCCCTACAAGGGACTGTCGTGGATGTGATCGTATAGTAGTTGGATGTAAAACTACATGTTCATTAAGTAGATATCACCACTAACAGTGTGAGTTCGAATCCGATCAGGCGAGGTGTACTCGATACAACATTATGTGATGCAGTTCGTCAGAGACTTGCAACAGGTCTGTGGTTTTCTCCGGTTTCCTCCAACAATAAAACTGACCGTTACGATATTACTGAAATATTGTTGAAAGTGGCGTTAAACACCATAGACCAAATCTAAACATATTCCTATAAAATCTTACCAATGACCAATCGTACATTTGTTTTTATAATTCTTCATCCATTTTCCTTCAACTTATGAAAACCCTTTGCTGTTATTTTCCTTTATGGACGAGATTTAAAGTTTATTTGTACGTAGATAATTTGAAATCTGTTTTATCCTGCAGTCAGTGTTATATGTCATGGACCTAATAAAGTTTTTCTGGTACCCGATTCGTGTAAAGTGACTGAATGAAACGATAACAGCATTAAGCACTGACTTTACAGTGAACACCATAGAAAACTATTATAACAACGTTTCAGACCATTTGGAATATGTATTTATACTTTTTTATATTGCAGAATAAAAACAATATACGTGCATTGTCGGTAACTATACAATTAATTTACACTCGCTACGAAACAGGCCCGGAAAACTCGCCAAATACTCTTTTATTCCTGCTCGTACAAATAAATTTCATATATTCCAAATTGTCCAAAAGAGGAGAAGCAAGTCATCTTTAGTTTTATGTGTATGTTTTGTAGATCGTTGTTTGTCCCTTTTCTTTTAACCATTGCGGTGACTGTCCTTCGATTTACAGATTCTGATTACTCCTTTGGTATCTTCAAACTCTTCTTAAAACCATGCATTCGTGCCAGCAGAGAACCACAATTCAAATGAAAATGAAAAAAACAAAACAATAAATGGTATGTAAAAAATCAGAAGAAATACAAGGAATCTGGCGGCTAACACGACCTAGCGTATAATAGACGGAAGGAGAACATGTAGTTTGTCTTGTTTATTGCATACGATCCTCGTCAAACTCCAATTATCAAATTACTTGTAAGAAAGACATAAGATACCAAGATGTCATGTGCTAAACTTTGGAAGTTCACTCTAGAAAATGAATTTACAACTACCTATGCAATCAGTGCCTATCATTACTGATGTTGTGAGTTCGAATCTCGATCAGGGCGAGCTGTACAACATTATGTGACAAAGTTTGTCAGTGACTTGCGACAGGTCGGTGGTTTTCTCCGAGTCCTCCGGTTTCCTCTTCCATTAAAACTGACCGCCACAATATAACTGTTGAAAGTGACGCTAAAGACCATTAAACAAATAAACAAGCAAACAAGGAGTAGAGAATGATACATAATAGGACTATCAAAAGTCGTTGACCCATCCCTTCTGCCATTTCTATATAGTTTTTATAAAATGTATTTCATTGTACTTTTTCTCATCTTGAATATAGCTGAAATAATATTCGCTGGACGTTAAGCAATAATTAATAAATGATTCAATCAAATGTAAACATCTTGTATCACATGTCAATATATATTACACATGTTTTTACACAAGTGCCAATAGCTACACCATTCCATTGTATAATTTATCTTTCGTCATGTATTGTTGCTTTCGTTATTGGAAGAGACCATCGTGGTCGTGATCGTATGGTAGTTGGATCTATTACTAACTAATTAACTAACTAACTAACTAACTAACTAACTAACTAACTGTGCAATCAATGCATATCACCACAAACGTTGTGCGTTTTAAACCCACTAATTGCGAGGTGTATTTAATACAACATTATGTGATAAAGTTTGTCGGTGACTTGCGACAGGTCGGTTGTTTCCCCCTGGTACTTAGGTTTCCTCAACCAATACAAATGGCAGTCATTATATAGCTGAATTAATTGTTGAAAGGGACGTTAAACACCATATCCCTAAGACGTTACTAGATAACTCGGCTGATAACAAACTTCGTCCATTTCACAAGCGAACAATGACAATCTCGTATCATTACCAACTCGACCCACCATTCTTTATATATTATCGTGTGGTATTGTTATTTACAAGCTTGTTGCTATGATACCAAACAACAATTGTTGTAATTAAATTTTATTAATTAATTGAATTTTATGTATATAATGCCATATTAATAGCATTGAAACAGCTGGGGTATCACCATAAAATAGTTTTTTTATTAAAAATCTTCCCTTCGCCCTGGATTCGGCTCTTCAATCTACAATAAAAACAGAACATAAATCAAAGAAACGACACTTGCCAATTGCATGTATTCTAACACATCATAATGCACACATGTAGCTTAGAGGTGTTGATCCCATCAGACGTAGAACGTCAATTCAAAGTTGAAAACAACGCCAGACTTTGCATCAATGTTGAAATGGTGTTGCATGCCTGTTGGGAATATAACCGTTATGGACGAGGCTTAAGTTATCGAAATATTAAAAACATATCCAACTTATGTTTTCACTTACAGTCTTTTTCATCCAACACCATATAAAAGCTTTTTCCAATTTGTTTAGTTTTTTTGCCTTTTTTGTTTTCGTTTTTTGACTTTGTTGTTTTTCTTAACACAAATCGCATCGGTGGGGGTAATGGTTGGCATGGACTCATTGATTGCGGTAGATGGTTGCTTCTCCTCTAACCATGCAGCATTAAGGGGTAAGAGCAAAGAGTTGCTGGCTTGGAATCAGGATAATATGTCGGAGTGGAGAGATAAGTCTATCCGCAGATTGTTCTTTTTGTGTGCTAGCACTATAAACACCAAACTAAAAGTGTTGATTTATTACAATAAAAACGCATAGATGTTAAATTTAGTGCGTACGATGCGTGTCTATAACCTTGATCAGGTACATGTACGCTCAAAACCAAAATATTTGAAGGCCAAATAATTTAAATGTCTTTGTTAGCAAGAATTCCAAAGACCCTAAGCAGGATATCCAATCCAACATCGGATATGGGCACCTATGTCTGAGGACGAGAATATTTGTTTTAATGATAACATGCTTTAGGAACCGTAAATATATTTTAATATATATACATCGTCATCTTCTCATCAAAATGTAACCTGTTCTCGCCATGGCATAGTTGAAGAATCACCCACTTAACGCTGATATGTATATTTAAATAAAACAAAACTCCAGCTGAAACTGAAAAAAAAATTAAAAAAAAATTAAAAAAAATGAATAAATAGAAAAAAAAGAAACAAAGTGAAAATGGAAAGAAAAAAAATGAAAAAAAAGAATATATTAAAAATGGAAGAAAATGGGAAAAAAAAGTAATGAGGGCGTGAAAACCCCCCCCCCCCCCCCCCCCACTTCTCTTTGTGCGTAACCTAGGGGAACCCTTCGGTCACCTCCGGTAGCCATGGTACTTGTACTACTGTACACTACTGTACTACTAGTATAGTAAGACAAAAGAGCGGGAACCCCAGCTTCCGGTTGCACATGTGCGCATCCGAGGAAACCCCTTCGATGTCACGTGTCCTTCGGTTACTTCAGGTGATATGACTTCCGGTCAGGGCCGCTTCCGGACACTTCTGGTCACGTGACTTCCAGTATGTCCACCGCAAATACGATTTGAAAACCTCTTATATACTACTACTGCGGCGGCTGTGGCTTCAAGAAAGATAAAAGAAAAATTAATAACTACGATTACAACGAATTTGATCATCTTGCTTTGTGTTCCTCTCGTCTGCTTACTGTAATATCTAATCAAATATATACCTTTTTCAGGGAGGCGCTCATAAAGGGTGATGGGAATAGAACTATTGAAATAAATATGAAATTAAATTGTTTGTCAATTATCAAAGGAAACAGTGTGCATATGATTGTTCTTGAAATTGTGCAACAAAGGTTTAATGCTAAAATTGAAAAAAATATAATTCATTAAATATGAAATTGATAATTTTCATAGATAATACCCCAAATACAATATAAATATCCGTTGACTTTGTTAAATTATTAACTGTTTAATTACGTAAAGGTATTTCCGAGCACATCTGCTACCAACACTTAGATATTAATCAATTTAATTACAATTAATATGGATAAATATGTATTTGAAACAAGGAAGGTATAAATGTGTACGTGATTCGAGTCATGTTACATGTTTATGAGTATTTTACATATGTTCCGTATGTTTTGGATATCTTCAAGGTATATGTTAATTAAGAAAATCAGTGATATTCGTTGAACAAAATCATACAATGCCACACAATGTAATTACAGAGTTGTGATAAAGGGTTTCATTATTTTAATTTTAGAATATGTTACTTCAGAATTGTGTTGCTATGATTGTTTCCCCTTCATGTGCGTTAATTAAACTGTTATCTTTATTCTCATAAACAAATGCATAGTAATGGTACAGAGATAAAACAAGAAAATAAAAATAACAACAACTATTAACAAATAAGGGTAATAACAAAATTACCGAACTCCAAACAATCTTACAAAGGGAAAGTCAAAACTCATAAGTATATAAACAGACAAAATCAGTCAACAACCGGAAAAGTGTGAAAACCGTAATGACCAATATATATACACAAAGAAAAAAGTTAAGCACCCCCATGTTTTTTTGAAATGACAAATGATACGACAAGTATCACGATATTACTGACCAGATAATCTGAAGAACGCAATGGTGACCTGTTAGGACATTACATTGGCTGTAAGAAACCACAACAAATATCTAGAAAAATGTTAATTTAATGAATATTTAATCACAATATCACAAGGCCGGTTTTTGCAGTAAAACATGTCCATTTTAAGTATTGACCTTCAGGGTTCAAAAAGCACGATAAGATTGTCATTTTACTTTCAAAACGTCACTTATGAATCACTTGACGACATCTATTGTTCAAAGGTCAGTACCGGGTGTAACCCCCACGTGATTGGATGACGGCCTCAATCCTGCGTCTCATCCTTCCATTTAGACGTCGGATGTCCTGTTGTGATAGTTGCTGCCATTCCCGATGCAATGCTGCTTCCAACTGACAGGAAATATCCGAGCCAGTATACGACTGTCTAACATGTCCCAAATATGTTCTATGGGATTCAAATCCGTGCTCATGACTGGCCAAGGAACAGATGTTTTGGAGGTAGGCGGCTACTGCTCTTGAACGATGGGGCCTGGGCGTTGCCATCCATATACATAGGCATTGTAGCTAGTGCGTGGTTGTTGAAATGTGGGACAACAACTGGTTGCAAGACGTCTCTGATGTACTGATCACCAGTTAGGTTGCCTTGTATGGTGACTAAATCCGGCTTGCAGTCATGAGAGATACACGCCAAACCATTACTGAACCTCCACCGTAAGGGACAGTTGGCTGGATGTTCCTTGGGGTATGGGCTGTATTTTTGTGTCTACAAACCATCATTCGGCCATCGGTTACATGAAGCAGAAACCGGCTCTCGTCCGACCAAAGAATTTTGCGCCATGTCCTTAAATTTTAACCACGTCGTGCTAAACACCATGCCAAACGTGATCGCCGATGTCGATCTGCCAACAGTGACTCTCCTTGACTTAAGTCCTGCTGATTTCAGACGGTTTCTAACTGTTCTTGTTGTTGACAGCCAGTGTTGTTTGAGAACGGGACTGTTTGCGAATGGCATCCGTCTAGCAAAACGCTGCAATGCCCTGTCGTCACGATCAGATGTTACCCGTGGTCTGCCGGATCTTGGCAAATCTTTCACATTGTTGGTTTGTGTATGTTTTCTCACCAGTCGGCTGACTACAGCAAAGTGTTAGCCCATCTGATGTCCAATAGTTTTGAAGGACATCCCTGTTGTATCAATGCCGATTATTTGCCATTTTTGTGCTTCTGATATTCGCCTTTGTACCATGCTGACCGAGAATGAATAATATTTTTAAAACACCGGACTTATATACCCAAATTCGAAGCATGAATATACTGAATGTTGAATAATGCGAGAGAGGCATGGTTCACGTGCATGACTAGTCGATATTAGAAATAATTGTCACACCTGTGTGCGCACATCTTTTTAATGGAACATTGTTCTTGCTATTATCATTATAAATATTAGAATCTAAACTTAGTGTAACTTACTATGTTTTAATATATCAGGGGGTGCTTAACCTTTTTCTTTATGTATATATACAAACTAGGACAGATGTTACTAAGAACTTAGAGCCTGGAGGTCAAACATCAGTAATATCACTTATGAAATGACAGAGTTTCTTCCATGTTGGTTTTCTTTTACTTGAACTGTTTGCTTGTTATTAGATATAGTGGCATAATTTTGTTTGTTAACTATCAATTGAATAACACTCACAATTACAGGTACTAACCCACATAAATTATATATAATGATGACGACAGAGGTAGCTTTAATTAATTCACATATAAGTGGTATTCTCTTGTCTTGACATATTAAGACTTCCCTTCCTGTTCACTACATGATCAGGGTCGGAGGAGGAGAGGTGGTTTTTGTGTTTTTTGTTTTGTTTTGGTTTTTGTTCTGTTTTTTGTTTTTTGTTTTTTTTTCACGAGAGAAACATTTAAAAGATTGGAAGAATAAAGCAAATAATATTCTACAATTCTGAGCATGTCTACCCATTAGGTAAAGTTTCATAATATGCTTAACCATCAGGATGCATGACAACTTCCGCAATTCCCTTTCGACGATTATTCACGACGGAAATTAACAACTTAAGCATATTTGTGGACGTTTTGATCATAAGAGAAACACATTCTCTTTTCTGCTACCATTGGATTATAACATTTCTCCTCTTTCGATTGTAAAATTAAAAAAATTAAATATCTCGAGAAATATCGTAATCGCGTTCATCTTCAAGGATTACGATTCTCACTGGGAGCGTTAAGAACGTCTCCAGTTGAGAGTTTGTATGTTGAATCAAAGCAGCCTTCACTTGCAAATATGCGCCTCAAACTTAGTATGGAGTATATCACCACATTGAAGGCCTATCCTTCAAATCCTGCATACGACTTTGTTTTTAATCATTTAAATGAAAATGTGTATGACAAACAACCCAATACAATTCAAACTTTTGTACTCCGAATACAATTACATTTTAATCATTCTGATCTATATTTGGATATGACATAATGTAGAAATCCTCCTCCCTATTCCACTGCGGTATGATTACTAAGGATGCACAAAGGTGGCACAGTGACGTTCGAAAGAGTTATTCACTGTAATTCCAACAATTGCAAAGAAAAACCCAGGAAATATTTTCCCACTGATCCGGTTTACACAATGTGGTACAAATAAACAAAGTCAATTCTAGGTCAAAATATTTGATATATTCATCATATTATGTTATATGGAATTAATCTCAATATGGAATAAAATAGTACAATGATTCACACTACCACAAATAAAATGTAAATACAATTTTTGTATTTATTCCAATAGCACTACTTAGTAGTGGCCACTCATATTTTAGTTTAATTTCTAGAAAAAGGGAGGGGAAAGTAACCCAGGGTTAGATTTGTCGTTATGTTGGGGAATAATTGCCTCTCTTTCTGTTCGGTTATATACTCTATATATCTGTTCTTTCTAATATTCTTTGACTTTACACACATTCTGTTCTTTTATTTCTATTTGGCGCTTGTCCGTTGTTCTGGCAGTATACTTCGGAGAGAAGCGAATTATTCACCATTATCGGAATTGCTGCCCTTTTCATCGTTTTTCCCTCACCCATAGTAGCCAATGAAAATCCCCCATTTGTCAAACACAATGGATGATCGGTGGGCATGTGCTCGTATATCTGATATGATTTTTAGATATAACCCCGTAAGTAAGAACTTGTCATTTACTTAAACATTATTCGTTTATAAAACGAATGTTTTTGGAAGCGGGGATAATAATTATTGGGTCCGACTTTAGTTTAAATTGACGCAGCTTGCCAAACAACGCAGCAGTAGAAACGTATCACACATACGAAAATAGGTCTATGAACGCTGGATTTACTGTGAGAAAATATGCCTATTTCTATTAAAATTAAGGTTTGGATTCAAAATCTGAATGTTTTAGGAATCTTAATAATAATGTTTGAAGCCAAAACACTTTTCTTTATAAAAATAAAATTCAACGGACATGTCATGTCACCTGTAGTTTTACTATAATGAATAGGAAGTCGGTCATCTGGGAACATTTCTAAGTTGAAATGCACGAACTTTATATTGTAAACCCAGTTCGAAACAATTTATAACTGTTTTCTTTTAGAAGAATGATAATGATATAATATCATTTACCTAATTTAGGCGAACTACTGTAAATTGTGTGACCATTACTTTTACAAAACATGTAATCAATGATTAACCCAGTTTGCTAAAAATATGTACCTTTGTAAACAATATATAACCACAATTACAATCAGCTTCATTATAATCATAGCAGTTTTGGAACCTAAATTAATAAACAATATAAAGCAAAGTAATGACCATAGGGTCATTACACACCTCCCTACTCAATCATTGAATACTCCTGTATTCAAAACAAATCATACACTCATCTTTTAATTCCATATAGGTTATAGATAACTATGTTTAGCCTATTAGTTTTACAATTAGCTTTATCAATTACTTTTATTACTCTGAATTCTTCAAACCAACACATTAATAGCCATGACACACCAGAAATATAGTTGAATGTATCTCATTAATTAAGCTCCTGTTACCATAAACTTTATCTACCACATGTATAAAAATGGACATTATGCATAAAAATAAAAGTTTACCAACAACTAGAAACAATTGTTCAACTCTAAACTTTCAACAATTAACATTAACTTTCAATAGCAAATTAAATTTTACTATTTCAACCACGTATAGTTAAATTATAGACATTTCATTATACTAATTAGCAAGTAATTAGGGTTTAAAGACACAACAATATCACAGAACGGGACTAAACAATTTACTTCACACTTAGCTACTACATGTGGTAGTACTTGTACTAGTATCAATATACCAACTATTCAACTGTAGTTGCACATATAACATCAATAAAATCCACCCCCAACCATTTTCCTATCTAAATTTACCTAATATATATTTTAAAATTAATATTATACACATTTTTGTCTCTAAAGTCCTAAATTAAAGTCCATAAAAGTTCATTATGTTGAAGGTCAGTCGTCATCTAGGCGAAGGGACATAATGGTGCGATTGATCTGGTGAACCAAGAAGTCATCGAACTAGTTACGAACTGAGGCGGCTCTTTCCAGCATCTCGACAACTTCTTTATCCTCACGGGAGGTTGTTTTCTTAATGACCACTATTCTAAGAACTCATAATTGTAGTACCTCACTTTACTTCTAATCTTGTTGTCGGGGTGTTGTTCATCGTCCGAGGTGCCAGGTAAGGCCAGACTGTTCTATTTGTCCAACAGGTCGGTCCTGTTGATGGCATTGAACGACACGGTTTTCAGCTCAATGGTTGTTGCGGCAAATTCACATGTTAATTTCGGTTGGTCAGGGCTCATCTTTTTCCATCCATGTGGAGGCCAACTGATGGTGGTGCCTTCTAACTTCAGGACTTCGTCCCTATCCCAGCTTCGACGGGCGGGAGGTACGAGTGGCATAGAACCGAATTCGAGAATTGTGCGGGAACGTTGCTGATTAGTAACTATGTTTCTAATAGGTTGTTTTTCTGACAGCGGCTTGTTGTTATGTGTATCACTAGAAGATATGACTTGAGTTGGTCTTGACTGTGAACTAGGCGGGTTACGCTTTAAGTTGTATTGGTTTTCCTTGTTGCTGGTAGTACAATCTTGAAGCGGTTTTAGAGGTAGAGTTAACGTTGTTACATTGGCTATAAGTTTCGGAACAGAGGTAAATAAATCTTGTTCGATGCGTGTGATGGCTATAATGTGGGGCTTCTCGATGCCTAACAGTCTAGAAGCAACTTTCATTTGTTCTTTTAGATTATTTCCAGTTAGTTTATATGTTATGGTTGCCTGTAACTGTGGATAGGGTTTAAGGGCAGACATTCGCCTCATCAGGCTACTTGTACTTATGATGTCTTCATATATTGTATTTTTTAATTCCACTCTATATACATGTATAAGGCTATTGTATTCTACATTTACCTCCCCCGGTACCATGGTTGTCGATCGGAGTGTCGGTTCGCTAATCGTCGAAACGAGATACCACTGTAGTCTGAAATCCCATGGTGATTCTCCAGTTCCCAAGCCTTCTCTATTTGGTTCACGGTTAATGATGGTCTTCTGGCTGCCTGAGCCCACTTAAGTACGCACCTACTTGCTTCCCGAGCTTCCTCGCTCTCCTAGCGTCTGGGTCGAACTACCCTCCTGTAATCTTCTGGGTTCACTGTAAGGTAAAACATATTGTTCTCACAAAAGAAACTGTTCGGGAGTTTTCTGGTCTCCAGAGGGTGGTGGCACTTTCCATGCTCATTGAGCTCTGCCGGCCTCTTGTACTCAGTATTGTCCTCATAACACAAAGGACACAATACTTGCAAAAACTGGTGTCTTGCTGTGTCATGGGCCTGTAGTTATCTTTGTGTGTCACACACCTCAGGGCATTTCCAGCAGTTTACTGACATTCTGTAATGTAAAGGGAGATTCATAGGTAATTATTTCCAAATCTACACCAGATTTCATAGACACTTGTTTTACATCACATGTATTTTTGCTATTTCTCTTTTAATATCAATATAAATTTTCATCTGTATTATAAAGTCTGTTTGGAAACCATAAACGTTTTCTCATATTCATTAAGATCCATCATATATTTTAGATATTGTTATGTGAAATATTAAGTTGTCATTCTTTAACTTTATCCCGGTTAAGCATCTGTAGAGTAGAATGTGATGGTATTGTACATTATTTGTTAATGTCTTGATCAATCCACTATAGGGATTAGCAAAAATGCATCTCACACACAACTAATAATAGAATCGCATTTACTTGTTAACTTCAACACACACACAAAGAAAAACCAATCATCATCATTCATTATACATTAGTTCTTGAATTATCTCCCTTGATATAACTAGTAAATATCAGGTTATCTTCTCTTGTCTTTATGTATATTAAAAATATATGTGTGTGTTGCATGAAAGTTTGCAATAAACTATATAATATGTTTGATTTTCTTTGTATTCTATAAATAAACTAATGTTCTTTTTATCACGAAGTTCTTTTTCTGTAATGTGAGTATTTACACAAAAACTACTATATAAACAAATAAATAAACATAGACTGGAGGCAATTATCCCCCCACGCATTACTTTGGGCTATGGTCTTGGTAAATCTGTTCTTGTATTTTCCCATCTTTAAGTATTCATTCGTTTAAAAGTCTGACCCACAATTGTGTATACTAAACTACAGGATTAGGGGCAACAGGTTCAAATCCGTCTAAACCTAATGAGAAGTCCTATCTGATTCTCCAATAATTCTACCTTGAAGTTACCTAATAAAAACAAAATAACCTTCCAGTTCATCAGATGAAGTCAAACAAAATATCTCTGCTCTTGGGTTGATCAGACCCAATACCACGAAAACTAAAATTAATGATAGAGCCGGCCGCCACTCACACATGTGACTAGCGCTACTAATCAAATACCCTAGCTTGTCTCTTAATATCATCTTATAGAGGGTGCACAACCTCTATTAGCTAAGCTCTGTTTCCTACAGTAACACTAAAATCAATTTCGACAATTATTTACATCTGAATACACAATACATGGGAATGTACTTAATACTTTTACACAATTACTGCCTCCTACTTTATTCATTGTTGGATTTGAACCATTTCGGAAAAAAAATTTCTCGATAGGGTAAAGGTCGGTCAATATGGCATGCCTTGGGTGTCTGTTTTGGACTTTTCTTAACAAGGTAGAGAAGATCATTAATTTTGTTGGTGATAATGTAAGGGACCTTCCATTTTGGAGACATTTTATGATATACACCGGCCCGTGTGGTTGGGTCATGCAACCATACTGGTAAAAAGTATTTTCCTAGACTTTGCATCATAGTATCTCTTTTGGTATTCTGTTTTTCTCTTTAGGATTGTTCTTGCTATTTCATGTGCCAAATGCATACCAGTTTGCATGTATTGCCCATATTCATTCACATCTGCTGCTTCCATTATTTCTTTTGGGCTTTCTACAACTACTTGTAAAGGAAGTGTTAACATGTTAGGGATTTGACCAGCACTTGACTGTTTTGAAGACCTGTAGGCCATCACAATTTGGGAAAGGTATTCATCCCATCTATTCTGTTCTTTTGCAATGTACATAGGTAACATTGTAGCAAGGGTACGGTGAAATCTTTCAACATTGCCATTTGACTGGGGCCTAAAGCTTGTTGTTCTGGTTTTGTCAATGGATAAAAGTTCACACACTTCTGTAAATATTTTGAACTGAAAATGTTCCCCTTGATCAGAATGTATCTGCATTGGTGTGCCAAAGCGACAAATACATTAATTGACAAAATTCTCTGTTATTGTTTTTGTCCCTTGGTCTTTTACTGGGTAAGCTTCTATCCATTTTGTGAAACATTCACAAACTCTTAAAATGAATTAATTTCCATTTCTTATCTTTGGCAATGGGTCAAATATGTCTAAGCATACCCCTTCAAGGAGTGCCGCCACTACATTTTACCAGTGGTGCTTCATTTTTAGATCTTGAAGGCTTGCATGCAGCACATGATTCACAAGAGTTACAATATTTCGTAACATAATCCTTGATAGATGGCCAATAAAAATGCTGTTTTATTTTCTCTAAGGTTTTATCTATTCCTAGATGGCCTGCTGTAGGTACATCATGATAGAATGTTTTAATTTCCTCTTTCAAGGATTCAGGTACAAGCATTTGCATTTTGTTAGTTATACCATTTTTTTCAATCCGTTTTCTATACAGTACCCCATTAATTACTTTTAAACGGGCATATTGATTCCATAAGGTTGTAGCAATCGTTTTTCACCAGAGACCTGATTCCAATCTTGTGTTTCTAAACCTTTTTTCAATACACAAGGGTATGAAACTTAAGTTCTGATCATTTAACTGTGTCTTCTTTATTTCTGATAGTTCCAATCCTTTTAATATTAATTGATTTTGGACAGGATATTCGGTATTACTTGTGCCCTGACTATGAGTTATGGCCCTTGTCTGACAGAGTTGTGCATTATCCATACTGATAACAGACTCCTCTTTATCTTTAGCTTCAAGTTCAGTATTTTTGTTTTGTTGTCTTGAGCGTGCCTTCATGGTTTTCTCGACAATGCATCTGAATTACCATGTTGCCTACCTGGGTGATGTGTTATTGTTAAATTATAATTTCCAATCTCTGGAAGCCATCTGGCTATTTGACCACTGGGCATCTTCAAATTCTTTAACCAACAGACTGCTGCGTTATCTGTTCTTAACAACACTTCCTGCCCATAAAGATAGGAATGGAAATGTTTAAGGGCTGAGACTACTTGCATCAGTGTCCAGTATAAACTTGCAGCCTGGGACTGAGTAAGCGAGTATTGGAGGGGAGATCAATGCTTCTTTTAATCTTTTAAAAGCGATTTCACATTCTTCTGTCCAAATAAACTTAGATGCTTTTTCACATAATTTATGAGTAAGGGTAATAACAAAATTACCGAACTCCGAACAATCTTACAAAGGGAAAGTCAAAACTCATAGGTATATAAACAGACAAAATCAGTCAACAACCGGAAAACTGTGAAAACCGTAATGACCCTGACTTGGTATAGGCATTTCTAAAGAAATGGTGGGTTGAATCAGATTTAAAAGCCCCAAACCTCCCCCTTTCATTACGGCTCAAAGATTCCGGCTGTCACTATAACAGTATTTATGACAATACTTGAACAAAACAGGTAAAACAGTTGTCAAAGCAGAACCAAGCTCAGTGAAGTAAATGTCAAAGACACGTTGATAAAAAAATATTTTTGACATTTTTGTTGGCACCTTATCTTTATACATTTTCCTTGGACTAGCTATTTGTGCAAAGTTTTTCACATATTTACGATAATATGAACATGATCCTAAAAATCCTGTCATTTGTTGTTGGGTCCTTGTTCTATCACAATCTTGCACAGCCCTGGTTTTCTCAATATCAGTACTAACCCCATTTTCGGAAACAATGTGGCCGAAACATTTAACACTTGCTTGAAAAAACACACATTTGGAAGGTTTCAACTTTAATCCTGCATTCGGTCAAGGGTATGTTGCAGTCGTTACATATTTTCCTCAAAGGTGGCCCCTGGGACTATTATGTCATCCATATATAATAGAAACTCCTCCAACTGTAGTCCTCTTACTACATTCTGGAAAAGTCTTTGAAAGGTACTTGGCGAACCAGAGAGGCCGAAAGGTGTAACAGTAAATTAGTAAAGACAAAGACTGGTTGAAAAGGCTGTCTTTTCTTTATCCAAGTGGTCGATGCTGACCTGCCAGAATTATGAATTTGAGTCCATACTACTGAAGCATTTTGAGTCTGCCAGAGCATCTAAGCAGTCTGATATTAAAGGAAGGGGGTATTCATCTTTTACAGTTACATCATTTAACTTATGATAGTCAACATAAAACCTTATGGACCCATCCTTTTTCTTAACAAGAATTACAGGAGAAGACCAGAGACTATAAGATGGCTCAATTATTCCCATTGTTAACATTTTGTTAACTTCTTCTTTTTCTATTTCCCTTTTCCCAAAATGTAACCTCCTAATAGGTTGTCTGATTGGGAGGGCTGTTCCTGTGTTAATTTTATGCTGAACTAGGTCAGTAAACCCTATATCTGTGGCTGATTTTGAAAAGGTATCTTGATATTTTATCAATAATTCTGTAAACTTGTGTTTCTCAGATTCAGTTAACTTGGTGGAACTCCTTAAATATAGATCTTGTAGATGTTCTGGGATCACAAGGGGCTTATCAGTTTTCTGAGAGATATTAATTCTAGCACACATTTTTTGCTTGATAGGTTCTTGTTCATATAGAGATTCACATGTCCCTATCTTCATGTTTGGGTAAATTGTCACATTTTGGTCCTCACAGTTAAGCTGGAGCTTGGGTATCTCTAATTCCTGGTGTAAGGGTAATTTCACAGGTTTCGAATAAATCCACACATGGCTCTAATACACCATTTCAGCTTCATCCCCTATCCAACAAGGAATTTCCATTATTTCTAAGCAGATGCAAAGTTTTCTATAATCAATCTTTAATATATACTTCAAAAGGAAATCTTGGCATAGTATTCCCTCTGGAAGGATGTCACATACTAAAACATTGTGTTCAAAAATTTTATCAGAAAACAAAATTTTCATTTGGGCTGCATCTTTAATTTGATAGTCACTCTTTTGTAGTTTTAGTTCTTTATCTGTACACATCTTCATAATCACATTATAAGAAATTAAAGTCAATGTTGAACCACTGTCCACTAAAAATGGTACAGGTACAGTTTTCATAAAAGCTGTAACATATAATCCATTATCCCATTTCCCTGTTTCAGACCCAATGTGACCTACACGTTCATCCAAATTATAAAAATCATGTTTGTCATGTTCTCCATTAGTTACAGGCCTTTTAATATCTCTGTCCATCAACATTTGGCCTTTTAAGCCGACGGTCTCCCGTTATTCTGATTACTTGAGGTGAGATTATCTCCCCTTGATCCCACATTTCTGTGTGACTGACCACCTGAATTATTTCGTTGGTAATATTCATTGTTTGATTGTCTATTTCTCTTAAGACAATCTCTTATAAAATGGTCTGGAGGATTGTATTTCTGTCTGTATTGTCTAGAGAATAATCATTAGCAGTCAACTGTCTAACAATACTTGGCTTCTTTTTATCGTTAAGCTCAAAAATTGCCTCATGTTTCTCAATTATATCTACGGCAGTTGCAACGGTTTCACATTCTTTGTCTATGCATTTACTTTTCATTTCTAAGGGAATGCTCTTATAACGTTGATTAAGGGCTAATGCCTCTTGAGCTAGTGTATCTAGCTTTCTGTAAGCTTTCTGTGCCATCTGGCGTAAATCATCTCCTAAAGCAGCAATAGATTCCCCTGCTGTCGTTTCCTAGCTTCAAATTTACCGAGCCACTTATTTGTTGTCTTACACTCCCAAACCGTTGGGCTAATTTATCAACAAGCTGTAATAATCAGCTCTTTCATCTTGGGAAAGGCTCAGGTAAAATATGCGTGCAGGGCCTCTTAAGTTAGCTGATAATCCTAACATTTTATCTTGATTGGTCCAGCCACCAAGCTCGGCACAATTTATGAAATGAGAAAAATATTCCTCCCAGTCACTGTTTAACATATAGTCTATGAGACTTTGAACTTGAGATAGGGTCATTGCTTGGTCTTAAGTTCCTTGGTCTATAAGGAGGAGTGTATATGTCCCCCTAATACTATGAGTGTCACTATGCACACTTGTATCATCTGGTACATCACCTTGACCTTGTTATTGCTCTACATTTAGTTTCATTTGGATTTCATGGTCTGGAGATTCAGCCATGACAAGAGTAAATTAAATACTATTTTTCTGTAACCTTATTACAATTACCAAAATTACCTAAGCTTATGGACAAGACAACACTGTATTACTTTTCTTAATTGCAATAATTTCAGGATATGATTCTTTTATCTGTATTCTTCTTTAATTCACAGGAACAATTATCTCACAAAACTTTGTAGAAAAATCTGTTTGCTTTCACAAAATTAAAAAATGTCTGCGCCAAACACCAAAATTGAACCACCAAGGCACCACAACAAATTGAAACACCACAACAAGAATTCTTCTGGTTCGATGACTGTATTGCCATTAGAACTTGACAATCCCACCTCTGACACCAAACTGTAGAAATCCCCCTCCCTATTCCACTGCGATATGATTCATAAAGTTGCACAAAGGTGGCACAGTGACGCTCGAAAGAGTCATTCACTGCAACTCCAACAATTGCAAAGAAAAACCTAGGATGTATTTTCCCACTGATCCGGTTTCCACAAAATGGTACAAATAAAGAAAGTCAATTCTGGTTCAGAATATTTTATATATTCATCATA
This sequence comes from Bathymodiolus brooksi, assembly GCA_963680875.1. Lineage (NCBI taxonomy): Eukaryota > Metazoa > Mollusca > Bivalvia > Mytilida > Modiolidae > Bathymodiolus > Bathymodiolus brooksi. Next base: position 57,361,592 of record OY804584.1, on the reverse strand, counting down.
TTATGTTATATGGAATTAATCTAAATATGGAATAAAATAGTACAATGATTCACACTACTACAAATTAAATGTAAATACAATTTTTGTATTTATTCCAATAGCACTACTTAGTAGTGGCCACTCATATTTTTGTTTAATTTCTAGGAAAAGGGAGGGGAAAGTAACCCAAGGTTAGATTTGTCGTTATGGTGGGGATTAATTGCCTCTCTTAAGAAATGGAACTTTTGACGTCTGCTCTATATCTGTACTATAAAGAAAAAATTATATTCTTACTTTGTAAATTTCTGTACTGCTATATACTGTATATATCTGTTCTTTCTAATATTCTTTGACTTTACACAACATCTATTCTTTATTTCTATTTGGCGCTTGTCCGTTGTTCTGGCAGTATGCTTCGGAGAGAAGCGAATTATTCACCATTATCGGAATTGCTGCCCTTTTTCTAGTTTTTCCCTCAGCCACAGTAGCCAATGAAAATCCCTCTCATTTGCCAAACACAATGAAAGATCGGTGAGCAAGGTGCTCGTATATCGGATAGGATATTTAGATCTAACCCCGTAAGTAAAAACTTGTCATTTACTTAAGCATTATTCCTTTATTAAACAAATGTTTTTGGAAGCGGGATAATAATTATTGGGCCCGACTTTAGTTTAAATAGACGCAATCGATGCCAAACAGCTTGCCAAACAACGCGGCGGTAGAAACTGATCACACATACGAAAATAGGTCTATGAACGCTGGATTTACTGTGAGAAAATATGCCTATTTCTATTAAAATTAAGGTTTGGAATCAAAATCTGAATGCTTTAGAAATCTTAATAATAATGTTTGAAACCAAAACACTTTTCTTTATCAAAATAGAATTCAATGGTCACGTGACCTGTAGTTTTACTATAAGGAATAGGAAGTGGGTCATCGGGGAACATTTCTAAGTTGAAATGTGCGAACTTATTGTAAACCCAGTTCGAAACAATTTATAACTGTTTTCTTTTAGAAATATGATAATGATATAATATCATATACCTAATTTAGGTGAACTACTGTAAATTGTGTGACCATTACTTTTACAAAACATGTAATCAATGATTAACCCAGTTTGCTAAAATATGTACCTTTGTAAACAATATATAACAACAATTACAATCAGCTTCATTATAATCATAACAGTTTTGGAAGCTAAATTAATAAACAATATAAAGCACCCCTCCCTACTCAATCATTGAATACTCCTGTATTCAAAAAAACACCATACACTCATCTTTTCATTCCATATAAGTTATAGATAACTATGTTTAGCCTATTAATTTTACAATTAGCTTAATCAATTACTTGTATTGCTCTGAGTTCTTCTAACCAACAAATTAATAGCCATGATACAACAGAAATATAGTTGAATGTATCTCATTGTAAACAATATATTACAACAATTACAATCAGCTTCATTATAATCTTAACAGTTTTGGAACCTAAATTAATAAACAATATAAAGCAAAGTAATGACCATAGGGTCATTACAATAATCCCTATTCTATTCCTGAGAACCCCCACCCCATGGTTAAATGCTAAAACTACCTTTAAGTCTGAAGCAAACCCTTGACTATATTAGCCACATTTTACTGAAATTAGATCATTAACATCTGAATACTCTACAATTTATACTGATGGCTCTAATGATGGTGATATGGTAGCATCGGCAGCTATTTTCGAACAGCAGGTCTATTCTCTTCGATTACCATCTGCCAGTTCGATCTTTATTGCAGAAGCTAATGTAATACGTCTGGCTTTGAAGTTCGCTGCCTCTTCTGATGAGAGTAAATTCATGATATCTTCGAATACTCTTCCTTGCATGTTAGCAATTAAAAGTTGACCAGGAAGCCAAGGACACATTGGATAACCCAATATCAAAAATGTTCTATTCAATACACACATTTTAAGCCTTTAATAATGAAATATATTTTAAAACGCTGGCAAGATAGCTGGGACCAGCAAATTCATAACCTATTACACGAATTGCATTCCATAGTTGGAAAGACTCCTTGTTCTTACGGTCAAAATCCAAAGGAACAAGTAGTCTTGACCATATGTCGTATAGGACATAGACGATTGACACATAGTTATCTATTAAATAATGAAGAACGACAGGAAGGTTTTCCGTGTAATTCCAATTATTCACTGAAACATGTTTTAATTGAATGCTTAAATGTTTCTGATGTTCGTCAGACATTCTACAATGTCAACAATTTAACTGATTTATTTACAAATGTCGATACAATTTTAAGCTTTAGAAAAATAGATGTATATAATAAATTATAAATGCATAACATAAGTTTTAAATAATTTGTTTTTATTCTTTTAATTTTTCTTTTATTTGTATATATAACACAATTGTTATATAAACAAATGTTTTATTTCTAAGAGTAAATGTGGGAATTTATTTGTAATATTTGTTCATGCCACGATATAGCTGAAATACTGCTGAAGTAGGTGCTAAACATCAATCATGTGCATCTAGTTTTTGAAAATGCTTGAAAATAGTTTCGAGTAGAACGGCTTGTCATGAAAATATCGTCCTGAATATACTAGTAGCTGAAATATTATTTGCTGGAGGTTAACCAATAACCAATCCATTCTTTGGATATCCTTTGGATACAGGAAAATGGCTTTTATTCGATTCCTCAAATATCCCTCCGTGACAACACAATCACGCTAGTGTTATAATGTATCAATGAACAATAAAAACGTAGATATCAAATTTAATACGCACGACGCGTTTCCGGAATATCCTTCATCAGATACGCTCAAAATAAAAAGATTGGAAAGCCAAACAATTTAGGGAGCAATAATACCAAGGGCCCTAACTAGGATAGCCAAAAATCGGCTACGGGCGCTATGTCTGATGGAGAAGAACCTTAGTTTTATTAATAATTACATTATTTAGGAACTACCAACAACATTATCTATCTACTCTACGAAAAGGTGGGGGAGGGGAGTTAGTCACTGAATAACAGATATTATAATATTTATTGGTTTTTAATTTTGTAATCACCGATATTCATGGATGCACATTATTATATCTATATTATATTTAATAATACAGGCAAACTGTATTAAGAGGTCATCTTTGAGACAAGAAAAAAGTGGTCATATAAGACATGTGACTTCTTAAAAGAGGTTCAATTTATATGAAATGTTCAATGACTGGCGAAGACAAAGATGACCTTTGAATACAGGTGACTGCTCAATGGAGGTGACAGGTTTGGCTGTATATGTTTTAGTTGGCAAAGTCAATAATGACATAATCTTTACCTTGCTGAGGGCGGTCAGGAATTGATAAAAGAAATGTATTGTTATTCATGATCAAAACACCAATATATCTATATAAACACAGCTATAATCTTAAAGGTGTCTTTAAATTCCGCCTCATCATCATTTTTGTTTTCCTAAATGAGTACTGGTATCCCTTCCATGCAAACCAAGTCATGCCAACAGCATACTCAGTATAAGTTCCATTCAAATACAGTCCGTTTAAGTTGGCTTGGTGACAATTATTATACCACCATCCCCCTTTATAACTAGTAGCACAATTCTTTTCATTAGAGTCGTTGTCATTATCCTTTGTGCTGAACTTTTGTCCGTTATGGAACTCCAAACTGTCTCCTATAATAAAATAAAAATAGATTATTACTTTTGTGGAGAACGTTTTCCAGTTGTGCCACGCCTAACTGTTAACTATCATAAAATAAAAATGGAGTATTATTACTGTTATCTTTTGTGGTGAACTTTTTTCCGTTATGCCCCATCAAACTGTCTCCTATAATAAGATAAAAATGGAGTATAACTTATTTTTGGTGGTGAACTTTTCTCTGTTATGCAGCACCATAATGTTTCCTATAATAGAATAAAAATGGATTATTACTTTTGTGATGAACGTTTTCCCGTTACGTCATGTCCTACTCTTTCCTGAAATAAAATAACAAATATTGTCTAGGTCGTGGTTTATAGGCGAGTGGCTTCAATATCATTTTCACGCGAAAATACAGCATATATATTTGTTCAGCTGACATATCACATTATACAATGCAAATAATTACCTGCAGTTCCGCTGTATCCACTAATGTGAAGGGAGTATTTGGAATCGGGTCCATCAACCTTAAAATGACTGTAATCTGCATACTTAGATTGGTCTTCTGTGTCTGTTAAGATTACACGTAATTTGTAACTGTCAGAACCAGTCAATTGTGAGAGATACGAATTACCTAGAAATATAAATATGTGTGACAGTTGTCGCACAGAGTATGATATATCATATATTAGACTAATATAAGGAACATTGCACCTTGTAGCATAAAAGCATGCTTTTCCTTTGATCTTTTCATGGTTTATATACAAGAATGTAAGCAACAGCTAAGAACTATGAAATAATACATGCAGATACGAGATATTTCACACCTTAAATATGGGCTGTAGTTTTATTACTTTCAGAGAGCCGTGCAATAATCAACGTCCTATAATTGCTAAAGTTGCCGTTAAACACCAATCAATTAAGCAATCAATCAACGACCTAGAAGTAATAGTGCATGGCTTCATGTCACAAATCATTCATATAACGGTTCTCCGGGTTAAACGGTTAAACGATCACGCTTCGCGTTCGATTGTTCAACCGTTTTAATCGGAAAACCGTGGTAGAATTATTACATAGACAATCGTATAATATCAGTGCACGTATATTTGTGAATATTGAATATAGTGTTTTGCATATTAGTTTGTTGGCGTGTTATTTCGGCTGAATGTTATTTTGCTTACACGTTACTCTGTTAACATGGTATTTGCTTAGATGTTATTGTGTTTGCATATTATTGTGTTTACATATTATTTTGTTTACAAAGTAATTTGTTTACATGTTTTTTTTCGTGTTTCTATGTGTACATGTTATTTTGTTTACATCGTTTTTTCTCGTGTTTCAATGTTTATTTATTTTTTTGTCATTTTTTTTTATGTTTCCATATTAGTTTGGTTTACATATTAGTTTGTTTACTTTTTTTTGTCGTGTTTCTATATTTAGCTATTATTTTGTTAACATTGTAATTTCTTGACATTGTTTTTTTCGTATTTCTATGTTTACATGTTCGTTTGCTTCCATGTTATTTTGCTTAAATATTATTTTGTTTACATTGGAATTTCTTTACATGTTTTTTTTGTTTCTGTGTTTACATGTTATTTTGCTTGCATATTAATTTGCTTCCATGTTATTTTGTTTACATCTTCTTTTGTTTACAATTTATTTTGTTTATATGCTCCTTTGTTTGCCTCTTATTTTGCTACGATAATGGTAAAAGAATAAAACTTAGTTCAGAAAGGCCAAATGAGGGTTTCATCTGAGTTGTTTAATATACCATAAACTTACCGAGCCAGAACTCACGGTCTAGATATCCAAATCCTTGTTCATATGTTAACCAGTCTCGATAAAAATCTACCGATCCATCATATCTTTGTTGAAAGACCTACAAGAACAATGTAATAAATAGGAGATAAATTACAGATTTGATACCGCCACCATCAGCTTGTACTTGTAAATAATTAAACGTTAGTAATTGTGCTAATTCTGCTTATTTTATTAACTTACTTACGGTAAGGGTAAATTAAAATATGTGTCTATTTGTTAATGGATAGAAAGTTTAAACCGTCATGGTCACAAATATCAACTAAGCGAAATAACAATTACTTGCTTGACCCATTACCTTTAGCGATCTCATCTGTTTTTTTGCAAACATATGAATCATAAACATGATAAAGTTAAAATAATGCAAAAGAATAAAAAGTGTTAACAGAGTCAGTTAAAGATCATGAGGCAATTAGGAATGTACAACCAAGAAGCTCATGTGACACTGGGTAGAAGAAACAGAACGTGGACACACAAAATAATCACACACAACACAGAATACCAAAAAGATGAGCAACACTGTTCCCAGCAAAAGCAAAGCGAATGGACTCATGTTTGCAACATATCAATAGATATGAATGCTTATAAGATACACACAGTGTTATAAACGTGTTCTTGCTGGAATATTACTCCATATTGTTAAACAACAATCAATCAATCAATAATACATTACCGTCCATCCCTCATTGTTTGTTGACCAATCACAATACACATTAAATCCAATTCCTCCAATGGGATATATTCGATAAACTCCGGATTGCTTTCCCACTATGTCATCACAGTCTACTGGTTTGTGATGTTCTCCGGTGGCAACTAGATGAAAGAAACAAAATGTGAAATGTTATTTAATTCCTTATACTGTTATCAAATGATTTTTGTTTATGCTAAATGTCTTAATATATTATCATGTTCATACCATCCGTGTGTGTTTGCGTGTAGTGGTGTCCGATACATGTTGTCTTGTGTTTTTGTTTTGTTTTTCTTCGTCCTGTATTTGTTTTCCACATGCGGGTTTCATTTGGAATATTTCAGTTGTACCGGTATCGTTGCGATCAGTTTTATTGGTGTAGAAAACTACCGACCTGTCGCAAGTCACTGACAAAATTGACCACATAATGTTGCATCGAGTACACCTCGCCATGAACGGGTTCGAACTCACAACTTTACTGGTGATATACACTGATTGCACAGGTAGATGTAAATCCAGCTACAATGCGATCACGACCACGACGGCCCCTCCACATGTGGGTAAGATATCGACCTGCAAATATATCCCAACGTTGTTGTAAAGAATCATCATTTAAAAGTCTGAATATAAACTACAAGCACCAGAGTGAAAAATTGCTTTAAAATCGATTTGCAAACATTGAATACCAGATTGGCATAGTCGAATGATATCACATCTTAATTACTGTAGCTATTGATTATTGCTTAGTATCCAACGATGTATGCCAGCTATATTCAGGAAAGAATAAATTCAACAAGCCAACAGGGGCAACCACTTTTGATTGTCACTGGTTTTAAGATTTGGATAGGAACGAAATTAAATATATTGTTTTGTAATAGCTATAATGCGCCTACTCTTTCTTAGAAATCTACAAAAGAGGTCCTTTACGTACAGGGAGCTTGACACTTCCCAATCACGTTACCTTATATAGTTCACGGTTAGACTTCCCGTATCATAATCTAACAACCTTCCCCACTCTATCGAGATGACTCACTCTATCCGACACCTAGGAATGCGCTTACTGAGCAACTATGCAGGGTTCAGGCATGTAAATCTTCACCAGTACCCAGTCTCAATTGCTATATGTACGTTTGTACATTTTTCTACTATGACGTCTTTCATTAGCTATATAAACAATGATGTGATAAATTTGCTGGTATTGTATGCTATGCACATGCCTTCATTCCTGAGTGATCTATAAAGCGTCTTGATACATGTATTGCTTCAATGAATTATTTCGTAAATGTTTTATCAGGAAAATTAAAGATATCAAGGGTTAATCAGCATCCGTAATTGGAAGGCAGACAATACAATATCTTTGTTTTTAAATAGGCAACACACAATAGTCGACAAAATATTACATAGAATACCAAAGATCGAAATCCCAATAAAAACAGGTGATCAATCATGAATGCGCAAAGGACATGATGATGATTACAACAAAGTTATGACACGTACATTCCGCACATCAAGTCATTGTGAAATTTTCGAAAGTGATTTTTTGGTAGCTTAATTGATCATGATAAGAACCACATTCTCTGACAATATCATTGGCAAGGATTATCATGCTTTGCTATTATAGAGTCCATTTTGTATTCAGATTGTAAAAGATTATAATGTCTTGTCCTCGTGGAGATCATGTTGAATCCATCTTGTCGTGGAATACAACACTTGGTTATAAAGGAATTCATCTGGTATCCAGGTTGTCGTAGATTTTAATAATTGACCCCAATGGAGTTCATTATTTACTCAGGTTAGTTGTCATTAATTGCAATTGGTAGTTCTCATAGCCCCTCCACTTTTTATTGAAGTGCTCTTACCAATCTAATAAAGTGAGTTAGCGTCTATTTGTGTGATATGGTTGTCGTTTTCACCTCTTTCTACGATTTTGTATTGGATTTTGGAACTGTTCCAACAGTGGTATTTTGTTGTATTTTCATATTATACTTTATTGTGCAATAATTGGTTCTCATGCAGTTCATTTTGTGTCCAGGTTGTCACAATTCACAATAATTGGTTCTCATGTAGCTCCATTTGGAATACAGTTTGTCATGGATTTCAATAAGCGTTAGAGAAATCCGAATAGACAACCTACAGTCACAGGTTACAATGGTAGTTCTCTGGTAGTTCATTTTCTAACCAGATCGTCATGGATTATAATTTGGTCTTACAATGTTTTTTGTGTTATATCTGTTTAACATTTGTATATAACTTCATTATTTGATGCAACAAGAACATCATATATTATAATGTGCACATACATACTGTATACCAGTAAAGAGCACCTGAGTTCACCCTTAGTTTATTAAGGTTCGTGTCTCTCAACGGTTATTTTTCTGTGTTGTGTTTTGTAGATTATTGTTTGTCCTTTTTCTTTTGGTCATTGTATATTCTGTTCTTCTTTGCTTTCATGTTCCTGATTACCCCTTTGGTATCTTCCAACTTTTCTTTTTAAAACTCCATTGTGTATTCTTTGTTAAAAAACAAATATTATAAAGTCACGGCATTATATTAACTTGAACATAAAGTTATAGAAAATCGAAAATCGTTCAAATTAAATGTATCTCATAGGACAAAACCTTTATAGGTTGCTTGAAAATGCATGAATTGTATTAAGTTTGTGTGATATTTGACCACAAAAAGCCTATTTAATTACCAGCAGTACATGCAAACATAACATTCCAATATCCAAGATGCCTGCAGACGGCAAATGGACTTCCGGTCATGTGATATCCAGTTTCACATCTATGCTTAATACCACGACCTACACTCCTATATAAACCGAATTTCTCAATTACCTCTGCCTTTGGAACACACGGTGCTTCTGGACAATCTGCAATAAATTTGTGTTGATGTTTGAGGAGGACGGTTAGTTATAATTCCATTTATTATGCATTATAATGCTTCAAATAAATTTTGTTAGATTTAATCAAGGTATCGATGTTGGTCTTTTTCTTTTATTAGAGCTTCAATTTAGCACAATCACATCGTTGATGTAATGATTAGCTATATTTTTTCACGCCACGATCTAGCTGCAATATTGCAAACGTTGGCGTTAAACACCAATCAAAAATGTATCGAACCTCGACCGGGTACCACGAAAGACTGTGAAATTTATATTTGTTGTTGCTCCGCTAAGCACGCAGCATTAAGGAAAAAGCGCAAACACTGATTGGCTCGGAATCAGGACGATGGGAGCGACATGTCTATCCACGGACTGCTGTTTCAGTGAACTAACACTAGAAAAATCCAGATTATCACATTGGTCTAGTACAAAGCGGACCTCATCCTCATCTCATTGAAAATTATAATGATATAGCTGACAAATTGCTGAAGAGTTGGCGTTAAGCAACAATCACTCGCTCATTTGTTGTGCTTGTAGGTATAAGTCCATATCACGTCCATTTATAAGTAAAATTGTGATTGGAAATAAAAAACGGTGAAAGGCGTTTTATGGACCCTTATTTGTATATTTTGCCCCTCTCCTTTCTTGTACGTGTACGTATAATGTCCATATTATCATTTCAAAGTAAATTATGATTGAAGATAAAAATCTGTGAAAGGCACACTAAGTCTACAGATCAACTCCAATATGAATGCACTTAAATTCAACTGTTTCTACTCTAAACAATTGAAACCGTTATTTTCTGGTTTATCAGGATGGTACATGTAATTCTATAACATAAACAGCTTCAATGATATATTGGGATAGTCGTGGACGTGATCGTATGGTAGTTAGTTTTACAACTACCTGTGCAATCAGTGACTATCACCACTAAAGTTGCGAGTTAGAACCATGTTCATGACGAGGTGTACTGGATACAAAATTTTGCGACATGTCGGTGGTTTTTGTTGGTTGGTAGAGGATAACAATAAAACTGACCGATATAGCTGAAAATATTGTTGAAAGTGGCTTTAAACACTATAAACCATTAATGAAATATTGTATTGCAGTAAAACTTGTCTAAGCTAAGCCCTGTACAACCCAGAATCCTGTAAAATCCAAGTCCCAATGCAGGCAATTGTTGTTCATTTAACCTAAGTAAACCAAACACATGTCTATTCCAAACACAAATGCTGGCGCTATGAAACTTGGAATGTACATGTATTACAATCGTGTTTTTATTGGGGAATTACAGACACGCTTAATGGTTGTACATATTTAAAAAAATAAAATCGTAAAATGTAGAAAATAAAATACTTACACTTAAATGTACATTCAAACCGACCATCAGATGTTTTACCTTTACATATATTTCCTTCTGTGCAATCATGTCCAGCACATGACCCCGCTAGAGCCTGAAACATAAAAATATCAAACGAAATATAAACGGTTACGGTTAGGGTGTTTATAACGCCACTTTCAACAATATTTCAGTTATATCGTGGCCGTCAGTTTTATTGGTGGAGGAAACCGGCGTACCAGGAGAAATGTATCAACTCTAAACTTAAATATATTACCAATTGTTATTCAATTGTGTAATAATGACATTGATTCCATTCTAAAAATCAGTATATTTTGTAACTCTTCAATATCTTTTAAAAACAAACCATTAGTGTTTACCTCGTTTCTGCAAAGTAACTTACGAACTATAAACGATATTTGAGATTCAAATAATACAAATTTTAAAATTTGTCATGATATATACAATTTATTAATAGATAGGAGGAACTGTATTTCAGAGTTTTCTAAGATAAAAAAATGAATCCCCGAAAAGTTCATAAAAGTCTTAAAAGATGAAACTACAATAGTACCAGAACGTAGAGTAACCTTAAATATCAACGATAAGCTAATGAGTCAAATACAACTATATCACCTGATAAATTGAAAATAAAAGTAATTCAGGGAATCTTTAAACAAATATAATACCAAAATGTCAGATTAAGTGGCAAGAACAATTCGGGGATAATATTGATTGGACACAAATTTGAACAAAATTAAAGAAAATCAAAGTTACTAATAAGGTCAAAGAATGCCAGTGGAAATGTCTCCATAATATAAATTATACAGAACATAGATTGAAAAAAAATGAATTTGTCAAACGGAAGATGCCATCTCTGCCAAATAAAAGCCAACGATGAAATGATGCAGCATCTTTTTTTTAAATGTCCTTCTGTGAAACAAATTATAAAAGAAATAAAAGCAATATTTAACAGATCTGGATTAACAGCTAATATAGAAATCAAGGAATTAAATTTTATGTTAGGGCTATATGGGGGTGAGGATTTATACGTCATTTTTAATACCGTAATATTTATCTCAAAGTGGGAAATATGGAAAATAATTTAAAAAAACATTTACAATGCACATTACAAACTTCGCATATTAATGAAATTGATAAAAACAAATTATAACTTTTTCGGAAAAACATATGAGTATTTATCATTTATGAACAGAAAGATAATGCATGGTAATAATTGTATCGTCTAATTGTGTATATTATAATGAAATGTAAAAACAAATGAATATGAAATATGTTTTAAAGTGGACTTTTTATTTAATATTTTCACTTGCTACCCCTGGACAAGTGAGATTTATGTAAAACAGGGACCCTTAATGTACACTTCTGGTTCATTAAGGTTATTGTAAACAGGAGATTTTGGATGCCAAAAAAAAAACGAAATATAAACGGTTACGGTTAGGGTGTTTAACGCCACTTTCAACAATATGTCAGTTATATCGTGGCGTCAGTTTTATTGGTGGAGGAAACCGGATTCTCAGGAGAAAACCACTGACAAACTTTATCACATAATGTATCGAATACACCTCGCCATGAGTGAGAATCGAACTCACAACTTTAGTGGTGATCGGAAATGATTGTTCATGTAGTTGTATATCCAATTACTATAAGATCACGACCACTAAGATCGCCTTTTAAAATGGAAACATGTTAATAGTTAAATAAAGGAAAAAATGATAAAGGTTACACATGTTCTCACAAACCAATTAGTTATTTAAATAAACTACAATGTGATACATATGTTGATGAACAACAATTTTTTGTAATAAATACATACAGTTTATTGTACAAATTCCTGATTTATGATAACCTAAGTAGCCCAGGGTAGCTCACTTAGTGCCCATGATTGCTTACAAACTCATTTGTACAGGGAAAAAACAAATGAACATATTATATTTAAAAAAAAAACTCCCTTTATTTTGTGAAACATATACACACGTTTTTAAAAATGAATTATTTAGCGATGTATACATTATTAACATAAGATGACGTTCATACAATCACAAAAAAGACACAAAAAAAACCAAATTAATATAAATAAAAGATACATGTGTTGGTGTACAAGAATTTAGAGAAAGAGAAACTAGAAAATTATGCATATGTCGATGAACAACATTTAAGAGCTTGTCTATTAGAAAACCATGCAAAATTTAAAATTTCCTCAAGAAGCAAGGTTCGAAAATCAGATGTATATCATATGTCTGCTGAAGGGTAACATGTAGTGACTCCATCAATACCATCAAAAGTGCAAATGAGTCGTTTCTATTTTTAGAAATAGCCATTTCTATTATTAGAGTAAATTCAACCACCAGAGAAAGCATATTCAGGTGTAAAATTGTTCTCTTTGAAAATCACCGTATTGTCGATTGAAGAGACAAATAATGTAGTTGTTATGTTTTAGAGGCAACTGTGACATCTTATCAACCTTTTAAAGTCAATTTAATCATTAAAGCATACAAGTTGGCATCGTTTCAACTTTCCAAATAAGGAGAGGTAAAAAGGGATTGATCTAGTATGGTGTTCCAAAAAGTTAATAACTTGTAAGGTAACGCCTAAATTTGTTTCTTTCTGGTATTTTATAACAGACAGCGATAACATATTTAGTATGTAGAAGGTTTTGCTTTGCAAATGAGTATTATAGTACTCTTTGAACAAATGAAAAGTGCTGATTTTAGAGACTAAAAGTGGGAAAATTTCTGACTGATATTAGGAATTTTTCTGAAAATAATCCACCAATGCTGATTGGAACTCACATTTATATTGAATCAATTACATAAAAATACTTGATAACTAATATCTGTGTTGTAGTTGGTGCAAATATAATAAAAGGGGTGAAAAGTGGCCGTAAGGAACTACCAGAGTAACATATTCCTATAATCACCAAAATATTCTTCATGTTATGCACCACATATACACTTTCCTCTCTAATTATGTAAACTAGCACATACACTGCATTAGTTTTAGTCTTAATTAACAAATGATTACAAAATTTAAATAAAACATAACTAAAATACCCTTGATGGTGCCCCATTTTTTACTTAGTTACCTCCCCTGAAACTCTTCAATGTTTACATTGGAAATGCATGCGTGAATGAAAGGCGGTACATATGTCATTCCTGATGACCAAGTTTGTCTTAAATGTGCTTTTTAGTATAAATCAGAGTGTGTTCCATCACAACATTATGCTTCTACTGCCATATGTGTCCCAGTTGTCCAATGTAACACGCCAACTCAAACACATTTACGGCCTAGGTGACCGACTTCTTGTGTAAGTTGTGATGATCATGGTGACATGTGGTATTGACCTCCCCAGAAGGTCTTCTTATTCTATGCAGAAGTGGAATATTTGCAATAGACACTTCTATAGTAAATTTGCAAACATGTCCAACACATAGAGATGATTTGGGAGTATATTGGAAACGACAGAAGATGTCCTACCGATCTCCATCTCATCATGCTAAGAATAGTAAGAGATATGCGAAATGCTCAAGACAAAGAGGCATACAGGCATCAGCATGTACAGATTTTTGGTTGATATCCATAACATTTCTTACAGTTGCAGCAGGTAAAAATCTTATCAATTGCTAATCTATATGTTATATTTTAAAAATGGGAGGGATCTAGATCTACATAAAAACATTAAAAAATTAATAACTTCAAAATGATTCTTGATTTGCTTATCATTCTCTTAGGCCTTTTGCTTTTACTGAATATTAAGATTGAAGGGAGGTACTACAACTACACAGCAATGTAAATATACACAGGACTTGCAGTACAAACTTTTACACGATTTACATAATAACAATAAAGAAAATACATCGCCAGACTAGCTGTAAGTTTGCAACAAGTAAAGCTCCATACAAAACCAACATTTTTCGAAATATTATTATGAAGATATGTATACTATGGACGGCAGTGATCGCTGAGCCGTTTTATCATCTTGGCAGATGCATGGTAGGTTATTACTGAATAGATTTTGATGGGGTTTATTTCATCAAATTCTGTAAAAATCTAGCTCTCACTTAGTATCAGTTGTGTTGATCTAACTATTATGCTTATCAAGATATAAGGAACCAAAAGGGGGTCATTTTTTGAAATATCAAATATAACTATAGCGATAACTACCCATGAAGTTCATGTTGAACCATAACCATATATATTCTGACTCAGCATCATGCGAACAGTTGAGAGCAGTTGATATTATATTCAAAGAAGCAGGTCATGTCTGCCCTTCCAGCCCCCGAACACCACCCCCCTACAAAAAAAATAAACAACAACAAACAAACGAAAACTATACAAATATTGTACATCCTTGCGGTACCAGCAATAACACTTCTTGAAATATTTGGGAGTCCAGCACAATACTTATCGAATGTCTTTCAGTGTCAATCGACTCAGTGTCTACACTTGCCTCAATGTTCCGAGTTGACTTGTTGATGTCTCATTATTCAGTGTTATGCGAAGCTGTTTATTAAAGAGAATCTTCTCCTTGCTATGTACTATAAAGAGAACTGTATGTGGAATTCAATAATTGTTACCACTGTCAGTTGGATTGCAATAAATGATTTAATATTGGGGTTTTTTCAGATTCTGACATTCAGCAGTCGTCACAATCTATAGAGGTATTTTCACAGAGAACCCAAATACTCTGACTTAGATGAAGACAATATGGCCCAAAAAGAAATATCTAATTCTGCAATGAAAACATTGTCCAGACATTTTCCAACGCTGAATTCAGATTAGTTTTCTTTGGGAAAGTCTATCTTAAAGTTCAATGTCATATTATTCGAAAATGATAACAGAAGCTTTTCAAGTTATTCTGAAATAGGTTGCACCAGGTCAAGAAGACATAGGTCAAAACCAAAGTAAAACATGTTATATGCTATATATTTAGTCTAAGAATATTGCTTAGCAACCAAAATAAAACTAATTAAAGTGTTTCCTTAGTAGATATAGCAATCAGAACATAAACTATTTTTGAAAATTAGGAAATATTACAAAAGGGGGGGGGTTCGGTAGCTCATATTGCAGATGATATTCAAAAGCAAAGCAACACATTTTATCTGCTATATATTTAGTCTATGAGTATTGCTTAACAACCACAATAAAACAAATTAAAGTGCTACCTTAGTAGATATAGCCCTCAGAACATAGACTATTTTTGCAAATTAGGCAATATTACAAAAAGGGGGGATTTCGATAGCTCATATTGCAGATGATATTCAAAGGCAAAGCAAAACATTTTATCTGCTATCTATATAGTCTCAGAATATTGCTTAAGATCAAAATAAAACAAATTAAAGTGCTACCTTAGTAGATATAGCCCTCAGAACATAGCCTATTTTTGCAAATTAGGAAATATTACAAAAAGGGGGGTTTCGATAACTCATATTGCAGATGATATTCAAAAGCAAAGCAACACATTTTATCTGTCATATATTTAGTCTATAATTATTGCTTAACAACCAAAATAAAACAAATTAAAGTGTTACCTTGAGAGATATAGCCCTCAGAACATAGCCTATTTTTGCAAATTAGGCAATATTACAAAAAGGGGGAATTTCGATAGCTCATATTGCAGATGATATTCAAAAACAAAGCAAAACATTTTGTCTGCTATATATTTAGTATATGATTATTGCATAACAACCAAAATAAAACAAATTAACGTGTTGCCTTCAGAGATATAGTCATCAGAACATAGCCTATGTTTTGCAAATTAGGAAATATTACAAAAAGGGGGGTTTAGATAACTCATATTGCAGATGATATTCAAAAGCAAAGCAAAACATTTTATCTGCTATATATTTAGTATATGATTATTGCATAACAACCAAAATAAAAACAAATTAAAGTGTTGCCTTCAGAGATATAGTATCAGAACATAGCCTATGTTTTGCAAATTAGGAAATATTACAAAAAGGGGGGTTTAGATAACTCATATTGCAGATGATATTCAAAAAAAGTTGATGCATTTGCAAATGTTGTGGTTTACCCACCAACAAATTTTGAAAAGGATTGGCCAACCTTGCTTCCGGACTGTTTTGCATGGTTTTCTCATAGACAAGCTCTTAAATAAAGGTAAAACTACGATAGGATAGATATATTGACGTATAACAATTATATATTGGCACAACTATAAAAAATATGTTCGTGTACAGGAATTTAGATAAAGGAGAAGCTAGAATATTATGCATGTGTTCATGAACAACAGATAGATAAAGGAAAACCTACAATATGATAGATATATTGGCGGGATAAAGGAAAATGTACAACAGTTATCAAGAACTGACCGACGAAACTCTCTATTTTCAGATAAGTGTATGGACGCCTTATCACGTAAGACGCCAGCTATGTTAAGCCTGTGGACAGAGGGCACCGAACTGAACCACTCTGTCACACAGGAACCTACCTTAAAATGGGACATATGTGGACAAACAACAATTGCAGGTCATGGTTATGGTGTTTAACGCCACTTTAAGGAATATTTTAGTTTTATCGTGACGGTCAGTTTTATTGGTGAAGGAAACCAAAGTACACAAAGAAAACCACAGACCTGCGCAAGCCACTGACAAACTTTATCACATAATGTTGTATCGAGTACACCTCGCCTGAGCGGGATTAGAACTCGCAACGTTAGAGATGATATGCACTGATTGCATAGGTAGATGTAAATCCAACAATTGGATAAAGGAAACGCGTAAATAAAATTCATATGAAAACAATAAGTTGCAGTCAAGTAAAATGTTAATGTTTATTACCTGTGGCCATTCTGAAATTTCACTAAACATACATCCTCCTTCTTCTACTAGATTATATTGAAAGTCATTCCCGCCATTTAAGTCACACAGTTGCCATGGATTTCTGAAATTTATTGATGTACAGTTTGCCAGTTTCAAACATTCTTTTACACACTTCAGGAGAGTAGATTTCTCTATTCGATGTAGAACGTAACCAACGTTACACTTTCCGAAATTAATAGATCCTAGTTCATAAAGATTTGGATTATTGCAATAACTAGCGTCTTTTTCACAAAAGGTTAATAATGAGGATGTCGTCAATTCGACGCAAATTAAAATGATCACTGTTGTTTGAATATAACCCATTCTCTAACCGTTGACAGGAGCTACTTTAAACATATACTGCAAGCAACATTGATTTGTAAAACCAGAATTGCAGTTTAACGCTCTACTGATCCTTCCATTTACTTGAAACATTAATGATTTATATTTTCTTCATAATGATATATACTGAATGTACGTGCTTTTGCTATTAATTAAACATTACGAATTTCGATTTATCATGAAAAAAAAATATTTTTTTCAATAGGTATAATTCCACAACTTCTTTTAATTTTATACACTTCTAATTCTCAATCGATCCAGTTTCTACTAAAACAATAATTTGAAAGAAATTCATTGCTTAGTTCAGATACATTTAAAAGCTGTGATTTGGTTGGCTTTAAAGAAAGTCGTCGTGACCTATCGAAGTGCTTTGAAACGTACACGTTACTACCAGGATTTATCTGACAGTTGAGTCCCGCTTGATGAGTGGAGAGAAATCAGAGCGTAATCAACTATGTGTTACTGACGATGACTTAAAGAGGACAGCTATTACGAAGTGACAAGTGAAACACTGGTTACCCCCGCTCATGTACATGTGTCAGTGGTGTTATGCTTGGCATCCCAACTCAACGACCTTAGGCAATATTGTTGTTTTTAGACATAATATCAATACTGTGCTTTATTTTGAATAATTCTAGTTTTGTATTTTGTTTGCATTGATATCTGAGGTCTCTTAGGGTATTTATTATAATTCCTATATATAGAACTATATACTGTATCTTTTAAAAATAGAGTTGTCCCAATATTGATTTTCTTGATTGTTATTGACTATTTTCTTTGCTTTGATTGGCTTAGTCTTGTCAAGATGTCGTAATGCTCATTGTACATTTACACACAATAGGGTTATTAAACAATGAGGAACGACCGGAATTAATTCCGTGTAATTCTAATTATTCATTGGCACATATATAAATCGACTGCGAGAGATCGACGCCCGATTTTTTGTTGTTCCCTTTTTTATCATAAACCCGATTTTAATTGTTTTTTGCTTCTCTCTCTAACTTCCTTGAAATATTGTTGAAAGAGGCGTTAAACACCATAAACCAAACCAATCATCAATTCTTAAACAGGTTATACGATAAAACCTGGGTTAGGACAGTTTACACTTCATAAATCGCGAAGCGGTTGATGAAAGGCGTAAACTTTTCCTGTTTAAAAATTTCAAATATTCCTTATAATTCAATTTTTACACAAAATGTTCATGATTCATCGATTTATTTTAATTACGATTATTTCAGGAGCCTATTTGAATTTGTTTGTGCGAATGAATGCGCTGGCGACGTCACAATACCAACTCAGGTTATCATGTATAACCAATTTTGCTCCAGCCAATCCGATTGCAGTATTTGCAAACATTATTGATATTGTCTAAGTTAATAATAAAATTTGTTCACACCACGATATAGCTGAAATATTGCTAAAGTTGGCGTTAAACACCAATCAATGAATCAATCTTTGGTTTCATGAACAAATATGATGAATATATACTTAGTGATAATCAATTCCAACAGTCTTCTATTTCATGGCTATCAACTTTAAGGTCAATGACAATACCAGTCTTTGATTTCATGAATAATATAAGCGTAACGCTAATTTATAACAGCAGTATTCCATTTCATGTATGAAGATAAAAGTAGTTTTAATTAATACAAGTCTTCCGCTTCATGGTTATTAACTAATACCATTCGTTGATTACATGAATAATTAATATAAACGTAACGCTAATCTGTACAGCTATTATTTAATTTCATAGGTGAATGCTAAACCATCATTACTTTCAGATAGCTCTATCCCTACAAGGGACTGTCGTGGATGTGATCGTATAGTAGTTGGATGTAAAACTACATGTTCATTAAGTAGATATCACCACTAACAGTGTGAGTTCGAATCCGATCAGGCGAGGTGTACTCGATACAACATTATGTGATGCAGTTCGTCAGAGACTTGCAACAGGTCTGTGGTTTTCTCCGGTTTCCTCCAACAATAAAACTGACCGCTACGATATTACTGAAATATTGTTGAAAGTGGCGTTAAACACCATAGACCAAATCTAAACATATTCCTATAAAATCTTACCAATGACCAATCGTACATTTGTTTTTATAATTCTTCATCCATTTTCCTTCAACTTATGAAAACCCTTTGCTGTTATTTTCCTTTTATGGACGAGATTTAAAGTTTATTTGTACGTAGATAATTTGAAATCTGTTTTATCCTGCAGTCAGTGTTATATGTCATGGACCTAATAAAGTTTTTCTGGTACCCGATTCGTGTAAAGTGACTGAATGAAACGATAACAGCATTAAGCACTGACTTTACAGTGAACACCATAGAAAACTATTATAACAACGTTTCAGACCATTTGGAATATGTATTTATACTTTTTTATATTGCAGAATAAAAACAATATACGTGCATTGTCGGTAACTATACAATTAATTTACACTCGCTACGAAACAGGCCCGGAAAACTCGCCAAATACTCTTTTATTCCTGCTCGTACAAATAAATTTCATATATTCCAAATTGTCCAAAAGAGGAGAAGCAAGTCATCTTTAGTTTTATGTGTATGTTTTGTAGATCGTTGTTTGTCCCTTTTCTTTTAACCATTGCGGTGACTGTCCTTCGATTTACAGATTCTGATTACTCCTTTGGTATCTTCAAACTCTTCTTAAAACCATGCATTCGTGCCAGCAGAGAACCACAATTCAAATGAAAATGAAAAAAACAAAACAATAAATGGTATGTAAAAAATCAGAAGAAATACAAGGAATCTGGCGGCTAACACGACCTAGCGTATAATAGACGGAAGGAGAACATGTAGTTTGTCTTGTTTATTGCATACGATCCTCGTCAAACTCCAATTATCAAATTACTTGTAAGAAAGACATAAGATACCAAGATGTCATGTGCTAAACTTTGGAAGTTCACTCTAGAAAATGAATTTACAACTACCTATGCAATCAGTGCCTATCATTACTGATGTTGTGAGTTCGAATCTCGATCAGGGCGAGCTGTACAACATTATGTGACAAAGTTTGTCAGTGACTTGCGACAGGTCGGTGGTTTTCTCCGAGTCCTCCGGTTTCCTCTTCCATTAAAACTGACCGCCACAATATAACTGTTGAAAGTGACGCTAAAGACCATTAAACAAATAAACAAGCAAACAAGGAGTAGAGAATGATACATAATAGGACTATCAAAAGTCGTTGACCCATCCCTTCTGCCATTTCTATATAGTTTTTATAAAATGTATTTCATTGTACTTTTTCTCATCTTGAATATAGCTGAAATAATATTCGCTGGACGTTAAGCAATAATTAATAAATGATTCAATCAAATGTAAACATCTTGTATCACATGTCAATATATATTACACATGTTTTTACACAAGTGCCAATAGCTACACCATTCCATTGTATAATTTATCTTTCGTCATGTATTGTTGCTTTCGTTATTGGAAGAGACCATCGTGGTCGTGATCGTATGGTAGTTGGATCTATTACTAACTAATTAACTAACTAACTAACTAACTAACTAACTAACTAACTAACTGTGCAATCAATGCATATCACCACAAACGTTGTGCGTTTTAAACCCACTAATTGCGAGGTGTATTTAATACAACATTATGTGATAAAGTTTGTCGGTGACTTGCGACAGGTCGGTTGTTTCCCCCTGGTACTTAGGTTTCCTCAACCAATACAAATGGCAGTCATTATATAGCTGAATTAATTGTTGAAAGGGACGTTAAACACCATATCCCTAAGCCGTTACTAGATAACTCGGCTGATAACAAACTTCGTCCATTTCACAAGCGAACAATGACAATCTCGTATCATTACCAACTCGACCCACCATTCTTTATATATTATCGTGTGGTATTGTTATTTACAAGCTTGTTGCTATGATACCAAACAACAATTGTTGTAATTAAATTTTATTAATTAATTGAATTTTATGTATATAATGCCATATTAATAGCATTGAAACAGCTGGGGTATCACCATAAAATAGTTTTTTTATTAAAAATCTTCCCTTCGCCCTGGATTCGGCTCTTCAATCTACAATAAAAACAGAACATGAATCAAAGAAACGACACTTGCCAATTGCATGTATTCTAACACATCATAATGCACACATGTAGCTTAGAGGTGTTGATCCCATCAGACGTAGAACGTCAATTCAAAGTTGAAAACAACGCCAGACTTTGCATCAATGTTGAAATGGTGTTGCATGCCTGTTGGGAATATAACCGTTATGGACGAGGCTTAAGTTATCGAAATATTAAAAACATATCCAACTTATGTTTTCACTTACAGTCTTTTTCATCCAACACCATATAAAAGCTTTTTCCAATTTGTTTAGTTTTTTTGCCTTTTTTGTTTTCGTTTTTTGACTTTGTTGTTTTTCTTAACACAAATCGCATCGGTGGGGGTAATGGTTGGCATGGACTCATTGATTGCGGTAGATGGTTGCTTCTCCTCTAACCATGCAGCATTAAGGGGTAAGAGCAAAGAGTTGCTGGCTTGGAATCAGGATAATATGTCGGAGTGGAGAGATAAGTCTATCCGCAGATTGTTCTTTTTGTGTGCTAGCACTATAAACACCAAACTAAAAGTGTTGATTTATTACAATAAAAACGCATAGATGTTAAACTTAGTGCGTACGATGCGTGTCTATAACCTTGATCAGGTACATGTACGCTCAAAACCAAAATATTTGAAGGCCAAATAATTTAAATGTCTTTGTTAGCAAGAATTCCAAAGACCCTAAGCAGGATATCCAATCCAACATCGGATATGGGCACCTATGTCTGAGGACGAGAATATTTGTTTTAATGATAACATGCTTTAGGAACCGTAAATATATTTATATATATATACATCGTCATCTTCTCATCAAAATGTAACCTGTTCTCGCCATGGCATAGTTGAAGAATCACCCACTTAACGCTGATATGTATATTTAAATAAAACAAAACTCCAGCTGAAACTGAAAAAAAAATTAAAAAAAAATTAAAAAAAATGAATAAATAGAAAAAAAAGAAACAAAATGAAAATGGAAAGAAAAAAAATGAAAAAAAAGAATATATTAAAAATGGAAGAAAATGGGAAAAAAAAGTAATGAGGGCGTGAAAACCCCCCCCCCCTCCCCCCCACTTCTCTTTGTGCGTAACCTAGGGGAACCCTTCGGTCACCTCCGGTAGCCATGGTACTTGTACTACTGTACACTACTGTACTACTAGTATAGTAAGACAAAAGAGCGGGAACCCCAGCTTCCGGTTGCACATGTGCGCATCCGAGGAAACCCCTTCGATGTCACGTGTCCTTCGGTTACTTCAGGTGATATGACTTCCGGTCAGGGCCGCTTCCGGACACTTCTGGTCACGTGACTTCCAGTATGTCCACCGCAAATACGATTTGAAAACCTCTTATATACTACTACTGCGGCGGCTGTGGCTTCAAGAAAGATAAAAGAAAAATTAATAACTACGATTACAACGAATTTGATCATCTTGCTTTGTGTTCCTCTCGTCTGCTTACTGTAATATCTAATCAAATATATACCTTTTTCAGGGAGGCGCTCATAAAGGGTGATGGGAATAGAACTATTGAAATAAATATGAAATTAAATTGTTTGTCAATTATCAAAGGAAACAGTGTGCATATGATTGTTCTTGAAATTGTGCAACAAAGGTTTAATGCTAAAATTGAAAAAAATATAATTCATTAAATATGAAATTGATAATTTTCATAGATAATACCCCAAATACAATATAAATATCCGTTGACTTTGTTAAATTATTAACTGTTTAATTACGTAAAGGTATTTCCGAGCACATCTGCTACCAACACTTAGATATTAATCAATTTAATTACAATTAATATGGATAAATATGTATTTGAAACAAGGAAGGTATAAATGTGTACGTGATTCGAGTCATGTTACATGTTTATGAGTATTTTACATATGTTCCGTATGTTTTGGATATCTTCAAGGTATATGTTAATTAAGAAAATCAGTGATATTCGTTGAACAAAATCATACAATGCCACACAATGTAATTACAGAGTTGTGATAAAGGGTTTCATTATTTTAATTTTAGAATATGTTACTTCAGAATTGTGTTGCTATGATTGTTTCCCCTTCATGTGCGTTAATTAAACTGTTATCTTTATTCTCATAAACAAATGCATAGTAATGGTACAGAGATAAAACAAGAAAATAAAAACAACAACTATTAACAAATAAGGGTAATAACAAAATTACCGAACTCCAAACAATCTTACAAAGGGAAAGTCAAAACTCATAAGTATATAAACAGACAAAATCAGTCAACAACCGGAAAAGTGTGAAAACCGTAATGACCAATATATATACACAAAGAAAAAAGTTAAGCACCCCCATGTTTTTTTGAAATGACAAATGATACGACAAGTATCACGATATTACTGACCAGATAATCTGAAGAACGCAATGGTGACCTGTTAGGACATTACATTGGCTGTAAGAAACCACAACAAATATCTAGAAAAATGTTAATTTAATGAATATTTAATCACAATATCACAAGGCCGGTTTTTGCAGTAAAACATGTCCATTTTAAGTATTGACCTTCAGGGTTCAAAAAGCACGATAAGATTGTCATTTTACTTTCAAAACGTCACTTATGAATCACTTGACGACATCTATTGTTCAAAGGTCAGTACCGGGTGTAACCCCCACGTGATTGGATGACGGCCTCAATCCTGCGTCTCATCCCTCCATTTAGACGTCGGATGTCCTGTTGTGATAGTTGCTGCCATTCCCGATGCAATGCTGCTTCCAACTGACAGGAAATATCCGAGCCAGTATACGACTGTCTAACATGTCCCAAATATGTTCTATGGGATTCAAATCCGTGCTCATGACTGGCCAAGGAACAGATGTTTTGGAGGTAGGCGGCTACTGCTCTTGAACGATGGGGCCTGGGCGTTGCCATCCATATACATAGGCATTGTAGCTAGTGCGTGGTTGTTGAAATGTGGGACAACAACTGGTTGCAAGACGTCTCTGATGTACTGATCACCAGTTAGGTTGCCTTGTATGGTGACTAAATCCGGCTTGCAGTCATGAGAGATACACGCCAAACCATTACTGAACCTCCACCGTAAGGGACAGTTGGCTGGATGTTCCTTGGGGTATGGGCTGTATTTTTGTGTCTACAAACCATCATTCGGCCATCGGTTACATGAAGCAGAAACCGGCTCTCGTCCGACCAAAGAATTTTGCGCCATGTCCTTAAATTTTAACCACGTCGTGCTAAACACCATGCCAAACGTGATCGCCGATGTCGATCTGCCAACAGTGACTCTCCTTGACTTAAGTCCTGCTGATTTCAGACGGTTTCTAACTGTTCTTGTTGTTGACAGCCAGTGTTGTTTGAGAACGGGACTGTTTGCGAATGGCATCCGTCTAGCAAAACGCTGCAATGCCCTGTCGTCACGATCAGATGTTACCCGTGGTCTGCCGGATCTTGGCAAATCTTTCACATTGTTGGTTTGTGTATGTTTTCTCACCAGTCGGCTGACTACAGCAAAGTGTTAGCCCATCTGATGTCCAATAGTTTTGAAGGACATCCCTGTTGTATCAATGCCGATTATTTGCCATTTTTGTGCTTCTGATATTCGCCTTTGTACCATGCTGACCGAGAATGAATAATATTTTTAAAACACCGGACTTATATACCCAAATTCGAAGCATGAATATACTGAATGTTGAATAATGCGAGAGAGGCATGGTTCACGTGCATGACTAGTCGATATTAGAAATAATTGTCACACCTGTGTGCGCACATCTTTTTAATGGAACATTGTTCTTGCTATTATCATTATAAATATTAGAATCTAAACTTAGTGTAACTTACTATGTTTTAATATATCAGGGGGTGCTTAACCTTTTTCTTTATGTATATATACAAACGAGGACAGATGTTACTAAGAACTAAGAGCCTGGAGGTCAAACATCAGTAATATCACTTATGAAATGACAGAGTTTCTTCCATGTTGGTTTTCTTTTACTTGAACTGTTTGCTTGTTATTAGATATAGTGGCATAATTTTGTTTGTTAACTATCAATTGAATAACACTCACAATTACAGGTACTAACCCACATAAATTATATATAATGATGACGACAGAGGTAGCTTTAATTAATTCACATATAAGTGGTATTCTCTTGTCTTGACATATTAAGACTTCCCTTCCTGTTCACTACATTATCAGGGTCGGAGGAGGAGAGGTGGTTTTTGTGTTTTTTGTTTTGTTTTGGTTTTTGTTCTGTTTTTTGTTTTTTGTTTTTTTTTCACGAGAGAAACATTTAAGATTGGAAGAATAAAGCAAATAATATTCTACAATTCTGAGCATGTCTACCCATTAGGTAAAGTTTCATAATATGTTTAACCATCAGGATGCATGACAACTTCCGCAATTCCCTTTCGACGATTATTCACGACGGAAATTAACAACTTAAACATATTTGTGGACGTTTTGATCATAAGAGAAACACATTCTCTTTTCTGCTACCATTGGATTATAACATTTCTCCTCTTTCGATTGTAAAATTAAAAAAATTAAATATCTCGAGAAATATCGTAATCGCGTTCATCTTCAAGGATTACGATTCTCACTGGGAGCGTTAAGAACGTCTCCAGTTGAGAGTTTGTATGTTGAATCAAAGCAGCCTTCACTTGCAAATATGCGCCTCAAACTTAGTATGGAGTATATCACCACATTGAAGGCCTATCCTTCAAATCCTGCATACGACTTTGTTTTTAATCATTTAAATGAAAATGTGTATGACAAACAACCCAATACAATTCAAACTTTTGTACTCCGAATACAATTACATTTTAATCATTCTGATCTATATTTGGATATGACATAATGTAGAAATCCTCCTCCCTATTCCACTGCGGTATGATTACTAAGGATGCACAAAGGTGGCACAGTGACGTTCGAAAGAGTTATTCACTGTAATTCCAACAATTGCAAAGAAAAACCCAGGAAATATTTTCCCACTGATCCGGTTTACACAATGTGGTACAAATAAACAAAGTCAATTCTGGGTCAAAATATTTGATATATTCATCATATTATGTTATATGGAATTAATCTCAATATGGAATAAAATAGTACAATGATTCACACTACTACAAATAAAATGTAAATACAATTTTTGTATTTATTCCAATAGCACTACTTAGTAGTGGCCACTCATATTTTAGTTTAATTTCTAGAAAAAGGGAGGGGAAAGTAACCCAGGGTTAGATTTGTCGTTATGTTGGGGAATAATTGCCTCTCTTTCTGTTCGGTTATATACTCTATATATCTGTTCTTTCTAATATTCTTTGACTTTACACACATTCTGTTCTTTTATTTCTATTTGGCGCTTGTCCGTTGTTCTGGCAGTATACTTCGGAGAGAAGCGAATTATTCACCATTATCGGAATTGCTGCCCTTTTCATCGTTTTTCCCTCACCCATAGTAGCCAATGAAAATCCCCCATTTGTCAAACACAATGGATGATCGGTGGGCAAGGTGCTCGTATATCTGATATGATTTTTAGATATAACCCCGTAAGTAAGAACTTGTCATTTACTTAAACATTATTCGTTTATAAAACGAATGTTTTTGGAAGCGGGGATAATAATTATTGGGTCCGACTTTAGTTTAAATTGACGCAGCTTGCCAAACAACGCAGCAGTAGAAACGTATCACACATACGAAAATAGGTCTATGAACGCTGGATTTACTGTGAGAAAATATGCCTATTTCTATTAAAATTAAGGTTTGGATTCAAAATCTGAATGTTTTAGGAATCTTAATAATAATGTTTGAAGCCAAAACACTTTTCTTTATAAAAATAAAATTCAACGGACATGTCATGTCACCTGTAGTTTTACTATAATGAATAGGAAGTCGGTCATCTGGGAACATTTCTAAGTTGAAATGCACGAACTTTATATTGTAAACCCAGTTCGAAACAATTTATAACTGTTTTCTTTTAGAAGAATGATAATGATATAATATCATTTACCTAATTTAGGCGAACTACTGTAAATTGTGTGACCATTACTTTTACAAAACATGTAATCAATGATTAACCCAGTTTGCTAAAAATATGTACCTTTGTAAACAATATATAACCACAATTACAATCAGCTTCATTATAATCATAGCAGTTTTGGAACCTAAATTAATAAACAATATAAAGCAAAGTAATGACCATAGGGTCATTACACACCTCCCTACTCAATCATTGAATACTCCTGTATTCAAAACAAATCATACACTCATCTTTTAATTCCATATAGGTTATAGATAACTATGTTTAGCCTATTAGTTTTACAATTAGCTTTATCAATTACTTTTATTACTCTGAATTCTTCAAACCAACACATTAATAGCCATGACACAACAGAAATATAGTTGAATGTATCTCATTAATTAAGCTCCTGTTACCATAAACTTTATCTACCACATGTATAAAAATGGACATTATGCATAAAAATAAAAGTTTACCAACAACTAGAAACAATTGTTCAACTCTAAACTTTCAACAATTAACATTAACTTTCAATAGCAAATTAAATTTTACTATTTCAACCACGTATAGTTAAATTATAGACATTTCATTATACTAATTAGCAAGTAATTAGGGTTTAAAGACACAACAATATCACAGAACGGGACTAAACAATTTACTTCACACTTAGCTACTACATGTGGTAGTACTTGTACTAGTATCAATATACCAACTATTCAACTGTAGTTGCACATATAACATCAATAAAATCCACCCCCAACCATTTTCCTATCTAAATTTACCTAATATATATTTTAAAATTAATATTATACACATTTTTGTCTCTAAAGTCCTAAATTAAAGTCCATAAAAGTTCATTATGTTGAAGGTCAGTCGTCATCTAGGCGAAGGGACATAATGGTGCGATTGATCTGGTGAACCAAGAAGTCATCGAACTAGTTACGAACTGAGGCGGCTCTTTCCAGCATCTCGACAACTTCTTTATCCTCACGGGAGGTTGTTTTCTTAATGACCACTATTCTAAGAACTCATAATTGTAGTACCTCACTTTACTTCTAATCTTGTTGTCGGGGTGTTGTTCATCGTCCGAGGTGCCAGGTAAGGCCAGACTGTTCTATTTGTCCAACAGGTCGGTCCTGTTGATGGCATTGAACGACACGGTTTTCAGCTCAATGGTTGTTGCGGCAAATTCACATGTTAATTTCGGTTGGTCAGGGCTCATCTTTTTCCATCCATGTGGAGGCCAACTGATGGTGGTGCCTTCTAACTTCAGGACTTCGTCCCTATCCCAGCTTCGACGGGCGGGAGGTACGAGTGGCATAGAACCGAATTCGAGAATTGTGCGGGAACGTTGCTGATTAGTAACTATGTTTCTAATAGGTTGTTTTTCTGACAGCGGCTTGTTGTTATGTGTATCACTAGAAGATATGACTTGAGTTGGTCTTGACTGTGAACTAGGCGGGTTACGCTTTAAGTTGTATTGGTTTTCCTTGTTGCTGGTAGTACAATCTTGAAGCGGTTTTAGAGGTAGAGTTAACGTTGTTACATTGGCTATAAGTTTCGGAACAGAGGTAAATAAATCTTGTTCGATGCGTGTGATGGCTATAATGTGGGGCTTCTCGATGCCTAACAGTCTAGAAGCAACTTTCATTTGTTCTTTTAGATTATTTCCAGTTAGTTTATATGTTATGGTTGCCTGTAACTGTGGATAGGGTTTAAGGGCAGACATTCGCCTCATCAGGCTACTTGTACTTATGATGTCTTCATATATTGTATTTTTTAATTCCACTCTATATACATGTATAAGGCTATTGTATTCTACATTTACCTCCCCCGGTACCATGGTTGTCGATCGGAGTGTCGGTTCGCTAATCGTCGAAACGAGATACCACTGTAGTCTGAAATCCCATGGTGATTCTCCAGTTCCCAAGCCTTCTCTATTTGGTTCACGGTTAATGATGGTCTTCTGGCTGCCTGAGCCCACTTAAGTACGCACCTACTTGCTTCCCGAGCTTCCTCGCTCTCCTAGCGTCTGGGTCGAACTACCCTCCTGTAATCTTCTGGGTTCACTGTAAGGTAAAACATATTGTTCTCACAAAAGAAACTGTTCGGGAGTTTTCTGGTCTCCAGAGGGTGGTGGCACTTTCCATGCTCATTGAGCTCTGCCGGCCTCTTGTACTCAGTATTGTCCTCATAACACAAAGGACACAATACTTGCAAAAACTGGTGTCTTGCTGTGTCATGGGCCTGTAGTTATCTTTGTGTGTCACACACCTCAGGGCATTTCCAGCAGTTTACTGACATTCTGTAATGTAAAGGGAGATTCATAGGTAATTATTTCCAAATCTACACCAGATTTCATAGACACTTGTTTTACATCACATGTATTTTTGCTATTTCTCTTTTAATATCAATATAAATTTTCATCTGTATTATAAAGTCTGTTCGGAAACCATAAACGTTTTCTCATATTCATTAAGATCCATCATATATTTTAGATATTGTTATGTGAAATATTAAGTTGTCATTCTTTAACTTTATCCCGGTTAAGCATCTGTAGAGTAGAATGTGATGGTATTGTACATTATTTGTTAATGTCTTGATCAATCCACTATAGGGATTAGCAAAAATGCATCTCACACACAACTAATAATAGAATCGCATTTACTTGTTAACTTCAACACACACACAAAGAAAAACCAATCATCATCATTCATTATACATTAGTTCTTGAATTATCTCCCTTGATATAACTAGTAAATATCAGGTTATCTTCTCTTGTCTTTATGTATATTAAAAATATATGTGTGTGTTCCATGAAAGTTTGCAATAAACTATATAATATGTTTGATTTTCTTTGTATTCTATAAATAAACTAATGTTCTTTTTATCACGAAGTTCTTTTTCTGTAATGTGAGTATTTACACAAAAACTACTATATAAACAAATAAATAAACATAGACTGGAGGCAATTATCCCCCCACGCATTACTTTGGGCTATGGTCTTGGTAAATCTGTTCTTGTATTTTCCCATCTTTAAGTATTCATTCGTTTAAAAGTCTGACCCACAATTGTGTATACTAAACTACAGGATTAGGGGCAACAGGTTCAATTCCGTCTAAACCTAATGAGAAGTCCTATCTGATTCTCCAATAATTCTACCTTGAAGTTACCTAATAAAAACAAAATAACCTTCCAGTTCATCAGATGAAGTCAAACAAAATATCTCTGCTCTTGGGTTGATCAGACCCAATACCACGAAAACTAAAATTAATGATAGAGCCGGCCGCCACTCACACATGTGACTAGCGCTACTAATCAAATACCCTAGCTTGTCTCTTAATATCATCTTATAGAGGGTGCACAACCTCTATTAGCTAAGCTCTGTTTCCTACAGTAACACTAAAATCAATTTCGACAATTATTTACATCTGAATACACAATACATGGGAATGTACTTAATACTTTTACACAATTACTGCCTCCTACTTTATTCATTGTTGGATTTGAACCATTTCGGAAAAAAAAATTCTCGATAGGGTAAAGGTCGGTCAATATGGCATGCCTTGGGTGTCTGTTTTGGACTTTTCTTAACAAGGTAGAGAAGATCATTAATTTTGTTGGTGATAATGTAAGGGACCTTCCATTTTGGAGACATTTTATGATATACACCGGCCCGTGTGGTTGGGTCATGCAACCATACTGGTAAAAAGTATTTTCCTAGACTTTGCATCATAGTATCTCTTTTGGTATTCTGTTTTTCTCTTTAGGATTGTTCTTGCTATTTCATGTGCCAAATGCATACCAGTTTGCATGTATTGCCCATATTCATTCACATCTGCTGCTTCCATTATTTCTTTTGGGCTTTCTACAACTACTTGTAAAGGAAGTGTTAACATGTTAGGGATTTGACCAGCACTTGACTGTTTTGAAGACCTGTAGGCCATCACAATTTGGGAAAGGTATTCATCCCATCTATTCTGTTCTTTTGCAATGTACATAGGTAACATTGTAGCAAGGGTACGGTGAAATCTTTCAACATTGCCATTTGACTGGGGCCTAAAGCTTGTTGTTCTGGTTTTGTCAATGGATAAAAGTTCACACACTTCTGTAAATATTTTGAACTGAAAATGTTCCCCTTGATCAGAATGTATCTGCATTGGTGTGCCAAAGCGACAAATACATTAATTGACAAAATTCTCTGTTATTGTTTTTGTCCCTTGGTCTTTTACTGGGTAAGCTTCTATCCATTTTGTGAAACATTCACAAACTCTTAAAATGAATTAATTTCCATTTCTTATCTTTGGCAATGGGTCAAATATGTCTAAGCATACCCCTTCAAGGAGTGCCGCCACTACATTTTACCAGTGGTGCTTCATTTTTAGATCTTGAAGGCTTGCATGCAGCACATGATTCACAAGAGTTACAATATTTCGTAACATAATCCTTGATAGATGGCCAATAAAAATGCTGTTTTATTTTCTCTAAGGTTTTATCTATTCCTAGATGGCCTGCTGTAGGTACATCATGATAGAATGTTTTAATTTCCTCTTTCAAGGATTCAGGTACAAGCATTTGCATTTTGTTAGTTATACCATTTTTTTCAATCCGTTTTCTATACAGTACCCCATTAATTACTTTTAAACGGGCATATTGATTCCATAAGGTTGTAGCAATCGTTTTTCACCAGAGACCTGATTCCAATCTTGTGTTTCTAAACCTTTTTTCAATACACAAGGGTATGAAACTTAAGTTCTGATCATTTAACTGTGTCTTCTTTATTTCTGATAGTTCCAATCCTTTTAATATTAATTGATTTTGGACAGGATATTCGGTATTACTTGTGCCCTGACTATGAGTTATGGCCCTTGTCTGACAGAGTTGTGCATTATCCATACTGATAACAGACTCCTCTTTATCTTTAGCTTCAAGTTCAGTATTTTTGTTTTGTTGTCTTGAGCGTGCCTTCATGGTTTTCTCGACAATGCATCTGAATTACCATGTTGCCTACCTGGGTGATGTGTTATTGTTAAATTATAATTTCCAATCTCTGGAAGCCATCTGGCTATTTGACCACTGGGCATCTTCAAATTCTTTAACCAACAGACTGCTGCGTTATCTGTTCTTAACAACACTTCCTGCCCATAAAGATAGGAATGGAAATGTTTAAGGGCTGAGACTACTTGCATCAGTGTCCAGTATAAACTTGCAGCCTGGGACTGAGTAAGCGAGTATTGGAGGGGAGATCAATGCTTCTTTTAATCTTTTAAAAGCGATTTCACATTCTTCTGTCCAAATAAACTTAGATGCTTTTTCACATAATTTATGAGTAAGGGTAATAACAAAATTACCGAACTCCGAACAATCTTACAAAGGGAAAGTCAAAACTCATAGGTATATAAACAGACAAAATCAGTCAACAACCGGAAAACTGTGAAAACCGTAATGACCCTGACTTGGTACAGGCATTTCTAAAGAATTGGTGGGTTGAATCAGATTTAAAAGCCCCAAACCTCCCCCTTTCATTACGGCTCAAAGATTCCGGCTGTCACTATAACGGTATGTATGACAATACTTGAACAAAACAGGTAAAACAGTTGTCAAAGCAGAACCAAGCTCAGTGAAGTAAATGTCAAAGACACATTGATAAAAAAATATTTTTGACATTTTTGTTGGCACCTTATCTTTATACATTTTCCTTGGACTAGCTATTTGTGCAAAGTTTTTCACATATTTACGATAATATGAACATGATCCTAAAAATCCTCTCATTTGTTTTTGGGTCCTTGTTCTATCACAATCTTGCACAGCCCTGGTTTTCTCAATATCAGTACTAACCCCATTTTCGGAAACAATGTGGCCGAAACATTTAACACTTGTTTGAAAAAACACACATTTGGAAGTTTTCAACTTTAATCCTGCATTCGGTCAAGGGTATGTTGCAGTCGTTACATATTTTCCTCAAAGGTGGCCCCTGGGACTATTATGTCATCCATATATAATAGATACTCCTCCAACTGTAGTCCTCTTACTACATTCTGGAAAAATCTTTGAAAGGTACTTGGCGAACCAGAGAGGCCGAAAGGTGTAACAGTAAATTAGTAAAGACAAAGACTGGTTGAAAAGGCTGTCTTTTCTTTATCCAAGTGGTCGATGCTGACCTGCCAGAATTATGAATTTGAGTCCATACTACTGAAGCATTTGGAGTCTGCCAGAGCATCTAAGCAGTCTGATATTAAAGGAAGGGGTTATTCATCTTTTACAGTTACATCATTTAACATATGATAGTCAACATAAAACCTTGTGGACCCATCCTTTCTCTTAACAAGAATTACAGGAGAAGACCAGAGACTATAAGATGGCTCAATTACTCCCATTGTTAACATTTTGTTAACTTCTTCTTTTTCTATTTCCCTTTTCCCAAAATGTAACCTCCTAATAGGTTGTCTGATTGGGAGGGCTGTTCCTGTGTTAGTTTTATGCTGAACTAGGTCAGTAAACCCTATATCTGTGGCTGATTTTGAAAAGGTATCTTGATATTTTATCAATAATTCTGTAAACTTGTGTTTCTCAGATTCAGTTAACTTGGTGGAACTCCTTAAATATAGATCTTGTAGATGTTCTGGGATCACAAGGGGCTTATCAGTTTTCTGAGAGATATTAATTCTAGCACACATTTTTTGCTTGATAGGTTCTTGTTCATATAGAGATTTACATGTCCCTATCTTCATGTTTGGGTAAATTGTCACATTTTGGTCCCCAGAGTTAAGTTGGAGCTTGGGTATCTCTAATTCCTGGTGTAAGGGTAATTTCACAGGTTTCGAATAAATCCACACATGGCTCTAATACACCATTTCAGCTTCACCCCCTATCCAACAAGGAATTTCCATTATTTCTAAGCAGATGCAAAGTTTTCTATAATCAATCTTTAATATATACTTCAAAAGGAAATCTTGGCATAGTATTCCCTCTGGAAGGATGTCACATACTAAAACATTGTGTTCAAAAATTTTATCAGAAAACAAAATTTTCATTTGGGCTGCATCTTTAATTTGACAGTCACTCTTTTGTAGTTTTAGTTCTTTATCTGTACACATCTTCATAATCACATTATAAGAAATTAAAGTCAATATTGAACCACTGTCCACTAAAAATGGTACAGGTACAGTTTTCATAAAAGCTGTAACATATAATCCATTATCCCATTTCCCTGTTTCAGACCCAATGTGACCTACACGTTCATCAAAATTATAAAAATCATGTTTGTCATGTTCTCCATTAGTTACAGGCCTTTTAACATCTCTGTCCATCAACATTTGGCCTTTTAAGCCGACGGTCTCACGTTATTCTGATTATTTGAGGTGAGATTATCTCCCCTTGATCCCACATTTCTGTGTGACTGACCACCTGAATTATTTCGTTGGTAATATTCATTGTTTGATTGTCTATTTCTCTTAAGACAATCTCTTATAAAATGGTCTGGAGAATTGCATTTCTGTCTGTATTGTCTAGAGAATAATCATTAGCAGTCAACTGTCTAACAATATTTGGCTTCTTTTTATCGTTAAGCTCAAAAATTGCCTCATGTTTCTCAATTATATCTAGGGCAGTTGCAACGGTTTCACATTCTTTGTCTATGCATTTATTTTTCATTTCTAAGGGAATGCTCTTATAAAGTTGACTAAGGGCTATTGCCTCTTGAGCTAGTGTATCTAGCTTTCTGTAAGCTTTCTGTGCCATCTGGCGTAAATCATCTCCTAAAGCAGCAATAGATTCCCCTGCTGTCGTTTCCTAGCTTCAAATTTACAGAGCCACTTATTTGTTGTCTTACACTCCCAAACCGTTGGGCTAATTTATCAACAAGGCTGTAATAATCAGCTCTTTCATCTTGGGAAAGGCTCAGGTAAAATATGCGTGCAGGGCCTCTTAAGTTAGCTGATAATCCTAACATTTTATCTTGATTGGTCCAGCGACCAAGCTCGGCACAATTTATGGAATGAGAAAAATATTCCTCCCAGTCACTGTTTAACATAGTCTATGAGACTTTGAACTTGAGATAGGGTCATTGCTTGGTCTTATGTTCCTTGGTCTATAAGGAGGAGTTTATATGTCCCCCTAATACTATGAGTGGCACCATGCACACTTGTATCATCTGGTACATCACCTTGACCTTGTTATTGCTCTACATTTAGTTTCATTTGGATTTCATGGTCTGGAGATTCAGCCATGACAAGAGTAAATTAAATACTATTTTTCTGTAACCTTATTACAATTACAAAAAATATCTAAGCTTATGGACAAGACAACACTGTATTACTTTTCTTAATTGCAATAATTTCAGGATATGATTCTTTTATCTGTATTCTTCTTTAATTCACAGGAAAAATTATCTCACAAAACATTGTAGAAAAATCTGTTTGCTTTCACAAAATTAAAAAATGTCTGCGCCAAACAACAAAATTGAACCACCAGGCACCACAACAAATTGAAACACCACAAATGAATTCTTCTGGTTCGATGACTGTATTGCCATTAGAACTTGACAAT
This sequence comes from Bathymodiolus brooksi, assembly GCA_963680875.1. Classification (NCBI taxonomy): domain Eukaryota; kingdom Metazoa; phylum Mollusca; class Bivalvia; order Mytilida; family Modiolidae; genus Bathymodiolus; species Bathymodiolus brooksi. The sequence goes on along the minus strand of OY804584.1, from coordinate 57,325,425 downwards.
CCCACTTCTGACACCAAACTGTAGAAATCCCCCTCCCTATTCCACTGCGATATGATTCATAAAGTTGCACAAAGGTGGCACAGTGACGCTCGAAAGAGTCATTCACTGCAACTCCAACAATTGCAAAGAAAAACCTAGGATGTATTTTCCCACTGATCCGGTTTCCACAAATGGTACAAATAAAGAAAGTCAATTCTGGTTCACAATATTTTATATATTCATCATATTATGTTATATGGAATTCATCTAAATATGGAATAAAATAGTACAATGATTCACACTACTACAAATTAAATGTAAATACAATTTTTGTGTTTATTCCAATAGCACTACTTAGTAATGGCCACTCATATTTTTGTTTAATTTCTAGGAAAAGGGAGGGGGAAGTAACCCAGGGTTAGATTTGTCGTTATGTTGGGGAATAATTGCCTCTCTTAAGAAATGGAACTTTTGACGTCTGCTCTATATCTGTACTATAAAGAAAAAATTATATTCTTACTTTGTAAATTTCTGTACTGTTTTATACTGTATATATCTGTTCTTTCTAATATTCTTTGACTTTACACAAAATCTATTCTTTATTTCTATTTGGCGCTTGTCCGTTGTTCTGGCAGTATGTTTCGGAGAGAAGCGAATTATTCACCATTATCGGAATTGCTGCACTTTTTGTAGTTTTTCTCTCAGCCACAGTAGCCAATGAAAATCCCTCTCATTTGCCAAACACAATGAAAGATCGGTGAGCAAGGTGCTCGTATATCGGATAGGATTTTTAGATCTAACCCCGTAAGTAAGAACTTGTCATTTACTTAAGCATTATTCCTTTATTAAACAAATGTTTTTGGAAGCGGGGAGAATAATTATTGGGCCCGACTTTAGCTTAAATTGACGCAATCGATGACAAACATCTTGCCAAACAACGCGGTGGTAGAAACTGATCACACATACGAAAATAGGTCTATGAACGCTGGATTTACTGTGAGAAAATAGGCCTATTTCTATTAAAATTAAGGTTTGGAATCAAAATCTGAATGTTTTAGGAATCTTAATAATAATGTTTGAAACCAAAACACTTTTCTTTATCAAAATAGAATTCAATGGTCACGTGACCTGTATTTTTACTATAAGGAATAGGAAGTGGGTCATCGGGGAACATTTCTAAGTTGAAATGTACGAACTTATTGTAAACCCAGTTCGAAACAATTTATAACTGTTTTCTTTTAGAAATATGATAATGATATAATATCATTTACCTAATTTATGTGAACTACTGTAAATTGTGTGACCATTACTTTTACAAAACATGTATTCAATGCTTAACCCAGTTTGCTAAAATATGTACCTTTGTAAATAATATATAACAACAATTACAATCAGCTTCATTATAATCATAACCGTTTTGGAAGCTAAATTAATAAACAATATAAAGCACACCTCCCTACTCAATCATTGAATACTCCTGTATTCAAAAAAACATCATACACTCATCTTTTCATTCCATATAAGTTATAGATAACTATGTTTAGCCTATTAATTTTACAATTAGCTTAATCAATTATTTGTATTGCTCTGAGTTCTTCTAACCAACAAATTAATAGCCATGACACAACAGAAATATAGTTGAATGTATCTCATTGTAAGCAAAATATAACAACAATTACAATCAGCTTCATTATAATCACGACAGTTTTGGAACCTAAATTAATAAACAATATAAAGCAAAGTAATGACCACAGGGTCAATACAATAATCCCTATTCTAGTTCCTCAGAACCCCCCCCCCCCCCCCCCCCCCCCCATGGTTAAATGCAAAAACTACCTTTAAGTCTGAAGCAAACCCTTGACTATATTAGCCACATTTTACTGAAATTAGTTCATTAGCTTCTGAATACTCTACAATTTATACTGATGTCTCTAATGATGGCGATATGGTAGCATCGGCAGCTATTTTCGAACAGCAGGTCTATTCTCTTCGTTTACCATCTGCCAGTTCGATCTTTATTGCAGAAGCTAATGTAATACGTCTGGCTTTGAAGTTCGCTGCCTCTTCTGAGTAAATTCATGATCTCTTCGAATACTCTTCCTTGCATGTTAGCAATTAAAAGTTGACCAGGAAGCCAAGGACACATTGGATAACCCAATATCAAATATGTTCTATTCAATACACATATTTTAAGCCTTTAATAATGACATATATTTTAAAACGCTGGCAAGATAGCTGGGACCAGCAAATTCATAACTTATTACCCGAATTGCATTCCATAGTTGGTAAGACTCCTTGTTCTTACGGTCAAAATCCAAAGGAACAAGTAGTCTTGACCATATGTCGTATAGGACATAGACGATTGACACATAGTTATCTATTAAATAATGAAGAACGACAGGAAGGTTTTCCATGTAATTCCAATTATTCACTGAAACATGTTTTAATTGAATGCGTAGATGTTTCTGATGTTCGTCAGACATTCTACAATGTCAACAATTTAACTGATTTATTTACAAATGTCGATACAATTTTAAGCTTTAAAAAATAGATGTATATACTAAATTATAAATGCATAACATAAGTTTTAAATAATTTGTTTTTATTCTTTTAATTTTTCTTTTATTTGTATATATAACACAATTCTTTTATAAACAAATGTTTTATTTCTAAGAGTAGATGTAGGAATTTATTTGTAAAATTTGTTCATGCCACGATATAGCTGAAATACTGCTGAAGTAGGTGTTAAACATCAATCATGTGCATCCACTTTTTGCAAATGCTTGAAAATAGTTTCGAATAGAACGGCTTGTCATGAAAGTATCGTCCTGAATATACTAGTAGCTGAAATACTATTCGCTGGACGTTAAGCAATAACCATTTCCTTTGAATACAGGAAAATGGCTTTTATGCGATTCCTCAAATATCCCTCCGTGACAACACAATCACGCTTGTGTTATAATGTATCAATGAACAATAAAAACGTAGATATCAGATTTAATACGCACGACGCGTCTCCGGAATAACCTTCATCAGGTACGCTCAAAATAGAAAGATTGGAAAGCCAAATAATTTAGGTAACAATAATACCAAGGGCCCTAAATAGGATAGCCAGCAATCGGCTACGGTCGCCTATGTCTGAGGGAGGAGAACCTTAGTTTTATTAATAATTACATTATTTAGGAACTACCAACAACATTATCTATCTACTCTACGAAAAGGCGGGGGAGGTGAGTTAGTCACTGAATAACAGATATTGTAATATTTATTGATTTTTAATTTTGTAATCACCGATATTCATGGATACACATCATTATATCTATATTATAGTTAATAATACAGGCAAACTGTATTAAGAGGTCACCTTTGAGACAAGAAAAAAGTGGTCATATAAGACATGTGACTTCTTAAAAGAGTTTCAATTTATATGAAATTTTCAATGACTGGAGAAGACAAAGATGACCTTTGAATACAGGTGACTGTTCAATGGAGGTGACAGGTTTGGCTGTATATGTTTTAGTTGGCAAAGTCAATAATGACATAATCTTTACCTTGCTGAGGGCGGTCAGGAATTGATAAAAGAAATGTATTGTTATTCATGATCAAAACACCAATATATCTATATAAACACAGCTATAATCTTAAAGGTGTCTTTAAATTCGCCTCATCATCATTTTTGTTTTCCTAAATGAGTACTGGTATCCCTTCCATGCAACCCAAGTCATGCCAACAGCATTCTCAGTATAAGTTCCATTCAAATACAGTCCGTTTAAGTTGGCACGGTGACACCTATTATACCACCATCCCCCTTTAAACATAGTAGCACAATTCTTTTCACGAGAGTCGTTATCATTATCCTTTGTGCTGAATTTTTGTCCGTTATGATATTCCAAACTCTCTCCTATGATACAATAAAAATGGAGCATTACTTTTGTGGAGAACGTTTTCCAGTTGTGCCACGCCTAACTGTTAACTATCAGAAAATAAAAATGGAGTATTATTACTGTTATCTTTTGTGGTGAACTTTTTTCCGTTATGCCCCATCAAACTGTCTCCTATAATAAGATAAAAATGGAGTATAACTTATTTTTATGGTGGTGAACTTTTCTCTGTTATGCAGCACCATAATGTTTCCTATAATAGAATAAAAATGGATTATTACTTTTGTGGTGAACTTTTTCCCGTTACGCCATGTCCTACTCTTTCCTGAAATAAAATAACAAATAATTTCTCGGTCGTGGTTTATAGGCGAGTGGCTTAAATATCATTTTCACGCGAAAATACAGCATATATATTTGTTCAGCTGACATATCACATTATACAATGCAAATAATTACCTGCAGTTCCGCTGTATCCACTAATGTGAAGGGAGTATTTAGAATCGGGTCCATCAACCTTGAAATGACTGTAATCTGCATACTTAGATTGACCTTCTGTGTCTGTTAATATTACACGCAGTTTGTAACTGTCAGAACCAGTCAATTGTGAGAGATACGAATTACCTAAAAATATAAATATGTGTGACAGTTGTCGCACAGAGTATGATACAACATATATTAGACTAATATAAGGAACATTGCACCTTGTAGCATAAAAGCACGCTTTTCCTTTGATCTGTTCATGGTTTATATACAAAAATGTAAGCAACAGCTAAGAACTATGAAATAATACATGCAGATACGAGATATTTCACACCTTAAATATGGGCTGTAGTTTTATTACTTTCAGAGAGCCGTGCAATAATCAACGTCCTATAATTGCTAAAGTTGCCGTTAAACACCAATCAATTAAGCAATCAATCAACGACCTAGAAGTAATAGTGCATGGCTTCATGTCACAAATCATTCATATCACGGTTCTCGTGGTTAAAAGGTTAAAAGATCACGCTTCGCGTTCGATTGTTCAACCGTTTTAATCGGAAAACCGTGGTAGAATTATTACATAGACAATCGTATAATATCAGTGCACGTATATTTGTGAATATTGAATATAGTGTTTTGCATATTAGTTTGTTGGCGTGTTATTTCGGCTGAATGTTATTTTGCTTACACGTTACTCTGTGTACATGGTATTTGCTTAGATGTTATTGTGTTTGCATATTATTGTGTTTACATATTATTTTGTTTACAAAGTAATTTGTTTACATGTTTTTTTTTCGTGTTTCTATGTGTACATGTTATTTTGTTTACATCGGATTTTCTCGTGTTTCTATGTTTATTTATTTTTTTTGTCGTTTTATTTATGTTTCCATATTAGTTTGGTTTACATATTAGTTTGTTTACTTTTTTGTCGTGTTTCTATACTTACATATTATTTTGTTAACATTGTAATTTCTTGACATTGTTTTTTTCGTATTTCTATGTTTACATGTTCTTTTGCTTCCATGCTATTTTGCTTACATATTATTTTGTTTACATTGGAATTTCTTTACATGTTTTTTTTGTTTCTGTGTTTACATGTTATTTTGCTTGCATATTAATTTGCTTCCATGTTATTTTGTTTACATCTTCTTTTGTTTACAATTTATTTTGTTTATATGCTCCTTTGTTTGCCTCTTATTTTGCTACGATGATGGTAAAACAATAAAACTTAGTTCAGAAAGGCCAAATGAGGGTTTCATCTGAGTTGTTTAATATACCATAAACGTACCGAGCCAGAACTCACGTCCTAGACATCCAAATCCTTGTTCATATGTTAACCAGTCTCGATAAAAATCTACCGATCCATCATATCTTTGTTGAAAGACCTACAAGAACAATGTAATAAATAGGAGATCAATTACAGATTTGATATCGCCACCATCAGCTTGTACTTGTGAATAATTAAACGTTAGTAATTGTGCTAATTCTGCTTATTTTGTTAACTTACTTACGGTAAGGGTAAATTAAAATATGTGTCTATTTGTTAATGGATAGAAAGTTTAAACATTCATGGTCACAAATATCAACTAAGCGAAATAACAATTACTTGCTTGACCCATTACCTTTAGCGATCTCATCTGTTTTTAACAAACATATGAATCATATTCATGATAAAGTTAAAATAATGCAAAAGAATAAAAAGTGTTAACGGAGTCAGTTAAAGATCATGAGGCAATTAGGAATGGACAACCAAGAAGCACATGTAGCAGTGGGTAGAAGAAACAGAACGGGAACACAGACAACAATCACACAGAACACAGAATACCAAAAGGATGAGCAACACTGTTCCCAGCAAAAACAAAGCAGATGAACTCATGTTTACAACAGACCAATAGTTATGAATGCGTATATGATACACACAGTGTTATAGACGTGTTATTGCTGGAATATTACTCCATACTGTTAAACAACAATCAATCAATCAATAATACATTACCGTCCATCCCTCATTGTTTGTTGACCAATCACAATACACATTAAATCCAATTCCTCCAATGGGATATATTCGATAAACTCCGGATTGCTTTCCCACTATGTCATCACAGTCTACTGGTTTATGATGTTCTCCGGTGGCAACTAGATGAAAGAAAGAAAATGTGAAATGTTATTTAATTCATTATACTGTTATCAAATGATTTTTGTTTATGCTAAATGTCTTAATATATTATCATGTTCATACCATCCGTGTTTGGTTGCGTGTAGTGGTGTCCAATACATGTTGTCTTGTGTTTTTGTTTTGTTTTTCTTCGTCCTGTATTTGTTTTCCACACGAGCGTTTCATTTGGAATATTTCAGTTGTACCGGTATCGTTGCGATCAGTTTTATTGGTGTAGAAAACTACCGACCTGTCGCAAGTCACTGACAAAATTGACCACATAATGTTGCATCGAGTACACCTCGCCATGAACGGGATTCGAACTCACAACTTTACTGGTGATATACACTGATTGCACAGGTAGATGTAAATCCAGCTACAATGCGATCACGACCACGACGGCCCCTCCACATGTGGGTAAGATATCGACCTGCAAATATATCTCAGCGTTGTTGTAAAGAATCATCATTTAAAAGTCTGAATATAAACTACGAGCCACCAGAGTGGAAAATTGTTTTAAAATCGATTTGCAAACATTGAATACCAGATTGGCATAGTCGAATGATATCACATCTTAATTACTGTAGCTATTGATTATTGCTTAGTATCCAAAGATGTATGACAGCTATATTCAGGAAAGAATAAATTCAACAAGCCAACATGGGCAACCACTTTTGATTGTCGCTGGTTTTAAGATTTGGATAGGAACGAAATTAAATATATTGTTTTGTAATGGCTACAATGCGCCTACTCTTTCTTAGAAATCTACAAAAGAGGTCCTTTACGTACAGGGAGCTTGACACTTCCCAATCACGTTACCTAATATAGTTCACGGTTAGACTTTCCGTATCATAATCTAACAACCTTCCCCACTCTATCGAGATGACTCACCCTATCCGACACCTAGGAATGCGCTTACTGAGCAACTATGCTGGGTTCAGGCATGTAAATCTTCACCAGTACCCAGTCCCAATTGCTATATGTACGTTTGTACATTTTTCTACTATGACGTCTTTCATTAGCTATATAAACAATGATGTGATAAATTTGCTGGTATTGTATGCTATGCACATGCCTTCATTCCTGAGTGATCTATAAAGCGTCTTGATACATGTATTGGTTCAATGAATTATATCGTAAATGTTTTATCAGGAAAATTAAAAATATCAAGGGTTAATCAGCATCCGTAATTGGAAGGCAGACAATACAATATCTTTGTTTTAAAATAGGCAACACACAATAGTCGACAAAATATTACATAGAATACCAAAGATCGAAATCCCAATAAAAACATGTGATCAATCATGAATGAGTAAAGGACATGATGATGATTACAACAAAGTTATGACACGTACATTCCGCATATCAAGTCATTGTGAAATTTTCGAAAGTGATTTTTTGGTAGCTTAATTGATCATGATAAGAACCACATTCTCTGACAATATCATTGGCAAGGATTATCATGCTTTGCTATTATAGAGTCCATTTTGTATTCAGATTGTAAAAGATTATAATGTCTTGTCCTCGTGGAGATCATGTTGAATCCATCTTGTCGTGGAATACAACACTTGGTTATAAAGGAATTCATCTGGTATCCAGGTTGTCGTAGATTTTAATAATTGACTCCAATGGAGTTCATTATTTACTCAGGTTAGTTGTCATTAATTGCAATTGTTAGTTCTCATAGCCCCTCCACTTTTTATTGAAGTGCTCTTTCCAAGCTAATAAAGTGAGTTAGCGTCTATTTGTGTGATATGGTTGTCGTTTTCACCTCTTTCTACGATTTTGTATTAGATTTTGGAACTGTTCCAACAGTGGTATTTTGTTGTATTTTCATATTATACTTTATTGTGCAATAATTGGTTCTCATGCAGATCATTTTGTGTTCAGGTTGTCACAATTCACAATAATTGGTTCTCATTTAGCTCAATTTGGAATACAGTTTGTCATGGATTTCAATAAGCGTTAGAGAAATCCGAATAGACAACCTACAGACACAGGTTACAATGGTAGTTCTCTGGTAGTTCATTTTCTAACCAGATCGTCATGGATTATAATTTGGTCTTACAATGTTTTTTGTGTTATATCTGTTTTACATTTGTATATAACTTCATTAGTTGATGCAACAAGAACACCATATATTATAATGTGCACATACATACTGTATACAAGTAAAGCGCACCTGAGTTCACCCTTAGTTTGTTAAGGTTCGTGTCTCTCAACGGTTATTTTTCTGTGTTGTGTTTTGTAGATTATTGTTTGTCCTTTTTCTTTTGGTCATTGTATTTTCTGTTCTTCTTTGCTTTCATGTTCCTGATTACCCCTTTGGTATCTTCCAACTTTTCTTTTTAAAACTCCATTTTGTATTCTTTGTTAAAAAACAAATATTATAAAGTCACGGCATTATATTAACTTGAACATAAAGTTATAGAAAATCGAAAATGGTTCAAATTAAATGTATCTCATAGGACAAAACCTTTATAGGTTGCTTGAAAATGCATGGATTGTATTAGGTTTGTGTGATATTTGACCACAAAAGGACTATTTAATTACCAGCAGAACATGCAAACATAACATTCCAATATCCAAGATGCCTGCAGACGGCAAATGGACTTCCGGTCATGTGATATCCAGTTTCACATCTATGCTTAATACCACGACCTACACTCCTATATAAACCGAATTTCTCAATTACCTCTGCCTTTGGAACACACGGTGCTTCTGGACAATCTGCAATAAATTTGTGTTGATGTTTGAGGAGGACGTTAGTGGTATTTCTGTTATAATTCCATTTATTATGCATTATAATGCTTCAAATAAATGTTGTTATATTTAATCAAGGTATCGATGTTGGTCTTTTTCTTTTATTAGAGCTTCAATTTAGCACAACCACATCGTTGATGTAATGATTAGCGTATATTTTTTCACGCCACGATCTAGCTGCAATATTGCAAACACTGGTTGGCTCGGAGTCAGGACGATGGGAGCGACATGTCTATCCACGGACTGCTGTTTCAGTGAACTAACACCAGAAAAATCCAGATTATCACATTGGTCTAGTACAAAGCGGACCTCATCCTCATCTCATTGAAAATTATAATGGTATAGCTGACAAATTGCTGAAGAGTTGGTGTTAAGCAACAATCACTCGCTCATTTGTTGTGCTTGTAGGTATAAGTCCATATCACGTCCATTTATAAGTAAAATTGTGATTGGAAATAAAAAACGGTGAAAGGCGTTTTATGGACCCTTATTTGTATATTTTGCCCCTCTCCTTTCTTGTACGTGTACGTATAATGTCCATATTATCATTTCAAAGTAAATTATGATTGGAGATAAAAATCTGTGAAAGGCACACTAAGTCTACAGATCAACTCCAATATGAATGCACTTAAATTCAACTGTTTCTACTCTAAACAATTGAAACCGTTATTTTCTGGTTTATCAGGATGGTACAGGTAATTCTATCACATAAACAGCTTCAATGATATATTGGGATAGTCGTGGACGTGATCGTATGGTAGTTAGTTTTACAACTACCTGTGCAATCATTGACTATCACCACTAAAGTTGCGAGTTAGAACCATGTTCATGACGAGGTGTACTGGATACAACATTATGTGATAAAGTTTGACAGTGATTTGCGACATGTCGGTGGTTTTTGTTGGTTGGTAGAGGATAACAATAAAACTGACCGATATAGCTGAAAATATTGTTGAAAGTGGCATTAAACACTATAAACCATTAATGAAATATTGTATTGCAGTAAAACTTGTCTAAGCTAAGCCCTGTACAAACCAGAATCCTGTAAAATCCAAAGTCCCAATGCAGGAAATTGCTGTTCATTTAACCTAAGTAAACCAAACACATGTCTATTCCAAACACAAATGCTGGCGCTATGAAATTTGGAATGTACATGTATTACGATCGTGTTTATATTGGGGAATTACAGACAAGCTTAATGGTTGTACATATTTAAAAAAATAAAATCGTAAAATGTAGAAGATAAAATACTTACACTTAAATGTACACTCAAACTGACCATCAGATGTTTTACCTTTACATATATTTCCTTCTGTGCAATCATGTCCAGCACATGACCCCGCTAGAGCCTGAAACATAAAAATATCAAACGAAATATAAACGGTTACGGTTAGGGTGTTTATAACGCCACTTTCAACAATATTTCAGTTATATCGTGGGCCGTCAGTTTTATTGGTGGAGGAAACCGGCGTACCAGGCGAAATGTATCAACTCTAAATTTAAATATATTTCCAATTTTTATTCAATTGTGTAATAATGACATTGATTCCATTCTAAAAATCAGTATATTTTGTAACTCTTCAATATCTTTTAAAAATAAACCAGTAGTGTTTACCTCGTTTCTGCAAAGTAACTTACGAACTATAAACGATATTTGAGATTCAAATAATACAAATTTTAAAAGTTGTCATGATATATACAATTTATTAATAGATAGGAGGAACTGTATTTCAGAGTTTTCTAAGATAAAAAAGGAATCCCCGAAAAGTTCATAAAAGTCTTAAAAGGTGAATCTACAATAGTACCAGAACGTAGAGTAACCTTAAATATCAACGATAAGCTACAATTTTTAAATGAATCAAATACAACTATATCACCTGATAAATTGAAAATAAAAGTAATTCATGGCATCTTTAAACAAAATATAAAACCAAAATGTCCGATTAAGTGGCAAGAACAATTCGGGGATAATATTGATTGGACACAATTTTGAACAAAATTAAAGAAAATAAAAGTTACTAATAAGGTCAAAGAATGCCAGTGGAAATGTCTCCATAATATAAATTATACAGAACATAGATTGAAAAAAAATGAATTTGTCAAACGGAAGATGCCATCTCTGCCAAAAAAGAGACAACGATGAAACGATGCAGCATCTATTTTTTAAATGTCCTTCTGTGAAAAAAATTATTAAAGAAATAGAAGCAATATTTAACAGATCTGGATTAACAGCTAATATAGAAATCAAGGAATTAAATTTTATGTTAGGGCTATATGGGGGTGAGGATTTAGACATCATTTTTAATACCGTAATATTTATCTCAAAGTGGGAAATATGGAAAATACGTAATAAGGTGAAATATAACCAATCCCGAATTGGAGATCAAACAATGTTCAACACTTGGAAAAATAATTTTAAAAAACATTTACAATGCACATTACAAAGTTCGCATATTAATGAAATTGATAAAAACAAATTATAACTTTTTCGGAATAACATAGGAGTTGGTATTATTTATGAACATAAAGCTAATGCATGGTAATAATTGTATCGTCTAATTGTGCATATTATAATGAAATGTAAAAACAAATGAATATGAAATATGTTTTTAAGTGGACTTTTTATTTAATATTTTCACTTGCTACCCCTGGACAAGTGAGATTTATGTAAAACAGGGACCCTTAATGTACACTCCTGGTTCACTAAGGTTATTGTAAACAGGAGATTTTGGATGCAAAAAAAAAACGTGGCCGTCTGTTTTATTGGTGGAGGAAACCGGATTCTCAGGAGAAAACCACTGACAAACTTTATCACATAATGTATCGAATACACCTCGCCATGAGTGAGAATCGAACTCACAACTTTAGTGGTGATAGGAAATGATTGTTAATGTAGTTGTATATCCAATTACTATGCGATCACGACCACTAAGATCGCCTTTTAAATTGGAAACATGTTAACAGTTAACAGTTAAATAAAGGAAAAAATAATAAAGGTTACACATGTTCACACAAACCAATTAGTTATTTGAAAAAAATACAATGTGATACATATGTTGATGAACAACAATTTTTTGTAATAAATACATACAGTTTATTGTACAAAATCCTGATTTATAATAACCTAAGTAGCCCAGGGTAGCTCACTTAGTGCCCCTGATTGCTTACAAACTCATTTGTACAGGGAAAAAACAAATGAACATATTATATTTAAAAAAAACTCCCTTTATTTTGTGCAACATATACACACGTTTTTAAAAATGAACTATTTAGCGATGTATAAATTATTTACATAAGATGACGTCCATACAATCACAAAAAAAGACACAAAAAAAACCCAAATTAATATAAATAAAATAACATGAACACAATTAGATCAAGGGAAATGCCATTAAGGGATGAGTGAGATTTTAATATAAATAAAAGATACATATGTTGGTGTACATGAATTTAGAGAAAGAGGAACTAGAAAATTATGCATATGTCGATGAACAACAGTTAAGAGCTTGTCTATTAGAAAACCATGCAAAATTTAAAATTTCGTCCAGAATTAAGGTTCTAAAATCAGATTTATATCATATGTGTGCTGAAGGGTAACATGTAGTGACTCCATCAATACCATCAAAAGTGCAAATAAGTCGTTTCTATTTTTAGAAATAGCCATTTCTATTTTTAGAGTAAATTCAACCACCAGAGAAAGCATATTCAAGGGAAAAATTGTTCTTTTTGAATATCACCGTATTGTCGATTGAAGAGGCAAATAATGTAGTTTTTATGTTTTAGAGGCAACTGTGACATCTTATCAACCTTTTAAAGTCAATTTAATCATTAAATCATACAAGTTGACATCGTGTCAACTTTCCAAATAAGGAGAAGTAAAAAGGGATTGATCTAGTATGGTGTTCCAAAAAGGTAATAACTTGTAAGGTAACGCCTAAATTTGTTTCTTTTTGTTATTTTTATAACATACAGGGATAAAATATTTAGTATGTAGAAGGTTTTGCTTTGCAAATGAGTATTATAGTACTCTTTGAACAAATGAAAAGTGCTGATTTTAGAGACTAAATGTGGGAACATTTCTGACTGATAGTAGGAATTTTTCTGAAAATAATCCACCAATACTGATTGGAACTCACATTTATATTGAATCAATTACATAAAAATACTTGATAACTAATATCTGTGTTGTAGTTGGTGCAAATATAATAAAAGGGGTGAAAAGTGGCCGTAAGGAACTACCAGAGTAACATATTCCTATAATCATCAAAATATTCTTCATGTTATGCACCACATATACACTTTCCTCTCTAATTATGTAAACTGGCACATACACTGCATTAGTTTTAGTCTTAATTAACAAATTATTACAAATTTAAATAAAACATAACTAAAATACCCTTGATGGTGCCCCATTTTTTACTTAGTTACCTCCCCTGAAACTCTTCAATGTTTACATTGGAAATGCATGCTTGAATGAAAGGCGGTAAATATGTCATTCCTGATGACCAAGGTTTGCTTAAATGTGCTTTTTAGTATAAATCAGAGTGTGTCCCATCACAACATTATGCTTCTACTGCCATATGTGTCCCAGTTGTCCAATGTAACACCCCAACTCAAACAAATTGATGGCCTAGGTGCCCGACTTCTTGTGTAAGTTGTGATGATCATGGTGACATGTGGTATTGACCTCCCCAGAAGGTCTTCTTATTCTATGCAGAAGTGGAATATTTGCAATAGACACTTCTATAGTAAATTTTCAAACATGTCCAACACATAGAGATGATTTGTCCTACCGATCTCCATCTCATCATGCTAAGAATAGTAAGAGATATGCGAAATGCTCAAGACAAAGAGGCATACAGGCATCAACATGTACAGATTTTTGGTTGATATCCATAACATTTCTTACAGTTGCAGCAGGTAAAAATCTTATCAATTGCTAATCTATATATTATATTTTAAAAATGGGAGGGATCTAGATCTACATAAAAACATTAAAAAATTAACAACTTCAAAATGATTCTTGATTTGCTTATCATTCTCTTAGGCCTTTTGCTTTTACTGAATATTGAGATTGAAGGGAGGTACTACAACTACACAGCAATGTAAATATACACAGGACTTGCAGTACAAACTTTTACACGATTTACATAATAACAATAAAGAAAATACATCGCCAGACTAGCTGTAAGTTTGCAACAAGTAAAGCTCCATACAAACCAACATTTTTCGAAATATTATTATGAAGATATGTATACTATGGACGGCAGTGATCGCTGAGCCGTTTTATCATCTTGGCAGATGCATGGTAGGTTATTACTGAACAGATTTTGATGGGGTTTATTTCATCAAATTCTGTATAAATCTAGCTCTCACTTAGTATCAGTTGTCTTGATCTAACTATTATGCTTATCAAGATATAAGGAACCAAAAGGGGGTCATTTTTTGAAATATCAAATATAACTATAGCGATAACTACCCATGAAGTTCATGTTGAACCATAACCATATATATTCTGACTCAGCATCATGCGAACAGTTGAAAGCAGTTGATATTATATTCAAAGAAGCAGGTCATGTCTGCCCTACCAGCCCCCGAACACCACCCCCCTACAAAAAAAATAAACAACAACAAACAAATGAAAACTATACAAATATTGTACATCCTTGCGGTACCAGCAATAACACTTCTTGAAATATTTGGGAGTCCAGCACATTACTTATCGAATGTCTTTCAGTGTCAATCGACTCAGTGTCTACACTTGCCTCAATGTTCCGAGTTGACTTGTTGATGTCTCATTATTCAGTGTTATGCGAAGCTGTTTATTAAAGAGAATCTTCTCCTTGCTATGTACTATAAAGAGAACTGTATGTGGAATTCAATAATTGTTACCACTGTCAGTTGGATTGCAATAAATGATTTAATATTGGGGTTTTCTTCAGATTCTGACATTCAGCAGTCGTCACAATCTATAGGGGTATTTTCACAGAGAACCCAAATACTCTGACTTAGAGGAAGACAATATGGCCCAAAAAGAAATATCTAATTCTGCAATGAAAACATTGTCCAGACATTTTCCAACGCTGAATTCAGATTAGTTTTCTTTGGGAAAGTCTATCTTAAAGTTCAATGTCATATTATTCGACAATGATAACAGAAGCTTTTCAAGTTATTCTGAAATAGGTTGCACCAGGTCAAGAAGACATAGGTCAAAACCAAAGTAAAACATGCTATATGCTATATATTTAGTCTAAGAATATTGCTTAGCAACCAAAATAAAACTAATTAAAGTGCTTCCTTAGTAGATATAGCAATCAGAACATAGATTGTTGATTTATTACAATAAAAACGCATAGATGTTAAATTTAGTGCGTACGATGCGTGTCTATAACCTTGATCAGGTACATGTACGCTCAAAACCAAAATATTTGAAGGCCAAATAATTTAAATGTCTTTGTTAGCAAGAATTCCAAAGACCCTAAGCAGGATATCCAATCCAACATCGGATATGGGCACCTATGTCTGAGGACGAGAATATTTGTTTTAATGATAACATGCTTTAGGAACCGTAAATATATTTTAATATATATACATCGTCATCTTCTCATCAAAATGTGATCTGTTCTCGCCATGGCATAGTTGAAGAATTACCCACTTAACGCTGATATGTACATTTAAATAAAACAAAACTCCAGCTGCCTACGTTTTCCTGTTGATAAAGATTGTATTTGTGTTTACATTTTCCATGTACACGTTTTCTATTATATTATTGTTCCATAATGAAGTGTAATGTTGCTTTTTTAATTGATACAATTTTCAATTATCATACCTACCTCGTGTTGTTTATAATGGCAAAGATTCAATTACAATTGGGGTTTTCTTTGACAAGGAATTAACGGCAAAATTGACGGGACTAAAAAAACAATTCACTCCTGGTGAATCTGCAATTAACCAACTTCTAAGTCTCACAAATGAATTCAATCAAATGTAAACATCTTGTATCACATGTCAATATATATTACACATGTTTTTACACAAGTGCCAATAGCTACACCATTCCATTGTATAATTTATCTTTCGTCATGTATTGTTGCTTTCGTTATTGGAAGAGACCATCGTGGTCGTGATCGTATGGTAGTTGGATCTATAACTAACTAATTAACTAACTAACTAACTAACTAACTAACTAACTAACTAACTAACTAACTAACTAACTAACTAACTAACTAACTAACTGTGCAATCAATGCATATCACCACAAACGTTGTGCGTTTTAAACCCACTAATTGCGAGGTGTATTTAATACAACATTATGTGATAAAGTTTGTCGGTGACTTGCGACAGGTCGGTTGTTTCCCCCTGGTACTTAGGTTTCCTCAACCAATACAAATGGCAGTCATTATATAGCTGAATTAATTGTTGAAAGGGACGTTAAACACCATATCCCTAAGCCGTTACTAGATACCTCGGCTGATAACAAACTTCGTCCATTTCACAAGCGAACAATGACAATCTCGTATCATTACCAACTCGACCCACCATTCTTTATATATTATCGTGTGGTATTGTTATTTACAAGCTTGTTGCTATGATACCAAACAACAATTGTTGTAATTAAATTTTATTAATTAATTGAATTTTATGTATATAATGCCATATTAATAGCATTGAAACAGCTGGGGTATCACCATAAAATAGTTTTTTTATTAAAAATCTTCCCTTCGCCCTGGATTCGGCTCTTCAATCTACAATAACAACAGAACATGAATCAAAGAAACGACACTTGCCAATTGCATGTATTCTAACACATCATAATGCACACATGTAGCTTAGAGGTGTTGATCCCATCAGACGTAGAACGTCAATTCAAAGTTGAAAACAACGCCAGACTTTGCATCAATGTTGAAATGGTGTTGCATGCCTGTTGGGAATATAACCGTTATGGACGAGGCTTAAGTTATCGAAATATTAAAAACATATCCAACTTATGTTTTCACTTACAGTCTTTTTCATCCAACACCATATAAAAGCTTTCTCCAATTTGTTTAGTTTTTTTGCCTTTTTTGTTTTCGTTTTTGGACTTTGTTGTTTTTCTTAACACAAATCGCATCGGTGGGGGTAATGGTTGGCATGGACTCATTGATTGCGGTAGATGGTTGCTTCTCCTCTAACCATGCAGCATTAAGGGGTAAGAGCAAAGAATTGCTGGCTTGGAATCAGGATAATATGTCAGAGTGGAGAGATAAGTCTATCCGCAGATTGTTCTTTTTGTGTGCTAGCACTATAAACACCAAACTAAAAGTGTTGATTTATTACAATAAAAACGCATAGATGTTAAATTTAGTGCGTACGATGCGTGTCTATAACCTTGATCAGGTACATGTACGCTCAAAACCAAAATATTTGAAGGCCAAATAATTTAAATGTCTTTGTTAGCAAGAATTCCAAAGACCCTAAGCAGGATATCCAATCCAACATCGGATATGGGCACCTATGTCTGAGGACGAGAATATTTGTTTTAATGATAACATGCTTTAGGAACCGTAAATATATTTTAATATATATACATCGTCATCTTCTCATCAAAATGTGATCTGTTCTCGCCATGGCATAGTTGAAGAATTACCCACTTAACGCTGATATGTACATTTAAATAAAACAAAACTCCAGCTGCCTACGTTTTCCTGTTGATAAAGATTGTATTTGTGTTTACATTTTCCATGTACACGTTTTCTATTATATTATTGTTCCATAATGAAGTGTAATGTTGCTTTTTTAATTGATACAATTTTCAATTATCATACCTACCTCGTGTTGTTTATAATGGCAAAGATTCAATTACAATTGGGGTTTTCTTTGACAAGGAATTAACGGCAAAATTGACGGGACTAAAAAAACAATTCACTCCTGGTGAATCTGCAATTAACCAACTTCTAAGTCTCACAAATGAATTAAGAAAAGTTTTAGACGAAGGAAAAGAGATACGCGTAGTTTTTTGTAATATATGTAAAGCTTTTGACAGGGTTTGGCATAAGGGTTTACTTAATAAATTAGAAAATATTGGGATACAAGGGTCTTTATTGTTATGGATAAAAAATTATCTTACAGACAGAAAACAACGAGTGGCTATATAAAGCGCACATTCTAAATGGCGCACTATCAAAGCAGTAATGTTAAATAACGACATGACAATTCATGCATGGTCCACTAAGTGGTTAGTAAATTTTAACCCTAAAAAACGGAAATTATGACGATGACTAGTAAAAATTAACAAACCTTTGCATCCGCCCCTTATAATGAATAATACAATAATCAATCAAGTTACAGAACATAAACATCTGGGCTTAGAAATATCAAATGACGCTAACTGGCAAAACATATTGATCTAATAACAAAGAAAGCTTTTACTAGAGTTAACATACTAAGAAAATTCAAATTTATTCTAGATAGGAAAACCTTAGAAAAGATTTATCTTACCTTCATTCGGCCGATTTTGGAATATGCAGACGTCGTATGGGATAATAAGACATTGATCTTGATAATTAAATTAAAAAATCTTCAAATAGAGGCTGCTAGAATCGTCACTGGGGGAACTCGGTTAATTTCTATTAATAGTCTATATAAAGAAACGGGTTGGGAGACGCTACAGGCAAGACGGGAACATCACAAAAATATATATTTTTATAAATTGGTAAACGGTCTTGTTCCTCCTTACCTTAGTGCAATGGTTTCCTGTTACTTTGAAAATATTCATGACTACAACACTAGACAGGCCGTAAGTATCCTCCCAGTACGTACTAAAACAACTCTGTATAATAATTATTTTCTACCCTCTACTGTAAGATTATGGAACAGCTAACCCACGTCAATAAGAGATAGCAGGTCTCCTTCATCTCTCAAATCCTATTATAAGTCAAAATGTATAAAGAAACCTATTTATTATTACTTAGCAACTCGAATTGAACAAATCCTTCACATGAGATTACGAACTACATGTAGCTCTCTAAACCATCATCTATTCCTAAAAAATATAGTAGATTCGCCCAACTGTAGTTGTCATCAAGGGGTCCCTGACTCATATGATCTTTTTCATTGTCGTATATTCAATGATTCGAGAAATCGGTATATCGAATCAATTGATATTCCTATGAACTTGACAGTTGACCGTTTACTTTTTGGATCATATGACCTCACAGACGATTCAAATAACAGTTTATTTTTAAATGTACACAATTTTACAGTAAACAGTAAAACATTTCATCAGCAGTACCTAGTTCCCTCATTTCTTTCTTCTTTTTAATCAAAAAAAATAATTTTTAATTACTTTGAATCAAACATTTTTTACATCAAACACCAGATCACTTTATTTGATTTATCTTCTTACACCTTCTTTAATTTGTATCAAAATATTATTAGTTAGTTCTATATGCTTCTCCCCTTAGAGATATACATTATATTATAAATGAAATTTATTCCTACTGATAGGGATTAATATAAGTTTTTGTAACTTTTTTCCAAATCCAATTAATTACTTCCTATTATGTAATGTATATAGTGGAATATTGTAATGTTATGTTGAATTAATTAATAAAATATGCTTAAACTAAATTATCCTCTGAATTTAAACAAGGTTCTAATATACAAATTATACTCAACTTGTTTGTTTTGTCCATTACTCTTTCTAGACTGGATACCATTTTGCAGGGCGTAAGGGAAATAACTCGTAGAAAGATATTTAAACGTATAGATTTTTTTTTTATTATATCGGGAAAGTGCAAAATGGTGAGCTAAATTAAATTCTTTTTTAATTTTGTTTGGCGATACAGACTAAATTTTCTATTTTACAAGCATCTAATTTTAGATAAATTGCACTTCAGCGTGCTTAACACTTTAAAGTAAATAAATATAGCTTACCTGCGAACAAACACCAAAATTAGCGGATGAAATCAAGAAACGTCGCTATAGATAGAAAGTTCACGAAAAATATAGCAAAAACGAACAATTCATGAGTCACCAGACTCTTAGAAAATCCCGTGGAAGCGACGACCATTGTACAGAATTTTGTGTTGTTACATGTTCAAAATGTTGTATGATAAAAAATATAAGAAATAATAAAACTCATATAAAAAAAGAAAAAATTAAAAAAAAGAAAAAAAAAGAAAAAAAATGAAAAAATAGAAAAAAAAGAAATAAAATGAAAATGGAAAGAAAAAAAATGAAAAAAAAGAAAATATTAAAAATGGAAGAAAATGGAAAAAAAAGTAACGAGGGCGTGAACCCCCCCCCCCCCCCCCCACACACTTCTCTTTGCGCGTAACCTAGGGGAACCCTTCGGTCACCTCCGGTAGCCATGGTACTTGTACTACTAGTATAGTAAGACAAAAGGGCGGGAACCCCAGCTTCCGGTTGCACATGTGCGCATCCGAGGGAACCCCTTCGATGTCACGTGTCCTTATGTCACTTCCGGTCATATGACTTCCGGTCAGGGCCGCTTCCGGACACTTCTGGTCACGTGACTTCCAGTATATCCACCGCAAATACGATTTGAAAACCTCTCATATACTACTACTGCGGCGGCTGTGGCTTCAAGAAAGATAAAAGAAAAATAAATAACTACGATTACAACGAATTTGATCATCTTGCTTTGTGTTCCTCTCGTCTGCTGACTGTAATATCTAATCAAATATATACCTTTTTCAGGGAGGCCCTCATAAAGGGTGATGGGAATAGAACTATTGAAATAAATATGAAATTAAATTGTGTGTCAATTATCAAAGGAAACAGTGTGCATATGATTGTTCTTGAAATTGTGCAACAAAGGTTTAATGCTAAAATTGAAAAAAATATAATTCATTAAATATGAAATTTATAATTTTCATAGATAATACCCCAAATACAATATAAATATCCGTTGACTTTGTAACCTTTTATTAAATTATTAACTGTTTAATTACGTAAAGGTATTTCCGAGCACATCTGCTACCAACACAATCAATTTAATTACAATTAATATGGATAAATATGTATTTGAAACAAGGAAGGTATAAATGTGTACGTGATTCGAGTCATGTTACATGTTTATGAGTATTTCACATATGTTCCGTATGTTTTGGATATCTTCAAGGTATATGTTAATTAATAAAATCAGTGATATTCGTTGAACAAAATCATACAATGCCACACAATATAATTACAGAATTGTGATAAAGGGTTTCATTATTTTAATTTTAGAATATGTTACTTCAGAATTGTGTTGCTATGATTGTTTCCCCTTCATGTGCGTTAATTAAACTGTTATTTTTATTCTCATAAAGCCAATGCATAGTAATGGTACAGAGATAAAACAATAAAATCAAAATAACAACAACTATTTACAAATAAGGGTAATAACAAAATTACCGATCTCCAAACAATCTTACAAAGGGAAAGTCAAAACTCATAGGTATATAAACACACAAAATCAGTCAACAACCGGAAAAGTGTGAAAACCGTAATGAACAATATATATACACAAAGAAAAAAGTTAAGCACCCCCATGTTTTTTTTTAAATGACAAATGATACGACAAGTATCACGAGATTACTGACCAGATAATCTGAAGAACGCAATGGTGACCTGTTAGGACATTACATTGGCTGTAAGAAACCACAAAAAAATCAAGAAAAATGTTAATTTAATGAATATTTAATCACAATATCACAAGGCCAGTTTTTGCAGTAAAGCATGTCCATTTTAAGTATTGACCTTCAGGGTTCAAAAAGCACGATAAGATTGTCATTTCACTTTCAAAACGTCACTTATGAATCACTTGACGACATCTATAGTTCAAAGTTCAGTACCGGGTGCAACCCCCACGTGCTTGGATGACGCCCTCAACCCTGCGTCTCATCCCTCCATTTAGACGTCGGATGTCCTGTTGTGATAGTTGCTGCCATTCCCGATGCAATGCTGCTTCCAACTGACAGGAGATACCCGAGCCAGTATACGACAGTCTAACATGTCCCAAATATGTGCTATGGGATTCAAATCCGGGCTCATGACTGGCCAAGGAACAGATGTTTTGGAGGTAGGCGGTTACTGCTCTTGAACGATGAAGCCTGGGCGTTGCCATCCATATACACAGGCGTTGTAGCTAGTGCGTGGTTGTTGAAATGTGGGACAACAACTGGTTGCAAGACGTCTCTGATGTACTGATCACCAGTTAGGTTGCCTTGTATGATGACTAAATCTAGCTTGCAGTAATGAGAGGTACACCCCAAACCATTACTGAGCCTCCACCGTAAGGAACAGTTGGCTGGATGTTCCTTGGGATATAGGCTGTATTTTTGTGTCTCCAAACCCTCATCCGGCTGTCGATTACATGAAGCAGAAACCGGCTCTCGTCTGACTAATGGATCTTGCGCCATGTCCTTCAATTCCAACCACGTCGTGCTAAACACCATGCCAAACGTGATCGCCGATGTCGGTCTGCCAACAATGACTCTCCTTGACTTAAGTCCCGCTGATTTCATACGGTTTCTAACTGTTCTTGTTGACAGCCAGTGTTGTTTGAGAAGGGGACTGTTTGCGAATGGCATCCGTCTAACCAAACGCTTCAATGCCCTGTCGTCATCATCAGATGCTACCTGTGGTCTGCCGGATCTTGCCAAATCTTTCACATTGTTGGTTTGTGTGTGTTTTTTCACCAGTAGGCTGACTACAGTATAGTGGTAGCCCATCTGACGTCCTATAGCTTTGAAGGACATCCCTGTTGTATACATGCCGATTATTTGCCATCTTTGTGCTTCTGATATTCGCCTTCGTACTGACTGAGAATGAATAATATTTTTAAAACACCGGAGTTAAATACCCAAATTCGAAGCGTAAACATACTGGATATTGAGTAATGCGTGAGGCATGGTTCACGTGCATGACTAGTCGATATTAGACATAATGGTCACACCTGTGTGAACGCATCTTTTTAATGGAACATTGTTAAAAAATAGAAAAAAAAGAAATAAAATGAAAATAGAAAGAAAAAAAATGAAAAAAAAGAAAATATTAAAAATGGAAGAAAATGGAAAAAAAAGAAAAAAAGGCGTGAACCCCCCACTTCTCTTTGCGCATGTGCGTAACCTAGGAAACCCCTTTGGTCACCTCCGGTAGCCATTGTACTTGTACTACTGTACACTACTGTACTACTACTATAGTAAGACAAAGGGCGGGAACACCAGCTTCCGGTTGCACAGGCGCGATCCGAGGGAACCCCTTCGATGTCACGTGACCTTCGGTCACTTCCGGTCATATGACTTCCGATCACTTCTGGTCACGTGACTTCCGGTAGATCCACCGCAAATACGACTTGAAAACCTCTTATATACTACTACTGCGGCGGCTGTGGCTTCAAGAAAGATAAAAGAAAAATTAATAACTACGATTACAACGAATTTGATCATCTTGCTTTGTGTTCCTCTCGTCTGCTTACTGTAATATCTAATCAAATGTATACCTTTTTCCGGGAGGCCCTCATAAAGGGTGACGGGAATAGAACTATTGAAATAAATATGAAATTAAATTGTTTGTCAATTATCAAAGGAAACAGTGTGCATATGATTGATCTTGAAATTGTGCAACAAAAGTTTAATACTAAAATTGAAAAAAAATATAATTCATTAAATATGAAATTTATAATTTTCCTAGATAATACCCCAAAAACAATATAAATATCCGTTGACTTTGTTAAATTATTAACTGTTTAATTACGTAAAGGTATTTCCGAGCACATCTGCTACCAACACTTAGATATTAATCAATTTAATTACAATTAATATGGATAAATATGTATTTGAAACAAAGAAGGTATAAATGGGTACGTGATTCGAGTCATGTTACATGTTTATGAGTATTTCACATATGTTCCGTATGTTTTGGATATCTTCAAGGTATATGTTAATTAATAAAATCAGTGATATTCGTTGAACAAAATCTTACAATGTCACACAATGTAATTACAGAGTTGTGATAAAGGGTTTCATTATTTTAATTTTAGAATATGTTACTTCAGAATTGTGTTGCTATGATTGTTTCCCCTTCGTGTGCGTTAATTAAACTGTTATTTTTATTCTCATAAAGCCAATGCATAGTAATGGTACAGAGATAAAACAATAAAATCAAAATAACAACAACTATTTACAAATAAGAGTAATAACAAAATTACCGAACTCCAAAAAATCTTACAAAGGGAAAGTCAAAACTCATAGGTATATAAACACACAAAATCAGTCAACAACCGGAAAAGTGTGAAAACGTAATGAACAATATATATACACACAAAAAAAAGTTAAGTACCCCCATGTTTGTTTTTAAATGACAAATGATACGACAAGTATCACGAGATTACTGACCAGATAATCTGAAGAACGCAATGGTGACCTGTTAGGACATTACATTGGCTGTAAGAAACCACAAACAAATCAAGAAAAATGTTAATTTAATGAATATTTAATCACAATATCACAAGGCCAGTTTTTGCAGTAAAGTATGTCCATTTTAAGTATTGACCTTCAGGGTTCAAAAAGCACGATAAGATTGTCATTTCACTTTCAAAACGTCACTTATGAATCACTTGACGACATCTATTGTTCAAAGTTCAGTACCGGGTGTAACCCCCACGTGCTTGGATGACGGCCTCAACCCTGCGTCTCATCCCTCCATTTAGACGTCGGATGTCCTGTTGTGATAGTTGCTGCCATTCCCGATGCAATGCTGCTTCCAACTGACAGGAGATACCCGAGCCAGTATACGACAGTCTAACATGTCCCAAATATGTGCTATGGGATTCAAATTCGGCCTGATGACTGGCCAAGGAACAGATGTTTTGGTGGTAGGCGGTTACTGCTCTTGAACGATGAAGCCTGGGCGTTGCCATCTATATACACAGGCAATGTACCTAGTGCGTGGTTGTTGAAATGTGGGACAACAACTGGTTGCAAGACGTCTCTGATGTGCTGATCTCCAGTTAGGTTGCCTTGTATGGTGACTAAATCTAGCTTGCAGTAATGAGAGGTACACCCAAAACCATTACTGAGCCTCCACCGTAAGGAACAGTTGGCTGGATGTTCCTTGGGGGATAGGCTGTAATTTTGTGTCTCCAAACCCTCATCCGGCTGTCGATTACATGAAGCAGAAACCGGCTCTCGTCTGACTAATGGATCTTGCGCCATGTCCTTCTGATATTCGCCTTTGTACCATGCTGACTGAGAATGAATAATATTTTTAAAACACCGGACTTAAATACCCAAATTCGAAGCATGAATATACTGAATGTTGAGTAATGCGAGAGAGGCATGGTTCACGTGCATGACTAGTCGATATTAGAAATAATTGTCACACCTGTGTGAGCACATCTTTTTAATGGAACATTGTTCTTGCTATTATCATTATAAATATTAGAATCTAAACTTAGTGTAACTTACTATGTTTTAATATATCAGGGGGTGCTTAACCTTTTTCTTTGTGTATATATACAAACTAGGAGAGATGCTACTAAGAACTAAGAGCCTGGAGGACAAACATCAGTAATATCACTTATGAAATGACAGAGTTTCTTCCATGTTGGTTTTCTTTTACTTGAACTGTTTGCTTGTTATTAGATACAGTGGAATAATTTTCTTTGCTAACTATAAATTGAATAACACTCAAAATTACAGGTACTAACCCACATACATTATATATAATGATGACGACAGAGGTAACTTTAATTAATTCAAATCTAATTGGCTTTTAATGTCTTGACATATTAAGACTTCCCTTCCTTTTTACTACATGATCAGGGTCTAAGGAGGAGAGGTTGTTTTTTGTTTTTTTTTGTTTTGTTTTGGTTTTTGTTTTGTTTTTTGTTTTTTGTTTTTTTTTTCACGAGAGAAACATTTAAGATTGGAAGAATAAAGAAAATAATATTCTACCATTCTGAGCATGTCTACCCATTAGGTTAAATTTTCATAATATGTTTAACCATCAGGATGCATGACAACTTCCGCAATTTCCTTTCGACGATAATTCACGACGGAAATTAACAACTTAAACAACGCGGCAGTAGAAACCTATCACACATACGAAAATAGGTCTATGAACGCTGGATTTACTGTGAGAAAATATGCCTATTTCTATTAAAATTAAGGTTTGGATTCAAAATCTGAATGTTTTAGGAATCTTAATAATAATGTTTGAAACCAAAACACTTTTCTTAATAGAAATAAAATTCAACGGACATGTCACCTGTAGTTTTACTATAATGAATAGGAAGTGGGTCATCTGGGAACATTTCTAAGTTGAAATGCACGAACTTAATATTATAAACCCAGTTCGAAACAATTTATAACTGTTTTCTTTTAGAAGAATGATAATGATATAATATCATTTACCTAATTTAGGCGAGCTACTGTAAATTGTGTGACCATTACTTTTACAAAACATGTAATCAATGATTAACCCAGTTTGTTAAAAATATGTACCTTTGTAAACAATATATAACAACAATTACAATCAGCTTCATTATAATCATAGCAGATTTGGAACCTAAATTAATAAACATTATAAAGCAAAGTAATGACCATAGGGTCATTACACACCTCCCTACTCAATCATTGAATACTCCTGTATTCAAAAAAAATCATACACTCATCTTTTAATTCCATATAAGTTATAGATAACTATTTTTAGCCTATTAATTTTACAATTAGCTTTATCAATTACTTTTATTACTCTGAATTCTTCAAACCAACACATTAATAGCCATGACACAACAGAAATATAGTTGAATGTATCTCATTAATTAAGCTCCTGTTACCATAAACTTTATCTACCACATGTATAAAAATGGACATTATGTATACAAATAAAAATTTACCAACAACTAGAAACAATTGTTCAACTCTAAACTTTCAACAATTAACATTAACTTTCAATAGCAAATTAAATTTTACTATTTCAACCACGTATAGTTAAATTATAGACATTTCATTATACTAATTAGCAAGTAATTAGGGTTTAAAGACACAACAATATCACAGAACGGGACTAAATAATTTACTTCACACTTAGCTACTACATGTGGTAGTACTTGTACTAGTATCAATATACCAACTATTCAACTGTAGTTGCACATATAACATCAATAAAATTCACCCCCAACCATTTTCCTATCTAAATTTACCTAATATACATTTTAAAATTAATATTATACACATTTTTGTATCTAAAGTCCTAAATTAAAGTCCATAAAAGTTCATTATGTTGAAGGTCAGTCGTCATCTAGGCGAAGGGACATACTGGTGCGGTTGATCTGGTGAACCAAGATATCAACGGACTAGTTACGAACTGAGGCGGCTCTTTCCAGCATCTCGACAACTTCTTTATCCTCACGGGAGGTTGTTTTCTTATTGACCACTATTCTAAGAACTCATAATTGTAGTACCTCACTTTACTTCTAATCTTGTTGTCGGGGTGTTGTTCATCGTCCGAGGTGCCAGGTAAGGCCAGGCTGTTATATTTGTCCAACAGGTCGGTCCTGTTGATGGCATTGAACGACACGGTTTTCAGCTCAATGGTTGTTGCGGCAAATTCACATGTTAATTTCCGTTGGTCAGAGCTCATCTTTTTCCATCCATGTGGAGGCCAACTGATGGTGGTGCCTTCTAACTTCAGGACTTCGTCCCTATCCCAGTTTCGACGGGCGGGAGGTACGAGAGGCATAACACCGAATTCGAGAATTTTGCGGGAACGTTGCGGAATAGTAACTATGTTTCTAATAGGTTGTTTTTCTGACAGCGCTTGTTGTTATGTGTATCACTAGAAGATGTGACTTGAGTTGGTCTTGACTGTGAACTAGGTGGGTTACGTTTTAAGTTGGGTTGGTTTTCCCTGTTGCTGGTAGTACAATCTTGAAGTGGTTTTAGAGGTAGAGTTAACGTTGTTACACTGAATATAGGTTTCGGAATAGAGGTAAATAAATCTTGTTCGGTGCGTGTGATGGCTATAATGTGGGGGTTCTCGATGCCTAACAGTCTAGAAGCAACTTTCATTTGTTCTTTTAGATTATTTCCAGTTAGTTTATAAGTTATGGTTGCCTGTAACTGTGGATAGGGTTTAAGGGCAGACATTCGCCTCATCAGGCTACTTGTACTTATGATGTCTTCATATATTGTATTTTTTAGCTCCACTATACATTTATAAGGCTATTGTATTCTACATTTACCTCCCCCGGTACCATGGTTGTCGATCGGAATGTCGGTTCGCTAATCGTCGGGTTCTCTGGGGTATATTCCTCATCAAAGTCTTCCATGATGTCATGTTTCCTGCTTCTGTCGAAACGAGATACCACTGTAGGCTGAAATCCCATGGTGATTCTCCAGTTCCCAAGCCTTCTCTATTTGGTTCACGGTTAATGATGGTCTTCTGGCTGCCTGAGCCCACTTAAGTACGCACCTACTTGCTTCCCGAGCTTCCTCGCTCTCCCAGCGTCTGGGTCGAACTACCCTCCTGTAATCTTCTGGGTTCACTGCAAGGTAAAACCCATTGTTATCACTAAAGAAACCGTTCGGGAGTTTCCTGGTCTCCAGAGGGTGGTGGCACTTTCCATGCTCATTGAGCTCTGCCGGCCTCTTGTACTCAGTATTGTCCTCATAACACAAAGGACACAATACCTGCAAAAACTGGTGTCTTGCTGTGTCATGGGCCTGTAGTTATCTTTGTGTGTCACACACCTCATGGCATTTCCAGCACTTTACTGACATTCTGTAATGTAGAAAGGAGATTCATAGGTAATTATTTCCAAATCTACACCAGATTTCATAGACACTTGTTTTACATCACATGTATTTTTGCTATTTCTCTTTTAATATCAATATAAATTTTCATCTGTATTGTAAAGTCTGTTTGGAAACCATAAACGTTTTCTCATATTCATTAAGATCCATCATATTTTTTTAGATATTGTTATGTGAAATATTAAGTTGTCATTCTTTAACTTTATCCCGGTTAAGCATCTGTACAGTAGAATGTGATGGTATTGTACATTATTTGTTAATGTCTTGATCAATCCACTATAGGAATTAGTAAAAATGCATCTCACACACAACTAATAATAGAATCGCATTTACTTGTTAACTTCAACACACACACAAAAAAAAACAATCATCATCATACATTAGTTCTTGAATTATCTCCCTTGATATAACTAGTAAATATCAGGTTATCTTCTCTTGTCTTTATGTATATTAAAAATATATGTGTGTGTTCCATAAAAGTTTGCAATAAACTATAAAATCTGTTTGATTTTCTTTGTATTCTATAAATAAACTAATTGACAATCTGTGTTTAATGTTCTTTTTATCACGAAGTTCTTTTTCTGTAATGTGAGTATTTACACAAAACTTCTATATAAACAAATAAATAAACATAGACTAGAGGCAATTATCCACCCACGCATTACTTTGGGCTATGGTCTTGGTAAATCTGTTCTTGTATTTTCCCATCTTTAAGTATTCATTCGTTTAAAAGTCTGATCCACAATTGTGTATACTAAACTACAGGATTAGGGGCAACAGGTTCAATTCCGTCTGAACCTAATGAGAAGTCCTATCTGATTCTCCAATAATTCTACCTTGAAGTTACCTAATAAAAACAAAATAACCTTCCAGTTCATCAGATGAAATCAAAACAAATATCTCTGCTCTTGGGTTCATCAGACCCAATACCACGAAAACTAAAATTAATGATAGAGCCGGCCGCCACTCACACATGTGACTAGCGCTACTAATCAAATACCCTAGCTTGTCTCTTAATATCATCTTATAGAGGGTGCATAACCTCTATTAACTAAGCTCTGTTTCCTACAGTAACACTAAAATCAATTTCGACAATTATTTACATCTGAATACACAATACATGGGAATGTACTTAATACTTTTACACAATTACTCCCTCCTACTTTATTCATTATTGGATTTGAACCATTTCGGGAAAAAAAATTCCCGATAGGATAAAAGTCGATCAATATGGCATGCCTTGGGTGTCTGTTTTGGACTTTTCTTAACAAGGTAGAGAAGATCATTAATTTTGTTGGTGATAATGTAAGGGACCTTCCATTTTGGAGACATTTTATGATATACACCGGCCCGTGTGGTTGGGTCATGCAACCATACTGGTAAAAAGTCTTTTCCTAGACTTTGTATCATAGTATCACTTTTGGTATTCTGTTTTTCTCTTTAGGATTTTTCTTGCTATTTCATGTGCCAAATGCATACGAGTTTGCATTTCTTGCCCATATTCATTCACATCTGCTGCTTCCATTATTTCTTTTGGGCTTTCTACAACTACTTGTAAAGGAAGTGTTAACATGTTAGGGATTTGACCAGTACTTGACCGTTTTGAGGACCTGTAGGCAATCATAATTTGGGAAAGGTATTCATCCCATCTATTCTGTTCTTTTGCAATGTACATAGTTAACATTGTAGCAAGGGTACAGTGAAATCTTTCAACATTGCCATTTGACTGGGGCCTAAATCTTGTTGTTCTGGTTTTGTCAATGGATACAAGTTTTCACACTTCTGTAAATATTTTGGACTGAAAATGTTCCCCTTGATCAGAATGTATCTGCATTGGTGTGCCAAAGCGACAAATACATTAATTGACAAAATTCTCTGTTATTGTTTTTGTCCCTTGGTCTTTTAGTGGGTAAGCTTCTATCCATTTTGTGAAACATTCACAAACTCTTAAAATGAATCAATTTCCATTTCTTGTCTTTGGTAATGGGTCAAATATGTCTAAGCATACCCCTTCAAGGAGTGCCGCCACTACATTTTACCAGTGGTGCCTCATTTTTAGATCTTCAAGGCTTGCGTGCAGCACATGATTCACAAGAGTTACAATATTTCGTAACATAATCCTTGATAGATGGCCAATAAAAATGCTGTTTTATTTTCTCTAAGGTTTTATCTATTGCTAGATGGCCTGCTGTAGGTACATCATGATAGAATTTTTAAATTTCCTCTTTCAAGGATTCAGGTACAAGCATTTGCATTTTGTTAGTTATACCATTTTTATCAATCCGTTTTCTATACAGTACCCCATTAATTACTTTTAAACGGGCATATTGATTCCATAAGGTTGTAACAATGGTTTTTCACCAGAGACCTGATTCCAATCTTGTTTATCTAAACCTTTTTTTCAATACACAAGGTATGAAACTTAAGTTCTGATCATTTAACTGTGTCTTCTTTATTTCTGATAGTTCCCATCCTTTTAATATTAATTGATTTTGGACAGGATATTCGGTATTACATGTGCCCTTGACTATGAGTTATGGCCCTTCTCTGACAGAGTTGTGCATTATCCATACTGATAACAGACTCCTCTTTATCTTTAGCTTCAAGCTCAGTATTTTTGTCTTGTTGTCTTGAGCGTGCCTTGCATGGTTTTCTCGACAATGCATCTGCATTACCATGTTGCCTACCTGGGCGATGTGTTATTGTTAAATTATAATTTCCAATCTCTGGAAGCCATCTGGCTATTTGACCACGGGGCATCTTCAAATTCGTTAACCAACTGACTGCTGCGTTATCTGTTCTTAGCAACATTTCCTGCCCATAAAGATAGGAATGTAAATGTTTAAGGGCTGAGACTACTTGCATCAGTGTCCAGTATAAACTTGCAGCCTGGGACTGAGTAAGCGAGTATTGGAGGGGAGATCAATGCTTCTTTTAATCTTTTAAAAGCGATTTCACATTCTTCTGTCTAAATAAACTTAGATGCCTTTTCACATAATTTATGAATAAGGGTAATAACTAAATTACCGAACTCCGAACAATCTTACAAATGGAAAGTCAAAACTCATAGGTATATAAACAGACTAAATCAGTCAACAACCGGAAAACTGTCAAAACCGTAATGACCCTGACTTGGTACAGAAATGGTGGGTTGAATCAGATTTAAAAGCCCCAAACCTCCCCCTTTCAATACGACTCAAAGATTCCGGCTGTCACTATAACAGTATTTATGACAATACTTGAACAAAACAGGTAAAACAGTTGTCAAAGCAGAACCAAGCTCAGTGAAGTAAATGTCAATGACACTTTTACGTCACACATATAAAAAAATATTTTTGACATTTTTGTTGGCACCTTATCTTTATACATTTTCCTTGGAATAGTTATTTGTGCAAAGTTTTTCACATATTTACGATAATATGAACATGATCCTAAAAATCCTCTCATTTGTTTTTGGGTCCTTGTTCTATCACAATCTTGCACAGCCCTGGTTTTCTCAATATCAGTACTAACCCCATTTTCGGAAACAATGTGGTCGAAACATTTAACACTAGTTTGAAAAAACACACATTTGGAAGGTTTCAACTTTAATCATGCATTCGGTCAAGGGTATGTTGCAGTCGTTACATATTTTCCTCAAAGGTGGCCCATGGGACTATTATGTCATCCATATATAATAGATACTCCTCCAACTGTAGTCCTCTTACTACATTCTGGAAAAGTCTTTGAAAGGTACTTGGCGAACCAGAGAGGCCGAAAGGTGTAACAGTAAATTAGTAAAGACCAAGACTGGTTGAAAAGGCTGTCTTTTCTTTATCCAAGTGGTCGATGTTGACCTGCCAGAATCATGAATTTGAGTCCATACTACTGAAGCATTTTGAGTCTGTCAGAGCATCTAAGCAGTCTGATATTAAAGGAAGGGGATATTCATCTTTTACAGTTACATCATTTAACTTATGATAGTCAACATAAAACCTTGTGGACCCATTCTTAATCTTAACAAGAACTACAAGAGAAGACCAGAGACTAGAAGATGGCTCAATTACTCCCATTGTTAACATTTTGTTAACTTCTTCTTTTTCTATTTCCCTTTTCCCAAAATGTAACCTCCTAATAGGTTGTCTGATTGGGAAGGCTGTTCCTGTGTTAATTTTATGCTGAACTAGGTCAGTAAACCCTATATCTGTGGCTGATTTTGAAAAGGTATCTTGATATTTTATCAATAATTCTGTAAACTTGTGTTTCTCAGATTCAGTTAACTTGGTGGAACTTCTTAAATATAGATCTTGTAGATGTTCTGGGATCATGAGGGGTTTATCAGTTTTCTGAGAGACATTAATTCTAGCACACATTTCTTGCTTGATAGGTTCTTGTTCATATAGAGATTCACATGTCCCTATCTTCATGTTTGGGTAAATTGTCACATGTTGGTCCCCACAGTTAAGCTGGAGCTTGGGTATCTATAATTCCTGGTGTAATGATAATTTCACAGGTTTCGAATAAATCCACACTTGGCTCTAATACACCATATCTGCTTAAACATTCAATTTTTAGTATATTTACAGGAATAAAAATTTGTAATTTAGCTGGAATTTGAATGATCTCCCTTGCCTGAACCAAGCATACCATTTCAGCTTCACCCCCTATCCAACAAGGAATTTCCATTATTTCTAAGCAGCGGCAAAGTTTTCTATTATCAATCTTTAATACATACTGCAAAAGGAAATATTGGCCTAGTATTCCCTCTGGAAGGATGTCACATACTAAAACATTGTGTTCAAAAATGTTATCAGAAAAAATAATTTTCATTTGGCCTGTACCATATGTTTTTAAATTTTTGCCATTAGCATCTTTAATTTGACAGTCACTCTTTTGTAGTTTTAGTTCTTTATCTGTACACATCTTCATAAGCACATTATAAGAAATTAAAGTCAATATTGAACCACTGTCCACTAAAAATTGTACAGGTACAGTTTTCATAAAAGCTGTAACATATAATCCATTATCCCATTTCCCTGTTTCAGACCCAATGTGACCTACACGTTCATCCAAATTATAAAAATCATGTTTGTCATGTTCTCCATTAGTTACAGGCCTTTTAACATCCCTGTCCATCAACTTTTGGCCTTCTAAGCCGACGGTCTCCCGTTATTCTGATTATTTGAGATGAGATTATCTCCCCTTGATCCCACATTTCTGTGTAACTGGCCACTTGAATTATTTCGTTGGTAATATTCATTGTTTGATTGTCTATTTCTCTTAGGATAATCTCTTATATAATGGTCTGGAAAATTGCAATGATAACAGGCCTTCACACTTCTAGAATTACTATCGAAGCGCGGTTGTCGGTTGTAATTATAATGGTTTTGGCTTTTTAACAGTAATGAACCTTCCAGGTTAGCGATTTTGTCACTTATCTGATTTAATAAAATGGTGTCACTTTGACTAATCTGAGGTTTTGGGCCTTGATTAAGAGGTGAGGCTTTATAATTTATAGAATACACCGTATACAAATCTTCATCTGAAACATTTCTGTCTGTATTGTCTAAATATTAATCATTAGCAGTCAACTCTCTAACAATATTTGGCTTCTTATTATCGTTAAGCTCAAAAATTGCCTCATGTTTCTCAATTATATCTACGGCAGTTGCAACGGTTTCACATTCTTTGTCTATGCATTTACTTTTCATTTCTAAGGGAATGCTCTTATAAAGTTAATTAAGGGCTAATGCCTCTTGAGATAGTGTATCTAGCTTTCTGTAAGCTTTCTGTGCCATCTGGCGTAAATCATCCCCTAAAGCAGCAATAGATTCCCCTGCTGTCGTTTCCTAGCTTCAAATTTACCGAGCCACTTATTTGTTGTCTTACACTCCCAAACCGTTGGGCTAATTTATCAACAAGTCTGTAATAATCAGCTCTTGCATCTTGGGAAAGTCTCAGGTAAAATATGCGTGCAGGGCCTCTTAAGTTAGCTGATAATCTTAACATTTTATCTTGATTGGTCCAGCGACCAAGCTCGGCACAATTTATAAAATGAGAAAAATATTCCTCCCAGTTACTGTTTCACATATAGTCTATGAGACTTTAAACTTGAGATAGGGTCATTGCTTGGTCTTAAATTCCTTGGTCTATAAGGAGGAGTTTATATGTCCCCCTAATACTATGAGTGTCACTATAAACACTTGTATCATCTGGTACATTGACCTTGTTATTGCTCTACATTTAGTTTCATTTGGATTTCATGGTCTTGAGATTCAGCCATGACTAGAGTAAATTAAATACTATTTTTCTGTAACCTTATTACAATTACAAAAATGTCCTAAGCTTATGGACAAGACAACACTGTATTACTTTTCTTAATTCCAATAATTTCAGGATATGATTCTTCTATCTGTATTCTTCTTTAATTCACAGGAACAATTTTCTCACAAAACTTTGTAGCAAAATCTGTTTGCTTTCACAAAATTAAAAAATGTCTGCGCCAAACAACAAAATTGAACCACCAGGCACCACAACAAATTGAACCACCACAACAATAATTTGTCTGGTTCGATGACTGGCTTGCCATTAGAACTTGACAATGCCACTTCTGACACCAAACTGTAGAAATCCCCCTCACTATTCCACTGCGATATGATTCCTAAAGTTGCACAAAGGTGGCACAGTGACGCTCGAAAGAGTCATTCACTGTAACTCCAACAATTGCAAAGAAAAACCTAGGATGTATTTTCCCACTGATCCGGTTTACACAAAATGGTACAAATAAAGAAAGTCAATTCTGGGTCAGAATATTTTATATATTCATCATATTATGTTATATGGAATTAATCTCAATATTGAATAGAATAGTACAATGATTCACACTACTACAAATAAAATGTAAATACAATTTTTGTATTCATTCCAATAGCACTACTTAGTAATGGCCACTCATATTTTTGTTTAATTTCTAGGAAAAGGGAGGGGAAAGTAACCCAGGGTTAGATTTGTCGCTATGGTGGGGAATAATTGCCTCTCTTAAAAAATGGAACTTTTGACGTCTGCTCTATATCTGTACTATAAAAAATATATTTTCTGTACTGTTATATACTGTATATATCTGTTCTTTCTAATATTCTTTGACTTTACATAAAATCTGTTCTTTTATTTCTATTTGGCGCTTGTCCGTTGTTCTGGTAGTATGCTTCGGAAAGAAGCGAATTATTCACCATTATCGGAATTGCTGCCCTTTTCATAGTTTTTCCCTCAGCCACAGTAGCCAATGAAAATCCCTCTCATTTGCCAAACACAATGGGAAATCGGTGAGCAAGGTGCTCGTATGTCGGATATGATTTTTAGATCTAACCCCGTAGTAAGAACTTGTCATTTACTTAAACATTATTCCTTTATTAAACAAATGTTTTTGGAAGCGGGAATAATAATTATTGCGCCCGACTTTAGCTTAAATTGACGCAATCTATGTCAAACAGCTTGCCAAACAACGCGGCAGTAGAAACTGATCACCCAAATGAAAATAGGTCTATGAACGCTGGATTTACTGTGAGAAAATATGCTTATTTCTATTAAAATTAAGCGTTGGAATCAAAATCTGAATGTTTTAGGAATCATAATAATAATGTTTGAAACCAAAACACTTTTCTTTATAAAAATAGAATTCAACGGTCACGTGACCTGTAGTTTTACTATAATGAATAGGAAGTGGGTCATCGGGGAACATTTTTAAGTTGAAATGCACGAACTTATTGTAATCCCAGTTCGAAACAATTTATAACTGTTTTTCTTTTAGAACAATGATAATGATATAATATCATTTACCTAATTTATTCGAACTACTGTAAATTGTGTGACCATTACTTTTACAAAACATGTAATCAATGTTTACCCCAGTCTTTTAAAATATGTACCTTTGTAAACAATATATAACAATTACAATCAGCTTCATTATAATCATAGCAGTTTTGGATCCTAAATCAATAAACAATATAAAGCAAAGTAATGACCATAGGGTCATTACATTAGTCCCTATTCTAGTTCCTGAAAACCCCCATGGTTAAAAGCAAAAACTACCTTTAAGTCTGAAGCAAACCCTTGACTAAATCAGCAACATTTGACTGAAATTAGATCATTAACATCTGAATACTCTACAATTTATACTGATGGCTCTAATGATGGTGATATGGTAGCATCGGCGGCTGTTTTCGGACAGCAGGTCGATTCTCTTCGATTACCATCTGCCAATACGATCTTTATTGCAGAAGCTAATGCAATACGTCTGGCTTTGAAGTTCGTTGCCTCTTCTGATGAGAGTAAATTCATGATCTCTTCGAATACTCTTCCTTGCATGTTAGCAATTAAAAGTTGACCAAGAAGCCAAGGACACATTGGATAACTCAATATCAAAAATGTTCTATTCAATACACATGTTTTAAGCCTTTAATAATGAAATATATCTTAAAACGCTGGCAAGATAGCTGGGACCAGCAAATTCATAACCTATTACACGAATTGCATACCATAGTTGGAAAGACTCCTTGTTCTTACGGTCAAAAGCCAAAGGAACAAGTAGTCTTGATCAGATGTCGTATAGGACATAGACGATTGACACATAGTTATCTATTAAATAATGAAGAACCACAGGAAGGTTTTCGTGTAATTCCAATTATTCACTGAAACATGTTTTAATTGAATGCGTAGATGTTTCTGATGTTCGTCAGACAT
Source organism: Bathymodiolus brooksi (assembly GCA_963680875.1). Classification (NCBI taxonomy): domain Eukaryota; kingdom Metazoa; phylum Mollusca; class Bivalvia; order Mytilida; family Modiolidae; genus Bathymodiolus; species Bathymodiolus brooksi. The sequence goes on along the minus strand of OY804584.1, from coordinate 57,287,644 downwards.
TCTACAATGTCAACAATTTAACTGATTTATTTACAAATGTCGATACAATTTTAAGCTTTAAAAAATAGATGTATATACTAAATTATAAATGCATAACATTAGTTTTAAATAATTTGTTTTTATTCTTTTAATTTTTCTTTTATTTGTATATATAACACAATTGTTTTATAAACAAATGTTTTATTTCTAAGAGTAGATGTGGAAATTTATTTGTAAAATTTGTTCATGCCATGATACAGCTGAAATACTGCTACAGTTGGTGTTAAACATCAATCATGTGCATCCACTTTTTGCAAATGCTTGAAAATAGTTTCGTGTAGAACGGCTTGTCATGAAAATAACGTCCTGAATATACTAGTATCTGAAATACTATTCGCTGGACGTTAAGCAATAACCAATCCATTCTATGGATATCCTTTGGATACAGGAAAATGGCTTTTATGCGATTCCTCAAATATCCCTCCGTGACAACACAATCACGTTTGTGTTATAATGTATCAATGAACAATAAAAACGTAGATATCAAATTTAATAAGCACGACGCGTCTCCGGAATAACCTTCATCAGGTACGCTCAAATTAGAAAGATTGGAAAGCCAAATAATTTAGGGAGCAATAATACCAAGGGCCATAAATAGGATAGCCAAAAATCGGCTACGGTCGCCTATGTCTGATGGAGGAGAACCTTAGTTTTATTAATAATTACATTATTTAGGAACTACCAACAAAATTATCTATCTACTCTACGAAAAAGCGGAGGAGGGGAGTTAGTCACTGAATAACAGATATTATAATATTAATTGGTTTTTAATTTTCTAATCACCGATATTCATGGGTACACATTATTATATCTATATTATATTAAATAATACAGGCAAACTATATTAAGAGGTCACCTTTGAGACAAGAAAAAAGTGGCCATATAAGACAGGTGACTTCTTAAATGAGGTTAAATTTATATGAAATTTTCAATGACTGGAGAAGACAAAGGTGACCTTTGAATACAAGTGACTGCTCAATGGAGGTGACAGGTTTGGCTGTATATGTTTTAGTTGGCAGAGTCAATAATGACATAATCGTTACCTTGCTGAAGGTGCTCAGTATTTTTGATAGAAGAAATGTATTGTTATGCATGATCAAAACACCGATATATGTATATAAACACAGCTATATTCTTAAATGTGTCTTTTAATTTGCCTCATCATCATTTTTGTTTTCATAAAAGAGTAATGGAATCCCATCCATATATGTCAAACCATGCCAGTAGCAAACACAGAATAACTTCCATTCAAATACAGTCCGTTTAAGTTGGCACGGTGACACTGATTATACCACCATCCTATCTACTCTACGAAAAGGCGGGGGAGGGGAGTTAGTCACTGAATAACAGATATTACCGGAATAATATTTATTGGTTTTTAATTTTGTAATCACCGATATTCATGGAAACACATTATTATATCTATATTATATTTGCAAACTGTATTAAGAGGTCACCTTTGAGACAAGGAAAAAGTGGCCATATAAGACAGGTGACTTCTTAAAAGAGGTTCAATTTATATGAAATTGTCAATGACTGGAGAAGACAAAGATGACCTTTGAATACAGGTGACTGCTCAATGGAGGTGACAGGTTTGGCTGTATATGTTTTAGTTGGCAAAGTCAATAATGACATAATCTTTACCTTGCTGAAGGTGGTCAGTATTTTTGATAGAAGAAATGTATTGTTATTCATGATCAAAACACCAATATATTTATATAAGCACAGCTATAATCTTAAATGTGTCTTCTAATTCCGCCTCATCATCATTTTTGTTTTCATAAAAGAGTACTGGTGTTTCTTCCATGCATACCAAGCCATGACAACAGCATACTCAGTATAAGTTCCATTCAAATACAGTCCGTTTAAGTTGGCATGGTGACACCCACTGTACCACCATCCCCCTTTAAACAAAATAGCACAATGCTCATCCTTATGAGAGTCGTTGTCGTTATCCTTTGTGCTGAACTTTTCACCGTTATGCTCCGCCATACTGTCTCCTATAATAACATAAAAATGGAGTATTATTACTATTATCTTTTGTGGTGAACATTTTTCCGTTATATCCCACCAAACTGTCTCCTATAATAAGATAAAAATGGACTATAACTTATTTTTGGTGGTGAAATTTTCTCCGTTATGCAGCACCATAATGTTTCCTGTAATAAAATGAAAATGGATTATAACTTTTGTGGTGAACTTTTTCCCGTTATGCCATGCCCTACTCTTTCCTGAAATAAAATAAAAAATATTGTCTCGGTCGTGGTTTATAGGCGAGTGGCTTAAATATCATTTTCACGCGAAAATACAGCATATATATTTGTTCAGCTGACGTACCACATTTTACAATACAAATAATTACCTGCAGTTCCGTTGTATCCACTAATGTCAAGGGAGTATTTGAAATCGGGTCCATCAACCTTGAAATGACTGTAATCTGCATACTTAGATTGACCTTCTGTGTCTGTTAATAATACACGCAGTTTGTAACTGTCAGAACCAGTCAATTGTGAGAGATACGAGTTACCTAGAAATACAAAGAAATTAATTTACATTTGTGTTACAGGGTATGAGATAACATATATCAGACTAATATAAGGAATAGTACACGCAGTTTGTAACTGTCAGACCCAGTCAACATTGGGCTGTAGTTTTATTACTCTCAGAGAGCCGTGTAATAATCATCAACCTAGAATTGCTAAAGTTGGTGTTAAGCACCAATCAATCGATCAGCGACCTAGTTTGTGATAGTGCATGGCTTCATGTTACAAATCATGTATGTCACGGTTCTCGGAGTTAAACTATCACGCTTCACGTTCGATTGTTTAGCCGTTTAACTCGGAAAACTGTCGTATAAATATTACATAAATATAGATTATTATATGGCATTTTTCATATTATATGTCATATCAACCCTCGACCCATATTAGTCCTCGGTCCTTCGTCCCTTGGGCTAATATGGGTCGAGGGTTGATATGACATGTAATATGAAAATGACATATCATAGCCTATTTATCATACACAGATTGTGGTCAAAAGCATTCGTACGATTCCAATATTCCCTATATATTTCATATTCTTATATATCAATAAAAACATATTTTAATGTATTTTTACTCTATATTTTCAAAATAATTTCCTATGATAAACATTTTGAGAACACACACGTTAAACACAACTAAATTCATTTTTTTTTTCGAAACAAAATGCAATAATAGTACTTTTGCTGACAGATTATTTAAGTCTGTGTTCTGTGTTTAAATCATGACGATTTGGAAAAAAAAATGCCTTAAAAAGTTATTTCAAAATTATTAGTATAAACGACATATCTTTCTGCTTTTGTTGATAAAATCATTATCGAAATCGGAGATGAATTGACTTCAAGATAATATTTTAAATAACTAGTTTTATATGAAATATATAGGAAACATCGGAAGTGTCCGAATACTTTAGACCACTGTCTGTACTTTAATACGTATTTGTGAGAGCTGGTCATTTTCAGAAACCATAGCTTGATATGGGATATGATGTAATAATGTCATATTATGTATAAATGGATGCGAAGTAATTCTTCATTAATTTCAGATCATACTCAGTTTTCGTACTTGTGTTTCTGTTTTTCTTTTGGTTTATGAAGCCAGCAGTGTCATCATTCATTGCATAACGAGCATTTTCCATGTTTTCTCCGTTATCCATTTTGACAGTAGCAGACGACGGAAGTAAACAAAGAAATATTAATAACGAAAACTGATCGGAAAAATAAAACGTGAATTCCAAGGGAAGCAAAATTTCAACAACTAAAAAGACATTATAATTGTGAAAAACTAAATACTCTATCTCATTCAAAATATCCGGCTGCCATTTAGATGTAGTACGGTACTCATCATTACACCCCCCTCCCCATGTAATACGGATCAGGTTACTACACCCCTGGGAGATATGCAAAATTAACCATATCTTGAGTAAGTATATGATAAACAACCATATTATATAAGTGCATGTACATTTGTGAATATTGAATTATAGTTGTTGTGCATATTGTTGTGTTGGCGAGTTATATCGGTCACATGCTACTCTGTTTACATGATATTTGCTTACATGTTATGTTGTTTCCATATTGTGTTTACATATTATTTTGCTTACATATTATTTTGTTTACATAGTAATTTGTTTACATGTGTTTTTTTCGTGTTTCTATGTTTATATATTATTTTATTTACATTGTTTTGTTCGTGTTTCTATGTTTACATATTATTTTGTTTACATTGTAATTTCTTTACATGTATTTTTGTCGTGTTTCTATGTTAACATAGTATTTTGTTTACATTTTTCATGTTTCTATCGTTACATATTATTTTGTTTACATTGTAATTTCTTCATATGTTTTTTTCGTGTTTCTATGTTTACATATTATTTTGCTTACATTGTAATTTCTTTCGTGTTTCTATGTTTACATATTATTTTGCTTACATTGTAATTTCTTTACATGTTTTTTTCGTGTTTCTATGTTTACATATTATTTTGCTTACATTGTAATTTCTTTACATGTTTTTTTTGTGTTTCTATGTTTATATATTATTTTGTTTACATTGTAATTCCTGTACATGTTTTTTTATGTTTCTATTTTAACATGTTCTTTTGCTTGCATATTAATTTGTTTACATGCTATTTTGTTTGCACGTAACTTAGCTTACATGCTACGTTGCTTGCATATTATTTTTTTTGGATTATGGTGGAAGGAATAAAACTTAGTTCAGAAAGCCCAAATCAAGTTTCATCTAAATTGTTTATTATAACATAAACGTACCGAGCCAGAACTCACGTCCAAGACATCCAAATCCTTTTTCATATGTTAACCAGTCACTATAAAAATCTACCGATCCATCATATCTTTGTTGGAAGACCTGCAAGAACAAGGTAGTACATAGGAGATACGCAATCAAATTAAAATATTTTTCTATTTGTTAATGGAAAGAAAGTTTGAAAAGTCATGGTCAAAAATACCAACTAAGCGAAATAACAATTACTTGCTTGACTCATTACCTTCAGCGATCTTTTTCTTCTTTTTTCTTGCAAAAATATCTATCATAAAAATGATAAAGTTAAAATACTGCAAAAGAATAAAAGGTGTTAACAGAGTCAGTTAAAGATCATGAGGCAATTAGTAATGGACAACCAAGAAGCTCATATGACATTGGGTAGGAGAAACAGAACGGAGACGCACAAAATAATCACACACAACACAGAATACCAAAAAGATGAGCAACACTGTTCCCAGCAAAATCAAGGCGTGTGAACCCATATGTTCGCAACAGATCAATAGTTCTGGATGATTATAAGACACACACAGTATAATAAACGTGTTCTTGCTGGAATATTGCTCCATACTGCTAAACAACAATCAATCAATCATTAATACCTTACCGTCCATCCCTCATTGTTTGTTGACCAATCACAATACACATCAAATCCAATTCCTCCAATGGGATATATTCGATAAACTCCGGATTGCTTTTCCACTATGTCATCACAGTCTACTGGTTTGTAATGTTCTCCGGTGGCAACTAGATGAAAGAAACAAAATGTCAAATGTTATTTAATTCATTATACTGTTATCAAATGATTTTTGTTTATACTAAATGTCTTAAGATATTATGTTTATACCAAAGTGTGGAAAATTGCTTTGAAATCGATTTGCAAACATTTTATACCAAATTAACATGGCTGAATGATATCACAAAAACTAATTACTGTATTTATTGATAATTGCTTAGTATCCAGCGAAGTATGTCAGTTATATTCAGGAAAGAACAAATTCAACAATTTATAACAACGAGATAGAAAAGAGGGAGATGTGAGCCAACAAGGGCAACCACTTTTGATTTCCGCTGGTTTTGAGATTTGGATAGGAACGAAATTAAATATAATGTTTTGTAATAGCTACAATGCGCCTACTCTTTCTTAGAAATCTACAAAAGAGGTTTTTACGTACAGGGAGCTTGACAATTCTCAATCACGTTACTTAATATAGTCCACGGTTAGACTTTCCGTATCATAATCTAACAACCTTCCCCACTCTATCGAGATGACTCGCTCTATCCGACACCTAGGGACGCGCTTACTGAGCAACTATGCTGGGTTCAGGCATGTAAATCTTCACCAGTACCCAGTCTCAAGTGACAGCCGGAAACTTTGAGACGTAATGAAAGGGGGAGGTTTGGCGCTTTAAAATCTGATTCAACCCACCATTTCTTTAGAAATGCCTCTACCAAGTCAGGGTCATTACGGTTTTCACAGATTTCCGGTTGTTGACTGATTTTGTCTCTTTATATACCTATGAGTTTTGACTTTCCATTTGTAAGATTGATCGGAGTTCGGTAAGTTTGTTATTACCCTTATTTTGCTATATGTACGTTTGTACATTTTTCTACTATGACGTCTTTCATTAGCTATTTAAACAATGATGTGATAAAATTGCTGGTATTGTAATCTTTAAAGTTTTTTTCCTATGGGATACATTTAATTTGAACTATTTTCGATTTTCTACAACTTTATGTTAGTTAATGTAAAGTTATGTCTTAATAATATTTGTTACAAACAATACAAAATGGAGTTTAAAAAAAGTTTGAAGGTACCAAATGGGTAATCAGAAATATGAAACAAAGGAAAGACATGCCTTCATTCCTGAGGGATTTATAGAGCATCTTGATACATGTATGCAAAGTATTGCTTCAATGAATTATTTCGTAAATGTTTTATTAGGAAAAAATAAAGATAGCAAGGGTTAATCAGAAGCCGTAATTGGAAGGCAGACAATACAATGACTTTGTTTTAAAATAGGCAACACACAATAGTGGACAACATATTACATAGAATACCAAAGATCAAAACCCCAATAAAAACAGGTGATCAATCATGAATGAGGGAAGGACATGATGATGATTACAACAAACGGAACATATCACGTGAATAGTTATGACACGTACATTCCGGCAAATCAAGTCATTGTGAAATTTTCGAAGTGATTTTTTGGAAGCTTAATTGATCATGATAAGGACCACATTCTCTGACAATATCGTTGGCAAGGATTATCATGTTTTGCTATTATAGAGTCCATTTTGTATCCCGGTTGTGAAAGATTACAATATATTGTCCTCACGGAGATCATGTAGAACCCAGCATGTCGTGGAATACAACACTTGGTTACATGGGAATTCATCTGGTATCCAGGTTGCCATAGTTTATAATAATTGCTATCATGGAGGTCATTATTTACCCAGGGTAGTTGTCATTAATAATAATTGTTTGTTCTCATTAAATTAGTTTAATCCCTCCATTTTTTTAAGTGACCAAGCTAAGAAAGTGAGCTGTGTGTTAGGGTCGTCGATTTTACTTCTTTCTACGATTTTTTTATTGGATTTGAAAACTGTTTCGACAGGGTGGTATTTTTTTCCATATAATACTGTATTGTGTATTTTGATTGCCATGGGTTACAATAATTGGTTCTCAGGTAGAACATTTTGTGTCCGTCCAGGTTGTCCATTTTGAATCCAAGCTGTCAGAGTTCACAATAATAGGTCCTCATGTAGTTCAATATGGTATAAAGTTTGTCATGGATTACAATAAACGTAGTAACAATAATAGCGAGCATCGCAAGATGCGAGCTAAACAGCAACATGTGTGTAAGGAGATGAATCAATATATACGATCAATACCAACCGGAAGTGGTTTCTAAGTTTCAGCATAGAATGAACAATCGGAGTGAATTACCGGAAATAGTCTATTAATTTGAATAAAAAATAACTATCCAGTTTAAAAATGACAAAACAAAAATAGAAAGGAACCCGTACAGCTTTTTTACACGAAACGATTAATTTATTTGAAAAATGGACAATCGTTGGACCTTCTTATTTGGCCCCTAAACAAAGTCATCACAGATATATCTCGGCCCTAAAATAAAGTCGTCCCCGATATATATCGGCCCTAAAAAAGTCGTCCCCGATATATCTCGGTCCAAAAAATCGAAATGGAGAACAAATAAAAAATTAATCAAGAATAATGAAGAAAAAAACCCAAAACTACTATTTGTACATGTACATGCATATGCGTAGATGCGATGCTCGCTTGTAGGCTGTGCCTAATCCATATTAGAAAAAAACCGAATGGACAATCCAGAGACACAGGTTACAATGGTTTGGTTTTATGGTGCTTAAAACCACTTTCAACAATATTTCAGTTATATTGTGGCGGTCAATTTTATAGAGAAAACCGCAGAAAACCACCGAACTGTTGGGTTACAATGGTAATTCATTTTGTATCCATTTTGTCATGGATTATAACTTGGTCCTACAATGTTTTATGTGTTATATCTGTTTAACATTCGTATATAACTTCATTATTTGGTGCAACAGGAACACCATCTCTTATATGTGTACATAAATACTGTACATCACTAGAGAAGTTATTGTTTGTCGTTTTTCTTCTGGTCATTGCATTGTATGTCTTTCCTTTGTTTCATATTTCTGATTACCCATTTGGTACCTTCAAACTTTTTTTAAACTCCATTTTGTATTGTTTGTAACAAATATTATTAAGACATAACTTTACATTAACTAACATAAAGTTGTAGAAAATCGAAAATAGTTCAAATTAAATGTATCCCATAGGAAAAAAACTTTAAAGATTACTTGAAAATGCATAGATTGTATTAAGTTTGTGTGATATTTGACCCCAAACAAAAAGACTATTTAATTACTAGAAGAACATTCAAACATAACATTCCAAGATCCAAGATGGCTGCAGGCGGCAAATGGACTTCCGGTCATGTGATATCCAGTTTGACATCTATACTTAATACCACGACCTACATTCCTATATAAACCAAATTTCTCAATTATCTCTGCATTTGGAACACACGGTGCTTCTGGACAATCTAAAATAGATTTGTTTTGATATATGAAATATTGAGGAGGACGGTTAGTGGTATTTCTGTTTTAATTCCAGTTATTATGCATTATAATGCTTCAAATAAATTTTGTAAAATTTAATCGAGGTATCGATGTTTGTTCTTTTTCATTTATTTGAACTTCAATTTAGCACAACCGCATCGCTGACGTAATGGTTAGCGTATAGTTTTTCACGCTGCGATCTAGCTGAAATATTGCAACAGTTGGCGTTAAACACCAATCAATAAATTTATCTACCCCCCCCCCCCCCCCGACCGGGTCACACCAAAGATTGTGACATTTGTATTTGTTGTTCCTCCGCTAAGCACGCAGCAATAAGGAGAAAGCGCAAACACTGGTTGGCTCGGAATCAGGACGATGTTTCCGATGGGAATTACCTGTCTTTCCGCGGACTGTTGTTTCATTGAACTAACACTATTCAAATCCAAATTGGCATATTGGTCTAGTACAAAGGCGCTAGACAATAATTACTCCCTCATTTGTTGTACGTGTACGCATAGGTCCATATCATTACCATTTAAAAGTAAAATTGTGATTGAAAATTAAAAAACGGTGAAAGGTGTTTTATGGACCTTTCTTTGTATATTGTTCCCCTTTCCTTTGTTGTACGTGTACATGTAATGTCCATATCATTACCTTTAAAAGTAAATTTGTAATTCAACATAAAAAATGTGAAAGGCACAATAAGAAGAGTTTGAAGATACAAAAGGTATTTAGAATTCGTATATCGAAGAAGAACAAAGAATAGAAAGGCCAAAAGAAAAAGGACAAAAGGACAAACAACACACCCCAAGACCAACGATCGAGTAAAACGAACCGGAGGTGAACTCAGGTGCTCTGGAAGTGTAAGCAGTTCCTGCTCCACTAGTGACACCTGTCGTGTTAATCTAGTTACAAACCCGGTGATAAGTCATGAATGAGGAAAGGCCAGGGAAGTGTTTACGACAAGTGGAACATATCCGTGTTCACTTGTTACACAGATATTCCTTAAAGGTCAACCAAGTCATGGTGACCACCTTAAAACGTCCGAAGTGATGACTTCAACTTAACCATGATGAACCCTTGGTTCATTAGCTTCCTTGTTAGCAACAATCCTAGGCCTCTATCAAGGAAATCCTGATAGGAACCACAAGCTCTTAAATATTGTATCAACTGAGAGATATATACTACACATACAGGTACTGCTGGAATGTTGCTACATATAAATGGAAAGTTCATGATGGACAAATTGAAATCATCTCTTTTGTCATAAATTTCGTCTTTAACAGCCCCTCACTGTGAATTTCGAGGTGTAGATCGAGGTATGAAGCAGACCTATCTGTATCTGTGGTATCCTTTATTTCAAGCTCAATAGGATAGATGCGATCAACGAAATCGCCAAACCTAGAGTTATGTAGTGAAAGAACATCATCAATATAGCAGAACGTGAAATTAAAGGATCGGGCTAGCTTCGTTTTGTTTTTCTTGAGAAGCCCCTGTTTTCTCCACCAACAAATCTGATATGACCTATTATTGAAAGTGGCTTTAAACACCATAATTCCTCAATGAAACTTTGTATTACAGTAAAATCTGCCTAAACTAAACCGTGAACAAAACAGAGTCCTGTATAATCCAAACTTTTAATGAAGTCCCAATGTAGGAAATATGCTTAAACCAAACACATGTCTATTCCAAACACAAATGTTGGTCCCAATGAAGTTCGAAATGTACATGTATTGTGATCGGGATTATATTGGGGAATCACAGACACCTTTGTTGTCAAATTTTGATTTTCACAAATTTGCCACAAAAATATCGTAAAATATAGAAGATACAATACTTACACTTCAATATACACTGAAAGGTTCCATCCGATGCTTTATTTTTACACATATATCCGCCTGTGCAGTCATGTCCAGCACATGACCCCGCTAGAGCCTGAAACAAAACAATATCAAACGAAAAATAAACGGTTACAGTTAGGGTGTTTAACGTCATTTTCAACAATATTTCAGTTATATCGTGGCGCTCAGTTTTATTGGTGGAGGAAACAGGAGCACCTGGTGAAAACCACCGACCTGTCGCAAGTCGCTGACAAACTTTATCACATAATGCTGTATCGAGTACATCACGTCATGAGAGGGATTCTAACTCACCACTTGAGTGATATGATAAGTGATAACATTAAGGAGTGAGTGAACTATTATTGCTAAACATCAAATGAGCAATTTTTCGGCTATATCATGGCGAGAAGAAAGTACATTTTATGTGATGATGTCCGCTTTGCACTAAACCAACACGCTGAGTTGAACTTTTATAGAGCTAGCTCACTGAACCAACAGTTGTCGAGTAGACATGTCCTTCAACTCAGACACATTAATTGGTCAATGGTAACCATTACAACGCCAATGCGTTGTTTAATTGGATCTATATGTGTTGAAGTACAACAGATAAATAAAGGAAACACTACAATATCAAACATATGCTAAAGAACAAGTGTGATGAAGGAAAATGACAAGGGTGCATATGTTGTCATACAACAATTAGAAAAAGGAACAACTATACGAAAGATATGTTGGTGCACAAAAATTAGATGAAAGAGCAGCAAGAATATTATGAGTAATTGACAACAGTTAGATAAAGGAGCAACTATAAAAAGATATATATGTTCGTGTACAAGAATTTAGATAAAGGAGAAACTAGACAATTATGCATATGTCGATGAACAACAGGTAAATAAAGGAAAAACTACTAAATGATACATATTTTGACGTAAAACAATCAGATATTGGAACAACTATAAAAAATATGTTCATGTACAGGAATTTAGATAAAGAAGAAACTAGAATAGTATGCATATGTTCATGAACAACAGTTAGATAAAGGAAAAACTACAATAGGATAGATATATTGGCGGGATAAAGGAAAAATAACAACAGTTTATATCAAGAACTGAGAGATGAAACCATGTGTTATTCATATAAGTGTATGGACGCCTTAACACGTAAGACGCTAATTATGTTAAGCCTATGGACAGAAGTCACTGACCTGAACCATTCGGCCACACAGCTGCTTACTTTAAAATGAGACATATGTGGACAAACAACAATTGGAGGTTATGGTTATAGTGTTTAACGCCACTTTAAACAATATTTCAGTTATATCGTGGAGGTTAGACTTAATGGTGGAGGAAACCGGAGTACTTGGAGAAAACCACAGACCTGCCGCAAGCCACTGACAAACTTTATCACATAATGTTGTATTGAGTACACCTCGCCTGAGCGGGATTCGAACTCGCAATGTTAGAGGTGATATGCGCTGATTGCATAGCTAGATGTAAAACCAACAATTGGATAAAGGAAGCACGTAAATGAAATTCATATGAAAACAATAAATTGTAATCAAGTAAAATGTTAATGTTTATTACCTGTGGCCATTCTAAAATTTCACTAAACATACATCCTCCTTCTTCTACTAAATTATATTGAAAGTCATTCCCGCCATTTAAGTCACACAGTTGCCATGGATTTCTGAAATTTATTGATGTACACTTTGCCAGTTTCAAACATTTTCTTACACACTTCAGGAAATTAGTTTTCTCTATTCGACGTAGAACGTAACCAACGTTACATTTTCCGAAAGTAATAGATCCTAGTTCATGGAGATTTGGATTATTGCAATAACTAGCGTTATTTTCACAAAAGGTTAATAATGAGGATATCGTAAATCCGACACATATTAAAATGATCACTGTAGTTTGAATATAACCCATTCTCTAACCGTTGACTGAAGCAACTTTAAAACATATACTGCAAGCAACATCATTTTTATAACCAGAATTTCAATGTTAAGCTCTACTGATCCTTCCATTTTCTTGAAACCTTAATGATTTATACATTCGGCATAATTATATACTGAATGGACTTGTTTTTCCTATTAATTAAACATTACGAATATCGATTTTTATTTTGACATATGAAAAATAAATTAACTTTTCAATAGGTAAAATTACACAACAATTTTATGCGCTTTTAACTCTAAAGTGATCCAGTTCCTACTAAGACGTAAATATCAAATTAAATGTTCTGAAATATCCCTTCATCGTGTACGAAACAATATTAGAAAGCCTAACAATCTTTGGAAGCAAGAAAACCATAGAACCCTAAACAGGATAGACAAAAATGACTAAGATCACCTATGGCTGAGGGAGAACCTTAGTTTTTGGAACTGGAAATTGCGATAGCAAATATATTTAATAAACAATGTCAATGTCGAAACAGTGACTATTGGGCGCTGATACCCTCGGGGACTAATAGTCCACCAGCAGAGGTATGGATCTAGTGATAGAAACAAAAAACGTAGATATCAAATTTAGTACGCAGGACGCTTTTCTAGAATAACCCTTGTCAGGTACACCCAAAGCCGAAATATGAATAATGATTTTTTTCTTTTATTAACACTAATATCAATACCCAAAGGCATAAAAAACCTCAGACGTTTTGGTTTCTCCTGTTCAGACCCTTTGGCTTAGGGGTCCGTCGTGGTCATGATAGTAAGGTAGTTGGATTTGCAACTACCTGTGCAATCAGTGCCTGCCACCACAAAAGTTGTGAGTGTGAGCCTCATTCATGCGAGGTGTACTCGATACAAATTTAAAAATACAAAAGTTTGTCAGTGACTTACGGCAGGTCAGTAGTTTTATCCGGGTACTCGGGTTTCCTCCACCAATAAAACTGACCGCCACGATATTACTGAAATAGTGTTGAATGTGGCATTAAACACCATAATCTAGAAAAATCAAGATTATATCACAATTACCCGTGTGTCAATATTTAAATAAATGTTTTACCTATTAAATATAGATTTACTGTGTTGACTAAGCACAATTTAACGTTTCCCGCGTGAATCATCGAATGACGTGTTTTGCAATATCATGTTTATAAATTATTTAAAATTTCAGCAAAAGATATGGATGAGAGTCATTTCAATTTTAGATAATTAACGTATGGTTTTACTGCTTAGAGTATGTTCTAAATATTTCAGTACGTTTCTAAGGACTAATCGATTTTTTAACAGACTTTTAAAATGCATTGTGTGTAACCCATGGCTGATTTCGCTTTGATTACTCCCACGATATAACTGAAATCTTGTTGAAAGTGGCATTAAACACCATAACCCATAACCATAGCTCTGATTACTCTCTACTCATCACGCGTGGGTCAACTTTCATAGAAATCCTCGTTTCGCTGCAAAAGAAGGCTATTAATATTGTGAATATCCTGTGTGCTACAGACGATGACATAAAGAGGACAGCTATTACGAAGTGAACAGTGAAACCCTGGTTACCCCGTGGTCACGTACATATCTTAGTGATCGGATGCTCTCACCACGTCAGTGGTGTTATGCTTGTGAGTGTGGTAGATCGTTGGTCCGAGCCCCGATCGAGTCAAACCAAGACTATGAAATTGGTATTTGTTGCTTCTCCGCCAAGCACGCAATATTAAGGAGAAAGAGCAAAGACTGGTTGGTTCTGAATCAGATTGATGTGTCTCAGTGGAGCTACATGTCACACCGCGGACTGTTGCTTCACTGAGCTAGCACTATAAAAACCCAACTCAGCGTGTTTGTCTAGAACAAAGCGGACCTCATCATCATCTCATTGAAAATTAACTTGTTGTCGCCATGATATAGATAAGAAATTGCTGAATTGGGGTTCAGCAACAATCATTCACTCACTCTATATTATATGTTATTCAGGTATCAGATATGGTATATAATGTGACATTCCCGGCTTATGATATATATTCCCTGAGGCGCACAAGGTCACATAATATACCCTGTCTGATAGCTGAATAACAGATATATTACGGATTTAACCATTTTGTTAAATACAGAACCCAACTGTCGCATAAAAAAGTCATCCATGGCATGGATTGTTTTTAATTGTTTTTTTTCTGTTTTGTTTGTTTGTTTTTATTTTCTTTTTTGTTTTATTTTACCACTTACATAGTCCTAATTCATATGTAAAAATATTAAGAATACTAAATATTTTGCGCCTTTTATTTTCATTTTCTTTTCTAAATGTCCCTTTCCGTACTTATGACGTTCTTTCTACGATGACGTCAAAATATGCGTCACGTTATATTTCATGTATGAGGTGTCTCATGAAGGAAACGGGTTTGCAATAATTTAAATGTTAACAACGTCTAACAAAAATTGGTGTTGTTCCGTTACTTCGAAAGTGTTCAAGCGGAACGTTTAACACACCTTAGCTTGTTTATTGCACATGATGTTCAAGTTTGTTATCCTACAGCCGTAGAACATAACTCAGGATTAGGAGTTTGCTGAATCGGTGTTTTGTGACGGAATTAACTGTAGTAATATATTTTTGTTCATACAGCCGTTTTGAGTGTAAGCACAACAAATAATTGGGTAAATATACATTTATTATTCAATATTAAGCTATTGACTCAGTGAAGCGTGAATATTTTTGTCGGCCATGTTGTTATTCTATTGTTTTTTGGAAGGCAGAAATGTATACCCTGTTTGGTTTCCGAATATATGCTGACATTCATGGTTGAACAACCAATGAAAATGTGTGTAACAAACTAAATCCGTAAGATAGAACTATATACTGTATTTATTAAACAAATCGAGTTGTCCTTTCATTGGTTTTCTTCATGGTCATTGATTTCACTGGTCTGTGACTATTTTCTTGGCTTTAATTTGCTTAATTATAGGTAATCTTGTCAAGATGTCGTATTGGTCGTGGTACATTTATACACAATTTATTTAATAAACAATGAGGAACTATCGGAATGTGTAATTCTAATTATTCATTGGCACATATATAAATCGACAGCGAGATAGACCGACGCCCGATTTTTATGTTTTCCCTTTTTCATCATAAACCTGATTTTAATTGTTTTTTGTTTCTTTCTCAAACCTCCTTGAAATATTGTTGAAAGAGGCGCTAAACACCATAAACCAAACGAACCATCAATATTTAAGCAGGTTATATGATATAACCTGGGTTAGGACAGTTTACGCTTAATAAATCTCGAAGCGGTTTATGAAAGGCGTAAACTGTTTCTGTTTAAAAATTTTCAATATTCCTTATAATTCATTTTTTACACCAAATTTTAATGATTCCTCGATTTTAATTACCATTATTTCAGGAGCCTATTTGAATTTGTTTGTGACGAATGAATGCGTTGGCGACGTCACAATACCAACCTAGGTTATCATGTATAACCAATTTTGCTCCAGTCAGATATGCCAATCAGATTGCAGTATTCGGATAAATTATTGATAAATATATCGACAGAGGTTGGTTTCACACACGTTCTCAATATACAATGTATGGCTTTATCTTTTAAATGTTTCTTTTATTTGTATATATAATCTGATTGCTTTATAGACAAGTATGTTTAATGTTTTATTGCTAAGGGTCTTGTAGGTGTCTAAGTTAATAAGAAAAATGTGTTCACGCCAGGATATAGCTGAACTATTCCTAAAGTTGGCGTTCAACACCAATCAATTAATCAATCTTTGGTTTCATGAACAAATATTATGAATATGTACTTAGTGTTAATCAATTCCAGCAGTCTTCCGTTTCATGGCTATCAACTTTATGGTCAATGACAATGCCAGTCTTTCATTTCATTAATAATATAAGCGTAGCGCTAATTTATACCAGCAGTCTTCCATTTCATGTATGGATTTAAATGTAGTTTTAATTAATACAACAAGTTTTCCGTTTCATGGTTATCAACTAATACCATTCTTTGATTTCATGAATAATTAATATAAGCGTAATGCTAATTGATGCCGCCGTTTTTTTAATTTCATAGGTGAATAATAAAATGCAATGTTTATTTTCCAAACCACCATTAATTTCACATAGCTCTGTTACTGCAAAATCTTACCAATGACCAATCTTACCAAATAAACATTAGAGAATACCGAAGGGGCAATCAAAACAAAGGACTATCCAGAGAAACTGGCAACATACGATACACAACACAAAGAAAAACAACAAAAACACAACACAATATATGTAGGACATCACTATACGCAAACAACAAACTAATTTTGTTATATTTCTTCATCCACTTTCCTTCAACTTATGGAAGCCCTAGGGTGTTATTTTCCATCTGTGGACGAGATTTAAAGTTTATTTGTTAGTAGCTGCCTTGAACTCTGTTATATACTATACGATATATTTCTCATCATACCTATATAATGTTGTTATGTGTATCCCCTATATACCCGCATTGTGGCGTATTTTCAGAACAAAATCTGGAATGTTGGCTAAGCCTTATATTCGTCTTTCATTCAAATGTAATAATAAATTATTTCTTGCATGTTTTTGATCAACTTATTGCAATAAGAAGGGATACTTAGGATCGTAAACATAGCTTATCCCCGCTACTTCTGTACCAAGCTATAAGAGTTATTGGTCATATATATGTGTGCTTAGAGGTATCGACTTTCCTCCTGTTTCTACTATTTTCTGAAGGGATTGTGGAAATGTTCTCATAGTGTGGTATTTGGTTTTTTTTTGGTTTTTTTTTTTTGTATTATCTTCCCTTCATTTTATTATTTTTACAACTGGGAAACATAAACCTCATATACTGTATGCGGGAAGATGACGATATTACTGCTAAAAATGGGAAATTTACAATTGAAAAACTATCATCACCACGATTGAAACAGAAATGAATTAATATATTCCCATAGTGGTTGCCATTTGTTATCTCTAATGAACAGAAAAGAAATATTTTCATGTATAGAAGATGTTGTTACATACTTACTATATACAAATCAACACCGATCTTTAAAAAAAGCAATAACAGAAAAACAAAAACACAATGTTGGCTTTAAACCATTCAACGATTTTAATTGTCAAATGCATACCAACGCGGAAAAGGCAAATTCACTTATCAATCACGTACATTTTTGGATTGAAATGTTTAAAAAAGATTTTGTTACCTTGCCTTTAAAATTGTCTCCACAAATCAGATATCAAAGTACTATCTATATTCCATGGCTGTGGTCTTCTTGGTTATCTGATTGCAAATATGTGTGTGTTTATGTGGAAAACAAACGTTAGAGAACACTGAAGGGGCAATAACAAAATGGACAATCCATAGAAACTGGCTACATAGTGTACACAAGACACATGATGAAGACAGCAAATAAACACAAATAAGATAAATAACACATGGGGCCTCCAACAAACACGATGGGTATCCTATTAAGTTGTTTTTTTGTCCATTTATATATACATAAAAAAAAGAGATTAGAGAACAGAAAACAGTAATTGCTTGTCTAAGGAAGAAAATTTCATTTTCAAAACATAGTCGACTTGCAGTTCAAGACCTTGATCAGTTTCTGGAGCTTCCTAGAGTCCTTTGCAATGCAGATGGTTTACCTGAGAAGGGACAGAAGTCTACAGCAGCTACAGTTTCCAAAGATCTCTATACTGAAGCATCCCTTTCGAAATTACCTGAGTCCATCCAATCTATAAAAACCTGTTTTATTATTGATGGAATGTTTATCATTAATACTAGTCCCCTTCCCACAAATAAAACATTTCAGGTAACACTGTCGTCAAAGAGCTCCGATCGAAAATGTTTGGTCAACATTCGGGATATTTTAAAGCGGTATTTTTAAAGCAGACACGGATAATTATCGTAAGTATTTATAAATATACTGTGTATATAACGTTTTGAATTATGATGCCTTATGATTGTTATTATTATTAATTTCATTTTTTGTCCAAATATCATTTATTTTTGCAGTGTAAAATTAGATTTTTCTACAAGCTATAAGGAATCCGGCTTCAAAATCATTACAATCAACTGAAATATCGCTATATCTTGCATTTACGAATGAATTAAATGTTGCCCAAAAAGAAAAAAAATATTGATGAATGATTGATTTTACTTAAAAATACTATTTTGTTGATGAAAAGTCAATTAGCAACTAGTTATACACTAAAACAAGATGTCAACAGAAGTTTTTGAAATTCGGCTTGGTCAAAATGTAAACATGTATACAAACCGGTTGGGTCATTTATAAATAACTGGGTTTGTCGGTATGTAAATATCACTGATCTTATTATTATTGAGCATTATATTGCAATTTAACAATAGCTATGATCAGGAAATATCTCAAAGGCGATAAATACTGATCCATAATATGAATATTCGCCATGGCTGCTAATTTCAGCTACTTTGAACAATAAAAAAAATCGTTATTTCTATGTTAGATTGCTACTGTCGCGAACACTTGATTTTTTAATGCTTTTTGTGGCACTGACATCACGATTGGTGCTCAATACGCTACATTCACTTTAAGTAGTTGTCCAGGCGCATCAATTGAGTAGTGGGAGACACAGGCACTTGTTTCACGGTACCCCTTGTTTCATTCAGAAAATATATGCCCCCTCTTCCATACTTCAAGGTAAACATCTGCCCTTTGCTCCTTCCCCACTTTGCCTCAATATTTTTCGCTTATTTGTGATCCTTTCGCTGACCCAATTATATCGTTACACTCCCGATATATTTCTCTATTCGACTGCCACATTTAAATATAAATACCGGGCCCCCCTCAGACGAATTGGACAAGAATATTCAGCGAAAGTCGCATTTTCTATTTTTCAGTGACTGAAACGGATACAACCACTTCCGGTTTGCGCTGCATTTTTCATATGCATTAGGAATTCTCTAGACCGGCCATGTGTAACAATGTCATCATGATCATCTCCTTTCAAATATAAAGTAAGCCTTTAAAATACAGATAATTGTTCCAATGCAGATTATAAAAATATGTTCAACTCCAAATTACTGACATTTGATTTTTAAAACACCTTTTTTTTTAGTTCTAAATCAATTTAGAACGAACCGGAAGTGACTGTATTCGTTTCAGTGACTGAAAAATAGAAAATGCGACTTTCGCTGAATATTCTTGTCCAATTCATCTGAGGGGGAACCGGTATTTATATTTAATTGTGGCAGTCGAAAAGAGAAATATCTCGGGAGTGTAACGATCTAATTGGGTCAGCGAAAGGATCACAAATAAGCGAAAAATATTGAGGCGAAGTGGGGAAGGGGTAAAGGGCAGATGTTTACCTTGAAGTAAGGAAGAGGAGGGGCATATATTTTTTGAGTGAAACAAGTGCCTGTGGTGGGAGATTCTTTTGATAAGGCAATATTTTAATTTTATACTCGTTGATAACGAAGTAAGTCACTCTGTGGAAATAACTTCATGAATACGATATTTAAGTTTCTTCACAGTATAATGGTTACATTAACATTACAGATAAGCAAATTAAAAAGGCTGTAGTATTGAATTCCTTTCCGCACGGACGATTTTGGCAGTTTGTATACAAAGAAAATGCTAGGTGTACTCGATTAATGCAACGTTCGTTACAAGTTGTAATACGACAAAAGTTCGTGCTTTGCTCACTGAAAATATAGGCTCAGTGGTCTGAGCCTATGTCGTTCACCTTTCATTCTGCTTTGAGGAAACTTAATACAGACAGAACCTTCTATAGGTGCTTCCCACCAAAGTTCGGCTCATTTGGCTAAGCAGTTTCAGAGAAGAAGATTGTTAGAAATCGCCAATCAGAAACAAGAATTGTCTGTGGCGACCATGTTTGTCAACGGATCGGGATGAAATGTGCAATCTTTATAGAAGACCTTCCATAGTTGCTTCCTACCACGTTTCGGTTCATTTGGCTAAGCAGTTTGAGAAGAGCAGATTTTTATATAATCGGCCAATTAGAAACAAGAATTGTCTGTGGAGACCATGTTTGTTAACGGACCGGGATGAACTGAGCAATCTTTATAGAAGACCTTCCATAGTTGCTTCATACCAAGTTTCGGTTCATTTGGCTAATACCTTTTAGAGGAGAAGATTTTATTTTATATCTGCCAATCAGAAACAAGAATAGCCAATCGTAACTACTCGGTCATTCTCGCTACCCTACATATAACCTCGTATGCATTAGGCGTATAAATTGCACTACTTTTCACATGTCAATTACATGAAAGTTTGATAAAGTTATATTTTAAACAATTTTCTATATTTCAATTATTTTAATAGATAAAAGTTAAAGTTTTAATTAGTTTTGCATGATTAGATTTTACTTAGTATGTCTTCCATATTGGATTTTCGTGGACTTTAAATTTGTGCGCTTAACTTAACCTAACTTCCGGCAAACAATTTAAGAAGAATTTCTACTCTCTACGTACGAGGGTATTTGAATGGTAGCGAGAATGGCCGAGTAGTTACGATTGCAAGATTGCAAGAATCGCTTGTGGCAACCATGTTTGTTAAGGGCAGTTTAAAAAAATGACTCCTACTGCTATAGCTGTCTAATTTACTAATGTTTATGATTTCATTAAATCTAAATAGTTCAAAAGATATGTAATGATTTGATGTTTGTTACTGCAAAACATCTTTAAGATATCTAGAATAACAACAAAAAATCCAAGAAACATGTCAAAATTGTCAGGAGTGCAACCCTTTTTTGTGACACTTTAAAAAATCCTTAATTTTCAACAACCTACCACAGTGCTAAATCAAACAATATGTTATCAAAATCTATTTCATCACAAGTTATCAAAGGAAGCAATGGTGAACCTATTGGATGTTATATGCCGTTTTTTCTGTTCTAAATCATGACAACTACTAGTTATGAACCGCCCCAAAGAATCCTTCGAGATGCCTGCCCCTATTCTAGCATTAATAGACAGAAGTAAGCTTGAAGAATCTGAAAACTTGTCAGAGATGTCCGTCAGTAGAAGATGTAAAGGTTCAACACATTGTGAATTCTGTAAATTAAAAATACAACTTGCTGTAAACAGCCTTGGCAGCATTCTAGATACATTAAAAGGTGTATCCAAATAATGGCTATCCCACGAAAAACAGGATTTCCGCAACTTCTCTTCCTTATCAGTTGAGGAAATTCTAAATAAAAAATTCCACAAGTAAGGATGGATCTTAAAAATCTCATCTCTACAATTGAAATTGTCAATATCTGGCAGTCTGTCAGTCTTTATTCTGTCTGAAACTACAATTTGTGCTGCATGATCAAGACTTTCTTGGTTCCTGTTCTTCTTTATATCACCTGTAATAAGAGAAGAATGTTTTATTTGTTAATTTTAAGTTTTCTTTCTCCATCTGGGCAATTTGGATTGATGAGCGATGATTTGCCAAAAGTAGTGAATGGAAACTTCTTAAAACATCTACACCATTTCTGTATATCAGACGACCAAGATTTTTCGTTTTTGGTACATAACACAATAAAGCTCTGCCAAGAACATATTTTAACATATTAAATATCCATTGAGTGCAGTGTAACAATTTGGACATATCTTTGTCACGGTCAATAATAGTGTTGAGATCATTCACATTTTTATGTAAGAGAAGTTTATAAACTTCAGGTACAAATAAAGAACTCTCTTCTTCAAAAGTTTTGACGACAAACCGCAATATCATCTGAAAAGCATAGATGTCAACATTCTGGCATGTTACTTTTTATTTTTCAAGAAACAACTGTTAAATAATCCTACAAGTATGAAGAGATTTGAGCCAATTTCTGCTGCATCAGATCTAGAGAATAAGTTAAAAAAAATAATAACAATAGGGACAACATATCAATCGATCATTCTCTATATTTTTATTAAAACTGAAATACTTCAAAAATAAGTATCTCTTTTCCTCGCCTACATTTTTAAAAACCATATTATTACTTCGAGAATTGTTCTCATAAACAATGCACTGAACTGTTTCATTGTTATTAAATTTGTTGAATTTGTTGTAATTAGAATGCCAAAGTAAGGAAGAAAATGTATCATCATACTATGGAAATTTCTCTGAAATTAAAATATTAAATGCTTGCTGAAAAGATAAACAGTCAATTTCAGTTCTATGATTAGATTGGTTTGAGCAAAGGCTGAAATTGGATAAGAAAACATTTGTTATCTTCATTATCTGTGCATGCTCTCTTTGCATCTGAAGCCTCATCAGGTTCACATGTTTGAAATCTAAAAAATGAACGCTTAAATGCACTTTCACATCTCCTACACATACAATCAGTACCATTAATCTTATATTGCCTGTAAACATAATCTGTAAATTCAGGCTGATCTAAAGCCTTCTGACAAAAATGTACATATCTGTTTGAAGGATCAAATTTACCACATTTGGGTGCACTGCATGGACCTGGATCTCTGCCTGGTTGGACCTTTGTACAGTTGGATTTTGACATAATGTTTAAATGTAAATGTTGTAAACTGAGAACAAGTACAAAGAAAAGGGCTAGGGAAAATCCTGTAAGAAGGACCTGGGTTCACATGTGACACTAAGCCTTTTTCAGGTTTTGATCTGCTACATTTTTACGAATCTGTTTTTCATTTTATTAGGGAATCATTAGTTGAAGCTATCAAGCGTAAGCTTTCAAATAGAGATTACAAAATGGAAAAAATAAGGGGTCACGTTGGAAATCTCATATGGTACATATGTGATGTGTGGTTCAAATGATGTTTATATCTAGGATTTTTTCCAATATTTATGTCAATATTCACATCTAAAATACTGGAATGGAAACGAATGCAATATTAAATTACATGAGAACAATCTACAAATGTCATGATTGCAGATAAAAGCCTGAAAGAAACAGAAATCTCGCTATTTTTCCTTTGAACATACACCGAAATGGTGGATGGCCAAAATATAGTTTTTCGCTAAGCATGCTGGGATTTGATGTTTGGTATGGGTTTCCTTACTAATTATAGAGTTTATTTTTACCATCTTTGATGTGATTGGCTAAGGGAGATGTGAT
This sequence comes from Bathymodiolus brooksi, assembly GCA_963680875.1. Lineage (NCBI taxonomy): Eukaryota > Metazoa > Mollusca > Bivalvia > Mytilida > Modiolidae > Bathymodiolus > Bathymodiolus brooksi. The sequence continues at coordinate 57,263,803 of OY804584.1, read as the reverse complement.
TGTGTCGGTTAAATATAGAGAGGTTTTTCCCCGCCATATTTTTAGGCGATGAGATGCTTGAAAGAGATCAATGGAAAAATACCGATTTTCACCCTTTTTCTACACAGAAAAGTCGTCAAAAACGATCAGTCATTTGCCTGTAAAAATAAACTTGTGATAAATATAAAAAAAAAACACGAATTATGGTTATATCAACGTTTCCCAACAGGTTTTTCTGAGGTACCGTATCGCAGATGATTTTGTTTACGTAGTTATGAAGCGCCATCTGTGCGTTGAAGCGAGGTTGTCTGTCCTTAGCGCGGCAAATTTGACATCCAATAGATTGAATGATCGATTCGGTTCATGGCTTCCTGGCTGTTCATTATTTTGACCACGGTTATCTCGAGGAGGACAAATCAATGTTACATACATGTAGTTTCACAGTTACTGTTGGAGCAAAATATTTGACTGGCATGGTCACTAGTGTTCCTCCCTACGATACTTTTAGTCTTATTAAAAATTCATATTCTTCATCAGTCAATAAACTGCAAAAATCACTTCGAAAATTCAAATTTCTGAGGTATGTGACATTTAGGTCACGTGACGCACATATTCATAAATATGCTGTTCATATCAACGGGGATTGTTGATGATATCAGTAGGCACTACCGCAAATTCCCCTTTAAATCTAAATTGTTCCATGGATTGTGTGCAGACTACATGAAGAGAAATATTTTCTTTAGAAAAGGTTGGCTTCAGTCTTTCTAATATCTATTTATGTAATATTTGATTAATGTGAGTAATTTCCGGTTGTCGTCTGCTGCAATTACACAATTCTGACATCACGTTATACTTACTTGTCAGTTCGATATGAATTTTGCAACGCACCTAAAGATGCCATGACCAATTGTAATGAAGAATGGATCAAGCGTAAATCAAGATCACTCCTCATGCACTAGCATGAAAACATCTGACTTTTCTACGCTCTACACGAGTATTGTTCACCCTAAGTTTTATCACATGGCAAGGTGCACTCGATACAACAATATGTGATAAAGTTTGTCAACGATTTCCGGGAGGTCGATGGTTTTCTTCGGGTACTCCGGTCTCCTCCACCTGTTAAACTGACCGCCACGATAAAACTGAGACATTATTGAAAGTGCCGTTAAACACCATAATCCTAACCCCTCTAAACTAAAAGACAGATGCAACAATTGGTTCAACCTGGTTTCATTAAGAAATTGTCAACTTAGATACACATACCTTAATTACGAATGGAAACATCTTATGTTGTTAAAATAGACACCCTTTGGACATGCTTGTTTAACACAATCGGCATTCCCGAATGTACCAACTGTCCTCCTCTACTCACCGACTTGTTCCTTTATTTGTAAGAAGCAGACTTCATGCAGGGGTTTCTCATAAAAAAAACAGCCCCATCCTTCAATTTTGCGTTCTGCAATATACTAGTAGATGATGTCCTTTCAATAATTAACTTCAAGATGTATGACTATGTTGATTGCATCTATCCCATTGAACTTGTAGTAAAGAATACTACATAAATAGCTAGGTCTTCTGCAGACTTTGACATTGAAAATGAAATGGAAAAACTCCCGGTTGGGAACGAAATAAAAACAATGAATGATATATGGGTAGAATATGATAATTATTTGTTGTTCGTACATGTGCAAATGCGTTGGTTTTATTTTTTCTTTGTGCATCTGGTATGCTTAATTTTATTTAGGTGTAATTTTGTATCTGATATCATATGTCTGTCTGAGTTTGATAAACACAAGTTACAGTAGAATAATGTTATATATTGTATGACAATAACAATTAGTATATCATAGCACAGAAAACGAATCACTTGCACCTTGATTATAACATCTTATAAAATCTATGACATACCAATACAAAATAAATTCATTTCTCGTCACTATTTTATATCAAGAAGATGTATACACAATATGATAAACAAATTAAATGGTGATTGCATAAAGATATTAAACACTGCTTGACAACTTTGATTCGTTGTACAGCTGTATCTTCTTCAATTTTCATAGCAGTCAAACATGAGTTGTCTACCTTTTAACCAGTACAAGTTTTATTTTACTAATATAAGTCTAACTCTGACAACTCAAGTGCATGGGGATTTATGTTATGGCTCACTGCTGATGTCCTCGTCTTTGTTACTCAAAGATGGTTAATCTGAATCGCCTGAATTTGAGTTCACTCGCAGACTTACTCCATTCACGATGGCTTGTGCTGATCTAACTCAACGATTTCTTAGAATTCGCAAACAAAAAGTTGTCTGTCCATAGATAACACTTCCAAAGGAATGTTATCTTCCTGATCATTATCGAATTCAGAGACGTCACACGAATGATGGGAAGTACTATCCTGTAAATTACCTTTCGAAAAATACTTTTGGATTGCTTTGTTTCTACTTCCTCCCAAGAGAGATCAATGCAATAAATGGTGTGTTCGATTGTGATGTCTTTCAATAGTTTTGACCCACATATTCATTTGTCCACTTTAGGAGATTAAGCTTTATTGTTTGAGTGAATAATCACCTGGTTCATTAGTTGTGATTAAGAAGTTGAAGCTTGACATTTGGCGGTTGTTCAAATTAGACAGCTATGATTAAAATAGAACCCGGTGTGGCCGTATGGTAGTTAGGTTTACAACTACATTTGCAATCAATGCCTATCTCCACTAACGTTGTGAGTTCGAATTATGCACAGGCGAGGTGCACGCGATACAACATTATGTGATAAAGTCTGCCAGTGACTTGCGGCAGATCGATGGTTTTCTCCGAGTACTCCGGTTTCCTCCACCAATAAAACTGACGGTCACGATATCACCCAAGTATTGTTGAAAGTGGCGTTAAACACCATAACACTAACACGTTACTCAAATAAAGAAGTGTTTATCCAAAGCTTTTTGTCATTGTGCTACATGACAGGTTTAGCTGTAATGTTTCTGGTTTAATTTTGCTAAAGCATCTAGGTTGCCTTGATTTGTCAATAACGAGGGGAGCTACTTTTTCACCGGTCATACTAGCGCATGATAACGCAATTGTAATTCTTTTTGTGGAACTTTTTTCAGCTACACATCCATCATATTTCACTATAAGAGTGTTGCTTAGAAACCCCTGTAAAATCCATATTAAAGCTGTCTGCTGGTGCGTAGCCGACACATAATGTAGAAACTTGGCTTTGCCAGTCATCAACGACAGTACTGTTTACGTCTCCAGAGTGGGTAACGTGTTTTGAGAGTACCAATCATTCTGCACGATAAAGACCTCTTTAACTTTGAAAATTTTGGAAAAAAGTAGACGCCACCGCTACAAATGACTGCGTTTTCCGTCACTACCCGACTCTCCATATTTTTGCAGTAGCAGTCTAAAAGTTTTGATGTTGATAAATTCCTTCCCTCATTTTTGTAAAGCATTTATATATTATTGAACTTGTTCTCATCATGAATATAACTGAAATACTGCTAAACAATATTCAATCAATTAAATGAATCTAGCCAGCCATTGGAGGCGTGAAATATGTTTGTTAGTAAGACATTTTTATGGATGTATGCATAATTTTAAGAACTTTCTCTTGAATTAAAAGCCATCAACAGTAATGCGACTTGATGTAGCATTTTGAAAACATTGCAAGTCATGAGATTAATATATTTATTTCTTCATTACTCGTAGTTCAACGTTGATGTTTTCTTTCTACTGGCATGCGACTTGCAAGCCTATGTCAATGGTATACCCCAAAAGACATAAGAAAAAAAGATATTTCTGAAACAAAACAGAGGAACAATACAAGCTCCCGCTAAGAAAACGGAAGTGAAACCATGTGTTGCGGAAGAGACATCTCTAGTTTTGCTAATGGCATTCATCGTATACTGTGTATATAGGAACGTCAGAAAATATCGATTTGAAGCGGAAATTGTGATTTTATTGATTAGTATACCTTACATAGATTTTCAATATATAAAGATAATCCTACAAATTGGATGTTTTACGAGACATTTGACTGACCAGAGAGACAACTCAAACATATATATTGTAGAGGTAGACAATATGTTGCCTTCCGATTTACATCTCCTGAAAACCGGAAATGCGTTGAAATCCATTTTTTGTTGTCAGGACGACTCTGGTATTGCATAGGTTGTAGCGGTAATTATCATATTGTTTTCTACAAAACAGGACATTCATATAGAATTATGAAATCAAATCGCTTTGGAAGCACATCATAATGTGAAATTCAGATGGGTTTTTTTCTCGGATAGTATTGATTTTATTTTTCATGATTTTCGTGAAAATCAGATGTACTGACAAACATTAAATGCCATTCGGTATAATAAAACAATCATTGCCTTCATATGAGGTACATATAAATAACAGGTTGTCAACCCTCGAGAGGTTATTTTCCCTCAGGCTAAAGTCCTTTGGAGGGGGAAAACAACCACCTTCGGGTTGACAACTTTCCATGTTCACTTCATATGAAGGCAAAGTAATAGGACAATTCAGATGTTTTTTCGGAAAATTTGTTGACAACGGAGACAACCCAGTGAACAAACCAAGCATATGTAATGTAGAGGGAAACATTAGGTTGTCGCCCGGTCGACAATCCATGACAACCGGAAGTGTTTAGAAAATCCGTGTTTTGGTTCAGTACTTGTATTTTTCATACCGGAAATTATTTTTAGTTTCGGTAAGATAAAACATTTATTGCCTTCATATGAGGTAAATATCAGGGGTCCGTTGTTGAATTTGTGATTAAGCTAATCATATGATTAGTCCTAGTTACATTTTTAATTCCTAATCACATACTTAGCTAATGCAATTATTAAATTATGTTGCTCAAACTGTTTTTAATCAATGTATTAACTAATCATATTCAATCATTGCATCATTTGCTTAATCATAAGTTCAACAACGTACCCCTAGATTAATTTCCCTCTGGATAAAATCATCTGAGGGAAAAACAACCACTTTCCAGTTGACAAATGTCGATGTTCATCTCATATGAAGGCACCAATGGTATACTAAAAACGTAGATATCAAATTTAGTGCACACGACGCGTTTCTGGAATAACCTTCATCCTCAAAATCATAAGATTGAAAAGCCAAATAACTTAATTTTTGGGGAGCAATCAAACCAAAAGGACTTAAAGAGGATAGCGAAAATCGGCTACGGTCACCTATAAAATTGACAGATGCGTATTCTACTTAACTTTCCTCACTGAGTTTATAAAATGTGATTTTGGCATGGCTGTTGTCATACGGATTAATACACTGTTGATCAGACTTACTCAATTTCCTATACCACTAACATCAATTGGAAATATTTCTTTTGGAACAGATATTGTTTACTGAATCAATATGACTAGAGAGTGTTAATATAGCGGCTGTAATTATTTTTGGCACGCTGTATTCTTATTTGAATGATCTTGTATTGCTAATAACAGTTCTTAAGACAAGCTAAGACAGTCCGCTGTCTAAATATAGCGCTAAGTTTAAGCACTTTGATATAATCTTTTTTCTCAATTTAGCTTATATGATTAATTTTAGTACTTTAAATGGTGTTTTTGTACATAAAGACAAACTTATATTAACATATTGTCACGTAAGCTTGTTAAAATTGATGTTAACTTAACTATTAATCAATTATGATTAATAAAACGTAGACATATAATTTAATGATCACGAAGCGTTTCTGGAATAACGTTCATCAGATACGTGGTGGAGGTCAAAATATTGGAAATCAAAACAAAAAAAGTATTTCGAAGCAAGAAAACCAAACGGACGACACAGGAGAGCCAAATCCGACTGTGGTTACTATGTCTGTGGGAGATTTAATTTTGAACGTACCTGATGAAAGTTATTCCAGAAACGTACCTGATGAAGGTTATTTTGAACGTACCTGATGAAGGTTATTCCAGTAACGTACCTGATGAAGGTTATTCCAGTAACGTACCTGATGAAGGTTATTCCAGTAACGTACCTGATGAAGGTTATTCCAGTAACGTACCTGATGATGGTTATTCCAGTAACGTACTTGATGAAGGTTATTTTGAACGTACCTGATGAAGGTTATTCCAGTAACGTACCTGATGAAGGTTATTCCAGTAACGTACCTGATGAAGGTTATTCCAGTAACGTACCTGATGAAGGTTATTCCAGTAACGTACCTGATGAAGGTTATTCCAGTAACGTACCTGATGAAGGTTATTCCAGTAACGTACCTGATGAAGGTTATTCCAGTAACGTGCCTGATGAAGGTTATTCCAGTAACGTACATGATATAGGTTATTTTGAGCGTACCTGATGAAGGTTATTCCAGTAACGTACCTGATGAAGGTTATTCCAGTAACGTACCTGATGAAGGTTATTCCAGTAACGTACCTGATGAAGGTTATTCCAGTAACGTACCTGATGAAGGTTATTCCAGAAACGCACCATGGGTACTAATTCTGATATCTACCGATTTATTAAAATGATTTTGGTATACAGTAGATGAGGTAGTGGGTGATTGTTGCTTAACGCCAAATGAACAATTTTAAGATATTTATCGGCGAGAACAAGTTACATTTCGATGCGATGATGATGACGATGATGTCTGTTTTGTACTAGACAAACACGCTAAGTTGAATTTCTATAGTTCTAGCTTACAGGTACAACAATCCACGGATAGACACGTAGCTCCACTCAGGCATGTTATCCTGCAATAGCCTTCCTTTTTAAAAGGTAAGACTTTGAAGCTACCAAAGGGGTAATCAGAATCCGTATATCGAAGAAGAACAGACAACACAATGGCCAAAAGAAAAAGTACAAAAGGACAAACATTGATCTACAAAGCATACGCATAAAACTAAAGATCGAGTAACACGAACCCCACTAAAAACCGGAGGTGTGCTCCGGAAGGGTAAGCCGTTCCTGCTCCACTAGTGATACCCGTCCTGTTAGCCTAGTTACAAACCTTGTGATAAGTCATGAATGAGGAAATGACCGGGAAGAATTTAACATTTTTGTAATATTTCTATTGCTATGGTATTATTTTCTTTAATGGTATATTTTGAGTGTTGGAGAGGGACATATCGACGTTTAAATATATATCTACATTACCGTGAAGGATTTACATATGGCCTACTTTTTTCCTGTTTTAAGGTACAGCCCTTTCTAATGGTATGTCAGCCTTTTACTCTTATGGTCAATGCGTAAGTGAGTGATCCATGTTTGAAGAAAACCACATCTTTTCGAGTAGATCCTAACATGGAAGCGTGTTAGAAGTATTCATTGGTGGTCACTTGTCAGACAAACCGTCTTGCATATAACAAAATACATTGTGTACTCTACACATTGTTCTTATTTATCTAATCATAATACTTTCAAATTGCAAGTATTTTGTGAATCCGTATACTTTAGGACATATCTGTATACTATGTGTACTGGTTCTTGATATACATCCGTTTTGTTGTATTTACATTATAATAAAACGGACAAAATTAATACACTGTCCAAAATCGAATCGCACAATCGTCGAAACAAACCGAACATCGATACCCCGAACACAAAAATACATGACCGCTCACTTTCCTGGCTTGATACAGACACTTCAATAAAAGTTGGCAGGGTTAAACATTTTTTATATCCGATTGATAAAAACAGATAATAACAGTATCATCATATATTCATGACATTTTGAAATTGGTCGTGATCTTATAGTAGTTGGATTTATAAGTACCAAAAGGTATGCAATCGGTGCCTATCACCACTAACATTGAGTTTGAATCCCGCTCAGGTGAGGTGTACTCGATATGTGTTTGTCAGTCACTTGCAGCAAGTCGGTGGTTTTCTCCGGGTACTCGGGTGGCCTACACCAATAAAACTGACAGCCACGATATAACTGAAATATTGTTGAAAGTGGGGTTAAACGCCATAGCCGTAACCCACCCTGCCACGCATCAGTTAAGGTGAGAGATGTGATTTCAATCAGATTGTGTAAAACGGTATACATGGTGATTCTCACGTGCTTCGTATGTTTCCTGTTTTATTTTCATAACAATAAAAACAAAGATATTCAATTTGAGAATATATCACATATTTGATAACAATAAAAGATCACATGACTTGTTGTTGTCTTCAGTTTCTTTATCTTTTTTCAAAATCAGACTTCTGTTAATAGTTTGTCTTCATTAATACTGCGTCTATGGCTACCGTTAATACGTAGAGAACCTCTCGCTATTAGAGATAATCTTTGAACATTGCTATCTTCGACGTAAAAACCAGAAGAAATACAACATGGACAAAATAATTCTTGAAAATTCCTCCAAAATATTGTATTAAATATACAATAGATTATAAAATTCACTCCTGTGTTAATCAATAATAATAAATCTGTTATTTCACGTATACCACGTGCTAAATAACTTTCTTCATAATATCCGAGGCCTAAGCACGTGGACATAATAGCGTCTGGAACTATGCAAATTAGGAAAACAATAATAACAACAATCAACATAACTGTTATTCGATGTTTTCGCCGCCCAAGACGACAACGTCGTATTCCGTACAATATACACGTGTTCAGAATGATTAGAAGAAACAGAGGAATGATTGAACGTACAAAATAATGTAGCCAATTAAACGTGCGAGCAAACGTTTCGTTCGTCCATAAATCTGTCAGGTGTAGATCGTAGCTTACACTCTGTGTCGTATTTTGTAACACTTTAATTGTTTTATATCTCATCGCGTATGGAACTGAAAACACCATCATTATGACAAATACGGTAGTTGAGATTGTTTTTGCGCGAGAAATGGAGCATAGTCGCTTCACTCTTGTTGGATGACAGACGTATATATACCGTTCAAAGGCAACAGACACAGTCAACCAGGCAGATACACACAGTGAAGCATTGAAAATATAGTGCGCGTAAGGATATACAAATCCTAACGCCTTGTTTCCTGTTGTCGGATCTACTTCCATTAAGAGTATTACAAGAAAGTACAGTACATCACTGAGAATTTTTATGCAGTCTGAAATCGCTAATGATAAAAGATATATATTTGTGGATGAACGCATTTGTTTTTGGCACATGACGATTATTCCAAGAATATTTCCTATCATTCCAAGAACACATACAGTGGGAAAGAAAATTAGACCCGTCACAAATCGTGCTTGGAAGTAAAATTCCTTAAATTCTATTGATTGTTCCGCCTGATTGGACACAACACAGTTCTGACATCCCATTGCAGACCTCTGTCACCTTTGCTTCATTTTTGCAACTGAAAAGAAAAGAATATTAGTGATTATCGCAAAATGTATTTGTACAGGGCATAACAGACAGTAAACTAATCTGTTGGATCTTTGCTAGCTATACATCAACCCTTTCCTATCTTAATTGATCAATTGTACAAGTTCATTTTTAAATGACGATATATCTTTTGCCTTTTATGTAAATAATGTCTTTCCAACAGTTCCAAAATTTAATAGCAAAACGGCAGAAAGAGGTAAAATCGATACCTCATAAATACACAATCGCCGACTGTCCTTGCTTGGTACAGACACTTCAATAAAAAATGGCGGGGTTCAGCTAGTATTATGAGCCCAAACCTTTTATGCGTTGGTGATTATTGTTCATAGTGGTATTTGTTAACATAGACTCATCAGTATCTTAGATATTTCATGATAAGAAAATGCAAAGCTGAATTCGCTTTAGCTGCCACACCAAAGCAAGTGCGTATTACCCAACATAAACACATAATTCTGATACTAAGATCAAGTCTAAACTATTTTCAAACTCCTTAATGATGACTACTTATCGGAAAGTCAACACAACTCATTTTAGGATTGTTAGTGATATGTAGTTTAACGTCATGTCAACAATTTTCAGCTATATCTCGACGAGAACAAGTTAATTTTCAATGAGATGATAATGATGAGGTCCGTTTTGTTCTAAACCAACACGTTTAGTTGGATTTGTATAGTGCTAGCTCACTGAAATAACAGTCAGCGGATAGATATGTCATTTTTAGAAAGGTTATCAAAAGGGTATTAAGAATTCATCAAATATTTTTGCCGTCTTTCCTATGACCTCCTATCTTACTCACAGAGACGGTCACAAAATATGTAGTTAACATAATATACTGAACCTCATGAAGGTGAGATAATTTAACCTTGTCTTCTAAACCATATTTCTTTTTTTGATGGGTTAAAGCAATAAACACGAATACACTATCCAACTATATCGCTATAAGCTAAGCTTTAATCGTGTTTTCACCTCATTGTATTATCGTCAATGTCTTATGTGTCATCACCAATGACAGTTGGTGACCCACGGTTGACTACGCTCCTTCCGGAAGGAGTAATGACTGTAATCAACCGTTGGTATTTTTAACCTACTATTCTCACTTCAGTGAAGTGTGTTGTAAAACACATGTACTGATTATTGTGCAAATCTAAATGCATTTATAGTTATTTTTCCCTAAGTGGTAGATTAGAACAACTATGTATATACATGTATTCCGTTTAATGATTGTCATTTTTTGTTAAACAAGATTGCATTGACTGCAACAAGAACGAATAAAATGTTGATTTCCTCTTTAATAATTTCCCATTTCTAACGCCTGAGCAAAAACCACATTATATCTTTCTTCTATTCGGGTTGACCGATTTCAGTATCGTTGTTAATTAAATAAATGTTTTGTGCTGACTAACAAAATGTTATTCAATTGACAGGAAAACTTGTCTACAACCATATAATGTAATGCGTGATAAAATTGTTCTCACCATATTAATTTAATGGTTTGACGATCTGAGTGACAGAAATGAATCAGAAAATAATATGTTCATTCAACATGCTATTTGTTCGCTTTTTTTCTAATTCTAATTGCACCATTACAATGTAGAACTTCAATAAGATTGTCACCACATGAGAGTTGAGAATTATAAATAGAATTGAGGGCTCGTTATTATCTAGTCGTTGACATTTTTTAAAGGTCTCTTAAGATTTCTTTTATTATTGAGCTGATTGTCAATTTCTTATTTTTTCTTATTTTGAAATATTATAATTGGTTGCGTCCTCATTATTATGAAAAGACTTGACGTAAGTAAGCAAAATTGTATGCAGATTTATTTCGCAAACTTTTCCAAATCGGATACATGTACATAACCAATTTTATGTGATCGGGGGGAAAATGCGGTCTCATGTAATTCGTCAACCTATAGGCAAAATGGTATTCGTAAGATAACTAAATGTGTAGTAAAGAGAAGAGTTTGAAGATACCAAAGGGGTAATCAGAATTCGTAAATCGACGAAGAACAGACAGCACAATGGTCAAAAGAAAAAGTACAAAAGAACAAACAACGATCAACAAAACATACATATAAAACTAAAGATTGTAGTTAACGGATCCTTCTGAATTTTGAACCTACTGAATCTTGACACTAAATAAAGGCTGGTATTGATATAAAGTATTATAACACTACCCGTTACATAAACATCATTGATTGATTGATGTTTGGTGCTTAACGCCACTTTCAGCATTATTTCAGCTATATCATGGCGAACAGTGTTAATGGTGGAAGAAGTCGGAGATAACCACCGACCATGGGCAAGCAACTGGTAAGTTTTATCAATTGCGGCCGCGAGGCGAGTGCACCTTTTTTGTAATGAGTTGTTAGGTAATCCAGCTACCTAACTCATTGAGCCACCCGGGCCCTCGTTACATAAACAAGAGTCCCTTAATTTGCAAAAATGGATATTTCTGTTATTTGTACACTAAGGGTTTATTTTTCATCTGATTTTGATGTTTTTTTTTAAAGAATTTCTTATCCCTTTCAGAAAAATGCAGAGCGTTAGTATGCAGCTACTACCGTATTTGACATAAAAGGTGCGAAATGGACGGAATTTCAAGTTTTAGCGGTTTTAGTTGTTATACCAATTTTATGTTTTGTAGATCGTTGTTTGTCCTTTTGTACTTTTTCTTTTGGCCATTATGTTGTCTGTTCTCCGATATACGGATTCTGATTAACCCTTTGGCATCTTCAAGCACTTCTTAATGCAAAATTATCATATTAATGTGTTTTCGATTGCCTTTTGGTATTTTATTTCTAAAAGAGGCCCAAATTCCGAAATTTTGCATATTCGGAATGCATATTTATTTTTTAATTTTTGCGTCCAATTTGATGCGTTTGTTTTTTCCTTGGAACTTATTGAGCTCTTATGGGTTCGTAGATAAGCTCGTCCGAATGGGGCCAATAAAAGCCGATTTTAAATTTCATATTTTTCATCTAATTTTAATGCAATTTTTTTTATAAATAATCATCGTTATGGGTAATTGATGGTCCTTAACAATATTGCTATTTTGTTTCGAAAATGGGATCACAATTCCGAAATGTTTGCATATTTGGAAGGTATATAGAATTTGATATTTTTCAGCCCATTTTGAGGCAGTTTTCTGAGAATTCATTGCGTCGTGAGTTTCCATCGAATCTCATTTGTAGAATTATGTTATACATATAATATATATATATATAATGCTCTCTTTATAATAACGCTGTTCGCACGGTTATATGTGAAGGTTGGCATTTTACCCAGTTGAAAATACTTGCATTAATGAATCATTTCACTGACAGAGGAGGTTTGAAATCATAAAACCAGATTAACCCCACCACTTTTTACTTAAGTGTCTGTACCAAGCCAGGAAAGTGAGCGTTTATGTATTTGTGTGTTAGGATATCGATTTATGCCTCTTTCTACGATGTTTTCTATTGGATTTTAATACTGTTCCAACAGTGCGATATATTTTTTTCTATAAATTTTCTAAATACATAAAAAGGTTATCATGCCTCATACAATACAACATAATTATGCATCCATCTCGACGTAGTATACTAAACTTCAGATATTTAGATTCAATTTCTTTATAAGTATGTATTGCTTGCTTCTTCAGATCATGAAAGCTTACATTTAGTCTCTGAAAATAGCTTGGAATTCCTCCATTGTAAGGACTCTCAGTGTATCAATTATTTTGAGATTTTCATTTTGGAGTATGTCGTCTCAGCTGGCGGAAGTGAAGTGAGGGAGATATTATTAAAACGCAATAATAGCATATAAATAATAACTATTTTTTCTCCCATGTGAAATATCAAGCGGATGGTTCCATATTATAAGCAAGCTTTACAAAAATAATTGTATTTCGTGACAACACAATATCAATCTTGATAATGCTTTATAGAAACACAGACAATGACGTCAACTGATATCGTTGAATTTCTTGATAAGTTCTATATTTCGTGATATTTGTATTCATATTTATAAGGCACTAACTGACAAAGATATGACAGCAAACTTGTCGTGTTTGTAGTACACAAGATGTTTATGAATTTGTCCGTTTTAAAACCTCATTGGGTTCCTGTCAGGAAATTTATCATGTAATGGATTGGTTTAAATAAGGAACTGATATGTTTTTGGACTGGACTTTATTCGTGATTTATATAGGACAAGATGGATACTGGTGACGATTCCCAGGGATCAACCACCAGAGCTACACAGTACATCTCTATGGGTTGGATATGAAGTGTCATCACGATACAGGTTTGTCAATGCATAATCTGGAATGCAGTGCACCATTGTGGGTGACATGTTCAGAGAGTGCAACTGATGCTTGTACGTTGAAGACATCATTTCTAGATTTCGAAAGAGTACATTGTAGCCTCTATAAAAGGCAAAATATCACCCCTACTCAACTCTCTATTCTTTGTGCAGTGTCAGTACACTTTTATTGCAACGGCTGTCCCACTCCTTCCTCATTTTATAGATAACAGTTGTACAGTGGAATCTCATTGTATCGAAATGGGAACAGACCGATGTTTTCTCCTTCTATATGGCAGAATTTCGTACTTTGAACGACCAGAAAGTACAAAGATCACAAGAAAATTTACCAAAAGACAAAGAATGGTATACAGATCCTGGATCGTATCAGTTTACAATACGCACCAAACACAAACGAACGAAAAAGGCAAACGAAACGCACGAAAAACGAACCGACGTTTCACACGAACGATACGAAAAACGCACGATACACGAAACGAATACGCGAAACGAACGCACGATGCACGAACGAACCAACGAAATGAAACGAACGAAAAACGAAAACGAACGAACGCACAATACATGAAACGAACGAACGATACACGAAACGAACGAACGAATCATTGGAGCGTAGCCATATATTTTCCAATGACAAACGATCCTGGTTCTATAGAAGTACAATATAGTATCGTGTTATTATTTGAATGATTTTTCTTATATTTTATACGCAATTGATATATATAAATGATAAATTAGTCGGTAAAGTAATAGGATAATACAATTTATATTAAATAGTTTATATTATCAATGTGTTTACTAATTATATTGATGATTAAATTTTAAATCTCATATATTTGACTTTCAAATATGACTTTATATTTATATAATTATATAATTATACAGAATTCATATTTATATAATTACATTACTTCCGTTTTTCATTGAAATGTTACAAGTTGATTGGCTATGAAGTGGTCACATTGTTATAAAAGAGATGTTTTACATCCCAATAAAACTCAAACCCGAACTTGCACGTGCCTCCATGACGACGTCAAAGGTAAACAATCAATTGCGTAGTAATTTCCAACAGCAAATAATCTAACACCAATAAAATTCACAACGAAAGATTCAACTATATTTAATTTGGGTGTGATTTAAATGTAATTATAAGAATTGAATGCATTTTTTGTAGTTTAATAGGCGTGTAAAAGCGTGGACCGAGGCACATTTTTTGTAAATAATTATTCGGATTCTGTATTGACAACCATACATAGGTGTATCAGTTATTTGTCCGGTCAAGCTGTCCGAGAGGTGTGTGGCTTTAAAAGGTCATATAATTGTTAATTAGAATGCAACTAAGAGTTGACATTTCACACCTGCAGTGCATGCATGCATGTTAGTTTTTGTTTATCGTTCGTTCGTTCGCTTAGTGTATCATTCATTCGTACTTCGGTTCGTGCGTTCGTCTAATTAAACTAACGAACGAAACGAACGATACACGAAACGAACGAACCAATTACAAGAACGAAACGCAAACGAACAGAAAACGAAAAACGAACGAACGATATACGCAAACGAAACGAACTAAAAACGCAAACGATACGAAATATCTGTTAGCTTAAACGATCCAGGATCTGTACACAGAAAACTAGAGATTAAGCAACATGAAAATGACGCACCCCACTAAAACCAGGTGTGAACTCAAGTCTTCCACAAGGGTAACTTGCCACTGCTCCACTCGAGGAACTCGTGTATCGAGATAAACAGTTTCGATTATATATTAAGCGCTCTAGACATAACATTATTGATTATAGTATAATTTTGTAGAACTTAGGTTTTGTGTTTGTAATGTTTGCAAAGATAATATTTGTGATGCAACACCGTCCCTAACCCCGAGGTATCATCCGGAGAATAAAAAACGGGACATATTTTTTTCGGTTCCAATCTGTCCAGAAATGATAGATATACGAATATGCAGTGCTTATTACAGTGCAATGAAATTTTTGGGGTTATCTTTCTTTGATTATTATTTTTTTTTTCTCAACTGCAAAATACATCAATACAGAATAGAGTACAATAATATAATAACATATAAAACATCATACAATCTATATAGTAAAGTACAATTAAATCTTCTTACAATCTTTTCCAATATATAATCATATGTATATTGCAGTGAAGGTTTTTTTTTTTTAGAATATAAAAGATGAGAAAAGGGGTATTTTGCAGAGTTTAAAATTGTTTACTATTGATATATGTGATAAATATTTTTTTTGCATAATTAGGAAGAAAAAGTAGATTAGAATTTGAGTGTATTTTAAATAGAAAAAAAAACATTGAGAAGATGAGATTGTACTTTATATTGGCATTTTTATGTAAAACTGTTATGGTCTGGCCTGGTGCAAACAATCAATTGGACGATAACACTGTACCAGATATACAAAAGTATTATTTAGATGGATCAAACATTCATATTGTTTTAATTATCCCGTAGTGAGTATACTATAAAGTATACTATAGTATAGTAAATATAAACAAGAAAAGTATATTTAGATAGATTATATCAGTTAGTATTTAGTGGAATCTCTATGGAAAGGGAATTTACATAAGAATAAAAACTATGTCAACAATCCTCAAACAGGTTTTCAAAAGTACCCCAATGTAATTGAAATTCTGCAATTCTTTGATTTCGGACAGCAATCATTTTTTCAGTTTTATATAAATTTATCAAACAGGCTTTAAGCGAATGAATGGAAAAAATTTTCTTCAGACATCTGTTTGTATATATATAGTATTTTATGTTTAGTAAAATGGCATTGTATACATCATCTTTATCTACTTTATCAACATCCCCAAAAATTAGAGTTTTCTTTAAAAATGTTTGGTTTATGTCTTTGTCACCGAACCAAGAATTTACTTGCCCTAGAAGATTTTGTACATTTTCACAACCCCAAAAAATGTGATCAATGGTTTCATTTTCCTATTGGCAAAAATTACAATTTGTATCATCAATAATTTAAATTTTTTTCAGGAAATAATTAGTAGCCAGAATATTGTGGTTTATTCTAAATTGAAACCAATGTAATTTTGTACATGCTGTAGCTTTAAAAGGGAGTATATAAATTTGTTTCCACTCATTTGAATTAATATCGAAAACTGTATTCCATTTTCTTTGAGCTGTAGGAAAACTAGTACTACTGTTTTTATTTAGAATTGTGTACATATCTTTTGAACCTTTAGAACTTCGACAAATATTTTGTAGAGATGATGGGACAAAAGGAGTCTGTAAATTAGATGATTTGTCTCCATATGGATATAAATTTAGCATTTGTCGTAAAGAACTAATAACCCCATTATATTGCAAAAAAATTACACAAAGTCCAAATTTGTTTAAAAACTGATCTAAATTCAGAAAAGAACCATCATCATTGACAAAATCGTTAACAAACTTTACACCCCTGTTGAACCACTCTGGATAAAAGATAGTTCTTTTGTCAATTTTTACCTGTTTATTCAACCAAACTGTATTGGCAAGAAAGTTTGACCAATCTTTGTTTTCGTCTTTTTCAATAACAGATTATTAGTTAATTCCATAATGGTGTTTTTAAGCGTTAAATTTTATTAAGTATTAAATGTAGGCTTTCTGTCGCCTCTGTAGTGTAATTGCTAGTCTGCTCGTCTCCATTATGGTAGATCATGGGTTCGATGAGAGGTTGTGTCGAATCAAAGGCTATGAAATATGATTTTGTTTCTCCTTCCGCTAATCACGCATCACCAAGAAATAACAACAAGGACTGGTTGGCTGAAATTCAGGATAATGTATCCGAGTAGAACGACTGGTCTCTCCTATTTGTGGACTGTTGTTTCAGTAAGCCAATGCATGTTGATTTTGTGCAAGACAGAAATAAGCAGCATCTTATCAAAAAGCAACTATAGTCTTCTTCTCGTAATGATATAGCTGAAAATATGTTCACTAAGCGGGATCAAATCGCATTTCAATGAGATGATGATGATATCCGCTTTGTGCTAGATCAACACGCTTAACACGTCGCTCCACTTGGACACATCTTGATTCCGAGCATGCGGGAGGGCAGCAAATACAAATCTTATAGTCTATGGATTGACCCGACCGGGGCTTGAACCCATGATCTACCGCACTGTAGGCGAGTACGCTAACAATTACACTACCGATACGTTCTTCAGAAGTGTAACCATTTTCATATTATGTAATATATCAGGTGAAATAATGTTTTAGCGTTTAGTTTATTCCTTTGTCAGTTATGTAATACAAATGTAGATATCAGTACGGATGACTCGTTTCTGGACTAACCCTCATCGGATGCGATCGAAGTCGAAAGATCGGGACATAAATCCTACCTTCGATTATTACACAGCTATGATTATTTCGTAAGCCACAATAATAATGAATGAAAACATGCGTGGAAAAAAGAAAATAAATTTTCCATTTCCATTTCTCTTTTCTGTCCAGTAAAAAGCAAATTGAAATACACCTAATGAGATTTTAGTGGGGTTCGTGTTACTCTATCTTTAGTTTTATGTGTATGTTTTGTAGATCGTTGTTTGTATTTTTGTACTTTTTCTTTTGTCCATTGTGGTGTTTGTCTTTCAATTTATAGATTCTGATTTCCCCCTTTGGTTTCTTTAAGCTCTTCTTCGTTTGTAGGAGAAGGGTCAACGAATAAATTGTGTGTAATAATATTAATGTTTTTTTGCAGATTGATGATGAGACGTTTTTATTATGGTTATAATGTTGAAATTATTGTATAAAAAATACATATGTAGATAAATTCGGTGTAATAGATTTTGTACCTTTTTCTGTATGTAATTGTATTTCCAAGCTGTCAATAATTTGTTTCAAAAGCACTGCTTAACCGTGAAAACACATCAATTTAAAAAAAAACGACGTACTGAAATACCATGTTATAATGCCATTTTTTTTAAATTCACAAATTAAATGACACCCACTGATCAGACACGTTCAAATAACTAGTTAGTTTTATAATAAGGAGCTCTGAAGAGGTCATCTATGTTATCTTTTTCAGTGTGAAATTTAATTACACTGAAACATTCGGGTGCTATCTGAGTTTTCTAATTAAAGAGGGATAGGATTATAGTGCTTAACGCGACTTTCAACAATATTTCAGTTATATCTTGGCGGTCAGTTTTATTGGTGGAGAAAACCGCCGACCTGTCGCAAGTCACTGACAAACTTTATCACATAATGTTATATCAAGTACACCTCGCCATGAACGGGGTTCTAACTTTTGCAGTGATAGAAACTAATTGCACAGGTAGTTGTAAATCCAACAACCATACGACCCCGATGGCCCCTTCGAATTAAAGAAGATAATCAGTAAAGAGCTTATATAATAGCAAAATACTATGAAGGTTCTAGCATACTTCTAGCAAAGACAAAGGGGTCGTTGTGGTCGTCAGTGTATGATAGTAGGACTTACAACTACCTGTGCAATCAGTGCCTATCACCACTAATACTGGAAGTTCGAATACCACTCAAGGCAATATGTACTCGATACAGCATTATGTGATGCAGTTTGTCAGTGACTTGCGGCAGGTTGGTGGTTTTCTATGGTTTCCTGCTCCAATTAAACTGACCGCCACGATATAACTGTTGCTGAAACGGGCGTTAACCACCACAACCCGCGTTGACCACCACAACCCGCATTAACCACCACAACCATAAGAAAGGGGGCAGCAAAACATTTGTAAGAACTGATAAGAGATCATGAGTATGAATAGTGTAAAACCCTTCCCTAACCTTTGGAATTGTTGATCTGAAATATGTTTAGATGAATTATAAATTATTGTAGCATAAATGCGTATTTTTCCTTTGATGTTGGTATGCAATAATCAACTTAAAAATAGTGAACTTTTACAAACCATGGTCTAACATGAAGATCTTGATGTTATTCCATGATGTTGACGTCATAGATCTGTTATTCAATGACTTTGACGAATTAGATCTGTTATTCCATGATTTTGACGTCATAAATCTGTCAATCATATAATTTCTGTAATTTCTGATTCGTTGGTTTAAATAAGTTAATTCGTAAGATCCATGATATATATAATACTTAATCACTTGTGTTGATACATGTATATTGTTAACTTAGAATATTTTTCACCTTTTGAAGAATTTCTTCCTAAATTTACCATCGTAGAAATATCTTGTCATAATTGGAGTAAAAGTAATCTATAATTAGTTGTAGCCTCCTACATCTTATTTCTAAATACAACTACCGAGAATATTATTATAATTATTATCAAATCACGAAGCCCCACCACGTGCACAAATGCAATAAGGATCGCCACCATTTTACAATTCCTTTTGTAAAACAATATAAATATATCGTCTATTTTAAATATTGTAATTACAATGGTAATACGATGTTATATATTCTCCCAATTAATGTAATAACGATTATGTTATTATTTAACAATCCCACATGATACCATTGCAATGATATATAAGGAATGATGTGGTCACTCATCTTCAGACAAAGAATATACTTTAGTAAGAATGTAGATGGATGTAAATGAACATGAGAGACTATCCAACATTACACTTAAACACACATTAAAATAAGGAAACAGTACTGTTAGATTTGGGATTTACAACTACCTATGCAATCAGTGATATCACTACAAACATTGTGAGTTCGAATCCCGCTCATGACGATCTGTACTTGATACAACACTATGGGATAAGGTTTGTTAGTGACTTGTGACAGATCGATGGTTTTTGCCTGGTATTCTGGTTTCCTCCACCAATAAAACTGACCGCTACAATATAACTGAAACATTGTTGAATGTAGCGTCAAACATCATAATCCTAGACCAGACCACATATCACTATAATCCTTACCCTTTATCCCAACATTACAAAGATTACGGTAAAAACACAGCTCCTTCAGTGGTGTTCTATATTTCAGTCACTGTATGATTTTCATCAATAAGCATAACTCATACCCTAAAATATGTGTGAAGCAGCCCTTAGCCTGTAATTCAGTAGTACTCTTTACGTTACATCTAATGTTATTTTGTGTATATAATTGTATTTTCCAGATGCGGGATTATCGAAAAACAAAACAAACGCCCATACCGTCATCATTTTGGCCGACAACACATTACGAAGTTAGGCCAGATTCTCCAAACATTACAACAACCGGATATGACAATACAGATAAAACAGAATAGATGACGACACAAATTCCCAAACAGAAGCTGAACCAAGACTGTTTTCTCTTTTGTTTTTCAATCTAGTTTTGACAGGTCTGGTTGTTTACTTGATTCATCAAAGACATATAAGGAAAAGGGGGGGGGACAATTTCATGGTTCAAACAGCAATATAAGAAAACATCCTTTCTAGGGACATTTCCAATAAACCATTTCCACATTATATTTTACGGCAGGCAAAATGGTCCCCTTTCATGCAATGTTCAATGAAAATAATTTAGTTTTTTTTCTCTCATAGCATGTTGAAACAGTTCCTGAAATATCTACAAATTATGACAACATTATACTCAAATTCGTTGTCCTATTCCTTGCGCTTGCAATAACTGGTAATATTTTGTCTGTCGCAAGGAAAAGGTATAATTTTATAATCAATAAACGTTAGAGAATACCGAAGGGGTAATCAAAATGGACATTCCAGAGAAACGGGCAACATAGAGTACACATGACAAAGAACAACAAAACAAAAACACAATACAATATGTGTTGGACACCACTATGTAAAAACAAGGACAACTAACGTAAATAAGACATGAGCCCTGTGATAAGCAAGACGAGATAAACAAATTTGGAATGTGCAAAATGTCTATTTTACTCAATTTCGAAAAAGTCATATTAAAGGTGTCTTCAAGCACTCGGAAATAAATGCCATGAAATCAGACATCTTACTTAGTATAAAGTTACATACTTATTTCCTAATAATATATATGTTGATTATCTGACAGTAAACAGATATTAGGTAAATACGACTGCCATTTTAAATCACGTTATGGAATCAGTTGTCTGGATTAGAATTACTTTGGTCACGTTTTATAATACATTATGTACTGACATATATATTATGTAGAGAAAGAAACTCCACAGTAAAACGTTGTCAAACCAATATATTATGTTTGTTTGTTTAATTTGTTTTGATGGTGTGTAACGCCAATTTCAACAATATTTCAGTTATATCGTGGGGTCAGTTATGGCGGAAACCGGAGAAAACTACCGACCTGTCGCAAGTCATTGACAAACTGTATCACATAATGTTGTACACCTCGCCCTGATCGAGATTCGAACTCACAACATCAGTGGTGATATGCACTGATTACATAGATAGTTGTAAATTGAACTACCACACGTACACGGACACGGCGGCCCCCTAATACTTTATAATTCCACTATTTATTAAACACTTCCTTGTACGCATCACTCACTAAGAGGGGAATTTCAGGCAAAAAAAACTAGTCTAATTAAAAACGTAGATATCCAATTTAGTGCACACGACACGTTTCTGGAATAACCTTCACCAGGTTCAAGGTCAAAAAATTGGAAAACCGTATAATTTAAAAGTTTTTGGAGTAAGAAAATAAGGGACCACCTTTTATTGAAGTTGGCATACAAAGTCAGGACAACGAGCGGCTATGTGTATGTGTGTTTGGGATATGGATTTTGTCTGTATGATATTCCGATTATATTTTGGAACTGCACCGACAATGTTAGCATAGCATAGGTTTTTCTTCCATCTGATGAGTAAAAGATGAATCAACTATTCAGCAAGCATAAAATAATTTATCTACTTTTATGATACTAAGAACTTGGAAAAGGGGCTTCATTGCAAAGAAAAACATTTTGTTGCAAATATATTTGTTCCTGTATATTTATATATATATTGTGTTTATCCTGCAATATCAAAAAGTGAGAAACAACTCCCAAATTGTCTTAAAATAAATGAAACAAGCGTCGTTCTAAGCGTTTTCAATTGTATTATTAGTGACGTCAGCACTTTTGCTGTTACCGTTTCTTTCTGTCACTCTACATGAATCAGGTACCAGAAATGCTTTATTAGGTCCATGGCCTAATAACACTGAAGTTTATTTGACCCCCTTTAATTAGTACTAAAAATTACAGGATGAAAGTCCTTATCTATCACATCCGTTTATATTACATGGAATGATGTAACAAAGCGTCATAGATTAAAAACTAATGGTCCTGTCCATGCACAATGTATTCATATGTCTTCCGCAATAGTATACATTATTCGAAAATGGCTTATTTATAGAAATATGCAGGCAATATGATTCGTGCAGAAATTGAATATGATTATTTGAGGATTCAATTTGAAACACATTTCTCAGTTCAAAGAAATTGAGATTAATTGAAGCATCATCTGTAAAGCTTCATTTGAAAAAATCAAATTCGCTGCAAATGTCACTTGCTATTTTTGCACTTCAATTACATTCTATGAGGGGAATAATATTAAATTTCAACCTACAAAACAGACGTAAATTTAAATAAATTACACTTGTGATATCATGAAGACAGTTATTAAACTGCATTGAAGTGGGGAATCCCAAATGTATAAGACAGTCAAAATAGCAATGTTATACATGTATGGTGCTTTTAAAACTATTTGTCACGAGCCTTTCAGAATCACCAAAAGATTGATTGATTGATTGATTGATTGATTGATTGATTGATTGATTGATTGATTGATTGATTGATTGATTGATTGATTGATTGATTGATTGATTGATTGATTGATTGATTGATTGATTGATTGATTGATTGATTGATTGATTGATTGATTGATTGATTGGTGTTTAACGCCAACATTTGCAGTATTTCGGCTATATCGCGGCGTTACATCACCAAATGATGTTCCATTTAATTGGATATATATGTTTTCGCTGCAGGAGCACACTTTCATATATCGCTCGGAAACCGTGGTGTAAATCATTTGTAGCACGAAGCATTGCAATATGACATATATATCGTTGATTATTGCACGACTCTCTGAAAGTAATAAAACTACAGGCCAGATTTAAAGTTTGCAATATCTCATGTCTGTGTGTATTATCTCATAGTTCTTTGCTCTTGTTTACATTCTGGTATATAAACCATAAATAAATAAAAAAAAAAAAAAATTAATTCATGTTACAACAACGCATTAGATCAAATGTTTTCAAATAAAGTTCCATCACCTTTTCCTAGGTTGCAATAAACGTTTGAAAATACCGAACGGGCAATCAAGCATGGACAATTCAGAGAAATTGGCAACATAGTGTACACACGACGAAGACAAACAAAACAAAAAAACAACGCAATATGTAATAGACTGGAGGTGAAGACGAACAGAACATCATACTTATGTGGAAATCGTTACGGACATGATAAGACGGAACTCTGATCGTAATGATACATAATAGGACAACACATACAACTAAAAAGAGGAGCAACACGGATCTCACTATAAAATCAGGGGTGAACTCAGGTGATCGTTTTGTTTTTGGGGGATATGCGAAATGTAGAATTGATTCAAAATTAAATATATAACGCTGCAATTTACTATTTATATATAGTATGTTATGAAGTTACAATCTCTTATTTGTGCTTAGCTTAGAAATACTGAAAACATTTGATAAAAAAAATAAAAAATAAAAAATTTAAAAAAATAAAACAAATATTGCCAGTTTTACATTAGTGACTTGAAAATGTTCTTTATAGTGGAATACGTATTTAAAATAGCAATCGCAAACTAAATCAGGATATATTTTTGTAATCATTTGCATAGTGAAATGTACAGATGATTTGGAAAACATTAGTGCACACAAAGCGTTTTTCGGAATAACGTTCTTCAGAGTCAAAAGATTGAAAAACCAAATTATTTTATTTTAAGCATGATTGCAGTTGTTCTCGACTCAACGGTGATGTCATTGCAAACCCTGGCACTAATTATTTCAGAAAAATTACAAGAATAATCGGTATTAAATAAAATTATGACTTTTGGAATTGTTGTGTTATTTCTCTTGGCTATGATGTAATACGATTCACAGCTAACTTGTGATAGAAATAAAATTAGTTTTCACGTAATATTATATTTAGTTACAAGAGTACAGGCTATTTATAAGAATTAACCTCCATCTATTGTCAGATAAAGTTGATTACGTCGGTATTCTAGATACAGCTACATACAGTTGAAATTGAATGCATTGTAATGAGGTGTCAGACAATCTTTAACAATACGAAATGACTAAGGGATAAAAATTCAATGTTATCTCTCAAATATATTTTATACCATACAATAAGCTTAAAGATGACAAAGAGTTAATCAGAAGCCGTAAATCTAATAACAGACAACACAATGGGGGAACTGACAAACTGGTCTACAAAACACTACACAGAAAACAAAAGATTACGCAAAACGAATCCTACTAAAATATTGTGAGAGCTCAGGTGTTCCGGAAGAGTCCTCAGTTCCAGCACAAATACTGGTACCAGTCGTGTTAGAAGAGTTTCAGGATACCAAATGGGTAATCAATCAGAAGCCGTAATGAGAAGGACATACAACGAAGTGCCCAAGTGAAAAAGGACAAAAGGAAAACAATGATCTATAAAACACTACACAAAAAACTAAAGATTGAGCTACACGAACCGCAGGTGAAGTCATGTGCTCCAAAATGGTGAGCAATTCCTATTCCACTAGTGGCACCCGGCGTGGTACTCTTGTAATAAACCGAAT
The DNA here is from genome assembly GCA_963680875.1 of Bathymodiolus brooksi. NCBI lineage: Eukaryota > Metazoa > Mollusca > Bivalvia > Mytilida > Modiolidae > Bathymodiolus > Bathymodiolus brooksi. The sequence continues at coordinate 57,238,446 of OY804584.1, read as the reverse complement.
GACATGAAATATAAAAGTGTTTTTCCTTTTTCTGTTGACCATTGCGTTGACTGTCCTCCTGCGATTTACGACTTATGATTACCCCTTTGAAATCGTCACACTTTTATTTTTGAATGTTGCAATTGACTATTTATTTATTGTATTTTGTTAAGTAAAAATCTCTAAATTGTGCTTTGCTGAGTATTAGTGAAAACCATTATTTGTAACATTATTGTAAGATTATTTGATATCCACGTTTTTATTACATTTGAAACAGGAGAAAATAATTTCTTTCTGTGTTACAAGTTTCATGAAAATCCAATCAGAAACTACATCAGGATATTTCTTTGAACATGGATGGTTTTATATGAAATATACAGGTAATTATGGAAACGTCAGTGCACACGACGCGTTTTTTTAATAACCTTCATCAGAAACGCTCAAAGTAAAAAGATTGGAAAACCAAATAATTTCATTTAAATAATCATTGCAGTGGTTCCTGACTCAACGGTGATGTCATTGGAAACTTGTTTGGGGTTATTTCTCTTTTCTATGATGCAATGCGATTCACAGCTAACTTGTGATAGAAATAAAATTAGTTCTCACGTAATATTATATTTAGTTACAAGAGTACAGGCTATTTATAAGAATTAACCTCCATCTATTGTCAGATAAAGTTGATTACGTCGGTATTCTAGATACAGCTACATACAGTTGAAATTGAATGCATTGTAATGAGGTGTCAGACAATCTTTAACAATACGAAATGACTAAGGGATAAAAATTCAATGTTATCTCTCACATATATTTTATTCCATACAAGAAGCTTAAAGATGACAAAGAGTTAATCAGAAGCCGTAAATCTAACAACAGACAACACAATGGGGAAACTGACAAACTGGTCTACAAAACACTACACAGAAAACAAAAGATTACGCAAAGCAAATCCTACTAAAATATTGTGAGAGCTCAGGTGTTCCGGAAGAGTACTCAGTTCCAGCACAAATACTGGTACCAGTCGCGTTAGAAGAGTTTCAGGATACCAAATGGGTAATCAATCAGAAGCCGTAATGAGAAGGACATACAACGAAGTGCCCAAGTGAAAAAGGACAAAAGGAGAAAACAATGATCTATAAAACACTACACAAAAAACTAAAGATTGAGCTACACGAACCCCAGGTGAAGTCATGTGCTCCGAAATGGTGAGCAATTCCTGCTCCACTAGTGGCACCCGGAGTGGTACTCTTGTAATAATCCGAATGACATGAAATATAAATGGGTTTTTTTCGTTTTCTGTTGACCATTGCGTTGACTGTCCTCCTTCGACTTACGACTTATGATTACCCCTTTGGAATCGTCACAAAGGGACAGACAATGATATACAAAACACTACACAGAAGTCTAAAGATTGCGCAACACGAACCCTACTAATAACTGGAGGTGAACTCAGGTGCTTCACAATGGTTAGCAGTTCCTGCTCCACTAGTTACACACGTCGTGTTTCTTTTGGTACAAACCCAGTGCTAAGTCACGTAGCGATAATATTTTGGTACGAACTATATATTATTAGTTTCGCAATATGAAATATAAATGTATTATTTGTTCTTTCTTTTATTTTTTGGTCCACATAAAAAAATGTGGTTTCCCCATATGAAAGCTTAATGTATTTTGTGTTGTTTTTCATTTGACAAGTTTCTTGCCCTTCTTTGAATTACGACTTCTGATTACCCATTTGGTATCTTCAAGCTTTTCTTACCAAATACTTTATACATTAGAGGCCAGATCTGATAGCGAATATCAGTCGAGCTAATGACGGAAGATTAAGAAAAAACGTTCAAATTTTGTAATAGAACAAACTCAAAACCACGACATGATAAATTACACTTCGGGACCTATGCCTTATTTTTTAAGAATTGATACGGTCGTTATCATGAATTGGTTAATCGGCACGGAATATCTGTTTCACAGATGACCATGTACATGTGTCATTTATCGATCGGCACGGAATATCTGTTTCACAGATGACCATATACATGTGTCATTTATCGATCGGCACGGAATATCTGTTTCACAGATGACCATGTACATGTGCCATTTATCGATCGGCACGGAATATCTGTTTCACAGATGACCATGTACATGTGCCATTTATCGATCGGCATGGAATATCTGTTTCACAGATGACCATGTACATGTGCCATTTATCGATCGGCACGGAATATCTGTTTCACAGATGACCATGTACATGTGCCATTTATCGATCGGCACGGAATATCTGTTTCACAGATGACCAGGTACATGTGCCATTTATCGATCGGCACGGAATATCTGTTTCACAGATGACCATGTACATGTGCCATTTATCGATCGGCACGGAATATCTGTTTCGCAGATGACCATGTACATGTGTCATTTATCGATCGGCACGGAATATCTGTTTCACAGATGACCATGTACATGTGCCATTTATCGATCGGCACGGAATATCTGTTTCACAGATGACCATATACATGTGCCATTTATCGATCGGCACGGAATATCTGTTTCACAGATGACCATGTACATGTGCCATTTATCGATCGGCACGGAATATCTGTTTCTCAGATGACCATGTACATGTGCCATTTATCGATCGGCACGGAATATCTATTTCACAGATGACCATGTACATGTGCCATTTATCGATCGGCACGGAATATCTGTTTCACAGATGACCATGTACATGTGTCATTTATCGATCGGCACGGAATATCTGTTTCACAGATGACCATGTACATGTGCCATTTATCGATCGGCACGGAATATCTGTTTCACAGATGACCATGTACATGTGCCATTTATCGATCGGCACGGGATATCTGTGTACATGACTATACATGTGCCATTTATCGAAGTATTAATGATCTCATCGTATCATGTCTTCGTTCATGATGTATCAACGGTTGTTTAACATGAGCAATACGACATACCCTACGGGTGGAGCTCCTGAGTACACTCATCAGTTTTAGTGGGGTTCATGTTGCTCATTCTGTGAACAACTGTATTGGAAGTGCTCTCTCATTCTCTCTCTCTCACTCATTGTTATTTATATTTATCGCAATATATAACATGTAAGTTAACACCGCCACTTTTTTTTACCGAAGTACCTTTTCCAAGACAGAAGTGTGTGCGGTCATGTTTTTGTGCCTATGCTTCTATGATTTTCCTATTGGAGTTGGAAACTGTTCTGATGCTGTGGTCTTTTTGTCTTCAGTTATATTATTCAAAATACAATCTAAATCTATGTTATATGATAATAAAATTTGAAGATACCAAAGGGGTAATCAGAATCCGTATATCGAAGAAGAGCAGACAACACAATGGCCGAAAGAAAAAGTACAAAAGGACAAACAACAATCTACAAAACATATACATAACACTAAAGATCAAGTAACACGAACCCCATTGATAAAATTACCATTGCATTTATATTGCATTGTATATCAACGTGATTCCTTACCTTAAGGAAAGGTTATTTCTCGGTGAGCTTCAACTAGCTATATATAGGATGTGACCACTAACATAACTATATCAAGCATTGCATTACGTATATCAATTACATAAAATTGATTTGTTCAAAGTCATATTATTTCCTCAATTTAGATTTGGGGAGAGACTCTACTATTTCAACATGCCGTAACTTTATATTTAAGTATTAAATGTAAATAAAGATTCTAAGATTTAAATGTCACATGTTATCATTATCTACTTATTTCTTACTGTTATAGTAGGATATTCTTATCTTTTGTCACGTAATCTCTGGTGGCGTTTTTGCTGCGCTTCAGAATTATAGCACATCCTAATTTAAAGAAACATTTAATTTACTATGAAACAAAACCCATTAAAATGTAATCGCCTTCTCACCTTACTTTGGGCCAATATATGTGCAATCTATAGGAAGTTCCAAAAGAAATGTTCATACACAATTGACTCAATAAAACACTGAATTAAATTGTAGTAGTTTCACGTAAAAAGGTAGTTTTGTCTTTTTGTGACATATACCATGAATGTCACGTTCAACAATATTTCAGTTATATCGTGGCGGTCAGTTTTGTTGGTGGAGAAAACCACCGACTCGTTTCAAGTCACTGACTAACTTTATCACTTAATATTGTATCGAGTACACCTCGCCATGAACGGGGTTGGAACTCACAACTTTTGTGGTGATAGGCACTGATAGCACATGTAGTTGTAAACCCAACTACCATACGATCACGACCAGGGCGACCTATTTAAGACTAGATCTATCAACCTGTAAAAACAATATGGATATCTCCATATGGTGATAAGCAAACAGGCAAAATTGGTATGGCATTTCATTGAAAATGTAGAAAATATTACAATTACAATATTATTTATATGTCATATTCTAAGTCAAAAAGGGAAATAACGCCTTCAAAATTGGCGTGACGAAACAGCTGTAGCGATAAACGAATTTCAATATGGTTATTGGAGAGTCTACAGAGTTCTGAGGAATTCTTCTTTAAAATGTAGGAGTTTTTAATGATCGTACATATGCTCACTTACATTCATTGAAATCTGCTTTATTTTAATGCAATGTACTTTTGTCGTATCATAGGGGTATTTTATGGCTTCTTTAGTGTTTCCATTCTTTTTTAGAACATGATAAGATATTCTTATATATTGTAATTACTCAGACAATGCTTTCTTGTTAGGTATCAGTAACAGAACATATGTTTTATTTTTCAAATGTACTTTTTGCGGTTAAATCTATTTTATCCAATATATATGACATTTGCCATGGTAACCACTGTAATGTATAGGTACCATCATTTTAAATATTTCACCTAATTATTTAGTACCAAACAGGAATGAGTTGCTTTTACATTTTCATATGCATTTTTAAAAACATGTTTTGTGAAATATCTTTGTAATTATTGCGTACATTTACAATGAAACTATGAATACATTTTTTTTAATACCACTGTCGGACCAGTTCCAAAATACAATCGAAAATTGTCGAAAAGAGGCAAAATTGATACCTTAGCACACATTTACATGACCTCTCACATCTGGCTTGGTGCAGATACTTCAATAAAAAGTGGCGAGGTTAACTAGCTTGATGTGTACTTTTACAAGTTAGACAAATGTATTCGATCACAATTTCACTGGCACAATTGTCATACGTACACAATTCTAGAATATTTCTTCACAACTGGTTAATTTCAAACGCTATTGCAGATTAAAACATGATATTATATCGATTATATGATCATAGTATAACCTTATTTGATATAATCGAGGAATTTCCATAATTAATTTTACAAACAGTTTCCTTGTTTCAATCATTAATTCATTTCATTTATGCCACATTTATTCTCTGTCTAAGGAAGGAGACAGTTGAATGGTTTTTTGTACTATAAAGTGACGAAATTCATCTTGTTTTACTGCTAAAAAAATTATATTTAAATTATTAATTGATTTGTTTTGTATAAGAATTGGAAGATAACAATGGGATAATCAGAAGCAATAAATATAATTTGAATTTGAATTTTGGTGTTTAACGCCACTTTCAGCAATATTTCAGCTATATCATGACTACCAATTTTAGTGGTGGAAGAAGCCGGTGTACCCGGAGAGAACCACCGACCATGGGCAAGCAACTGGTAAACTTTATCACTTGCGGCTGCGAGTCGAGTGCACCCTTTTTATAATTTACAAAGCCGGGCGCGAACCCACGCCGTATTGGTGATAGGCTTGTATGAGTTGTTAGGTAATCCAACTACCTAATTCATTGAGCTACCCGGGCCCTACAGTAAATAAAAGGACAGACAATACAATGGTCGTACAAAAAGGACGAAAAGTCAACTAATAGGTCTAAAACAATACACATAAATTTAAGATTGAGCAACTCGAACTACAAACCGGGGCTGACCACGAGTGCTCCGGAAGGATAAGTTGCCAATGGCCAAGACTAACAGAATTATATATCATACAAATAAATATACATTCTTTACATGAAATCGTTGCTTATTCAACCTGCATAAACATGGCCCCTAAATGCAGAAAAGTTCGGTTTAGACAGGTTTCACTTTACTTAAATTCTTTCTTTTTTTTCTGACAGTTCTTGATATCTTCACTTTTGTTTTTGTTATTTATCATGTTTATGTCTCACGTCACCGGTGTTGATTGTACTATTCGAATTTTAATTTTTATTTACCTGTTCAATCAGTGTCTATCACTACTAACGTTGTGAGTTCCAATCCTGCTAATGGCGGGTGTACTCGACACAAATTAAGTGATAAAGTTTGTCAGTGACTTGCGGCAGGTCAGTGGTTTTCTCTGGGCACTCCGGTTTCCTCCATCAATGAAACTGACCGACATTATATAACTGAAAGATTGATAAAAGTGGCATTGAACATCATAACCCCCAAACCAGAATAATAATTTGTCTATGCATGTACGTTTACCTCTCATTGTGTTTTTTCTTCAAAAGTACATTTGAGATCGCAAACTGCCTGAAGCTTATGCATGTTTAACCAAATTAATCTAATGATAACACCAAAAGCTAAATGAATCCTCAGGGTTTTTTATCAATCAAAGTCTTTAACGATAGCGAATTTATATATACTTTTGAAATTTAAACCCAACTGGTGTTTAGATTCTTGCGGTGACATTTTTACTCCCTCGAAGGGATTCACACAATTGCTACACTACAACACCAATCGGTTAGTGTTATGTCCAGCGTCCAAAACCACTCGGCCACATACACTGCAGCACCAATCGGTTAGTGTTATGACCAGCGTGCTATACCACTCGGCCACATACACTACAGCACCAATCTGTTAGTGTTATGTCCAGCGTCCTAAACCACTCGGCCACATACACTACAGCACCAATTGGTTAGTGTTATGTCCAGCTCCCTAAACCACTCGGTCACATACACTACAGCACCAATCGGTTAGTGTTATGTCCAGCGTCCTAAACCACTCGGCCACATACACTACAGCACCAATCAGTTAGTGTTATATCCAGCGCCCTAAACCACTCGGCCACATACACCATGATATATAGCTTCAATAGTCGAAGTGCTACCTTGTCTCATAAGGTGAATATAGGGATATGTGATTAAGCATGTTGATGATTTTTTTTTTAATTTGACAACAATCTAACCCAGCAATCACAACATATTGTATAGGATGACAAAGAATTCATACATATAAAAAAATACGGAAGTATAGCTACATCATACCAATTAAGCAGCAAAAAAACAGTTACTAATATTGATATCCAATGGGAAAGCAGGAATTGGATATTAAAGTTTAGGACAAAGTCTCTGATTCAATTATCTTAAAGAAGAAAATCATGCCTTTATATATCCCTGATGTCTAAAAAAAGAAACTTTAGATCACGTAAAATATAGCATTGTTGGACATGGAGTCTTAATACATTGACGTCTTAGATTAAAACTGATTTGATATCGAATAAGAAATAGCATAACAGGTGCAATTTCCTCGTTTGATTGTTACGTATGTGCATTGCTGTCAGATCTGATATAGATGTTGTGACAGTTGCACTATATATAATCAAACTAGATAGCAATCTACATGATGTCAAGTGTACTCCGAATAAATATCAAGTGCATTCCGAATAAATACTTGTAATGTTTGTCATTTTATCTAACGAAGTTTGTTAAGTAATTCCGTACTCATTATCAAAATAATCTTTACAGCTAAATGAAATCGGTCGTTTTTCTTCAGTTTTATTAATTACATGAAGGTAGTGCAAATAATGGTGTAATATTTTTCATTTCCGGTGGGGGGTATCGGAGTACCAGGTGGAAACAACTGACATACCGCAAGATAGTGATTGATAACTGGGTAAGGGAGTGATTTTTGATTGATTTGATTGTTGGTGTTTAACGCCACTTTCAGCAATATTTCAGCTATATCATGGCGACCAGTTTTAGTGGTGGAAGAAACCGATGTACCCGGAGAGAACCACCGACCATGGGCAAGCAACTGGTAAGCTTTATCACTTGCGGCTTCGAGTCGAGTGCACCATTTTTTGTAATTTACAAAGCCGGGCGCAAATCCACGCCGTATTCATGATAGGCTTGCATGAGTTGTTAGGTAATTCAACTACCTAACTCATTGAGCTACCCGGACCCTCGGATGAACAGGATAATATTTCCTCATTTATGAAGGATCGTACCTAATGTCCAGCTTTTCATGAAGGCTTGTGATGCCAGAACCTTCGTTTTATTTTACAATTTGATACCTGTATGATTGTTATTGATGCCTTGTCGAGTTTTTAGCAAGAGTAACACGACGGGGTCATTAGTGAAGCAGAAACTACTTACCTTTCTTTAGCACCCGATTTCACTTCGTGTTTTCTGTGTAGTGTTTTTATATTGTTGTTTGTACCTTTTTCTCATGACAATTGTATTGTCTCTCTTCCGAATAACGACTTCTGATTACCCCTTTGGTATCTTCAAACTTTTCTTATCGTTGCTTTTTACAATAACATACAGAATATATCTGCTGAATTTGAGTACTCTCTATGTGTATTCAACAGCATCAGCCATCATTAAAATGGAATAAATATCAATTAAATTTAATAGTATTGAATCTGATATCATCAACATTGCCGCTCTAATTATAATTTGATACTTCTCATTCAGGCATGCGTACTACCTAAGATATGTAAGATATGGTTTCTTCGGTTACCTAGCAAGTTCTAGAACTTTTGCCGACAGCCAATCAGTTAATTTCACAGAGAATTAAATAGCTTTGGTTGTAATTGCTGTTTGCTCGTGGCATTTAAATGATCGTGGATTAAATTACACTTTATTATAGCATTAGAATTGAATTTCAAGCAAGCCCCTTGTAAATTAGCATAAAAGCATAAAATTTATAGCGCTTCACATACTAGAAATGATTACCAGTGTGCTGTCAACGTGCTGTAATTAATTGCTATTTCATTTAAAATTCGTTAGCATATTTTACTAGATAGCTATATAGCCATTTTCATGTCTGCGCTTAAAATTATATAACATATACAACTATAAAATGTATTATTAAACATTTTATGTAGAATGAAATGCTATTGTAAAGCGGTGTCAAACAATATATTTCAAGTCTGTGTTTAAAATTATATAAAATATACAACTAGAAAATGTATTATTAAACATTTCATTTAGAATGAAATGATATTGTAAAATTGCGTCAAATAATATCTTATAGCAAGTATTGAACTATCGATAATTGATATCTTTGTTACTTTATGAAATATAGACTACCTGCAATTTATATGTTTGTTACATTATGAAATTTGGACTACCAGTAGTCGATTTTTTGACTCTGTTAAATTTGTACTATATGCGCAAATGCTCATATTTTGGAGAGAAAGAGACAGAGAGAAAACAAAATATCATCCAATCCATGTCATATATACAGTGGATTATGAAACTATGTTGTTCCTTGCAAGGTTCGAAATTGATAATTGTAAATTCAAAAAATACATCATATAGCTAATGTTTAATTACATTCAAAAGTAAAGTCAGAATGTACCAGGATGTGATAAAAGGCCAATTGCGAAACGACAAACCCATGGTAAAAAGGAAATACACAGACACAATTAACAAATACTGAACACACAACCAAAAACAGGTATCATGAACCAAACCACAAATTAGGGCTGATAGAATGTGCTCCAGAAAGATAAGCATACAAGAATAGTTTAGAAATCCAAAGGAGTAATCATACGTAGTAAGGCAAGGACAGAAAATACAAATGAAAAAGGACAAACAATGATCCACAAAGCACTAAACAAAACATAATATTAAGCAACACGAACCCCTTTTTCTTTTTGCCATTGTACTGTCTTTCGATATGCGGGAGGGACCCGGGTGGCTCAATGAGTTAGGTCGTCGGATCTAACAGCTCATACAAGCCTATCACCAATACGGCGTGGGTTCGCGCCCAGCTTTGTAAATTACAAAAAGGCCGCAAGTGACAAAGTTCACCAGTTGGTTGCCCATGGTCGGTGATTCTCTCCTGGTACTCCGGCCATGATATAGCTGAAATATTGCTGAAAGTGGCGCTAAGACACAAAATATCAATCAATCAAATCGATATGCGGCCTCTGATTATTCCTTTGATATCTTCAAACTTTTCTTCTTTGAACATCTCGTACATATTCAGGATGAGAAAAAGATACAAATCCGAAATTTTACAGACGAGGTCACTAACAACCTCACACGGCCCGTTGAATCAAGAGAGCTAAACGTGTTATTTATTGATAAGTAAATTGTTTTATTATTAAATTTGAAAGCACATTGAAAAATGATGTAGAATTAATTGCCCATAATGGCATTTTTGTGTTTTACAAACAGGATGTAAATCAAATTAATCTCCGACCATGTAAAAACATGGTACCATTCCTGACCTATTACTTTTAACAATCACCGAATCCAGGTTACACATACTCAGACAATTAACATAATTGAATCTCAGACATCATAAAACAACAGATCTACCGTTACAATTTGATTTACTTAGTGTTTTATTTGTCTTTTATTGAAATTACTTGTATTTTCATTGGGAATCGTATGCAAAACCTTACCATAATTGACATTTTAAACTCGTAAATGTTGTCCCGTGTGCATCGTTTGTTTATGTAGCATAATGAACTCCAGTTCTAGAGGGAATCAGTATCATTACGAGCGCTCGTTTTATACTTAATGTATACCTAGTTCTACAATGGCAACCTTCACAGTATACATTAACCCTTATATACTTCTTCTTGTCTCGGGGGTAGGGTCAAAGTGCTTGCGGTGGGCTCATGCGGGTTACTGTTGTTTCGATACACGGTCATTTCAGCTAAAGACTATAACAATTGGTCTTTGCTGCTTCTCAGGAAATCACACAGCATTAAGGAGTAAGAGCACAGATTTGCTAGCCCAGAGGGAGGATAATGTGGTCCAGTAGATCGAAATGGTTTTCAGTTTTGTATCTGTCAGCTAGATATAAATATAAATTAACAGAAAATTGAAAAGGCAATCCAGATTGGACATTCGGAGACACCGACAGAGTTGAACACAAGACAAAAAACGACAAGAAACTAAATAAAAACAAAATAAAACAGACAAAACAAAAACGATGAGCAAGACGGACAACATCAAAATACCCATGTTCTCACAGACAACACCAAAATACCCATGTTCTCACAGACAACACCAAAATACCCATGTTCTCACAGACAACACCAAAATACCCATGTTCTCACAGACAACACCAAAATACCCATGTTCTCACAGACAACACCAAAATACCCATGTTCTCACAGACAACACCAAAATACCCATGTTCTCACAGACAACACCAAAATACCCATGTTCTCACAGACAACACCATAATACCCATGTTCTCACAGACAACACCAAAATACCCATTTTCTCACAGAGGGTAAGCAGAGCCTGTTTGTTATAAGATATCCGTTGTATTACTCATAGTCGAGTCCAGTAAAAAGTCTTGTCGGTGATTGATGAAAGAATAATACGTGGAAAGGAAAAGGTGCAGGGACATGTTTCGTTAGGGTCAATCAGTTCGTGGTGACGACCGTATAACTTTTGTTACTTTGTATTTTCAAATACACAAAAACGTGCGTTTCAATTGCAACCGTTTTCCAATAATATAATGATATGTTTTAAGTAAAGACGCAAGCGCATGTTTAATAACATTTTTTTGCATCGGCGTAAAAGCTTCCATTGCACATATATTTTGATATATGTAATGCTTGCTTTCACTACCGATGTAGGTTATCCTGCATTGATTTACACACCCTCGTACATTGTGCGTGCTTCATCTGGTACACTCAAGGCCACACAATTGGTAGGCAACATAATTGAAAGACGTTTCTAGCAAGAAAACTAAATGATCTAAACGGGATAGTCAAAATCGCTAAAAGTCACATTTTCAGTCACGTTTAAGGATTTCAAACACAAACATGTTTATTCTTCTCGTTTAATACCCTCTACAATATGAAACCCCTGAAATATTAAGCCTACTTATACGTTCAGTAATTCTTCACATAAAGTTAACGATATTTGTTAAACAGAGAGTCGGATAATATATACATATTGACGTAAAACAAACACTCAATTACAGGTTCAGCGTATTCTCCTTTCGTACAACTGTGGATTATGTACAAGTAACATATTATCTGTCTGCTACTAGTTGAATACGATATGGCTCTACTCTAGATTGTTAAATTTTCAAATTTAAAACTCGAGCATTTGTTAAAGTTTGAGAATTTAGCTATCGACAATGGAGAGAATCTGCTATCAGTGGATTATGATATTGTCTATATTGTGGCGGTCAGTTTTATTGGTGGTGGAAATCGGAGAAAATGACTGACCTGTCGCAAGTAACTGACAAACTTTATCACATAATATTGTATCGAGTACACCCCACCATGAGCGGGATTCAAACTAAAATGTTTGCGGTAATATGCAGGGATTGCATAGGTAGTTTTAAATCCAACTACCATGCGATCAAAACTATAAATGTAACCACCCTGGTGATTAGAAATATAACGAAAAGTTAGACAATTGGTTAAACACGCTACGAATAGGAGAAGTTGTATTACAGAATAAATGTATGTATATCAGAATGTAAATAAATACATACAAACAATGTAGTTTAGTAGTTCAATATTATTTATTCTTTATTAGATGATTGGGGTGAGAGTACTTCTATCGTAGTACTTAAAAATTGTATCTTTGATTAACAAAGCTCACCAAGAATGTAACATAATAATGAGTATTGTTTATTAGCTGTCTGGGATGAGAATACTTCCACTGTGGTATTTAAAAATGGTATGTGTAATTATACTAGCCAGACAAGAATGTAACACAATACATAGTTCAATAATAATTATTGTGTATTAGCTGTCTGGGGTGAGAATAATTCCATCGCGGTACTTAAAAACAGTATGTGTGATTATAACAGCTAGTATATGCATTGTCAAGAATGTAACGCAGTACATAGGTCAATAACACGTTTTTGTTTTATTAACTAATTGAAGTGAGCTTACTTCGACTGTGGTACTTAAACATGGTATGTGTGTGGTTATAAGAGCTAGTTTATGCATTGTCAAGAGTAGACCAATGACTTGCCAAACCCGCTCGCATACCGTGGAGATATTTATTACCGACGGTATATTTCTAATTAAAGGCCAAGTTTTGTTCCCATAAAATAGAAATAATTATTGTACCTCATTAATATTGCTTGAAGAGTTTGAAAATACCAAAGGGGTAATCAGGATCCATAAATAGAAGAAGGACAGACAACACAATGGCAAAAAGAAAAAGGACAAGCAACGACCTACAAAACATACACATAAAACGAAAGATCGAGTAACACTCACCCCACCAATACGCGTTTCCTATTGGGTCTTTTGGATCAAAAATCACGATTTGTCACGTTCAGATCGCGATCGTGGGTTCAGTCCAAGTTCTACCAAAATAGTCTTTATAATTGATATTTGATGGTTCTCCATTAAACTTGCAGCATTAAGAGGATAGGGTTATAATAAAACAATTAATTACTCTTTTTGATGTCAATAACAGGAAATGAGGACCTTTGACCTGTGACTTTCGGTGACTTGACCTCTGGTCCACCTTTCCTGCTATTGAACTCACAAAGAGTAATTAATTGTATAATGAATTTGCACTTATAGAAATATAACTGCAACTAGAACAAGTCATTAAATTAAAGTTCATTTATACAAATCAATATTGCATCCTAAGCTTTAATAAAATCAGTCAACACAAAAAAAGTATTTAACAAGTATTATATTTTCAAACAACCAGGAACTTAAATATACTGTACATATATACACGTTAGAGACATATGCGAGTAATCAAGAATGGACAATCAGGAAACACTGACAAGACACAAGACACATGACCAAGACAAACAAAACAACAAACTCAATACAGAAAAGTAAATATATGACAAGCACGAACCCCACTAAAATAAACCGGTAGTTAACCATTGTGCTCGCGAAGGATAAGCAGTTTCTGCTTCTTAAAAAACACCCGCCATGTTACTCATCAAGTCAAGTCTGTTAAAAAACATTTATATTATAGGGTTATTGCACTAATATTGAGGAATATTGTCCCTAGCAGCATATCATATTGCACGAGGTTGCGAGTGTAATATGATATACTGCGAAGGACAATATTCCTCAATATTAGTCCAATAACCCTTTTATAATATTGTACCAAATATTTCAGTCTGTGACAACTACATTTAACCATATTTCTTTGCAAACATGTATTTAATATAATTCCGCTATTTTCGTTATCTCTTGTCTGCTTGGGTGCAAACATAGTTCAACTCGGAACCTATCTTGTGCGTACCAAGCTTAAAGCAGAAAGAATGGAATGCAATATCGGTCAAGATGCAATATTTTAAATTCATTCGGAAATACTCTACTTTTTGGGTGTATTTATAAAGGAAGACAAGTAAAAAATATCGGAAAATATTTGCATTTTTATTTAACAAAGAAATCTACATGAAATATTTGATACTATATGATAAAAAGGATTACTGTCAATAGCCATACATACAATAATTATATGACATACCAAATGTTAAAAGGGACCGGGTGGCTCCTGGATTACCTAACAACTCATACAAGCCTATCTACAATACGGCGTGGGTTCGCACCCGGCTTTGTAAATTACAAAAAGGGTGCACTCGACTCGCAACCGAAAGTGATAAAGTTTACCAGTTGCTTGCCCATTGTCGGTGGTTTCTCCGGGTACTCCGGCTTCTTCCACCGCTAAAACTGGTCGCCATAATATAGCTGAAATATTGCTGAAAGTGGTGTTAAACACAATAAATCAACTCAAATCAACCAAATGTTAAAACCCCAATATCATTAACTGCTATAATACGAACCTAATATTGCATACACAGGGAATTAATGATAAAAAAAACCCAAACATGTGTATTATATAGGGAAGGTAAAAACTTATAATTAATTCCTACCTGTATCAGTATTGCAATCAAATCACCCACTCAATTAATCTCCTTCACCAACACTATTACACTATATATATTTAATTTCTAGGAATTCATTATTACAGGTGGCATACCAATTTTCGTGAATAGTGTTAACCGACGTAATGAGGTATTCAACGTATATTTGTATTTGCTATCATATTAAAGTACTTTATAGCAATAAAATGTAAAAGCAAAACGATACCACACTTTCGGAGATCCAAGAATTTACGCATCCACGAAAATACGAATTTTCCTCAAACCGCGAAAATAGGCATCCACAAATTTTGAATAAATTCACAGTATATGTATATCCGTTTTTCTTTTGTTAATGTTATCTTAACTAATGATAGAAAGATATAGTTTGAACATCTTACTTACTTACGTATGTGTTTCTATAAGACCTGCTTATTTACGTGTTTATAAAAATGTTTCCAATAATAACTGATTTATACAAGTAACAAATCATTTTGGTGTTGTATTTGTTCATTTCAGAATCGTGCGACATACATGTAGAAGTAAAAAAACGTAAACATCTTCCATCATTTTCTTCAGAGTAGTAAATGTAATTGATTCCACAGACTAGCTAAGTAATATCGTAATTTGTTTTTCTTTCGCCTCCTGATTTGTAAAGCAATCATAGAGCAACGACATTGTTTTGTTGTTGTTTTCTATGAATTGTCATGCCCTACATGTAACAGACCAACTCTAACGACGATAATAACGGTAAAGCCAAGAAGATAATCGAATGTATATATATAAGAAAAATCGATTCTAATTGACTTTTGTCTTTGTGTCAAATCATCATGTCGTAAGTCAGTGATTATTAGACGAAATAAAAACAAAAATTGGTCAAAATA
The DNA here is from genome assembly GCA_963680875.1 of Bathymodiolus brooksi. Lineage (NCBI taxonomy): Eukaryota > Metazoa > Mollusca > Bivalvia > Mytilida > Modiolidae > Bathymodiolus > Bathymodiolus brooksi. The sequence continues at coordinate 57,222,533 of OY804584.1, read as the reverse complement.
TTAATTATATCACTGACGCATCGACACATTAGTGCAATAAAAACGTAGATATCAAATTTAGTGCGCACGACGCAGTTTTGAAATAACCTTTATCATGTACGCTCAAAATCAAACCAAAGGGCCAAACAGGATAGCAAAAATCCGCAAATGTCACTTTAAATCACGTAATTAATAGTATTAATTAAAATTTGAGAAAACGGAAGGTGCAAGCAAGAATGGATAATCTAGAGACACTAGCAACAATGGACGAAGACTAAAAAATCCGAAATAATGATTGATTGATTGATTGATTTTTGGTGTTTTAATGCCATTTTCAGCAATATTTCAGTTATATCAAGGCGACCAGTTTTAGTGGTGGAAGAAGCCGGAGTACCCAGTGAGAACCACCAACCATGGGCAAGCAACTGGTAAACTTTATCACTTGCGGCTGCGAGTCGAGTACACCTTTTTTGTAATTTACAAAGCCGGGCGCGAACTCACGCTGTATTGGTGATAGGCTTGTATGAGTTGTTGAGTAATCCAACTACCTAACTCATTGAGCCACCCGGGCCCTCCGAAATAATAATACCTCTGATAAAGTGATGTAGTCTATGAAATTAACAGTTAAAAAAAACAAGGTTGTCTGCTTCCTCTTTTAGACATCACGATAAAACTTTTGTTCATTCCTATTTGCTACTTTTTATGCAAATAATGTATCCTTAAAATAAAACTTCTTCGATTCAAGCATGTTTATATTTATAATGCATGCCATATAATTGTCCAAACAGCGGTCTATTAAATGAAGTTTTACCATTCTTGCGATTAATTCAAAAACGTTACACAATCTTATAATTCAGCTAAAGTTCGGAAGATCCATGAAATGTTTTATTGACGTATCGATACATTAGTGGAAATAAGCGAAAACAGACGGAGAAAGCAAGAGTGGACAATCTAGAGACAATGGCAACAATGGACACAGAACGAAGGCAAACACAATCCGAAATAATGACACTCCTGATAAACGAATATGATATATCAAGTTTAAAACAAATCAAGGTTGCCTGCTTCATTGCGTAGACTTCAATTCAAACATGTTTACATTCCAAGCGCATGCCATATAAGTTTCAGAACATCGGTCTATTAAATGAACATTTACCATCCTTGATAATAAATCAAAACCAAAGAATTTTAAAACTAACTCTTACAATTCAGCTAAAGATTGGAAATTCCGGGAAATGTTTTCTTGATTCATCACTTTTGTGATTCGTCTAGGAATAGAAAAATACTTCCATAAGATAAATAAAATCTTAAGCAAAATGCCTTTAAAGAAATTCAATGTGTGTTTAAATTTTATCCAATCCTTTATTGATTTTGAAACGGGATTCCCAGACTTACATTTCTGCGAAAGGGGCAAATGGCCAACGTTTCTGACTTTTGCCCCCAATGCTGAATAGATCTATTTTTTTTTCTCAGCAAATTGTAAACTATATCTTGGTGACTATAGGCCTGGTAATGATTGGAAGTATTAGATAAAACCACGTGGTCAGGGTGACTAGGTTTAGTGGTGACAATGTCCGGAAATATCAGATAAAACAACGTGATCATGGTGACTAGGCAATCTCCCATACAGAGTTGTCGATCCTTGCAGGCTCTCTATCTCTGTAAGCGTCTCAAAAGTAGTCCCAAAACACGTGATCATGTACCGAACGATCATGTGACAATTTTTTATGCAGATATTCAAAAGCTTGCCTTTGACAGTCCCTCATCACGATGTTCTTGTCATAATCTTTAACAATTGTATCTAATGTTGACATTTTATCGGATGAATAAGTAAACCAAATTACTCAGAATAGGAAAACGTTTCACAAAAATATAGTCCCTATAAATATAGCTTTTTTAAAATGGTATTTCGCCTCAAATAAAATCATATTTCACGTCAAAACTAAAGATACATGCAAAAAAGACGAATAGCGTCTTAGAAGCAGAATCTAGAGTATATTAATATTTTACAAGAATCTTGTAAAATCGAGACGTTTACAGAGATAGAGAGCCTTGCAAGGACCGACAACTCTGTATGGGGGATTGGGTGACTAGGTTGACCGGAAATATCAGATAAAACCACGTGATCAGGATAACTAGGTTCAGTGCTGACAATGTCCGGAAGCATCAGATAAAACCACATGGTCAGGGTGACAAGACTTAGCTGTGGTAATGACAGGAAGTAACAGATACGATCACGTGGTCAGTGTGACTAGGGTGACCGGAAATATCAGTTCAACTCAGGGTGACTAGGTTTAGTGGTGGCAATGTCCGGAAGCATCAGATAGAACCACGTGATCAGGGTGACTAGGTTGAGCGGAAATATCAGATAAAACCACGTGGTCAGTGTGACAAGGTTTGGATGTGGTAATGTTCGGAATTATTAGAATAAATCACGTGGTATATTTTTTCATTTAAAGTACAAATTAGCAACTCCACGTCGTGGAGTGAACCAACGCCTATATTTTATTTGTGAAAGGAATACTGGTACTTATAGAGAAACGGATTCACTCTTGAGATGTTTATTTTTAAATATTAAATGCTTTAACCAGTAAACGGAATTGTTATTGTTTTCACAGCTGGACAGTAGAACCATTTTATTGTCAACTGTTAATGAAATTCATCAATTGACAGTGCTTCTACAATTATTTTTCTCCATTTCTATCGCACGATGATGGGATTAGATACATGTCCTTTGTTTGGAATATGTACTATTAGATATCCAAGATTGATTCATTAATTACTACGTTATCTTGGAGACGGATTATTTGTGATTGCTACGTCAAAAGAGACATAATTTCTTATTATTGTATGAAATGTGTATAATGTCTTATATAAATAATATATATTGCGTCATGTGAAAATACCAAAGGAGTAACCAGAAGCCACAAATCGACAGACAGACAATCCAAAAAGACAAATACTAATCCATAAGACACTACACACAAGACTAAAGATTGAGCAACATGACTCCACTCAAAAAACCGGGGGAAAACCAGATGCACCGGAAGTGTTTGGAGTGCCTACCCTCCATAGTGGGAGTCGCTGTTTTATTCTTGTAAATAATCTGATGCCAAGTCATAAAGGAATAATTCGAGGACATGATTTTAACTAGGACAAGCGGAACATACCAGTGGTGCTGTGTTACACGAATATTCTGGCTGGCTGTGGATATGTTACAAAGTTGCAGGTTCAGTGTTGAAAAAACTTCTGATTTAGATATCTAAAATGACGACCTGAGGATGTCTTCCTTTTTAATGTGTTTTATTCAGCAGGTATTGCTCTTTATTTTCGAGGTACCTGGACAAAATGAAATACATGAAAACTGGGGAAGTTCGACACATAATTTAACAATTAATGACATTTGGCTATTAAGCGGCCGCAGATAATTTGAATTCCTGAATTGTAGATAAAATGCGTTGAAAAATCTTATATGTTTAGCTCCTTTGAACTCGATGTTCTCAAACGTATTATAAAATTATAAAATGTGTATGCACGCTACTTCATAAAATGGCTGAAGTCCTTACAAAACAACAAAACTATTAGAATTGTGACAGAAGAAACCCCTTGCGGAAGTTAACAATAATTTGAATTACTGGATTGTTGACGGAAACATTGAAGTTCCGTATTACATGCTGTTACGTGGCCACTCTAATGAACAATCCCTATAGATTGAAAATGCAGTCATGGGATTAAAATCTAACTACAATATCATGAATATTGATGAGGAAAAGTATCACCAAAATTCTGGATATGGAATAATACTAACCTGTAAATAAAATACGTATTTCCGATATGATGCCCAATTAGGTAAAAACATAGATTCTCCACAAAACGTCATGGAAATTAAGTGTGTTTTCGAAATTAGAAATTTAATTGGAAGAAAATATAATTGTTGACTATTGCAATCAAGGAACTTGCATTAATTGAACTTTAAGAGGTTTCGATTGATTTTCTATCTTATTATTACAACATTACAGATATAAAACTCGTTACTAAACTTTTAGGAAAAATTACCCAATTAAAGACATCCGTCTTGTCGAATTTAAAGTAATTAGTCAATAAATTTAATTTGAAACTTTTAAAGCAGCATGTAGAAAGCGGCGTAGATTGACCTTCATTACACTACTAGAATACAAGAAATTAAAAATAGAAAGTGAAATACTATTGGTTGACTAAATAGACCACTGTAAACAACAGGAACCACTCACAAGGTACCAACCACAAAAACAAGAAAGTACGATAGTACCCAAATATTGTTGAAAGTGGCGTTAAACACCATAACCCTAACCTTAAAAATAGAAAGTGAAATACTATTGGTTGACTTTATGGACCACTAAAACAACACAAACCACTACACTGACAAAATACCAACCACAAGAACAAGAAAGTACGATAGTACCCAATGGAAAACAAATGAGATTGGCACATCAAAGTGTGGCGGTGTTAAATCTATTACTGAGAAGGAATTACTAAAATGATATATATTTTTCTACGTATTTACTATCTTCATGCTATCGAATACTATTCATTCTTCAAAATCTAGAAAGGGCCCGGGTGGCTCAATGAGTTAGGTATTTGGATTACATAACAACTCATACAAGCCTATCACCAATACGGCGTGGGTTCCCGCCCGGCTTTGTAAATTACAAAAAAGAATGCACTCGACTCGCAGCCGCAAGTGATAAAGATTACCAGTTGCTTGCCCATGGTCGGTGGTTCTCTCCGGGTACTGCGGCTTCATCCACCACTAAAACTGGTCGCCATGATATAGCTGAAATATTGCTGAAAATGGCGTTAAGCATAAAAACTCAATCAATCAATCAATCAAAATCTAGAAAATTTGTTTAAATTATATAATAGGCTAATGGATGTGTTATTTCGGAGACAGTTCTCGTTATCACAATCCAGTTCTTTCCTCATTCCTGACTTACATAAATATTGCCACGTTTATAATTTGAGTGTGGAGGACATCATGGTCGTGATCGTATGATAGTTGGATTTACAACTACATATGCAATCAGTACCTATCACCAATAAAGTTGTGAGTTCTAATCCCGCTCATGGCGAGGTGTTCTTAATACAACATTATGTGATAATGTTTGTCAGTGACTTGCGACAGGTGGGTGGTTTTCTCCGGGTACTCCGGTTTCCTCCACCAATACAACTGACCGCCACGATATAACTGAAATAACTGAAAAGTGGCGTTAAAAACCCTAAGAATAGAAAGTGATATATTATTGGTTGAATATATAGACAACTGTAAACAACACACAAACCACTTCACTGACAAAATACCAACAACGAAAGCAAGAAAGGACGATAGTATTCAATGTTAAACAAATGGGATTGGTACACAAGTGTGGCGGCGATAAATCTATTAATGAGACGGAATTATTAAAATTGGGTGTATTTCTTTTAGATAATTGGATAGATTTTTCTACGCATTTAATATCTTTATGCTGTCGAATACTATTTATTCTTTGAAATCCCCCCCCCCCCAAAAAAAGAAGAAGAAGTTGAAGGTTTTGCTTGTTTAAATTATATGATATACTAAGAGAAGTGCTATTAAGGAGACAGTTCTCGTAATCAAGCAACCCACATTCCTCAATCATGACTTATATATGAATCACCATTTCTATGACCAGAATGTGGGGGCCGTCTTTGTCGTAATCGTATTGTAATTACATTTACAACTACCTATGTAATTAGTGCATATCATCACTAAAGTTGACTGTTTCAATTTCGCTCATGGCGAGGTGTACTCGATACAACATGATGTGATAAAGTTTGTCAGTGACTAGTGGCAGGTCGATGGTTTTCTCCGAGTACTTCGGTTTTCTTTTTCTACCAATAAAACTGATCGCTACGATATAGCTGGAATATTGTTGAACGTAGCGTTAAACACCACAATCCTAACCTAAAATCCAGAGTAACGAAAACTTAGATATCGAATTGAATTTTATTGGTGCTGAGTATCGCGAGGTAAATCGTGGTACATAATGTGACGTCGACCTGTGTAGTTTATTTATATTTATCGCTATTTTGTTTCCTATCCCTTTGATGTTTAAAACCAATATTATTCATATCACGTAAGCGCTGAGATGATTCCAATTATCGCTATTTGCTAGGCGTTGTCAAGGACGCACGTAGTAATATCGCTGTTTTCTAATATGACGTTATAATGACGTCACATTACCAAATCCTTGATAAACATACTATCATAGCGATAAAATAATTAAAGATGTTTTTTAAAACTCGAGGACGTTTCCCAGTCATCTCGTTTTAAAAAAACTTCGTTAATCACTTCATATAGATCAGGAGTTTCATTCATAAACATATTGACAACCCCGATATTTTCATAAGACAATCAAATATAAATGAACATCAACAGTATAAAATGACAAATGAGTAATATTTCATAACTGACATCTTAGTGATTCTAAAGATTTCTGTTTTCACTTTAAATAACAGCGTAGGGAAGCACATGCACATTCCCCTCCACATCCGTGCATACGTTTCTTCTTATTGACATGTCATTAGCCAATGACAATCCGAGAATTTTACTAAGTCGAGGATAAGATCAGTTACATTCAACATAACAATTTCTTCAAGTATTTTCAAGAACATTTACATATAGAAGTTTTATTATGAACAAACATCTTCTAGAATTGTTTACAATAATTAACGATGACGGAACCGGAAGATCATTTAAACGTCAACAGCAATATATATCCAATATTTGTAAACACAAACTTCCGGTGGGTTTTTTTCAGATGACATTTTCTTTGTAAGATAATGTCGATTTAATAGATTTTACGGAAATTATATTCAGTGACAAATAAGTTTAATATAAACGTATTTTTTTAACAAACGATATTGATTTGAATGACATTGTTTACGTTATGAAAATAGTAGTGATTTTCTTATATGTTTTATGCCTAAGAAAAACAGACTTTCTTTACATTATGACAACAACATATCTTTATTAGAATTTAAAACACAACTATGGCCGCGATCGCGAGGTTGCCTGCAGCTACATTAACATTTACTCATACAATTTGCTTCTATCACAGCAATAAGATGTACTCGATGCAACCTCATTGGAAAATATTTGTCAAATGTTTTTCCCTGTGTTTGTTCTTTCTCCTTAATGCTGCGTGCTTAGCGGAGAAGCTACAAATACACATTTTATAGTCTTTGATTTTACCCCATCGGGTCTCGAGCCCACGATCTACCACACTCGAGGCGAGCACGCTAACCATTACACCAACGATGCTGTTATATGATTATAATATATATAATTCAATCACATCATAAACCTATTTACATATTTTATGTCAAATGTTTTTTATACTAGTCAACAAAAGAAACAATACAAAGGTTTGATGCTCAATATTTTTTACATAGAGAAAAAAAAATCGACAAAAATCGTATAATTTAGATTCATATGGGCATAACAAATAAAGCAATATCAACAAAATTTCTCAACATTATTATCAGAACAAATCATGGACAGACAGAAATTATCATGCAGTATGGAGGTTTGCGGAGTTCAGTAACGTGTTTGACCACCTCTTGCAGCAACGACAGTTTTGCATGTCCGACGTATTGAACCAATCAATCGTTGGATAAAGGCATGTGGGATGTTGTTCCACTCGTGCACAAGTGCGTCACGCAGCTCCTGTAGTGTTTCCGGTGGATTTTGACGGTGGCGAACACGTCTACCGAGTTCATCCCATAAATGTTCAATTGGTGACATATCCGGCGATAATGCCGGCCAAGGAAGAACACAGATGTGATTCTGGTTCAGATAGTCTTGACAAAAATGAGCAACATGACACCTTGTATTGCCATGTTGAAAGACGTTATCAAAGTTTCGCTGTTGCAGAAAGGGCAGAGCGATAGGATCATGAATATCGTCTCTGTATTTTACGGCATTCAATGTTCCTTGAACAATTTTGAGCTGAGTGCGACCACCATGACAAATTCCGGCACAGACCATAACATTTCCGCCTCCAATACAGTCGGACTCATACACACACTGGTCCGTAAAACGTTCCCCACGCCTGCGTTACACACGATAAAGTCCATCGCTAAAACGAAGTGAAAATCGGGATATATCACTTAAGAGGAAGTGTTGCCAGGTGTGAAGCCTCCGACGACGGCATGCACGAGCCAAGATTAGTCCCGCGGTCCTATGGCGTTGCCTAAGGATTGGTCCTACCACCGGATGCCTAGCTCGGAGTCCAGATTCACGTAGTCTTCTGCGAACAGTCTGACCCGATATTCGGACGTTTGCTAGACCAGGTTTTCTACGTGCAGTGTCCTCATCCGTTATTATACGGTTCCGGAGGTAAATGAGACGTAAATGTCTGTCTTCACGTTGTGACGTCACACACGGCCTACCTCTACGGGGTCTGTCATTCGTCCTACCTGTTTGTCGAAGACGAATAATTAGCCTTGAAATTGTTATTCTAGTCACATTAAAGTGGTCTGCAGCGGCCTGGTGAGTCATTCCAGCCTGAACATACCCACCGCTCGCTCACGGTCATTTTGACGGAGCCGTGGCATCGGCGTTCTTGTGAAAATTCTACTTTTTAGAATGGCAAATTGTCTACTTTTGTTGACCGCCTGTGATTTAAATGCCGAATTCGATCATCGCAAACTCGATCATGGGACGGAAAATTTACTTTCCGGAATTTTTCCGTAACGGAACAGGGTGTTATTGTTTGTTTTGTGAGGATAAACGCGTTTCACGCAAACATTGACCTAAATGATGATAAACAATTGTTTTGGTTTTAGCATAAACATATATTTAAAAAATCTTTGTATCGTTTCTTTTGTTGACTAGTATATATTTCAAATAAGTCATGCGTACAATAAACATGAAACAATTCCAATAACAATTTTATGGGTTATACATTTTTTTCTGGTGTAATATTTTTTATGATTTCTGTCTGAAAAAACGTTCGAGAATACCAAAGGAATAATCAAGAATGAACAAACCATATACACAAGACACAGAACGAAGACAAACCATAACACAGAAAACTAAAAAGATGAGCAGCATGGACCACACCCAAAAACCCGGGGTGAAGGGTATACCAAGGTTCGCGAAGAATGAGCAGTTCCAGTTTCTTCTAAGACATCCGCTGTCTAGCTCTTCGTCGAGTCCGCTTAAAGTCTTGTCGGTGATCTAGGAAAGGAAAATAATCTGCAAAAAAGGGAAAATATCCATTGCCATTTGATAAATGGAATAATAAACCAGTTTGTATTTAAGAGACATCAACCAGGTAGCAATATACCCTTGTTTGAGTAGCTTTTGTGTTAACAGCTGAGCTCTGAAATTAACATCTCTACTTTTCAATACATACATCAGGAGGGGAGGGTTGAGATTCCATTATCCATTTTAAACCCGCCAAATGTTTGTGCCTGTCCCTAGTCAGGACATGGATTTCCAACATCATATGTCATGGTTTTTTCCTGTTCAGTGAGCTTAGTTAAGATGAGAGCCGATTGGTCCTTTTGTTGATATTTATGGAATAGATGACTAATCACTGCTCAAACTTTCTTTTCATAATATATGACTGACCGCGATGTAAAGTTAAAAACAACCATGATTCATCCTTTACACTGCATTGAGAACAGTTCTGACATTCATTTGTTAAGGGCATTGCCTATCCCGGTCGAAGCAAAATTATCTTTCATATCTGATATACAAAATTCTCAGGCGTACACTGAATACATATAAATGATTTTCAAATTAATTAGAAATTGTTTTCTTAATATAAATATCACATACTAATTCATCAACCCCAACTCCCGAGGGATATCCTCAAAAATACAATCTGATAATACCAAATATTATGTGTCAATAAACACAATACAAATCTAAACGGACCATTAAACAAATAGTTATTCTATATATTATATTTACTATCATCTAATCGTACAAACTAATTTAAATTTGATCATCGAGCGAAAATAATCAAATTAAATTTCCTTTTATATGCCTGTGTCGCCAAGTGGCTCAAGGTAATTGAATTATGATCACGTGGCTACTACAACTATTGTGGTTATAATCACGACTGTTACCATAACGTGAAGGTTTCTGGACACCTATACAATGGTTCCAGTCGAGATTGCCAGTATAATGCGAAGGTTTCTAGACACATACACAATGGTTCCAGTCGAGATTGCCACCATAATGTGAGGGTCTCTATGCACATACACAATGGTTCCACTCGAGATTGCCAGCATAATACAAAGGTTTCTGGACACATACACAATGGTTCCAGTCGAGATTGCCACCATAATGCGAAGGTTTCTAGACACATACACAATGGTTCCAGTCGAGATTGCCACCATAATGTGAAGGTTTCTAGACACATGCACAATGGTTCCAGTCGAGATTGCCACCATAATGTGAAGGTCTCTATGCACATACACAATGGTTCCACTCGAGATTGCCAGCATAATGCGAAGGTTTCTAGACACATACACAATGGTTCCTGTCGAGATTGCAACCATAATGCGAAGGTATCTGGACACATACACAATGATTCCAATGGAGATTGCCAGCATAATGCGAAGGTTTCTAGACACAAGCACAATGGTTCCAGTCGAGAGTGCCACCTTAATGTGAAGGTATCTGGACACATACACAATGGTTCCAGTCGAGATTGCCAGCATAATGCGAAGGTATCTGGACACAAACACAATGGTTCCAGTCGAAATTGCCACCATAATGCGAAAGTATCTGGACACATACACAATGGTTTTATGTATAGATTTTGCCTCTGTCTACGATTATTCTATTGGATTGTGGAAATGGTCCGACAGTGTGGTATTTTTTGGTTTTCATGTTATTACCATCACATCAAATACAATGGCATTGAAATGTCCTACAACTGGGTCAAAACTATGTAGTTTCTACAAAATTATCATACCAGAAACTGTACATAGCTATGCAACATATTTCACGATCAACTTAAGGCTCAACCAAGTTTCACTTTGCAAGTAAATTAGGCAATAAATATTATGAAATCTAGACTTATTTATTTTATGAAAATTTCAGCTTTCGATCAAAACCAGCTTCAATAGTTTGAGGGGACTATTTTATCTAATAGGTACTACTTTTGCATGTGGATTGTTTAAATATTTATTGGAAGCATGCTTACCATCGGTAAAAACAAAGTTTGAAGATACCAAAGGGGTCAGAAGAAGCTATAAATCGAAGGACAGACAATGCAATGGCCAACAGAAAAAGGAACAAAAACGGTCTACAAAATTCTATGCACACTTAAATCCCACTAAACCCTGTTATGATAGAAAATAGTTATTCAATCTATTTCATTTAATAAGCACATTGTCTTAAAACTATTGTATTAATTTTCTATCCTCAATTAATCGATATGATTTTATATCAAATGACATTATATTTCTGACGTAGATGTTTATTGTTATTGTAGAAAATTATATTTTGCATGTTTTTTGTCATGTTCAAAGATGACAAATATAATCCCATTTGTTTACATATTACCCATCATGCAATTCCTATGAGTAAGCTCCAAATAAATGAAATAATTCATTTTATAGTAAATTATATTTAATGTCAAAATCCTCAAATTTATTTATCAGCTGTCAAATTTTATGACGTAAATATCATGGATTTTAAAAATAAAATTTACCAATTTTGAGAGTCAATATAATGAAAAACAAAAAATATCACATTGTCGGAAAAATTCAAAACTTGAGAATATTGCATCATTATAGAACATGTGTCATGGAAACACACAATAATAGTGGTGTAGCGAACTAGCCTTTTCACGTGGAGCATGGTAGATCATGTGTTCAATTGCCGGGTTCCTGGTTGTCGCCATGATACATTTAGATGACAAAATCCTTATTTGACTGATTGTTATTTAACGCCAGATGAGCAATATTTCAGCTGTACCACATGGCACGAACAAGTTGTATTTCGAAAAGATGATGATGATGTCTCCTTAGTACTAGTCCAACGTGCTAGGTTGGATTTGTATACTGCTTGCGCACTGAAACATTAGTACACGAGTAGACATTTCGCTCCACTTGGACACATACTACCTGACTTTCAGCAAGCCCTTGTTTGTTCCTGCATTATGCTGCTCAACTCTACTCTGCTAGGACCAAAAGCAACAAATACACATTAAGAGTTCGCTATAGAAAAGATAATTATTTTAGTAGCTGAATTAATATGAGCTACAACTTGTGAATGATACACTGGAAATAAGGGTAATAACAAAATTACCGAACTTCGAACAATCTTACAAAGGGAAAGTCAAAACTCATAAGTATATAAACAGGCAAAATCAGTCAACAACCGGAAAACTGTGAAAACCGTAATGACCCTGATTTGGTATAGGCATTTCTTAAGAAATGGTGGATTGAATCAGATTTTAAAGCGCCAAACCTCCCGCTTTCATTACGGCTCAAATGTGAGTTCAGCCAGATAGTGTACAAACACACTTTTACGAAATCCATTGATATACGGTTTACAATTTCACGTAGTTCAAAAGAAATAAAGATTATGATTAATAACTAATTTACAGTGTGGACATATATGTAGATTTCACCTGTCCAAATAAAAGCGACAAAACCCGGGGGCATGGATGACCTAATTGTTTAGCTCGTTGACTGTGATCACATATATAAAACCTCACTGGCGTTTGATCGCGCCCCTATATCAACATCAACGAAAGAGAGAGAGAGGTGTGCACTGGTAAGGACGTTATATATGTCCGGATTGTCCTCCTTCGTTAAATCTAGTTTTTAGATATAGCTGAACAATTGCTGAATGCGGCACAATCAATAAACGTAACTCAATATCAAATCCCAGAAAACATAGTAATAAAACTCTAACAAAATTCGCCGCTTTTTATTTAGTCGTACTTTTACCTAACGTATGTTTTGCGTTTTAGTAAGGTCGGGGTTATGGTGTTTAGTTCCTTTTTCAACAATATTTCAGTTATATCGTGGTGGTTAGTTTTATTGTTGAGGAAACTGGAGTACCCTGAGAAATTCACCGACCTGCCGCATGTCACTGACATACGTTATCACATAATGTTGTATCTGGTACACCTCAACACGATCACGACGGCCTCTGTGTTTCATTACGTTTTCCATCATATTCATAGCAATTTAATCAGTGCATGGGTATATATTTGTGAGTTAATTAATAAATGTTGTATTTGTTTACATTAAAAAAATATTCCCATGTTCATGAAACATGGAATACTGTAATTTGACCAATTTAGAAGATAATTACTTCTTCCGCAATTTTAAAGAGTACATTTAAATTCAATAATGACTTAATTAAAATTATCAACTTTTATGTAATTTAAAATTGACAATAAACCCGATGTGATTACTCCCGTCAGAGACAGTTTCAAGCTTAAAATAAGGGGGGCGCGCTACATTACGGCTCACAACGGGTAACCGCTTGGACCGATATTTTGCAGAAAAAAGGCCACACTCACAGGATTCACCAATAACTTTCACAGCTTGAGAATATATGACTAAATTTAAAATCAATGAACACGTGACGTTAAATTAATTTGCCTACAGTAAATTACAGACTGACTATATTGCATAGAAGGTCACTTAATTATTTAGCGACTAATAGGTAACCACCATTTTAGTAAACTCTATTTAAAGCTCAATTATGATCCGTCAGCAACTGCAGAATACAAAACCGTGTCTTGCATGACATTTAATCAAACAGAAAACCATGCTTTATGGGAATTATAGCTTTAATTCCAGAATTTAGATTTCTTAGTTGAAGAGAGGTGATAATGTTCTAGTAAACAAGTTGCATTTCGATAAAGAAAAAAAAAGACAGATAAAACCGAAAGATAATCAAGAGACATCAGCAAAATTTGGCACACGAGACACAGGACAAAGACAAATAAAACAAAAAATACACCAAAGAAAGCTAAAAGGATGAACAACAGACGGACCGCCATCAGAACCCATATGCTCGAGAAGGATAAACACTTCCTGCTTCTGATCAGACATCTGCAATATAAATATGTCAACTGAGCCCAAACGTTATATACTACATGAAAACTGCAAACTTTAAGTGTTGCAATGTGTCTCAAATCAATTTGAACTATAACTAAAAAGTGCTCAACACAGCAACACGCCCCATTTGCTTAATACAATGCGAAATTAATTGCTAATAGGTGTTCGTTGTCTGCAAACCATGTCCGTCATTAGACAAGAAATAACACTTTTTTGCTTCAGACAATCAAATGAATTCATTTATGACAAATATCAATATGAAAAGTACACGTCTATATATTAATATGAAAAGTACACATCTATATTACGCGGGCTTTATATGTCAAAGTTGAAGGTCAAATCATAACTCTGGAAGACACAGGCTAATGTGTTTGTTTGGGAGATCGTGTAGACTTCTCTTACATCTTAAATGTGTCTTAGTTAAGTATTGCGACGTTCAGTTCGGTTCGGCATTCTCATTTCTGTCGTATTATTTTATTGATTTTTTGTAAAGTTCCTGTTTCATATAAGACATCCGGAGGGGTAAAAGTTTTGTTGGGAATAGAGAAATTAACAAATCTACGTTAAAGGGCAAATATTCATTGTTATATGAGGAAGCGGGAGGCTTGGCGCCGTAAAATCTGATTCAACCCACCATTTCTTTGGAAATGCCTGTACCAAGTCAAGACCATTGCGGTTTTCCCAGTTTTCCAGTTGTTGACTGATTTTGTCTGTTTGCTGACATATGAGTTTTGCCTTTCCCTTTGGAAGATTGCTCGGTGTTCGGTAATTTTGTTATTACCTATATTGTCTCATATAGTCAAGTCTGGTAAAAGTTTTGTCGTGATAGAGGAATTAACAAATCTAAAGGAAAAGATCCATTATTATTTGAGAAATAGATATGTCGTAGCAGCCAACCAGTTTCTGACGACGACTCTATAATTTTTGCATTGATGACTTCAACATGGGAACAACGTGGCCTTGTTGGAGTAGCTTGGGGTGTTTATTTTATATTAATCATCGTTTAACGACCTTTAGTGATAGCTACACGTGCATATTGTAATGATGATATAGCCATTGAGACTTTTTTCCACTACATAATATTGGACAAGAGGCACTAGATGTCATCTTAAATACAAGGTCATTGTAATCTGGTTAAGGTCATTATGACATATAGCTTATCCTACTAGCACCAGTGGAGTATTATATTTCTTTACTCGAGAATGTGTTTTAATTAAAGCTCGAACTAGAGCGAGAGCTATATAGAATGATTGTAATCAACTGTTACCAGTAGGAGAATCTATTTATCCCATTACCAATAAAATGAGAAACAAAAATACAACACTGTCGGAACAGTTTTATAGTGCTCTAGAAATATCGTAAAAAGAAGCAAATTGTCAACAATATGTCGTAAGTTGTTAATAACCGTCCAAAGGAAAGTGACAGGACTTCCCCTGTAGAAATTTGACAACCGAGGTGATTAAAATATTACGAAAATTTAACCAACTGATAAAACACGCTAGGATAGGAGGGAAAACAATATACAATGTAACGAGCTATAAATAGTAGGTGAACACAGTGAAACCTATCTAAATCGAACACTGGTTATGTCAGCTATAGACAGGGTAGGGTTGAGACAGGTTAAATTGAGCTGAAGTGTAATAGTGCTAGCTCACTGAACAACACTGCACAAGTAGAAATGTTGCTATGCTCAGACACATTACCCTGGTCTGACTCCCAGACATCAAAATGCTATGCTGATCCTCCCTAATACTGAGTACCTAATGCAGAAACAGCCACAAACAATGTTATAGTCAGATCTAACCGGGGATCGATTTTACTTTTCTCCGCACACAATACGAGCATGCTACCCATTATATTACCGGTATGGTTTTAATATGGTCACGATTAATTTTTAATGATAATAAATAAATAATAATTAGGGTAATAAATAGCACATTATGATTTTTTCCCTCATTAAATGACAACAGGAATAAATTTCTCAGAATAAAACTAACCTCATTATTTTTTACCATAGACTTATCTTTCAATTAGATATCATTGTTAAAATGTGTATGCCTCTCGGTATTATTCTATTTAATGTGACAAGTATGAATACTTAATACGTAATACGATTATTCAATATAAATATGCATGTCAGCAGTTTTTTTTGTTTGTCTTTTTTTAGCTTAACCTATACGCTACCTATTGTTCCCATGTTTGCAGCAGTTATATATTACATTCTATACATGTTATAGATAAGGTGAATAATATAGTATTATTACGTGATGTTTTTCATATTGGCCTAGTTATAGGTCCGAGGCCTGCTGTATTGGCCTGAGGCGCAGCCGAACGCCAATACAGCAGACCGAGGACCTTTAACTAGGCCAATATGAAAAACATCACGTAATGGTACCTTTATTAATTAACCAGTCCAATATGTCTCGGGATTTTTTCTTGCAATTGTCGAAATGTCCAGCGGATTCCGATCTAGTTGTTATTGGACTGACTGGAATTGGGCCAATACGGAAAATATCCGTATTGGACTGGTTTTTGCCGTATTGGCCAAATGAAAGTTTTTATATTGTATTGACAGATTTGATCATATAAAGGCTAATAAATCAAAGTTAATTAATAATGTGCTATATCTTACCATGGTCATGATCATATGATAGTTGGATTTATATCTACTTGTGTAATCCGTGCCAATCACCACTAAAGTTGTGAGTTCGAATCCTGCTCATGACGAGGGGTACTTGATAAAACATTTTGTGATAAAGTTTGTCAGTGACATGCGACAGGTCGGTGGTTTTCTTCGGGTACTCCGGTTTCCTCCACCAATAACACTGACCGCCAATATATAACTGTAATATTGTTGAACGTGGCTTTAAACACCATAACTCCCTTAATTATTTAGTGATATTGGAAACGCGGATTATGTTATAAGATGAACGTGGTGTAATGGCTAGCGTGCTCGCCTCAAGTGCAGTAGATCATGGGTTCCACCTGAGTGCGCTGAAAAGTTATCAGACTTAGCAAGGGTCCCTGCTGGTCACTAACATTTTATATAAGTCATGTGAAAAGTCAGTTTTTATACCCCAGCAATTTGTGTTGGGCTACTGAAATTGCTACTTTGCGGAGCCAAGTTCGCAATCGCAGCATCCTAAAAAGTTGTGTCCCTGTTTTGCATAGTAATTTTCCACCGTGTTAAAACAGAATTTCTATTGAGATGTCAGAAATATTAAATGTTGACAAATTGTTCATTTTTACGTTGTTGGAGCAATTCATTATTATTTATTTTCTCATTCATTACTTATCATTGGGTTTGTAACCAGAGTAAAACGACGAATACCACTAATGAGGTGGGAACTGTTTATCTTACGGAGTTCAATCCCGGGTTTCAGTGGAATTCGTGTTGCTCAATCTTTAGTTTTCTGTGTAATTTTTTTTTTTTTTTGTAGATCATAGTTTATCATTTTTCTTTGGGCTATTGTATTGTCTGTCCAGCCTCGAATTACCGCTTGAAAAAAAACTCTTTGATAGCGTCAAGCTTTTCTTATACCACGTATTCCGTCAGAACAACACATATTTGTTTTATTGACTATTTCACGATGCGGATATAACATAATGACATATTATCAAAGTACTAAGACACCATTAAAATTATATCAACAGAGGATGAGAGACTAGAGAGAGCGAACATTCAAGAATTCTTAGTAATGTCATCGAGAATCCAATGGAATCACGTACAATTACTGACATTTCTCAGTGTGCTCGTTGTGACCGTATTTGTAATAATGTTTCTGATTATAATAACCGAAATGTCGTGTACACCAAGTATACCGTATTCACTAAATGTTACTAAGCTATTAAGATCTTGCATATACTGTACATACAATTCTGCATGGAGAGATCTGATCAAGATTTGTATTTTCATCCGTGTTTCTATGGCGACGTTATAAATAAAGCTAAAACTGGCACCCATTATAAAATCATTGAGAAATCTTATTCGTAAAGATTATATTTTTAGCATCTCTTCATGGGGCAGGTATTCATTGCTAAAATGTAGATAATCTGCTGGTAGCGCTAGTATGTCCAACTTTCAAGTAGATCAGTGCATTTATCTTTCATTCCATGTCATATTGCCATTCGATGTTCATCATTTATTCTGGTCTCTCCGTATTTGTTTAGATGTTTAATATGTCACTTACGTATCAGGGTCGACATATGGGAATCACTATCCACAGACTTGTGGCGTCGTCCGCGTCGGTGTCACAACTTTCTTAATTCGTATACTTCACCGAAATTATCAAACTTATGCATGGCTTTCTACAGATCATGGAGTTGTGCATTGCCACTATATTTATATCACATTGATATCAGGGGCTACGCAAAGCCAATCATATATTTTACTGTAGGAATAGAAGGGTACATATCTATAAAATACACTCCACAGAATCCACTCAAGTGATGCTTATTAATTCTGTTCATTTTCATGTAAATAACATTGGATGCAGCTGCTATTTTCTATTTTTATTACATTGGTTATTGGGGTTCCCATATGCAGTCAGAGTTTCTCAGTATGGTACAGTGGAACATGCATCTCTAATCCGTAATATCCTCAACAGAAGCCAACCAAATTTCCACACTCTATATGTTCTCTTACAAGACATGAACATATGCACCTGCTATTTAATTTTCTTATCAAAAAGATTTCTGGTTTGTACCAAACAGAGCTAAATAGACACTTTCAATGTGGTTCTCATGAGGATAAACATCTTTAATTCACAACTCCTTATAAAACAATCAACAGAAGCCAACAAAATTTGGGCAAAAGGACAAACAATGGTCGAGACAATACTACACAGAATACTAACGATTGAACAATTCAAACAACAATAAAAAAAATATATAAAAAAACGCACAAAAAAACACAAAAAACGGGGGTTAATTCAAGTGCGCCGGAGTTGGGAGCAGTTTCTGTTCCATGTTTGTCATGTTACTCTTGTCAAAAACCCAATGATGTCATTAATGTTGAAATGACGGGATTGTGATTACGAAAGCTGCTCTTATGATATCATTTGATAATTTGCATGCACCATGTGTATTTGTTTATATATTACCATATAGGTATATGCATACACAATTTCTCAACTGATATAATTTAAAATTTGAAGTTCGCACAATAAATATGGCATATTACTCGAGGTGGCTTTAAATACCAATCAATAAACCCCGATCATAACCTATATTAGCAAAATGGCAATATATATTCCCTTTTGTAATTTTTGGTCTTCTGCGACTAATGACTAATTTTCCATACTTAAACCGGAAGTGACAAAAGGCGGAATGCGAAAGTAAAAAAAGTCATGCGCATAATAGATGTCTCGTCACAATGCGAAGAAATAATAAATAAATAAAATTCCTGATTTGAATGATTGTGCAAATTCTAGTAAACAGTAAAATAAAATGAAATGATAGTAATCGTAACATGAATTCCTTTGATCTTTTTATGGTTTATATGCCAGAATGTAAACAACAGCAATAACTATGAAATAATACGAGATATTGCACACTTTAAATATGGGATGGAGACTTATTACTCTCATAGTTACATGCAATAACCAACGACCCAGATGTTATATTGCACTGCTTCATGTTGCAAATCATTTATGCCACGATTTTCAGAGTTAAACCGTTAAACAATCGAACTCGAAGGCAAAGTTAGCTTACCATTCTAGGTATCAAACTCTTTAAATGGTGCTGTTATTTCTGGAAGGATTTTTAGAAATTTATAGCGCTCGCATCATAGGATATTACCTATCTCATATCAGTTACACAAAACCTTGAAATTCAACTATTTACCAGTTGCCCATCTAACATATTATTGCATTATATAAATCCAGAATATGTTTTATACCTCCTTTTGTCTTGGGTTAACATAAGTATAATTGGTTTCTATCATATGAATTGATATGTTCATTCAAATATACGGTTGTCACTTTCAGTTTGTTATCAATTACCATTTTGATAAAGCCTTTCCGATATATACACAGACCATTTATTAATAACACAATTGAGCGAAGAAATATAATAATTCGAAATAAATATATGGTCATTCTATCATTGTTTAATGATTGAGTTCACTTCATGACATTTTCCTTACACCGCAGTTCGTCTGAACATTGATCTTGTGTTTGCAGTAAACAAATATTCTGTGTATGCCGATTGGCGTAAAACAAATATTAATATCAAAATGTTTGGAATGGAAACGTGTTTGAAATACTTGATCAAAAACGCACAAAAGACGTGTCGCATGTTCTGTCAGTTACATTTTTTTTATATTTCAATGAAGTCACGTAATATTTATGAAATTATTATTTCAATAGAACGCATAGGGCAAATACCGTACAATCACGACCGGTACAATTTATATAATATATCCTTCCTATTGATTTCAATATTGCTTTATGTCAGAGGGTAATGAGTTGTTTTTTTCTTCTTTAAATTCAAGATAATGTTAAATTACCACATTTCAAAGCGATCAAAACGTCAGTTGATCTTTTGAAATTGTCTATTAAACGCTCATTCATTAGTTTTATAACTTTTTGGAAATTGCACAAAATTTCATTTTAATTGATTTATATATGTATTACAATCATTTGGTAGTGCTTAGAGCATAGCATTATAGAAAAATGACACGTGTTTATTTAATGGAATGTAATTTAGTATATACTTTGAAGAACGTACATCACAAGTCAATGTGGACAAGATGTAATCTTATCTTAATTTGAAAAAAAAATTATTTTTAAGAATAAATTTAAAGATATCAAAGTGGTAATCAGAAGCCGTAATTCGAAGAAGGATAGACGTATATACGTATATTTAGAATCTAAGTTTATAGCGTGCAATATCATTTTCAAATCCTTTATTGACAAATGGATTTTTCTTGCAATGTGCATGTAATAAAACATATCGACAAATGCTGTCTTTATATATTTTGTACAATTCAATATGTCAAATTTCTATTGAACAATGAAATTCAGTATTATACTAGCAATACTTAGTTCTTCAAATTATAGAATAAGACTAAATTTACAATCTGAGCAAGGTCAAATTATGTAAAGAAATATTTATATTTAGTACCTAACATTTGAAAATGCTGTATTTTTATTGGATAATTGGGTGACTATACCTAGCGACTGGAACAATACTAGTTTAAAACGATTTCCCGCGGGGACAATGCCTGTGGCATAGATTTTCCCGCGTAATTTTTATGTATTTTGTCAAGATTTATCTCCTTTAAAATAGACTCGCACTGTAGTCTGCTGTCAACATGGCCAGGTTTGGCAAGGCAAATATAATGTTACATTGTAAATTTTATTATTATTATTATATTGAATTTGAGTGTGTTTTTCTTTTTTGTCTGGAGTGGGATGTTTATGTACTAAATATATTATTGTCTTCTCCCTCGAGAACAGTTCTCATATAGTGTTGTCTGATGAGGTATAGTGCCCTCGCCGTTGGCTCAGGCATTATACCTCACCAGACAACACAAGAGGAGAACAGTTCTCTCAGGAGTAGACAATAATAGAATAATGTAGTAATTACGAATTCCAGGTAAAGTCATTGACGCTCATACTGTTAAGAAAAATTTGAAAACACCAAATGGGAAATCAAAATTACAGACAATGCGATGTCCGAGAGAAAAATGACACAAGGACAGATAGTGATCTACGAAACACAGAAAGCTTAAAATTGAACAACGCGATCCCCACTAAAAACTGGAGGTGGAATTAGGTGCTACGGATAAATAAGCAGTTCCTGCTCAACTAGCGGCACCCGTCGTATTTGACTTTCCAACCTTTCGACGTTGAGCGAACCTGATGACGGTTATTCCAAAAACACGTCGTGGGCACTAAAATTTGATATTTACGTTTTTGTTAGAGTTTACATTTTAAAAAAGATTTTTTCTTCATACAAATCTAGCAACACGTCTTTTGTGCTGGTGTAAGGTTTGCGGCCATTAAAGGAAATCTTAATTACCGCGAAGCAGACAGACATTGCGTTACATTGCGTGTTCAGTACGTGTGAATTAATTTTGATTGACTTTTCATTGCATAATACAAGTTGATGTTGTCTTGAGCCAGACAGGTTACTAAGTCAATGTGTAAATACAATACAAACATTTAACTGCCATCGATGTTGTAGTGAGCACGACAAAAATAAACAATGGTCGTTTAGTAATCGTCGGACATTTTATTTGATTTGGGTTAGCGTCCCTTAAAGCAATATTTCAGGTAGAGAACATTTTTATTTCTAAAATAAAATAGATTACGAATTACCGATCAGAGTTGTAAAATGAAGCTATTCTGTTATTTTCTGAGGCTCATTCTATAGCGAGCCCCTTATAGTTGAATAGCCTCGGTTTTTAGTGGAAATCATGCTGCTAAATCTTTATTTTTCTTTGTATTGCTTCAGCATGTGTCTTTTTTGTCTTTTTTCTGTCGGTCAATGTCGTCGCATGATGGCTCCTGATTACCTAAGTGGTATCATCAAACATTTCGTGACATGTTTCCATAACAATAAGGTCACTGACTAATGGGCGGATGATATGCCAATGTGTAGTATTTTGTCAACCACCGTTTGTCTTTTTTTTCTTTTTGGACATTTTATTGTCTGTCCTTCATCCAATTGCGTATTCTGATTACCTCTTTAGTATCTTCAAATTGTTTTTTCAGCAATACTTCAATTAAATCATGACAGTGCTATTGGTCGAGGAAACCGGCATATCAGGAGAAAACTACACACCTGCCGGAAGTAATTATCAAGCTTTATCACATCAGGTTTACCGAGTACACCATGTCACGCGCTGGAATGGGACGATATGTAAATACCATACGATCACAGCCATGATGGCCCTAAAAATGATAATACGTGTATATATGTTTTGCATCAATACAATACGCTATGTACAAACCAGATGTTCCATCTTAATAATTTGTAGTATGATTTCTTTAAAAGCTTTCAATCAAATCTGTCATGATTATCAAAGGACAGTATATTTTTATGCATGTGGGAATATATTTGACGACCGTGACTGAAGAAAAACATTGTAAATAAAGTAAGCAGTCATTAATAAAAATGCATATGTTCGTCATCATCTATAAATGTCCCTAATATTTTTTGTACGCACTGACCTGAAGTTCAACGTTTGGACAATCCTGATACAATAATTGTTACTGCCGCAGATCCATGTAAATTATTTGTAGTACTATGTTACGGACTGGACAGGAAAATAGCCAAGAGATTTGTCAATTAATCACAATATTTTTTTATTATATACAAATTATTATCTTTGATTTTGACAAATAAGTATTTTACAAATAAAATTGCAATGTATAAAAAGTTACAATACCTGGCATTCATCATCATTGTCAATGTTTCCAAATCCTAAATTGTCCATGTGAAAGCGGTGAATGTTCATTTAATATAATTACTAGAATTCAACAGTTCGCAAACTCCATCACAATAATTCCAAGTAATGTTAAATTTACTAAAATGTTGATTCCAACATCTTCACAATAAATGTTAATTATTCCCACAACACACAAAATGCCGGCACCGAACTATAATCCTCAACATAGCTGCAAAGTTTGTAAATTCAATCAAATTTGGCTTTCACCAACTTCCATTCCTCGAACCGCACTCTCACAAATTACCCATGATTCCACACCTACAAAAATGTTGCTGCCAATCAGCACACACTAAAATCAGGCAAACAGATCCAGACCACCATACAAACTAAATATCATATATATAACAAACATTCCAAATATAAACCATTACATACATGTAACAACTATTAGTATTATTGTTAGTACTATTTGTCGATTACCTGTAACAAAGGTTGAAGACACCAAAGGGGTAATCAGAAGTCGTTAATCCAAGGACAGACAACTCAATGGCCAGAAGAAAAAGGACAAAAAGAAAAACAGCAATCTACAAAACACAACACAACACTAGTGACGCTCGTATACCTGTACCATATGCATTTATGAAATACATGTCTTATATTTGATAGGAGGGGCCGTCGTGATCGTATGTCGTATGGTAGTTGGATTTATAACTACCTATGTAATCAGTGATTTTCATCACTAAAGTTGTGAATTTGAACCCCTTTCATGGCGATGTGTACTCGATACAACATTATGTTATAAA
Source organism: Bathymodiolus brooksi (assembly GCA_963680875.1). Taxonomy (NCBI): domain Eukaryota; kingdom Metazoa; phylum Mollusca; class Bivalvia; order Mytilida; family Modiolidae; genus Bathymodiolus; species Bathymodiolus brooksi. The sequence continues at coordinate 57,198,251 of OY804584.1, read as the reverse complement.
GTTTGTCAGTGACTTTCAACAGGTCGGTGGTTTTCTCCGAGTAGTCCGGTTTCCTCAACCAATAAAACTGACCGACACGATGTAGCTGAAATATTGTTGAAAGTGGCTTTAAGCACCATAAAACCAAACCAAGCCTATATTTGATAAATATTCTTCCAAATGAGAAATTATTCCTTAATATATAACTTTATTTTTGTTTTCATACTATTTGTCTTGATTCGAAGCCAAATATTTACAATCAACAATGTAAAGAATGTGTTCTTAAACGTCGTCTTTAGAACATCAAAGCATATTTTTACAAATTAAATATAATTATGACTTTATTCCAGAAATATTAATCCCTCTGCTTTTCAACCTCCATATGAAATACACAGCAACTTTCTTGCTGTAATTAAGTACGCTTAAGTTTAATAGGTTTTTAATCATTTTCTGATTATCCTGTTAAGATATGATACTTCATAAGAATTAACTTTTTTTGAAAGTTTACAAGGAGGTATCTTTGTTAACACAAGTATTTGGCGACGCACGTATTGCTAGTAACGTCATAGAACGAATTCAACTAGTGTAGGCAACACAATTCTTGTTGTTTACGATATAGACGAGGAAGAAACTTTGAAGATACCATTGAAAGGGTAATCAGAAGCCGCAAATTAAATGACAGGCAATTCAATGGCTAAATGAAAACATGATGGGAATCAAAAAGGCTCTTAAATATCATATAAACGGAGAGAGAGATATCATATATGCATGTGCTGCTGGAATGTTGTTACATAGAAATGGAAAGTTGACGATAGTTAAATAAAATTATTTCTTTTGCGTAAATCTTCGCTCTTAACCGAACGTTACTGTTAATGTCTAGGTTTAGGTTGAGGTATGAATCATGATTAACTGTGTTCGTGGTATTCTTTATTGCAAGTTCAATCGGATAGGAACGATCAACGCAATCACTAATTTGGAATTATTTGGTGAAAGGACATCATTTATATAGCGGGAGGTGAAAGTGTAGTATAGGGTTATATTATTTTATTTAATTTTTCTTGATAAACCTCTACAGGAAGTATGTGTCATACGAATATGTGAACACGTCGTTGTGAAGAGTAGAAAAGTGAGTACCCGTAGCAATGTGGACTTACTGTCGAAAAGTATGTCCACCAAACCATGCAAAACGTTAATGACTGGAACTTAATGATAGATATATGTACATGTAACAAATTAACTCTTATTTAAATTTTCTGTTCAACATTAATTTTTCCTATGAGATATTTAGACTGCATTATGTTTCAAATAACTTGAGAATGGTATAATTAAGTAGGCCGCTGTGGCTAATTATGTGCAATTCATTTCGGGTTATCTATTATACTCTTGCGCATTTAATACCGTTGAAATATTCAAATTTTATAATGGCAGTATAATGGAATCACGCTTAATATGCCAACTGATGTTCATTTTAATTGTATTACATCAAATCCCAAGGCAGAACACGCCACGATACCCTATACACGTGAAGCAAGTAAATTAAAACGTCCATCGACTGTATCTATTAAATCAAACTAATACACATTCTTGAAACTATTCAAGTCACGTAAAATAATGATAAATACACATTATATACACATTGTGTATGAACAACTGTTTGTATCATGTCGAGTCAGTTGGAAAAGCCATTTCACTACGAGACGCAAAGCGTCGGGTAGTGATACGGCTTTTCCAACTGACGAGAATCCGGCTTTCTGTTGTGACAAATTGCGATATAAAATGGTGATTCAGGAGTGTTTATGTGTGGAGGTCTACGTAATTCATATTGTTTATAAGCATAGACAGGACATCTTAATTTGTCATTTGGAATTGCGTATGCACGGGGATTGAACGGCCTCTGGTGAGTAGAATTACCAGTATTTGCTTTTGTATCTCTTTCGTGAAATTCTAGAAATTCAAGTTCGTTTTTATCTTTTTTTAGTTCCACGTCCCCCCATTTCATGTTGTGGTTTTCCGTTACACCACGCATCCCAAAACGTTTTGTGTTGTTCAGCCACATTTTATTAAGAAGTGCTTGAGGACTATGCATTCCAAGAACTCCCTTTTCAATCAAAATATTTTCTTCTTCTGTTGTTAAGGGCTCAGATTTATTTGGATTTCCTCCCTTTCCTTTTTGGTTAAGCTCCTTTGTTTTGCTTGCCAATACAGATCGTGACATTTCAAATTCGCGATCTTTAATAATGCTGTATTATATGAATGTTCTCGTAAGTATCTTTCAATACCGCGATGGTATGAAGTTATAGTATCTGGTTCGTACTCCTCATCGTCTGCTTTCCGGATCGATCAGAGAAATTTACCAATTAAATTGTCCAGTTCTGTCGGATTCAACAGTTCAATTTGGACGTTTTCTTTGTTTAATGTCTGAGATACAAATTTATTGAATCTATTCATTACGGTTTTCGTTTCTCTTACAGTGTTATCATTTGTCATTTGTTTCACGAATTCTTGTTCATTTATTTCAACATCAACGAGAGTTGGAGCTTTAGAATTGTTCATTTGTTTTCCATTATTCACTTTATTTAGACCTTCTGTTGAAATTTCTGGTACATATAAATATGCGGAATCAGTTGCGTTCAGAGAATCAGGATTTTCAGTGTTTGTTTTGTTTTGAAATATCTACAGTTCCAATATTTTCATCCAAGAAATCAGTGTTTTGATCCCATTCTGTATGTGTGCCATGTTTTGTTTTGTTTTGTTTTCCGGAAAGCAGACGATGTTTTGATATCCGTTTATGGATACATATTTAAAATTGTAATTGAAAATATTTTTTATTCATCTTGATTTTTTAATAAGTGGGTCTACATAAACATATTTAATATTCAAAATTAGTAAGATAAATCTCGAGTACGTTGAGATTTTCCCGACGGAGATTCCGCAATGTTTACAAGGACTCACTGGGTTTTCCCGCATTCCTAACCTATGACGTCACGAAAGTAGTTCCGAGTAAAGTACATCTTGTATCACATATGTATGTGATACAACGCTTTGCATCACATAGGTTGTATCTATTAGCAAAATAGATGTATTTCTATAGAATACATATTTAATGTTAGATAATATTCCGAATCATTACGAATACATCCACTATATTTAATTTATCCTGCGCTTCTATTTGAGCAGAAACTTTGTATTGACAGGATATTTTTTTAGTTCAATGCGGTCATCGACCGGAATATAGCTCTTTTCTGGTACCCCTTTCATATGTATTTCCTGTTGAGTGGTGTAATGCTAGTTGTAGATCAGCTCACGTCATGTTCACAGGAATTATCAGAAGGAGCAATCAAGGGATAATTGTATAATTTTATTATGTAATTCAAAATATAAACGGCGATCGATTAATGCGATTTGTTGTTATATAGAATATACCCAAAAAAATCTAAGCTTTACTTTTCTTTCATAATTCCAATTGTATTCTTAAGATGAAAAATCAGCTACTTAGTACATTTGCATTTGAAAAAATGTGCGTATTTATGCATTTTAGGTTTTTGAGAAATAGTTTCTTATTAAAATATTTCATTAATTAAATGAAAAGTTTGAAGATAATCAGTAGGTGAAAGATGGACAAACCATGCAATTGTCATACATACATTACAAAATCAACATCAATTCCTTCTTTATAAGTTGACCAAAGGGATTCGAAAACAAAGCATAGAACTTATATTAATCCATTTCCCTCAGAAAAAGAAACCGCTTTTTTGTCTATTTGCACATCACCAACAATTCATTGCGCTATTCCTTCTACTGATGCCAAACCAGTTAATAGTGCCCACTCAAAAACATCTCAATAATAGAATGGTGGGTTGCTATATATACTAGTATGAATTTATAGAAATGTATTTTTTTCATATAAACAGTCAATTGTGATGTGCGTCATTGTTAACGTTGAATAATGGAATACTAATATAACACTGTCATACAACAGACAAGCAAACGCAAAGGGACATAAACACACACCTAATGTTTCAAATCGATTGATACTACAGTCAAATCTGTCCAAAACGAACATCCATGGAACCAACTTTTATTTTCGGCGTAGACAGTTGTTCAGTTTTTAAAGGCTTATGAAAGTTACTAATTATCTCCTACATTGGGATCTTATTTAAAGTTCGGTTTATTCAGGATTACTCTTTATTCAGTGTAATTATTTTCGCTGTAGTACTTTTCTGGATCCAGTTTTATATATTCGCGGCCAATAATATCATCACAACGCCGAGTTTGAGTAGTCACGTGATTTAAAAATGAAAACATTTTTTTCATATTCACACTAAGCGTTTAAACAACTATCCACATATTATAATTTTCAATGTGTGTGTTGTTATGCTGTTTTGTATGTTACCATGCAAAAGTGCTTTTTTTTTTTTTTTTGCACTTTTTGCACTTTCAAATAAATATTGATGTACAAGATTTGCAATTACTGATTTTCAATTATAAATTGAGATGTACAAGGAAATCAATTGAGTTGAAAGCAAAGACTTGCAACATAATTAGGCCAACCTTCTGTCAAACACTGGGATCAGAGAACCTTTAAAATGTCAGGAACTTTACGCAATACCTAGAAAATTACAGGACCATTGCATAAAATGACAACATGAAATGTCATTGATATGTTGCCTCGATTTGATAGCGTATTCCTTCGTTCTAATTAAAATATGGTCTTTTTCTTTTTTTCCTTTCTTTTTTAAATGTAGTTTCACTATCATCTATCACCATTCTTCGTCAGATAAACTTTCATTGACATTCGGAATCTCTCAACTCTTTTAATAAACCGCTAACCTGTAACCTGCTTATCGATTTTAGATACTCATCGCTGATTGGGCGTTTCAAATGCTGACATGGCCCGATATGGGATGTTGTTCAAGGTAAGCTATTGAGTTGAAAGCAGAGACTTACAACATAATTAGGCCAATTTTCTGTCAAACACTGGGATCAAAGAACTTTTAAAATGTCTGGAACTATATGTAATTCTTAGAAAATTACAGGACCATTGTATAAACTGACAGCATGAAATGTCATTGACATGTAATAATAAAGGTAGTGAAGTGCTTCCTTCGTTATGATTACGTATTCCTCCATTCTAATTAAAATACGATCTTTTTCTTTTTTCTTTCCTTTTATTTTTCAAATGCAGTTCCACTATCATTTATCAACATGGTTCGTCAGGTAAGCTTTCATTTACATTCGGAATCTCTCAGCTCTTTTAAGAAACCCGCTATGCTGTTCAATGCATAATGATTTTGAATACTCATCACTGAATGGGAGTTTAAAATGCTGACATGACATGATCGAGGTAATAAATTGAGTTGGAAGCAAATACTTACAACATAATTAGGCCAATCTTCTATCAAACACTGGGATAATAAAAGAACCTTTAAAATGCCAGGATCTTTACGTATTTCTAAGAAAATTACAGGACCATTGTTTAAACTGACAACATGAAATGTCATTGACTTATAATTGTAATGTCATTGACTTGTAATTGTAATGTCATTGACTTGTAATTGTAATGTCATTGACTTGTAATTGTAATGTCATTGACTTGTAATTGTAATGTCATTGACTTGTAATTATAAAGGTAGTTATGATTACGTATTCCTTCATTCTATTTCATTCTGATTTTGAGTCTTTGGCAGCAAGTAACCATAGGGTTTAAACAGGATAGCCAAAATTGGACGTTTTCATTTGGCCATTGTGTTGTCTGTCCTTTTTCGATTTATCGATTTCCATTACCTCTTTGGTATCTTCAAACTCTTCCTAAGCAGTAAATGATTAATTGGTTGATTGATTAAAACGTAGATATCAAATTATGATATTTAACCAGCAGACTCTCATATAAGAAGGGTCCGTAGTGGTAGAAGCTCTTCCAATTTCAATACCACCGACTGCCTTCCGTACAATGATATATTTTATTCCCTATCAAATAAATTGTCATTCAATGTTAATCCCACGGTATTGTTTGCTTTTTTTTATCGTATTAATGTTACGTGATGAAACATCTTCCTTATCAATAATAGATTACACGCTGAAAACAAAATAGATGATATTCGCATACCAAATGTATTTCTCATTTGTAACCCTATAGCTGATTGGATAATTTGAATGTCCACGAATGAAAGATCAGACATCATTTGTCCTCTGTGGGCCATATATCTTATTATACTTTGTGATCTAACGTTCTGGTGCAACAGAATGATTCATTTCAGTCAAATTGCATACCACTGTCAGTTTGTATCCGGAGAAAACCGCCAACATGACACACTTTATCACATGAAGTTGTATCTAACACACTTCTCCGTTGTCGGATATCGAATTTAATATTTTAGTGATGCAATGATTATGGTGTTTAACGGCCCTTTCATCAATATTTCAGTTATATCATGGCGGTCAGTTTTATTTGTGGAGGAAACGGAGTACCCGGAGAAAACCACCGACCTGCCGCAAGTCACTGACAAACTTTATCATATAATGATTTATCGAGTACACCTCGCCTGAGCGGAATTCGAACTCACATCTTTAGTGGTAAAAGGCATTGATTGTATTGGTAGATGTATATTTAGTGTCACAGATACTCATTTGTGAAGGTCACTCCTTCTGTTCTACCCTATCTCAAACCGTTGCATACCCAACTGCGTCAACTGCGAAACATTTCAGAGCAGATAAAAATCATTAAAGTGCTCAACACTTCAGCCAAACCTAGCTGTGTATAGATGATATTCAACAAATTATTTACATGACAGCAATCATTTAGTAACTTAATTCAATTTACATAAAGATGTACATACGATTTAATGGAAAAAATCTAATAAATATAGTACATAATACAAAACGGAAGAAACATATTAAAAAAAAAAACAAAGAAACAAAGGTGTTGATATACGTTGTTTACATGGTTAGCCAACTCCTATATAAAAATATTGCCCACACAATAAGAATCCTTTCTTTGACTTAAGTAAGAAAAGCTTAAAGATACCAAATAGGTAATAAGAAGCGTAAATCGCAGAATAACAGACAATACAATGGCGAAACGAAACAGGACAAGAGGACAAACAACGATATACAATACACTACACATCGAACAACACGAACCCCACTAAACCCAGGGATGAACTCAAGTGCATTACAGAATCAAACAATATATAAATCTATTTATCAAACTATGACTTTGTTTGTAACCACAAATGAAAATAAGATTAAATTTGCGTGATACCCGATACGGTATTCTTTCTCTGATGCTCAAATAACAATGCACGTCATTGTATGGATAATAAGATAAACAGACAATGCAATGGCCTAAAGGAAAAGGTTAACAGGACAAATAATGATCTATAAAACACTCACTACATATAAAACTAAAGATCGAGAAATACGAACCCCACAAAGGATAGTGACGAATTCAAGTGCATTTCTATATAGAATAATATGTAAATCTATTTATTAAATTATGACTTTGTTTGTAACCTCAAATGACAATAACACTATAAATTTGCGTGATATCCGATACGGAATTATAAAACTAATATTAGTTAAAGAGGCATTGTCTGCCAAAATCGTAAATTTTTGCTACCCATAAAAACTATCAGATATGATTGATGCCTTAATAAAACGTGTTTCTGTAACTTTTATATGTTATGAAATGTACGCCCATCGCGGAAAAAAGGTGCAACTGCTCGTGTTTTGAGATCGATCAAGAAATGGACGCCATCTTATTAATTATCAACATTATTTACGGAGTTTGCCGAATCGTCATTAAATCAGTACAACAATGCACTTATTTCTTATCTTCTGTGAATCTGCTTTTAGTCGGCGTTAATTACGGACAAAGAACCATGCAAGTTTGCAGTTAATAAGCGACAAAATACAAATTATTCGTTTTTACCTGTCTCTAGTAAGGTCAGTTGCATGCGGAGAAAGCGAGGTCAAATTATTTCCTTGCAAGGAAATAATAAATCGATGGTAATTTTCACTCTCAAAAGGCGAAAAGTGGTACGATAAGCTGTTTAATGTGAAATAATTACCTTTATTTCATCATTTTAAAGCTATTTACCAATTTCCAAAACATATAATTTTTCTGATCAAAATCGTAGCTAATGCCTCTTTAATTGAACCTCATAAATACAATGTACGTCATTGTAGGGCTTACTTGTATATTTTGAAAGTTTTCCTATGATATTAGTACGTGATGATTACTGTATTAGCTTTATTGGTCCGAGGCTAGCTGTATTGGCATGAAACGAAATAGAAGGTCAATGCAGCTCACCGAGTACCAATAACAAGACCAGTACAGAATCACCATTGCTAACTTGGAATATTTGTTGTGCCTTTGCTTCTTGTTATTGGCAAGCACATCCATCAACTTCTTCGAATCTCACATTTGTTTTATTTCTGTGCTGTATCTATAGAAAGAGTCACTTATGCAGACTACAATTCAGTCGTTGCCGTAACATGTCACCTAAAATTATCTAAACTTACTGGACTGCAGTTTATGCCGAATAGTAAATCACCGATACGTTAAAAAATAATCAATATTGGCCGAGTTATCCCGTATTGGTCTTGTTAATATTTACATATTGTAAGGTCCATTGTATTGTTATTTCTGACGATAATTTGGTAGTTAATTAATACTTGTAGTGAACAAGACTCTAGAATAATTCTGCCATTCTATTGTCTGTCCTTCTTCGATTGATGGCCTCTATTTACCTCTTACTTTTCTTCAAACTTTTCACACAACAAATTATATACATGACAGCAACTATTACGTAAATTAATTCAATTTACAATAAGATGTACAGACAATGCAATGGAAAACTGCAAGCAAACACACATAGTATTACAAGGAAGAAACATTTGCAACATATATAAAGGAACATTTGCATGGTTAACCAAATACTATTTTTATATAAAGACATTACCCACACTAGAAATATTCCTTTCTCGATTTCCTGTGACAAAAATTTGAAGATATCAAATTTAGCTACTCATAAATCAAAGAAAAAAAAAGGATTCCAAATGGGCAATCAAAAGCCGTAAATTGAAAAAGGGCAATACAATGGAAACCAGGACAAACAATGATCTACAAAAAACTACACAGACAACTAAAGATTGAACAACACGAACCGCACTAATAACTGGGGGTGAGGTTAAGCTCAGGTGCATTTCCATTTTATGAAACAATATCTCAATCTGTTTATTGAATTATGGTTTTGTTTCTAACCTCAAATGAAAATAACATTATAAATTTGCGTGATATACGATACGTAATTCCATTACTGTTATTAGTGAATTGAATCTCATATTACAATGTACGTCATTGTAGGGTTTACTTGTATGTTTTGAAGGTTTTCATGTGATATTAGTACGTGATGATTACTGTGTTAGCCTTAATGGTTCGATGTTAGATGCATTAGCCCGAGGCGAAGCCGAATGCCAAAATAGTCATTTTGTCTGTATTTAATTTTATATTTGTTGTAAAAATCACTAAATAATTCAATCATTCATGCACAAAATTACTAAAATCTGCGTTTTTGATTCAATAGCAAGATTCCCGATTTTCCACACAAATACACTTTAGCTCCAATATCAAGCAAACTTCACTACTGGAGATGATTGAATCGCATTTACATCGTATATATATCTGGACTGGGTTGCACATACCTTAATTAAATTTAATTGTCAAATAAAACTTTCTTATTTCTTTGGTGTGTTTTCCTTTCTTTTTCTTTTTGAAATGTACAGGAAATTAATTTACACTTAAAAGTTTTAATTCAGACTTAAATTTAATAAAGACTTGTGCATTCCAATCCTGTATTTTAAATTGCATAGCATATTAAAGGTTGCGTGTCATTTCTGTAAACATCACATCGACACTCACTGATATTTGTTTTATTATTGTAAGATAATTTCCCCCTTGATTACATAATTTTATACTGATGACAGATAGCTGTAGTCTACTAAATAACACCAGCCATTTTAATGTTGACTGCAAATAACCTTATGGTTTTTTTATTGGAATTTGGAACTGTTCCGACAGTGTGGTATTTTACGTTTTCTGAAGATACCAAAGGGGTAAATAGAATCCGTAAATCGAAGAAGAACAGATGACATAATGGCCGAAAGAAAACTCCCAAAAGTACAAACAACGATCTACAAATCATACACATATAACTAAAGATGGAGTAACACGAACCCCACTTAATATTCTTGCTTTTTAGCAAAATTGTTCGTCCCAGTTAAATTAAGGACTATCCTGATAATGGCGAATATTTTACAAATAAGAATTGAATTAAATTATAAAAAAAAACATTCAGGTACACCCAGCAATAATCAGTAATTAATTTAACACGGAATTAACTGTAACTTTGAAATTGAAATTAAAACACCCCATCACCAGATGTCTTGCATATATAGTGTCACTATTGATATTATTTGAAATCTAACTTAAAGTTACTCACCATTCTGGATTAATGATAATCCAAATTCACTTTATTGGCTGTTTTTTTTCCTATTTCCGTCGTTACAATGTACTGTTTTTATTTTATTTGCTAATTATTATGCAATTACGAGTATTGTAACAGGAATAAAATGAAAAAAAAACAAATAATACTACACTGTCGGAACAATTTAGAAAGCCAATAGAAAATCATAGAAAGAGGCAAAATCAATTCCTCTAACACAAATACATAATCGTTCAATTTCCTGACTTTGTACAGACACTTCAATAAAAGGTGGCAGGACTAAACTAATTGAATGGGCCAAATTACTCTAGAGGTCAATTAAAATTTCCCCACTCCGGTTTCACAAACAATAAAACAGACCGCTATGATAGAACGCGAATACTTTAATAAGTTGAGTTACTAATTACTATAATTAATTTCAATTTGTTTTTGTTTTGACAAATAAAAAAATGAATGTCTAATCTAATGAGCATGACGCTTTTATGGAATAACATTCATCGGGTACCATTTGGGTACCTCAAAGTCAAAGTCCATAAAATTTAAAATTAATTGGCCTGAACAAGAGATCCAAAGCCAGTTAGCTATGCCTTAGGGTTAGGGTTATGCATTTTAACACCACTTTCAACAATATTTCAGTTATATCATGGCGATCAGGTTTATTGGTAGAGGAAACAGAATGACAGGAGAAGTCACTGGCAAACTTTATCGTATAATAAAAACCTCGAATAAACCAGTTGACTTGATAAAAGTCGAAGAAAAATACGAGTTTTGTCTGTATGATTAGTAGCATATATGTACAGGAATGATGAAATGAGAGCTCTCAATAATAATAATAATAAAACTAGCAAAGAACGATACTATGTTCATTTGATCTACAGTTAAATTGGTATATCACCGACAATACCTTTTCCAGATGTAGACTATGAGTGACATGACGTCTGTCTTATAAGAACAAGGAAATGATTTAACCGTTGGCGATCACCTGGGTTCACGCCTGTATCTTGGAGGGGTCCGTATTGCTCTTTATGTTAGTTTTCTTTGCTATGCTCTATTGTTTTGTTCTTCTGCGTGCTGTATGTGTCTCCCTCAATTGTTGATTTTTTGTTGCTCTTTTGGATTTTCTAACGTGTGCCTATTCGGAAATAAAACAGCTAAGACTTGATAGTCCATCAATGACCAATAACAAACTAAAAATGAAAATCTTGCAAAATAAAACTGTATTATCAGTAGATGGCACTGAAAGTAGTTCAGGTCGACTGGCCAATATTAGCCCGTGGCATACAAGACGTTAAAGTTTGGTTTATAAAGAACTCGGATTTATTGATGATTCGATATATACATATTTCACTGTAAACATAAAGAAGAAATTCCGACAGTATATTTTGTAAGGCTTGTAATAATGTTTTCGCATCACATATGACAGTATATCTATTTTTGTAAAGCTTCATTTTATTTCCATTTAATACACATATTGTATTATGACAAATAGTGGATTTTGTGTGAATTCGTGTTGTCAGGGTTTTATTTCACTTTAATATTTTTTGTATATTATTTTACATTATTTTATTATAAATGTACTGTTTTTATTGCTTGCCTGGAAATTATCCTATGCTTTGTCTACTAAGTTGTCTCATTCATTATTAATTTATTTTTTTTTACTTAAAACTAAGGTTACTCGATCTTGAGTTTTATGTGTATGTTTTGTAGGTCATAGCTTGTCTTTGTGTCCTTTTTCTTTTGGCCATTGTATTGTCTGTACTTCTTCGATTTACGGATTCTGATTACCCCCTTTGCTATCTTCAAACTCTTTTTCTCCTCTCTCAGGTATAGGTGACCTTAGCCGTAATTCTTAGTACTATTTGTAACGTTTCCTTTGTAGATCCATACCATGGGGTTCTTAGCTACGATCATTTAGTGTCCATGCTATTGGTCTGCTCGTTGTCATTCAACTTAGTATGTGGTCTTTGTGAGGGAAAGCGAATATGTGCAGTGTTTTTGTTATTTCCTATATCTCTATCGTTGTTGAAGACAAAATCATTAAAAGCGGAGTGTTGAGATCCCAGTAACGGCTTAACGGCGAAATATGTTTGAGCTTGTCCAAAGCTAGGACCTGCATTTCCAACGCAATATGTGCCGGCCTTTTCTGATTTAAGTTGAAAAGTGGCTGTTAGCTTTATGATATTGGTGGAATTACTTTCATTACGGCATTCCAGGTGTAAAAATAAAAGTCAAGTATAATCATTGATCATCAAATTATATTTATACTCAAGTTGAAGTTCTTATCTTACAAACATAATGTAAACAATAGTTTCATTCATATTTGTGAGAATTTATTGTGTGGACAGTTTAAATTTGAATACAATTTTACATGCATAGTAATTTCTATTAAACATTGGAATATTCAATCCCGGTGTTTGTGCAAGTTCGTTTCGTCTTAAATTTTGTTCTCTTTGACTTTATGTTTGTACTGACACAACATCCCTTCTCTGTCCAGTTCCGATCCGCATATTATTCTCCTCTATTGTAACGACAAAATGCAATTTCGGAGCGTATACGGTACGCTCCGGCATTTCTTCAAATATACATTCGGAACCTGAATGCTCTGCCTTCACCATAGTAGAAAAGACATGCAGTTAAAAAAAACAAATATATGAAGCATATTTGAATCTGGACAAACAAAACAACACCAGTGAATCATAAAGTCAAAAGGTGATTTTGGTTTGAAAACATGAATTTCCTACAAAAACAACAAAGACCGTCAATTGCACTATGTGCATTAGTTTCTAAAATATGTTTAAACACATGATATCTTAGCATATATATCAATGTTTGTAACTAACAATATCTACTTTTTAAAACTGATATATTATAATAAAGTATGTATAGGTTATATGTGTATGCATTATTAATTATATACATTATTATGTAGGTTAATTTTTAAATTACCTTCCAGAATATTGGTATATAGCTTCAATTTATGTTTTACATATTTCTATTAATGTTTGAGAATAATGTTACTACACTAGTAAATTTACTCTACGAAGCTAATTTCAATGATATTCTGGGTTCTTTTTTTCTAGTTCAAAATCGCATTATTATAAACTAATCTAAACAATAAAACAATTGTTAAAAGTTATAAATAAAATCATACTTACATCAAAAATATGAAGACAAAACTAATAATTCACCTATTAATTATAATAATTCCATTAGCTATTTAGCTATTGAGTATATTAACAAATTAATTTCCTTTTTGGTGAAATTCGACTAGGATTTCTCTTGATAATATCCATCGCAGACGACAGTAAAAACCAATTATAACACTGATCATTAAAAATCTTGTTCAGCAAAACTCTTCATAAACTACTGTTATAGAGAGACAAGTCAGTCGTAATCAATACGAGTCCATTATTTGTCACTGACACTCTCGTAATAACGTAATAACAACAACTGGTCTGTCTGTCGTTCATTATACCTTGATAATTTTGACAATAGCGTCGATATATTAACTTCTTATTATTCCTATTATATTCAATTTCCCTTTTAATTTTGCTTTCTTTATTGTACCAAGGCATAGATCAAACCTATAATTTAAAAAATGTATTTTCACAGCTGATAATGTTGACAAGAAGATCGGAAAATTACTTATTCCTATTATATTCAATTTCCCTTTTAATTTTGTTTTCTTTATTTATCATGGTTTAGCTCAAAATTATCTCTTGATTTTTGCGTCCTTCTATTCAGTCCATCACGGCAAAGATCAAAATTACAATTAAACAAATGTATTTGCACTGTTGATAATTTTGACAATTGGATCGAAATAATTAATATTACCTATTTTTCTTATATTCAATTTCTCTCTTAATTTTCTTTTCTTCAAATCATTCCATCATGACATAGATCAAAACTATAACTAAACATATATATTGTCACTGCTGATATTTACTTAAAAAGGACAATTTGCACAAGCATAAATACATTGACTTGAATCTTATTAGTGATGTCAAAATCACTTGTTTACGAAACCTCAGCCAGTAAGTTTTGCTATTCTGTCGTAGATCTCTAAGGGATGGTACTTACGTGTGTTCTTGATTTACGACATGTATTTTAATCTGTTTCCCGATAAAAGTATGACAAGATATGCTTGGCTTAAACATTTAAATTACGATGATGAACAGTAATTTAGTAGTTGTCGGCTGGTTAACGAACCTCAACACGAACCACTCCTTTGGCAAGCGCAAGTAGAGATGTTGACATAAATAGATAGAAATAAATGTCGTAGCTTATAACATGTAAAATATTTCATCCGAGTTACATCGACTTTAGAGATCCAAACCATGTTTCCCTTTGATAACTATATCATATCAGGGCGCCACTAGAGGTACAGGAACTGCTTATCCTTCCGGGATACGTGAGTTCACCCTCGGTATTGTTCGTGTTGCTCAAGTTTTAGTTTATGTAGTGTTTTGTAGATCACCGTTTGTCCTCTTTTCCTTATTATTTTGGCAATTGTATTTTCTGTCTTTATTCGAATTATGGTTTCTGATTACCCCTTTGGCATCTTCAGTTACAGTCTGTTCATGCTCGTGAGTGCTAGGTAATAAGCTGGAACATGTATGGTGTAAATCATTATTTCCCAAATTAAAATTAAGATTGTTTAATATTTCAAATACATTTCATATGTATGAGTCTTAAATAATGCTACGATTCGATATAACATTGTGTGATAAAGTGGTGAGGTGTACTTGATACGATGTTATGTAATGAAGTTTGTCGGTGACAGGTCTGTGATTTTTGCCGGGTCCCTTGGTTTTCTCCACTATTAAGCCTGACCGATACGATATAGCTGAAATAGTGTTGAAAGTGGCGAACAACACAATAACCCTAACCCTAAATAGTGCTAACAATTTATTGGTCTTCATAAAATACCAAACGTAAAACATCATGACCAATTGACAAGGTCCACAACCATTTAACATTTACAGATGGGTGCAAACTTAAACCTACTACCCAGTTAACTTTAGGAACTGACTTTATGTTAACTTATGTGAACATTCGTTTAACATTTACAGATGAGTGCAGACTTAAGCCTACTACCAAGTTAACTTTAGGAACTGACTTTATGTTAACTTAAGTGAACATTCGCTTAACATTTACAGATGAGTGCAGACTTAAACCTACTACCAAGTTAGATTTAGGAACTGACTTTATGTTAACTTATGTGAACATTCGTTTGTGCTTCAGACAGACCTGGTCAGTTTTTCAATTTAACTTTGTAAATGAATTTGCACCTAGATCAGGTTCGTTTGCAGGAAGCTAGACTTATATATATATTTAACATCTTTTTTGGTGTTGTTGTGCTACATTTTAGACGTTTACGGGGTTAGACATATATGCAGTCCCTCGGTGTGACGAACATTTTGTCATTCAACAAAATGTTTAATTCTTTATCACTTTGTTTTGTGCACTGTTTTGTTTATATATATATATATATATATATATATATATATATATATATCTAATGGAAAACTAAATACCACTCTCGCAACAACTCCAAAATCCAATAAAAAAATCGTAAACACTGACGCACCTATACATGACCGCTCATTCCCTAGATTTGTACAGACACTTCAACAAAATAATGACGGGGTTAAACTACTTTTACCCATATATATGATTATAAAGATAAGACACCACTAAAACACCCATTTGTTTTCTAATTAAAGAATAATACAGCCTATTAGTACCGACAACAACGACAATTCTGAAAAAGTTCAAAACGCATTAACAGTTAGAATATGATTATCAATGAATGACCTTTAGAAAGGTCAAATACCACTAATGTAAAATTAGATCATGTCTTGACAAAATTTAACGTTTGTTGGGTTTTTTTATTATTGGATTTGATTGAATTTATCAAATGGGGATTTTGCAGTTACTTAGCTTAGTTGTTATAGAAATGCATACTGGCATTCTAATTTTGTTGACTTATGTATTTTTATCAAGGTAACAGCTTGACGATACCACCCAGTTGCAGTAGGTCGAAGAAGGACAGACAATACAATAACAACAAGACAAACAATGATCTTCAAATCACAATTCACTACACAAAAAACCTGACTGCGTAGATGTTTCTGACGTTCGTCAGAACTTCTATAATGTCAACAATTTATGCGATTTATTTACAAATGTCGCACGCGACACAGTTTTTAATTTTTTAAAAGAAATTGATTTATATCCTAAAATATAGTTGTATAACATATGTTCTAAATATATGGTTTTATCTTTTTAATATTTCTTTTATTTGTATACTCCGATTGTTTTATAGACAAGTACATTTTATGTTTTATTTCTAAGGGTCTTGTAGGTGTCTAAGTTATAATAAAATTTCTTCACACCACGATATAGCTGAAATATTGCTAAAGTTGGCGTTAAACCCCAATCTCTATGGGGATGTGCTGAGCCGCCCTGTCGGTTTGAGCCCTGAAAACCCAGTATATAATAAATGTACTGCTGGTATGTAAAGGCAAAATGAAGTCAGTAACCACCAGATTGATGATTGAAATTGACAATTTATCAATTTCCTTTCATGAAATCTACAACAACCCTTGTATTAATAAAATAAGATTACAGACAGGAATCATTCACACTGAAGGTGTTTGAACTTTCAGGAACAATAGCGATTGTTCAATTGTTATATAGAGTATATTGTGCTAAAGTGCGATTCGTTGGATGTGTGTTTTATAAGTGACAAGACAAGAGTACAGTAAGCGTGTATTGTTATGTCAAGTTAATTATCTATTATTTTCATACATCATTTCATTAAAATATGAAAAGTAGACAATTCTACCGGTCACGAAAATCTATAAAAAAAATCGGAGGCAGAAACAAATTGTGGAATATAATGCAAACATTAGGTATTGATCAAGAATAATTATATTGCAGGTTTGCTTAATACTTCTGATTGCCTTGATAGAGGATTGTTGCTAACAATGCCATTACTTAAGCAAAAGTACCTGAGTTTACCAGAGGTTTTCACTGGGCTTCATGTTGCTCGACCATTAGTTTTCTGTGTAGTGTTTTGTAGTGCATTCTTTGTTTGTCCTGTTTGTCTTTTGATCATTGTATTGTTTGTCCTTTTGGCCATTGTATTGTTTGTCCTTTTGGCCATTGTAATGTTTGTCCTTTTGGCCATTGTATTGTTTGTCCTTCTTCGATTTACGGCTTCTGATTGCCCCTTTGGTATCTTAAAACGTTTCGGGAAGTCATCAATTCATGACCCTTTAAGGACTATCTGTGTCGCAAATGACAAATATGTTCGTTTGTCGTATTCATAATTCCATCCTTCCTTCCTAGTTTAAAACTGATCACCGAATATGACTGATTATCCTTGCGGAGTTCTCTTCTGCTTATTTGGGGGTCCGTGTTGCTCAACATATAATTTTATTTGCGGTGTTTTGTAGATCATTGTTTGTCCTTTTTCTTTTGACCTTTTTCGATTTACGGCTTTTGCTTACACCATTGATATCTTCAAACTTTTCGTATCACCTGATGTTGAAGCTGAATAACACAATTACTATTGGAGATGGAACTGCTTTCCCTGTTTTCAGTGGATTCATGTTGCTCGGTCTTTAACTTTCTGTGTAGTGTGGACTATTATTTGCATTTTTCCCTTTTAACTATTACATCTTTTGTCTTTCGTCGGTTTACGGATTCTGATTATTCCTTTAGTATCTTCAATTTTTTGTAGATTCACCACTGCCCTCTGAAAATGCACTTGCGGAACTATTCACATACGCATGTACAATGTTTAATTCGACCTTAGTACGGGTATAGACTAATGCCACCTGTTTGGAGAGACTGTCTGTGTGCTTTTTTAAATGGGGAATGCAAGTTTTAGTTAGATTAAGGTTTGTGTGTGAAATTACATGTAGTAATAAAATGACAAATAAAACATACAACAATGTCAGAACATACAACAATGTCAGAACAATTCTAGATACAGAAACCAAATGGACACTTTTCTGGCTTGATGAAGGCACGCGGAGTTAAACTACATTTGTAGTTTTATGGTTCTATATATATATCTTTATTCTCATACAGCCAAATACAATGGTAGAGAGAAAAATAATAACATAATAATAATAATATTACAAGACTATTTACAAAATATACATAGGTTAAGGAACAACAGTGGAGTACAAAAGACCTTATTGATATGTTTGATAAATATACATAATTTTCGTAACAGCGATTGTTTTTTGGTAGATAGAAGTTCAAAAAATTTGACAACATTATGACTTTTCATAAAATATTTTGGAAGAAGCTGCTTGCGTTTATCGTTTAAAGAGGAACACTCTAAAACATGGTGGTATTCATCGCCTAATTTCTGACCATTACATAAATTACAGTACCTGTTTCCTCTATCAATATTTCTCCATCTACCGGTTTCAATCGATAGATAGTGATTTGTTGTCCTAAATCTACACAGTCTGATTGCATCACCTATATTTAAAATATTGAAATATTCTTCGAATTCGAATTTGGTTTTAAAAATCCTATTATTTAATGCTTTTGAAGAATCTGACAGAGATGTTTGCCAATTCTGTACAAACTGATCTAACAATCGCTGTTTCACAACACATTTTAACCATTCTTTATTATTAAGCATCTAACAGTTCTAAACCTCTTAATAGGATGATTCACTCAAGTCTCATACAGAGTGTTCCATGCGTGAGTAAAATGCCTATCCTGACACATAACTCGGTGAGCAGAGTTGTGGTAACGATTGCCGAGTGCTATCATTGAACTTCATGCATAGTGTATTTAAGTTTGAAGATACTAACGAGGTAATCATCGTCGATAAGACAGCTGAGCATGCTTCGATTACTCTCCACTCACCACCCGTGGGTCAATTTCTAGAGAAATCTGATGAGTGGGGAGTAATCAGAGCATGATTAACTGTGGCTTACCTACTATGCGGGGTAATCAGAAGCCGTAAATCTTTGTAACACAATAGTCCTAGTTGGCATTTGTATAATATTAGCTCTATAAAGGGGAGTTAATGTCCTTAAATTAGACTAGTTTTGAATGAACGTAAGAAAAAAATATAAATCACAATCTTGATGAAATATATGCCCTGAAACTTCGAAATTCTATTTTTGTCTGCTTTAGATTAATTCTTCTCATTAGAAATAACTGCCGCTGGCAAATTTATAACTAACCGGTACTAATTATGTTCAATGTTACTGGTATATTTAATAGTGAATAATATATTTGATTTAAACTTTGTTCCTATGGTGTAATCAAATTTCACAAATGAATCATTCATTTTTCGTATATTAATGTAACGCTTTTTTATTTAATTTAAGAACATATTAATTTTCTTAAAGGGATATTGTCTACCAGCTGCGTAATTTTTTCATACCCAAAATTATTGTCGATTTCCGTACTGACCTTCATAAAATGAAGATTAAACACCGAATTATTGATGAATATGCTCCGAAACGTTGTTTTTTCGACTAAAAAAGCTGACCATCGTTACCGGAAGCTAATTAATTATGCACTGACCTGGGCGAGGCCAACTCTATTTATTTATCTATTTTTATGTCAGTAGCCCGGATGCTGCAGCATGGATATTGAGGTAAGTTTCTATAAAAGTTGAGGAAAAAAGCTATTTGCGAACCGATTGTATCTAAAAGACGTAGAATAAATAATTTCTGTATCAGGAATAGATTTTCTTTGATGAAAACTAATTGCCTTAACAGATCCAGCCGATATTTCCACGATAACCATTGAAAACATCCCAGGAGGCACCCTATGGGGACAAGCTCAACTACGTACTTTCGATCGGAAATTTTTGCCGGCGTTAAAAATAACTAAATTAGTTTTTTTCTTCTTATAAGTTATGCAGTTGTTCCCCGAGATTTTGATACAGGTGTTAAATTAATTTATTTTAGCCAGTTTTACCGACAATATGAAAACAGAGACATACATGTAGAACACAGTGAAATACATGTCTGATGAAAACGAATGACGTAGCCAGTGTTGTTTTATTTGTTAATTGACTGGAATGTTTCAGAGAAATTTGGGCTGGATTAGAAACAAAAGAGATCTTACTTCTAGTTCCACAAGACAGTTGCTGCAAAATAATATGGGACTGACCATTTACCTTGAAGGGGGCTGTCACGTTTTTTCGCCGTAGAAATGTTTTTTTCAGACGCCACAGAAATCATATTTTCTTATTTTCCGGCGAAGTGCCAATCTAATTAAAACAAGGTGAACTGTGATATAATGCTCACTTATGATACCCATGATATGGGGTACCTATATGAAGCTTGTGACCAAATACCAGATTTCTGCCATCAATAGTTGTTGAGAAAAATGTGCATATATATTCAATGTGGATAAAAACCAACTAAGTCGGCAAACAGGAAGTAGGAATCTGATGGTTCCAAAAACGCTTACCAAATATCAGATTTCTGCCATCAATAGTTGCTGAGAAAAATGTGACGAAAAATATTTTGGAAGGACGGACGGACGGACGGACAGACAGAGGTAAAACAGTATACCCCCTCCCCCTTCGGGGAGCGGGGGTATAATTAGATCTAAAATAGGGAGCAAGTGAGTAGATCTAATTTTAATTAGATTGGCGAAGTGCTGGAATAATTTGTTTTCTTCAAAATTTTGTATATGATTATACTGTGAAAATGGCAAGTATATGATTATACTGTGAAAATGTCAAGTCGGAATATATTTTTATGAATGAATTATATTTCTTTTTTAAATAGAGCTCATTTTTCTAGATGAATGTATAACCATCTGTCTTTACTCTGTTTTTATTAAATCTCTTGTCTTTATTACAGGACTTTGATCGGATTGTCCTTGATGAGCAGTGTTGGGGGTTGCTAGAATGTTTCGAGAGGAACTTGTAGTAATGCTCCATGACGAGGATTACAACAGATCCAATAGGTATGCAGCCTACCGCCAGTATACCATTAGGGCACATGGCCGACTTGGAGCTGTGTGATCCCAAGCTGTTGTTCTTGGAATATTAGGGACCAGTATCCTGATCTATATGGACAATACAAGGGTTTCATTCCTAGACGATTTAATTAAAACTTGTTCATGAAATATTTTGTATTTTATCCCATATACCCTAATGATAAAGTTTACCACTTGCTTCCCTATGGTCGGTGGTTGTCCGGGTACTCTGGCTTCCTTCACCACTAACACTGGTCGCCATGATATAGCTGAAATAATGCTGAAAGTGGCGTTAAAACACCAAAAATAAAAAATAAATCAACCCTAATGAGTTCTTAATTTCACAAGTTGGTCAGTTGGAATTGTAAATTTAATTTGAAAGTTTTGCCATCTTATTATTATTTTTTGTTCTATCAGCACTGACAACTTCTTCTAAAATGGACTGACAGTCTTTTATATAATTCAAAACCAAACTTGGCAGAGATGTTTTCTATGAGGTCCTACACAAGAGTTGTTACTTTTGTGCAGATTCGTCAAAAAACATGGCCACCATGTGACTTTGAAAATTCTGATTGGTCGATTTTCAAGAAACTTGTTCTAAAGAAGCGCTTGAGGGATTGAATTGAAATCTGGTATATATGTTCCTATGAATGTCTTTAACATGTGATGTTACTGTTTGCGCCATTTGAAAATTCAAAATGGCCACCAGCGAGGTCAAAGTTTGCATTGAAACCCTATGGGAAACAACATTTTCATCTTCTTCTTGAGAACAGCCGAACAGAATTTAACCAAATTTGGCAGAGATGTTTCTTGTGAGGTCATAAAAAGTTGTCCTGGTTTGTACTAACTAGACCAAAACACTGAGTGCTATCATTATTGTGCATTGGACAATTTGTAATGCCCATTATCCTGACTTGGGTACTTTTCCGCTCTAGATGTGCAGAACTTCTGTTAGACCAGGAAAAACAAAGAGTGCCAATCTAAATTTATTTTATGCGACAATATAGTCAATTGTTTTGTCTTGGTCTTCAAATCTGGATTTCTGAGATGCTACAATATTATCCTGAGTTGGAGGTTGTGGAATTGGTGCAAGATGGACCGAGATTCTTCTGGGATCATCTACTTCCAACTGCACACGTTAATTCATTCCTTCATTATCTTGCAGTCTCATACAAATGATGACCCTTAATAGTCTTGGAACATAGGAATATGACTTGTCAGCTTTAACAGGCTGCACAGACCATCTAGCTGTCTTTTTGTTGTAATTTCTCTGCCACCTGAAGTAGAAAAATACATACAATGTAATTCACAAGAATAAAACAATAGAATTGAGATTATGATCTATGGAGCCCTAATTTTCAATTCAAGATGAATATCTCGAATGTATAGTGAATGAGCAACTAAACATATCATTACAAGTCCACTTTATGAAGGATTTGAGTGATTTGTAGACAGATTTTAGGTTGTGGTCATCCCTCAAGAAGTTCTACGGCAGGCATCACGAGCTGGTCAATGGTTACAGGGTGTCTGTTACCCAAATCAGAACTGATCTTCATTTGTTGTTGATGTCTTTCCCTTCATCGGATGGGACTTCTACCGGACTTGACCATGAACAACGCAGCGGGTTTGCGACTTTCGATTGACCCTTCTGAAGCCTATGATCAAATATCAGATTGCTGCCATAAATAATTACTGAGAAAAATGTTATGAACATCTTGGGACGAACGGACGGACAGCTCGGTAAAACAGTATAGTACCCCCCCCCCCTTCCAGTGGAGCGGGGGTATAATAAAGCTCCTATGACATATTATCATGCATGGTTCTGTTATTAGGACAAAATTTCAAGTATGTAAGTTACAACTGAAACATATGAAATTAACATGACAAACCTTAGAGCGAAGTTGACGCTAGGTTCAAAATCTTCATCGTCAGAATCATCACCAACATCACTGCCCTCTTCAGTAATATCTATTGAGACTGTAAGAATAAAAAAAAAGTGTTTATTACAGTGTATGTGTATAATATCGAAACAAATTTTGCTATATGGTTCTGATGTGCAGCTGTATAACGAAAAAGCTTTTCAAAATAATATTAAATCTATATACATGTATCCAGCACACATCTACACAACCCAATATAAAGAGACAAAATTACATCAAAGTTCCAGGAAAAAATTTGGTGCGCCAGACGTGCGTCAATTCTGTCCCAGGTTGGTTTCATTCCCGTAAGTAGCTAAGGAGGACTGATCATTTCAGCTTGTGGATTGATGAAAATGTAACGATGACGCAGAAGCCAACATGATCCCTATATAATATAGCTACTAGTAGTATCACTATGCAAGCCACAATGATTAATAGGAAACTGTTATACAAGTGACTGTGTTAAACAATATTGACAATGTTACCTATAAACATAATGTAGAATATGTATAATCTTTAACAAAATGAATATACTCAAATGGGTTCATAAATGAACTCGATTTCTCCAGTTTCATACGTTTCGTTGAAATGTGATGGCTGCTCATTTCTTCTACTCTAGAAATACCTTGGTCAGAATATCTAAATCAAAAGTACAAATATCAATCACTACAAAATCACATATGTCTGAAATTACCAGTTTTTGTAGTAATTTGCCTACAAAATTAAGATAATTTTACAAAAACCTGCATGATTTTAACACAGACATGGGCCATCGGTCTACTGTTAAATTCACACACTGTGAAACATGCAAATTGCTATGGATCTTCACATTATTTCTAAAAAATCTTGTTTTTTAAATCATACAAGCTACAAGATCCAAACAAAACACGTGCAAAGCGTGGCGTATCCCCTCGCCTAAAATTTGACCCGGTGACCTTGACCTTTGACTTTGAAAATCAATAGGGTTCTAGATTCTCTTAAGTACTAAGTATATACCAAGTTTGGTCAAAATCCATTGAAGGATGTTGATTCTAGAGTGTTCACAAGGATGTTACGCTGTAAAAATTTGACCCTGTGACCTTGATCTTTGACCTTGAAAATCAATAGGGTTTCAAATTCTCTTAAGGACTAAGTATGTACCAAGTTTGGTCAAAATCCATTGAAGGATGTTGATTCTAGAGTGTTCACAAGGATGTGATGGACGGACGGACGGTAGCGTTACTGTTACTATATCCCTTTGCAACTTCGTTGGCGAGGGGATAAAAAGCAATTCAAATGACAATTCTTTAAATAGAAAGCCTTTATATGAAAAATACATATTAATTTCCCTCTATCATGTCTATGTTGATAATTCTAAGATAGTAAAGTATAATTTTGGCTCCCTGAACTAGAAATTATGTCCAAAATTGTTGAAATGTAGTAAAAAACTAGTTAATGTAATGTTTTTAGAATAGTCAAGAAATAAACTTGGTTTGCATAAGGAAATTGAAAACGATTTTCATTTAGTCATAGTCTAAAATATGCAGTTCAGGACATTTCAGTAAAATTTTATTGTCACATATATAGAAAAGTTTCTGAAACTTGCAAATTTCTATGGATCTTCATATTATTTTTTAAAAACCTTGTTTATGTATCATACTTACAGGATCCAAACGAAAAATGCTACTGAAATGACACTTATTTAAATGGAAAGCTTTTTATATAAAAGATACATATACTGATTTTCCACTATGGTGATAATTCACAGACAGGAAGATATACATGTAATTTTGGCTCCCATAACAAAGTTTTATGTTTAAACTTGTTGAAAAGTACTTTAAACTTATTTATGTAATGTATTTCCAGTACCCAAGATATAAACTTGTTTCCATAAAGGAATTGAAAATGATTTTCATTTAGCCATGGTCTAAAATATGCATTTTAGGACATTTCTGAAATATTCAGTAAAATTTTGTAGTCATATATAAAAAAAAGTTCTGAAACTTGAAAATTTCAATGGATATTCATATCATTTCTTCAAAACCTTGTTTATAATTATATATTATACTTACAGGATCCAAACTAAAAGTGCAATTGAAATGAAGCTTCTTTAAATAGAAAGCTTTTATTTGAAAAATACATACTGATTTTCTATTATACTAGTGATAATTCGCAGAAAGTAAGGTATATACTTTTGGTTCCCAAAACTAAGTTTCATGTCCAAGTTGTTGAAATTTGATAAAATTAAAAGCCTAATTATGTTGTATATCAAAGAAATAAATTTGCTTGAATAAAAAGAACTTTATAGGGTTTTCATTAGGCCATGTACAGTTTTAATTCTTGCATTAAAAATGAATTGATTCGATATTTTTTTTTAAATTGATAATAATAAACTGCATTGCCATTGATATCATTTTTGCACTCCCATTTCCCCTTTGCTGGCCTCTTAAAATTTTTGTTTGTTTACCTCGCAAATACGCCGTTTTATGCTACTCATTGACAATAATTTGCTGTTGCCAGGTGCAAAATTACATATATTGATTAATATCTACCGAAAATGATCATAGGCATCATCATAAATTCATAAAATATGAAAAACGATTGAGAAAAGAAGGCAACATGCTCGGCTTACCTATCAACAATAATCAAGCAAAATCTTTGCCACTTCAGCGTGATATTTGACGCGTAGCACTTCCTGGAGTTCCCTCCATCCAACGGCAACGGTCCAACTGATCCCCTACATATATCCTGCATTTGTTCCATTTGGAAGATACTTCACTTCTATTCCTCTTTATCTCTGAATCCGTGAAAGTCCGCTTTCTTCCACGCGTTGACAGTTTCTCTTTTGCCCAAGAACCACATGTTGTTTATTGTTTCTAAACAGTGCGCATGCTCAAGACGTGTTCACATATAGAAGGCCATATGAATAGATTTGAATATTGTCATCCAGACAATAATTCTGATAACGATAGTTTTGGGTCTTTTTTGTCAAAAAATCGTATCTTTTGCAGCATAAATCGGTGTTAATCTTCATTTTATGAAGGTCAGTACGGAAATCGACAATAATTTTGGGTATGAAAAAAATTACGCAGCTGGTAGACAATATCCCTTTAAGATGTTTCATTATTCAATAAAGACATTTAAATTACATACAGATTATTGTGTTATGAGACACGACAGTACAAATGATCTAACTTGATATAAATAGATCGCTCATAAAACGTGTAATGTGTAATTTCCCTTTGACAATATATGCATGTATGTAATGGGAGGGGGTAGGGTTAGGTTTATGGTGATTAACGTCACTTTCAATAATATATCGTGGCGGTCAGTTTTACTGGAGGAGGAAACCGGAGTGGGATTTGAGATATTTAATTATTTATTTATATATATTCCGGAAGTATTTCACGGTTGTGACTTGTCACTAAAAATGGGGGTGAACACATGTGTGCAATGACAAATGAGTGATTGATTGGTGCTTAACGCCAGCATTAGCACTATTTCAGCTGCATCGTAGCGTGAACAAATTGTAATGACAAAAAATAGACCGAAAGACAAACATTGATCCACAAAACACTAAATAGAAAACAAAATTTCAGTTATATGAGTCGGTCAGTATTTTTGTTGGAGGAAACAGGGTTCGAAGTAAGAGCAGGAACTATTGCATCAACAAAGAAGTCTTATAAACTATTATTTATATATCTAACTGAAAAGAAAGTAGATAACATAGTGATTGTGTTTCATCAAAATCCCTAATATTTGCAGAAATCGGTTTGATTTGATTGGGATTAACGTCTACTTTAACAGCATTTCAGCCATATCGTGGCGTGAACAATCTTTATGAATTAATTTCCTCAACTACAAGACCCTTAGATATAAGACATATTTGTGTATGCAGAAATCTGAGTTATTTCATTGTTTCACACCAAGAAACACCTGCCAACTATAGGATTCTCTTGATTCAAATCACAACATAGATACATTAATTAATTGGAAAAGGTTCCATAAATCGTGAGTAATCTAAAATAGTGGATATTACAAAATATATAAGATCTATAAATAGCCATATGTCATATTAACGGAAGTCGAATCATAGGAAGACTTAATGAAAAATCACAACTAAAAAAAATCAAACGTTCTCCAGCGAAGTAATATATGTTTCCTGCTTTACTTCTACCTCTACCAAATATACTGTCCGCCTTCAACAAGTTGTATGATTATATCAGAGGATGCAAATGAATATTTAAAGACATTTATGTTAAGGACAATGTCATTGTTGTTGTTTTTTGTCCATAAAACTAGCTTAACCCCAACAATTTTTATTAAATTGCCTTACCAAGAAAAGTTTGTAGATACCAAAGGGGTAATCAGAATCCGTAAATTTAAGAAGGACAGACAAGACGATGAAATGGCCAAATGAAAAAAAGAAAAAGGACAAACAACGATCTACAAAGCACTACACCTAAAACTAAAATCGGCGGTGAACTAGGAAACTGAGAGGTCATGTGTATTTGTGTTAGGGGAATTAATTTTTCCCGTTTCTATGATTGTATATAAGATCTTTGAACCGTTACGACATTGTGATAGTATTTGTTTGTTTCATTTTATCATTGTTATAATCGATATCAGTCGCTTAGAGTGTTTATCTGATCAACAATTTATTGTGCTAAGTCAATGGTAAAATTATTAGTTAAACAGAGCATTTCTTTTTAATTCCAGGAAAAATCTAGTGCTTAATGATTATTACGTTTTAAAAACGGTCGGTTTTGAATTATTTATTAAACTATTATTTTTACTGCGGAAAACAATAAAAAGAAATGTAGACACGTTAATATCAATAAAACAGTGAATATTATGTCTTAATAATAATAATAAAAAAATCGAATCGTGAGATTTAGTGCAATAAAACCGTAGATTCATATCTTAGTGAGCACGACCCGTTTTTGAAATAACCTTCACCGGTGTACGCTCAAAAGATCAAGTCACCTATGAATTACTATTACAACAGTTTTTCATCAAATTAATCTCATATTTTTTGTGCACGTGTTATTAAATCAAGAAAGTGGGCAGTCATGTGTTGAGGGGTCGTGTTATTAAATCAAGAGAGTGGGCAGTCATGTGTTGAGGGGTCGTGTTATTAAATCAAGAGAGTGGGCAGTCATGTGTTGAGAGCTGTTATTAAATCAAGAGAGTGGGCAGTCATGTGTTGAGGGGTCGTGTTATTAAATCAAGAGAGTGGGCAGTCATGTGTTGAGAGGTGTTATTAAATCAAGAGAGTGGGCAGTCATGTGTTGAGAGGTGTTATTAAATCAAGAGAGTGGGCAGTCATGTGTTGAGAGGTGTCATTAAATCAAGAAAGTGGGCAGTCATGTGTTGAGAGGTGTTATTAAATCAAGAGAGTGGGCAGTCATGTGTTGAGAGGTGTTATTAAATCAAGAGAGTGGGCAGTCATGTGTTGAGAGGTGTTATTAAATCAAGAGAGTGGGCAGTCATGTGTTGAGAGGTGTTATTAAATCAAGAGAGTGGGCAGTCATGTGTTGAGAGGTGTCATTAAATCAAGAGAGTGGGCAGTCATGTGTTGAGAGGTGTTATTAAATCAAGAGAGTGGGCAGTCATGTGTTGAGAGGTGTTATTAAATCAAGAGAGTGGGCAGTCATGTATTGAGGGGTGTTATTAAATCAAGAGAGTGGGCAGTCATGTGTTGAGAGGTGTTATTAAATCAAGAGAGTGGGCAGTCATGTGTTGAGAGGTGTCATTAAATCAAGAAAGTGGGCAGTCATGTGTTGAGGGGTGTTATTAAATCAAGAGGGTGGGCAGTCATGTGTTGAGAGGTGTTATTAAATCAAGAGAGTGGGCAGTCATGTGTTGAGAGGTGTTATTAAATCAAGAGAGTGGGCAGTCATGTGTTGAGAGGTGTCATTAAATCAAGAGAGTGGGCAGTCATGTGTTGAGAGGTGTCATTAAATCAAGAGAGTGGGCAGTCATGTGTTGAGAGGTGTTATTAAATCAAGAGAGTGGGCAGTCATGTGTTGAGAGGTGTCATTAAATCAAGAGAGTGGGCAGTCATGTGTTGAGAGGTGTCATTAAATCAAGAGAGTGGGCAGTCATGTGTTGAGAGGTGTTATTAAATCAAGAGAGTGGGCAGTCATGTGTTGAGAGGTGTTATTAAATCAAGAGAGTGGGCAGTCATGTGTTGAGAGGTGTCATTAAATCAAGAGAGTGGGCAGTCATGTATTGAGGGGGTATCGATTTTTCCTCCGTTTCTACGTTTTTGCTATTGAATTTTAGAACCTTTCTGAAGCAGCTTTATTTTGTTTGTGTTTTTTTTTTTTTCTTCATTTTATTGATAACTTAGTTGTCTTTAAAAGAAAACTCAGTTTTGACTATTTATGTATCGGCTACGCCGTTTGAGAAAATGCTCTTGACATTTAATATTGATAATTTCACCGCAATAAGATGACACATGCAAATTCTCAATAGATCAAATTATGTCATGATGAAAACCATAGAAAGTACAGAAACGATTACGCTTTATTTAATTAAAACTAGTACAATGGTTTCATTTACCAAAAAATCACCGACCTGCCACTGGTCAAATTTTTGTGATGATAGGCAGTCATTGCATATGTACAAAGGTAATCTTGGTTAACTTCCGCCCCATCAACCAATCAAACTGTCCACTACGATATGCAACGCAAAATTTCTAAGCAAAACCCTATTGAGACCAGTTTTGTGTTCGGAATTGATAGGTGATCGGTAGTCTGGTGAAATTAACAAATATTTCCTACACTGTACAAGATTCCGTTTACGGGTTCGGTTTAGACAGAAGAGTTTGAAGATACCAAAGGAGCAATCACAATCCGTATATCGAAGAAGAACAGACAACTGTACACAATGGCCAAAAGAAAAAGCATAAAAGAACAAACAACGATCAACAAAGCATACATATAAAACTAAAGATCGAGTAACACGAACCCCACTACAAAGCGGGGGTGAACTCGGGTGCTCCGTTGGAATATTGTTGATTGTGGCGTTCACCACTCATAATAATAATCATTTCCTGTTTCTCTTGCAGAATGACGTTAACATGAATATCTAAAAGTTGCAAAATAACTTTGATGTATCATTGGAGTTGGGTATAATTGCTTTCAGGTTTTATTCAGCAATTGTATTTCAATTTCAATATTTGTAAAATGAAAGGCTTACACTAAAACAAGCTCAAATATATTTTATGATCATGATAATGTTCTTTAGTTTTCATTTATATTTTCTCATAAAGCAGGCCATTTTTCTTTGAACTGAAATTCATTAGAATGTTTATTGACTGATATTTCTTATGGCGTGTTTGTACTAGATGTCTGGAAGAATTACCAACCAGTCAGTCAAATATATCCATTATTAATAATAAAACCGTAATACAAATACTGATTATTGAAATCTTGTCAACATCTTCAAAGACTTTTTCGTTTGACTTGCATACAGGGAGCAAACAACGCTCACTAAATTGATGGTCTATTGGTTGATAATCATTTTCACTTTTATTGTGAACACATATAAACAAATATATTGCAAAACATTTTTATGATATTTTTGTTCAACTCACACACAGTCAGTAAATGGAGGGTGAGCAGTAAATGGAGGGTGAGCATATTCAAACTAGGGTCCATCGTGGTCGTATGGTGGTTGGATTTACAACTATCTGTGCAATCAGTGCCTATCACTACTACAGTTGTGAGTATAAATCCCGTTCATGGCGAGGTTTACTCGATACAACATTATGTAATAAAGTTTGTCAGTGACTTGCGATAGGTCGGTGTTTTTCTCTGGGTACTCCGGTTTCCTCCACCAATAAAACTGACCGCCACAATATAACTGAAATATTGTTGAAAGTTGCATTAAACGCCATAAACCAACCATATTTTAAACTAGTTTTGAATTTTTCTCTTCTGTTAACGACCTTTGATTTTCTTGGTCACAAAGACTTTTAATTGATTAGAGTCTTTCTACGATTTTTCTGTTGGATTTGGGAACTGTCCCGACGGAGTTGGATTTTTTTTTTACATGTTATCAACTATCCATTCACTTGACTGACATTGAGCGGACCTAACGAAGGTTTTTAGCAGAAACACGTCTTTGGCTCAACATTAGATATTAACATGTTTTACACGATATTTTGGTCCCGTATGAAAAATAGCCTTCTGTTGACGTACATGCAGCGAAATACCACAGCAGGATTATTGTTAAGCCCTTTCAATAATTAACAAGAATAAACTTCGTGATGTAAGCCATGTGTGTATTGGAAATAGCAAGGAAAGGCCCATTATGTTTGTTTGTTTACGCAAGGAAAACTTATTAAAGGGGGAAATACATAATTACATATACTATATTAGGAAAATCTTTGCTGGCCTGAAATATATTTAAATTATGTTTGTTGTTCGTTTCCGAAAACTGATTTCATCATGTAGACAGCGGGGAGCCAGAGATTGACAAAATACCATCAAATTACATATATCTATATATTGTCATATGATAACGAATGTGAGTACATGGTGACGTAATACAACTTAGAACACTATTATCTCATGTTGTTCTCAACATAATTATATTTAAATGGTATATGGAATGGTATTTTGATATTTATTCTAATTGAGACAGCGGGTTATTGTTTTATAAACGAAAGTCTAAATAGTGATGGTCAGTAATCTTACAAATAAAACAAAACAAACAACCACCTCTCACCTTAAAAAGACCATATATATATGGTTTATATAATAATGTATGGTATACTATTTTTAATACGTTTTTTCTAATGGAAACAGCATGTTATTGTATTATAAACGAAAGTCTAAATAATGATGGTCAGTAATTTTACCAATAGCACAAAACAAACAAAAGCCTCTCGCCTCTAATCATTGAACACAATAAGAACACGATATACACCCATGGAAATTCAACTCCTGGCTTTGAACAGGTAGGATATATAGACAACATGCGTACATTATCGAAATATATGCCACATATTACACAAATATTGTTTCTTATATACTTCTTTTGTGGCGTATCAGAGGTCGCTGATTGCATGATTTTGTTATGTTATTCTTGAAGCGACAAACATGGGCGCAGACATTTTATTGTTTAAACCATTCGGAGTCTATCGGGTGCGTTCGAAAATGCATATGCTTTTCAATTTTCTTCATGAGTTTGTGGGAAAATCGTTGATTGGTCAGTTTTAATGCATTCATGTTGACCCCTGACGCGACCCTTAACGGAGAGTTGTTAGATCCTACACAGGCGGCGACCAAAAAAAACGATAGAAAATAGGGAGCAAGTGCGTAGATCTAATTTGAATTAGATTGATATCATGTGGGCTTGTTTTGTTTTATCTTTCCAAATATATATTGTAAACTGATTTGCGGTCGCTTTTAGGTCAATATTTTACCTATGTTGAAAACATATTTTATTAATTATTTATTAATTATGAAGGCCTTGTGTACTATCTAGTATGTAAAGGGATGGTTAAGGCCACGGGGTCTCTATTGACAACTTGAAAATAAGATAGATAGATAAATCAATAAAATGACAAAATAACCATCTCAGATAAACAGAAATTTGTTTAATTAGATGTAATTAAACATCGTCTGCTGGCCAAGCTCATGAATTATTCATGACCCATTGACCCAGATTTATCAAAACAAAAACATGCATGATGTCGTAAGCAGTTTATTTAACCTATCTTTAAACTAAAATGTATAATTCATACATGTTTAAGGATAAATTAGTCATACTTACCTATAAGAACGTAATTTATCAATCAAACTCAAATTATGAGCCATTGTTGTAACAATTTTAGTTTGTAAACAACATACGCTGTTTCAAACCGATTCCGCGCGTACGCAGTTCACCATACAGAGGCGGAGGTATCTTGATTGACTTGAATTACAGTAGCGCAGACACAAATTGCTTGCTAACACATTTCCCCCGAAATATTTCGTGAAAACCACTTTTCGGTGTTTTTGCCTGCTTTAGATGAATTTTTACTCACATCTGTTCAAGTCTGGGAGAAAAGTACCGATTTATGTGTTGAGAGGTGTTATTAAATCAAGAGAGTGGGCAGTCATGTGCTGAGGGGTCGTGTTATTAAATCAAGAGAGTGGGCAGTCATGTGTTGAGAGGTGCTATTAAAGCAAGAGAGTGGGCAGTCATGTGTTGAGAGGTGTTGTTAAATCAAGAGAGTGGGCAGTCATGTGTTGAGAGGTGTTATTAAATCAAGAGAGTGGGCAGTCATGTGTTGAGAGGTGTTATTAAATCAAGAGAGTGGGCAGTCATGTGTTGAGAGGTGTTATTAAATCAAGAGAGTGGGCAGTCATGTGTTGAGCGTCGTGTTATTAAATCAAGAGAGTGGGCAGTCATGTGTTGAGCGTCGTGTTATTAAATCAAGAGAGTGGGCAGTCATGTGTTGAGGGGTGTTATTAAATCAAGAGAGTGGGCAGTCATGTGTTGAGGGGTGTTATTAAATCAAGAGAGTGGGCAGTCATGTGTTGAGAGGTGTTATTAAATCAAGAGAGTGGGCAGTCATGTGTGGAGCGGTCGTGTTATTAAATCAAGAGAGTGGGCAGTCATGTGTTGAGGGGTCGTGTTATTAAATCAAGAGAGTGGGCAGTCATGTGTTGAGCGTCGTGTTATTAAATCAAGAGAGTGGGCAGTCATGTGTTGAGGGGTCGTGTTATTAAATCAAGAGAGTGGGCAGTCATGTGTTGAGGGGTCGTGTTATTAAATCAAGAGAGTGGGCAGTCATGTGTTGAGAGGTGTTATTAAATCAAGAGAGTGGGCAGTCATGTGTTGAGGGGTCGTGTTATTAAATCAAGAAAGTGGGCAGTCATTTGTTGAGGGGTCGTGTTATTAATTCAAGAGAGTGGGCAGTCATGTGTTGAGGGGTATCGATTTTTCTTCTGTTTCTACGTTTTTGCTATTGAATTTTAGAACCTTTCTGAAGCAGCTTTATTTGTTTGTGTTTTTTTGTTTTTTTTTTTTCTTCATTTTATTGATAACTTAGTTGTCTTTAAAAAAAAACTCAGTTTTGACTATCTATATATATCGGCTACGCCGTTTGAGAAAATACTCTCGACATTTAATATTGATAACTTCACCGCAATAAGATGACACATGCAAATTCTCAATAGATCAAATTATGTCATGATGAAAACCATAGAAATTACAGAAACGATTACGCTTTATTTAATTAAAACTAGTAAAATGGTTTCATTTACCAAAAAATTACGACCTGCCACTGGTCAAATTTTCGTGATGATAGGCAGTCATTGCATATGTACAAAGGTAATCGTGGTTAACTTCCGCCCCATCAACCAATCAAACTGTCCACTACGATATGCAACGCAAACGTTCTAAGCAAAACCCTATTGAGACCAGATTTTGTGTTCGGAATTGAAAGGTGATCGGTAGTTTGGTGAAATTAACAAATATTTCCTACACTGTACAAGATTCCGTTTACGGATTCGGTTTAGACAGAAGAGTTTGAAGATACCAAAGGAGCAATCACAATTCGTATATCGAAGAAGAACAGACAACTGTACACAATGGCCAAAAGAAAAAGTACAAAAGGACAAACAACGACCATCAAAGCATACATATAAAACTAAAGATCGAGTAACACGAACCCCACTACAAAGCGGGGGTGAACTCAGGTGCTCCAGAAGTCACTTCCGTTGGAATATTGTTGATTGTGGCGTTCACCACTCATTATAATAATTATTTCCTCTTTCTCTTGCAGAATGACGTTAACATGAATATCTAAAAGTTGCAAAATAACTTTGCTGTATCATTGGAGTTGGGTATAATTGCCTTCAGGGTTTTTTTCAGCAATTGTATTTCAATTTCAATATTTGTAAAATGAAAGGCTTACACTAAAACAAGCTCAAATATATTTTATGATCATGATAATGTTCTTTAGTTTTCATTTATATTTTCTCATAAAGCAGGCCATTTTTCTTTGAACTGAAATTCATTAGAATGTTTATTGACTGATATTTCTTATCGCGTGTTTGTACTAGATGTCTGGAAGAATTGCCAACCAGTCAGTCAAACAAATTCATGCATTATTAATAATAAAACCGTAATACAAATACTGGTTATTGAAATCTTGTCAACATCTTCAAAGACTTTTTCGTTTGACTTGCATACAGGGAGCAAACAACGCTCACTAAATTGAGGGTCTATTGGTTGATAATCATTTTCACTTTTATTGTGAACACATATAAACAAATATATTGCAAAACATTTTTATGATATTTTTGTTCAACTCACACACAGTCAGTAAATGGAGGGTGAGCAGTAAATGGAGGGTGAGCATATTCAAACTAGGGTCCATCGTGGTCGTATGGTGGTTGGATTTACAACTATCTGTGCAATCAGTGCCTATCACTACTACAGTTGTGAGTATAAATCCCGTTCATGGCGAGGTTTACTCGATACAACATTATGTAATAAAGTTTGTCAGTGACTTGCGATAGGTCGGTGTTTTTCTCTGGGTACTCCGGTTTCCTCCACCAATAAAACTGACCGCCACAATATAACTGAAATATTGTTGAAAGTTGCATTAAACGCCATAAACCAACCATATTTTAAACTAGTTTTGATTTTTTCTCTTCTGTTAACGACCTTTGCTTTTCTTGGTCACAAAGACTTTTAATTGATTAGAGTCTTTCTACGATTTTTCTGTTGGATTTGGGAACTGTCCCGACGGAGTTGGATTTTTTTTTACATGTTATCAACTATCCATTCACTTGACTGACATTGAGCGGACCTAACGAAGGTTTTTAGCAGAAACACGTCTTTGGCTCAACATTAGATATTAACATGTTTTACACGATATTTTGGTCCCGTATGAAAAATAGCCTTCTGTTGACGTACATGCAGCGAAATACCACAGCAGGATTATTGTTAAGCCCTTTCAATAATTAACAAGAATAAACTTCGTGATGTAATCCATGTGTGTATTGGAAATAGCAAGGATAGTCCCATTATGTTTGTTTGTTTACGCAAGGAAAACTTTTAAAGGGGTAAATACATAATTACATATACTATATTAGGAAAATCTTTGCTGGCCTGAAATATATTTAAATTATGTTTGTTGTTCGTTTCCGAAAACTGATTTCACCATGTAGACAGCGGAGAGCCAAAGATTGACAAAATACCATCAAATTACATATATCTATATATTGTCATATGATAACGAATGTGAGTACATGGTGACGTAATACAACTTAGAACACTATTATCTCATGTTGTTCTCAACATAATTATATTTAAATGGTATATGGAATGGTATTTTGATATTTATTCTAATTGAGACAGCAGGTTATTGTTTTATAAACGAAAGTCTAAATAGTGATGGTCAGTAATCTTACAAATAAAACAAAACAAACAACCACCTCTCACCTTAAAAAGACCATATATAAATGGTTTATATAATAATGTATGGTATGCTATTTTTAATACGTTTTTTCTAATGGAAACAGCATGTTATTGTATTATAAACGAAAGTCTAAATAATGATGGTCAGTAATTTTACCAATAGCACAAAACAAACAAAAGCCTCTCGCCTCTAATCATTGAACACAATAAGATCACGATATACACCCATGGAAATTCCACTCCTGGCTTTGAACAGGTAGGATATATAGACAACATGCGTAAATTATCGAAATATATGCCACATATTACACAAATATTGTTTCTTATATACTTCTTTTGTGGCGTATCAGAGGTCGCTGATTGCATGTTTTTGTTATTTCATTCTTGAAGCGACAAACATGGGCGCAGACATTTTATTTTTTAAACCATTCGGAATCTATCGGGTGCGTGCGAAAATGCATGTGTTTGTCAATTTTCTTCATGAGTTTGTGGGAAAATCGTTGATTGGTCAGTTTTAATGCATTCATGTTGACCCCTGACGCGACCCTTAACTGAGAGTTGTTAGATCCTACACACGCGGCGACCAAACAAAACGATAGAAAATAGGGAGCAAGTGCGTAGATCTAATTTTATACATAGATTGATATCATGTGGGCTTGTTTTGTTTTATCTTTCCAAATATATGTTGTAAACTGATTTGCGGTCGCTTTTAGGTCAAGATTTTACCTATGTTGAAAACATATTTTATTAATTATTTATTAATTCTGAAGGTCTTGTGTACTATCTAGTATGTAAAGGGATGGTTAACGCCACGGGGTCTCTATTGACAACTTTTTCGTAATGACGATTAGTGACAGTGTCCACGATTTTTCATAATTTTTAAGTTTGACAACAACTTGAAAAAAGATAGATAAATCAATAAAATGACAAAATAACCATCTCAGATAAGCAGAAATTTGCTTAATTAGATGTAATTAAACATCGTTTGCGGGCCAAGCTCGTGAATTATTCATGACCCATTGACCCAGATTTATCAAAACAAAGACATGCATGATGTCGTAAGCAGTTTATTTAACCTACCTTTAGACTAAAATGTATAATTCATATATGTTTAATGATAAATTAGTCATACTTACCTATAAGAACACAATTTATCAATCAAAACTCAAATTATGAGCCATGTTTGTAACAATTTTAGTTTGTAAACAGCATACGCTGTTTCAAACCGATTTCGCGCGTACGCAGTTCACCATACAGAGGCGGAGTTATCTTGATTGACTTGAATTAGAGTAGCCCAGACACAAATTGCTTGCTAACACATTTCCCCATAATATTTCGTGAAAACCACTTTTCGGTGTTTTTGCCTGCTTTAGATGAATTTTTACTCACATCTGTTCAAGTCTGGGAGAAAAGTACCGATTTAAAAATTCTGACAAAATCGTAGACACTGTCACTTTAAATATCTTATTAATAAAGTTCAAGATTAGGATTCAACGGGTGGTCTCCCAGTTATATGTGAAGGTCGGCATTTTACTCGCATGTGAAAAACACTTTCATTATCGCATCATCTTACTTATAGAGGAGATCACAAGTTTGGCCCATAGACAGTGTCGGATTTACCATTGTGCTTAGGTGTGCTTACGCACAGGGCCCCGTTGGCCAGGGGGGGGGG
This sequence comes from Bathymodiolus brooksi, assembly GCA_963680875.1. Lineage (NCBI taxonomy): Eukaryota > Metazoa > Mollusca > Bivalvia > Mytilida > Modiolidae > Bathymodiolus > Bathymodiolus brooksi. Next base: position 57,159,783 of record OY804584.1, on the reverse strand, counting down.
ATTTTCCTGCAAAATTGTTGTTTACGATGTCTGACCTAATATAGCGTAATATTTTAACTGTTCCTAAATTTCCTGAGCATGTATGCCTGACTGTCTGTGTATGCCTACCAGGTCTACCTCCAGAGCCCAAGTAAGGGGCCTCATAACTCAACTAACACAGGGCCTCAGTTGTCCTAAATCCGGAATTGCCCATATAACTAGTTTATATCCGCCACTGTGCGCTAGTAGTATCGTTAGTATGTCAGTTTGTTTGTATATACAACAAAAGTAGCAATATCTTATCTAAAACAATTAATGAATAATGAAAGTTATTCCTCAATAGGTATTATATTAACCCGTTTGTGTGTGTCTGTTTAATCAGTGACGTATACATCACGGTTTTCATTGCACTCCACTCATCAAAATCAAAAATAGTTTAAATAGCAAATAGTTCATGGCACTGAGGGTCATATGGCAGTATATGGTCCGGTCTGTCACCAAATAAGTATTATATGGATCGAAGCTTCTGAGATCCATATAATATTTTTTTGGTGACGGACCGGTCCATATACTGCCATATGACCCGAAGTGACATGAACTGTTTGCTATATTATACTTTTTATCAATAATAATAATGCAGGTACCTTCCGGAACCGAATCGAAAACGAGGCAGTCCAGTCCCGGTCAATATAACATTATATTGACCGGCTGCGCTAACAAATACAAATAGGGAAAATAAAAACGTAAAGTGTAATATTATATAATCTTTAAAAATGAAAGAAAGAATTTCATTGCAATATTGTTAACCCTATTTTATTCCAATATTCGATATGACGTAATTGAACTATCGTCATCATAATTAACTATCATCTCTTAATATAATACAACCATGTTATGCAATGCGGTTTTAATGCAATTATTAAAATGCACTTTTATTTTTTTTTTTTCCGATTTCATCGTATTATATCGTATATCCTCTTACTTCCCCCCGAATACGTCATTTTACACGTCTATAATTGGCTCAAACCATTACAGGAATGCATAACATTCCACGGGCACTAGCATGATATTTTCTCTTACAAAACAAAACCATTAATGTGTCTTCAAAATGACAATCATCCATTACAATTGTTTTTGTATTATTATGCTTGAGCCAAATACCTAGGGGGCTATATCCCGATATAGATAATATGATGGACGCAAGGTAAATAAATCTTTGACAAGAGTTTTGCTCCCCCCCCCCCCTTTTAAAATGAACAAAAACTTGCTGTGGGAGAAAAGGGTTTGTCAAAGATAGGAAATCCACACGATTATTGGTGCTTAACGCCCATTTCTTTCACTAAAAGGACCGGTGTTTGCCCTAGAGCTAGTTTACCACTGCCACTTATATGTTTTATAAAGTGTATGTATTAAGGCAAGAATATGAGCGATCATGTATATGTGTGAGGGGTATGGATTAGGCATTTATTTCTACGATTTTTCGATTTGATATTGAACATTTTCCGACAGTGCGATGGAATGTTTTTTGCTTTGTTTTTTGTTTGTTTGTTTGTTTGTTTTTGTATTTTTGTTGTTCGTTTGCTTGTTTTTTTGTTTTGTTGTTGCTTGTTTTGTTTAGTTTTTCACTCTATTCCAATAACATATCAGTTGCGTGCTTACCCCCGGTTTTAGTGTTAAATGTTAATTTAATGAATATTTAATCAAAATATCACAAGGCCAGTTTTTGAAGTAAAACATGTCCATTTTAAGTATTGACATTCACAGTTCAAAAAGCACGATAAGATTGTCATTTCACTTTCAAAACGTCACATATGAATCACTTGACGACATCTATTGTTCAAAGTTCAGTACCGGGTGTAACCCCCACGTGCTTGGATGACGGCCTCAACCCTGCGTCTCATCCCTCCAGTTAGACGTCGGATGTCCTGTTGTGATAGCTGCTGCCATTCCCTATGCAATGCTGCTTCCAACCGACGAATGTTTTGCACAGGACTCGAGGAGGTTCCCGAGCCTGTATACGACGGCCTAACATGTTCCAAATATGCTCTATGGGATTCAAATCAGGGCTCATGGCTGGTCAAGGAACAGAAGTCACGGCTTCGCTATGGAGGTAGCCGGTTATGCTCTTGAACGATGAGGCCTGGCGTTGTCATCCATATACACAGGCCTTGTAGCTAGTAGGTGGTTGTCGAAATGGGGGACAACTGGTTGCAAGACGTCTCTGATGTACTGATCACCAGTTAGGTTACCTTGTATGGTGACTAAATCCAGCTTGCAGTCATGAGAGATACACCCCAAACCATTACTGAGCCTCCACCGTAGGGGACAGTTGGATGGATGTTCCTTGGGACATAGGCTGTATTTTTGTGTCTCCAAACCTTCATCCAGCCGTCGGTTACATGAAGCAGAAACTGGCTCTCGTCTGACTAATGCGCCATGTCCTTAAATTCCAACCACGTCGTGATAACCACCATGCCAAACGCGATCGTCGATGTCGGTCTACCAACAGTGGACGCTTAATGACTCTCCTTGACTTAAGTCCCACAGATTTCAGACGGTTTCTAACTGTTCTTGTTGACAGACGTCTATTGGGCAGCCAGTGTTGTTTGAATATTGGACTGGTTGCGAATGGCATCCGTCTAACCAAACGCTGCAATGCCCTGTCGTCACGATCAGATGTTACCCGTGTTCTGCCGGATCTTGGCACGTCATTCACATTGTTGGTTTGTGTGTGTTTTCTCACCAGTCGGCTGACTACAGAATAGTGGTAGCCCATCTGATGTCCAATAGCTTTGAAGGACATCCCTGTTGTATGCATGCCGATTATTTGTCATCTTTGTGCTTCTGATATTCGCCTTCGTACCATGCTTACTGAGAATGAATAATTTTGTTTAAAACACCGGACTTAAATACCCAAATTCGAAGCGTGAACATACTGAATTTTGAGTAATGCGTGAGAGGCATGGTTCACGTTTTTGCATGACTAGTCGATATTAGACATAATGGTCACACCTGTGTGAGCACATCTTTTTAATGGAACATTGTTCTTGCTATAATCAATATAAATATTAGAATCTAAACTTAGTATAACTTATTATGTTTTAATATATCATGGTGTGCTTAACTTTTTTCATTGTGTATATAATTGTCTTGTATAATTGTGTAATTAGGTACATAAAGCCTATACTAAGCCATCTGTAATTACTGTCTGTTAATACACACTCCCACTGTTTAGACATAGGTCGATTGGAGGAAGATAACAATAAAACACCAATTAAAGGGAACGCTGCTAAGAATACAACTGCAAGCTGGGTAGACAAAATAGCGTCCACAAAAGATCAAAATAACAAGGAATTAAAAACTACTACAGCGCGGAATTGGTAGAACATTTTCCGGTACTTAAGGTGTAAACTCGTGTTTTGTACAGTTGTTGACGTGTTGTGCGTGATATAGTGTTATATGTTATACTCCTTCAACTTTCAATTTTTAGAAATAGACCATGCGGTTGGTCAGCCCACTTCAGAATGTGTCAATGTGTCTTGTTTTCTTACTAATTACTAATTCCCGCCGCGTGGAATTGGTAAAACATTTTCCGGTGCTTAAGGTGTAAACTCTTATTTTGTACATTGTGCATGTGTTGTGCGTGATATAATTTTAAGGGTTACACTCCTTCAGCTTTCAATTTCTATAAATAGACCATCCGGTTGGTTGGTCCACTTCAGACTGTGCTGAGCGGTCTTGTGTTCATTCTATTCACCCGATAATTGTGCTGTAATTGTTTTGTTTGTCTCTATTTTTAACCTCTTAATGTGATGTTATAATCATGATAATAATAATAAATCTCACTCGCTCAGAAAAAAGTTTCATATTTCATAATTTGACGTTATCTATTAGAAAAACGTCAAATGTATACTGTTCGTCCCGTTTAGCAGTACCACGACGGGTACCATTAGTGAGGCAGGTATTGCTGACCATTCCGGAGCACATGAATCCCCCCAGATTGCTGTGGAGTTCATCTTGACTTTTCTGTATGATGTTTTGCTGTCTTTTTCTGCCTGTTTCTTTTGACCATTGTATTATCTGTTCTTCTTCGATATGCGGCTTTTGATTACCCTTCACGTATTGTCAAACTTCTTAACCCCTATCATGCCATTAAACGCGAATCTATAGATTACAATCCACTGAAACATGTCTAAAACGGATCCTGAATAAAAACTGAATTCTTTATAATCTGAACTCTAAATAATGTCTCAATGTAGAACATAAACGTTAGAGAAAACCCGAAGGACAATCAAGAATTGACACTGTCATGATTGGGCACAAAAGACACACAAAACACCACACACAAAAACACGACACAACACGGAAAATTAAAAAGATGAGCAACATAGACCACATCAGAAACCTGGCGTCAAATTAGTCTATTGAAACCTGTCTATTTCCTAACAAAAAATTTGGTCCCAAGGATATTCGGTTTATACATGCTTTATTGTAGTTCTCATGTACATACAACGTTCAATTACAGATTTTCGTGTTTGTCTCTGACAACTGTAAATTGCTTTTAACATGTCAAATTCAATGTTAAATGTATCACGCTAAGTTCAATAACACGTGACCAGACACTTGTTAATGTGTAGGTAAAAAGATCCATCATATGAGAAGAACTTAAAGTACATACGAGTACATGTGATGGAAAAACGATGTAACGGTTTTCATTTTGTCATTCTGAGACACAATCAAACTACAAAGTGGGGTCAACATAAAATGAGTTTTTTCTAAGAATTTCGCTTCCTTCTTTATTGGAAAGTGTTCTGTCAGTTACGAACAGAATACGACAGGTGTTATTGTCATTTAGATTTTGGTTGAAATTTGACTTTTGTTTCCATATTATGTCATACGATGGCCTTGTGTATTACCTAATATTTTAATAATGATAGAGTCCATTGGTTCTCTCTAATAGAACAATATCATGCATGACACCTGTTTCACGAAGATCTTAGGGTTCGAGACACTCGTTAATGTGTAGGTAAAAGATCCATCATTTATGAAGAACTTAAAGTATATACGAGTACTTAGCATGTAATGGAAAAACGATGTAGCGTATTTTGAGTCATTATGAGACACAATAAAACTACAAAGTATGGTTAATATAAAATAAGTTTTGTCTAAGAATTCCGTTTCCTTCCTACACTATTTATAATACATAGTTAAACGGCATTGCTATGACTGGGTGAGTGATTGTTGTTTAGAGACAATAGCAATTTTTCAGCTAAATCATGGCGAGAACAAGTTAATTTTCAATGAGATGATGATGTTCGCTTTGTTCTAGACCAACACGCTGAGTTGGGTTTTTATTGTGCTAGCGCACTGAAACAACATTCCCCGTTAGACATGTCGCTCCACTCCTCGGGAGTATTATTCTGATTCCGAGCCAAGCAGTATTTGCTCTTACTCCTTAATACTGCGTGCTTAGCGGAGAAGCAACAAATACCAATTTTATAGTCTTTGGTTTGACCCGACCGGGACTCGAACCCACTATCACCGCACTCGAGGCGAGCACGTTGACCATTACACCACCGATACGATGGCATTGCTATGACTAATTATAGATTGAAAAATATTTCATTGAACACAATGTAAGTTAATGTATTGGTTTTTGTTATCATTACTTTCTTGTTTAACCCCGCCGCTTTTTATCTAAGTGGATGTGCAAAACCATGCAAGTTGGTGGTCATGTATTTGTGTCTTGAGAGTATCGATATTATCTCTTTCTATGATTTTACTGGTGGATTACGGAACTGTTATAACAGTGTAGAATGTTTGGTTTTTCAATTAATCTGCAATAAACAAAATGATATTATACTTTCTTTGCTATCAGTTTCAATGATGGAGAAAACTGACGTACCAGGAAAAAACCACCAAAACATTTTCTTGACCTTTTTCGACTACCTTTATCACATAAGATGTATCGAGTACACAACACCATGAATGAGTGAGTGAGTGATTAGTTATTGATTTACACCAGGTGTTACATTTTTCAGCTATATCATAGCGAGTATAAATTACAAATCTATGTTAAGCAACACGCTTATGATTTGTATAGAGTTAGCTTACAAACACTATAGTCCGCTGCAAGATATGTTGCTCCACTCAGTCATATCATTCCGAATCCTAGGCAGTTGGAAATGCGAAATATTAAAACAAATAATAATAATTTTAACTATATCAAATAATGCAAAAGTGTAATTATATGTATTGAATGTAATCTTATATGGTTGTAAAAACTTTGACAGATATACATACATACATACATACATACATACATACATACATACATACATATATTACACTGTCGCGCTTCATACTAAGTATAATTCGGTGAACGATTTTACATGAGTAATAAAACTACAGAATATTGAGTTCAGTTCTGAAGTGATCAGGTCGTCCCTGGTGGTAGTTGTTGTTGTTGTCACAGTAATACATTCATATGTATTTCATGGTATTAATTCCATGTATTTTAGCGGTCGTTGTTGACACGATCGCATAGTAGTGTTAAATTTCCATTAACCGTAGCAGGCAATATATAGGAAAGCCAACAAAGTTATGAAGGACTTTATAGGTTTATAAAAGGTGCTCCCTTGTCGGTAAACCTTACATATCAAATGTGATACTCTTATCTTGATTTACAACCGACCTCCATGTATTTGTACTATATTATTAGATACCACATATCTGCAATGATGTTGATCAATAAAAGATATACAATTACATAAATAGGACTCTAAGATAATAAGATGCATTATTAATGGCTTAAGCAATCCCCAAACGAGCGCCAAACATTTGTCTGATCGATTAAACATGTTGTACTGTTCAATGTCAATAAGCAGAACATGATTATTTTGACAGTGACAATAATTCATTACATTATACATGTTATACAAGTTTATACAGTGATGGTCAATCAGAAAAGTTGAAGAGACCAACGACATAATCAGGAGCAGTAACTCGACCGATACCAACGGCATAATCAGGACCAGTAAATCGACAGATATCAACGACATAATCAGGAGCAGTAACTCGACAGACACAAAATAGAATAGCACAAAAAAGACAAACAATAATCTACAAAACAGAAACAGAAAACTAAAGATGGAGCAACACGAACCCCACTGAACTCATATGCTACGGAAAGAAAAGGAAGTCCTGCTCCACTAGTTGCACTCATTGTTTACTCATTTTACAACTAATCAACAAAACAAGCAACTTCCTCTTACCTCAAATCACAAAAAAAGCCCACGACATATGCATCATATTGTGCATAAAAGATTCGCTGATATTGAAAGATTAGAATTGTACAATTTGTTCACTAAAAAGGGGGCATGGTCCCATAATACTAGATTATCCCATTACCCTTTCTTGAAGGGAATGTACCACGCCAGGAAAGTGAGTGGTCCTGTATATGTGTTAGAGGGTGTCGATGGTGCCTTTATATACGATTTTTCGACTGTATTTATGAACTATTTTTGTTTGTTTGTTTGTTTCGCATTTTATTAATTGAAGGGTTAGCAATTATTAGTACTAGTCAATATTATACAATTATTGCACTTCATTGAGTGCGATATGATGTGGTATGGAGCACTGAAAAGCAATATTGACCAAGGCCCGCCTTGGCCAATGCTACTTGTCAGTGCTCCATAACACATCATATTGCACAAAATGAAGTGCTATAATTGTTCTATTACATTTAACATTCCCAGTTTTTTTTGTGTACCAGGATCAATTTTTAGAGAATGTTTGTTGGTTTTTTTTCAAATTCAAAAGCACATGAGCTTATCCATTTAATATCATAGATACTTGTACTAATTCAGTCTGTACAAATCAATATTACTTATTCAGTGTGTGCAAATTTATGTGTACACATTTATATATGCATTCTGCTTGCATTTTTAAAACTGCAGTGCCACTTTCTGTTTGTGTTTGTGTGACCTCATTGCAACGGACGTTGAAAACGTTTGGCTAGTAAATTTTAAAATTTTGCCGGGATTTTGTCCACCGCTAAATAGATCGTTCAATATGAAATCATGCCGTGCAATATGACGATTTATCACAAAAAAAACAAATTATATAGTTTTATAATACTGCATAAAACCATAAATGTAATAATATTAGATACCACATATCTGCAATTATGTTGATCAATAAAAGATATACAATTACATGAATAGGACTCTAAGATAATAAGATGCATTATTAAGGTCTTAAGCAATCCCCAAACGAGCGCCAAACATTTGTCTGATCGATTAAACATGTTGTACTGTTCAATGTCAATAAGCAGAAAATGATTATTTTGACAGTGACAATAATTTATTACATTATACATGTTATAAAAGTTTATACAGTGATGGTCAATAAGAAAAGTTGAAGAGACCAACGACATAATCAGGAGCAGTAACTCGACAGATACCAACGGCATAATCAGGAGCAGTAACTCGACAGATACCAACGGCATAATCAGGAGCAGTAACTCGACAGACACAAAATAACGACATAATCAGGAGCCGTAATTCGACAAACACAAAATAACGGCATAATCAGGAGCGGTAACTCGACAGACACAAAATAACGGCATAATCAGGAGCGGTAACTCGACAGACACAAAATAACGTATAATCAGGAGCGGCAACTCGACAGACACAAAATAACGTATAATCAGGAGCGGTAACTCGACAGACACAAAATAACGTATAATCAGGAGCGGCAACTCGACAGACACAAAATAACGGCATAATCAGGAGCGGTAACTCGACAGACACAAAATAACGTATAATCAGGAACGGTAACTCGACAGACACAAAATAACGTATAATCAGGAGCGGTAACTCGACAGACACAAAATAACGTATAATCAGGAGCGGTAACTCGACAGACACAAAATAACGTATAATCAGGAGCGGTAACTCGACAGACACAAAATAACGTATAATCAGGAGCGGCAACTCGACAGACACAAAATAACGTATAATCAGGAGCGGCAACTCGACAGACACAAAATAACGTATAATCAGGAGCGGCAACTCGACAGACACAAAATAGAATAACACAAAAAACACAAACAATAATCTACAAAACACAACAAAAAACTAAAGATGGAGCAACACGAACACCACTGAACTCATGTGCTACGGAAAGATAAAGAGTTCCTCCTCCACTAGTTAAACTCATTGTTTACTCATTCTACAATATATCAAAAAAACAAACAACCTCCTCTTACCTCAAATCACAAAAAACACGACATATGCATCATCTTGTGCATAAAAGATTCGCTGATATTGAAAGATTAGAATTGTACAATTTGTTCATGAAACGAAACCTACAGCACAAATGAGTCTATCAAGAAAAAAAGAAATATACAGCCATTTAGTACCGACCACAACAAACATTGAGAAAAGAGTTCAAAACGCCTCAGCAGTTAGAAAACGATTATCAACGATTGACCTATTGAAAGTTAAAGTACCGTCAATATAAAATTAGATCACGTCTTGATAAACTTTGTTGACTTTTCTATTTGATTTTATTGAATGTAACAAATGGACATTTGATGTGGTTATTTAACGTATTTAAGAATTGAATGTTTTATTGGTGTGTGCAAGCATTGAAAGAAGTACATTTGTCAACACTTTTAAAAGCCTGTAAAAGTTCAACAAAAACGTAGATATCAAAATTAGTGCGCACGACGTGTTTCTGGAATAACCTTCATCAGGTGAGTTCAAATTCGACAGATTGGAAAGCCAAATAATTTAAATATTTGGGATTCAATTCTTATTACATTTTTACATCATTGAAATAAGCTGTTGTTATTGTGTGAAGTTATTAGTTTTCATGACGTTTGAACATAATTTCCGGAAGTGGACGTGGTTAAATGGTTGTAGGTTTCATTGACTGATGAAGTATCAATTTGGAAGTCAAGTGTCAATCTTTTGACCAATCACATGGGGCTTTTTGAATGAAGTGAACACATAAATGCAATTGCATAGAAATACATATTGGAATTATAATGATGATTAAGGTATTTTGTACGACTTGTATTGATGGAACTCCAGGTCCTGGCTTGGGACAGACTCGCGTCTTCTGGTTTGTTTGTACATTCAAACTTTTCTTTCCCAATTTACGTAATACATGCTTATATATGCGTATAATATGAATGATTGATTGATTGGTGTTTAACGCCAACCTTAGTGGTATTTCTTCTATATAGTTACGTGAAGCAATTTTAATATATGTATGATAAAACGTGATTCACCAACACCCCCTTTATTTTCACGTATTTAAATAACTATGTGTACAGTCTCTAGTTTGCACTTTGTCTGAAATGCATTTCCATATTACTACCTCTATGATTTTTTTCTATTGGAATTTGGAACTGTTTTGACAGTGTGGTATGTTTTAGTTTTTCACTTTATAAAAGCAAAACTAAAAAAAATCAAAATTGCCTTTCCAGTGCAATAAAGTAATAATCATATTTTTAGTGTCATTTCTTTGTCCTTGATCCTTATATATTGAATTAAATTTATAATTTTAGTCTAGACTATTACTATCTAATAAAATGTTGTTTAATTCCCTAATCATCTGTTTCCCCTTTTATGTCTGTTATTTTTTTGGAAATGATAAATGTTCATCTTTTTTAAACAGGACATGTTTCTAATAGTGTGAGCTGTTTTTCTTGTTTCTTGTCACATTGTATTTGAAACCACAGAAATGAGTAAAACAAACGAATCTCAGGGGAGACAATCTAAGGTTATTTGAGCTTTACAAAATGGAGTTGATGCATAATTACAGAAACAGATCTGTTATATAAACAATTCTAATGACCTTTTTAGTGTTATTTGTTTCTCCTGAGTCATGTGCATAATCATAATCATGTCGTTGAAAGTAAAAATATATTAAATTTTTAATCTAAGTCTAGACCGTTAATTTACTACCAACCGAAAGGTTGTCCAATTCCCCAATCATCTTTTTTTTTCTTTTTTTATTTTCTGTTCGTTGAAAATGATAGATGTTCCTCCATTTTTTAAAACAGGAAATGTTTCCTATAGTGTGAACTTCTTTTCTTGCTTCTTGTCACATTGTATTTGAAACCACATTGATGAGTAGCACACATTAATCAGAATCTCAGGGGAGACAATTTAAGGTTATATGAGCTTTACAAATGGAGATGATGCTTAATTAAAGAAACATATCTGCTATATAAACAATTTTAATGACTTTTTTAGTGTTATTTCTTTACCCTGATATAAAAATATATTAAATTTATAATTTAAGTCTAGACCGTTAAGACGGAAGTTACTATCAAAGCAAACGTTGTGCACTTCTCCAATCATTTTCTCCCTTTTTTGTCTGTTATTTGAAAACGATAAATGTTCATCTTTATTTAACAGTAAATGTTTCTTACCTTATAGTGTGAACTGTTTTTCTTGTTTATTGTCATATTGTATTTGAAACCACCATGATGAGTAGCACCACTCAATCTCAGGGGAGACTCGTTAAGGTTATGTGAGCTGTACAAAATTGGAGCTGATGCTTAATCAAAGAAACAGATCTGCTATATAAACAATTCTAATAACTTCAAGGCAAGTTCTTAATCAATCCGTAATGAGGTCGGATTCCATGTCAATAAGAATCTAGATTACAATTTCTCGTACAAATATATATAAGAGTTAATCTTGTTAAATATGGTTATTTGTTAGCAAAACCCTTTTTGTCCTCAAGAAAGTACTTTTAGTAATTTCGATCACCATGACATTGTTTGTCTAATTACATTCGCCTTAATTACATGTAAAACGAAGAGTCTATATGCGCCTCGAATAAGTTGAACCAGAATATGGATGCTTTAGATTTCTAGACTCGTTAAGGATTTTGTTAATGGTGTTTCACATCACTTTCAACATCATCTCAGCTATATCGTGGAGGTCAGTTTTATTGGTGGAGGAAACCGGATAAAACCACCGACCTGTCGTAAGTTACTGACAAACTTTATCACATAAAGTTGTATCGAGTACACCTTGCCATGAGCTTTAGTGGTGATACGCACTGGATTAGAATAGACAGTTTCAGTGAAAATGTGGCTGTTTTTCTCTTCTTGTAGCATTTCAAAATAGTTGTTCCACTCTATCATTTTTAGTTATAAGCTAGTCAAAATTTGACCTAGGAAACAGATCTGCTACATAACGAGGTCGGATTAAATGTCAATAAGATTCTAGATTACAACTTTTTCGTTTCTAAGAGTTAATTTTGTTAGATATGGTTGTTTGTTAACAAAACCCTTTTTGTCCTCAAGAAAGTACTTTTAGCAATTTTGATCACCATGACATTGTTTGTCTAATTACATTCGTCTTAATTAGATGTAGAACAAATAATCTATATGCTCTTTGATATTTTATTCTAGGCGCGATTTTGATATTCTTTAGACTTATTCTGACTTTCTTGTTCTAAATAAGGGTAATAACAAAATTACCGAACTCCGAGCAATCTTACAAAGGGAAAGTCAAAACTCATAAGTATATAAACAGACAAAATCAGTCAACAACCGGAAAACTGTGAAAACCGTAATGACCCTGACTTCGTACAGACATTTCTAAAGAAATGGTGGGTTGAATCAGATTTTAAAGCGCCAAACCTAAAGAGTTCTTTAATCTTCCGAAGTGAAAGGGATCACAGGGAGAAAACCGAGACCAACACCCAAAAAGTGATAATTCTTTTATTTCAAATTCGACCTTTACTCGTTTTTTCCCAATTTAATTGATGAGTAATGTGTAAACTGCCTTAAATGTTAAACCTGAGTTATTTAGCTTTCACCATTTCAGGGATATAAGAGGAAATAGGGACCAACAACTAACATTTTTATTTTTCACTTTACGTCTAATATTAATGAGGTAATGTTTAATATAGGACCCTATTTGAAAATAAATAAAATATTATCTCCAAAATAGACTTGATTAAACACAAGCAGTGTATGGACAACAATGCGAGATCCTTTTCACTTCGGTATAGACAGGTATTCGCTCAATACAGGTTAAAGTAACAAAGATTTTCTACATTAAGACTTTTTAAATGTTAACTTTACACACATGATTCCGAATTATTCCAGATTCGGTTTAGACAGGTTTCACTTTACCTCGAAAACCATTCATTATAGTTTCTTCTTCCTTATCAAGATTCAATCGAAAATATTAAACATTAGATATTGATTTTAACAGCCATATTTCTTTGATTTTGCTTTTAAGAGCTTTGGCGACTTATTTGTCAATGTTTTAAAGGAATAAAAACCGAAAACGTCTAAAATACACAGAAAAATCAATAAAAACATTGACTTTATGTTCAAACAGGCAATATATATATATACATCATATTATATTTATATTCCTAATGGTTAAGATAAGTTATCACTTCGACAGCTTTGCAGTCTCCACCATGACTTGGTTAACCGCTACGGAATATCTGTGTCATGTGTTTGTTCCGTTTGTCGTAAACACAATCCGGTCCTTTCCTCATTCATGACTTATCACCGGTTTCATGTTGTTTAATCTTTAGTTCTCTGAGTAATGGTTTGTAGATCATTATTTGTTCTTTATTTATTTTCTTTGTGGTCATTGTAATGTCTGTCCTTCTTTTTGGTCATTGTAGTGTCTCCTTCTTTTTGGTCATTGTAATGTCTGTCCTTCTTTTTGGTCATTGTAGTGTCTGTCCTTCTATTTGGTCATTGTAGTGTCTGTCCTTCTTTTTTGTCATTGTAATGTCTCCTTCTTTTTGGTCATTGTAGTGTCTGTCCTTCTTTTTGGTCATTGTAGTGTCTGCCCTTCTTTTTGGTCATTGTAGTGTCTCCTTCTTTTTGGTCATTGTAGTGTCTGTCCTTCTTTTTGGTCATTGTAGTGTCTGTCCTTCTTTTTGGTCATTGTAGTGTCTGCCCTTCTTTTTGGTCATTGTAGTGTCTGTCCTTCTTTTTGGTCATTGTAATGTCTGTCCTTCTTTTTGGTCATTGTAGTGTCTGTCCTTCTTTTTGGTCATTGTAGTGTCTCCTTCTTTTTGGTCATTGTAGTGTCTGTCCTTCTTTTTGGTCATTGTAGTGTCTGTCCTTCTTTTTGGTCATTGTAGTGTCTGTCCTTCTTTTTGGTCATTGTAGTGTCTGTCCTTCTTTTTGGTCATTGTAGTGTCTGTCCTTCTTTTTGGTCATTGTAGTGTCTGCCCTTCTTTTTGGTCATTGTAGTGTCTGTCCTTCTTTTTGGTCATTGTAGTGTCTGTCCTTCTTTTTGGTCATTGTAGTGTCTGTCCTTCTTTTTGGTCATTGTAGTGTCTGTCCTTCTTTTTGGTCATTGTAATGTCTGTCCTTTTTGGTCATTGTAGTGTCTGTCCTTCTTTTTGGTCATTGTAATGTCTGTCCTTTTTAGTCATTGTAGTGTCTGTCCTTCTTTTTGGTCATTGTAGTGTCTGTCCTTCTTTTTGGTCATTGTAGTGTCTGCCCTTCTTTTTGGTCATTGTAGTGTCTGTCCTTCTTTTTAGTCATTGTAGTGTCTGTCCTTCTTTTTGGTCATTGTAGTGTCTGCCCTTCTTTTTGGTCATTGTAGTGTCTGTCCTTCTTTTTGGTCATTGTAATGTCTGTCCTTTTTGATCATTGTAGTGTCTGTCCTTCTTTTTTGTCATTGTAGTGTCTGTCCTTCTTTTTGGTCATTGTAGTGTCTGTCCTTCTTTTTGGTCATTGTAGTGTCTGTCCTTCTTTTTGGTCATTGTAGTGTCTGTCCTTCTTTATGGTCATTGTAATGTCTGTCCTTCTTTTTGGTCATTGTAATGTCTGTCCTTTTTGGTCATTGTAGTGTCTGCCCTTCTTTTTGGTCATTGTAGTGTCTGTCCTTCTTTTTGGTCATTGTAGTGTCTGTCCTTCTTTTTGGTCATTGTAGTGTCTGTCCTTCTTTTTGGTCATTGTAGTGTCTGTCCTTCTTTTTGGTCATTGTAGTGTCTGTCCTTCTTTTTGGTCATTGTAGTGTCTGTCCTTCTTTTTGGTCATTGTAGTGTCTGTCCTTCTTTTTGGTCATTGTAGTGTCTGTCCTTCTTTTTGGTCATTGTAATGTCTGTCCTTTTTGATCATTGTAGTGTCTGTCCTTCTTTTTGGTCATTGTAATGTCTGTCCTTCTTTTTGGTCATTGTAGTGTCTGTCCTTCTTTTTGGTCATTGTAGTGTCTGTCCTTCTTTTTGATCATTGTAGTGTCTGTCCTTCTTTTTGGTCATTGTAGTGTCTGTCCTTCTTTTTGGTCATTGTAGTGTCTGTCCTTCTTTTTGGTCATTGTAATGTCTGTCCTTTTTGGTCATTGTAGTGTCTGCCCTTTTTGATCATTGTAGTGTCTGTCCTTCTTTTTGGTCATTGTAGTGTCTGTCCTTCTTTTTGGTCATTGTAGTGTCTGTCCTTCTTTTTGGTCATTGTAGTGTCTGTCCTTCTTTTTGGTCATTGTAGTGTCTGTCCTTCTTTTTGGTCATTGTAATGTCTGTCCTTTTTGATCATTGTAGTGTCTGTCCTTCTTTTTGGTCATTGTAATGTCTGTCCTTCTTTTTGGTCATTGTAGTGTCTGTCCTTCTTTTTGGTCATTGTAGTGTCTGTCCTTCTTTTTGGTCATTGTAGTGTCTGTCCTTCTTTTTGGTCATTGTAGTGTCTGTCCTTCTTTTTGGTCATTGTAGTGTCTGTCCTTCTTTTTGGTCATTGTAATGTCTGTCCTTTTTGGTCATTGTAGTGTCTGCCCTTCTTTTTGGTCATTGTAGTGTCTGTCCTTCTTTCTGGTCATTGTAGTGTCTGCCCTTCTTTTTGGTCATTGTAGTGTCTGTCCTTCTTTTTTGTCATTGTAATGTCTGTCCTTCTTTTTGGTCATTGTAGTGTCTGCCCTTCTTTTTTGTCATTGTAATGTCTGTCCTTCTTTTTGGTCATTGTAGTGTCTGTCCTTCTTTTTGGTCATTGTAATGTCTGTCCTTCTTTTTGGTCATTGTAGTGTCTGTCCTTCTTTTTGGTCATTGTAGTGTCTGTCCTTCTTTTTGGTCATTGTAATGTCTGTCCTTCTTTTTGGTCATTGTAGTGTCTGTCCTTCTTTTTGGTCATTGTAGTGTCTGTCCTTCTTTTTGGTCATTGTAATGTCTGTCCTTTTTGGTCATTGTAGTGTCTGTCCTTCGTTTTGGTCATTGTAATGTCTGTCCTTCTTTTTGTTCATTGTAGTGTCTGTCCTTCTTTTTGGTCATTGTAGTGTCTCCTTCTTTTTGGTCATTGTAGTGTCTGTCCTTCTTTTTAGTCATTGTCTTGTCTGTCCTTCTTTTTGGTCATTGTAGTGTCTGTCCTTCTTTTTGGTCATTGTAGTGTCTGTCCTTCTTTTTTGTCATTGTAATGTCTGTCCTTCTTTTTGGTCATTGTAGTGTCTGTCCTTCTTTTTGGTCATTGTAGTGTCTGTCCTTCTTTTTTGTCATTGTAATGTCTGTCCTTCTTTTTGGTCATTGTAGTGTCTGTCCTTCTTTTTGGTCATTGTAGTGTCTGTCCTTCTTTTTTGTCATTGTAATGTCTGTCCTTCTTTTTGGTCATTGTAGTGTCTGTCCTTCTTTTTGGTCATTGTAGTGTCTGTCCTTCTTTTTGGTCATTGTAATGTCTGTCCTTCTTTTTGGTCATTGTAGTGTCTCCTTCTTTTTGGTCATTGTAGTGTCTGTCCTTCTTCTTGGTCATTGTAGTGTCTGTCCTTCTTTTTGGTCATTGTAGTGTCTGTCCTTCTTTTTGGTCATTGTAGTGTATGTCCTTCTTTTTGGTCATTGTAGTGTCTGTCCTTTTTGGTCATTGTAGTATCTGTCCTTCTTTTTGGTCATTGTAATGTCTGTCCTTCTTTTTGTTCATTGTAGTGTCTCCTTCTTTTTGGTCATTGTAGTGTCTGTCCTTCTTTTTGGTCATTGTAGTGTCTGTCCTTCTTCAATTTACGGCTCTTAGTTACCTCTGTAGTATCTTCAAATTGATCTTGCACATTTTTTATTTAACAGTATAATTATCTCTTTGAATGTTTATAGATTATTGTTTTGACCTTATATATAGAGATTTATAGTTTAATGATAACTAAAAAAGACATAATTTAACCAACATCTTTCTATGAGGTTTCTATGGGATATTGGAAGAAGAGTTTGAAGATACCAAAGGGGTAATCAGAATCTGTATTTGGTATGGAGGAAGAACATACAACACAATGGCCAAAAGAAAAAGCACAAAAGGACAAACAACGATCTACAAAACATACATATAAAACTAAAGATCGAGTAACACGAACCTCACTAAAAACCGTGGAACTGTTCCAACAATGTAGTCTTTTTGGTTTTTCCTATTTAACACTACTGTCAAGCAATGAATATGTTATAAACCACCTACACATGTCTTAATACGATATTGTCTGTTACTGTGGCGCGATGAAAAGCAAATTGAGGTTGAAAATGTCATAAGTAACTTTGAAATCCAGTGGGGGAGATACAAAATATATGGCTGTCACCTGCTTCAACAATTGTGTAATATACTTTATATCTACGAGACAAGATAACAC
Organism: Bathymodiolus brooksi; assembly: GCA_963680875.1. NCBI lineage: Eukaryota > Metazoa > Mollusca > Bivalvia > Mytilida > Modiolidae > Bathymodiolus > Bathymodiolus brooksi. Next base: position 57,142,210 of record OY804584.1, on the reverse strand, counting down.
TTGATGATTGAAGTTATATGTTTACATAGACGATGGGGCGAGTGGTCTAGGGCGCTGGACATAAACCAACCTCTTGAAAATGCAAGATGACGCGTGGTCGAGTTAATAAGGCTGTTGACTTCTGGTCATGGGTCACAACCCTAATCTCATTGACATGAGTTATTATCCGCATTCCCACCCCAGGGATAACTAAGATTCCCCAGACATTAGTTTTATATGCTCCCCTTTCCCAATAAGTCGGGTGGTCGCGATACAGATTTGCTTGTGCTTAACGCCACTTTTAGCAATGCTTCAGCTATATTATGGCGGCAGCTTTAACGGTGGAAGAAGCCGGAGTACCCGGAGCCAACCATAGACCATGGGTAAGCAACTGGTAAACTTTATCACTTGCGGCTGCGAGTCGAGTGCACCGTATTTGTAATTTACAAACCCGGGCGCGAACCCACGTGATAGGCTTGTATGAGTTGTTAGGTAATCCAACTACCTAAATCACCGAGCCAAAGAAACTTGCTAAAAATGGCTTAAGATAAGTACAATCACCTCATGAAAATATATTGGAGAATTGCAGCGTCATTATATTTCTAACCGGATCTACATCTCTAATTGCATAACAAATAAGGAAATCATAGTCATAAAATATATCAACGAGTGTCAGTGAACTTTAAGTGTGGAAACATTATCTGTACATTTGTCTAGCTCGTGTCAGCAGCTCAAATGTTTAAAACCAACTTATTGCTGACTAGACGCTTTGTGATAACATAAAGACTATGTTGAAATATGTAATGTTTTTTCTTAGCATTGTAGAAATATTAATCCTTAGCAACAATATCATTCGTTTGTCTCCAAGTAAAATAAAACTGTATGGACACAACGATCAGGGTTAATAGACATATTTCAGGAATATGATGAAGTTTAAGGAGAATAAACTTTGTCACGATCCAGAATGAAAACAACTGCATTTTTTTTATGAGACGAGATAGTTGGTCTTGTGCTCATCCCCCTACCTGGAGGGTCAGCGGATTTGGAATCAAGGTTCCAGTCCTCTATATCAGTTGCCAGCCAATGTTTACGAGCCATGATCTGTCCGGTTTTAGATAGAGTTGTCTCTCTTAGATATGTGACCTTACTGGGCTAATGACTCCTATCTAGCCAAACTATTTACACATAGCTGGGACAAGATTGATGAGTGCTAGGGCATGTTCACACGCCTATGGGCCTACACATTTCATCTCGAGATCCCCAACAGTTCAGCCTGACTTCGGAAGATGCCAGTTACCAGTACTACCCACGTGGAGGATACTGTAGGAGTCTTGGTAATGTAGAGGCTATGTACTGGCAGGAAAGACTTACGCACTCGGCTTTCCTTTTACATAAAATATGCTAGCCAGCGGCGGTAGGATTCATTTGAATAGATCTACAGCACTAGGCGCATAACATTACTTTGTGGAGATACAGCACCAGCAACAGTCCATAGATAAACATGTCGCTTAACACTGAAAGGTTAGCCTTACTGTCAGCCATCCGGTCATTGTTCATACTGCTGAATGCTGTGTACATGGGGAAAACGCAGCAAATATGGAATTTATAGTCTTTGCTTTGATCCGAATTGGATCTAACCCTCAAGCTACATCTATCGCACTCCAGGCGAGCACTGATGTGATTTGGTAATTGTTCACTAAATAACATTTAGTCCCGCGTTGTATTATTACAAGAAAAACCGTTGATTACAATGTACATTTCAGCAAATATATTCTTATATTTTCATATCCGATAAGTCCGCATCATTAAAAAAATAAGATCACTGTTAAGCAATGAATATTTTATAAACCGCCGATACAGGTTTTAATAAGATATTTTCTATTACAGTAGCGCGATAAAAGCATCGGTAACTTTGAAATCCAGTGGGGGGGATATAAAATGTATGGTTGTCACTTGCTTAGACGTTTGTATAATGTACTATATTTCCCGTGACTCTATGAGGAATTTTTCGTCATCCTATTCGATATATTAAAATTGTTGAGTTAGATAGCTGTCAAAGTAAAATACAGTCAAACCTGTCCATGATGTCAACTCTATTAAGCAGTCGCCTGTATTTGAAGGTCACCTTTTCTTGTCCTATCATAGTAAAATTCATATCAATTTAACCTCTTTTAATCGATCACCTGTCTTATAAGGCCACTTTTTCTTTGTCCCAAATGTGACCTCTTAATACAGGTTTGACTGTATATATAATTTTCTGTATTATGTGTTTACCACCTGCACACGCTCAAACACATGTCTTATATCTAATCCTATATTCGCCTTACAAGACAAGGTAACACTTCGTCTACTGAATCTATGATTTACAGCGGATGTGGCCGGGTGCTCTATGGCGCAGGGAATAAGAAGAGTTCGAATATACCAAAGGGGTAATCAGAATTCGTATATCGGAGAAAAGAATAGACAACACAATGGCCAATAGAAAAAGTACAAAAAGACAAACATCGATCTACAAAACAAACAAAACAACCTCTTGAAAATGCAAGGGGCTCGATGGCCGATCTATTAAGGTTGTTCACTTCAGGTCCTATTAACCATCCTAACATCATTGACATGAGGTCGTATCCACATTCCCACCTCAGGGATAAGATTCCCTAGACATCTAACCAAGACCAATGGTTGCACCGATCAATTAGTTTTATATATCCGTGTTTCCCTTCCCCAATAAGTCTGGTGGTCACGATAGAGAAGAAACTTGCTACAAATGGCTGGAAATAAGTACAAACCTCACATGAAAATATATTGATGAATTGCAGCGTCATTATATTCCTAACCGGATCTACATCTCCAATTACACAACAAATAAGGAAATCATAGTTATAAAATGTATCAACAGAAGTCAATGAACTTTAAATGTGGAAATATTATCTGTATATTTGTCTAGCTCGTGTCTTCAGCTCAAATACTTACTACCAACATATTGCTGTCTAGACATTTTGTGATAACACAAAGATGCCGTTGAGATATATATAGTTTCTTTTTAACATTGTTGAGAAATTGTCATCTTTAGCAACAATATCATTGATTTGTCTCCAAGTGAAATAAAACTGACATATTTCAGGCATATGGTGAAGTCTATGAAGAATAAACATTGTCACGATCCAGAATTTAAACGAAAGAAATCGTTTTAAATATATATGGTGATAATACAAATTTCCACTGGCTATCAAAATCTAACTATCAAGAGAGTAGAGATATCGTATTCCATGACCAAAACTTTAAAATTATTTCTAAGTTGTTAATTTCCGACTTTGATGATCGTCGAAAGAAATCAACCCCCGTAGTTAAAAAGTATTATAATAGGAGAAATAATGCTGCCACTAATTGAAGCAGTATCTGAACGGTTCTTCAATATTCAATGTTTTTGGTAGAGTAAGTGAATATGTCTGTGGTAGAGAAAAAAAAACTATATAAGATATAAACAACATAAAAAACAATACATATACACAAAGAAAAAAGTTAAGCATCTCCTGATATATTAAAACATAATAAGATACACTAAGTTTAGATTCTAATATTTATATTGATCATAGCAAGAACAATGTTCCATTAAAACGAAGTGCTCACACAGGTGTGACCATTATGTCTAATATCGACTAGTCATGCACGTGAACCATGCCTCTCACGCATTACTCAAAATTCAGTATGTTCACGCTTCGAATTTGGGTATTTAAGTCCGGTGTTTTAAAAACATTATTCATTCTCAGTAAGCATGGTACGAAGGCGAATATCAGAAGCACAAAGATGGCAAATAATCGGCATGCATACAACAGGGATGTCCTTCAATGCTATTGGACGTCAGATGGGCTACCACTTTACTGTAGTCAGCCGACTGGTGAGATAACACACACAAACCAACAATGTGAAAGACTTTCCAAGATCCGACAGACCACGGGTAACATCTGATTGTGACGACAGGGTATTGCAACGTTTGGTTAGACAGATGCCATTCGCAACCAGTCCCGTACTCAAACAACACTGGCTGCCCAATAGACGTCTGTCAACAAGAACAGTTAGAAACCGTCTGATATCAGTCAAGAAGAGTCAGTAAACGTCCACTGTTGTCAGGCCGACATCGACGATCACGTTTGGCATGGCGTTTAGCACGACGTAGTTGGAATTTAAGGATATGGCGCAAGATCCATTGGTCAGACGAGAGCCGGTTTCTGCTTCATGTAACTGACGGCCGGATGAGGGTTCGGAGACACAAAAATACAGTCTATATCCCAAGGAATATCAAGCCAACTGCCCTTTACGGTGGAGGCTCAGTAATGGTTTGGGGGTGTATCTCTCATGACTGCAAGCTGGATTTAGTCACCATACAAGGCAACCTAACTGGTGATTAGTACATCAGAGACGTCTTGCAACCAGTTGTTGTCCACCATTTCGACAACCACCCACTAACTACAAGGCCTGTGTATATGGATGACAACGCCAGGCCTCATCGTTCAAGAGCAGTAACCGCCTACCTCCATAGCGAAGCCGTGACTTCTGTTCCTTGACCAGCCATGAGCCCTGATTTGAATCCCATAGAGCATATTTGGAACATGTTAGGCCGTCGTATACAGGCTCGGGAACCTCCTCGAGTCCTGTGCAAAACATTCGTCCGTTAGAAGAAGCATTGCATCGGAAATGGCAGCAACTATCACAACAGGCCATCCGACGTCTAACTGGAGGGATGAGACGCAGGGTTGAGGCCGTCATCCAAGCACGTGTGGGTTACACCCGGTACTGAACTTTGAATAATAGATGTCGTCAAGTGATTCATAAGTGACATTTTGAAGGTGAAATGACAATCGTATCATGCTTTTTGAACTGTGAAGGTCAATACTTAAAATGGACATGTTTTACTGCAAAAACTGGCCTTGTGATATTGCGATTAAATATTCATTAAATTAACATTTTTTCTTGATTTGTTTTTGTGGTTTCTTACAGCCAATGTAATTTCCTAACAGGCCACCATTGCGTTCTTGAGATTATCTGATCAGTAATCTCGTGATACTTGTCGTATCATTTGTCATTTCAAAAAAACATGGGGGTGCTTAACTTTTTTCTTTGTGTATACCTAGTTCAGAATTGTTCATGCAAAAAGAGGTTTTATTTTCTGTTGCGGTAGTATTATGCTTACGCATGTACGCCTCGATTGTGGAAGGTCGTTGGTTTGATCAAGACTAGATGAAATTATTAAATATGTATTGGTGCTTCTCCGATAGGTCCGCATTATTAAAGAATAAGAACAAATACGTGTAAGCTTCTGATTGCCCCTTTGGTATCTACAAACTTTTTTTAACTATGAGATATGATAATGTATCAGATTGGAGTGGCATCTATATCTCAACAACTAAGCACTACAGACACCAACTTAATCTAGTACAGAAATAAAAATAATAAATATCGTATTTAGTGTGCCCGATGCGTGTCTGAAATAACCTCCATCATGTCCGCTCAAGAAAATTGGAAGGCCAGATAATTTAAAAACAGGAAAACCAAAGGGCATAAACAGCATAGCCAAAGTGGCCAATGGCAACTATGCCTGAGGGAAGAGCATTAAGCAGGCATCATCATCAAATAGTGCTAAGCAAAACCTAGTCAGATTTTTGTATAGACTTTGAAGGTTAAAGGAATATATGTAAAAAGAGCAAGGGAACACATCAGCGTCATCAGTGATACACTGTGATAGTTCATTGTCAAATGTAATTGCACAATGGTTCATAGCCTGCAGTTGAATGAGTGATGTGTTTTTGTCTACCGCAAAGTGAGCCATTTTTCAGTATATCATGGCGAGAATAAGTTACGTGATGTCCGCTTTATATGAGAACAACACACTGAGTTGGATTTTTATAGTGTTATGTTATTGACAACTAGTGTTTGCTCTTACTCCTCAATGCCTTGTGCTGAGCGTTGAAGCAGCAAATACCAATGTTAGTATCTTTGGTTTGATTCGTCCGTTGTGTACTAAATCTAGCAGGTTGTTTTTCTGCTACATGTATATCGGGCTTATATGGTACCATGGTAGCTAAATTTAAAACAGATGGTGGCGAAAATTGGTTGAAATAGGACGTGAATACACGGAATCATACAACCCGCGGTACCATAGGGTCGGACTGTGCATTTTGTAGATACAAGATCATATGCATAATACAATAGAAAATTTAATATTACAAATCACGTCTGCAGTGTATCGGAAATTGTATTACAAACTATAGAATGCAAGCACAGAAGTAATCAGAGACTCCCTACAGGCTCTGCGTACAAACAGTTGACATTGATTGTAATACAGGTTAATGAACTGTTTATATCCTAGGGCATAAGTCAATCAAATACCGTCATATTTTGTATCAATTCTAAGTAAGGTCTTGAATAGGTCGCCATTCTGCCAGCCCCACAATTACAAATGAATTAGTATTTTGCTTGGATATTCGATCTTAAATTCAATAGAAAACAATCTTTGTTGGTCGACAAATGCAGATCTTTAGTAAATCAAGCATACTACATTTTAATTGTATTTCACTATTGACAATCATAGATGTATACCGAACGTCTGCAACGCCTCGGATATGTATATAATGAACAATTACAAATTTATGTTTCCGTTATCTTCTATTTTGCTGTCTATTCATTTTCACACCGCTACAAAATATCAATTTCTCAAATTGTGTGTTAGTTATGGATTTACTACCTGTGCAATCAGTACATATCACCACTACGAATCCTGCTCATATATGGTGTACTCGATACAACATTAAGTGATAAATCTTGTCAGTAACTTTTGACAGATCGGTGGTTTTCTCCGGGTATTCCGATTTCCTCCACCAATATAACTGACCGCCACGACATAGCTGATATATTGCTGATAGTGGCGTTAAATCCCATTACTCATACTATTTCTCAAATGGCAATGTAGCTTTTACGTGAGTGTTTTTTCTTTCTTCTAGAACCGACTAAACTTTTACAGAACTTGACAATGTGATTAACACCGCAGTGTCTAATCAGAAACAGGAACTCCTTTCCTTTCGCGAGTACCTGGGTTAAATACTTATTATTATTATTATTATACAATATTGATATAGCGCATTATATAACAATTACTCTAAGCGCTTCACAATATAAAACCATAAAAATTATACAAGCCACCAATTGATATGATGTAAAAAAATATATATATATATATATATACGTCAGACGTATATAATATTTAGTATTAACCTAGTATCCTTTAAAGTAACTTTGAGATCCAGTGGGACAGATATATTGTATGGTTGTCACTTGCTTCTAGACGTTTATATATATATATATATATACGTCTGAAAATTAAACCAAACAGTGTTAGAATTAGATTTTAGAGCTGTCAACATTTTGTTCTTCACTCGACGGGATTTGAACCCACACCATTGTTACACTGCAGCACCATTCGCTTAGCCTTACGTCCAGCGCCCTAGACCACTCGACTACATCCACTCCCGAAAAAAGGAGCTTCAATAATCGTAGTGTTACCTTTTCTCGTAAGGCAAATCTAGGGATACACGTAAGACATGTGTATAAGCGTGTGTAGATGGTACATATATACTTAATATTATAATTTGACAGCAATCTAACTCGGCAATTTTTTATTTTTAATATATTGTATAGGATACTGAAGAATTCATTATACAGTCACAGGAAATAAAGTATATATAAGCAGGCACAGGAAATAAAGTATATATAAGCAGGCACAGATATACAAGACAGTATAAAAAATCATAAATCAAAATTAAAAGCTTTAGAAAAGAGCACTATCTGTTAAAAATATTAAATACTCTTGAAAACTATTAAAAGAAACTAAGATCATATGTTTTAGAAAAGAGCACTGTCAGTTAAAAAAAATCTAATATTCTGAAGACTACTAAAAATCTACAAGAAATTCTTAAAAGCAATTCTAAAAAAATTCTGTTTTAAAAACGCCCAAATAATTCACATTCCGCAATAACAAGGGTAAACTGTACCAGAGTGTAGGCGCGGCTTTGTCAAAACGCCTCTCTCCGTAGCTTTTCGTTCTGACATCGTTTGGAGGATGTAAAAGCATACTGTTTTCCGACCTAAGGGCTCTGTTAGGTTTATACGGCGTTATCAGTTCTTTAAGATAGCTAGGAGCCTTGCCATGCTCTGCTTTGTACATATATATAAGAAGTTTGTATTGGCAACGGTAATGAACGGGCAGCCAGTGTAGCGAGATAAGAACTGGCGTGATAGAGTCATATTTCCTTTTTCGGGTGATAAGACGTGCTGCAGTGTTTTGTACACGTTGTAGCTTACTAATGATGTTGTTGTTAGTACCGTACAATAATGCGTTGCCATAGTCTAGCCTCGATATTACAAGGGAGCTCACTAGTGTCCTACATGCATCAACTGAAATTAGCGATCGAATTCGACCAATGTTACGAATCTGCTGAAAACACGATCTTGTGATCGCATTGGCTTGCTGTTCCATACTGATGGTTTTATCAAAGTACATTCCTAGATTTTTCACACAAGACACATCGCTTAACACAGTTCCATCTAATTTCAATCGGAAATCGGAAAAATGCTTCACAAGATGTTTAGGTGCAAAGATAATCAATTCTGTTTTTTCTTGATTAAGCTTAAGAATATTGGCACTCATCCAATCAGCAATGTCCGACAAACATCTTTCCAAACGTTCAGAAAGATCGGACCCATCTCCTTGCCGTTTTATGACTTGATAAACTTGCGTATCATCTACGTACGAATGGTATGACATACTTAGAGGAGTATGCTGCTCATTCGCGAGGACGTGGGTTAATTACTTAGAGGGGAATGTTGGTCATCTTTTACATTTACTGAGTTGTGTAGTTTGCTTAGCTTGTCATCGCTCTGTTTCCTGTGTGCCCAATGTTGTCTGTGTCTCTGTATTGTTTAATATTGATTGTCACTGTTTCCTGTGTTCCCAATGTTGTCTGTGTTTCTGTATTGTCTATTATTGATTGTCACTGTTTCCTGTGTGCCCAATGTTGTCTGTGTCTCTGTATTGTCTATTATTGATTGTCACTGTTTCCTGTGTGCCCAATGTTGTCTGTGTCTCTGTATTGTCTATTATTGATTTTCACTGTTTCCTGTGTGTCCAATGTTGTCTGTGTCCCTGATTGTCTATTATTGATTGTCACTGTTTCTTGTGTGCCCAATGTTGTCTGTGTCTCTGATTGTCTATTATTGATTGTCACTGTTTCCTGTGTGCCCAATGTTGTCTGTGTCTCTGTATTGTCTATTATTGATTGTCACTGTTTCCTGTGTGCCCAATGTTGTCTGTGTCTCTGATTGTCTATTATTGATTTTCACTGTTTCCTGTGTGCCCAATGTTGTCTGTGTCTCTGTATTCTCTATTATTGATTGTCACTGTTTCATGTGTGCCCAATGTTGTCTGTGTCTCTGTATTCTCTATTATTGATTGTCACTGTTTCCTGTGTGCCCAATGTTGTCTGTGTCTCTGTATTGTCTATTATTGATTGTCACTGTTTCCTGTGTGCCCAATGTTGTCTGTGTCTCTGTATTGTCTATTATTGATTGCCACTGTTTCATGTGTGCCCAATGTTGTCTGTGTCTCTGTATTGTCTATTATTGATTGTCACTGTTTCCTGTGTGCCCAATGTTGTCTGTGTCTCTGTATTGTTTATTATTGATTGTCACTATTTCCTGTGTGCCTAATTTTGTCTGTGTCTCTGTATTCTCTATTATTGATTTTCACTGTTTCCTGTATGCCCAATGTTGTCTGTGTCTGTGTATTGTCTATTATTGATTGTCACTGTTTCCTGTTTGCCCAATGTTGTCTGTGTCTCTGTATTCTCTATTATTGATAGTCACTGTTTCCTGTGTGCCCAATTTTGTCTGTGTCTCTGTATTCTCTATTATTGATTTTCACTGTTTCCTGTGTGCCCAATGTTGTCTGTGTCTCTGTATTCTCTATTATTGATTGTCACTGTTTCATGTGTGCCCAATGTTGTCTGTGTCTCTGTATTGTTTATTATTGATTGTCGCTGTTTCCTGTGTGCCCAATGTTGTATGTGTGTCTGTATTGTCTATTATTGATTGTCTCTCTTTCCTGTGCGCCCAATGTTTTCTGTTTCTCTGTATTGTCTATTATTGATTGTCACTGTTTCCTGTGTGCCCAATGTTGTATGTGTCTCTGTATTGGCTATTATTGATTGTCACTGTTTTCTGTATGCCCAATGTTGTCTGTGTCTCTGTATTCTCTATTATGGATTGTTACTGTTTACTGTGTTCCCAATGTTGTCTGTGTTTCTGTATTCTCTATTATTGATTGTCACTGTTTCCTGTGTGACCAATGGTGTGTGTGTCTCTGTATTCTCTATTATTGATTGTCACTGTTTCCTGTGTCCCCAATGTTGTCTGTGTCTCTGTGTTCTCTATTATTGATTGTCACTGTTTCCTGTGTCCCCAATGTTGTCTGTGTCTCTGTATTGTCTATTATTGATTGTCACTGTTTCCTGTGTGCCCAATGTTGTCTGTGTCTCTGTATTGTTTATTATTGATTGTCACTGTTTCCTGTGTGCCCAATGTTATCTGTGTGTCTGTATAATCTTTTATTGATTGTCACTGTTTCCTGTGTGCCCAATGTTGTCTGTGTCTCTGTATTGTTTATTATTGATTGTCACTCTTTCCTGTGCGCCCAATGTTGTATGTGTCTCTGTATTGTCTATTATTGATTGTCACTGTTTCCTGTGTGCCCAATGTTGTCTGTGTCTCTGTATTTTCTATTATTGATTGTCACTGTTTCCTGTGTGCCCAATGTTGTGTGTGTTTCTGATTGTCTATTATTGATTGTCACTGTTTCCTGTGTGCCCAATGTTGTTTATGTCTCTGTATTCTCTATTATTGATTGTCACTGTTTCCTGTGTGTCCAATGTTGTCTGTGTGTCTGTATTGTCTATTATTGATTTTCACTGTTTCCTGTGTGTCCAATGTTGTCTATGTCTCTGTATTCTCTATTATTGATTGTCACTGTTTCCTGTGTGCCCAATGTTGTCTATGTCTCTGTATTCTCTATTATTGATTGTCACTGTTTCCTGTGTGCCCAATGTTGTCTGTGTCTCTGTATTGTCTATTATTGATTGTGACTGTTTCCTGTGTGCCCAATGTTGTCTGTGTCTCTGTATTCCCTATTATTGATTGTCACTGTTTCCTGTGTGCACAATGTTGTCTATGTCTCTGTATTCTCTATTATTGATTGTCACTCTTTCCTGTGTGCCCAATGTTGTCTGTGTCTCTGTATTGTCTATTATTGATTGTGACTGTTTCCTGTGTGCCCAATGTTCTCTGTGTCTCTGTATTCCCTATTATTGATTGTCACTGTTTTCTGTGTGCCCAATGTTGTGTGTTTCTCTGATTGTCTATTATTGATTGTCATTGTTTCCTGTGTTCTCAATGTTGTCTATGTCTCTGTATTCTCTATTATTGATTGTCACTCTTTCCTGTGTGCCCAATGTTGTCTGTGTCTCTGTATTGTCTATTGTTGATTGTCACTGTTTCCTGTGTGCCCAATGTTGTCTGTGTCTCTGTATTGTCTATTATTGATTGACACTGTTTCCTGTGTGCCCAATGTTGTCTGTGTCTCTGTATTCTCTATTATTGATTGTCACTGTTTCATGTGTGCCCAATGTTGTCTGTGTCTCTGTATTCTCTATTATTGATTGTCACTGTTTCCTGTGTGCCCAATGTTGTCTGTGTCTCTGTATTGTTTATTATTGATTGTCACTGTTTCCTGTGTGCCCAATGTTGTCTGTGTCTCTGTATTGTCTATTATTGATTGCCACTGTTTCATGTGTGCCCAATGTTGTCTGTGTCTCTGTATTGTCTATTATTGATTGTCACTGTTTCCTGTGCGCCCAATGTTGTCTGTGTCTCTGTATTGTCTATTATTGATTGTCACTATTTCCTGTGTGCCTAATTTTGTCTGTGTCTCTGTATTCTCTATTACTGATTGTCACTGTTTCATGTGTGCCCAATGTTGTCTGTTTCTCTGTATTCTCTATTATTGATTGTCACTGTTTCCTGTGTGTCCAATGTTGTCTGTATCTCTGTATTGTCTATTATTGATTGTGACTGTTTCCTGTGTGCCCAATGTTGTCTGTGTCTCTGTATTGTCTATTATTGATTGTCACTGTTTCCTGTCTGCCCAATGTTTTTTGTGTCTCTGTATTCTCTATTATTGATTGTCACTGTTTCCTGTGTGCCCAATGTTGTCTGTGTCTCTGTATAGTCTATTATTGATTGACACTGTTTCCTGTGTTCCCAATATTGTCTGTGTCTCTGTATTGTCTAGTATTGATTGTCACTGTTTCCTATGTGCCAAATGTTCTCTGTGTCTCTGTGTTCTCTATTATTGATTGTCACTGTTTCCTGTGTGCCCAATGTTGTCTGTGTCTCTGTATTCTCTATTATTGATATTCACTGTTACCTGTGTGCCCAATGTTGTCTGTGTCTCTGTATTCTCTATTATTTATTGTGACTGTTTCCTGTGTGCCCAATGTTATGTGTGTCTCTGATTGTCTATTATTGATTGTCACTGTTTCATGTGTGTCCAATGTTGTCTGTGTCTCTGATTGTCTATTATTGATTGTCACTGTTTCATGTGTGCCAAATGTTGTCTGTGTCTCTGTGTTCTCTATTATTGATTGTCACTGTTTCATGTGTGTCCAATGTTGTCTGTGTCTCTGTATTGTCTAGTATTGATTGTCACTGTTTCCTATGTGCCAAATGTTCTCTGAGTCTCTGTGTTCTCTATTATTGATTGTCACTGTTTCCTGTGTGTCCAATGTTGTCTGTGTCTCTGTATTCTCTATTATTGATTGTCACTGTTTCCTGTGTGCCCAATGTTGTCTGTGTCTCTGTATTCTCTATTATTGATATTTACTGTTTCCTGTGTGCCCAATGTTGTCTGTGTCTCTGTATTCTCTATTATTGATTGTGACTGTTTCCTGTGTGAACAATGTTGTCTGTGTCTCTGTATTCTCTATTATTGATTGTCACTGTTTCATGTGTGTCCAATGTTGTCTGTGTCTCTGTATTGTCTATTATTGATTGTCACTGTTTCATGTGTGCCAAATGTTGTCTGTCTCTGTATTCTGTATTATTGATTGTCACTGTTTCCTATGTGCCCAATGTTGTATATGTCCCTGTATTCTCTAATATTGATTGTGACTGTTTCCTGTGTGCCCAATGTTGTCTGTGTCTCTGTATTCTCTAATATTGATTGTCACTGTTTCCTGTGTATCCAATTTTGTCTGTGTCTCTGTATTGTCTATTATTGATTGTCACTGTTTCATGTGTGCCCAATGTTCTCTGTTTCTCTCTATTCTCTATTATTGATTGTCACTGTTTCATGTGTGCCCAATGTTCTCTGTTTCTCTCTATTCTCTATTATTGATTGTCACTGTTTCCTGTGTGCCCAGTGTTGTCTGTGTCTCTGTATTGTCTATTATTGATTGTCACTGTTTCCTATGTGCCCAATGTTGTCTGTGTCTCTGATTGTCTATTATTGATTTTCACTGTTTCCTGTGTGTCCAATGTTGTCTGTGTCTCTGTATTCTCTATTATTGATTGTCACTGTTTCATGTGTGCCCAATGTTGTCTGTGTCTCTGTATTCTCTATTATTGATTGTCACTGTTTCCTGTGTGCCCAATGTTGTCTGTGTCTCTGTATTGTCTATTATTGATTGTCACTGTTTCCTGTGTGCCCAATGTTGTCTGTTTCTCTGTATTCTCTATTATTGATTGTCACTGTTTCCTGTGTGTCCAATGTTGTCTGTATCTCTGTATTGTCTATTATTGATTGTGACTGTTTCCTGTGTGCCCAATGTTGTCTGTGTCTCTGTATTGTCTATTATTGATTGTCACTGTTTCCTGTCTGCCCAATGTTTTTTGTGTCTCTGTATTCTCTATTATTGATTGTCACTGTTTCCTGTGTGCCCAATGTTGTCTGTGTCTCTGTATAGTCTATTATTGATTGACACTGTTTCCTGTGTTCCCAATATTGTCTGTGTCTCTGTATTGTCTAGTATTGATTGTCACTGTTTCCTATGTGCCAAATGTTCTCTGTGTCTCTGTGTTCTCTATTATTGATTGTCACTGTTTCCTGTGTGCCCAATGTTGTCTGTGTCTCTGTATTCTCTATTATTGATATTCACTGTTTCCTGTGTGCCCAATGTTGTCTGTGTCTCTGTATTCTCTATTATTTATTGTGACTGTTTCCTGTGTGCCCAATGTTATGTGTGTCTCTGATTGTCTATTATTGATTGTCACTGTTTCATGTGTGTCCAATGTTGTCTGTGTCTCTGATTGTCTATTATTGATTGTCACTGTTTCATGTGTGCCAAATGTTGTCTGTGTCTCTGTGTTCTCTATTATTGATTGTCACTGTTTCATGTGTGTCCAATGTTGTCTGTGTCTCTGTATTGTCTAGTATTGATTGTCACTGTTTCCTACGTGCCAAATGTTCTCTGTGTCTCTGTGTTCTCTATTATTGATTGTCACTGTTTCCTGTGTGCCCAATGTTGTCTGTGTCTCTGTATTCTCTATTATTGATTGTCACTGTTTCCTGTGTGCCCAATGTTGTCTGTGTCTCTGTATTCTCTATTATTGATATTCACTGTTTCCTGTGTGCCCAATGTTGTCTGTGTCTCTGTATTCTCTATTATTGATTGTGACTGTTTCCTGTGTGAACAATGTTGTCTGTGTCTCTGTATTCTCTATTATTGATTGTCACTGTTTCATGTGTGTCCAATGTTGTCTGTGTCTCTGTATTGTCTATTATTGATTGTCACTGTTTCATGTGTGCCAAATGTTGTCTGTCTCTGTATTCTGTATTATTGATTGTCACTGTTTCCTATGTGCCCAATGTTGTATATGTCCCTGTATTCTCTAATATTGATTGTGACTGTTTCCTGTGTGCCCAATGTTGTCTGTGTCTCTGTATTCTCTAATATTGATTGTCACTGTTTCCTGTGTATGCAATTTTGTCTGTGTCTCTGTATTGTCTATTATTGATTGTCACTGTTTCATGTGTGCCCAATGTTCTCTGTTTCTCTCTATTCTCTATTATTGATTGTCACTGTTTCATGTGTGCCCAATGTTCTCTGTTTCTCTCTATTCTCTATTATTGATTGTCACTGTTTCCTGTGTGCCCAATGTTGTCTGTGTCTCTGTATTGTCTATTATTGATTGTCACTGTTTCCTATGTGCCCAATGTTGTCTGTGTCTCTGATTGTCTATTATTGATTTTCACTGTTTCCTGTGTGTCCAATGTTGTCTGTGTCTCTGTATTCTCTATTATTGATTGTCACTGTTTCATGTGTGCCCAATGTTGTCTGTGTCTCTGTATTCTCTATTATTGATTGTCACTGTTTCCTGTGTGCCCAATGTTGTCTGTGTCTCTGTATTGTCTATTATTGATTGTCACTGTTTCCTGTGTGCCCAATGTTGTCTGTGTCTCTGTATTGTCTAGTATTGATTGTCACTGTTTCCTATGTGCCAAATGTTCTCTGTGTCTCTGTGTTCTCTATTATTGATTGTCACTGTTTCCTGTGTGCCCAATGTTGTCTGTGTCTCTGTATTGTCTATTATTGATTGTCACTATTTCCTGTGTGCCCAATGTTATGTGTGTCTCTGATTGTCTATTATTGATTGTCACTGTTTCCTGTGTGCCCAATGTTGTGTGTGTCTCTGATTGTCTATTATTGATTGTCACTGTTTCCTGTGTTCTCAATGTTGTCTATGTCTCTGTATTCTCTATTATTGATTGTCACTGTTTCCTGTGTGCCCAATGTTGTCTGTGTGTCCGTATAGTCTATTATTGATTGTCACTGTTTCCTGTGTGCCCAATGTTGTCTGTGTCTCTGTATTGTCTAGTATTGATTGTTACTCTTTCCTGTGCGCCCAATGTTATATGTGTCTCTGTATTGTCTATTATTGATTGTCACTCTTTCCTGTGTGCCCAATGTTGTGTGTGTTTCTGTATTGTCTAGTATTGATTGTCACTCTTTCCTGTGTGCCCAATGTTGTCTGTGTCTCTGTATTGTCTAGTATTGATTGTCACTCTTTCCTGTGCGCCCAATGTTATATGTGTCTCTGTATTGTCTATTATTGATTGTCACTCTTTCCTGTGTGCCCAATGTTGTCTGTATCTCTGTATTGTCTATTATTGATTGTCACTGTTTCCTGTGTGCCCAATGTTGTCTGTGTCTCTGTATTGTCTAGTATTGATTGTCACTGTTTCCGATGTGCCAAATGTTCTCTGTGTCTCTGTGTTCTCTATTATTGATTGTCACTGTTTCCTGTGTGCCCAATGTTGTCTGTGTCTCTGTATTCTCTATTATTGATTGTCACTGTTTCCTGTGTGCCCAATGTTGTCTGTGTCTCTGTATTCTCTATTATTGATATTCACTGTTTCCTGTGTGCCCAATGTTGTCTGTGTCTCTGTATTCTCTATTATTGATTGTGACTGTTTCCTGTGTGCCCAATGTTATGTGTGTCTCTGATTGTCTATTATTGATTGTCACTGTTTTCTGTGTGCCCAATGTTGTGTGTGTCTCTGATTGTCTATTATTGATTGTCACTGTTTCCTGTGTTCTCAATGTTGTCTATGTCTCTGTATTCTCTATTATTGATTGTCACTCTTTCCTGTGTGCCCAATGTTCTCTGTGTCTCTGTATTTTCTATTATTGATTGTGACTGTTTCCTGTGTGCCCAATGTTGTCTGTGTCTCTGTATTCCCTATTATTGATTGTCACTGTTTCCTGTGTGCACAATGTTGTCTGTGTCTCTGTATTCTCTATTATTGATTGTCACTGTTTCCTGTCTGCCCAATGTTGTCTGTGTCTCTGTATTGTCTATTATTGATTGTCACTGTTTCATGTGTGCCCAATGTTGTCTGTCTCTGTATTCTGTATTATTGATTGTCACTGTTTCCTATGGGCCCAATGTTGTATATGTCCCTGTATTCTCTAATATTGATTGTCACTGTTTCATGTGTGCCCAATGTTGTCTGTCTCTGTATTCTCTATTATTGATATTCACTGTTTCATGTGTGCCCAATGTTGTCTGTGTCTCTATATTCTGTATTATTGATTGTCACTGTTTCCTGTGTGCCCAATTTTGAATGTGTCTCTGTATTGTCTATTATTGATTGTCACTGTTTCCTGTGTGCCCAATGTTGTCTGTCTCTGTATTCTGTATTATTGATTGTCACTGTTTCCTGTGTGCCCAATTTTGTCTGTGTCTCTGTATTCTCTATTATTGATTGTCACTGTTTCCTGTGTGTCCAATTTTGTCTGTGTCTCTGTATTGTCTATTATTGATTGTCACTGTTTCCTGTGTGCCCAATGTTGTCTGTATCTCTGTATTGTCTATTATTCATTGTCACTGTTTCCTGTGTGCCCAATGTTGTCTGTGTCTCTGATTGTCTATTATTGATTTTCACTGTTTCCTGTGTGCCCAATGTTGTCTGTGTCTCTGTATTCTCTATTATTGATTGTCACTGTTTCATGTGTGCCCAATGTTGTCTGTGTCTCTGTATTCTCTATTATTGATTGTCACTGTTTCCTGTGTGCCCAATGTTGTCTGTGTCTCTGTATTGTCTATTATTGATTGTCACTGTTTCCTGTGTGCCCAATGTTGTCTGTGTCTCTGTATTGTCTATTATTGATTGCCACTGTTTCCTGTGTGCCCAATGTTGTCTGTGTCTCTGTATTGTCTATTATTGATTGTCACTATTTCCTGTGTGCCGAATTTTGTCTGTGTCTCTGTATTCTCTATTACTGATTGTCACTGTTTCATGTGTGCCCAATGTTGTCTGTGTCTCTGTATTCTCTATTATTGATTGTCACTGTTTCCTGTGTGCCCAATGTTGTCTGTTTCTCTGTATTCTCTATTATTGATTGTCACTGTTTCCTGTGTGTCCAATGTTGTCTGTATCTCTGTATTGTCTATTATTGATTGTGACTGTTTCCTGTGTGCCCAATGTTGTCTGTGTCTCTGTATTGTCTATTATTGATTGTCACTGTTTCCTGTCTGCCCAATGTTTTCTGTGTCTCTGTATTCTCTATTATTGATTGTCACTGTTTCCTGTGTGCCCAATGTTGTCTGTGTCTCTGTATTGTCTATTATTGATTGACACTGTTTCCTGTGTTCCCAATATTGTCTGTGTCTCTGTATTGTCTAGTATTGATTGTCACTGTTTCCTATGTGCCAAATGTTCTCTGTGTCTCTGTGTTCTCTATTATTGATTGTCACTGTTTCCTGTGTGCCCAATGTTGTCTGTGTCTCTGTATTCTCTATTATTGATTGTCACTGTTTCCTGTGTGCCCAATGTTGTCTGTGTCTCTGTATTCTCTATTATTGATATTCACTGTTTCCTGTCTGCCCAATGTTGTCTATGTCTCTGTATTCTCTATTATTGATTGTCACTCTTTCCTGTGTGCCCAATGTTGTGTGTGTCTCTGATTGTCTATTATTGATTGTCACTGTTTCCTGTGTTCTCAATGTTGTCTATGTCTCTGTATTCTCTATTATTGATTGTCACTGTTTCCTGTGTGCCCAATGTTGTTTATGTCTCTGTATTCTCTATTATTGATTGTCACTCTTTCCTGTGTGCCCAATGTTGTCTGTGTCTCTGTATTGTCTATTATTGATTGTCACTGTTTCCTGTGTTCTCAATGTTGTCTATGTCTCTGTATTCTCTATTATTGATTGTCACTGTATCCTGTGTGCCCAATGTTGTCTGTGTCTCTGTATTGTCTATTATTGATTGTGACTGTTTCCTGTGTGCCCAATGTTGTCTGTGTCTCTGTATTCCCTATTATTGATTGTCACTGTTTCCTGTGTGCACAATGTTGTCTGTGTCTCTGTATTCTCTATTATTGATTGTCACTGTTTCCTGTCTGCCCAATGTTGTCTGTGTCTCTGCATTGTCTATTATTGATTGTCACTGTTTCATGTGTGCCCAATGTTGTCTGTCTCTGTATTCTGTATTATTGATTGTCACTGTTTCCTATGTGCCCAATGTTGTATATGTCTCTGTATTCTCTAATATTGATTGTCACTGTTTCCTGTCTGCCCAATGTTGTCTGTGTCTCTGTATTCTCTATTATTGATTGTCACTGTTTCCTGTGTGCCCAATGTTGTCTGTCTCTGTATTCTCTATTATTGATTGTCACTGTTTCCTGTGTATCCAATTTTGTCTGTGTCTCTGTATTGTCTATTATTGATTGTCACTGTTTCATGTGTGCCCAATGTTGTCTGTGTCTCTGTATTGTCTATTATTGATTGCCACTGTTTCCTGTGTTCCCAATATTGTCTGTGTCTCTGTATTGTCTAGTATTGATTGTCACTGTTTCCTATGTGCCAAATGTTCTCTGTGTCTCTGTGTTCTCTATTATTGATTGTCACTGTTTCCTGTGTGCCCAATGTTGTCTGTGTCTCTGTATTCTCTATTATTGATTGTCACTGTTTCCTGTGTGCCCAATGTTGTCTGTGTCTCTGTATTCTCTATTATTGATATTCACTGTTTCCTGTCTGCCCAATGTTGTCTATGTCTCTGTATTCTCTATTATTGATTGTCACTCTTTCCTGTGTGCCCAATGTTGTGTGTGTCTCTGATTGTCTATTATTGATTGTCACTGTTTCCTGTGTGACCAATGTTGTCTATGTCTCTGTTTTCTCTATTATTGATTGTCACTGTTTCCTGTGTGTCCAATGTTGTTTATGTCTCTGTATTCTCTATTATTGATTGTCACTCTTTCCTGTGTGCCCAATGTTGTCTGTGTCTCTGTATTGTCTATTATTGATTGTCACTGTTTCCTGTTTTCTCAATGTTGTCTATGTCTCTGTATTCTCTATTATTGATTGTCACTGTTTCCTGTGTGCCCAATGTTGTCTGTGTCTCTGTATTGTCTATTATTGATTGTGACTGTTTCCTGTGTGCCCAATGTTGTCTGTGTCTCTGTATTCCCTATTATTGATTGTCACTGTTTCCTGTGTGCACAATGTTGTCTGTGTCTCTGTATTCTCTATTATGGATTGTCACTGTTTCCTGTCTGCCCAATGTTGTCTGTGTCTCTGCATTGTCTATTATTGATTGTCACTGTTTCATGTGTGCCCAATGTTGTCTGTCTCTGTATTCTGTATTATTGATTGTCACTGTTTCCTATGTGCCCAATGTTGTATATGTCCCTGTATTCTCTAATATTGATTGTCACTGTTTCCTGTCTGCCCAATGTTGTCTGTGTCTCTGTATTCTCTATTATTGATTGTCACTGTTTCCTGTGTGCCCAATGTTGTCTGTCTCTGTATTCTCTATTATTGATTGTCACTCTTTCCTGTGTATCCAATTTTGTCTGTGTCTCTGTATTGTCTATTATTGATTGTCACTGTTTCATGTGTGCCCAATGTTCTCTGTTTCTCTCTATTCTCTATTATTGATTGTCACTGTTTCCTGTGTGCCCAATGTTGTCTGTGTCTCTGTATTGTCTATTATTGATTGTCACTGTTTCCTGTGTGCCCAATGTTGTCTGTGTCTCTGATTGTCTATTATTGATTTTCACTGTTTCCTGTGTGCCCAATGTTGTCTGTGTCTCTGTATTCTCTATTATTGATTGTCACTGTTTCATGTGTGCCCAATGTTGTCTGTGTCTCTGTATTCTCTATTATTGATTGTCACTGTTTCCTGTGTGCCCAATGTTGTCTGTGTCTCTGTATTGTCTATTATTGATTGTCACTGTTTCCTGTGTGCCCAATGTTGTCTGTGTCTCTGTATTGTCTATTATTGATTGCCACTGTTTCATGTGTGCCCAATGTTGTCTGTGTCTCTGTATTGTCTATTATTGATTGTCACTGTTTCCTGTGTGCCCAATGTTGTCTGTGTCTCTGTATTGTCTATTATTGATTGTCACTATTTCCTGTGTGCCTAATTTTGTCTGTGTCTCTGTATTCTCTATTACTGATTGTCACTGTTTCATGTGTGCCCAATGTTGTCTGTGTCTCTGTATTGTCTATTATTGATTGTCACTGTTTCCTGTGTGCCCAATGTTGTCTGTTTCTTTGTATTCTCTATTATTGATTGTCACTGTTTCCTGTGTGTCCAATGTTGTCTGCATCTCTGTATTGTCTATTATTGATTGTCACTGTTTCCTGTCTGCCCAATGTTTTCTGTGTCTCTGTATTCTCTATTATTGATTGTCACTGTTTCCTGTGTGCCCAATGTTGTCTGTGTCTCTGTATTGTCTATTATTGATTGACACTGTTTCCTGTGTTCCCAATATTGTCTGTGTCTCTGTATTGTCTAGTATTGATTGTCACTGTTTCCTATGTGCCAAATGTTCTCTGTGTCTCTGTGTTCTCTATTATTGATTGTCAGTGTTTCCTGTGTGCCCAATGTTGTCTGTGTCTCTGTATTCTCTATTATTGATTGTCACTGTTTCCTGTGTGCCCAATGTTGTCTGTGTCTCTGTATTCTCTATTATTGATTGTCACTGTTTCCTGTATGCCCAATGTTCTCTGTGTCTCTGTATTCTCTATTATTGATTGTGACTGTTTCCTGTGTGCCCAATGTTATGTGTGTCTCTGATTGTCTATTATTGATTGTCACTGTTTTCTGTGTGCCCAATGTTATGTGTGTCTCTGATTGTCTATTATTGATTGTCACTGTTTCCTGTGTGACCAATGTTGTCTATGTCTCTGTATTCTCTATTATTGATTGTCACTGTTTCCTGTGTGCCCAATGTTGTCTGTGTCTCTGTATTGTCTATTATTGATTGTGACTGTTTCCTGTGTGCCCAATGTTGTCTGTGTCTCTGTATTCCCTATTATTGATTGTCACTGTTTCCTGTGTGCACAATGTTGTCTGTGTCTCTGTATTCTCTATTATTGATTGTCACTGTTTCCTGTGTGCCCAATGTTGTCTGTGTCTCTGTATTGTCTATTATTGATTGTGACTGTTTCCTGTGTGCCCAATGTTGTCTGTGTCTCTGTATTCCCTATTATTGATTGTCACTGTTTCCTGTGTGCACAATGTTGTCTGTGTCTCTGTATTCTCTATTATTGATTGTCACTGTTTCCTGTGTGCCCAATGTTGTCTGTGTCTCTGTATTGTCTATTATTGATTGTCACTGTTTCATGTGTGCCCAATGTTGTCTGTCTCTGTATTCTGTATTATTGATTGTCACTGTTTGCTATGTGCCCAATGTTGTATATGTCCCTGTATTCTCTAATATTGATTGTCACTGTTTCCTGTGTGCCCAATGTTGTCTGTGTCTCTGTATTGTCTATTATTGATTGTCACTGTTTCATGTGTGCCCAATGTTGTCTGTCTCTGTATTCTATATTATTGATTGTCACTGTTTCCTATGTGCCCAATGTTGTATATGTCCCTGTATTCTCTAATATTGATTGTGACTGTTTCCTGTGTGCCCAATGTTGTCTGTGTCTCTGTATTCTCTAATATTGATTGTCACTGTTTCCTATGTGCCCAATGTTGTATATGTCCCTGTATTCTCTAATATTGATTGTCACTGTTTCCTATGTGCCCAATGTTGTATATGTCCCTTTATTCTCTAATATTGATTGTCACTGTTTCCTGTGTGCGCAATGTTTTCTGTGTCTGTATTCTCTATTATTGATTGTCACTGTTTCCTGTGTATCCAATTTTGTCTGTGTCTCTGTATTGTCTATTATTGATTGTCACTGTTTCATGTGTGCCCAATGTTCTCTGTTTCTCTCTATTCTCTATTATTGATTGTCACTATTTCCTGTGTGCCCAATGTTGTCTGTGTCTCTGCATTGTCTATTATTGATTGTCACTGTTTCCTGTGTGCCCAATGTTGTCTGTGTCTATGATTGTCTATTATTGATTTTCACTGTTTCCTGTGTGCCCAATGTTGTCTGTGTCTCTGTATTCTCTATTATTGATTGTCACTGTTTCATGTGTGCCCAATGTTGTCTGTGTCTCTGTATTCTCTATTATTGATTGTCACTGTTTCCTGTGTGCCCAATGTTGTCTGTGTCTCTGTATTGTCTATTATTGATTGTCACTGTTTCCTGTGTACCCAATGTTGTCTGTGTCTCTGTATTCTCTATTATTGATTGTCACTGTTTCCTGTGTGCCCAATGTTGTCTGTTTCTTTGTATTCTCTATTATTGATTGTCACTGTTTCCTGTGTGTCCAATGTTGTCTGCATCTCTGTATTGTCTATAATTGATTGTGACTGTTTCCTGTGTGCCCAATGTTGTCTGTGTCTCTGTATTGTCTAGTATTGATTGTCACTGTTTCCTATGTGCCAAATGTTCTCTGTGTCTCTGTGTTCTCTATTATTGATTGTCAGTGTTTCCTGT
The DNA here is from genome assembly GCA_963680875.1 of Bathymodiolus brooksi. NCBI lineage: Eukaryota > Metazoa > Mollusca > Bivalvia > Mytilida > Modiolidae > Bathymodiolus > Bathymodiolus brooksi. The sequence continues at coordinate 57,118,780 of OY804584.1, read as the reverse complement.
GTGCCCAATGTTGTCTGTCTCTGTATTCTCTATTACTGATTGTCACTGTTTCATGTGTGCCCAATGTTGTCTGTGTCTCTGTATTCTCTATTATTGATTGTCACTGTTTCCTGTGTGCCCAATGTTGTCTGTTTCTCTGTATTCTCTATTATTGATTGTCACTGTTTCCTGTGTGTCCAATGTTGTCTGTATCTCTGTATTGTCTATTATTGATTGTGACTGTTTCCTGTGTGCCCAATGTTGTCTGTGTCTCTGTATTGTCTATTATTGATTGTCACTGTTTCCTGTCTGCCCAATGTTTTCTGTGTCTCTGTATTCTCTATTATTGATTGTCACTGTTTCCTGTGTGCCCAATGTTGTCTGTGTCTCTGTATTGTCTATTATTGATTGACACTGTTTCCTGTGTTCCCAATATTGTCTGTGTCTCTGTATTGTCTAGTATTGATTGTCACTGTTTCCTATGTGCCAAATGTTCTCTGTGTCTCTGTGTTCTCTATTATTGATTGTCACTGTTTCCTGTGTGCCCAATGTTGTCTGTGTCTCTGTATTCTCTATTATTGATTGTCACTGTTTCCTGTGTGCCCAATGTTGTCTGTGTCTCTGTATTCTCTATTATTGATATTCACTGTTTCCTGTCTGCCCAATGTTGTCTATGTCTCTGTATTCTCTATTATTGATTGTCACTCTTTCCTGTGTGCCCAATGTTGTGTGTGTCTCTGATTGTCTATTATTGATTGTCACTGTTTCCTGTGTTCTCAATGTTGTCTATGTCTCTGTATTCTCTATTATTGATTGTCACTGTTTCCTGTGTGCCCAATGTTGTTTATGTCTCTGTATTCTCTATTATTGATTGTCACTCTTTCCTGTGTGCCCAATGTTGTCTGTGTCTCTGTATTGTCTATTATTGATTGTCACTGTTTCCTGTGTTCTCAATGTTGTCTATGTCTCTGTATTCTCTATTATTGATTGTCACTGTTTCCTGTGTGCCCAATGTTGTCTGTGTCTCTGTATTGTCTATTATTGATTGTGACTGTTTCCTGTGTGCCCAATGTTGTCTGTGTCTCTGTATTCCCTATTATTGATTGTCACTGTTTCCTGTGTGCACAATGTTGTCTGTGTCTCTGCATTGTCTATTATTGATTGTCACTGTTTCATGTGTGCCCAATGTTGTCTGTCTCTGTATTCTGTATTATTGATTGTCACTGTTTCCTATGTGCCCAATGTTGTATATGTCTCTGTATTCTCTAATATTGATTGTCACTGTTTCCTGTCTGCCCAATGTTGTCTGTGTCTCTGTATTCTCTATTATTGATTGTCACTGTTTCCTGTGTGCCCAATGTTGTCTATCTCTGTATTCTCTATTATTGATTGTCACTGTTTCCTGTGTATCCAATTTTGTCTGTGTCTCTGTATTGTCTATTATTGATTGTCACTGTTTCATGTGTGCCCAATGTTGTCTGTGTCTCTGTATTGTCTATTATTGATTGCCACTGTTTCCTGTGTTCCCAATATTGTCTGTGTCTCTGTATTGTCTAGTATTGATTGTCACTGTTTCCTATGTGCCAAATGTTCTCTGTGTCTCTGTGTTCTCTATTATTGATTGTCACTGTTTCCTGTGTGCCCAATGTTGTCTGTGTCTCTGTATTCTCTATTATTGATTGTCACTGTTTCCTGTGTGCCCAATGTTGTCTGTGTCTCTGTATTCTCTATTATTGATATTCACTGTTTCCTGTCTGCCCAATGTTGTCTATGTCTCTGTATTGTCTATTATTGATTGTCACTGTTTCCTGTCTGCCCAATGTTTTCTGTGTCTCTGTATTCTCTATTATTGATTGTCACTGTTTCCTGTGTGCCCAATGTTGTCTGTGTCTCTGTATTGTCTATTATTGATTGACACTGTTTCCTGTGTTCCCAATATTGTCTGTGTCTCTGTATTGTCTAGTATTGATTGTCACTGTTTCCTATGTGCCAAATGTTCTCTGTGTCTCTGTGTTCTCTATTATTGATTGTCAGTGTTTCCTGTGTGCCCAATGTTGTCTGTGTCTCTGTATTCTCTATTATTGATTGTCACTGTTTCCTGTGTGCCCAATGTTGTCTGTGTCTCTGTATTCTCTATTATTGATTGTCACTGTTTCCTGTATGCCCAATGTTCTCTGTGTCTCTGTATTCTCTATTATTGATTGTGACTGTTTCCTGTGTGCCCAATGTTATGTGTGTCTCTGATTGTCTATTATTGATTGTCACTGTTTTCTGTGTGCCCAATGTTATGTGTGTCTCTGATTGTCTATTATTGATTGTCACTGTTTCCTGTGTGACCAATGTTGTCTATGTCTCTGTATTCTCTATTATTGATTGTCACTGTTTCCTGTGTGCCCAATGTTGTCTGTGTCTCTGTATTGTCTATTATTGATTGTGACTGTTTCCTGTGTGCCCAATGTTGTCTGTGTCTCTGTATTCCCTATTATTGATTGTCACTGTTTCCTGTGTGCACAATGTTGTCTGTGTCTCTGTATTCTCTATTATTGATTGTCACTGTTTCCTGTGTGCCCAATGTTGTCTGTGTCTCTGTATTGTCTATTATTGATTGTGACTGTTTCCTGTGTGCCCAATGTTGTCTGTGTCTCTGTATTCCCTATTATTGATTGTCACTGTTTCCTGTGTGCACAATGTTGTCTGTGTCTCTGTATTCTCTATTATTGATTGTCACTGTTTCCTGTGTGCCCAATGTTGTCTGTGTCTCTGTATTGTCTATTATTGATTGTCACTGTTTCATGTGTGCCCAATGTTGTCTGTCTCTGTATTCTGTATTATTGATTGTCACTGTTTGCTATGTGCCCAATGTTGTATATGTCCCTGTATTCTCTAATATTGATTGTCACTGTTTCCTGTGTGCCCAATGTTGTCTGTGTCTCTGTATTGTCTATTATTGATTGTCACTGTTTCATGTGTGCCCAATGTTGTCTGTCTCTGTATTCTATATTATTGATTGTCACTGTTTCCTATGTGCCCAATGTTGTATATGTCCCTGTATTCTCTAATATTGATTGTGACTGTTTCCTGTGTGCCCAATGTTGTCTGTGTCTCTGTATTCTCTAATATTGATTGTCACTGTTTCCTATGTGCCCAATGTTGTATATGTCCCTGTATTCTCTAATATTGATTGTCACTGTTTCCTATGTGCCCAATGTTGTATATGTCCCTTTATTCTCTAATATTGATTGTCACTGTTTCCTGTGTGCGCAATGTTTTCTGTGTCTGTATTCTCTATTATTGATTGTCACTGTTTCCTGTGTATCCAATTTTGTCTGTGTCTCTGTATTGTCTATTATTGATTGTCACTGTTTCATGTGTGCCCAATGTTCTCTGTTTCTCTCTATTCTCTATTATTGATTGTCACTATTTCCTGTGTGCCCAATGTTGTCTGTGTCTCTGCATTGTCTATTATTGATTGTCACTGTTTCCTGTGTGCCCAATGTTGTCTGTGTCTATGATTGTCTATTATTGATTTTCACTGTTTCCTGTGTGCCCAATGTTGTCTGTGTCTCTGTATTCTCTATTATTGATTGTCACTGTTTCATGTGTGCCCAATGTTGTCTGTGTCTCTGTATTCTCTATTATTGATTGTCACTGTTTCCTGTGTGCCCAATGTTGTCTGTGTCTCTGTATTGTCTATTATTGATTGTCACTGTTTCCTGTGTACCCAATGTTGTCTGTGTCTCTGTATTCTCTATTATTGATTGTCACTGTTTCCTGTGTGCCCAATGTTGTCTGTTTCTTTGTATTCTCTATTATTGATTGTCACTGTTTCCTGTGTGTCCAATGTTGTCTGCATCTCTGTATTGTCTATAATTGATTGTGACTGTTTCCTGTGTGCCCAATGTTGTCTGTGTCTCTGTATTGTCTAGTATTGATTGTCACTGTTTCCTATGTGCCAAATGTTCTCTGTGTCTCTGTGTTCTCTATTATTGATTGTCAGTGTTTCCTGTGTGCCCAATGTTGTCTGTCTCTGTATTCTCTATTACTGATTGTCACTGTTTCATGTGTGCCCAATGTTGTCTGTGTCTCTGTATTCTCTATTATTGATTGTCACTGTTTCCTGTGTGCCCAATGTTGTCTGTTTCTCTGTATTCTCTATTATTGATTGTCACTGTTTCCTGTGTGTCCAATGTTGTCTGTATCTCTGTATTGTCTATTATTGATTGTGACTGTTTCCTGTGTGCCCAATGTTGTCTGTGTCTCTGTATTGTCTATTATTGATTGTCACTGTTTCCTGTCTGCCCAATGTTTTCTGTGTCTCTGTATTCTCTATTATTGATTGTCACTGTTTCCTGTGTGCCCAATGTTGTCTGTGTCTCTGTATTGTCTATTATTGATTGACACTGTTTCCTGTGTTCCCAATATTGTCTGTGTCTCTGTATTGTCTAGTATTGATTGTCACTGTTTCCTATGTGCCAAATGTTCTCTGTGTCTCTGTGTTCTCTATTATTGATTGTCACTGTTTCCTGTGTGCCCAATGTTGTCTGTGTCTCTGTATTCTCTATTATTGATTGTCACTGTTTCCTGTGTGCCCAATGTTGTCTGTGTCTCTGTATTCTCTATTATTGATATTCACTGTTTCCTGTCTGCCCAATGTTGTCTATGTCTCTGTATTCTCTATTATTGATTGTCACTCTTTCCTGTGTGCCCAATGTTGTGTGTGTCTCTGATTGTCTATTATTGATTGTCACTGTTTCCTGTGTTCTCAATGTTCTCTGTTTCTCTCTATTCTCTATTATTGATTGTCACTGTTTCCTGTGTGCCCAATGTTGTTTATGTCTCTGTATTCTCTATTATTGATTGTCACTCTTTCCTGTGTGCCCAATGTTGTCTGTGTCTCTGTATTGTCTATTATTGATTGTCACTGTTTCCTGTGTTCTCAATGTTGTCTATGTCTCTGTATTCTCTATTATTGATTGTCACTGTTTCCTGTGTGCCCAATGTTGTCTGTGTCTCTGTATTGTCTATTATTGATTGTGACTGTTTCCTGTGTGCCCAATGTTGTCTGTGTCTCTGTATTCCCTATTATTGATTGTCACTGTTTCCTGTGTGCACAATGTTGTCTGTGTCTCTGCATTGTCTATTATTGATTGTCACTGTTTCATGTGTGCCCAATGTTGTCTGTCTCTGTATTCTGTATTATTGATTGTCACTGTTTCCTATGTGCCCAATGTTGTATATGTCTCTGTATTCTCTAATATTGATTGTCACTGTTTCCTGTCTGCCCAATGTTGTCTGTGTCTCTGTATTCTCTATTATTGATTGTCACTGTTTCCTGTGTGCCCAATGTTGTCTGTCTCTGTATTCTCTATTATTGATTGTCACTGTTTCCTGTGTATCCAATTTTGTCTGTGTCTCTGTATTGTCTATTATTGATTGTCACTGTTTCATGTGTGCCCAATGTTGTCTGTGTCTCTGTATTGTCTATTATTGATTGCCACTGTTTCCTGTGTTCCCAATATTGTCTGTGTCTCTGTATTGTCTAGTATTGATTGTCACTGTTTCCTATGTGCCAAATGTTCTCTGTGTCTCTGTGTTCTCTATTATTGATTGTCACTGTTTCCTGTGTGCCCAATGTTGTCTGTGTCTCTGTATTCTCTATTATTGATTGTCACTGTTTCCTGTGTGCCCAATGTTGTCTGTGTCTCTGTATTCTCTATTATTGATATTCACTGTTTCCTGTCTGCCCAATGTTGTCTATGTCTCTGTATTCTCTATTATTGATTGTCACTCTTTCCTGTGTGCCCAATGTTGTGTGTGTCTCTGATTGTCTATTATTGATTGTCACTGTTTCCTGTGTTCTCAATGTTGTCTATGTCTCTGTATTCTCTATTATTGATTGTCACTGTTTCCTGTGTGTCCAATGTTGTTTATGTCTCTGTATTCTCTATTATTGATTGTCACTCTTTCCTGTGTGCCCAATGTTGTCTGTGTCTCTGTATTGTCTATTATTGATTGTCACTGTTTCCTGTGTTCTCAATGTTGTCTATGTCTCTGTATTCTCTATTATTGATTGTCACTGTTTCCTGTGTTCTCAATGTTGTCTGTGTCTCTGTATTGTCTATTATTGATTGTGACTGTTTCCTGTGTGCCCAATGTTGTCTGTGTCTCTGTATTCCCTATTATTGATTGTCACTGTTTCCTGTGTGCACAATGTTGTCTGTGTCTCTGTATTCTCTATTATGGATTGTCACTGTTTCCTGTCTGCCCAATGTTGTCTGTGTCTCTGCATTGTCTATTATTGATTGTCACTGTTTCATGTGTGCCCAATGTTGTCTGTCTCTGTATTCTGTATTATTGATTGTCACTGTTTCCTATGTGCCCAATGTTGTATATGTCCCTGTATTCTCTAATATTGATTGTCACTGTTTCCTGTCTGCCCAATGTTGTTTGTGTCTCTGTATTCTCTATTATTGATTGTCACTGTTTCCTGTGGGCCCAATGTTGTCTGTCTCTGTATTCTCTATTATTGATTGTCACTGTTTCCTGTGTATCCAATTTTGTCTGTGTCTCTGTATTGTCTATTATTGATTGTCACTGTTTCATGTGTGCCCAATGTTCTCTGTTTCTCTCTATTCTCTATTATTGATTGTCACTGTTTCCTGTGTGCCCAATGTTGTCTGTGTCTCTGTATTGTCTATTATTGATTGTCACTGTTTCCTGTGTGCCCAATGGTGTCTGTGTCTCTGATTGTCTATTATTGATTTTCACTGTTTCCTGTGTGCCCAATGTTGTCTGTGTCTCTGTATTCTCTATTATTGATTGTCACTGTTTCATGTGTGCCCAATGTTGTCTGTGTCTCTGTATTCTCTATTATTGATTGTCACTGTTTCCTGTGTGCCCAATGTTGTCTGTGTCTCTGTATTGTCTATTATTGATTGTCACTGTTTCCTGTGTGCCCAATGTTGTCTGTGTCTCTGTATTGTCTATTATTGATTGCCACTGTTTCATGTGTGCCCAATGTTGTCTGTGTCTCTGTATTGTCTATTATTGATTGTCACTGTTTCCTGTGTGCCCAATGTTGTCTGTGTCTCTGTATTGTCTATTATTGATTGTCACTATTTCCTGTGTGCCTAATTTTGTCTGTGTCTCTGTATTCTCTATTACTGATTGTCACTGTTTCATGTGTGCCCAATGTTGTCTGTGTCTCTGTATTGTCTATTATTGATTGTCACTGTTTCCTGTGTGCCCAATGTTGTCTGTTTCTTTGTATTCTCTATTATTGATTGTCACTGTTTCCTGTGTGTCCAATGTTGTCTGCATCTCTGTATTGTCTATTATTGATTGTGACTGTTTCCTGTGTGCCCAATGTTGTCTGTGTCTCTGTATTGTCTATTATTGATTGTCACTGTTTCCTGTCTGCCCAATGTTTTCTGTGTTTCTGTATTCTCTATTATTGATTGTCACTGTTTCCTGTGTGCCCAATGTTGTCTGTGTCTCTGTATTGTCTATTATTGATTGACACTGTTTCCTGTGTTCCCAATATTGTCTGTGTCTCTGTATTGTCTAGTATTGATTGTCACTGTTTCCTATGTGCCAAATGTTCTCTGTGTCTCTGTATTCTCTATTATTGATTGTCAGTGTTTCCTGTGTGCCCAATGTTGTCTGTGTCTCTGTATTCTTTATTATTGATTGTCACTGTTTCCTGTGTGCCCAATGTTGTCTGTGTCTCTGTATTCTCTATTATTGATTGCCCCTGTTTCCTGTATGCCCAATGTTCTCTGTGTCTCTGTATTCTCTATTATTGATTGTGACTGTTTCCTGTGTGCCCAATGTTATGTGTGTCTCTGATTGTCTATTATTGATTGTCACTGTTTTCTGTGTGCCCAATGTTATGTGTGTCTCTGATTGTCTATTATTGATTGTCACTGTTTCCTGTGTGACCAATGTTGTCTATGTCTCTGTATTCTCTATTATTGATTGTCACTGTTTCCTGTGTGCCCAATGTTGTCTGTGTCTCTGTATTGTCTATTATTGATTGTGACTGTTTCCTGTGTGCCCAATGTTGTCTGTGTCTCTGTATTCCCTATTATTGATTGTCACTGTTTCCTGTGTGCACAATGTTGTCTGTGTCTCTGTATTCTCTATTATTGATTGTCACTGTTTCCTGTGTGCCCAATGTTGTCTGTGTCTCTGTATTGTCTATTATTGATTGTGACTGTTTCCTGTGTGCCCAATGTTGTCTGTGTCTCTGTATTCCCTATTATTGATTGTCACTGTTTCCTGTGTGCACAATGTTGTCTGTGTCTCTGTATTCTCTATTATTGATTGTCACTGTTTCCTGTGTGCCCAATGTTGTCTGTGTCTCTGTATTGTCTATTATTGATTGTCACTGTTTCATGTGTGCCCAATGTTGTCTGTCTCTGTATTCTGTATTATTGATTGTCACTGTTTGCTATGTGCCCAATGTTGTATATGTCCCTGTATTCTCTAATATTGATTGTCACTGTTTCCTGTGTGCCCAATGTTGTCTGTGTCTCTGTATTGTCTATTATTGATTGTCACTGTTTCATGTGTGCCCAATGTTGTCTGTCTCTGTATTCTATATTATTGATTGTCACTGTTTCCTGTGTGCCCAATGTTGTATATGTCCCTGTATTCTCTAATATTGATTGTGACTGTTTCCTGTGTGCCCAATGTTGTCTGTGTCTCTGTATTCTCTAATATTGATTGTCACTGTTTCCTATGTGCCCAATGTTGTATATGTCCCTGTATTCTCTAATATTGATTGTCACTGTTTCCTATGTGCCCAATGTTGTATATGTCCCTTTATTCTCTAATATTGATTGTCACTGTTTCCTGTGTGCGCAATGTTTTCTGTGTCTGTATTCTCTATTATTGATTGTCACTGTTTCCTGTGTATCCAATTTTGTCTGTGTCTCTGTATTGTCTATTATTGATTGTCACTGTTTCATGTGTGCCCAATGTTCTCTGTTTCTCTCTATTCTCTATTATTGATTGTCACTATTTCCTGTGTGCCCAATGTTGTCTGTGTCTCTGCATTGTCTATTATTGATTGTCACTGTTTCCTGTGTGCCCAATGTTGTCTGTGTCTATGATTGTCTATTATTGATTTTCACTGTTTCCTGTGTGCCCAATGTTGTCTGTGTCTCTGTATTCTCTATTATTGATTGTCACTGTTTCATGTGTGCCCAATGTTGTCTGTGTCTCTGTATTCTCTATTATTGATTGTCACTGTTTCCTGTGTGCCCAATGTTGTCTGTGTCTCTGTATTGTCTATTATTGATTGTCACTGTTTCCTGTGTGCCCAATGTTGTCTGTGTCTCTTTATTCTCTATTATTGATTGTCACTGTTTCCTGTGTGCCCAATGTTGTCTGTTTCTTTGTATTCTCTATTATTGATTGTCACTGTTTCCTGTGTGTCCAATGTTGTCTGCATCTCTGTATTGTCTATTATTGATTGTGACTGTTTCCTGTGTGCCCAATGTTGTCTGTGTCTCTGTATTGTCTAGTATTGATTGTCACTGTTTCCTATGTGCCAAATGTTCTCTGTGTCTCTGTGTTCTCTATTATTGATTGTCAGTGTTTCCTGTGTGCCCAATGTTGTCTGTGTCTCTGTATTCTCTATTATTGATTGTCACTGTTTCCTGTGTGCCCAATGTTGTCTGTGTCTCTGTATTCTCTATTATTGATATTCACTGTTTTATGTGTGCCCAATGTTCTCTGTGTCTCTGTATTCACTATTATTGATTGTGACTGTTTCCTGTGTGCCCAATGTTATGTGTGTCTCTGATTGTCTATTATTGATATTCACTGTTTCATGTGTGCCCAATGTTTTCTGTGTCTCTGTATTCTCTATTATTGATTGTGACTGTTTCCTGTGTGCCCAATGTTGTGTGTGTCTCTGATTGTCTATTATTGATTGTCACTGTTTCCTGTGTTCTCAATGTTGTCTATGTCTCTGTATTCTCTATTATTGATTGTCACTGTTTCCTGTGTGCCCAATGTTGTCTGTGTCTCTGTATTGTCTATTATTGATTGTGACTGTTTCCTGTGTGCCCAATGTTGTCTGTGTCTCTGTATTCCCTATTATTAATTGTCACTGTTTCCTGTGTGCACAATGTTGTCTGTGTCTCTGTATTCTCTATTATTGATTGTCACTGTTTCCTGTCTGCCCAATGTTGTCTGTGTCTCTGCATTGTCTATTATTGATTGTCACTGTTTCATGTGTGCCCAATGTTGTCTGTCTCTGTATTCTGTATTATTGATTGTCACTGTTTCCTATGTGCCCAATGTTGTATATGTCCCTGTATTCTCTAATATTGATTGTCACTGTTTCCTGTGTGCCCAATGTTTTCTGTGTCTCTGTATTCTCTAGTATTGATTGTCACTGTTTCCTGTGTATCCAATGTTGTCTGTCTCTGTATTCTCTATTATTGATTGTCACTGTTTCACGTGTGCCCAATGTTCTCTGTTTCTCTCTATTCTCTAATATTGATTGTCACTGTTTCCTGTGTGCCCAATGTTGTCTGTGTCTCTGTATTGTCTATTATTGATTGTCACTGTTTCCTGTGTGCCCAATGTTGTCTGTGTCTCTGTATTCCCTATTATTGATTGTCACTGTTTCCTGTGTGCACAATGTTGTCTGTGTCTCTGTATTCTCTATTATTGATTGTCACTGTTTCCTGTGTGCCCAATGTTGTCTGTGTCTCTGCATTGTCTATTATTGATTGTCACTCTTTCCTGTGTTCTCAATGTTGTCTATGTCTCTGTATTATCTAATATTGATTGTCACTGTTTCCTGTGTGCCCAATGTTGTCTGTCTCTGTATTCTCTATTATTGATTGTCAGTGTTTCCTGTGTGCCCAATGTTGTCTGTGTCTCTGCATTGTCTATTATTGATTGTCACTCTTTCCTGTGTTCTCAATGTTGTCTGTGTCTCTGTATTCTCTAATATTGATTGTCACTGTTTCCTGTGTGCCCAATGTTGTCTGTCTCTGTATTCTCTATTATTGATTGTCACTGTTTCCTGTGTGCCCAATGTTGTCTGTCTCTGTATTCTCTAATATTGATTGTGACTGTTTCCTGTGTGCCCAATGTTGTCTGTGTCTCTGTATTCCCTATTATTGATTGTCACTGTTTCCTGTGTATCCAATTTTGTCTGTGTCTCTGTATTGTCTATTATTGATTGTCACTGTTTCATGTGTGCCCAATGTTCTCTGTTTCTCTCTATTCTCTATTATTGATTGTCACTATTTCCTGTGTGCCCAATGTTGTCTGTGTCTCTGCATTGTCTATTATTGATTGTCACTGTTTCCTGTGTGCCCAATGTTGTCTGTGTCTCTGATTGTCTATTATTGATTTTCACTGTTTCCTGTGTGCCCAATGTTGTCTGTGTCTCTGTATTGTCTATTATTGATTGTCACTGTTTCCTGTGTGCCCAATGTTGTCTGTGTCTCTGTATTGTCTATTATTGATTGTCACTATTTCCTGTTTGCCCAATTTTGTCTGTGTCTCTGTATTCTCTATTACTGATTGTCACTCTTTCATGTGTGTCCAATGTTGTCTGTGTCTCTGTAATCTCTATTATTGATTGTCACTGTTTCCTGTGTGCCCAATGTTTTCTGTTTCTCTGTATTCTCTATTATTGATTGTCACTGTTTCCTGTGTGCCCAATGTTGTCTGTGTCTCTGTAATGTCTATTGTTGATTGTCACTGTTTCCTGTGTGCCCAATTTTGTCTGTGTCTCTGTATTCTCTATTATTGATTTTCACTGTTTCCTGTATGCCCAATGTTGTCTGTGTCTCTGTATTGTCTATTATTGATTGTCACTGTTTCCTGTTTGCCCAATGTTGTCTGTGTCTCTGTATTCTCTATTATTGATTGTCACTGTTTCCTGTGTGCCCAATGTTGTCTGTGTCTCTGTATTCTCTATTATTGATTTTCACTGTTGACTATGTGCCCAATGTTGTCTGTGTCTCTGTATTCTCTATTAATGATTGTCACTGTTTCATGTGTGCCCAATGTTGTCTGTGTCTCTGTATTGTTTATTATTGATTGTCGCTGTTTCCTGTGTGCCCAATGTTGTATGTGTGTCTGTATTGTCTATTATTGATTGTCACTCTTTCCTGTGTGCCCAATGTTGTATGTGTCTCTGTATTGGCTATTATTGATTGTCACTGTTTTCTGTATGCCTAATGTTGTCTGTGTCTCTCTATTCTCTATTATGGATTGTTACTGTTTACTGTGTTCCCAATGTTGTCTGTGTTTCTGTATTCTCTATTATTGATTGTCACTGTTTCCTGTGTCCCCAATGTTGTCTGTGTCTCTGTGTTCTATATTATTGATTGTCACTGTTTCCTGTGTGCCCAATGTTGTCTGTGTCTCTGTATTGTCTATTATTGATTGTCACTGTTTCCTGTGTGCCCAATGTTGTCTGTGTCTCTGTATTCTCTACTATTGATTGTCACTCTTTCCTGTGTGCCCAATGTTGTCTGTGTCTCTGTATTGTTTATTATTAATTGTGACTGTTTCCTGTGTGCCCAATGTTGTCTGTGTTTCTGTATAGTCTATTATTGATTGTCACTGTTTCCTGTGTGCCCAATGTTGTCTGTGTCTCTGTATTGTTTAATATTGATTGTCACTGTTTCCTGTGTGCCCAATGTTGTCTGTGTCTCTGTATTGTCTAGTATTGATTGTCACTCTTTCCTGTGCGCCCAATGTTGTATGTGTCTCTGTATTGTCTATTATTGATTGTCACTCTTTCCTGTGTGCCCAATGTTGTCTGTGTCTCTGTATTTTCTATTATTGATTGTCACTGTTTCCTGTGTGCCCAATGTTGTGTGTGTTTCTGATTGTCTATTACTGATTGTCACTGTTTCCTGTGTGCCCAATGTTGTTTATGTCTCTGTATTCTCTATTATTGATTGTCACTGTTTCCTGTGTGTCCAATGTTGTCTGTGTGTCTGTATTGTCTATTATTGATTTTCACTGTTTCCTGTGTGTCCAATGTTGTCTGTATCTCTGTACTGTCTATTATTGATTGTGACTATTTCCTGTGTGCCCAATGTTGTCTGTGTCTCTGTATTGTCTATTATTGATTGTCACTGTTTCCTGTGTGCCCAATGTTTTCTGTGTCTCTGTATTCTCTATTATTGATTGTAACTGTTTCCTGTGTGCCCAATGTTGTCTGTGTCTCTGTATTGTCTATTATTGATTGTCACTATTTCCTGTGTGCCTATTTTTGTCTCTGTCTCTGTATTCTCTATTATTGATTGTGACTGTTTCCTGTGTGCCCAATGTTATGTGTGTCTCTGATTCTCTATTATTGATTGTCATTGTTTCCTGTGTTCTCAATGTTGTCTATGTCTCTGTATTCTCTATTATTGATTGTCACTGTTTCCTGTGTGCCCAATGTTGTCTGTGTGTCTGTACAGTCTATTATTGATTGTCACTGTTTCCTGTGTGCCCAATGTTGTCTGTGTCTCTGTATTGTTTATTATTGATTGTCACTCTTTCCTGTGTGCCCAATGTTGTCTGTTTCTCTGTATTGTCTAGTATTGATTGTCACTCTTTCCTGTGCGACCAATGTTGTATGTGTCTCTGTATTGTCTATTATTGATTGTCACTCTTTCCTGTGTGCCCAATGTTGTGTGTGTTTCTGATTGTTTATTATTGATATTCACTGTTTCCTGTGTGCCCAATGTTGTTTATGTCTCTGTATTCTCTATTATTGATTGTCACTGTTTCCTGTGTGCCCAATGTTGTCTGTGTCTCTGTATTGTCTAGTATTGATTGTCACTGTTTCCTGTGTGCCCAATGTTTTCTGTGACTCTGTATTCTCTATTGTTGATTGTCACTGTTTCCTGTGTGCCCAATGTTGTCTGTGTCTCTGTATTGTCTATTATTTATTGACACTGTTTCCTGTGTGCCCAATGTTGTCTGTGTCTCTGTATTGTCTAGTATTGATTGTCACTGTTTCCTATGTGCCAAATGTTATCTGTGTCTCTGTGTTCTCTATTATTGATTGTCACTGTTTCCTGTGTGCCCAATGTTGTCTGTGTCTCTGTATTCTCTATTATTGATTGTCATTGTTTCCTGTGTGCCCATTGTTGTCTGTGTCTCTGTATTCTCTATTATTGATTGTCACTGTTTCATGTGTGCCCAATGTTGTCTGTGTCTCTGTATTCTCTATTATTGATTGTGACTGTTTCCTGTGTTCCCAATGTTGTCTGTGTCTCTGTATTGTCTATTATTGATTGTCACTGTTTCCTGTGTGCCCAATGTTGTCTGTTTCTCTGTATTCTCTATTATTGATTGTCACTGTTTCCTGTGTGCCCAATGTTGTCTGTGTCTCTGTAATGTCTATTGTTGATTGTCACTGTTTCCTGTGTGCCCAATTTTGTCTGTGTCTCTGTATTCTCTATTATTGATTTTCACTGTTTCCTGTATGCCCAATGTTGTCTGTGTCTCTGTATTGTCTATTATTGATTGTCACTGTTTCCTGTTTGCCCAATGTTGTCTGCGTTTCTGTATTCTCTATTATTGATTGTCACTGTTTCCTGTGTGCCCAATGTTATCTGTGTCTCTGTATTCTCTATTATTGATTTTCACTGTTTCCTGTGTGCCCAATGTTGTCTGTGTCTCTGTATTCTCTATTATTGATTGTCACTGTTTCATGTGTGTCCAATGTTGTCTGTAGTCTCTGTATTGTTTATTATTGATTGTCGCTGTTTCCTGTTTGCCCAATGTTGTATGTGTCTCTGTATTGTCTATTATTGATTGTCACTCTTTCCTGTGCGCCCAATGTTTTCTGTGTCTCTGTATTGTCTATTATTGATTGTCACTGTTTCATGTGTGCCCAATGTTGTATGTGTCTCTGTATTGGCTATTATTGATTGTCACTGTTTTCTGTATGCCCAATGTTGTCTGTGTCTCTCTATTCTCTATTATGGATTGTTACTGTTTACTGTGTTCCCAATGTTGTCTGTGTCTCTGTATTCTCTATTATTGATTGTCATTGTTTCCTCTGTCCCCAATGTTGTCTGTGTCCCTGTGTTCTATATTATTGATTGTCACTGTTTCCTGTGTGCCCAATGTTGTCTGTGTCTCTGTATTGTCTATTATTGATTGTCACTGTTTCCTGTGTGCCCAATGTTGTCTGTGTCTCTGTATTCTCTACTATTGATTGTCACTGTTTCCTGTGTGCCCAATGTTGTCTGTGTCTCTGTATTGTTTAATATTGATTGTCACTGTTTCCTGTGTGCCCAATGTTGTCTGTGTCTCTGTATTGTCTAGTATTGATTGTCACTCTTTCCTGTACGCCCAATGTTGTAGGTGTCTCTGTATTGTCTATTATTGATTGTCACTCTTTCCTGTGTGCCCAATGTTGTCTGTGTCTCTGTATTTTCTATTATTGATTGTCACTGTTTCCTGTGTGCCCAATGTTGTGTGTGTTTCTGATTGTCTATTATTGATTGTCACTCTTTCCTGTGTGCCCAATGTTGTCTGTATCTCTGTATTGTCTATTATTGATTGTCACTGTTTCATGTGTGCCCAATGTTGTCTATGTCTCTGTATTCTCTATTATTGATTGTCACTGTTTCCTCTGTGTCCAATGTTGTCTGTGTGTCTGTATTGTCTATTATTGACTTTCACTGTTTCCTGTGTGTCCAATGTTGTCTGTATCTCTGTATTGTCTATTATTGATTGTGACTGTTTCCTGTGTGCCCAATGTTGTCTGTGTCTCTGTATTGTCTATTATTGATTGTCACTGTTTCCTGTGTGCCCAATGTTTTCTGTGTCTCTGTATTCTCTATTATTGATTGTAACTGTTTCCTGTGTGCCCAATGTTGTCTGTGTCTCTGTATTGTCTATTATTGATTGTCACTATTTCCTGTGTGCCTATTTTTGTCTCTGTCTCTGTATTCTCTATTATTGATTGTGACTGTTTCCTGTGTGCCCAATGTTATGTGTGTCTCTGATTCTCTATTATTGATTGTCATTGTTTCCTGTGTTCTCAATGTTGTCTATGTCTCTGTATTCTCTATTATTGATTGTCACTGTTTCCTGTGTGCCCAATGTTGTCTGTGTCTCTGTATTGTCTAGTATTGATTGTCACTGTTTCCTGTGTGCCCAATGTTTTCTGTGACTCTGTATTCTCTATTGTTGATTGTCACTGTTTCCTGTGTGCCCAATGTTGTCTGTGTCTCTGTATTGTCTATTATTGATTGACACTGTTTCCTGTGTGCCCAATGTTGTCTGTGTCTCTGTATTGTCTAGTATTGATTGTCACTGTTTCCTATGTGCCAAATGTTCTCTGTGTCTCTGTGTTCTCTATTATTGATTGTCACTGTTTCCTGTGTGCCCAATGTTGTCTGTGTCTCTGTATTCTCTATTATTGATTGTCACTGTTTCCTGTGTGCCCAATGTTGTCTGTGTCTCTGTATTCTCTATTATTGATTGTCACTGTTTCCTGTGTGCCCAATGTTGTCTGTGTCTCTGTATTCTCTATTATTGATTGTGACTGTTTCCTGTGTTCCCAATGTTGTCTGTGTCTCTGTATTGTCTATTATTGATTGTCACTGTTTCCTGTGTGCCCAATGTTGTCTGTTTCTCTGTATTCTCTATTATTGATTGTCACTGTTTCCTGTGTGCCCAATGTTGTCTGTGTCTCTGTAATGTCTATTGTTGATTGTCTCTGTTTCCTGTGTGCCCAATTTTGTCTGTGTCTCTGTATTCTCTATTATTGATTTTCACTGTTTCCTGTATGCCCAATGTTTTCTGTGTCTCTGTATTGTCTATTATTGATTGTCACTGTTTCCTGTTTGCCCAATGTTGTCTGCGTCTCTGTATTCTCTATTATTGATTGTCACTGTTTCCTGTGTGCCCAATGTTATCTGTGTCTCTGTATTCTCTATTATTGATTTTCACTGTTTCCTGTGTGCCCAATGTTGTCTGTGTCTCTGTATTCTCTATTATTGATTGTCACTGTTTCATGTGTGCCCAATGTTGTCTGTGTCTTTGTATTGTTTATTATTGATTGTCGCTGTTTCCTGTTTGCCCAATGTTGTATGTGTGTCTGTATTGTCTATTATTGATTGTCACTCTTTCCTGTGCGCCCAATGTTTTCTGTGTCTCTGTATTGTCTATTATTGATTGTCACTGTTTCATGTGTGCCCAATGTTGTATGTGTCTCTGTATTGGCTATTATTGATTGTCACTGTTTTCTGTATGCCCAATGTTGTCTGTGTCTCTCTATTCTCTATTATGGATTGTTACTGTTTACTGTGTTCCCAATGTTGTCTGTGTCTCTGTATTCTCTACTATTGATTGTCACTCTTTCCTGTGTGCCCAATGTTGTCTGTGTCTCTGTATTGTTTATTATTAATTGTGACTGTTTCCTGTGTGACCAATGTTGTCTGTGTTTCTGTATAGTCTATTATTGATTGTCACTGTTTCCTGTGTGCCCAATGTTGTCTGTGTCTCTGTATTGTTTAATATTGATTGTCACTGTTTCCTGTGTGCCCAATGTTGTCTGTGTCTCTGTATTGTCTAGTATTGATTGTCACTCTTTCCTGTACGCCCAATGTTGTAGGTGTCTCTGTATTGTCTATTATTGATTGTCACTCTTTCCTGTGTGCCCAATGTTGTCTGTGTCTCTGTATTTTCTATTATTGATTGTCACTGTTTCCTGTGTGCCCAATGTTGTGTGTGTTTCTGATTGTCTATTATTGATTGTCACTCTTTCCTGTGTGCCCAATGTTGTCTGTATCTCTGTATTGTCTATTATTGATTGTCACTGTTTCATGTGTGCCCAATGTTGTCTATGTCTCTGTATTCTCTATTATTGATTGTCACTGTTTCCTGTGTGCCCAATTTTGTCTGTGTCTCTGTATTGTCTATTATTGATTGTCTCTATTTCCTGTGTGCCTATTTTTGTCTCTGTCTCTGTATTCTCTATTATTGATTGTGACTGTTTCCTGTGTGCCCAATGTTATGTGTGTCTCTGATTCTCTATTATTGATTTTCACTGTTTCCTGTGTTCTCAATGTTGTCTATGTCTCTGTATTCTCTATTATTGATTGTCACTGTTTCCTGTGTGCTCAATGTTGTCTGTGTGTCTGTACAGTCTATTATTGATTGTCACTGTTTCCTGTGTGCCCAATGTTGTTTGTGTCTCTGTATTGTTTATTATTGATTGTCACTCTTTCCTGTGTGCCCAATGTTGTCTGTTTCTCTGTATTGTCTAGTATTGATTGTCACTCTTTCCTGTGCGACCAATGTTGTATGTGTCTCTGTATTGTCTATTATTGATTGTCACTCTTTCCTGTGTGCCCAATGTTGTGTGTGTTTCTGATTGTCTATTATTGATTGTCATTGTTTCCTGTATGCCCAATGTTGTTTATGTCTCTGTATTCTCTATTATTGATTGTCACTGTTTCCTGTGTGCCCAATGTTGTCTGTGTCTCTGTATTGTCTAGTATTGATTGTCACTGTTTCCTGTGTGCCCAATGTTTTCTGTGACTCTGTATTCTCTATTGTTGATTGTCACTGTTTCCTGTGTGCCCAATGTTGTCTGTGTCTCTGTATTGTCTATTATTGATTGACACTGTTTCCTGTGTGCCCAATGTTGTCTGTGTCTCTGTATTGTCTAGTATTGATTGTCACTGTTTCCTATGTGCCAAATGTTCTCTGTGTCTCTGTGTTCTCTATTATTGATTGTCACTGTTTCCTGTGTGCCCAATGTTGTCTGTGTCTCTGTATTCTCTATTATTGATTGTCACTGTTTCCTGTGTGCCCAATGTTGTCTGTGTCTCTGTATTCTCTATTATTGATTGTCACTGTTTCCTGTGTGCCCAATGTTGTCTGTGTCTCTGTATTCTCTATTATTGATTGTGACTGTTTCCTGTGTTCCCAATGTTGTCTGTGTCTCTGTATTTTCTATTATTGATTGTCACTGTTTCCTGTGTGCCCAATGTTGTCTGTTTCTCTGTATTCTCTATTATTGATTGTCACTGTTTCCTGTGTGCCCAATGTTGTCTGTGTCTCTGTAATGTCTATTGTTGATTGTCTCTGTTTCCTGTGTGCCCAATTTTGTCTGTGTCTCTGTATTCTCTATTATTGATTTTCACTGTTTCATGTATGCCCAATGTTTTCTGTGTCTCTGTATTGTCTATTATTGATTGTCACTGTTTCCTGTTTGCCCAATGTTGTCTGCGTCTCTGTATTCTCTATTATTGATTGTCACTGTTTCCTGTGTGCCCAATGTTATCTGTGTCTCTGTATTCTCTATTATTGATTTTCACTGTTTCCTGTGTGCCCAATGTTGTCTGTGTCTCTGTATTCTCTATTATTGATTGTCACTGTTTCATGTGTGCCCAATGTTGTCTGTGTCTTTGTATTGTTTATTATTGATTGTCGCTGTTTCCTGTTTGCCCAATGTTGTATGTGTGTCTGTATTGTCTATTATTGATTGTCACTCTTTCCTGTGCGCCCAATGTTTTCTGTGTCTCTGTATTGTCTATTATTGATTGTCACTGTTTCATGTGTGCCCAATGTTGTATGTGTCTCTGTATTGGCTATTATTGATTGTGACTGTTTTCTGTATGCCCAATGTTGTCTGTGTCTCTCTATTCTCTATTATGGATTGTTACTGTTTACTGTGTTCCCAATGTTGTCTGTGTCTCTGTATTCTCTACTATTGATTGTCACTCTTTCCTGTGTGCCCAATGTTGTCTGTGTCTCTGTATTGTTTATTATTAATTGTGACTGTTTCCTGTGTGACCAATGTTGTCTGTGTTTCTGTATAGTCTATTATTGATTGTCACTGTTTCCTGTGTGCCCAATGTTGTCTGTGTCTCTGTATTGTTTAATATTGATTGTCACTGTTTCCTGTGTGCCCAATGTTGTCTGTGTCTCTGTATTGTCTAGTATTGATTGTCACTCTTTCCTGTACGCCCAATGTTGTAGGTGTCTCTGTATTGTCTATTATTGATTGTCACTCTTTCCTGTGTGCCCAATGTTGTCTGTGTCTCTGTATTTTCTATTATTGATTGTCACTGTTTCCTGTGTGCCCAATGTTGTGTGTGTTTCTGATTGTCTATTATTGATTGTCACTCTTTCCTGTGTGCCCAATGTTGTCTGTATCTCTGTATTGTCTATTATTGATTGTCACTGTTTCATGTGTGCCCAATGTTGTCTATGTCTCTGTATTCTCTATTATTGATTGTCACTGTTTCCTGTGTGCCCAATTTTGTCTGTGTCTCTGTATTGTCTATTATTGATTGTCTCTATTTCCTGTGTGCCTATTTTTGTCTCTGTCTCTGTATTCTCTATTATTGATTGTGACTGTTTCCTGTGTGCCCAATGTTATGTGTGTCTCTGATTCTCTATTATTGATTTTCACTGTTTCCTGTGTTCTCAATGTTGTCTATGTCTCTGTATTCTCTATTATTGATTGTCACTGTTTCCTGTGTGCCCAATGTTGTCTCTGTGTCTGTACAGTCTATTATTGATTGTCACTGTTTCCTGTGTGCCCAATGTTGTCTGTGTCTCTGTATTGTTTATTATTGATTGTCACTCTTTCCTGTGTGCCCAATGTTGTCTGTTTCTCTGTATTGTCTAGTATTGATTGTCACTCTTTCCTGTGCGACCAATGTTGTATGTGTCTCTGTATTGTCTATTATTGATTGTCACTCTTTCCTGTGTGCCCAATGTTGTGTGTGTTTCTGATTGTCTATTATTGATTGTCACTGTTTCCTGTATGCCCAATGTTGTTTATGTCTCTGTATTCTCTATTATTGATTGTCACTGTTTCCTGTGTGCCCAATGTTGTCTGTGTCTCTGTATTGTCTAGTATTGATTGTCACTGTTTCCTGTGTGCCCAATGTTTTCTGTGACTCTGTATTCTCTATTGTTGATTGTCACTGTTTCCTGTTTGCCCAATGTTGTCTGTGTCTCTGTATTCTCTATTATTGATTGTCACTGTTTCCTGTGTGCCCAATGTTTTCTGTGTCTCTGTATTCTCTATTATTGATTGTAACTGTTTCCTGTGTGCCCAATGTTGTCTGTGTCTCTGTATTGTCTATTATTGATTGTCACTATTTCCTGTGTGCCTATTTTTGTCTCTGTCTCTGTATTCTCTATTATTGATTGTGACTGTTTCCTGTGTGCCCAATGTTATGTGTGTCTCTGATTCTCTATTATTGATTGTCATTGTTTCCTGTGTTCTCAATGTTGTCTATGTCTCTGTATTCTCTATTATTGATTGTCACTGTTTCCTGTGTGCCCAATGTTGTCTGTGTGTCTGTACAGTCTATTATTGATTGTCACTGTTTCCTGTGTGCCCAATGTTGTTTGTGTCTCTGTATTGTTTATTATTGATTGTCACTCTTTCCTGTGTGCCCAATGTTGTCTGTTTCTCTGTATTGTCTAGTATTGATTGTCACTCTTTCCTGTGCGACCAATGTTGTATGTGTCTCTGTATTGTCTATTATTGATTGTCACTCTTTCCTGTGTGCCCAATGTTGTGTGTGTTTCTGATTGTCTATTATTGATTGTCATTGTTTCCTGTATGCCCAATGTTGTTTATGTCTCTGTATTCTCTATTATTGATTGTCACTGTTTCCTGTGTGCCCAATGTTGTCTGTGTCTCTGTATTGTCTAGTATTGATTGTCACTGTTTCCTGTGTGCCCAATGTTTTCTGTGACTCTGTATTCTCTATTGTTGATTGTCACTGTTTCCTGTGTGCCCAATGTTGTCTGTGTCTCTGTATTGTCTATTATTGATTGACACTGTTTCCTGTGTGCCCAATGTTGTCTGTGTCTCTGTATTGTCTAGTATTGATTGTCACTGTTTCCTATGTGCCAAATGTTCTCTGTGTCTCTGTGTTCTCTATTATTGATTGTCACTGTTTCCTGTGTGCCCAATGTTGTCTGTGTCTCTGTATTCTCTATTATTGATTGTCACTGTTTCCTGTGTGCCCAATGTTGTCTGTGTCTCTGTATTCTCTATTATTGATTGTCACTGTTTCCTGTGTGCCCAATGTTGTCTGTGTCTCTGTATTCTCTATTATTGATTGTGACTGTTTCCTGTGTTCCCAATGTTGTCTGTGTCTCTGTATTGTCTATTATTGATTGTCACTGTTTCCTGTGTGCCCAATGATGTCTGTTTCTCTGTATTCTCTATTATTGATTGTCACTGTTTCCTGTGTGCCCAATGTTGTCTGTGTCTCTGTAATGTCTATTGTTGATTGTCACTGTTTCCTGTGTGCCCAATTTTGTCTGTGTCTCTGTATTCTCTATTATTGATTTTCACTGTTTCCTGTATGCCCAATGTTTTCTGTGTCTCTGTATTGTCTATTATTGATTGTCACTGTTTCCTGTTTGCCCAATGTTGTCTGCGTCTCTGTATTCTCTATTATTGATTGTCACTGTTTCCTGTGTGCCCAATGTTATCTGTGTCTCTGTATTCTCTATTATTGATTTTCACTGTTTCCTGTGTGCCCAATGTTGTCTGTGTCTCTGTATTCTCTATTATTGATTGTCACTGTTTCATGTGTGCCCAATGTTGTCTGTGTCTTTGTATTGTTTATTATTGATTGTCGCTGTTTCCTGTTTGCCCAATGTTGTATGTGTGTCTGTATTGTCTATTATTGATTGTCACTCTTTCCTGTGCGCCCAATGTTTTCTGTGTCTCTGTATTGTCTATTATTGATTGTCACTGTTTCATGTGTGCCCAATGTTGTATGTGTCTCTGTATTGGCTATTATTGATTGTCACTGTTTTCTGTATGCCCAATGTTGTCTGTGTCTCTCTATTCTCTATTATGGATTGTCACTGTTTACTGTGTTCCCAATGTTGTCTGTGTCTCTGTATTCTCTATTATTGATTGTCATTGTTTCCTGTGTCCCCAATGTTGTCTGTGTCTCTGTGTTCTATATTATTGATTGTCACTGTTTCCTGTGTGCCCAATGTTGTCTGTGTCTCTGTATTCTCTACTATTGATTGTCACTCTTTCCTGTGTGCCCAATGTTGTCTGTGTCTCTGTATTGTTTATTATTAATTGTGACTGTTTCCTGTGTGACCAATGTTGTCTGTGTTTCTGTATAGTCTATTATTGATTGTCACTGTTTCCTGTGTGCCCAATGTTGTCTGTGTCTCTGTATTGTTTAATATTGATTGTCACTGTTTCCTATGTGCCCAATGTTGTCTGTGTCTCTGTATTGTCTAGTATTGATTGTCACTCTTTCCTGTACGCCCAATGTTGTAGGTGTCTCTGTATTGTCTATTATTGATTGTCACTCTTTCCTGTGTGCCCAATGTTGTCTGTGTCTCTGTATTTTCTATTATTGATTGTCACTGTTTCCTGTGTGCCCAATGTTGTGTGTGTTTCTGATTGTCTATTATTGATTGTCACTCTTTCCTGTGTGCCCAATGTTGTCTATATCTCTGTATTGTCTATTATTGATTGTCACTGTTTCATGTGTGCCCAATGTTGTCTATGTCTCTGTATTCTCTATTATTGATTGTCACTGTTTCCTGTGTGCCCAATTTTGTCTGTGTCTCTGTATTGTCTATTATTGATTGTCTCTATTTCCTGTGTGCCTATTTTTGTCTCTGTCTCTGTATTCTCTATTATTGATTGTGACTGTTTCCTGTGTGCCCAATGTTATGTGTGTCTCTGATTCTCTATTATTGATTTTCACTGTTTCCTGTGTTCTCAATGTTGTCTATGTCTCTGTATTCTCTATTATTGATTGTCACTGTTTCCTGTGTGCCCAATGTTGTCTGTGTGTCTGTACAGTCTATTATTGATTGTCACTGTTTCCTGTGTGCCCAATGTTGTCTGTGTCTCTGTATTGTTTATTATTGATTGTCACTCTTTCCTGTGTGCCCAATGTTGTCTGTTTCTCTGTATTGTCTAGTATTGATTGTCACTCTTTCCTGTGCGACCAATGTTGTATGTGTCTCTGTATTGTCTATTATTGATTGTCACTCTTTCCTGTGTGCCCAATGTTGTGTGTGTTTCTGATTGTCTATTATTGATTGTCACTGCTTCCTGTGTGCCCAATGTTGTTTATGTCTCTGTATTCTCTATTATTGATTGTCACTGTTTCCTGTGTGCCCAATGTTTTCTGTGTCTCTGTATTCTCTATTGTTGATTGTCACTGTTTCCTGTGTGCCCAATGTTGTCTGTGTCTCTGTATTGTCTATTATTGATTGACAGTGTTTCCTGTGTGCCCAATGTTGTCTGTGTCTCTGTATTGTCTAGTATTGATTGTCACTGTTTCCTGTGTGCCCAATGTTGTCTGTGTCTCTGTATTCTCTATTATTGATTGTCACTGTTTCCTGTGTGCCCAATGTTGTCTGTGTCTCTGTATTCTCTATTATTGATTGTCACTGTTTCCTGTGTGCCCAATGTTGTCTGTGTCTCTGTATTCTCTATTATTGATTGTCACTGTTTCCTGTGTGCCCAATGTTGTCTGTGTCTCTGTATTCTCTATTATTGATTGTCACTGTTTCCTGTGTGCCCAATGTTGTCTGTTTCTCTGTATTCTCTATTATTGATTGCCACTGTTTCCTGTGTGCCCAATGTTGTCTGTGTCTCTGTAATGTCTATTGTTGATTGTCACTGTTTCCTGTGTGCCCAATTTTGTCTGTGTCTCTGTATTCTCTATTATTGATTTTCACTGTTTCCTGTATGCCCAATGTTGTCTGTGTCTCTGTATTGTCTATTATTGATTGTCACTGTTTCCTGTTTGCCCAATGTTGTCTGCGTCTCTTTATTCTCTATTATTGATTGTCACTGTTTCCTGTGTGTCCAATGTTGTCTGTGTCTCTGTATTCTCTATTATTGATTGTCACTGTTTCCTGTGTCCCCAATGTTGTCTGTGTCTCTGTGTTCTCTATTATTGATTGTCACTGTTTCCTGTGTGCCCAATGTTGTCTGTGTCTCTGTATTGTCTATTATTGATTGTCACTGTTTCCTGTGTGCCCAATGTTGTCTGTGTCTCTGTATTCTCTACTATTGATTGTCACTGTTTCCTGTGTGCCCAATGTTGTCTGTGTCTCTGTATTGTTTATTATTGATTGTGACTGTTTCCTGTGTGCCCAATGTTGTCTGTGTGTCTGTATTGTCTATTATTGATTGTCACTCTTTCCTGTGTGCCCAATGTTGTCTGTGTCTCTGTATTGTTTATTATTGATTGTCACTGTTTCCTGTGTGCCCAATGTTGTCTGTGTCTCTGTATTGTCTAGTATTGATTGTCACTCTTTCATGTGCGCCCAATGTTGTCTGTGTCTCTGTATTGTTTATTATTGATTGTCACTCTTTCCTGTGTGCCCAATGTTGTCTGTGTCTCTGTATTTCTATTATTGATTGTCACTGTTTCCTGTGTGCCCAATATTGTGTGTGTTTCTGATTGTCTATTATTGATTGTCACTGTTTCCTGTGTGCCCAATGTTGTTTATGTCTCTGTATTCTCTATTATTGATTGTCACTGTTTCCTGTGTGTCCAATGTTGTCTGTGTGTCTGTATTGTCTATTATTGATTTTTACTGTTTCCTGTGTGTCCAATGTTGTCTGTATCTCTGTATTGTCTATTATTGATTGTGACTGTTTCCTGTGTGCCCAATGTTGTCTGTGTCTCTGTATTGTCTATTATTGATTGTCACTGTTTCCTGTGTGCCCAATGTTTTCTGTGTCTCTGTATTCTCTATTATTGATTGTCACTGTTTCCTGTGTGCCCAATGTTGTATGTGTCTCTGTATTGTCTATTATTGATTGACACTGTTTCCTGTGTGCCCAATGTTGTCTGTGTCTCTGTATTGTCTAGTATTGATTGTCACTGTTTCCTATGTGCCAAATGTTCTCTGTGTCTCTGTGTTCTCTATTATTGATTGTCACTGTTTCCTGTGTGCCCAATGTTGTCTGTGTCTCTGTATTCTCTATTATTGATTGTCACTGTTTCCTCTGTGCCCAATGTTGTCTGTGTCTCTGTATTCTCTATTATTGATTGTCACTATTTCCTGTGTGCCTATTTTTGTCTGTGTCTCTGTATTCTCTATTATTGATTGTGACTGTTTCCTGTGTGCCCAATGTTATGTGTGTGTCTGATTGTCTATTATTGATTGTCACTGTTTCCTGTGTGCCCATTGTTGTGTGTGTCTCTGATTGACTATTATTGATTGTCACTGTTTCCTGTGTTCTCAATGTTGTCTATGTCTCTGTATTCTCTATTATTGATTGTCGCTGTTTCCTGTGTGCCCAATGTTGTCTGTGTCTCTGTATTGTCTAGTATTGATTGTCACTGTTTCCTATGTGCCAAATGTTCTCTGTGTCTCTGTGTTCTCTATTATTGATTGTCACTGTTTCCTGTGTGCCCAATGTTGTCTGTGTCTCTGTATTCTCTATTATTGATTGTCACTGTTTCCTGTGTGCCCAATGTTGTCTGTGTCTCTGTATTCTCTATTATTGATTGTCACTGTTTCCTGTGTGCCCAATGTTGTCTGTGTCTCTGTATTCTCTATTATTGATTGTGACTGTTTCCTGTGTGCCCAATGTTGTCTGTGTCTCTGTATTCTCTATTATTGATTGTCACTGTTTCCTGTGTGGCCAATGTTGTTTATGTCTCTGTATTCTCTATTATTGATTGTCACTGTTTCCTGTGTGTCCAATGTTGTCTGTGTGTCTGTATTGTCTATTATTGATTTTTACTGTTTCCTGTGTGTCCAATGTTGTCTGTATCTCTGTATTGTCTATTATTGATTGTGACTGTTTCCTGTGTGCCCAATGTTGTCTGTGTCTCTGTATTGTCTATTATTGATTGTCACTGTTTCCTGTGTGCCCAATGTTTTCTGTATCTCTGTATTCTCTATTATTGATTGTCACTGTTTCCTGTGTGCCCAATGTTGTATGTGTCTCTGTATTGTCTATTATTGATTGACACTGTTTCCTGTGCGACCAATGTTGTATGTGTCTCTGTATTGTCTATTATTGATTGTCACTCTTTCCTGTGTGCCCAATGTTGTGTGTGTTTCTGATTGTCTATTATTGATTGTCACTGCTTCCTGTGTGCCCAATGTTGTTTATGTCTCTGTATTCTCTATTATTGATTGTCACTGTTTCCTGTGTGCCCAATGTTTTCTGTGTCTCTGTATTCTCTATTGTTGATTGTCACTGTTTCCTGTGTGCCCAATGTTGTCTGTGTCTCTGTATTGTCTATTATTGATTGACAGTGTTTCCTGTGTGCCCAATGTTGTCTGTGTCTCTGTATTGTCTAGTATTGATTGTCACTGTTTCCTGTGTGCCCAATGTTGTCTGTGTCTCTGTATTCTCTATTATTGATTGTCACTGTTTCCTGTGTGCCCAATTTTGTCTGTGTCTCTGTATTCTCTATTATTGATTGTCACTGTTTCCTGTGTGCCCAATGTTGTCTGTGTCTCTGTATTCTCTATTATTGATTGTCACTGTTTCCTGTGTGCCCAATGTTGTCTGTGTCTCTGTATTCTCTATTATTGATTGTCACTGTTTCCTGTGTGCCCAATGTTGTCTGTTTCTCTGTATTCTCTATTATTGATTGCCACTGTTTCCTGTGTGCCCAATGTTGTCTGTGTCTCTGTAATGTCTATTGTTGATTGTCACTGTTTCCTGTGTGCCCAATTTTGTCTGTGTCTCTGTATTCTCTATTATTGATTTTCACTGTTTCCTGTATGCCCAATGTTGTCTGTGTCTCTGTATTGTCTATTATTGATTGTCACTGTTTCCTGTTTGCCCAATGTTGTCTGCGTCTCTTTATTCTCTATTATTGATTGTCACTGTTTCCTGTGTGTCCAATGTTGTCTGTGTCTCTGTATTCTCTATTATTGATTGTCACTGTTTCCTGTGTCCCCAATGTTGTCTGTGTCTCTGTGTTCTCTATTATTGATTGTCACTGTTTCCTGTGTGCCCAATGTTGTCTGTGTCTCTGTATTGTCTATTATTGATTGTCACTGTTTCCTGTGTGCCCAATGTTGTCTGTGTCTCTGTATTCTCTACTATTGATTGTCACTGTTTCCTGTGTGCCCAATGTTGTCTGTGTCTCTGTATTGTTTATTATTGATTGTGACTGTTTCCTGTGTGCCCAATGTTGTCTGTGTGTCTGTATTGTCTATTATTGATTGTCACTGTTTCCTGTGTGCCCAATGTTGTCTGTGTCTCTGTATTGTTTATTATTGATTGTCACTGTTTCCTGTGTGCCCAATGTTGTCTGTGTCTCTGTATTGTCTAGTATTGATTGTCACTCTTTCATGTGCGCCCAATGTTGTCTGTGTCTCTGTATTGTTTATTATTGATTGTCACTCTTTCCTGTGTGCCCAATGTTGTCTGTGTCTCTGTATTTCTATTATTGATTGTCACTGTTTCCTGTGTGCCCAATATTGTGTGTGTTTCTGATTGTCTATTATTGATTGTCACTGTTTCCTGTGTGCCCAATGTTGTTTATGTCTCTGTATTCTCTATTATTGATTGTCACTGTTTCCTGTGTGTCCAATGTTGTCTGTGTGTCTGTATTGTCTATTATTGATTTTTACTGTTTCCTGTGTGTCCAATGTTGTCTGTATCTCTGTATTGTCTATTATTGATTGTGACTGTTTCCTGTGTGCCCAATGTTGTCTGTGTCTCTGTATTGTCTATTATTGATTGTCACTGTTTCCTGTGTGCCCAATGTTTTCTGTGTCTCTGTATTCTCTATTATTGATTGTCACTGTTTCCTGTGTGCCCAATGTTGTATGTGTCTCTGTATTGTCTATTATTGATTGACACTGTTTCCTGTGTGCCCAATGTTGTCTGTGTCTCTGTATTGTCTAGTATTGATTGTCACTGTTTCCTATGTGCCAAATGTTCTCTGTGTCTCTGTGTTCTCTATTATTGATTGTCACTGTTTCCTGTGTGCCCAATGTTGTCTGTGTCTCTGTATTCTCTATTATTGATTGTCACTGTTTCCTCTGTGCCCAATGTTGTCTGTGTCTCTGTATTCTCTATTATTGATTGTCACTATTTCCTGTGTGCCTATTTTTGTCTGTGTCTCTGTATTCTCTATTATTGATTGTGACTGTTTCCTGAGTGCCCAATGTTATGTGTGTGTCTGATTGTCTATTATTGATTGTCACTGTTTCCTGTGTGCCCAATGTTGTGTGTGTCTCTGATTGACTATTATTGATTGTCACTGTTTCCTGTGTTCTCAATGTTGTCTATGTCTCTGTATTCTCTATTATTGATTGTCGCTGTTTCCTGTGTGCCCAATGTTGTCTGTGTCTCTGTATTGTCTAGTATTGATTGTCACTGTTTCCTATGTGCCAAATGTTCTCTGTGTCTCTGTGTTCTCTATTATTGATTGTCACTGTTTCCTGTGTGCCCAATGTTGTCTGTGTCTCTGTATTCTCTATTATTGATTGTCACTGTTTCCTGTGTGCCCAATGTTGTCTGTGTCTCTGTATTCTCTATTATTGATTGTCACTGTTTCCTGTGTGCCCAATGTTGTCTGTGTCTCTGTATTCTCTATTATTGATTGTGACTGTTTCCTGTGTGCCCAATGTTGTCTGTGTCTCTGTATTCTCTATTATTGATTGTCACTGTTTCCTGTGTGCCCAATGTTGTCTGTTTCTCTGTATTCTCTATTATTGATTGCCACTGTTTCCTGTGTGCCCAATGTTGTCTGTGTCTCTGTAATGTCTATTGTTGATTGTCACTGTTTCCTGTGTGCCCAATTTTGTCTGTGTCTCTGTATTCTCT
Organism: Bathymodiolus brooksi; assembly: GCA_963680875.1. Taxonomy (NCBI): domain Eukaryota; kingdom Metazoa; phylum Mollusca; class Bivalvia; order Mytilida; family Modiolidae; genus Bathymodiolus; species Bathymodiolus brooksi. The sequence goes on along the minus strand of OY804584.1, from coordinate 57,089,010 downwards.
ATTATTGATTTTCACTGTTTCCTGTATGCCCAATGTTGTCTGTGTCTCTGTATTGTCTATTATTGATTGTCACTGTTTCCTGTTTGCCCAATGTTGTCTGCGTCTCTGTATTCTCTATTATTGATTGTCACTGTTTCCTGTGTGTCCAATGTTGTCTGTATCTCTGTATTCTCTATTATTGATTGTCACTGTTTCCTGTGTCCCCAATGTTGTCTGTGTCTCTGTGTTCCCTATTATTGATTGTCTCTGTTTCCTGTGTGCCCAATGTTGTCTGTGTCTCTGTATTGTCTATTATTGATTGTCACTCTTTCCTGTGTGCCCAATGTTGTCTGTGTCTCTGTATTCTCTACTATTGATTGTCACTGTTTCCTGTGTGCCCAATGTTGTCTGTGTCTCTGTATTGTTTATTATTGATTGTGACTGTTTCCTGTGTGCCCAATGTTGTCTGTGTGTCTGTATTGTCTATTATTGATTGTCACTGTTTCCTGTGTGCCCAATGTTGTCTGTGTCTCTGTATTGTTTATTATTGATTGTCACTGTTTCCTGTGTGCCCAATGTTGTCTGTGTCTCTGTATTGTCTAGTATTGATTGTCACTCTTTCATGTGCGCCCAATGTTGTCTGTGTCTCTGTATTGTTTATTATTGATTGTCACTCTTTCCTGTGTGCCCAATGTTGTCTGTGTCTCTGTATTTCTATTATTGATTGTCACTGTTTCCTGTGTGCCCAATATTGTGTGTGTTTCTGATTGTCTATTATTGATTGTCACTGTTTCCTGTGTGGCCAATGTTGTTTATGTCTCTGTATTCTCTATTATTGGTTGTCACTGTTTCCTGTGTGTCCAATGTTGTCTGTGTGTCTGTATTGTCTATTATTGATTTTTACTGTTTCCTGTGTGTCCAATGTTGTCTGTATCTCTGTATTGTCTATTATTGATTGTGACTGTTTCCTGTGTGCCCAATGTTGTCTGTGTCTCTGTATTGTCTATTATTGATTGTCACTGTTTCCTGTGTGCCCAATGTTTTCTGTATCTCTGTATTCTCTATTATTGATTGTCACTGTTTCCTGTGTGCCCAATGTTGTATGTGTCTCTGTATTGTCTATTATTGATTGACACTGTTTCCTGTGTGCCCAATGTTGTCTGTGTCTCTGTATTGTCTAGTATTGATTGTCACTGTTTCCTATGTGCCAAATGTTCTCTGTGTCTCTGTGTTCTCTATTATTGATTGTCACTGTTTCCTGTGTGCCCAATGTTGTCTGTGTCTCTGTATTCTCTATTATTGATTGTCACTGTTTCCTCTGTGCCCAATGTTGTCTGTGTCTCTGTATTGTCTATTATTGATTGTCACTATTTCCTGTGTGCCTATTTTTGTCTGTGTCTCTGTATTCTCTATTATTGATTGTGACTGTTTCCTGTGTGCCCAATGTTATGTGTGTGTCTGATTGTCTATTATTGATTGTCACTGTTTCCTGTGTGCCCAATGTTGTGTGTGTCTCTGATTGACTATTATTGATTGTCACTGTTTCCTGTGTTCTCAATGTTGTCTATGTCTCTGTATTCTCTATTATTGATTGTCGCTGTTTCCTGTGTGCCCAATGTTGTCTGTGTGTCTGTACAGTCTATTATTGATTGTCACTGTTTCCTGTGTGCCCAATGTTGTCTGTGTCTCTGTATTGTTTATTATTGATTGTCACTGTTTCCTGTGTGCCCAATGTTGTCTGTGTCTCTGTATTCTCTATTATTGATTGTCACTGTTTCCTGTGTGCCCAATGTTGTCTGTGTCTCTGTATTCTCTATTAATGATTGTGACTGTTTCCTGTGTGCCCTATGTTGTCTGTGTCTCTGTATTCTCTATTATTGATTGTCACTGTTTCCTGTGTGCCCAATGTTGTCTGTTTCTCTGTATTCTCTATTATTGATTGTCACTGTTTCCTGTGTGCCCAATGTTGTCTGTGTCTCTGTAATGTCTATTGTTGATTGTCACTGTTTCCTGTGTGCCCAATTTTGTCTGTGTCTCTGTATTCTCTATTATTGATTTTCACTGTTTCATGTATGCCCAATGTTGTCTGTGTCTCTGTGTTCTCTATTATTGATTGTCACTGTTTCCTGTGTGCCCAATGTTGTCTGTGTCTCTGTATTCTCTATTATTGATTGTCACTGTTTCCTCTGTGCCCAATGTTGTCTGTGTCTCTGTATTGTCTATTATTGATTGTCACTATTTCCTGTGTGCCTATTTTTGTCTGTGTCTCTGTATTCTCTATTATTGATTGTGACTGTTTCCTGTGTGCCCAATGTTATGTGTGTGTCTGATTGTCTATTATTGATTGTCACTGTTTCCTGTGTGCCCAATGTTGTGTGTGTCTCTGATTGACTATTATTGATTGTCACTGTTTCCTGTGTTCTCAATGTTGTCTATGTCTCTGTATTCTCTATTATTGATTGTCGCTGTTTCCTGTGTGCCCAATGTTGTCTGTGTGTCTGTACAGTCTATTATTGATTGTCACTGTTTCCTGTGTGCCCAATGTTGTCTGTGTCTCTGTATTGTTTATTATTGATTGTCACTGTTTCCTGTGTGCCCAATGTTGTCTGTGTCTCTGTATTCTCTATTATTGATTGTCACTGTTTCCTGTGTGCCCAATGTTGTCTGTGTCTCTGTATTCTCTATTAATGATTGTGACTGTTTCCTGTGTGCCCTATGTTGTCTGTGTCTCTGTATTCTCTATTATTGATTGTCACTGTTTCCTGTGTGCCCAATGTTGTTTGTTTCTCTGTATTCTCTATTATTGATTGTCACTGTTTCCTGTGTGCCCAATGTTGTCTGTGTCTCTGTAATGTCTATTGTTGATTGTCACTGTTTCCTGTGTGCCTAATTTTGTCTGTGTCTCTGTATTCTCTATTATTGATTTTCACTGTTTCATGTATGCCCAATGTTGTCTGTGTCTCTGTATTGTCTATTATTGATTGTCACTGTTTCCTGTTTGCCCAATGTTGTCTGTGTCTCTGTATTCTCTATTATTGATTGTCACTGTTTCCTGTGTGCCCAATGTTGTCTGTTTCTCTGTATTCTCTATTATTGATTTTCACTGTTTCCTGTGTGCCCAATGTTGTCTGTGTCTCTGTATTCTCTATTATTGATTGTCACTGTTTCATGTGTGCCCAATGTTGTCTGTGTCTCTGTATTGTTTATTATTGATTGTCGCTGTTTCCTGTGTGCCCAATGTTGTATGTGTGTCTGTATTGTCCATTATTGATTGTCACTCTTTCCTGTGCGCCCAATGTTTTCTGTGTCTCTGTATTGTCTATTATTGATTGTCACTGTTTCATGTGTGCCCAATGTTGTATGTGTCTCTGTATTGGCTATTATTGATTGTCACTGTTTTCTGTATGCCCAATGTTGTCTGTGTCTCTGTATTCTCTATTATGGATTGTTACTGTTTACTGTGTTCCCAATGTTGTCTGTGTTTCTGTATTCTCTATTATTGATTGTCACTGTTTCCTGTGTGACCAATGGTGTGTGTGTCTCTGTATTCTCTATTATTGATTGTCACTGTTTCCTGTGTCCCCAATGTTGTCTGTGTCTCTGTGTTCTCTATTATTGATTGTCACTGTTTCCTGTGTGCCCAATGTTGTCTGTGTCTCTGTATTGTCTATTATTGATTGTCACTGTTTCCTGTGTGCCCAATGTTGTTTATGTCTCTGTATTCTCTATTATTGATTGTCACTGTTTCCTGTGTGTCCAATGTTGTCTGTGTGTCTGTATTGTCTATTATTGATTTTTACTGTTTCCTGTGTGTCCAATGTTGTCTGTATCTCTGTATTGTCTATTATTGATTGTGACTGTTTCCTGTGTGCCCAATGTTGTCTGTGTCTCTGTATTGTCTATTATTGATTGTCACTGTTTCCTGTGTGCCCAATGTTTTCTGTGTCTCTGTATTCTCTATTATTGATTGTCACTGTTTCCTGTGTGCCCAATGTTGTATGTGTCTCTGTATTGTCTATTATTGATTGACACTGTTTCCTGTGTGCCCAATGTTGTCTGTGTCTCTGTATTGTCTAGTATTGATTGTCACTGTTTCCTATGTGCCAAATGTTCTCTGTGTCTCTGTGTTCTCTATTATTGATTGTCACTGTTTCCTGTGTGCCCAATGTTGTCTGTGTCTCTGTATTCTCTATTATTGATTGTCACTGTTTCCTCTGTGCCCAATGTTGTCTGTGTCTCTGTATTGTCTATTATTGATTGTCACTATTTCCTGTGTGCCTATTTTTGTCTGTGTCTCTGTATTCTCTATTATTGATTGTGACTGTTAATTGTGTGCCCAATGTTATGTGTGTGTCTGATTGTCTATTATTGATTGTCACTGTTTCCTGTGTTCTCAATGTTGTCTATGTCTCTGTATTCTCTATTATTGATTGTCGCTGTTTCCTGTGTGCCCAATGTTGTCTGTGTGTCTGTACAGTCTATTATTGATTGTCACTGTTTCCTGTGTGCCCAATGTTGTCTGTGTCTCTGTATTGTTTATTATTGATTGTCACTGTTTCCTGTGTGCCCAATGTTGTCTGTGTCTCTGTATTCTCTATTATTGATTGTCACTGTTTCCTGTGTGCCCTATGTTGTCTGTGTCTCTGTATTCTCTATTAATGATTGTGTCTGTTTCCTGTGTGCCCTATGTTGTCTGTGTCTCTGTATTCTCTATTATTGATTGTCACTGTTTCCTGTGTGCCCAATGTTGTCTGTTTCTCTGTATTCTCTATTATTGATTGTCACTGTTTCCTGTGTGCCCAATGTTGTCTGTGTCTCTGTAATGTCTATTGTTGATTGTCACTGTTTCCTGTGTGCCCAATTTTGTCTGTGTCTCTGTATTCTCTATTATTGATTTTCACTGTTTCATGTATGCCCAATGTTGTCTGTGTCTCTGTATTGTCTATTATTGATTGTCACTGTTTCCTGTTTGCCCAATGTTGTCTGTGTCTCTGTATTCTCTATTATTGATTGTCACTGTTTCCTGTGTGCCAAATGTTGTCTGTTTCTCTGTATTCTCTATTATTGATTTTCACTCTTTCCTGTGTGCCCAATGTTGTCTGTGTCTCTGTATTCTCTATTATTGATTGTCACTGTTTCATGTGTGCCCAATGTTGTCTGTGTCTCTGTATTGTTTATTATTGATTGTCGCTGTTTCCTGTGTGCCCAATGTTGTATGTGTGTCTGTATTGTCCATTATTGATTGTCACTCTTTCCTGTGCGCCCAATGTTTTCTGTGTCTCTGTATTGTCTATTATTGATTGTCACTGTTTCATGTGTGCCCAATGTTGTATGTGTCTCTGTATTGGCTATTATTGATTGTCACTGTTTTCTGTATGCCCAATGTTGTCTGTGTCTCTGTATTCTCTATTATGGATTGTTACTGTTTACTGTGTTCCCAATGTTGTCTGTGTTTCTGTATTCTCTATTATTGATTGTCACTGTTTCCTGTGTGACCAATGGTGTGTGTGTCTCTGTATTCTCTATTATTGATTGTCACTGTTTCCTGTGTCCCCAATGTTGTCTGTGTCTCTGTGTTCTCTATTATTGATTGTCACTGTTTCCTGTGTGCCCAATGTTGTCTGTGTCTCTGTATTGTCTATTATTGATTGTCACTGTTTCCTGTGTGCCCAATGTTGTCTGTGTCTCTGTATTCTCTATTATTGATTGTGACTGTTTCCTGTGTGCCCAATGTTGTCTGTGTCTATGTATTCTCTATTATTGATTGTGACTGTTTCCTGTGTGCCCTATGTTGTCTGTGTCTCTGTATTCTCTATTATTGATTGTCACTCTTTCCTGTGTGCCCAATGTTGTCTGTTTCTCTGTATTCTCTATTATTGATTGTCACTGTTTCCTGTGTGCCCAATGTTGTGTGTGTCTCTGTAATGTCTATTGTTGATTGTCACTGTTTCCTGTGTGCCCAATTTTGTCTGTGTCTCTGTATTCTCTATTATTGATTTTCACTGTTTCCTGTATGCCCAATGTTGTCTGTGTCTCTGTATTGTCTATTATTGATTGTCACTGTTTCCTGTTTGCCCAATGTTGTCTAATCTCTGTATTCTCTATTATTGATTGTCACTGTTTCCTGTGTGCCCAATGTTGTCTGTGTCTCTGTATTCTCTATTATTGATTTTCACTGTTTCCTGTGTGCCCAATGTTGTCTGTGTCTCTGTATTCTCTATTATTGATTGTCACTGTTTCATGTGTGCCCAATGTTGTCTGTGTCTCTGTATTGTTTATTATTGATTGTCGCTGTTTCCTGTGTGCCCAATGTTGTATGTGTGTCTGTATTGTCCATTATTGATTGTCACTCTTTCCTGTGCGCCCAATGTTTTCTGTGTCTCTGTATTGTCTATTATTGATTGTCACTGTTTCATGTGTGCCCAATGTTGTATGTGTCTCTGTATTGGCTATTATTGATTGTCACTGTTTTCTGTATGCCCAATGTTGTCTGTGTCTCTGTATTCTCTATTATGGATTGTTACTGTTTACTGTGTTCCCAATGTTGTCTGTGTTTCTGTATTCTCTATTATTGATTGTCACTGTTTCCTGTGTGACCAATGGTGTGTGTGTCTCTGTATTCTCTATTATTGATTGTCACTGTTTCCTGTGTCCCCAATGTTGTCTGTGTCTCTGTGTTCTCTATTATTGATTGTCACTGTTTCCTGTGTGCCCAATGTTGTCTGTGTCTCTGTATTGTCTATTATTGATTGTCACTGTTTCCTGTGTGCCCAATGTTGTCTGTGTCTCTGTATTCTCTACTATTGATTGTCACTGTTTCCTGTGTCCCCAATGTTGTCTGTGTCTCTGTATTGTTTATTATTGATTGTGACTGTTTCCTGTGTGCCCAATGTTGTCTGTGTGTCTGTATTGTCTATTATTGATTGTCACTGTTTCCTGTGTGCCCAATGTTGTCTGTGTCTCTGTATTGTTTATTATTGATTGTCACTGTTTCCTGTGTGCCCAATGTTGTCTGTGTCTCTGTATTGTCTAGTATTGATTGTCACTCTTTCCTGTGCTCCCAATGTTGTATGTGTCTCTGTATTGTCTATTATTGATTGTCACTCTTTCCTGTGTGCCCAATGTTGTGTGTGTTTCTGATTGTCTATTATTGATTGTCACTGTTTCCTGTGTGCCCAATGTTGTTTATGTCTCTGTATTCTCTATTATTGATTGTCACTGTTTCCTGTGTGTCCAATGTTGTCTGTGTGTCTGTATTGTCTATTATTGATTGTCACTGTTTCCTGTGTGTCCAATGTTGTTTGTTTCTCTGTATTGTCTATTATTGATTGTGACTGTTTCCTGTGTGCCCAATGTTGTCTGTGTCTCTGTATTGTCTATAATTGATTGTCACTGTTTCCTGTGTGCCCAATGTTTTCTGTGTCTCTGTATTTTCTATTGTTGATTGTCACTGTTTCCTGTGTGCCCAATGTGGTCTGTGTCTCTGTATTGTCTATTATTGATTGACACTGTTTCCTGTGTGCCCAATGTTGTCTGTGTCTCTGTATTGTCTAGTATTGATTGTCACTGTTTCCTGTGTGCCAAATGTTCTCTGTGTCTCTGTGTTCTCTATTATTGATTGTCACTGTTTCCTGTGTGCCCAATGTTGTCTGTGTCTCTGTATTCTCTATTATTGATTGTCACTGTTTCCTGTGTGCCCAATGTTGTCTGTGTCTCTGTATTCTCTATTATTGATTGTCACTGTTTCCTGTGTGCCCAATGTTGTCTGTGTCTCTGTATTCTTTATTATTGATTGTGACTGTTTCCTGTGTGTCCAATGTTGTCTGTGTGTCTGTATTGTCTATTATTGATTTTTACTCTTTCCTGTGTGTCCAATGTTGTCTGTATCTCTGTATTGTCTATTATTGATTGTGACTGTTTCCTGTGTGCCCAATGTTGTCTGTGTCTCTGTATTGTCTATTATTGATTGACACTGTTTCCTGTGTGCCCAATGTTGTCTGTGTCTCTGTATTGTCTAGTATTGATTGTCACTGTTTCCTATGTGCCAAATGTTCTCTGTGTCTCTGTGTTCTCTATTATTGATTGTCACTGTTTCCTGTGTGCCCAATGTTGTCTGTGTCTCTGTATTCTCTATTATTGATTGTCACTGTTTCCTGTGTGCCCAATGTTGTCTGTGTCTCTGTATTGTCTATTATTGATTGTCACTATTTCCTGTGTGCCTATTTTTGTCTGTGTCTCTGTATTCTCTATTATTGATTGTGACTGTTTCCTGTGTGCCCAATGTTATGTGTGTCTCTGATTGTCTATTATTGATTGTCACTGTTTCCTGTGTGCCCAATGTTGTGTGTGTCTCTGTAATGTCTATTGTTGATTGTCACTGTTTCCTGTGTGGCCAATTTTGTCTGTGTCTCTGTATTCTCTATTATTGATTTTCACTGTTTCCTGTATGCCCAATGTTGTCTGTGTCTCTGTATTGTCTATTATTGATTGTCACTGTTTCCTGTTTGCCCAATGTTGTCTAATCTCTGTATTCTCTATTATTGATTGTCACTGTTTCCTGTGTGCCCAATGTTGTCTGTGTCTCTGTATTCTCTATTATTGATTTTCACTGTTTCCTGTGTGCCCAATGTTGTCTGTGTCTCTGTATTCTCTATTATTGATTGTCACTGTTTCATGTGTGCCCAATGTTGTCTGTGTCTCTGTATTGTTTATTATTGATTGTCGCTGTTTCCTGTGTGCCCAATGTTGTATGTGTGTCTGTATTGTCCATTATTGATTGTCACTCTTTCCTGTGCGCCCAATGTTTTCTGTGTCTCTGTATTGTCTATTATTGATTGTCACTGTTTCATGTGTGCCCAATGTTGTATGTGTCTCTGTATTGGCTATTATTGATTGTCACTGTTTTCTGTATGCCCAATGTTGTCTGTGTCTCTGTATTCTCTATTATGGATTGTTACTGTTTACTGTGTTCCCAATGTTGTCTGTGTTTCTGTATTCTCTATTATTGATTGTCACTGTTTCCTGTGTGACCAATGGTGTGTGTGTCTCTGTATTCTCTATTATTGATTGTCACTGTTTCCTGTGTCCCCAATGTTGTCTGTGTCTCTGTGTTCTCTATTATTGATTGTCACTGTTTCCTGTGTGCCCAATGTTGTCTGTGTCTCTGTATTGTCTATTATTGATTGTCACTGTTTCCTGTGTGCCCAATGTTGTCTGTGTCTCTGTATTCTCTACTATTGATTGTCACTGTTTCCTGTGTGCCCAATGTTGTCTGTGTCTCTGTATTGTTTATTATTGATTGTGACTGTTTCCTGTGTGCCCAATGTTGTCTGTGTGTCTGTATTGTCTATTATTGATTGTCACTGTTTCCTGTGTGCCCAATGTTGTCTGTGTCTCTGTATTGTTTATTATTGATTGTCACTGTTTCCTGTGTGCCCAATGTTGTCTGTGTCTCTGTATTGTCTAGTATTGATTGTCACTCTTTCCTGTGCTCCCAATGTTGTATGTGTCTCTGTATTGTCTATTATTGATTGTCACTCTTTCCTGTGTGCCCAATGTTGTGTGTGTTTCTGATTGTCTATTATTGATTGTCACTGTTTCCTGTGTGCCCAATGTTGTTTATGTCTCTGTATTCTCTATTATTGATTGTCACTGTTTCCTGTGTGTCCAATGTTGTCTGTGTGTCTGTATTGTCTATTATTGATTGTCACTGTTTCCTGTGTGTCCAATGTTGTTTGTTTCTCTGTATTGTCTATTATTGATTGTGACTGTTTCCTGTGTGCCCAATGTTGTCTGTGTCTCTGTATTGTCTATAATTGATTGTCACTGTTTCCTGTGTGCCCAATGTTTTCTGTGTCTCTGTATTTTCTATTGTTGATTGTCACTGTTTCCTGTGTGCCCAATGTGGTCTGTGTCTCTGTATTGTCTATTATTGATTGACACTGTTTCCTGTGTGCCCAATGTTGTCTGTGTCTCTGTATTGTGTAGTATTGATTGTCACTGTTTCCTGTGTGCCAAATGTTCTCTGTGTCTCTGTGTTCTCTATTATTGATTGTCACTGTTTCCTGTGTGCCCAATGTTGTCTGTGTCTCTGTATTCTCTATTATTGATTGTCACTGTTTCCTGTGTGCCCAATGTTGTCTGTGTCTCTGTATTCTCTATTATTGATTGTCACTGTTTCCTGTGTGCCCAATGTTGTCTGTGTCTCTGTATTCTTTATTATTGATTGTGACTGTTTCCTGTGTGTCCAATGTTGTCTGTGTGTCTGTATTGTCTATTATTGATTTTTACTCTTTCCTGTGTGTCCAATGTTGTCTGTATCTCTGTATTGTCTATTATTGATTGTGACTGTTTCCTGTGTGCCCAATGTTGTCTGTGTCTCTGTATTGTCTATTATTGATTGACACTGTTTCCTGTGTGCCCAATGTTGTCTGTGTCTCTGTATTGTCTAGTATTGATTGTCACTGTTTCCTATGTGCCAAATGTTCTCTGTGTCTCTGTGTTCTCTATTATTGATTGTCACTGTTTCCTGTGTGTCCAATGTTGTCTGTGTGTCTGTATTGTCTATTATTGATTGTCACTGTTTCCTGTGTGTCCAATGTTGTTTGTTTCTCTGTATTGTCTATTATTGATTGTGACTGTTTCCTGTGTGCCCAATGTTGTCTGTGTCTCTGTATTGTCTATAATTGATTGTCACTGTTTCCTGTGTGCCCAATGTTTTCTGTGTCTCTGTATTTTCTATTGTTGATTGTCACTGTTTCCTGTGTGCCCAATGTGGTCTGTGTCTCTGTATTGTCTATTATTGATTGACACTGTTTCCTGTGTGCCCAATGTTGTCTGTGTCTCTGTATTGTCTAGTATTGATTGTCACTGTTTCCTGTGTGCCAAATGTTCTCTGTGTCTCTGTGTTCTCTATTATTGATTGTCACTGTTTCCTGTGTGCCCAATGTTGTCTGTGTCTCTGTATTCTCTATTATTGATTGTCACTGTTTCCTGTGTGCCCAATGTTGTCTGTGTCTCTGTATTCTCTATTATTGATTGTCACTGTTTCCTGTGTGCCCAATGTTGTCTGTGTCTCTGTATTCTTTATTATTGATTGTGACTGTTTCCTGTGTGTCCAATGTTGTCTGTGTGTCTGTATTGTCTATTATTGATTTTTACTCTTTCCTGTGTGTCCAATGTTGTCTGTATCTCTGTATTGTCTATTATTGATTGTGACTGTTTCCTGTGTGCCCAATGTTGTCTGTGTCTCTGTATTGTCTATTATTGATTGACACTGTTTCCTGTGTGCCCAATGTTGTCTGTGTCTCTGTATTGTCTAGTATTGATTGTCACTGTTTCCTATGTGCCAAATGTTCTCTGTGTCTCTGTGTTCTCTATTATTGATTGTCACTGTTTCCTGTGTGCCCAATGTTGTCTGTGTCTCTGTATTCTCTATTATTGATTGTCACTGTTTCCTGTGTGCCCAATGTTGTCTGTGTCTCTGTATTGTCTATTATTGATTGTCACTATTTCCTGTGTGCCTATTTTTGTCTGTGTCTCTGTATTCTCTATTATTGATTGTGACTGTTTCCTGTGTGCCCAATGTTATGTGTGTCTCTGATTGTCTATTATTGATTGTCACTGTTTCCTGTGTGCCCAATGTTGTGTGTGTCTCTGTAATGTCTATTGTTGATTGTCACTGTTTCCTGTGTGCCCAATTTTGTCTGTGTCTCTGTATTCTCTATTATTGATTTTCACTGTTTCCTGTATGCCCAATGTTGTCTGTGTCTCTGTATTGTCTATTATTGATTGTCACTGTTTCCTGTTTGCCCAATGTTGTCTAATCTCTGTATTCTCTATTATTGATTGTCACTGTTTCCTGTGTGCCCAATGTTGTCTGTGTCTCTGTATTCTCTATTATTGATTTTCACTGTTTCCTGTGTGCCCAATGTTGTCTGTGTCTCTGTATTCTCTATTATTGATTGTCACTGTTTCATGTGTGCCCAATGTTGTCTGTGTCTCTGTATTGTTTATTATTGATTGTCGCTGTTTCCTGTGTGCCCAATGTTGTATGTGTGTCTGTATTGTCCATTATTGATTGTCACTCTTTCCTGTGCGCCCAATGTTTTCTGTGTCTCTGTATTGTCTATTATTGATTGTCACTGTTTCATGTGTGCCCAATGTTGTATGTGTCTCTGTATTGGCTATTATTGATTGTCACTGTTTTCTGTATGCCCAATGTTGTCTGTGTCTCTGTATTCTCTATTATGGATTGTTACTGTTTACTGTGTTCCCAATGTTGTCTGTGTTTCTGTATTCTCTATTATTGATTGTCACTGTTTCCTGTGTGACCAATGGTGTGTGTGTCTCTGTATTCTCTATTATTGATTGTCACTGTTTCCTGTGTCCCCAATGTTGTCTGTGTCTCTGTGTTCTCTATTATTGATTGTCACTGTTTCCTGTGTGCCCAATGTTGTCTGTGTCTCTGTATTGTCTATTATTGATTGTCACTGTTTCCTGTGTGCCCAATGTTGTCTGTGTCTCTGTATTCTCTACTATTGATTGTCACTGTTTCCTGTGTGCCCAATGTTGTCTGTGTCTCTGTATTGTTTATTATTGATTGTGACTGTTTCCTGTGTGCCCAATGTTGTCTGTGTGTCTGTATTGTCTATTATTGATTGTCACTGTTTCCTGTGTGCCCAATGTTGTCTGTGTCTCTGTATTGTTTATTATTGATTGTCACTGTTTCCTGTGTGCCCAATGTTGTCTGTGTCTCTGTATTGTCTAGTATTGATTGTCACTCTTTCCTGTGTGCCCAATGTTGTGTGTGTTTCTGATTGTCTATTATTGATTGTCACTGTTTCCTGTGTGCCCAATGTTGTTTATGTCTCTGTATTCTCTATTATTGATTGTCACTGTTTCCTGTGTGTCCAATGTTGTCTGTGTGTCTGTATTGTCTATTATTGATTGTCACTGTTTCCTGTGTGTCCAATGTTGTTTGTTTCTCTGTATTGTCTATTATTGATTGTGACTGTTTCCTGTGTGCCCAATGTTGTCTGTGTCTCTGTATTGTCTATAATTGATTGTCACTGTTTCCTGTGTGCCCAATGTTTTCTGTGTCTCTGTATTTTCTATTGTTGATTGTCACTGTTTCCTGTGTGCCCAATGTGGTCTGTGTCTCTGTATTGTCTATTATTGATTGACACTGTTTCCTGTGTGCCCAATGTTGTCTGTGTCTCTGTATTGTCTAGTATTGATTGTCACTGTTTCCTGTGTGCCAAATGTTCTCTGTGTCTCTGTGTTCTCTATTATTGATTGTCACTGTTTCCTGTGTGCCCAATGTTGTCTGTGTCTCTGTATTCTCTATTATTGATTGTCACTGTTTCCTGTGTGCCCAATGTTGTCTGTGTCTCTGTATTCTCTATTATTGATTGTCACTGTTTCCTGTGTGCCCAATGTTGTCTGTGTCTCTGTATTCTTTATTATTGATTGTGACTGTTTCCTGTGTGTCCAATGTTGTCTGTGTGTCTGTATTGTCTATTATTGATTTTTACTCTTTCCTGTGTGTCCAATGTTGTCTGTATCTCTGTATTGTCTATTATTGATTGTGACTGTTTCCGGTGTGCCCAATGTTATCTGTGTCTCTGTATTGTCTATTATTGATTGACACTGTTTCCTGTGTGCCCAATGTTGTCTGTGTCTCTGTATTGTCTAGTATTGATTGTCACTGTTTCCTATGTGCCAAATGTTCTCTGTGTCTCTGTGTTCTCTATTATTGATTGTCACTGTTTCCTGTGTGCCCAATGTTGTCTGTGTCTCTGTATTCTCTATTATTGATTGTCACTGTTTCCTGTGTGCCCAATGTTGTCTGTGTCTCTGTATTGTCTATTATTGATTGTCACTATTTCCTGTGTGCCTATTTTTGTCTGTGTCTCTGTATTCTCTATTATTGATTGTCACTGTTTCCTGTGTGCCCAATGTTATGTGTGTCTCTGATTGTCTATTATTGATTGTCACTGTTTCCTGTGTGCCCAATGTTGTGTGTGTCTCTGATTGTCTATTATTGATTGTCACTGTTTCCTGTGTTCTCAATGTTGTCTATGTCTCTGTATTCTCTATTATTGATTGTCACTGTTTCCTGTGTGCCCAATGTTGTCTGTGTGTCTGTACAGTCTATTATTGATTGTCACTGTTTCCTGTGTGCCCAATGTTGTCTGTGTCTCTGTATTGTTTATTATTGATTGTCACTGTTTCCTGTGTGCCCAATGTTGTCTGTGTCTCTGTATTGTCTAGAATTGATTGTCACTCTTTCCTGTGCGCCCAATGTTGTATGTGTCTCTGTATTGTCTATTATTGATTGTCACTCTTTCCTGTGTGCCCAATGTTGTTTATGTCTCTGTATTCTCTATTATTGATTGTCACTGTTTCCTGTGTGTCCAATGTTGTCTGTGTGTCTGTATTGTCTATTATTGATTGTCACTCTTTCCTGTATGTCCAATGTTGTCTGTTTCTCTGTATTGTCTATTATTGATTGTGACTGTTTCCTGTGTGCCCAATGTTGTCTGTGTCTCTGTATTGTCTATAATTGATTGTCACTGTTTCCTGTGTGCCCAATGTTTTCTGTGTCTCTGTATTTTCTATTGTTGATTGTCACTGTTTCCTGTGTGCCCAATGTTGTCTGTGTCTCTGTATTGTCTATTATTGATTGTCACTGTTTCCTGTGTGCCCAATGTTGTCTGTGTCTCTGTGTTCTCTATTATTGATTGTCACTGTTTCCTGTGTGCCCAATGTTGTCTGTGTCTCTGTATTGTCTATTATTGATTGTCACTGTTTCCTGTGTGCCCAATGTTGTCTGTGTCTCTGTATTCTCTACTATTGATTGTCACTGTTTCCTGTGTGCCCAATGTTGTCTGTGTCTCTGTATTGTTTATTATTGATTGTGACTGTTTCCTGTGTGCCCAATGTTGTCTGTGTGTCTGTATTGTCTATTATTGATTGTCACTGTTTCCTGTGTGCCCAATGTTGTCTGTGTCTCTGTATTGTTTATTATTGATTGTCACTGTTTCCTGTGTGCCCAATGTTGTCTGTGTCTCTGTATTGTCTAGTATTGATTGTCACTCTTTCCTGTGCTCCCAATGTTGTATGTGTCTCTGTATTGTCTATTATTGATTGTCACTCTTTCCTGTGTGCCCAATGTTGTGTGTGTTTCTGATTGTCTATTATTGATTGTCACTGTTTCCTGTGTGCCCAATGTTGTTTATGTCTCTGTATTCTCTATTATTGATTGTCACTGTTTCCTGTGTGTCCAATGTTGTCTGTGTGTCTGTATTGTCTATTATTGATTGTCACTGTTTCCTGTGTGTCCAATGTTGTTTGTTTCTCTGTATTGTCTATTATTGATTGTGACTGTTTCCTGTGTGCCCAATGTTGTCTGTGTCTCTGTATTGTCTATAATTGATTGTCACTGTTTCCTGTGTGCCCAATGTTTTCTGTGTCTCTGTATTTTCTATTGTTGATTGTCACTGTTTCCTGTGTGCCCAATGTGGTCTGTGTCTCTGTATTGTCTATTATTGATTGACACTGTTTCCTGTGTGCCCAATGTTGTCTGTGTCTCTGTATTGTCTAGTATTGATTGTCACTGTTTCCTGTGTGCCAAATGTTCTCTGTGTCTCTGTGTTCTCTATTATTGATTGTCACTGTTTCCTGTGTGCCCAATGTTGTCTGTGTCTCTGTATTCTCTATTATTGATTGTCACTGTTTCCTGTGTGCCCAATGTTGTCTGTGTCTCTGTATTCTCTATTATTGATTGTCACTGTTTCCTGTGTGCCCAATGTTGTCTGTGTCTCTGTATTCTTTATTATTGATTGTGACTGTTTCCTGTGTGTCCAATGTTGTCTGTGTGTCTGTATTGTCTATTATTGATTTTTACTCTTTCCTGTGTGTCCAATGTTGTCTGTATCTCTGTATTGTCTATTATTGATTGTGACTGTTTCCTGTGTGCCCAATGTTGTCTGTGTCTCTGTATTGTCTATTATTGATTGACACTGTTTCCTGTGTGCCCAATGTTGTCTGTGTCTCTGTATTGTCTAGTATTGATTGTCACTGTTTCCTATGTGCCAAATGTTCTCTGTGTCTCTGTGTTCTCTATTATTGATTGTCACTGTTTCCTGTGTGCCCAATGTTGTCTGTGTCTCTGTATTCTCTATTATTGATTGTCACTGTTTCCTGTGTGCCCAATGTTGTCTGTGTCTCTGTATTGTCTATTATTGATTGTCACTATTTCCTGTGTGCCTATTTTTGTCTGTGTCTCTGTATTCTCTATTATTGATTGTCACTGTTTCCTGTGTGCCCAATGTTATGTGTGTCTCTGATTGTCTATTATTGATTGTCACTGTTTCCTGTGTGCCCAATGTTGTGTGTGTCTCTGATTGTCTATTATTGATTGTCACTGTTTCCTGTGTTCTCAATGTTGTCTATGTCTCTGTATTCTCTATTATTGATTGTCACTGTTTCCTGTGTGCCCAATGTTGTCTGTGTGTCTGTACAGTCTATTATTGATTGTCACTGTTTCCTGTGTGCCCAATGTTGTCTGTGTCTCTGTATTGTTTATTATTGATTGTCACTGTTTCCTGTGTGCCCAATGTTGTCTGTGTCTCTGTATTGTCTAGAATTGATTGTCACTCTTTCCTGTGCGCCCAATGTTGTATGTGTCTCTGTATTGTCTATTATTGATTGTCACTCTTTCTTGTGTGGCCAATGTTGTGTGTGTTTCTGATTGTCTATTATTGATTGTCACTGTTTCCTGTGTGCCCAATGTTGTTTATGTCTCTGTATTCTCTATTATTGATTGTCACTGTTTCCTGTGTGTCCAATGTTGTCTGTGTGTCTGTATTGTCTATTATTGATTGTCACTCTTTCCTGTATGTCCAATGTTGTCTGTTTCTCTGTATTGTCTATTATTGATTGTGACTGTTTCCTGTGTGCCCAATGTTGTCTGTGTCTCTGTATTGTCTATAATTGATTGTCACTGTTTCCTGTGTGCCCAATGTTTTCTGTGTCTCTGTATTTTCTATTGTTGATTGTCACTGTTTCCTGTGTGCCCAATGTTGTCTGTGTCTCTGTATTGTCTATTATTGATTGACACTGTTTCCTGTGTGCCCAATGTTGTCTGTGTCTCTGTATTGTCTAGTATTGATTGTCACTGTTTCCTATGTGCCAAATGTTCTCTGTGTCTCTGTGTTCTCTATTATTGATTGTCACTGTTTCCTGTGTGCCCAATGTTGTCTG
The DNA here is from genome assembly GCA_963680875.1 of Bathymodiolus brooksi. NCBI lineage: Eukaryota > Metazoa > Mollusca > Bivalvia > Mytilida > Modiolidae > Bathymodiolus > Bathymodiolus brooksi. The sequence continues at coordinate 57,071,763 of OY804584.1, read as the reverse complement.
TGTCTCTGTATTCTCTATTATTGATTGTCACTGTTTCCTGTGTGCCCAATGTTGTCTGTGTCTCTGTATTCTCTATTATTGATTGTCACTGTTTCCTGTGTGCCCAATGTTGTCTATGTCTCTGTATTCTTTATTATTGATTGTGACTGTTTCCTGTGTGCCCAATGTTATGTGTGTCTCTGATTGTCTATTATTGATTGTCACTGTTTCCTGTGTGCCCAATGTTGTGTGTGTCTCTGTATTCTTTATTATTGATTGTGACTGTTTCCTGTGTGTCCAATGTTGTCTGTGTGTCTGTATTGTCTATTATTGATTTTTACTCTTTCCTGTGTGTCCAATGTTGTCTGTATCTCTGTATTGTCTATTATTGATTGTGACTGTTTCCTGTGTGCCCAATGTTGTCTGTGTCTCTGTATTGTCTATTATTGATTGACACTGTTTCCTGTGTGCCCAATGTTGTCTGTTTCTCTGTATTGTCTAGTATTGATTGTCACTGTTTCCTATGTGCCAAATGTTCTCTGTGTCTCTGTGTTCTCTATTATTGATTGTCACTGTTTCCTGTGTGCCCAATGTTGTCTGTGTCTCTGTATTCTCTATTATTGATTGTCACTGTTTCCTGTGTGCCCAATGTTGTCTGTGTCTCTGTATTGTCTATTATTGATTGTCACTATTTCCTGTGTGCCTATTTTTGTCTGTGTCTCTGTATTCTCTATTATTGATTGTCACTGTTTCCTGTGTGCCCAATGTTATGTGTGTCTCTGATTGTCTATTATTGATTGTCACTGTTTCCTGTGTGCCCAATGTTGTGTGTGTCTCTGATTGTCTATTATTGATTGTCACTGTTTCCTGTGTTCTCAATGTTGTCTATGTCTCTGTATTCTCTATTATTGATTGTCACTGTTTCCTGTGTGCCCAATGTTGTCTGTGTGTCTGTACAGTCTATTATTGATTGTCACTGTTTCCTGTGTGCCCAATGTTGTCTGTGTCTCTGTATTGTTTATTATTGATTGTCACTGTTTCCTGTGTGCCCAATGTTGTCTGTGTCTCTGTATTGTCTAGAATTGATTGTCACTCTTTCCTGTGCGCCCAATGTTGTATGTGTCTCTGTATTGTCTATTATTGATTGTCACTCTTTCTTGTGTGGCCAATGTTGTGTGTGTTTCTGATTGTCTATTATTGATTGTCACTGTTTCCTGTGTGCCCAATGTTGTTTATGTCTCTGTATTCTCTATTATTGATTGTCACTGTTTCCTGTGTGTCCAATGTTGTCTGTGTGTCTGTATTGTCTATTATTGATTGTCACTCTTTCCTGTATGTCCAATGTTGTCTGTTTCTCTGTATTGTCTATTATTGATTGTGACTGTTTCCTGTGTGCCCAATGTTGTCTGTGTCTCTGTATTGTCTATTATTGATTGTCACTGTTTCCTGTGTGCCCAATGTTTTCTGTGTCTCTGTATTTTCTATTGTTGATTGTCACTGTTTCCTGTGTGCCCAATGTTGTCTGTGTCTCTGTATTGTCTATTATTGATTGACACTGTTTCCTGTGTGCCCAATGTTGTCTGTGTCTCTGTATTGTCTAGTATTGATTGTCACTGTTTCCTATGTGCCAAATGTTCTCTGTGTCTCTGTGTTCTCTATTATTGATTGTCACTGTTTCCTGTGTGCCCAATGTTGTCTGTGTCTCTGTATTCTCTATTATTGATTGTCACTGTTTCCTGTGTGCCCAATGTTGTCTGTGTCTCTGTATTCTCTATTATTGATTGTCACTGTTTCCTGTGTGCCCAATGTTGTCTATGTCTCTGTATTCTTTATTATTGATTGTGACTGTTTCCTGTGTGCCCAATGTTATGTGTGTCTCTGATTGTCTATTATTGATTGTCACTGTTTCCTGTGTGCCCAATGTTGTGTGTGTCTCTGATTGTCTATTATTGATTGTCACTGTTTCCTGTGTGCCCAATGTTGTGTGTGTCTCTGATTGTCTATTATTGATTGTCACTGTTTCCTGTCTGCCCAATGTTGTCTGTGTCTCTGTATTGTCTATTATTGATTGTCACTGTTTCATGTGTGCCAAATGTTGTCTGTCTCTGTATTCTGTATTATTGGTTGTCACTGTTTACTATGTGCCCAATGTTGTATATGTCCCTGTATTCTCTAATATTGATTGTCACTGTTTCCTATGTGCCCAATGTTGTATATGTCCTTGTATTCTCTAATATTGATTGTCACTGTTTCCTGTGTGCCCAATGTTGTATATGTCCCTGTATTCTCTAATATTGATTGTCACTGTTTCCTGTGTGCCCAATGTTTTCTGTGTCTGTATTCTCTATTATTGATTGTCACTGTTTCCTGTGTATCCAATTTTGTCTGTGTCTCTGTATTGTCTATTATTGATTGTCACTGTTTCATGTGTGCCCAATGTTCTCTGTTTCTCTCTATTCTCTATTATTGATTGTCACTGTTTCCTGTGTGCCCAATGTTGTCTGTGTCTCTGTATTCTCTATTATTGATTGTCAATGTTTCCTGTGTCCCCAATGTTGTCTGTGTCTCTGTATTCTCTATTATTGATTGCCACTGTTTCCTGTGTGCCCAATGATGTCTGTGTCTCTTTATTGTCTATTATTGATTGTCCCTGTTTCCTGTGTGCCCAATGTTGTCTGTGTCTCTGTATTGTCTATTATTGATTGTCACTGTTTCCTGTGTGCCTAATGTTGTCTGTGTCTCTGTATTATCTATTATTGATTGTCACTGTTTCCTGTGTGCCCAATGTTGTCTGTGTCTCTGTACTGCCTATTATTGATTGTGACTGTTTCCTGTGTGACCAAAGTTGTCTGGGTCTCTGTATTCTCTATTATTGATTGTCACTGTTTCCTGTGTGCCCAATATTGTCTGTGTCTCTGTATTGTCTATTATTGATTGTGACTGTTTCATGTGTGCCCAATGTTGTCTGTTTCTCTGTATTCTCTATTATTGATTGTCACTGTTTCCTGTGTGCCCAATGTTGTGTGTGTCTCTGATTGTCTATTATTGATTGTCACTGTTTCCTGTGTGCCAAATGTTATCTATGTCTCTGTATTCTCTATTATTGATTGTCACAGTTTCTTGTGTGCCCAATGTTGTCTGTGTCTCTGTATTCTCTATTATTGATTGTCACAGTTTCTTGTGTGCCCAATGTTGTTTATGTCTCTGTATTCTCTATTATTGATTGTCACTGTTTCCTGTATGCCCAATGTTGTCTGTGTCTCTGTATTGTCTATTATTGATTGTCACTGTTTCCTGTGTGCCCAATGTTGTCTGTGTCTCTGTATTCTCTATTATTGATTGTCACTGTTTCCTGTGTGCACAATGTTGTCTGTGTCTCTGTATTCTCTATTATTGATTGTCACTGTTTCCTGTGTGTCCAATGTTGTGTGTGTCTCTGTATTGTCTAGTATTGATTGTGACTGTTTCCTGTGTGCCCAATGTTGTCTGTCTCCGTATTATCTATTATTGATTGTCACTGTTTCCTGTGTGCCCAATGTTGTCTGTGTCTCTGTATTCTCTATTATTGATTGTCACTGTTTCCTGTGTGCCCAATGTTCTCTGTGTCTCTGTATTCTCTATTATTGATTGTCACTGTTTCCTGTGTGCCCAATGTTGTCTGTGTCTCTGTATTCTCTATTATTGATTGTCACTCTTTCCTGTGTGCCCAATGTTGTCTGTTTCTCTGTATTCTCTATTATTGATTGTCACTCTTTCCTGTGTGCCCAATGTTGTCTGTATCTCTGATTATCTATTATTGATTGTCACTGTATCCTGTGTGCCCAATGTTGTATGTGTCTCTTTATTGTCTATTATTGATTGTCACTGTTTCCTGTGTGCCCAATGTTGTCTGTGTCTCTGTATTCTCTATTATTGATTGTCACTGTTTCCTGTGTGCCCAATGTTGTCTGTTTCTCTGTATTCTCTATTATTGATTGTCACTGTTTCCTGTGTGCCCAATGTTGTCCGTGTCTCTATATTGTCTATTATTGATTGTCACTGTTTCCTGTGTGCCCAATGTTGTCTGTATCTCTGATTATCTATTATTGATTGTCACTGTATCCTGTGTGCCCAATGTTGTATGTGTCTCTTTATTGTCTATTATTGATTGTCACTGTTTCCTGTGTGCCCAATGTTGTCTGTGTCTCTGGATTGTCTATTATTGATTGTCACTTTGGCGGTTTTCTATAACGTTTATTTATGAAATAAATCATGGAAGCTAGAATGTGCTTTGAGTTTTGACATGGTTTGGCGGATATTAGTATTTTATCCCGAGTCAGATGTTATGGAAAGAGAGTTTATAGAGTGATGGTAAACAATTCCATCAATATCAACAAAACATAAAATCACTTCTCACTTCATTGAACATTCATGAAAAAGACCAAGTCTATTTCATCTAGATTTTATTTATATATTGCAAATGCGGTTTCAACCGCATCGGTGGTGTTATGGTTAACGTGCTCGTCGCGAGTGTGGTAGATCGTGGGTTAAAGCCCGGATCGGCTCGAGCCAAAGACTATAAAATTGGTATGTGTTGCTTCTCAGATAAGAAAGCAGCATTCAGGAGAAAGAGCAGAAATTGGTTGGTTCGGAATCAAAATAATGTGCCCGAGTGGGGCGACATGTCTAAAGAAAATCTAACTTAGCGTGTTGATCTAGTACTAAGCGGACATCACCATCATCGCATATGAGCTGAACGAAAATTCATCAGGAACAATCAGTTTCTACACAATGTACAATTAAGATTAACAATAAGTGGTGCAAAAAATCACCTCACTCTTCTTTGAAACACATCAATTGCCGTAATTATCTATAAATGTTAATGAAAGCTATATTAACCAGATGGTTTTCACAAGGCGTTCGCCTTTCTTTGTGTTGTAATTTTTTTGTCCGTTCGGCTTTTCTTTCAATAAATGCTTCTTTTTATTTGTATAAACATTTTCTTCAAGATGAAAGCAATCACTGAAATTGAAAATACGAATTACAATGTACATACGATAAAACAACAATATTCATCGTTATATTTTCTTACCGTAATCGCCTAGTCACTTACCCTTTCTGTATCGTTGTCATAGAGATACAAATCATGTGGATCGGTTATTTCCATTTGGTATTAAATTGTTTTACCATGCTCTAATGTACATGTCCACTTAACCACATTGGCGGAGCAGTGGTTAGCCTGATGGTCTAGACTATGGAATTGGTATTTCCTGCACCTCTACTAAGCAAACAACAGTACTGGCTATATATTATGATAATATGTCCGATTATAACAAAGATAACTCAAGATCTGAGACCAAACGTACCAAGTACCAAGAGAAGGGAATCACCGCCTCATTGCTGTGCATGTTCTAAGTCATGACCTAGATTTTCAACGTCATATGACTGCGGCTGGTCGGTGGTTTTCTCCGGATATTCCTCTATCCTCCACCAATATACTTGCCGCTATAATAAAACTGATATAATGCTGAAAGTGGCGCTAAGCACCATAACCCTGATATATATATATATAAGCACTGTTTTAAGAGTCTCCCATTCAGCCAAGCCATTAGGATAAAACGAATATACTCCACTGTTGAAACCACCAAGCAAAGACTAGGAGATTTATGCCATGATTTCAAGAGACGGGGATATAATAACAAAGTTATAGAGAGTGGGTTTTCAAAGGCCAGTGAAATTAACAGAAATAACCTCCTGGTGTACAAAGAAAAAAAGATCAACAAACGGGTTCCCTTTGTTCTCACTTAACATCCCTCTTTAGAGAAAATTTCAGGCATCGTCCGTCATCATTGGAAAGAAATTGAAAAAAGTGAAGCGCTGGCCAAGTTGTTCCCTGAACCACCCGTTGTAGCGTTCCGGTGAACTAAAAGCATTACGGACACACTGGTCAGAGCTGCGGTATCAAGACCTTTATCGACGGTCGGCCAGTGTAAACCATGTGGTGACAAGCGTTGCAAGTGCTGTCTCCAATTGCAACGCGCACAAGTGTTTCATAGTAAGACGACAGGAAAGGAGTATAAGATCTTTTGCAATGTCAATTGCACAACACCTAATGTGGTTTACCTCCTTGACTGTCACGTCTGTGGGCCGCAATGCGTAGGAGAAAGTGTCCAACCATTCAACAAAAGAATGAATGGACACAGAAGTGACCTTACGAAAAAGACGCTCTTGCCCGTGAGTCAACACTTTGTGTCGCCGGGGCGCTCATTGGATGACTTTGGTAGATCCCAAATTTATATCATTGACCACAATCCAAGTTGGAAAGAGAATCAAAGACAAAAAAGAGAGTTTTTGGATCCGCGAGTTACAAACATTACATCCGGAGGGCATAAACAAAAAGACCTAAATCTTTTGTTGTTTTTTAATTTTTTAATCAGTACCTGGTCCTTAGCTAGTTGGTAAATTTCATCATTACCTTTTCTCATTGTTTTCATATTGTTTATAAATTAGTGTACATATATATTTTAATAATAAAAAGTATAAAGTTCAATATTATGATTTTTACGTCACGATAACTGATGGTCACGTGACAATTTTTCAAATCAGATTACAGACGCTGATGAAGCTTGTCGGTCAAGCGAAATATCCGTCAATTTGATTATAATAATAGTCTTTTTATAGACTTGTAGTTACATTTTAACATTTTTTTATGTTGTTGTGCTACATTTTAGACGTTTATAATATATAATAGAATAGAGTAAACCGAAGCTGCAATCAAGAATGGTCAACCCAGAGACACCGGCAACATTAGGCACACAAGACACTGGTCGAAGCCATGCAAACAAACCCACAACACGGAAAACTAAAACGGTCAGAAATAAGGACCCCACCAAAACACAAGGGTGAATTCAGTTGCTCACGAAAGGCAAAGTGACATAAACTATTTTGATTAATAACTTCATTCGAATGAAATATCAGAGCTTGTAAGATTCAAATCAATTTACTAATTTATGCATGTTCTCCATTACTGTAGAACATGTATGTTTCGATTTACCAAATTACTTTTTCTTCAAACCGCGATCATTGCACCCATGTATTATAAAGCATTGTGGCGCCATATTTAACGACATTGTCTGACAAATCTGAATTTTTAGCACCATTTAATTCCTATTATATATAATAAAATCCGCATTTTAATGTTCCATATGTAAAACATATACTTCTTAATTGTTTTTCGCATTTTCGGAAATTACATTTTTATTTTGTCTTTGTCTTTGTAAATTGAACAAATAGTCAATAAAATAAAAATATTTGGTGTCTCCCTAAGGGAAAAATACATTTACATCTGAAATGAAAATGTGCCTACGTACTTTAAAACAAAACAAACTAAAACATGTGACTTTTGTAATCTTCGTTGTATTACGGTCCAGACAATTATATAAATTCGAAAACAATTTGATTTTGCTTTGTCTACAGTTTAGATATTTAGCTTAAATCTAATCTATTACGTTTGCCGTATCCTTTTTTTTTTTTTTTTGCTTTTTTTTTTATTTTGATTAAAATAAAAATGAAAAAGAAAATACCACACAGTCTCGGAACAGTTCCAAAATCCAATAGAATAATGGTATAAAGAGGCAACATCGACACCACTAACACGCAAATACATTACCACTCACTAGAAACACAATAAACTTTTCCCGCTCTTTTGACTATGAGAACATCTGGTGAAGGTTATCAAAAAAAAACACAACGCGTCGTGCTCACTGAATTAAATACGTACGTGTTATTACTATCACTGAGTCGATATGTAAGACATAATAGTGTCCTATGTTAAAGTGTCCCCCCGGACAATATGTTTTAGAGATTCCGATGTGAAATAGTGTCCGGTGCTATGAAATTGTGTCCTAGTATAAGGTTAGGGTTAGGGTAAGACATAATAGTGTCCTATGTTAAAGTGTCCCCCCGGACAATATGTTATAGAGATTGCGATATGAAATAGTGTCCGGTGCTATGCAATTGTGTCCTAGTATAAGGTTAGGGCTAGGGTAAGATATAATAGTGTCCCATATTAAAGTGTCCCCCCGGACAATATGTTATAGAGATTGCGATATGAAATAGTGTCCGGTGCTATGAAATTGAGTCCTAGTGTAGGGTTAGGGTTAGGATTATGGTTAGGGTTAGTGTTAGGGTAAGACATAATAGTGTCCTATGTTAAAGTGTCCCCCCGGACAATATTTAATAGAGATTGCGATATGAAATAGTGTCTGCTGGATACTATAACATATGTAAAAGTGTCCGGCGGACACTTTGAACTAGAGAACACAAATAAATGCTACATATACCTCTGCTGGTGGACTATCATCCGCTTAGTAGATAGTGCTTCGGCACAGAGACGGTTTATCAGATACATTCAAGTGTGAAATTCATAATTCCTAAATAATGTAATTTATTATAACTCAGGTCAATCTCCCTCAGACAGGGGTAATATTAACCGCTTTTGACTATCCTGTGTACCACCTTTGTTTCTTGCGCCCGAAGATATTTTAATTATTTTGCTTTCCAATCTTTAAGTTTTGACTTTGAGTGTACCTGATAAACGTGTTTGCAGCAACCATGTCGTGGGCGATCAATTAGATATCTACGTTTTAGTTCTGCCAATATAATCTAATATACGAAAAACAATTTAAAGAAATAGATATGTCAATAGACATGCATGTTAGCTTTAAATAGTGAACAAGACGTATAAATCCTTACACGGTAATTCTTACCCTTGATTTACGAGTGGTAAAATGCAGACATTTGACGCTAAAACTGTATTGTTGTTACGTACTGTTAATCTAAGTGTAAGTTGTACAACAACCTATTATTTTACCATATATAAATGTAAGAAAGTTAACATGAAGGATCGATACTGTCTGTTTAAAACAATTAATATGCGATACAACGAAAACAATTAAGATCACAGACAGAATATTCTAAGACAGGACTTGGATTTCCAACGTCATATGTCGTGATCTTTTTTTGTCTTTTTTGTTCAGTGAGTTAGGGTGACAGGTGATTGTCCGTTTTCGTGATATTGGTGGAATTCTTGACCGTCAATGTTTAATCTTTCTTTTCATAAAGTATTAACATTTATCTATGCATCGGCATGTGTATATGTTTATCCTCTACTGGTTTTATGTTAGCAGTCAAAATACCATAGCTTGATATTTCTGTGATATATATATATATATATACTGTCATATAGCTTTTCTTGAGTCTATATGTGTGAAGGGACGGCAAGAATCTGTAAGACTATAAGCGCGAACGCGAAAGAGGAAATGATTGGAAAATATAAGAACGATGGCTGTTTCTGTTCTCTTTAGAACATTTGGCACTTGTTTTGGATTTGTTTTTATCTAGTAGGATAAACACTATAGAACATGGTCTAAGTAAACAATATATCTGCACTCGCGGCCACACTTTCAAGAAAAGCTCATCAAATTTTCGGGGTTCTCTTTTATACTTGTTTCTAAAGTTCGTACAAATAAATTTGATAATTTCCTCATGCTTCAACACAGGCGTAACCTATCGGTGACGTCATTATGCATGTGTCCAACGACATTTGTTATCAACTGTGCTTTCGAAATTCACTGACATGTTTCATAGTCTAGCTACTTAACGTTGATTACTACAGAGAAAAATCTTACTGTCAATGACGATCACTGTTTACATATGAATAGCGTGGCAGTTGCTACCACCAAAATGACATATTCTAATGTTAAAAAAATCTTTAATTTATTTAGCTTTTCAATCTGTTGATTTGAGCGTACCTGATGAACGTTATTTCAGAAGCGTATCGTGTGCAGTAAATTATTACTATTTAATTCTTTATTTGTTTAACGAGGATTGCCAACAGCCAATGGCTACGAGCGGTTTCCCTCATTAAATTATTACTATCACTGGGTCAGTACTTCTGCTGGTGGACTATAGGTCCCTGAGGGAATCATCCGCCCATAAGTCAGTCCTTCGGCACTGACATGGTTTAATATACATATATTTTACTGAAATCTACAATTCCTAAATAATGTAAGTATTAATCAAACCTCAGGCATAGGTGACCTTAGATGGTTTTGGCTGTTCTGTTTAGGCGCTTTCGTTTTATTGCTCCCAAAACTTTAAATTATTTGCCTTTCCGACCTCTCTATTTTATCGTACCTGATGAAGGTTATTCCAGAGACGCGTCGTGTACACTAAATTTGATATCTACGTTTTTATTGGAACATCTTGTAATAAACTTAATAATATAAAAAAACACACTGGCGAAACATCTCCAAAATCTAATAGAAGCATCGTACCCCTAACACATACATGTATATACAAAGGTTAAGCTTCCCACTTTATCATAAGTGTTCCTAGGTTATATTTATAGATGTGAGAGGGATTACTCAGATAGAAAGAACCTTCTATCAGCCTCCGATGCCGCAATACATATCCATCCTTTCATAAAATGTTTTCAGGAAATGGCTAAAACCAGTATTTCCTTCCCGGATACTCCCACTATTTCATCAAATGCAATCACGTCAGTAACAATAATACTGGAATCTAATTGATGATTATCCTTCAGATTATCGAATACAGTAATAATATATATATATATATATATATATACACAGAAACGGTTTTAGATCTCCCACGCGGCGACTAGTAAATAACCAATAGAAAATAAGGAGCAAGTGTGGATACCTAATTTTAATTAGATTGATATATATAGTCGAATTGCTATTAGTATTGAATCTGGATTCGGGTTTGGGTGGGGGTGGACGTTTTTTAATACATACACATTGCGAACTTCTTGTGTCATATTTTAATTGTACCGTACTTCGCATAAATCGGGTGTGTCTACAATTTTCGCTATATACCAAATGCTAAAATCGGCCGTTCGTGCGGAAATGAATTCAATACTACAACCATTGCTAATATGCATATATATATATATATAACGTTTATGTAAACATTAAACTGTAAAGAAATTGAAGTGGTTTTTTTTTGGGGGGGGGGGGGGTGTGCATTATGTATGTTTCACTTTATTTTTCATTTTCCATATTGTGTACATGCGAAACCATTGTATGAGTTTATGAGCGAGGGAATGGTTGTTGCTTAGCGCCAACTAAGCAATTGTTTTTAGCTATATCACGGCGAAAACAAGTTAATCTTCAATGAGATGATGATGGTATCCATTTTGTACTAGACCAACACAATTAGTTGGATTTTTATAGTGCTAGCTCAATGAAACAACAGTCCGCGGATAGTCATGTCCCCCCTCCCCCCCTTCCCCCACTCGGACACTTTATCCTGATTCCTAGACAGCCACTCTTTCCTTTTTTCCTTAATGATACGTGCTGAGTGGAATAGCAACAGATACCAATTTGACCAGATCGGGACACGAACCGACGATCTACCGCACTTGAGGTAAGCATGCTAATCGTTACACCATCGATGTCGTATAATAGTTTATGTCTTTTAATGTCCAATCCCTTTTAATAGACATGTTTATGTCTTTTAATGTCCAATCCCTTTTAATAGACATGTTTATGTCTTTTAATGTCCAATCCCTTTTCATAGACATGTTTATGTCTTTTGATGTCCAATCCCTTTTTATAGACATGTTTATGTCTTTTAATGTCCAATCCCTTTAATAGACATGTTTATGTCTTTTAATGTCCAATCCCTTTTTATAGACATGTTTATGTCTTTTTAATGTCCAATCCCTTTTTTTAGACATGTTTATGTCTTTTAATGTCCAATCCCTTTTTTTAGACATGTTTATGTCTTTTAATGTCCAATCCCTTTTTATAGACATGTTTATGTCTTTTAATGTCCAATCCCTTTAATAGACATGTTTATGTCTTTTAATGTCCAATCCCTTTTAATAGACATGTTTATGTCTTTTAATGTCCAATCCCTTTTTATAAACATGTTTATGTCTTTTAATGTCCAATCCCTTTTTATAGACATGTTTATTTATTAGAAAATGAGTGATATTGTTTTGGAAATCTTCTATGTGCTATAAGCATGAACAATATGGTGGTAGAACTAGTATGATCGACTAACAATTAAATCAGTATATTTATATTTGATTCCATATTATATTGTTATTTTATATTCCCAATATTTAATTCCAAAAATGAAATAATGACATATTTATTATAGTATGTCTCCCAAGGAGACAATTAATTACTCAAGATTTCCGTGACTTTTAAGACGTATTAGTTATGATTGTTCTGTCATACCAGTAATAATCATTAACTAACATGTTCTACTTTTCTATCTTGTAGTTTTTAATATTATTTCTGAAAGAAAAGTTTGAGATACCAAAGAGGTAATTAAAAGCTGCAAATCCTTTTTCTATTGGCCATTGTGTTGTCTGTCCTTCACCGATTTACGGATTCTGATTACCTCTTTGGTATATTCAATCTCTTCTAAGTCACTTAACTATGAGTATTTAATGGTGCTTCAAAATAATTTGACGTTTTAGAACGAGAAACAACGAAAGTAGATATACAGTCAAACCTTCCCATGCGGTCACCTCTATTAAACAGTCACTTGTATTAAAAGGTCACCTTTTTCTTGTCTTGTAAGATAACATTTCGTATGAATTTAATGTTTTTTATGGGACCACCTGTCTTTTAAGGCCACTTTTTTTCTTAATACCAAAGGTGGTCTCTTAATACAGGTTTGACTGTATTTATCAATTACGAATTTTGACTTTGATTACAGAATACAACGTATGAATACACCAATACACGATAAGTGTAACCTTTGATTTATGAGTAGTAAAATGTGGTCATTTTGGCGTTAAAAACTCTATTGTTGTCACGTTTGGTTAATCTCTATGTCTCCTTGCACGAAAGCATATAATTTTGCCATGGAAATTTATAAGAATAGAAAAGTCGATATTGTCTAATGAAAGCAATTAATATGCGGCCTCAACGAAAACAATTAAAATAGCAGACAGAACAGAGATAAATATGTGTCAACAATTGCTATGAATGCATGTGTCAAGTATTGACATATATAGAGGTGTCAAGTATAGTATTGACATATATAGAGGTGTCAAGTATTGACATATATAGAGGTGTCAAGTATAGTATTGACATATACAGAGGTGTCAAGTATAGTATTGACATAACTACTCGTGTCAATTTTTGACATAGATACATGAATGATATTGACACAATGAAGATCTTAACGCCAAATGACCCCATTGTGTGCATTAATCATAGGTTATACTTATCGTGTGCTGGTTTATCCATACGTATTGTTCTGACATTAAAGTCAGTATTTTTAATTGGTAAATTTGACATAGATACTCGTCTCTAATTTTATCATAGATACACATACATGTGCTAAGCATAGTATTGACCTTAGTCGATTTTGGACAACCTGTTTAGACCCTTTGGCTTTATTGCTCCCAGAACTTTAAATTATTTGGTTTTCCAATCTTTCGATTTTGAGCTTACCTGGCGAAGATTATTCCAGAAATACGTCGTCCGCACTAAATTTGAAATCTAGATTTTTATTGACAGATACATATACATGTGCTACGCGGGTCTAGGACAAAATCACCCCTGACAAAGCTCCCCGGGCAAAAGCCCCCCTAGGACAAAAGCCCCCTCACAAAACGCCCCCCAATAATGATGAAAATAAAAGCTAATGTATTTTTTTATACATTTTTTTATATTGGTAGTGATATTAGATATATTAAAGTATAAAGGGAAAAAAATTAAAAATTAATTAAAAAAATGTTATACTTGTAGACAAAATTTACTTCACCTTTTGTTTATTATTATTAACATTTATATTGATAAAGTGTAAATTACAAAAGAAAAACTGATAATTTGCTGATAAATTAAAGTTATTTTTTGATTTATTCATAATTAAAGTCGATACATTTCATTTTTTTCTGTGTCATTGTTCAACTGTTTGGATTTATAAAATTTTCTTTGTGTTTTCTAACATGATTCAATATTTTTTGTACCTCTGTATTTTTATTCCTTGTGTCTGCATACTGTAAAAATATTTATATCTTTGTGTCTTTGCACAACTGTCTATGCAATCATTGCCTATCATCACTGATGTGAGTATGAAACTCGATCAGGGAGATGTGTACAACATTATGTGATAAAGTTTGTCAGCGACAGACCACGATATAACTGATATATTGTTGAAATTGGCATTAAACACCATCAAACAAATAAACAATCTTTGCACACATTTATGGGTGAACATTTTTTAATCCTTTTTTTTCAAATAGACTCATTAGAAATAAAATAAATAAAGCTAAAATTTACAATTTATTTTAATGTTTTAAAGCACTGAGACATGTAAATCAATTTATACGATAACAATACATTCAAAAGATCAATAAAATTTCAGACAGTTCAGTTCATAGTTCATAAAAGCACAAATAACTAAAGTCTAACCATTTGATTTCAAAGTCTATAAATTCACATGTGGACATTATAGGCAAGACCACGAAGATAGTCTATAACATGACGGTTGTTGTAGTTTTCCACAATGTGTAGAATACGTCTGGCACAGTCTCTACATTTACGGCGTTCAACAATTTCATCCCCTGCCATGATCTGGGCCATTGCCACCTGTTGAAGAGCTTGATGTTTCTTGAGCGCATCTAAGAACTTCCAGATGTTGGGATGACAACCCCCAATGGCTGACTGGAATCCATGGTGCCAGCCTTCTATGTTGTTGTTGGTGCGAGGAAGCTCTTGTACTGTACGGTCATACATATTCCAAATATGAAGGCTGAAGACAGAACCTCGTCGGTCGGACGGCCAATGAATGTGTCTTCGAAGTAGTCGAGAATAGGCTGGGCATCTGCACTAATGTTGTCTGCCAGACTTTCAAAGGCTTCTTCAACTGCATCTTCTGGAACAAAGGCAAGAACAGGAATCATCTTGATGTCAAGGTTGAACTGTTCGTCTTCAATGTACTTCTGCTGAAGACCATTTGCCTGGACTTTACAATAAGCACACTGTGCTAGGTTGAGAAAGCAGCCCTTGACATCAACATCTGGAAATACTCTTATGACAGCATTCCGTGAGGCTACCTCGTAATCTATCATCAAGGTTCTGGAATGAAATGTTGGCTTTAAATGTAGAAGCTGCTGGAACATCTCGAAGCATGTGTTTTCAGTCTTGTTTGGTAGTAAAGCGTAGACACATGGGATAATGTTGTTATCTACCAAAACATGGATACATGTGCATGTGTTAAGCATAGATACTCGTGTCAAGTTTTGACATATATACATGTATACGTGTTAAGCATATATACTCGTGTCAAGCATTGACATAGATGCATGTACATGTGTTAAGCATACATACTCGTGCCTTGTTTTACATAGATACATATACACGTGTTAAGCATAAATACTCGTGTCAAGTTTTGACATGGATACGTGTGCATGTGTCAAGTATAATATTTAGGTTTGATTGATTGTTGCAGGTGTTATTTTCACTAGTTCTTTTTCCCCTCTTCTTTGTAAAATCTATTTTGTCTTTCTTGTAAAAGGTTAATTTCACTTATACATTGTTCTAATATTTATTTTATTGAGTTTTGTCATGTATTATGCTATGTTGTAAATTGTAGGGAGAGAGAGTTTATAATGTTGTTATAACTTGTGCTGGATCCCATTGCTTATATTAGAGCAATAAAATATGCTTGATTTAATAAAAACATATTTACATATATACTGGTGTCAAGCATTGACATAATTACAAGTCACAAGCATTGACATAGATACAATTGTCAAGTATTGTAATATACACACGTGTCAAGTATTGACGTACATATATGTGTCGACATATGTAAATGTACGTATATATTCTTCCACTTCAAAGTAATATTTTGCAGAATAAGATATCCAATTATTTACCATATTCTGGCAACATTGCACAATAAATGTTAGAGAATACCCAAAGAGCAATCAAAAATGGAAAATCCAGGGAAACTTGCATCATAGCGTGCACAAGACAAGACGAAGATAAACAAAGCAAATTCACAACACAATATGTGTTGGACACCACTATACGCAAACAAACACAAATAAAGTAAATAAGACATGATCCCTCATACAAACAACTGGAGGTATAGACGAGTTATTCGTAACTATTCCACCAACAGATGCTATTTTCAATGTTCAGATATATTAAAATAGAACATTAACCCCGTCATGTACGTCCCAAGACAAGACCTGGATTTCCGTGATCTTTTTCATGTTCTATAGTTTGAGGTGAGAACTAGCTTTCGTTTTGTTGATATTGGTGGAATTGTGGATATCTGCTTTGTACGATTATTCTATTAAATATTAAGTTCATGGCGAGGTGTACTCGATACAACATTATGTGATAAAGTTTGTCAATGACTTGCGACAGGTCGGTGGTTTTCTCCGGTTTCATTCACTAATTAAACTGACCGCCACGACATAACTGAAATATTGTTGAAAGTGGCGTTAAACACTATATGCCAAACCTAAGTTAATATATTAGATATTAGAACTGTTTTGACTGTGTGGTATTATTTGTTTTTCATTTTATGACATTGTTTTATGTACGTTAGCGAAATGTTTATATCTGTACATGAAACAAACAATGTGATGTTTATCTTTCTATCATAATATGCTTTGTCAAGTTAGAACAATGTGATAACTATAAAGTACATATTCTATCATTACATATGACATACTAAATATATTATTTTCCTTCCTTTTTTGAAATAATAATCAATTAATATGTAACAGTAAGCGCCATCACAGTAGGTGCTTTCAGTACACCATTTTCCATTTGATGAGCTCATCAAGTAAACCATTTTGTTATTTCCCAACACGAGAATACAATAAAAGGAAGCTTACATGGACACGAGAATACAATAATAAGCATCTTAGTTTGACACTAGAATACAATTAAAATCCCATCTTGTTCGGACAAGAGAATACAATAAAAACCTCTTACTTGAATAATGTCTTACAGTCACTGTATTAAGGCGTCATGGGGATATATCAGGATGCTTTGCAAAGCACATTCGGTTCCTGTTGCTCAATATTTAGTTTTCCTAGTAATATTTTTTGTAGAACATTATTTCTTCTTTTGTCCTTTTTCTCTGGGCCAATTGTACTGTCTGTCTGTTCATTGGCTTCTCAGAGGGCCCGGGTGGCTCAATGAGTTAGGTAGTTGGATTACCTAACAGCTCATACAAGCCTATCACCAATACGGCGTGGGTTCGCGCCCGGCTTTGTAAATTACAAAAAGGGTGCTTTCGACTCGCAGCCACAAGTGATAAAGTTTACCTGTTGCTTGCCCATGCTCGGTGGTTCTCTCCGGTTTCTTCCACCACTAAAACTGGTCACCATGATATAGCTGAAATATTGCTGAAAGTGGCGTTAAACACCAAAAATCCAAGCATTGGCTTCTCATTACTCCTTTGGTATCTTCAAATGTTTCTTACTCCAATTAAAATTCAATAGACATATTTTAATTTGCATGTAGGAAGTGAATATAATGAGTGAACGATTGTTGTTTAACGCCAAATAAACAATTTTCTGCAATATCATGACGAGAACAAGTTGTATTTAGATGAGATGATGATGTTGTTTGTTTTTTGTTTCTTTCTTTTTTCTCTGAGCCAATTGGATTGTCTGTCTGTTGTTTGTTCGATAAGTGGATTCTCGTTACTCCTCTGGTATCTTTAATCGTTTCCTACTAAGATTAAGATTCAATAGACATATTTTAATTTTCATGTAGGAATTGAATATAATGAGTGAATGATTGTTGCTTAAAACCAAATGAATTAATTTTAGAGTCACATGTCATTCTATACGTGTTTTGATTGGTTTAAAAAGTTGAGGTTATTTGTCAATGAACGGAATCTAAATATAGACGTCGTTCTCAAGGCGTCGCGTGCCGTTGTCATCAGGTGATTTTCGTTATAAGAGGCACCTTTGGGGTTATTTAAATTTATTTCCGATTCTTTGCCTTATTTTGAAAAAATATATATATTTTTCAATGTCATTACAAAAAAAGTTTGAATTAATTTATAAGGATTGATACAACCTGATTGAGGTTAATTCTTCATGAACCGAACAAAATTGCTATCTATCCTTAAATGGACAATGACGAGAACAAGTTGTATTTAAATGAGATGATTATGTTTTTTCATAGATCAATGCACTTATTTGATTTTTATGGCGCTAGTCCACTGAAACAACAGTCTTCGGATGAATATTCGGATTTTGTTGGAGTTGGTTTTATCCTTGACCTACAAGCTAATATGCTGCTTTTTTACAATTTCTCTTTATTTTAGAATAAACTAGTGAACTGTTGGTATGGAGAAAATGGGACAAATAGGGAGTATCTGATTTTTGTTCAAACATTTTTTACAGGTAATAGAAAGTGACCGGTGCAAGCACCTGTGCATCCAGACAAAAGAAATCGACCTAATTAGTTTAGTAGTATATATAAACATATATATGGTATTAGAATATTATCTATTTTACTAAAATGTTTTAATGAGTGCAGTTTGAACCACGACAGGATATTACAAATTTCCTTACCACTCACTAATTACACACAGACCTTACACTCCAATGAAAGCCTACTTGTTTTAACAAGTATTCCTTTAGAGAACATAAAATACTGGTTGATGTCTGCGGCCGTTTTAAAAACTTGTAGATTATTCGGGATTATGGCTCACGGTTTAATTTTGTCTTCAAGATGTCTCAAGTGTGGATGCATATAGTAAGTTGTTTAAAACCGCAATTATTATTGGATAAAAATAAATCTATCATGATCTTTTGTATGGTCCGTTTGTTGTTACAGTTTGTACAATATTCTTCCATAACAATACCATTTTTTATTCTGGTTTACAACATGATGAAGAAGAGTTTGAAGATGCCAAAGGGAGGTAATCAGAATCCGTATATCGAAGAAGAACAGACAACACAATGGCCAAAAGAAATAGTACAAAAGGGCAAACAACGATTAACAAAACAAAACTAAAGATCGGGTAACACGAACCCCACTACAAACCGGGGGTGAAGTCAGGTGCTCCGGAAGGGTAAGCAGTTCCTGATCCACTAGTGACACCCGTCGTGTTAGTCTAGTTACAAACCTGGTGATAAGTGATGAACGAGGAAAGAACCGGGAAGTGTTTACGACCAATAATTTTAATTTTAATTCTCTTCTTATCTAACCTGGCCTGAATAGTAATGCGAGTTTTCGCCGTTACCTAGCGTAGTGGTTCTATTAAGGAGAGTCGATGACCTTAGCCAGTATTTATATATTAGTAACGGTCATCGCAAGACATAATAGTGACACATTAGTCAACTTTGAACCAAAATATATATGAAGTTTTAACATATTTCCACGAGAAAATGTATTTAAGTAAGATGTATTTATTATTGTATTCTCGTGTTGGGAAATAACAAAATGGTATACTTCTTGAGCCCATAAAATGGAAAATGTGCACTGAAAACACATACTGTGATGGCGCTTACTGTTATATATTTCAAAAGATAATCATAATAGGAAGGGAAAATAGATTTTGTAATATGTAATAATAGATTATGTCCTTTATAGTTATCACATTGTTCAATCTTGACAAAACATGTTATGAAAATATTACATTGATTGTTTCATGTGCAGATGGAACATTCCGTCCACGTACAATGCCGTACAATTGCAAAACAAAAAATACCACACTGTCAAAACAATTCCAATATAGAAAAGTCGCAAAAAAAAAACAGAGGCCGCACGATCGTCGTTATTTTTATTTTCCCAATTTCTGCTCTGAAACCAATGGGCCAATTGTCCTATCATGATTTCCTTGATGGGTGGTTGCTGTTTACTAGGCAGTTACTATACCAACGGTTCATGGTGGTTAAGATGGAGTAATCAATTCGAAAATTGTACGGTCGTTGCCACTACCTCGGTATGAAATATCTGTGTCAAAAATATAATTATTATTAAAACTTATTCTGCTAATATATTTTGGTGTTCTTGCTCCATAAAACATTTAATTTATTTGGCTTTCAATTTTTGTGCTTTGAACGTATCGGATGATGGTTATTCCAGAAACATGTCGCTTGTACTAAATGTGATAGCTACGTTTTTCGGACCACGGATATGTTCCCTTTATCGTAATCACAACACTGTCCTTTTGACGTATTCCGTATTTGCAAAGGATATATTATAAAGAAAAATTAAAATATTTTTTTGTTCCCGGCAGCTTTCATTATGTATGACTTCCAATAAGAACAAATATATTATTTGAATGAATATGCTTAGCTATATCTGAAAATTAGTTTTAGTCAGTTCAATAATAGTGTTTTTAATATCATTGCTTGTCTTTCTATCATTATTTATATTTATTGGCCATTGTACTGACCTTCTTCAATTTACGGCTTCTGATTACTCCTTTGGTATCTTGTGGTCATTGTGGTGCCTGACCTTCTTCAATTTACGGCTTCTAATTACTCCTTTAGTATATTGTGGTCATTGTGTTGCCTCACCTTCTTCAATTTACGGCTTTTGGTTACTCCTTTGGTATCTTCAAACATTTCTTTCGATTATATGCAGGAAGAAAATACAAATGAAAAGAAATCAGGTAAAATAATTAGCCTCGGTGGTCAGAGATGAAATCTAACTTAACGCTTTTTACAATCAGGTCTGCATATTACATTGCGCTAATGATGTCAAAATCTCGTTTGTTCTGTTTGGTGAATAACCCCATTATTAACATCTTGACTTTCACAATAACAGCACATCTGTGTTGTTTGTTGTTTTCTCTGGTGTAGACAGTTGATATTGCTGCATAGCGTATCATTCTAAGTGATTGGGAGCAGTCATTGTATCGGTTTTTAACCTCTAAAGTATTGTTTTCGCTCCTTTATTTCAACGATGATGAAAGCTTTTTGTATCTTGTTTGTGATATTAGCTTTGCCTGACTACGCGTCTTATAACATATGTTATATTGCACATTTAGCAATCAATATTCATACATAGCTTAACTCATTTATGTTCAAGACTGAAAAACAATATATCGCAGTGCTTTCTTATAGTTGTATTTTTTAGAAAGTAGTAACCGCATCGGTGATGTAATGGTTAGCGTGATCGCTTCGATAGTGGTAGATCGTGGTGTTCGAGCCCTGGTCAGGTCAAGTCATAGAATGTATTATTGGTCTTTGTTGTTTCTCAAAGCACGCAGTATTAATGAGTACGAATAAAGATTGGTAGGTCGAATCAGAATAATATATCCGAGTGGAGCGAAATATCTATCGCGGACTGTTATTTCAGTGTGCTAGCACTATAAAAATCCAACTAATCGTGTCGTTCTAGTACAAAGCGGACATGTTCATCATCATCATCATCATCATCATCATCACATCGAAAAGTAAATTGTGTTCGACACGACATTCTTGAAAAAATTTTCATTTAGCGTTAAACAACAATCACGCATTCCTTTAGTAGCCTTACAAATTCACGTGTTAATGTAATGTTAGAATTCGATTACTTTAATAATTGTAGCATAGCATACAAGTTCAGCATCGATTCACTGAGTACGGGATTTATATTCCTACCCAACAAATAAGATTCCACCGCCATTCACTTTTATCCATGGTTCATTTTATTTATCTACTAATCTCATTCTCAAACTAGAAGGAAAAGAAAATGTTAAAGGTATATTGATAATTTAAAATGATCACAGGAGAAAATGTGCAATGTCAAAATAACTAGAGAACTTGTACAAAGTTTCTTTAACATATATTTTTAATCAAAATCTACAGTTGTTAAATCGTGTAATTATTAAAATTAAGACTCTCCTCCCTCAAACATATTTGACCTTTGCTAATTTTGGTTATCCTCTTTTGGCCCTTTGGTTGTATTGCTCCCTAAAACTTTTGTCCCTTTGGTTGTATTGTTCCCTAAAACTTTTGTCTCTTTGGTTGTATTGCTCCCTAAGAGTTTTGGCCCTTTGGTTGTATTGCTCCCTAAGACTTTTGGCCCTTTGGTTGTATTACTCGCAAGACTTTTGGCCCTTTGGTTGTATTGCTCTCTAAGACTTTTGGCCCTTTGGTTGTATTGCTCCCTAAGACATTTGGCCCTTTGGTTGTATTGCTCCCTAAAACTTTTGGCCCTTTGGTTGTATTGCTCCCTAAGACTTTTGGCCCTTTGGTTGTATTGCTCCCTAAGACTGTTGGCCCTTTGGTTGTATTGCTCCCTAAGACTTTTGGCCCTTTGGTTGTATTGCTCCCTAAGACTTTTGGCCCTTTGGTTGTATTGCTCCCTAAAACTTTTGGCCCTTTGGTTGTATTGCTCCCTAAGACTTTTGGCCCTTTGGTTGTATTGCTCCCTAAGACTTTTGGCCCTTTGGTTGTATTGCTCCCTAAGACTTTTGGTCCTTTGGTTGTATTGCTCCCTAAGACTTTTGGCCCTTTGGTTGTATTGCTCCCTAAGACTTTTGGCCCTTTGGTTGTATTGTTCCCTAAGACTGTTGGCCCTTTGGTTGTATTGCTCCCTAAGAGTCTTGGCCTGGAGCGTACCTGATGAAGGTTATTCCATAAACGTGTCGTGCTCATGCACCCATTATGATATCTACGCTTTTAGCAACAGTCTTGATTTTAAGCAACATCAGCAATATTTCTTACGCACTGTGACTTTTTTGTGAAATGCTTTCCGGGGAGATAGATGCATTATCCCCTTACATTCACGTGGAGAAAGATTGGATAATTTACAACAGTGTGGTATTTTTTTTTTCATTTCATTTGTCCACGTGTGAGAAAACGTGATTAAAGTCTACACTGCATAAATAAATAAAAAGATTTTTCGAACGCGACCTTAACTAAATATGCAAGTGCAGCTTTGGGAAAAAAGTGATTCAAGTCTACCCCGCCCAAATGAAATATTGTGATGTATACCGTACGAACGCGACCTTTACTTACTAATGCAAGTTTAGCAATATCATTATTTTTTTTCTTTTTTTCTTTTTACACGTATTTGCATATGGGTAACTTAATTAGGTTCCTTGTAAACATTTTATATGACGGGAAAACATTGGATGATTTTCGATAGTTTGGTTTTTTTTCATTTTATTTGTCCACGTGTGAGAAAAACGTGATTCAAATCTACCCTCTGTACAAATGAAATATTGTGATTTTTCAAACGCGACCTTCACTAAATATGCAAGTGTAGATGTGGGAAAAACGTGATTCAAGTCTACCCCCTGCAGAAATGAAAAATTGTGATTTTTCAAACGCGACCTTTACTTATGTAAATGAAACATTAATCATGATTTTTCTCTTTTTTTTTGTAAATGTATTTGCATATTGGGTAAATTAATTCAATTTCTCGTTATCATTTTAAACGATTTTACCTCTTGTAAAAAAAACAATATCCGTTGTTTATTATTGTCTTCACATTATACACATTATACTTAATTAAATTTGCTTTCTCTTTAATTACATTATATTGTATTATATTGTAAGAACAGATAGCTATTAGCAACTTATCTGCACCTAGATTATTATCCATGACTACGCCTGTTTACTTTGGGCCATTGTGTTGTCTGTCCTTCTTCGATCGATTCAAGTTTGCCCTTTGTACAAATGAAAAATTGTGATTTTACAAACGTGATCTTCACTTAATGTGCAAATTAAACATTAATCATGATTTTTTCCAGTTTTCTTTTAAATATATTTGCATATCCATAAATTAATATCTTAGCATGATACTTAATTAAATTTGCATTTACTTTAATTATTATATTGTAATTTGATAGTATAAGAACAGATAGATATTAGCAACTTCTCTGCACCAAGATAGTTATGCCATATCTAGCCCAACGTCGGCTGAAGAACGGAAACTCGACCATCGCTTTGCCTACGCTAATCCTACGTTGGTTCAACGTCGTCAAGCCGACGCCGACCTACAGCCGACCATTACGACCTTTTACCGACGTTGGTTCGACGTCACCCTGCAGACTGGGTGACCACATGCGTCGCTTCATTACCAACAGTTCCAGAGATTGCGTGACAGGAGGTGATAGTTCCGGTATTGTTTTATTATATTCCGTGATAGTTACTAATGGTTTGATTAGTCGGTAATTTGATATTTATGAATAAAAATGAAGACAAATTATATCTGGAAATATTTCCTTGGAATATTGTCTGACATCGATAAACAATGACAGAAATTTTGCCAACCTACATCTTTCATTACTTTTTTTCTTATTAAAACATTTTTAGCAGAGCTAGTAAATAAACGTTAGAGAATACCGAAAGGGCAATCAAATATGGACAATCCAGAGAAATTGTAAATAAACGTTAGAGAATACCGAAGGGGCAATAAAATATGGACAATCCAGAGAAACTGTAAATAAACGTTAGAGAATACCGAAGGGGCAATCAAATATGGACAATCCAGAGAAACTGTAAATAAACGTTAGCGAATACCGAAGGGGCAATCAAATATGGACAATCCAGAAAAACTGTAAATAAACGTTAGAGAATACCGAAGGGGTAATCAAAATTGGACAATCTAGAGAAACTGTAAATAAACGTTAGAGAATACCGAAGGAACAATCAAATATGGACAATCCAGAGAAACTGGGAACATAGGGTACACAAGACGACGAAAAACAAAGCAAAAACACAACACAATTTGTGTTGGACACTACTATATGCAAACAAACACAGCCAACGTAAATAAGACACAGAAACAAGTCACTAGGTAGCTTTGACTTGACGGGATATTTTGCAAAGTGGACACCAATAAATATTTATAAAGGGGACGTTTCTGACTTTGAATTTTAGATAGGGTCACGATTTGGGAAAAACTGTTTGATGTTTGATGTTTGGTTGGTCTTATGCCACTTTCAACAATATTTCAGTTATATCGTGGCGGTCAGTTTTATTGGTGGAGGAAACCGGAGGACCAGGAGAAAACCTCCGACCTGCCTCAAGTCACTGACAAATTTTATCACATAATGTTGTACATCTCGCCATGATCGGGCGTCGAACCCACAACAGCAGTGGTGATGGGCACCGATTGCATAGGTATAGTTGTAAATCTAACTACCATACGAGCACGGCCACGACGGTCCCCAGAACTGTTTGAAGATGCCAAAGGTGTAAAAAAAGAAACCTTAAATCAACTGTTTTAGGATTTTCAGGTTTTATTTGTAATTTCCTAACACGATTTCCTTATCAGATGATATTCATGTCGTTAACTTGAATAGGAAGCCGACATGTGCCACTACTGGAGCAGGAACTGCATATCCCTCCGCATATGAAATTGATGAAATTGGCGTTAAATTCCATAAATCATAAACCAAAATGATTTTTTTAACTTAAAGTTTAATATTCAGGTATTTTATAAAACCCATAAAACATTTGGCCAACTCCCATTTCTAGCATTATGGAAGAAGACTGTCTAAGTTATTTAACTTGATTCTTATCCATTTGTTTTTTGAACAATAAAATATGTTTAAAGTATAGTTCTTGTACTTGGTTTACAACATCAAACATCTTTTTCAACAAGGCTAGTAATTATTATGTAATTGAAATGTAAATTATACGCGGACAATTTATCAAGTTCCGGAATGCATTACGGGATTGAAAATAGGTCAATAACAAATTACTTAGCCATTACATGAAAACCTTTATTATTTCTAGGGAATAACATTTTGTCAATTACGCAATGATTAAATTTGATATTATAAATGTAATTGAGACAATTGTGATTGTTATTTTATTTTTATATTTTTTGTGTTACGTCATTTGTGCGGGTAACAATTTTGATACTGAATTCTGGAAAGTCCAATAATACCGTACTGTTACATAAATGAATCATCAAAAGGCATTACCTGTTATTTTTTTTATCGTACGTCAATTCTGGGCTGACGTATTTTGATACTTGAAAACCCGATATCCATGGACATATTATATATTATCTTACTTGAATTATCAAATAGCAAGCCTGTTATTTTTTATGTCAACTCTGTGCTTAAGTATTTTGATACTGGAAAACTTAAGGAACCCATATTGATTTATTTGAATTTTCCAATGACGAATATTTATGTCTATAAACTTCAACAGATGGTCCAACATGAATGATTAATGTGCCCTCTACTGACAATCGTGTAGGGCGTGAGCATATAACGACTGGATTATTCAGGTCAGACATAATTTGATTAGTTTGGCTACTGTTTGCAGTGATTGCTTTTTTTTTAGCTGATGACTAGGGTAACAAGATTTATATATTAATAAAAATAATAATAATAAATCCAGATTTATCAAATTATAATTTTATATTCACTGTATCGTTAATTCACAATTTTTTTTGCCAATTATCACCACTGCTTAATATGAAAGAAATTTACTATAAATATTAAGTGATGTGAATAAACCGGCTAGCAAGAAGGGATATGGATGTAAATTAACATGAGACTTGGACACAAATTTAGGTAAAGGATCAACACTTTTATTTTTGCATTACATTTATAGTCAGTAAGTGTGAAACGGTCTTTAACCTGCAATTGAACTGTACTCTTTACGTTTTGTCGATATAAAGGTTACCTCCGGACATCTTTATCATTTTCATGTTATTTTGTGTATATATTTTTCCCCAGATGTGTTCGACTTTCCAACGATTTATTTGGATTATGATTCTCCAATATTTTTCCTTGTCAGGAGAGAAAATCCAGTCACGCATAAACTCTAGATTCTTGTGAATTGCGAATGCTGTCGAATAAGATTTTGCTTTTTGTTTGTTTGTTTGTTTGTTTGTTTGGTTTTCTTTTTACTGTATTTGCTTTACTTTTAAATTATTCCACACGTTAATTTGAAAATTTTATATATCATTTCCTCTTTTACTTTTTCTGTAGATATTTTCTGTCCTCTATCACCGACAAGAGTTTTACTGGATACAGCGGGTGTCTTATAAGAAGCAGGATTATCCTTTACAAACACCTGTGTTTACCCTGTTCTTGGTCTTGTTTGTGTTGCTCATCTTCTTAGTTTTCTATTTTAGACTTTTTGTTTTGTGTTTGTTTGTTTTGTGTTTGTTTGTTTTGTGTTTGTTTGTTTTGTTTGTTGTTTTATTTGTTTTGTTTTTCTTTGGGTTTTTTTTTTTTTTTTTTTTGTAATTTTCATTTTTTACAGACAATACTGAACAATTACACAACAAGACAAAATATGCTGGCAAATTATAAAATAACCTTATAAAAAAGACTAAAGGAGAGATGTATAAATAATGTTTGTTTGTTGTCGTTGTTGTATTTTTTGGGGTGTTATTTTTGGTCATAGTCCTATGTCCAGTATTGTCAGTGTTTCGGCATCGACCATTCCTGATTGCTCCTTCGTTCAGTTTTCACTAACATTTATCCATCCACTCAATGCTCTATTTTCAATTTACATATGTATTTCAACAAAATATGACCCAATTCCGGTGTGGTCTTATACAAAAACTGATTAATAACTCACTAATTAACATGACAAGAAAGTTAGTTATTTACCCTCAATAGATAATTGGCGTTTTCTACGTTAATTGCCACTTGTAGTTGATTAATGCTATTTGTTTTAGTTTGTTTCAGTATGATGAACCAAGTGGTGGTAATTGAGCAGGTTATATAACGAAGAACGTTATCAGAAAACATGTGACGTAATTACTAGTGTATCAACCACAGAAAACACTGTTTCTGGTTATAAAAAAGACAAAATAGGTTGGTATCTGGGTAATGAGTTCGTGTTCTTTGTCCAGTGTAATTAACATGAATTATTGGATCATACCACATTTTGTGGTGGGTTGTGGGTATGATGTTTAACGCCATTTTCAAATAATTCAGTTATATCGTGGCGTTCCGTTTTATTTGTGGAGGAAACCGAAGTACCCGGAGAAAACCACCGACCTGCCGCAAGTTACTGACAAACTGTATCACATAATCCATATTCCAGTGCAAAATAGTAAAATATTATATATATGAAGTATTTTTTTCGCATATTATTTGATGTAAGAGAAATAAGACGTAACAGTTGGTGTAAGGTAAACAAATAAATCTTAGTAATATTAATTTTCGACAATAAACACATTTGATTCACTCTAGCTAGTGCAGTAGTTCGTAGTATATTGAACTTTCATTCGATCTTCATTTTAATGGTTAGCTATAGTGTGTTCGCCTCGAGTTTGGTAGACGGCGTGGGTTCGAGTCCCGGTCGTGTCAAACCAAAGACTATAAAATTCGCATTTGCTGTTTCTCTGCTAAGTATGCAGCATTGAGAAGTAAGAGCGAAGACTGGCTTGCTCAGAATCAGAATGGTTTGTCCAAGTGGGGGGGGGGGGGGGGGGGGACTTGTCTACCAGCGGAATTTTGCTTCAGTAAGCAAGCGCTATAAATATCTAACTAAGTGTGTTGGTCTAGTACAAAGCGGACACCGTCATCATCTCATCTATTGTAGTTTGTTCTTGTCATGATATAATTAGAAATATTACTCATCTGGCGTTAAGCAATGATTACTCACTCACACAACTTTATATTATCTTCAATTCAATATTTGTTTCATAATAAATTCAACGTTCTATTTTTTCAAAAGTAAATTAAGCGAATTTTTATCGATTTTCGTATTACACGATTGATTGTCTATAGATTTTGTCTGCTCGCTGTTTGAAAATACCTACCCTTCACTTTGCGACGTACAGTTTCCATGGGTGTGTGTTTTAACTTTTTAAATTAATTAATTTTAATCATATGCAAAATTATATTAAGACAATAACTTTAAGGATGAAATTCGCATGTCGTACAATTTCAATCAATCATATATATGTTCTTATCTTGTCTTACATTGAATTAGATCTGAAACAACAGATACTAGTACTACTTTGTTCAATACATTATATATACTTTCACGTGAACACATAAAAAACAGTTTCTTCAATTAAATGCTCATCTTTATAGGCAAAGAAATTTCAGAGCTACCGATTTAACGACATTGGAAAAAATTCAATGGGGTACAATTCAAAGTGCTTTGATAAACAACCTAGCAAAACCCAGCAATACTCAAACTATTTTTGTAAAAACACTGATTGACTGGGATCATCTAGAAGGCAACATTAGTGTGCACAATAAACGTCGAGAGTTTCAAATCTGATCTCACGCACTGACAATAAGTCAACGGTGCTCTCCCTCGTTATATTAAAGCCCGTATTTGTATCAATACCGTACTCACGCAGAAACAGATACAGTATTTGATCATTTTTGCATAGCTATTGTCTCCAAACGTAAGATTTGATTTGATGCATTTCCGCTGAAGTCCTTCAATTTCAAACTTCTGGCTGTTTTATTTAAATTAAAGGCCAATAATAAACAATCAGCTGCATATAGGAAGCCAGTGTTAATTGAAGGCGATCTATTCTTAGAACAATTATCTTCTGCAGCTTTTGAAGTTTATTTTAATCTAAAATATAGATGCTTGTAGCATTTTGTTGCTGCTATAATACCATTTAAAAGTGCATACGTGCGCACTTTGTCATACATCTGCGGAATATGAGCTTTGTGAAGTGATACCTCGGGATTGCATCATTTCCCACTGAATATTATCAAATTAAAGTAAAATGTCTATTAAATCTAACCTCTATTTAAATCCCGCATGGGGTAATGTCATAGGTCATAATTTCAACTAACCAATATGGAATGAGCCTGCCTAATCTTGAGGGGTTAAAACCGAGCACACCTTGAGAGCAGCTTTCGATTGGTCAATATATTTAAAAATCATTTTAACTGTCTTGCACTTGATTTGACCGTCAAATATGAATGAAACGTTATATGACATGACCATATTCGGGATAATGTTATGCGGTATTATTACATACTCATATAGATATCTTGAATTTGATTAGTCTAAAGAACGTCACATGGCATTTGACATTCCGTTCGATCAATCGTTGGACGTTAGGTCGCATGGTTATATCAACCGCCCGCAAGAAAACCCGCATGTGACATGACTAGCAGAATTTACTGAATATGGGTCGTCACTTGGTATCTGTTGTCAGATTTGAACTAGACCAAATAAGTATGGTAGTGTGTAGGATATTCGATATATAAAACAATCATCAACCTTGTAAGAGTGATATGACGGATTGTCTCCCCTCGAAAGTTTGTGCCCCACTCAATCAAGCCATCGGGTGACATAATCTTTCTCTGTGAGACAATCCGCCATATCACACTCTCACAAGGTTGATAACTGTATAATATATCACCCAACAAAACAAGATCTAACACTTGATTAGGCATATACGATTCTAAGAGTTTTGAAAATAAAGCTCTTACATTTCAACCACAAATTCTCTTACTTGTGACCAACCATGATTTTCGAAAATCTATTTCTTTTTATGTATTTCATGTAATAATTATCAAATAGTTCATGGCAATAAGGGCCATATGGCAGTTTATGAACCGGGATGTCACCCACAAAATATTATATGGACCGAAGCGAAGCTGAGGTCCATATACTATTTTGTGGGTGACAGACCTTTCCATAAACTACCATTTGGCCCGAAGTGCCATGAACTATTTGTTATATTATACTCAATACATGCAAATCTGATCAGACGACATGTTTTTGTTATTGTATATCTAAGACAAAAAAACGAGTTCCGGCAAAATCCGGAAGAAAACATTATATTGATCGGGCCCGGTCAATATACTAAATTATTACTCTTCATGTAAGAAACTTTCATTATAATTAACATGATATTATCGAAACATAATTTTACACAGAATAAATAGCGTCGTTGTACTATGCACTCGCATAGTACTATTGTTGGAGCCATTACTATGCTGATGGGCGGAGCTTAGAACAATGTTACGTCATTTAAATAGGCGGGATCTAAACGGGATCACCTGAGCGCTTGTGTTTAACAGTGTACAATTTACAATGTATTATACGTTTTTCTTTAACGTTGATGCTGTCGTCTGTCAAAGAATGGCCAGTTCCAGGTTTGGGAATTAAATATTTGACAGTTCATTGTTATTGTTGAAATTAAATATTTCTTGAATTTAAATGAATATTATTTGCCAATCTTTATACTATCAATACATTTTAGACAATTTCGGGTCGTGCATTATAACTTCTAACCTTG
Organism: Bathymodiolus brooksi; assembly: GCA_963680875.1. Classification (NCBI taxonomy): domain Eukaryota; kingdom Metazoa; phylum Mollusca; class Bivalvia; order Mytilida; family Modiolidae; genus Bathymodiolus; species Bathymodiolus brooksi. The sequence continues at coordinate 57,040,621 of OY804584.1, read as the reverse complement.
GGACATATTTCGGCAAATAGGGAAAATAAAAACGTAAAGTATAATATAATCCTATATATGTCTTATTTAGTGCACACGACGCGTTTCTGGAATAACCTCAATCGGATAGGCGCCAAGTCGACCGATTGGAAAGCCAAATAAATTATAAGTCTTTGGAAGCAATCAAAGCTCAAACCTCAATAGGATAGATAAAATCGGCCATGGTAAATCTGCTTAGAGGTAAAATGCTTATATATTTAAAACTCTTGAACACATACATAAAATCGGAATCAATTTAACATTGTACCTTATAAAATGTGACTAGGAAATAAAAGTCCATTTACAGTCGACTTAACTTCCTATCCAATTGAATATTCGTACTGATGGCATTTCTCATGAGAAATCTATAATTGTATCAGACTGTATGTCATCATAGTATTTTGTCCTTGTTAATCAAATTCATTGTTTTGCTTTAAATGTATTTGCTTATCCTGTTATTTAAGAAAAATAAGCTCAATTAAAGATTCAATAAAAATAATGTAATATATGAAAAAATGATTTAAGCAAAGAAAAAATGCATTTAATAAAAGTAGATTATGATCAGTCAAATGGAAAATATAGAGAAGAAAAACAAAACTGTCGGAACAGTTCAACAACCTAATAGAAAAATCGGTGAAAGAGATCAAATCCATTCTAATGTAGTTGTTTAATATTCCTGGTTTGTGATTGGACAATGCTGTAATTTTCAAGGTATCAATTCCACAGTTGAAATATCATGAGATATTTTTAGAATTTTAGCCGATTACCGCCTACGCCATCTTGTGAATATTGTTACAATGCACATCTATACACATGATTACATTAGAATGGAGATACCTGTATTGTATTTGAAAACTTCACGGCATCAATTGTCGATGTAATGGTCGCAAATATCCGTTTACTGGCTCCGCTATCGCGTCGCCAGTAAACTCAATTTGCGACCATCAAATCTCCAATTAATGCCGTGAAATTTTCAAATACAATACAGTTATCTCCCAATTCCCGTAACACACAAATACATCTACATGACTACTCACTTTCCAGGCTTGGCACAGGTACATCAATACAAAGTGGCGGGTTAAACTAGGTTTGTTTTGGCTCAAACACAATAAGAATCCAAATATGATATGGTTGCACATGAGGACCAACATCCCCTTGGATCAAAAACGTAGATTCAAAGAATAAGACTCTAAATGACACAGATCCAACTAACAACAATAACATAAACTTTTATAATTATATTTATTTATATTTATTTGCTAACGTCCTTCATTTTTTTATATTAAAAACTCGATGTTTTTTTATTACCATATGAGACCAGTTTTCAGTGGGATTCGTGTAATGCTTTGTAGACCAGTGTGTGTCCTTATTTGGCCCTTTTCTTTGTACCATTGTATTGTCTGTCCTTCTTCGTTTTGTGGCTTTTAATTACCTCTTTGGTATATACAACATTTTGTTCACACACAATTAAACATACATTTCCATACGCAATAGGGGTTACGGATAGGGTTATGGTGTTTAACGCCATTTTTAACAATCTTTCAGTTATATCGTGGCGGTCAGTTTTATTGGTGGAGGAAACCGGAGTACCCGGAGAAAACCACCGACCTGCCGCAAGTCAATGACAAACTTTATCACATAATGTTGTAACGAGTACACCTCACCATGAACGGGTTCGAACGTTGTGTTTGTAGTGGTGATATTCACTGATTGCACAGGTAGTTGTAAATCCAACTACCATACGATCACGAACACCACGGCTCCTTCATAAGCAATAAAACGCACATTCACAATCACAAATACAGTTAATAAATCTTACTAGAAGACATTGAAAATGGACGACAAAATATTGACGGATAGAAAAAGATAACGTCTGCAGCAATCAAACAAATGTAATGCCTATTACGCACAAAAGTATAAAACTGGTATTGCTTGCTTCTCCTTTAAGCACGCAGCATTAGGGAGAACGAGCAAAGTCTTGTTGGCTCGGAATCACGATAATGTGTTTGAGTGGGGTGACATGTCTATCCGCGGACTGTTGTTTCAGTGAATTAGCACTATAAAAATCCCTCAAAAATGTTGGTCTAGTACAAAGCGGACCTCATCATCATCTCATTGAACATAACTTATTCTCGCTACGATATAGCTGAAAAATTGTTGAGTTGGTGTTAAACAATAATCACTCACTCACTGGAACAAAGGTGTGTGATGTTCTAAAAACATTAATATTTAATTTAGACTAAAGTTAAATGTTCATTCTAACATGACGTCCTTCTTTCACTTTGTAAACAAACGAGCGATTTATCGATTGAGTATTATCTCATTAGTACATGCGCCGGTGCATGTGACTGATGTTCCCGTCGTAAATGTACATGTTGATGAATTTGAAGCATAAGTTGAGTGCGACATTGTCCGCAAACGTAAATATAAATAACTGTCTTCCAATCAAAGTATATTACCGTATTTGTACTCTTAGACCTATCAGAATCGAAATAATTCAAAACTCAAAACACATGATTTGTTTCTTAATTACCACATAAAATCACAAATAAACAAAAAGTGCTCAATTAAGCTTTCTTTCTCCTATATGGTCATAAAATGTATATTTGAGGAACTACAATGTAGTTAAATGCATTTCCACAATTAACACCACACAAACTATTATTGTTTTCTAGTGTAACGCTATTTAATGATGTTCAGTTATATAATTTGCCGACTCGAGACATCAGTGTGTAGAAGAAACGTAAAGTACCCCACTATATGTAAGACATACGATGAATTCACCATATTTAGTGGTCTTCGTGTTACTCGATCTTTAGTTGTATGTGTAATGTATATTAGATCGTTGTTTGTCTTTTTGCCCTTTTTCTTTTGGCCATTGTGTTGTCTGTCCTTCGATATACGCATTATGATTACCTCCCTTTGATATCTTCAAACTCTTTTAATGTACCCCACTTTACGTAAGAAATACAAGGAGTTCACCGTGTTAATGGCGTTCGTGTTTTTAATGTTGTGTTTCGTCGAACATTGCTTGTCTTTTTTCTTAATTCAAACATATTTTATTGTCCAAGAAAGAGACATATGACAGGGGTTAAAAAATCTTGGACCACCTCACTAGCCCAGGGCTAGCATACTCCCAAATATTACTAGCCCGAATCTATGAACCACTAGTCCTGGTCAATACCATGATATGATGATATGGATAAAACAGAAGTTATGCAACTAGAAAATCTCCATTATATACAATATTCTAAATAGCAAGACAAAACAAGTATAAATTACATAATTTTCACATAAATGTATCAATGCAAAAATTCTGTTTGTTGTAATAACAATCCGGTCCTTTGAGTCCTTTCCTTATTCATGACTTATAACCGAGTTTGTAGCATGAGTAACACGACGGGTGTCTCAAGTGGAGCAGGAACTGCTTACCTTACTTTTCACTCAATCTCTAGTTTTCTATCTAGTGCTTTGTAGATCATTGTTTGTACTCCTCTATTTTTACACTCTTGTTCTTTTTATTTTCGCCATTGTACTATCTGTCCTTTGATTTACAGCGTAAGATTACCCTTTTCGTGCCTTCAAACTTTTCCTAAGCTTAATTGTCTTTGTCGATACAACTCAAGATCAGAAGTGACAGTGGAAATGGTTATAATTTACTGATAACTACAAACGGATTCAATTAAAAGAATTATACAATGACAATATTAAACAATCAAAATGGTTTCCTGTAGATTATAAAAGGATGAATCCCGTATGTAATTGATAAAAAAAAATATTTAAAACAACAGATTTAAATGTCACTTATAAAAGGATAAATCCCTTATGTAATTGATAAAAAAATTAAAACAACAAATAAAAATGTCACGTATAAAAGAATGAATCTCTTACGTAATTGATAAAAAAAATATATTTAAAAAGCAGATTAAAATGTCTGTTGAAGTAAATGTATGAATCCCTTACGTGATTGATAAAAAAAATATTTAAAACATGTGATTAAAATGTCACTTCAAGTAAATGTTTCCTTCAGTTAAATCGTCATTACACATATTTAAATCCACATAATAGTGCATTACGGCTCACGCCTGATTCCTTCAAGACATGAAATGTCAAACAATCTGTAAAATCTGTTATAATCTATTTTTTTCTTTAAATTATAAAATTTAAAATATTACGGTCTAGTCGTGTACTTTTATATTTTACTTCATAAATCATATTTGAAATATTAATGAAACTTATGCTATAGAAAATAAAAATTAAAGACACGAAATACCACTCCGTCAGGACAGGTCCAAAATCTTATAAGGAAATAAATCTTGTACATTTATAAATTTGATTTATTTTGAAGCTTATATCTATTAACCATCGTTCTGTTGTATGAGCTTTTGCTTCCTATCTATTTGCGTCACTTGTGCTATTTTGTATTTAAGCAAGTTCCCGGATTGTAAATTTTTTCCTGTTCGCTAAAATTTCTCTCCTTAAAAGATAGTTCCGTCTACTCAATCATAAATACCATAAAGATTGTATATAATCCATAAATAGAAAGAAATACAAACACAATACCACACTTCCGGAACAACTCCAAAACTCAATAGACTAAAGCAATCGTAGAAAAAGACAAAATCTAACACACAAATACATGACTGCTCACTTTCATGGCTTGATACAGGCACTTCAATAAAAAGTGGCGGGGTTAACCTGGTAACTTGTATGACAACTTTTTCTTTGAAAATCGGTGACATGCATTATCTAGTACCACGATCAATAATTATTCAGTACTGTGTCTGTTTTGACATATGGAAGCAATAGATCAATTTTAAATCTGTGTCGTTGTTTCCATTTTTAAATATTTCATGAATAGAAATGTAATTTTCCATAAAATTCCGATAAAAATGGATATTGCCCGGGAAACTTAATATTCCTCTGATTCCATTTAGCAAACGCAGATATCTTAATTATAGACATTTATGAGTATATGACTGCAGGCCTTTTCTATTGTGTATACGACAGAACATAAAGATTAAATGGAATGATTTCTCACAATTTTTATTTAATCATTTGAAATCAAATATTAATTCAAGTGAAATAAGGTCTAAATAATCCAGCAGGATGATTCCAATGTCTTTAATGGTAATTGATTTAGAGTATTTTAGATAAATGAGTGGGCGAGTTATTGTTGAGCAATTTTTTCAGCCGTATCATGGCAAGAAAAATAAACGTCAGAGAATACCGAAGTGGAAATAAAAAAGGACAATCCAGAGAAACTAGCATCATAGGGTATGACCGAATTTTTGTCGGACACCTGCTTTACAAGACAACACCGTGTCCGTAATGCACGTTACAATTCATGTGATGATGTCCGCTTTGCACTTGACCATTATGCTTGGATTGTTTTCGTGCTAGCTACAGTCCATGGGCATAAGTATTCGTCACCTTCGATTTTTTACTATATATTTCATATAAAACCACATTTTTTCAAAAAAATATTTCAAAGCTATCTCTGGGCAGATTTTTATGAGATTTATTTGAAGAAATGCAGAATTCTTTGAATTTTATTTGTTTATCTGATAGTAATTTTTGTCTGCATGGTTTTTGTTTTCTTGTGATTTAAACACAAATGTTGATTTTTCCGATTTTATTTTGGTTAAAATATATAGCAAATTTGACTTCAGAAAACAGAAATTGTCTTTAAATCATAAGAAAATAAAGGCAATCGAACGGAAAATCATGCTAAAATAAACAAATAATCTTTAAATATTTCTGCTTCTTCTGGTGCAAAAATGATCAAAATCCACTTAGAAATGACTTCACAATAAAAAAAAAAAATGTAAAATGTGAAATATATAGCGTAAAATCGATGGTGACGAATACTTATGTCCATTGACTGTAACAAAGCAAGTATTTGTTCTTACTCCTGAATGTTGCGTGCTAACCATAGAAGCAGCAACTAACATTTGTATAGCCTTCGGTTTTACACAACAGAGGTTCGAACCCCCATCTACCACACTAACCATGGTTTATTTAAAGTGAACGGAAATCAATTAAATCGTGATTAGAAAAGGTAATAGTTTCAGAAATCGGTGTTTATTAAACTTCGACAAAATAATCACATGTGGTTGAAATTCTAGGCAATCATAACAATCAAAAACACTTAAAGGCAAAAGGCAAGGTCTAGTCGGAAATTGTAAAATTAGCTTAACCAGCTGTGTTTACAACTGAATGTGTCAAATAATTTTATGATATATGAAATAAAGTAAATTGAAAAGAAATTTGAACAGTGATGGTCAACAATTCCACCAATATTAACAAAACAAACACTAATCTCTCACCTCAAATCATTAAACACACACACACACAAAAAGACTACGATATTTGTCGTGGGAAAATCTTGCGACGGACACAAAAATATGCAAGTGTTAAAATTGGACTAAAGGCATCCCTGCTCTCATGCTTTGATAGTTGCTCTTCAACTAAAAATGAAGATATAAACAAACAATAACAAGGAAAATTTGAAGATACTAAAGAGATAATCAGAAGCTGTAAATCGAAGAAGAACAAACAAATATAATGTCCAAAAAAGACAAACCATGATCTACAATTCACAATACAGAAAAGTAAGGCTTATGCAACACAAACCCGCGCCTATATAACCCTGCTTGGTAATAGAAATAGTTTCAGACTGGAAAATGGGTTCGTATCATTCATAAATTCACAGCATCGCCATTGACTTTACCGTATCTGTCAACAGTTACACGTACGGCTCTCTAATTCCTTGATGCAATGTGACTCGATGTAATGGTATATGTTGCCAGTGTTTCTCGGTTGTTAATTCATGATTGCCCGTTCGGTTTTCTCTAACATTTATTAACATAATTCGAAAATTCGCAACGTCGCTATTCATTATAACCGGGTTTTACATTATCAGTCAACAGTCATAATTGCGGATATTTCACGAGTTGTGACTCTATGGAATGGCACAAGTTGTCCACAATCTCTTGATTGTCAATTCATGATTGCCCGCTCTGTTTTCTCTATCGTTCATTCATATGATTCGAAAAGTCGCAACATCACTATTCGCTTTAACCGGGGTGTTACCGTATCTCTCAACAGTTACACTTGTGGATCTCCACTATTTGATGCAAGGTAGCTTTATGTAATGGTATGTAACCGCCACGATATAACTGAAATAATGTTGAAAGGTGGCGTTATATACCATCAAGCAAACATATATGTTGCCAGTGTCTCTGAATTGTCCATTAATTCGCAACATCACAATTCGTTTAACCGGGTTTTACCGTATATGTCAACAGTTTCACTTGCGGCTCACTCCCTACTTGGTGTAAGGTGACTCGGTGGAATGATATATATTGCCAGCGTCTCTGGATTGTCCATTCATTATTGTCCCGTTCGGTTTTCTCTAACGTTTATTCATATGATTGGAAAATTCACAACATCACTATTCGATATAGCCGAGATTTATCGAATCCGTTAACAGTTACACTTGCGACTCTCTCTCTCTCTCTCTCTCTCTCTCTCTCTCTCTACTTTGTGTTATGTGACTCCATGCAATGGTATATGTTATTAAGCTTAACGAGGCTGTTGACCTACACTGTTGAGGTTTCCTTTGTCAATATTCAATAAAGCATGATTGAACGGATAAAGAAGTCAAATTACTAGTAATATTTTTTTGTTTGTTCTTTTTTGAATAATTTGTACATATAATATATTTTATTTTTCTTACTTTTCGTGCTTAGCATTATATACTGAACCGTCTTATTATTAACAAATATGACTGTTTACGGAAGTACGTCAATTGAATGTATATTTCTATGACAGCTTAAAGAATTGACCGTTCTCTTAAGTTCATGTTATGCTAATTCCAATTCGACGTTAGCAATGGCGACATGTATTTGTAAAAGCTCATTCTCCAGGAGAATCAATATTTGTATCAGAGATCTTGTATGTTTTATTTCGTATTTTTCTTTATGGTCGACTCTATGTCCCTGTGTTTTACTTGATAACCATTCTTGTTTTGTTTGTGATTGTATGAAAATAGAAATAGATTCTAAATGGGAATTGAAAATTAAAAAATACCACAAAGTTAATAGTTCAGAAACCAAATATAATGAATTTACGGCGCATTAAACTTGATAACCGAAACACACATATATATGCCCGCTCACTTTCAAAGATGTAGTTATTGTTTCCATTTTGTATTTTTCTTTATTCTCTCTGCCCCTGTGTTTTACTTGACAACCTTTCTTGTTTTGTTTGTGATTGTATGAAAATAGAAAAAGATTCAACAGCAACCACAGAATACATATCGTATTGTAAAAGAGTCTAATAAACATACTATTTGCTGACACAAGTCTCACTTTTTCTCTAAGGATATTTCAAAAGTTAAGTTCCTATACGAGTCTATATTGAAGTCTATATACGAGTCTTCTACGAGTTTGAGAAATGCTGTCTTTTCCCGAGTGGAGCGGAATCAAGCAAAAGAATAAGACGTGGAATTTCTGACACGGGTGGAAGATATCACCAATCTTGCCCGATGGTAAGAGCATATTTATTTCTAAAATACGAAGGAGAACGCTACTGGCATACGGAATGAAAGCGAAATTTGTCAATCTTTGTGATGATTTCAATGTTGACGTCAAATCATTCACGCGATCTGTCTCTAATGGGAATTGAAAAACAAAAAATACCAGTCTGTCTGAAAAGTTCTAAAATCCAATCGGAAGAACTTAGATTGCAGTAAATTCGGTACCCCAAACACACATATATATAATGTATATGATCACTCAAATTTCTGCCTTGGTACAGACACTTCAATACAATGTTGTGTCTTTAAGCTAGTTCAATGTAAATATCATCGCAAGCTATAATTCTATTTCAGTGAATCATAAATCATAAATCACATACTAAAGTGGGTAATATATTTCAATAGCTTAGTACTGGAACTTTGTAAACGATAAACTAAGTAATCTGACAATTCTAGAAAATTCGGTTAATTACGTTCGTAAGGACAATAATGTTTAAGCAATGCCGTATGTGATGCAGAAATTATACCTCTTCAACAAAACTACACTATCTTGCATTGGAAGATTTTTGATCTAACGAATAGGCAACTGAGAGAGAAATGAGTAATATATATACAATATTGGTGTATTGACGGTAAATATAGAATTTATGTGGCGAGGCTTAGAAACGGGGGAAAAGACGAGCTTTAGCGAGTTTTTCCATCCGTTTCGTGCCGAGCCACATACATTCTATATTTACCGTCAAAACACCAATTTTGTATTTATCCTGCAATAAAATTTGCAAAAAGAAAATGTTATTTATTTTAGCAATTAAAAAAAGATAACGGAAACCCTTATTGATACCTCAATAGTTGTTCCGGTAAGGGGCGTGGCTTAATAGTGTTATTAGGCTAATGTGAAAAGTGTTATTATGACAGGGTTGTGGCTTAATAGCTTTATTAGGCGAATGTGAAAAGTATTATTATGACAAGGGTGTGGCTTAATAGCTTTATTAGGTGAATGTGAAAAGTGTTATTATGACACTGGCATAATAAAGCAACAGTTTATTTCAACCCATTTATTATGACAAAAAATAACCCAATTGCAGGATAAATTAGAATAATTGCATTTTGAAAAGTGTGGATAGACATTATCACTATTGGACTCGCTGCGATACTAGTGATAATGTATGAAGAGACATTCAAAACTGACGTCATTGTTTTTATTAGTAACGTCATAATGTGTAGTCAGTTCGTTGATACTAATAATATCACTCGTTGATATCAATACAACATACTTGTTCTGTTTGCTGGACGTGTTTGTCAACAAACAGTCGGTATTTCTGTGGATATTAACCGATTTGTTCGTTTGTTTGTATGAAACAGACTACATGCCCCTTAAGAAAAACGAATAGATGTTAACCCGGCCCTTTAGTTTCACATTCCGCCATATGTTTTACTAAGAGGAGAAATTCTCAATATTATTATATAGGTGACCGCTTTCTCAGTGTATTACACTCTAGAATGCGAAATAAATGCAGTGCATTAAATGCAGATCTTTATCATGCAAATTTAATTGTAAATTTTAATTGTTTATGTGGATACCTTAATGAAAATGCAGAGCATTTCCGGCAAACATTGACTTATTATTATTTGGAAATGAAACACTTAGCTGTGATGTAAATTGTTCCATATTTTTGGCAGTACAAAAATACATTAAAGACACTTGTCGCTTTTCTATGTCATGATTATATATCTACATGTATGTGTAAATTAGTCATATTTGTAACATGAATCAGGTTTATAATGGATTTATGTCTTACTTTATTGATCGAGATCGTATGAACTAGTTTCGAGACAGTCGCATGCAAATGGATTAACGATTCGTCATATCATAAACAAGAGTTTTTAACAATAATTTTAAAAAAAAAGCAATTCACTTACCGAAGGTCAATAGAAGAATTCGTCCTCCCTAAATCATCTCATGTTAACTACCTTAATTAAGCACCCACTTTAAACATAAATCCATTAGAAAGTTAAATCCCAATTGAATGCTCGGTGTATTCGTGTCATTAAAATATAATGGCGTGTTCGATTAAGTATACTTTAGCTTGGATGATCCATTTACATGACACTCAACATTTTTAGTTTTTGTTGTGGTTTTTTTTTCCATGCCTTTACTTTATGAAATATGTATATAATATTATATAAGTTCACTTTGTATTTATTCATTATGTATTGGAGAAGACGTTTCTAAGTTGTGAAACTTGTGTCCTATCCATTTGTTTAGTATAGAACAATAAAATATGTTTAAAGTACATTCCGCTATATAGATGATGTCTTTTCACCAAGTAATTCCAATGGAAGCGAAGACACATCTAAATTAGTGCACACGACGCGATTCTATATTAACCTTCATCAGGTACGTTCTAAATCGAAAGATTGGAAAACCAAATAATTTAAAGTTCTTGGAGCAATAAAGCCAAAGGGTCTAAACAGGTTGGCCAAAATTGACTAAGGTCAATACTATGCTTAACACGATTGGAAAGACAAATAATTGTTGGGGAGCAAGAAAACTAGACGACCTAAGCATTATAGCCAAATTCGGTCTACCTATGCCTGAGGGAGGAAGACCTTAGTTTTGATAATAACTACATTGTTTAGGAACTGTAAATGTAAATAATAATGATATCGAAGTTTGGTAATTATGTTGGTCGCGTCTAATCCATTGAGTTTGAAACAGAGTATACCACAGATACAACCAACTCTGCTTCATACGTTGAACTACACCTAGAACCTGACGGCAATAGTCGGATAAGAATGAAGCTTTACAACAAAAGAGACGCTTTTAATTTTCTCATTGTGGACTTTACATTTATCTATATCAACATTCCAGTAGCACATGTTACTAGATAATACACATCTCTAAGAACTTGAGTTTCCTTCCAGGATTTCCTCGACAGAGGGATGCTGCTAATGTGGAATCTATAAGTTAATGCGTTCTTAGTTGTCAGGTTGAAGCCATCATTTCAAAAGTTATACGGTCGCCATCATGACTTGATACTCTTACGGGATATATGTGATAATTGGTAATTCATAATGAGCAAGTTGTAATTGCACAATGTAAATATGTTTTCCTATATATGATCCCTCCCCCATCCATTGAACACAGAAATAGAACAAAAAACCAATAAAAAACATGGCTTATACAAATTGCGAATAGGTTTCCACCATTCTATTTGTATATACGATGAAATATATAATTGTATATTTACAACATTGAGAATGATATTTCACAAACACCAATAAATAAAACACTAGATATCTTCTACTCTTGACCTTACACGCAAATAATGCTACGTATATATCGCTAAGAATTACTACAGGCAGAAATAATCGTCAAATTAATGATAAGAAAAACATGAACAATTTTAACTCTAACACTTAAAGCGGTAACACGACGGGTGTAGCTAGTGGAGAAGGATCTGTTTATTTTTCCGAATCACCTGAATTTACCCCGCGTTTCAATCTAATTTTCTCTGTAGTGTTTTATAGATCGTTGTTTGTCCTTTGGTGTTTTTTCCGTTTGGCTATTGTACTGTCTGACATTGCTAGATTTATGGTTTCTGTTTACTCTTTGGTATCTTCAGATTTTTCTTAAAGAAAAACCTACTCGACCACATTAATCTTATTCAGCCAGATTGAACAATATTGATACCTATTCCGTTTAACTAATATATAACTATAACCGATATATAACTAATAGTGTACCTATATGGGGTTTCAATACGTATTTCACATCATTATTTTTAATCACTTTTTATTTTAAACATTTATTGCATACACTTCTATCTTCCTCCAGTTGTGAGCACTATGTAGGTACATTGCCAAGACAATAAAAATATATTAAAAAAAAATCCCATATAATGTTATCATGACTTAAAGTGCCGTTCGACGGCTAAAAGAATATAAACTGTCAGCGCGACAAGCTGTCTCCTGGAAATAGCACTTTTTTGTAATTGATCGCCATATAATTGCTATATTTTTGCTTCTGCTGTCTCTTGGCAATTGTAAAATTTATGGAATTCAGTGCTAATTAATTGTTACACATTTAGGCTTTTTTCATAGATAAGAAGTAAGAATAGTTTAAAGATACCAAAGGGGTAATCAGAATCTGTAAATCGAAGTAAGTCGTTTTCTAATGAAATAAATTATTTAAAATAAAACCGTTATAGAATTGATATAAACATTTGAAGGTAAACAAGATATTGATTATTCGATGTGAAATATCTACTGACAACGTTAGTTCCAGATTAAAAAAAACATCAAGCAATTACAGAAATATTGATTAAAATATAATCTAGTATAATAACCAAAAAAAAACATGAAGAAACAAAACCCACCACATTGTTGGAACGGTTCCAAAATCCAATAGAACAATCGTAGAAAGAGGCAAAACCGAGGCCCCTTTAATTACTCAGTTATACATGTACATCTTATAGGTTTTTATTTGTAACCACTTCCCGGTTCTTTCCTCATTCAGGACTTATCACCGTGTTTAACAGGACGGGTGCCACTAGTGGAGCAGGAACTGCTTACCCTTCCGGAGCACGTGAGTTCACCCCCGGTTTTTAGTGGGGTTCGTGTTACTCGCTCTTTAGTTTTATATGTATGTTTTGTAGATCGTTGTTTGTTCTTTTGTACTTTTTCTTTTGGCCATTATGTTGTCTGTTCTTCTTCGATATACGGATTCTGATTACCAATTTGGTATCTTCAAACTCTTCTTATAACATAAATCATAATGTTTGGGTTTTTTCAAAACTATTAAAACGTTATCAAGATTGTAATTACAAATACAAATATTAGAAATCGAAGAAGGAATCCAGAGATACGGGCAAACAAACAAATAAACAAAAAACAAAACACACAACACACAGCACATTAAACTCAAAAGACGTGCAACACGGACCCCACTGAAATACCGCTTCCTGTACCTACACGACATGACGAAAGATATTATTTATCAATTAATATACGCAAATGTAATGCGAGCCCCCTTTATGTGTATAATTGTTTACAAAATAATGTTTTCATTACTTAAAATTATCGTCTGAATATGAAGAGAGCAAAATATCATCTAATAACTGGATGATGGAAGAGGCTTAGGGTTATGGTGCTTAATGCCCCTTTCATAAGTATTTCGATTATATCGTGCCAGGAGAAAAACACCGACCTGCCGCAAGTTACTGACAAACTTTATCACATAATGTTGTATCGATTACCCCTCTCCATCAGCGGGATTCAAACTGACAACTTCAGTGGTCATAGGCACTGATTGCATATTTAGCTATAAATCCAACCACCTTACTATAAAAAGTATAACTTGTTAATTAGATGAATATCCCGCGCACCGGTACATTTTTTTGCTGGAGTAGACATAAAATTGTTTTTAATGCCCAAATTTAATCGCCAATCCATCGTGGAATAAACAGTGATAACCATGCTTTGACAATCCAAAAAAAGTACAAAGTCATATGGCATTTAAGGGGCTGCCGCGATCATGATCGTATGGTAGTTGTATTTGATGTCTTTCACTACTAAAAGTGTGAGTTCGAATTCTACTCATGGCGAGGTGTACTCGATGCAACATTATGTGACTTGCGGCAGGTCTGTGGTTTTCTCTCGTTTCCTCCACAATAGAGCTGACAGTCACGATATAGGTGAAATATTGGTGAAAATGGCATTAAATACCATAACACAACCCAACCCATAATGCGTTCATTTTCAAATCCTCGTTTTTGAGTTTCAAAATCTTTAAGTCGTCATTAATTATTGTCGAAATAAATGTTTCTATTGTACAAGTTGAATTTAGAAGTCACAATTCAAAACAAGTTCCCAGCAGCGTTTCTGTTACATTTGACAAAGATGTGGCTATTGGGAAATTCGTTTACAATGTAAAACTGTCAGTAGTACAGACATACCACAAATAAATGTCATTTAGCATAAGGAATAATCTGATTCGCATTTTTCAGTGCATTTAAGCCATTCATAATATTTAAATGATGTCATAATTATACATGAACCTTTGATCATAGAAAAACAAAATATTTTTGCTGACATGTATTCACTTCAAACTGAGAAAAGTTTGTATCGGTCGTTCATTGTATTGACAATCATAATCTATCGTAATATACCCCTCGTTGTGCCTTGAAATGATGAAAAAAAGGATAAACAGTGATGGTCAACCATTCTACCAATATCATCAAAACAAACAACGATCTCTCATCTCAAGTCGTTGAACACAAAAAGACCACGTCATGTGGCATTGGAAATTCAGTGTCTGGCTATGGTAGGGCACAAAAATGTAGCGAAGTTAAACCAGTAAATGGATCCCAACTTTCACACTCTGATAACTGGATCTCCATCTACAATACAAATAAACGTTAGAGAATATCGAAGGGGCAATCAAAAATGGACAATCCAGAAAGGATAAAAGACAGTCAATAGTGTACAACTCTTCCTGTACCCCTAGACAGCGTCGTAAACATCTAAAAGTTGACAGATAATCCATACACAGTTATATATGGTTAGCTTTACATGGTCAATATACTACAATTAGGAAAATCAAGACCATTAACACTGGTTTCGGAAATTGCTGCCGAATCATTTCCTATATCATAAGATCTGATGTTTTATGCATATCTTGAACATATCTTAGATAATTGTCAAGAAGTTCAGACCATCTGGTCTTTATTATTAATTATTTTCTTTGATGGAGTTTCTGTAGACCAAGCTTTTATTTCCTTTAATCTTGCTTTCCCATTCAGGTTGTGGGTGAATCGCCTTCATGGTGTAACGGTTAGCGTGCTCGCCTCCAGTGCAGTAGATCGTGGGTTTTAGTCTCGGTCGGATTATACCCAAGACTATGATATTGGTATTTGTTACTTCTCCGCTTAGCACGCAACATTAAAGAGAAAGAGCAATGACCGGTTGTCACGGAATCAGGATAATATGTCAGAGTGGGGCGACATGTCTACCCGTGGACTGTTGTTTCGGTGAGCTATCACCATACAAATCCAACTAATCGTGTTGGTCTAGTACAGAGAGAACCTCGTCATCATATCATTGAAAATTAACTTGTTCTCGTCATGATATAACTGAAAAATTGCTGATGTGGCGCTAAACGACAATCACTCACTCATGAAGGCGTTAGATGCTTTATGGTTGTTTTTTTTTAAACGATTTTGAAACATGTTCCAAGCTTCAAATTAGCTTTGAAAAATAAAAATGTCTCCTCCGCCGAAGACAGGTAGGCTTACGTTAAAAGGCAGACATTCTATGTGTAAATGAGTCATTGATCATGCTACTGTAACTGTATTTTATTCTATAACACGCAATTTTTTGGCTCTGATCTGAATATGTAATTTTGCAAGATTTTCAGCATCGGGGCTAATTTTGATATGCGGTTTATTCATAGTTCTAGTTTATGCAGGGTTCGTCTATAGCACACATGTGATGCCTCATTCTGAAAAACTATGTTATATTTGCAAAGGTGTACGCGATCTTTTTTAGTTTTATGTGTAATATTTGTAGGTCTTTGTTTGTTCTTTTCTTTTGGCTATTGTGTTGTCTGTCCTTCTTCGATTTACGAATTCGGATTAGCCCTTTGGTATCTTCAAACTCTTCTTTCAGCAGCGGGATTAAATATGATGCACAGCTGTTTATCCAGGAATTCCAGTTTATACACTGTTCCTTTTATACAGATTTCACCATACCATATAAATGCAGAATAAGAGAGTTGCCCTCCCCTATTATTTACACGGTTCGTTTTAAACAGATTTCACTATACCATATAAAGGCAGAATAAGAGAGTTGCCCTCCCCTATTCTTTACACGGTTTGTGTTATACAGATTCCACCATACCATATAAAGGCAGAATAAGAGAGTTGCCCTCCCCTATTCTTTACACGGATTTCACCATACCATATAAATGCAGAATAAGAGAGTTGCCCTCCCCTATTCTTTACGCGGTTCGTGTTAAACAGATTTCACCATACCATATAAAGGCACAATAAGAGAGTTGCCATCCCCTATTCTTTACACGGTTCGTTTTATACAGATTTCACCATACCATAAAAAGGCAGAATAAGAGAGTTGCCCTCCCCTATTCTTTACACGGTTCGTGTTATACAGATTTCACCATACCATATAAAGGCAGAATAAGAGAGTTGCCCTCCCCTATTCTTTACACGGTTCGTGTTATACAGATTTCACCATACCATATAAAGGCAGAATAAGAGAGTTGCCCTCCCCTATTCTTTACACGGTTCGTGTTATACAGATTTCACCATACCATATAAAGGCAGAATAAGAGAGTTGCCCTCCCCTATTCTTTACACGGTTCGTGTTATACAGATTTCACCATACCATATAAAGTTGTAGAAGATTTGCTTCTCATCCCCTAATGTTTTCTTTGGTTTTATTTCAATAATCAACCAATAGATAACAGCTAATACTAAAATATACATTTTATACTTCCTTGTTTTTTCTTCAATTGATGTAAATATATTCGAATCAATACTTTTGCTAATGGTTTTGTTTCATATTACGGAAATCCCGACTGTATTCAAATGTATATTTTGTTTTTATTCTTTTTATAGCGCATATGGAAACATACAGCAATAGTATAAATAACATCTGTACCCAATACCCTCACAAACATCTTAGACTAATCTAACTGTCTTAGCTACTATATGGAAACCACGAATCCTTAGTTAACAAAATCCTCAATTATCATATTATCTTATCATGTTATCTTGGTATTCAATAAAATCTCCAATAAATATGACCACTATCATTGTAAGTTTGAATCTCGCTCAGGCGAGGTGTACTCGATACAACATTATGTGTTAAAGTTTGCTAGTGGCTAATGACAGGTCTGTGATTTTCTTTGGGTACATCTGTTTTCTCCACCAATAAAACTGACCGCCATGATATAACTGAAATATTGTTGAAAGTGGCATTAAACAACATAACCCTAACCAAATAGAATACAGTTTCCAAATTTATAATTCTGAACATGAATGCCAATAGCTTTTTGATTAATACTAACCCTCACCATAACACAATAAATATAGCATAGAGGGCCCGGGTGGCTCAACAAATTAAGTAGTTGGATTATCCAACAACTCGCACAAGCCCAGGGACGGATCCAGGGGGCATACCCGGCGCCCCCCCCCCCCCCTAAAATTGGAAAAAAATAAGATTTTTTGGCGTAAAATCGTGATTTTTCACACGAAATACCCCAAAAATTTTCGCGCCTCCCTCCACTCGGCGCAATTTTTTTAGTGTGCCCCCCGCTCCAACTTGAAATCTTGGATCCGCCCCTGAAGCATATCACCAATTCGACGTGGTTTCGTGCCCGGCTTTGTAAATTACAAAAAAGGGTGCACTCGACTCGCAGCCGCAAGTGATAAGGTTTACCAGTTGCTTGCCCATGGTCGGTGGTTCTCTCCGGGTACTCCGGCTTCTTCCACCACTAAAACTGGTCGCCATGATATAGCTGAAATATGGCTGAAAGTGGCGTTAAGCACCAAAAATCAAATCAATCAAAAAATCAAATATAGTATATGCATACAGTGTCGTTAAATATGAAATTCATCTGTACGTGCTGTAGAAACATGTAGAAAAGTGAGACTTTTGGCGAATTTTTCTGACCTGTTTAGTAGCGAGTGAAAATATATTCTATTTTTACCGACAATGTACGTACAACAATGTATATTGAGCTAATCCTGCAATGTTAAAAAGCCCAAAACAACTTCCACCAAATGCAGAATCGGCATACGGTTAAGGGTGTCCTCTATCACACTGTTACCGTTTCTAACCGTCGTCTCGCTCTACGTGAATTGGGTACCAGAAAAGCTCTATTAGGTCCATACCTATATAACACTGAAGTTTATTTGACACCTTTATTATAACTCATTCTAATATGACGTCCTTCAAACGCTTTGAGTCCAACCCCGTGGTAAAAATAATATTAATCTATGACCGGTTAAATTTATGACGTCATCGACAATTTATAACGATATTTTACCAATTTTTACATATTAGAATCGAAATAATTCATGGAAGCCATAGGTATATATTGTTTTTACCACGGGTAGGCCTTTATGTCAGCTTTTTATCCCTCGCTGACGCTCGGGGTAAAACTTCGTGACATAAAGGCCTACCCGTGGTAAAAACAATATATACAATGGCTTCCATGAATTATTTCTTAATTATTACACGATTGCAGGATAAAAAAATATCCTGATATGCTACATGAGATTATAGAATGTCAATTAAATATATAATGTCATCTCGTCAATAAAGTCTCTTGCACCATCAGGTTTTTTTAAGATTTATGTCTGTTTAATTGGTATATATTTGTTTTATTCTATGTCTAGCATAGTAAGATTATTGAAGACACGCATGCATCAAGTGTACAATTTAATTGCTTGTGGGTATATTTTCATATTTGATCGTTGACAAGCTATCGTGAAAGGCTTAATGGAGAATGTATTTCAGGGATTTAATTTACTTACATTTTTTTTCAAAGATGGAATGGAATTTGTCTCAGCCCATGCACATTTGAAGATACAGTATCTGCCTACGGTCAAGACATAGCTTTAAATCAAAAATCCAGACAACAGAAGATATCATTGAAGAAGTGAAATACAAGCAAGATATATGGGACTTTTAAAACAGGTTGATTGATAGTGTTGAAATCAAAGCTATGTGTCGACGAACATCTGTCTGTGAAATATCAGGTTACTGAAATATATTATTGTCATTTCTGCAAGTTTGGAAAGGTTGTGAATTACTATCATCACAAGGGTCACTTCATTAAGAGGGAGGTTTGGGACCATAAGACTAGTTTAACACCGCAACTTTTTATTGAGGTGCCTGTACCAAGCCGGGAAAGTGAGTGGCCATAGATTTGTTTTAGAAGTATCCATTTTGCCTCTTTCTATGATTTTGATATTGGATTTTTGGAACTGTTCCAGTTCCGATGTGGTTTTATTTTATGCACCGCTTGAGTGGGTCGACTTTTTCAACTTTCAAATAGTCGTATGTGAATGGATCGTAAATTTTCCACTGCAATATAGGAATGGATTTTTGAAGCAATGATATATTAATTAATACCATTTCTACAAGCCCCCAGCTTCTTTATTGCTAAAAAAACCACCTCTGTAATCAATAGAGAAACTTTATGTTAAAATATAATTTTCTAAAGTGCAAAATTTCTATATGAGAGTTTTATACGTTTTGTGGTATTATAATCCAGCATATACATGGGTCAACAATAACTACAGTGAGTGAGTGAGTGAGTGAGTGAGTGAGTGCGTGCGTGCGTGCGTGCGTGCGTGCGTGCGTGCGTGCGTGCGTGCGTGCGTGCGTGCGTGCGTGCGTGCGTGCGTGCGTGCGCGCGTGCGTGCGTGCGTGCGTGCGTGCGTGCGTGCGTGAGTGAGTGAGTGAGTGAGTGAGTGAGTGAGTGAGTGAGTGAGTGAGTGAGTGAGTGAGTGAGTGAGTGAGTGAGTGAGTGAGTGAGTGAGTGAGTGAGTGAGTGAGTGAGTGAGTGAGTGCGTGCGTGCGTGCGTGCGTGCGTGCGTGCGTGCGTGCGTGCGTGCGTGCGTGCGTGCGTGCGTGCGTGCGTGAGTGAGTGAGTGAGTGAGTGAGTGAGTGAGTGAGTGAGTGAGTGAGTGAGTGAGTGAGTGAGTGAGTGAGTGAGTGAGTGAGTGAGTGAGTGAGTGAGTGAGTGAGTGAGTGAGTGAGTGAGTGAGTGAGTGAGTGAGTGAGTGAGTGAGTGAGTGAGTGAGTGAGTGAGTGAGTGAGTGAGTGAGGGAGGGAGGGAGTATTTGTTGCTTAAGGCCAACTCAGCAATATTATCAGTTATATCATAGCGAGAACAAGTTAATTTCTAATGGGAAGATGATGAGGTCCGCTTTGTATTAAACCAACACGGTTAGTTTTATAGTGCTAGTTCACTGACACAACAACCCGCGGATAGACATGTCGGTTCGTGTTAAACAGATTTCACCATACTGTATAAAGGCAGAATAAGAGAGTTGCCCTCTCCTATTCTTTACACGGTTCGTTATATACAGATTTCACCATACCATATAAATGCAGAATAAGAGAGTTGCCCTCCCCTATTCTTTACGCGGTTCGTTTTATACAGATTTCACCATACCATATAAAGGCAGAATAAGAGAGTTGCCGTCCCCTATTCTTTACACGGTTCGTGTTATACAGATTGCACCATACCATATAAAGGCAGAATAAGAGAGTTGCCCTCCCCTATTCTTTACACGGTTCGTGTTATACAGATTTCACCATACCATATAAAGGCAGAATAAGAGAGTTGCCCTCCCCTATTCTTTACACGGTTCGTGTTATACAGATTTCACCATACCATATAAAGGCAGAATAAGAGAGTTGCCCTCCCCTATTCTTTACACGGTTCGTGTTATACAGATTTCACCATACCATATAAAGGCAGAATAAGAGAGTTGCCCTCCCCTATTCTTTACACGGTTCGTGTTATACAGATTTCACCATACCATATAAAGGCAGAATAAGAGAGTTGCCCTCCCCTATTCTTTACACGGTTCGTGTTATACAGATTTCACCATACCATATAAAGTTGTAGAAGATTTGCTACTCATCCCCTAATGTTTTCTTTGGTTTTATTTCAATAATCAACCAATAGATAACAGCTAATACTAAAATATACATTTTATACTTCCTTGTTTTTTCTTCAATTGATGTAAATATATTCGAATCAATACTTTTGCTAATGGTTTTGTTTCATATTACGGAAATCCCGACTGTATTCAAATGTATATTTTGTTTTTATTCTTTTGATAGCGCATATGGAAACATACAGCAATGGTATAAATATCATCTGTACCCAATACCCTCACAAACATCTTAGACTAATCTAACTGTCTTAGCTACTATATGGAAACCACGAATCCTTAGTTAACAAAATCCTCAATTATCATATTATCTTATCATGTTATCTTGGTATTCAATAAAATCTCCAATAAATATGACCACTATCATTGTGAGTTTGAATCTCGCTCAGGCGAGGTGTACTCGATACAACATTATGTGTTAAAGTTTGCTAGTGACTAATGACAGGTCTGTGATTTTCTTTGGGTACATCTGTTTTCTCCACTAATAAAACTGACCGCCATGATATAACTGAAATATTGTTGAAAGTGGCGTTAAACACCATAACCCTAACCAAATAGAATACAGTTTCCAAATTTATAATTCTGAACATGAATGCCAATAGCTTTTTGATTAATACTAACCCTCACCATAACACAATAAATATAGCATAGAGGGCCCGGGTGGCTCAACAAATTAAGTAGTTGGATTACCCAACAACTCGCACAAGCCCAGGGGCGGATCCAAGGGGCGTACCCGGCGCCTCCCCCCCCTAAAATTGGAAAAAAATAAGATTTTTTGGCGTAAAATCGTGATTTTTCACACGAAATACCCCCAAAATTTAGTGTGCCCCCCGCTCCAACTTGAAATCTTGGATCCGCCCCTGAAGCATATCACCAATTCGACGTGGTTTCGCGCCCGGCTTTGTAAATTACAAAAAAGGGTGCACTCGACTCGCAGCGCAAGTGATAAGGTTTACCAGTTGCTTGCCCATGGTCGGTGGTTCTCTCCGGGTACTCCGGCTTCTTCCACCACTAAAACTGGTCGCCATGATATAGCTGAAATATGGCTGAAAGTGGCGTTAAGCACCAAAAATCAAATCAATCAAAAAATCAAATATAGTATATGCATACAGTGTCGTTAAATATGAAATTCATCTGTACGTGCTGTAGAAACATGTAGAAAAGTGAGACTTTTGGCGAATTTTTCTGACCTGTTTAGTAGCGAGTGAAAATATATTCTATTTTTACCGACAATGTACGTACAACAATGTATATTGAGCTAATCCTGCAATGTCAAAAAGTCCAAAACAACTTCCACAAGTCCAAAACAACTTCCACCAAATGCAGAATCGGCATACGGTTAAGGGTGTCCTCTATCACACTGTTACCGTTTCTAACCGTCGTCTCGCTCTACGTGAATTGGGTACCAGAAAAGCTCTATTAGGTCCATACCTATATAACACTGAAGTTTATTTGACCCCTTTATTATAACTCATTCTAATATGACGTCCTTCAAACGCTTTGAGTCCAACCCCGTGGTAAAAATAATATTAATCTATGACCGGTTAAATTTATGACGTCATCGACAATTTATAACGATATTTTACCAATTTTTACATATTAGAATCGAAATAATTCATGGAAGACATATGTATATATTGTTTTTACCACGGGTAGGCCTTTATGTCAGCTTTTTATCCCTCGCTTACGCTCGGGGTAAAACTTCGTGACATAAAGGCCTACCCGTGGTAAAAACAATATATACAATGGCTTCCATGAATTATTTCTTAATTATTACACGATTGCAGGATAAAAAAATATCCTGATATGCTACATGAGATTATAGAATGTCAATTAAATATATAATGTCATCTCGTCAATAAAGTCTCTTGCACCATCAGGTTTTTTTAAGATTTATGTCTGTTTAATTGGTATATATTTGTTTTATTCTATGTCTAGCATAGTAAGATTATTGAAGACACGCATGCATCAAGTGTACAATTTAATTGCTTGTGGGTATATTTTCATATTTGATCGTTGACAAGCTATCATGAAAGGCTTAATGGAGAATGTATTTCAGGGATTTAATTTACTTACATTTTTTTTCAAAGATGGAATGGAATTTGTCTCAGCCCATGCACATTTGAAGATACAGTATCTGCCTACGGTCAAGACATAGCTTTAAATCAAAAATCCAGACAACAGAAGATATCATTGAAGAAGTGAAATACAAGCAAGATATATGGGACTTTTAAAACAGGTTGATTGATAGTGTTGAAATCAAAGCTATGTGTCGACGAACATCTGTCTGTGAAATATCAGGTTACTGAAATATATTATTGTCATTTCTGCAAGTTTGGAAAGGTTGTGAATTACTATCATCACAAGGGTCACTTCATTAAGAGGGAGGTTTGGGACCATAAGACTAGTTTAACACCGCAACTTTTTATTGAGGTGCCTGTACCAAGCCGGGAAAGTGAGTGGCCATAGATTTGTTTTAGAAGTATCCATTTTGCCTCTTTCTATGATTTTGATATTGGATTTTTGGAACTGTTCCTGTTCCGATGGGGTTTTATTTTATGCACCGCTTGAGTGGGTCGACTTTTTCAACTTTCAAATAGTCGTATGTGAATGGATCGTAAATTTTCCACTGCAATATAGGAATGGATTTTTGAAGCAATGATATATTAATTAATACCATTTCTACAAGCCCCCAGCTTCTTTATTGCTAAAAAAACCACCTCTGTAATCAATAGAGAAACTTTATGTTAAAATATAATTTTCTAAAGTGCAAAATTTATATATGAGAGTTTTATACGTTTTGTGGTATTATAATCCAGCATATACATGAGTGAGTGAGTGAGTGAGTGAGTATTTGTTGCTTAAGGCCAACTCAGCAATATTTTCAGTTATATCATAGCGAGAACAAGTTAATTTCTAATGGGATGATGATGAAGTCCGCTTTGTATTAAACCAACACGGTTAGTTTTATAGTGCTAGTTCGCTGACACAACAGCCCGCGGATAGACATGTCGCCCCACTCGGACACATAACTCTGATTCCGAGCCAACCAGTCTTTGCTCTTTCTCCTTAATGTTGTGTGCTTAGCGGAGAAGCAACAAATACTAATCTTATAGTCTTTGGTTTGATCCGAACTGGACTCGATCCCATGATCTACCACACTTGGGGCGAGCACGCTAACCATAACACCACCGATTCGGTAAGGGAATATATGAATGGGGATGTTTTACAAACCCAAGCTGCACCCCTGTACCAAATTATACCAAAAGTGACCCACTGAGTTCATATATTTATACACTGTGTATCTGTTAAGCTTAGAATTCCTTCATCGAATATCTAATTTGGATGTACTTTAACAAGACAATTATACTTCATCATGTTTTATAGACTACTTTGTACTGTTAATGTAATTTATTGACAAAATTAAAACACATCTAGTGAAATACGTTCTTGTAATTCTACTAAATCCTGTATTTTAATACTCTCTTTATATTTCCAATTATTTGGCTTTTAGTACAACAGATAAAACAAAATATGTTTGAAATTTCTGTTAATGCTCTGAATTCACTTTGGGGAGTGATTGTTGTTTAACACCAAAAATGTTATTTTTCACCAATGAGAAGAAGAAGATGATGATAAGTGAGTGAATGATTATTGATTAACGCCAACTCAGCAATATTTCAGCTATATCATGGCGAGGACAAGTTCATTTTCAAGGAGATGATGATGTGAAGTCCGCTTTGTGCTAGACCAACACGCATAGATGAATTTGCATAGTGCTAACTCACTAAAGGAACAATCCGCCGGTATTTGTATTACTCTTATGTATCATGTCGATAATAAATTAATGTCTTAGGAAAGGACAAATCTTATTTTGTTAAAGAAAAACACTCTGATTCTACCAAAAAGTTCTATGAAACTGATACATTGTATCATTAAAATGCTAGTCTTTGATTGACAACATATTTGTTATGTTTGATGGTCATGTTTTTCAAAAGACAGTCGGCATTCTAATGGGTACCAACTGTGCCCCCCTTCTCGCCTATTTGTTCCTTTATTCGTATGAGGCAGACTTCATACCAGGCCTTCTAAAATAAAAACGAAAATAAACTAGTCCGACCCTTTAATTTCACGTTCAGCTATATAGAGGATGTCATTTCACTAAATAATTATAAGTTTGGTGATTTTGTTGATCGCATCTATTGAGCTTGAAATAAATTCATGTGACCACAAAACATTGATTAAAACAATTCAAATTCAAGATAATCATCATTAATTTGAAGGATTTCCGTAAATAAAGAAGAAGAATATACAACATTATGTGATAAAGTTTGTCAGTGACTTGCGGGTAGGTCGCTGGTTTTCTCCGGTTTCCTCCAATAAAACTGACCACCACGATATAACTGAAATATTGTTGAAAGTGGCGTTAACTTATCATAAACTCGAAAACCAAGTAATGGTATGTGACCTTATGCTACCTTGACAAAAATACCTATATTACGATTAAGAAATAGGTAATTAATAAATTTTCAAAAAAGGAAATTTAAGTACTTTAATATAATGCTAAGAAGTAAATCTCAATATAATTAGACTTGTCTTGATAAACAACCGCAATTATCGTCTTATACGCCTCAACATTTTTGACATTTGATATCATTAGATCTGAAGAACATTATAACGAACTATTCCAGTTAAGTACACAAGGTTCAAGGAATATATTTAAGAAAATGTTTAAATTAATCTGGTAGTAGTTGTTATGGAGATGTTTGTTAGTGCAACAAGGTTACGTACTAAAAAAGAATCATTCTCTCGCAGTTCTCCCGTCAGTATTTGTCCGTATATTCTCTACTAGAACTGGAAAACCCATTATTTTCTGTTATTGACTACACCAGGAATATTGAAATAAGAATCGCATTTATTTTCTACAATACAACATTCAATTGTTTTGTTTCTTACAAGGACATTAGGGGGGTCGTGGTCGTGATCGTATGGTAATTGGATTTACAACTACATGTACTAGTTGAATCAGTGCCTATCATAGCTAAAGTTGTGAGTTTGAAGCCCGCACATGACGAGGTGTACTCGATACAACATTATGTGATAAAGTTTGTCAGTGACTTGGGGCAAGTCGATTATGTTCTCCGGTTTCATCCACCAATAAAACTGACCGCCACGATATAATTGAAATTTTGTTGAAAGTGGCGTTAGACACCAACACTCTAACTCCCTGTAAGGACATTCTCTCTAATTTTTTTGTATTTGATGCATAGTAATAAAGTAGATGTGAACTTTAGTGCTCACGAACGGCGTTTTTGGAATAAAGCTAAGATCACGTGGCAGTGGGTCAGTACTGCCAACACTTTCGAGTCCTTTTGGTCGACCGTCTTTATCTCGTGTTTTTAAAGCGACATTTGTCATATTTTTAACTCAATATCTAACATAATATTTTACTAGAATCAGTTTGAAGTAAAATACAACATGCTCCGACTACTTGACGGAACTCCTCGGCTTTTCACGTATAAGAAGCGTGACATTATCCATACACTACACACCGATTCACGTCTGTTGATTGATTGATTGGTTTTTGGTGTTTAATGCCACTTTCAGCAATATTTCAGCTATATCATGGCGACCAGTTTTAGTGGTGGAAGAAGCCGGAATACCCGGAGAGAACCACCGACCATGGGCAAGCAACTGGTAAACTTTATCACTTGCGGCTCACGTCTGTTCCAAGTGCGAGTATTCACATTGCACAATTCAACAAGCAACGAACCTTTGGACTGGATGGGTTAAACATCACAGTGTACAATGTAATTCTGTCCTATTTCTATAT
Source organism: Bathymodiolus brooksi (assembly GCA_963680875.1). NCBI lineage: Eukaryota > Metazoa > Mollusca > Bivalvia > Mytilida > Modiolidae > Bathymodiolus > Bathymodiolus brooksi. The sequence goes on along the minus strand of OY804584.1, from coordinate 57,013,512 downwards.
CCCGGTCGGATCGATGGCCGTGGGTTCCCCGTTGCAAGGCCAAAATTTCCGAACATATAAATAGCAGATACATTTGTACATATAAAACAATGTGTCTCTGATAATAGTATCATCTTTTTTTCATTTGCAAATCTAGATTTTACCTAATGGATCCATCCCAATGTCACTTCTACGGACATGAATTATTTTTCGTAAACTTGTTCTTGTCGTGAATATATACACATGTCAAATTTATTTATTCAAACTTAAGAAACGGTAGATAAGCTACTTTTTTGTTTTTGTTTTGCAGTGTCAATTCATTGGGATAACGTACATATATCATGTTTATCCTCCAATGTTAACCCCCCCCCCCCCCTAAAAACTAGGACTCAACTGCGATACTCTGTCTTGACCTTCAAAACTGCAGTTACCCGGTATTCTATATACAACGTTATTTCAATGGTAGTAAAAATGTCATATAGTTTACTAATAAAATAAAATTGCTGTTGACACTTCCATACTAAATAAAAGGGTTAAATATATACATATATATATATATATATATATATATACAAATGTATATCAAATACAAACATTTAAAAACACTGCTTTATCCAAATCCCCAACATATTTAAAAAAAATGATCAATTGTAAAGAAGTGGTTGTCACGACATTGCCATGAAAAAACAACTAGAGGCTCACCTGAACAAACCTTTACCTTATGATTTCAATTTGTAAGTATTATTATGCTCCTACAATCAAAATTTAAGCAGATTCTTGCTTCAAATAAAGCTGCTTTGGTCCATTTAAGAATTTTTTACTTTTGTAATGGCAGCCATCTTGGCTTGAGTTCGGACCTATCAGATATGGGCACCATCCAAGGACTATTCCTGGCAAATTTGGTTCAAATTGGTTAAGTATTTTCAGAAAAGAAGATTTTCTAATAGTTATTTGCTGATATATGCATTATTTTTGTAATCAGCAAATAATGGTAAAAGTACAAAGTTGATGAAAAAATCTGGAATATATGTTAAAGAGGTCTTAATTATGCATCTATAATAAAAATTTGAGCCAATTATAATGTTCTATTTGTTGTAATGGCAGCATCTTGGTTGGAGATTGGACCTATCAGATATGATTAGAATGGAGATCATACAAGGACTATTCCTAAATGCTGAGTAGTTAATGGAGAAACAACTAATTTGATCCTAGTCTTTGGTTTGAACCCACTGGGACTCGAATCAACTATCTAATACACTGAGGATCCAGGTGGCTCAATGAGTTAGGTAGTTGGATTACCTAACAACTCATATAAGCCTATCACCAATACGGCGTGGGTTCGCACCCGGCTTTGTAAATTACAAAAAAGGGTGCCCTCGACTCACAGCCATAAGTGATAAAGTTTACCAGTTGCTTGCCCATGGTCGGTGGTTCTCTCCGGGTACTCCGGCTTCTTCCACCATAAAACTGGTTGCCATGATATAGCTGAAATATTACTGAAAGTGGCATTAAACACTAAAAATCAAAATCAAATCTAATACACTGATGTTATTTGTTTTTAAGATAAAAGAATAAATTAAGAAACAATAAAAACAATTTATTAATTTCAATGTACAATTAATTAGGATGATTTCATTTTCTTCCTTTTTATTTTTCTGCTGACTCTAAATTCATCTAATTTCCTTTTCTTAGCTTCTTTCTTATTTAAGTTCTTTTTTAACTTTCTTCTTGCAGCAATTTCAGGATGAGTGACAGACTGAAATATAAATATTATATGATGATAATGCACTCATTCCTTAACATGTATTCATGTATCTATTTGTGTTATTCAGAATACAAGAGTATTTATATTATAAGTAATCTAATCTATTATACAGCCACATTTTTGTATCAGTCCTGGACCTCGATTTCAAACATCTTATTTCATAGTAGTTTTCATCTTTAATGATATGAGGTTAAAGGTGATTGTTTTGTTGATATTGGTGGAATTGTTGACCATCATTGTTTAAAACTTTCTCTTCTTAACTACAGGAAATCAATAGCAATTGTGGCGGGAGGGGAGGGCATGGTGTTTAACACCACTTTCAACAATATTTCAGTTATATCGTGGCGGTCAGTTTAATTGGTGGTGGAAACCATAGTTCCTGGAAAAATTATCCATAAACAAAGTCCAAGCTATCTTCATGATTTAATTTCAATTAAAGATCAAAAATATAATTTTAGGCATCAAGATAAAGCAGTTTTACCCAGAGTACGAACAACAAGGTATGGTTTAAATTCTTTCCGGTATAATGCTGCACAAATCTGGAATGAGCTGCCGAATCACTTTAGACAAGAAACATCATTTGAACATTTTAAAAATATAATTCACACATGGAACGGCAGCTCATGCCAGTGCAGTCCATGCAGATGACCTTTAAATTTTTATTTCTAAATTTTCATGCTTTTAAATATTTTTATTATTTTATTATTTTCTGTTGTTGCTTAAATGCATGAGTCTCTTATTTTTAGCTTGCTTTTGTTCAGTTGATATCTGCTTCTGTAACTTGTGTCTATATTGAATTGCATAAATTGATGTATGTTTTTATTTAATATGTTTGTATGCATGATTGTATGTGTTGTTATATACCATAGTCGATTCTAAAAGCTCATTAGAGCTTGTGTTATATGTATGATTTATATCGACTCTAAATAAAGCTTTGAATTGAATGGAATTGAATTGAAAAAACCACCACCTGTCGCATGTCACTGACAAACTTGATCACAAAATGCTGTACTGAGTACACATCACCATGAGCCAGATTCAAACTCAAAACTTTAGTGGGATAGGAACAGATTGCAGTGGTAGTTGTAAATCCAACTACCATATGACCACGACGGTCCCTGTAAATTGGGTAAAATTACTACATCAAATTACTTACTGTAACAGCCTGTTTCCTTTTCCTTGTTTCTTTGTTTATAGATCTTTTCTTCATGACTTCAGCATACACTGTTGTAAACGTATCAATGCCCACGATCTGTTTGATAACATCCATTACTTCCTGTGCCAGTCTCTTCAGATCTACATCTGAAATTATACAGTATAACAGTCAGTGAATGATATTAAGCCTTAAAATATGTAAAATTTGCCAAAAAAAATAATGTCATCAACGTTTTCTAAATCATTCATCTTCAAAATATTCAATACCATGAAACAATAATTTAATGCCATAGCTACATAGAAATGGAAGGCCCAGCACCCAGCCCTCAAAGTCCAGTGGCCTTTTGACCCCTTTGAACATCCCTGTCCCTCGTCAAAATTTCAGTGTGCCCTTATGCAATCACTAAATGACTAATCAAACAGGTATTCAAGGCAAGTAATTAGTGACTTTATAATAGCCTTACTGTCCTGTCGTAATTAATCCTCATGTAATTATCAATAATCGGATTAATTTGACCTCTAACTAGTTTGATCCTAGCTAGTATTAAAACCTAGATGATCATATGACCCTGAATTTATCACCTGGTAATTAAAGAAGAATCAATTTGGACCTGTTCTGTCATAGAAAAGTTCATATGAATTGAACCTCTTTTAATAAGTCACCAGTCTTAAAATACCACTTTTTATTTGACCCAAAGGTGACCTCTTAATACAGGTTGAACTAAAGATGATGAATAAATTTATTTACCTGAGTTCTGAGAACTGTCTAATGTCTCCCTCTGTATAGAAGGTAGAAATATATGAAGAATAGAGCCAAGTATTTCTGCTCCTAGGTCAATACTAATGGCAGCCAACCACTTAAACACACTGCTCCTCTGAAATATTACAATGACAATTTTAACAAGTTTACCAATATGAAATGGAATTAAAGATGTGCATGTACCTAAAAAAAATAATTTTTAACTACCATACTGAATTGTGTATAATGTACACTCTTTTTCTTGAAAGGGGTTAGGATTAGGGTTATGGTGTTTAACGCCACTTTCAACAATATTTCAGCTATATCGTTGCAGTGAATTTTACTGGTGGAGGAAATCGGAGAGCCCGGAGAATACCACTGACCTGCCGCAAGTCAGTGACAAACTTTATCACATAATGTTGTATCGAGTACACCTCGCCTGAGCAAAATTCGAACTCACAACATTAGTAGGCTAATAGGTACTGATTGCATAGGTAGTTGTAAATCCAACTACCATACGATCACGACGGCCCCTTCCTGAAAGGTGAAGGAAACCAAATCAAAATGCAATGTTATAAAAACTTAATAATTATTAATTGAAAAAGTAATTTAACACATTTTATGGTTAAAAGAACCACAGATATAGCTATTAATTGGGAATATTAAAATCAAATATTATAAATTTCCCACCTGAAAGACAGCTATATAGATAATACTCATGAAATCACTTCTTCTTTTCCGTTTAATTCAAGCATAACTTATTAATAAAATACACATTATCTTCCTGCCAAGGGAGATAACTCACCTTCATGATAGACAAGGTGTTACTGACGACCTCATGGTTTGCCTCTCGTACCATCTTCTTGACAAGGTACATAACTCACCTTCATTGTAGACATTGTGTTACTGACAACCTCATGGTTTGTCTCTCGTACCATCTTTCTGACAAGGGAAATAACTCGCCTTCATGATAGACAAGGTGTTACTGACAACCTCATGGTTTGCCTCTCGTACCATCTTCCTGACAAGGTACATAACTCACCTTCATTGTAGACATGGTATTACTGACAACTTCATGGTTTGCCTCTCGTACCATCTTCCTGACCAGCCATGGCAGAGATAACCGATGTTCTTCATTGTCGGCCAGGTGCTTAGCCACCTTAGTAATGAACACCATGTTTTTGATGACTTGGTCTGCTAGTTCAGTATTGAGGTAATGAGACTGTAGCTGTGATACAAAGTCTCCACTCAGCTCTTCAAACTATAAAATAGTAAGTGATTGTTGTCTAAAACCAAATGAGAAATTCTTCAGCTATATATCATGTTGAGAACGTGTTACATTCGATCAGATGATAATGTTGTCCTCTTTGTACTAGACCAACACACTTAATTGGTTTTTATATTGCAAGCTCACTGAAACTAGAAAAGAAGTATGCCCCCGCACTTGATAATTATGGACAAAGTTGTTTTGCTAGGAGTGATTTTTTAAAAATGAAGTGTGTCTGTAAGACACAAATGATGCCCCTGCCAGACCAACAAAATCCTGTGGACATGCACACCTCCATTATGTGTATAAAGATCCTGCAAATTATTAAAGCTGTAGCTCTAAAATTGTAGGAGTTAGCAGGACAAACCATGTTACTTTATGCAGCTAGTAAGAAAAAAATGACTAAGTCCAACTACCTGTCATTTTGAGAATATTTGAAGAAAATCAAAATCCTGTGGACATGCACACCGCCATTATGTGTATAAACATCCTACAAAATATTAAAGCTGTAGCTCCAAAACTGTAGGAGGAGATAGCCGGACAAACCATGTATCTATATCCGGACGGACGAACAAAATGACTAAGTCCAACTACCTGTCATTTTGAGAAAATGTGATGAAAATCAAAATCCTGTGGACATGCACACCTCCATTATGTGTATAAACATCCAACAAAATATTAAAGCTGTAGCTCCAAAACTGTAGGAGGAGATAGCCGGACAAACCATGTATCTATATCCGGACGGACAGGGGTAAATTAATATGCCCTCCCCGACTCTTTGTCGCGAGGGCATAAAAATAACCGCACAAGCCACACCAACACCTTTACAGAAATGTTGAAAATATAAACATGGACAGTAAAAGATGAGATCAAGGTCAGGCAACACATGCCTATCTGACATACACACCACGGTCCATGTATGGTGAACTTAGGCTGCATAGTAACGGAGAAACTGACCTAATCACAAAAAGTTGACATAATATTAACCAAATTTAACAAAGTCAGTAGACCATGAAAATGAGGTCAAGGTAAGATGACAATGCCTGGCTGACATGTTCACAACATGATTGATGTGTGGACCAAATATGGTGAGCATAGATTGTATGGTAATGGAGAAACTGATCTAATACAAAAATTTACAATTGTTAAAACTGTAATCACCGCCACGGGAAAAGCAATGTCTATCTCACCTTCAGCAATTTGTGTCACAGGCGAGACAAAACTGGCACATGTGTGGAAAAAAAAGAGACCATTTGCTACAGTGGCATAAAAATCTATAAGTAAAAATTAGGCTAGGTCTAATGTTAAGTTGGTCATTTATATAGAAAACCCAACTCTTCCGGACCTGGCATACTGTATTAAAGTACCCAATGTTATATATGTCTGACAAACAATACAATTTCTTCATATTGCCTTGTGATATTTGCATATTTAACATTTCAAAGGGACACAAACCTGAAGTTTGCATCATCTGTCTATACTTAACATAGGGGTTTTACAATAAAATCTTATTTTAAATCTATTTTTAGAACTGGTGTTTTCCACTTGTCAATCCCAATGTTTACCTTTTCATATAGATGACAGTAGAAGTTTTTCATTGACAATATACAGTAAACTGTGTAAAGTTTCATAAAAAATTCAATAAGCAGTTTAGTAGGAGTTGCGCTTACAAGGTACATGCCCCCTCCCCTTTTCGTGAAAGTATAAGTTGAATTATCTCCCCTTTTAAATTTTGGACAGCAACCATATTCCTTCATGCACATCTGCAGGTAGTGTACTACAACTGTGTAAAGTTTCACAAAACTCCAATTAGCCGTTTAGGAGGAGTTGCGCTTACAAGGTACACGACCCCCCTTTTCGTGAAAGTATAAGTTGAATTATCTCCCGTTCTAAATTTTAGACAGCAACGGTATTCCTTCATGCACATCTGCAGGTTGTGTACTATAACTGTGTAAAGTTTCATAAAAATTCAATAAGCAGTTTAGTAGGAGTTGTGCTTACAAGGTACATGCCCCCCCTTTTCGTGAAAGTATAAGTTGAATTATCTCCCCTTTTAAATTTTGGACAGCAACCATATTCCTTCATGCACATCTGCAGGTAGTGTACTACAAATGTGTAAAGTTTCATAAAAATCCAATAAGTCGTTTAGGAGGAGTTGCGCTTACAAGGTACACAACCCCCCTTTTTGTGAAAGTATAAGCTGAATTATCTCCCCTTCTAAATTTTAGACAGCAACGGTATTCCTTCATGCACATCTGCAGGTTGTGTACTACAACTGTGTAAAGTTTCATAAAAATTCAATAAGATGTTTAGTAAGAGTTGCACTTACAAGGTACATGCCCCCCATTTTCGTGAAAGTATAAATTGAATTATCTCGCCTTTTAAATTTTGGACAGCAACCATATTCGTTCATGCACATCTGCAGGTAGTGTACTACAAATGTGTAAAGTTTCATAAAAATCCAATAAGTGGTTTAGGAGGAGTTGCGCTTACAAGGTACATGGACAGACGGACAGGGTGATTCCTATATACCCCCCAAACTTTGTTTGCGGGGGGTATAATAAACCAGAAGTACAATCTCTGTTGAATGTAAAATCCAATGGTTATTATGGCCAAATCAAATACAACTAGACCTTAACTTTTGGTTTGGTTCTGAGGAATGTGTAGGGCTATAATGTAAAGAAAACGTCTTGAAGAGCCAAAATGGATTTTCAATATAACTTAATTTCAAGGAATGGTATATTATTCATCGGGTATGATGTAGAAAACTTATGTATAGACTTTAAAAGGTGTTTGTGTCTTAGTTTGTGTCTGTAAGACACACACAATGCCCCCGTGATTATAATTGCAAAAGGGTAAACCAATGTTTTGCTTATTCAGCATCAAGCAGAAATGATTGAAATAAATGAATCTGTACCTAACAATGTGATGTTCGATTGGTTGATTGATTGAATGGGGTTTAATGCCACTTTCAGCATATATGCATAATTTTGTAAAAACTTGTTGAAAATCAAAATCCATATAATATGCACACCTTCAGTGTAAGTACTAACTGTCTACAAAATATAAAAGGTCTAGCTCAAAAACTAGGAGTTAGCCGGACAAACTATGCATACTAAGTGTGACGAACGGACGGACAAGGGTAAAACAATATGCCCCCGACCAATAGTCGCGGGGGCATAACAACAGTCCATAGATAGACATGTTGCTCCACTCTGACACATTATTCTGATTCCAAGCCACCCATTCTCTGCTCTTTCTCCTTAATGCTGTGTGCTTAGCAGAGAAACAGCAAATACCATATTCAGTCTTTGGTTTGACCTGACGAGGACATGAACCCGCAATTTACCACATTCTAGGTGAGCATGTTAACTGTTACATCACCATGTGATTCAAACTAAATCATACACATAGAATATACATCATTCCCTTGTCTCTAAATATAAAATTTGTATGAGTCTTAGGAACAGGGTTTGTCAAGCATTTTTCATCTGTTTCATGCAGAGTACAAATAAACATTATGTTCAGAGACAATGTATAAATGTATAGCGTGTTTATCCTACAATATCAAAAAAGTTAAAACTGCTAGATTAACACAAAAGCAAATAGCAAAAGATAGTCAAGCCATCCCTCCCCCCCCCCCCCCCAAAACAAAATTTGATGAGGTCCTCTACGATGTTAACATTAAACTACCACCTGGGTTCACTGTGTTTATTTCGCATTATTTTTTTTTAACTAAAATTTTGCATTGTCAAAACTTTTGAAAATATGTCATAGACTTAACTTACTAACCATAACAATTAAAATGGTATTTAATGGGATTGTTGTTTCAATACCTTTTTTATTGTATCAATCTGTAGATATTCTGACACAGTTTGATTTTTCTTTATTATATCTTCAGGACTCCATGCTGCAAACAATAGTCCAAACAGTTGAGCTGCTGACGTCCTAACCCAATTGTGTGGATACATTAACAATGACTTGATCTGACCTAAAAACAACAATTGTTATACTTATTCCATAGTATTTACAGACAATATACATACCGGGAATATTGTCGGAAAGTATCAAATTAATTTGTACGAGCTTTAGAAACATGTAGGGAAGCAAGACTTTTTAAAAGCGAGTGCAAATAAATTTTCTATTTACTGAGCATGTAGACATACATTGTATTTAACTTGCAATGTGAAAAAGTCCCAGATAACTGCCAAATTGTCTGAAAATAACAGAAACAAGCATAGTTCTAATCATTTTCAATGGTGTCCTCTATCACGTCATAGCTCATACTATTACCATTTCTTATCGTCGCTCTGAATGAACCAGGTACCAGAAAAGCTATATTTTGATCAGTGACCATAAATAACAAAAATATACTCAATCCATGCAATCTGACTTCAAATAGAACCAGTGCAGGATAAATGTATATTCAAAGTGAAAGATGATGCTGCAAGTAAATTACAACTAATTTATTCATAGATTGCACATGCACATCGCAATGTAATCATTTTTTTGTCAGATAGAAATGATGGTCAGACTGCACGTGTAGTTAATCTATAAGATGACAGACGACCACCAACAGTACAATCGTTTGTAAATTAGATTTGATTTAATGATTTGATTTTTGGTGTTTAACGTCACTTTCAGCAATATTTCAGCTATCTCATGGCGACCAGTTTTAGTGGTGGAAGAAGTCGGAGTACCCGGAGAGAACCACCGATCATGGGCAAACAACTGGTAAACTTTATCACTTGCGAGTCGAGTGCACCCTTTTTGTAATTTACAAAGCCGGGCGAGAACCCATGCCGCATTGGTGATAGGCTTGTATGAGTTGTTAGGTAATTCAACTACCTAACTCATTGAGCCACAAGGACCCTCACACTATTGTAAGAAAACCTGTAGAATAAATTGGTAATGCACACCACGTTTTACTAGTCAGTGATTCAGAACTGACATGGTTTATTACATATATTTATGTTTGAAATTTACCGTTCCTAAATCATGTAATTTGTTAAATCTAAGGTTAATCTCCAACAGGCATAGGTAAGCTTGGATGATTTTGAATACCGAATCATATTTAGGTCCTTTGGTTAACTTGATCTCAAAGACTCTTTAAATTACTAGGTTTTCCAATCTTTTTACTTTGAGCATACCTGATGAAGGTTATTCCAGTCTTTTTACTTTGAGCGTACCTGATGAAGGTTATTCCAGAAATGTGTCGTATTTAGGTTTGAAATCTTTTGACTTCGAGCGTACCTGATGAAGGTTATTCCAAAATATTTGGAATATGATTAGCAGGATTAACTGTCAATAAATTAATTTTAGAGTCACATGTCATTTTATACATGTTTTGATTGGTTTAAAAAGTTGAGGTTATTTGTCAATGAACGGAATCTAAAAAGAAACGTTGTTCTCAAGGCTTCGCGTGTCGTTGTCATCAGGTGAGTTTCTTCAAATGAGGCATCTTTGGGGTTATTTAAATTTAGTTCTGATTATTTGCCTTATTTTGAAAAAATAAATATATTTTTCAATATCATAACAAAAAAAGTTTGAATTAATTTATAAAGATTGATCGAAATTATTTGTTCGGTTGAAGTTTTTCATTCAAAATAACCTCAATCAGGTTGTACACACCCTTGCGTAACCCGCTACACGGGTTACACGGTGTGTACAACCTGATAGAAGTTATTTCTTCATGAACCGAACAAAAATTGTGACCAATCCTTAAATAAATCAGGAAAAGAAGGGAAATCCATCAACAAGTAAGTATGTATATACATGTAAATGGCAACTTAAAGATTGTTATCCTTACCCCAGATAACATTAAGTTGTTCTGTATACTGTTTGTCTCTTATTATGTTACTTTCTGAACATAATTTTGTCAGCAGATTCAGAATGTTGTACAGTAAATGATCTATATCTTCATCTCCCTGTAACAGAAATAAACATTAGAATTACGTTTAAAACATCACATACTGATGTTTTCATATAGTAGCTGATAAAATTTATATACTAGTAATATTATATTAAACATATTTAGCTCTATTGACTGCCTCAGTGGCATATTTGTTTCCATGCTTGTCAGGGTTCCTGTTTATACAAGGTTCAGCACTGTTTATATATATATATAATGTGTTCAATGATTTGAGGAATGAGCTGGTTAACCCACCACTTTTTATTGAAGTGTCTGTACCAGAAAAGGGAGCTGTCATCTATCTATATGTGTGTTAGCGATATCGATTTTGCCTCTTTTTTCCTACAATTTTTCGATTAGATTTTGGCACTGTTCCGACATTGTTGACTTTTTGGGTTTTCATTTTATTAACCTATATTTTTCCACCAAGCCATCAATACTTCAACATTCTACTTATAAATTTACTGTTCCCCACAATACATAGTTAGGAATGGACAAAATAACCATAGCACAGGGTTCATACACTTTTTTGTTGAGCAAAATCAAGGACTTTTCAAGGACTTCCCAGGATTAGTTTTCAAGCACCTTTTTCTGAGCATTTTCATATATAAAACCTTGTTTAACCTTACCTTTCTTCAAGTGAAAATGCCTGTACCCAGTCATACAACAATAATGATGGGGTGACCTTTTTCCCACGTCCTTAATTTTTACAATTAAAATTTTTTTTTTAAAACATTTTCTATAATTTCCTCTATTCCCATAATTTTTTCGACTTCACCAATTCCCAAAGTTTTAAATATTTTCCCATCGTTTTTGTTTCCCAAATCCCTACACATTTTGCCTCTTTTTTTCTTAATGCCCAAAACTGTTTTAACTCCCCCTTTCAGATCCTTTCACACATGGCAGAACTAAAGATATAAAAATACCTTTCATATGACTTTGGAGGGCCGATTCTCCCATGGAGGAAATGTCAAAACCTTTGTTGCAGCATTTGCAGTGTGTTTTATGAATATCTGGGCTATTTCTAAGCCAGGCATGGTATTGTGGCTGCTCTAGCCATTTGTTCAGGAATTTACATTTTCCCGGCATCTTGAACTGGCAATGATCAAGGTCACTGGCGACCGACGGCTGATCATGCGATGTTATGATTTTTTATTTTCATAATTTTTAATTTAGAACATAAGTGGAAACATTTGATGTTATGCTAAGAAATACATTCAGGAAAACCCATGAATCGTCACGGAAACAAATTAAAACGACAAGCTTGAAGCCAGGTGATGGGATTACATTAATGCATATTTTTGATTTGAGTGGTAAAATTCCGGAAAACACCATTTTATAGAAATAGCGCAATTTTCCACAAATAGCGCATAGTGATACAGGAAGGTCTATTTATATTTCCACGGGTAACTGAGGTTGTTGACATCGATTCAACATCTTGGAGATCGAAAATGACTGTTAACATGCACTTATTTCGCGAGAATAAGATTGTTCAAATGAAAAAGTAGTTTTCAAGCACCTTTATTGGAATTCAAGTACTTTCGTGTCCTTGATTTTGCTACTTTCGTTTTCAAGTACTTTCAAGGATTTCAAGCACCTGTACGAACCCTGATAGCAACAACAATAAGGCCATTGACTTTTAATTTACCTCTTGTTCTGTACTGTGAACTTCCAACTCTTTCTGGAGGAGTGGAAAAAGGGTTGATAACCTTGTTGTAAATTTAGTGGTTTCTACTTCTACAAATAATCCACACATCTGAGCTCCCAATGTCTTCAATGTTATCTGTAAGTTAAAAAAATTCTAATTCTCAAATATGGGGTTGGGTGGGGTTGGGTTTATGGTGCTCAACGCCACTTTCAACAATATTTTAGTTATATCATGGCGGCCAGTTTTATTAGTGGCAGAAACCAGAGTACCCGGAGAAAACCACCTCCTGTCGCAAGTCACTGACAAACTTTATCACATAATGTTTTATTGAGTACACCTTGCCATGAACGGCGTTCGAACTCACAACTTTAGTTGTGATAGGCACTGATTGTACAGTTAGTTGTAAATTCTGTGATAGGCACTGATTGAACAGGTAATTGTAAATTCTAACTACTATACGATCACCACCACGACCACGACAGTCCCTCTTATTCTCTTATACTGACCATGTAATGAAGGCAAATTATTTCTAAAATCCAACTTAGCAAAAAACTTATTTATGGAATATCTGTGTCACCAATGACCAGGGATATGTTCCATTTATTGTAATCACAATCTGGTCCTTTTTTCATTCAGGTCTTACCACAGGGTTTGTAAAGGGATATGTTCCATTTATTGTAATCACAATCTGGTCCTTTTCTCATTCAGGTCTTACCACAGGGTTTGTAACCAGAGTAACACAAAGAGTGCCACATGTGGAGCAGGAACTACTTACACTATTGGAGCACCCAAGTTCACCCCCAGTTTTGAGAGGGGTTTGTGTTGCTCGATCTTTAGCTTTCTGTTTAGTGTGTTGTAGATTGTTGTTTGTCCTTTTTCAATTTATAGCTTCTGATTACCCCTTTAATATCTTCAATCTTGTCTTACTCAATGTTTAGTTTCTATGTAGTGTTTTCTGGACAACTGTTTGCCTTTTTCACTTTTTTCCCCTCTGGGCATTGTGCTGTCTGTCCTTCCATTTATGGATTCTGATTGACCCTCTTGGTATCTTTAAACTTTTCTTAAACTCCCTTGTTGCCACTAGTTGACTTTTAAATGGAATACAAAATGTAATATGAATGAAGAAAATGTTTACCAAATTGAAAATAAGTAAAAAATAATTAGACATACCTTTTCTTCGGACAACCATTTTACACAGATGAGAAATAATTCATTTCTGGTTTTGTGATTAACCTACAAAACATATTTTATATGTAATTGGTAAAAAGGGATATGGATGTATATGAATTTGTGAGATTATCCAACTGTACACTTTTTACACAAATCAAACAGATCTTTTATTGTTGTCCTACATTTCACAGTCAGAGCAGGATCTTGATAAATGAACATAACACATACCTTAAAATGAGTGTGAAACGACAACTAGCTAAGTAATACTATATCTGTGCATCTTTATCATTTTGATTTGATTTGATTTATTTATTTATTTATTTATTTATTTATTTATTTATTTATTTATTTATTTATTTATTTATTTATTTATTTATTTATTTATTTATTTATTTATTTATTTATTTATTATATTTTTTTAAACATATTTTTTTATTTATTTATTTATCTATTATATTTTTTTAAACATATCTTTTTTTATTGATGAATTACATATTACATTTTTTTTCACAATACAATATAACATAGGATTCAGAAACTAGCGTAACGCTTATATTAATCCGTTTCCATATTTTATTTATCAACAAGAAAACAAAATATGGGTGAAGCAATCTGACAAATACTGTCATCATTGTGTTCCACGTCGCATTACAAAGCTACAACTACAGACAAAAAAAACCCCAAAACAATGTAGTATTTCATATAAAACAAAATCTTACCTGTGTAATTCTTGCCTCTTTGTCGCTTAGACGTTACTTGGTGCATAGAAACCATACAAACATTTACTTGTCTATAAATTAATAGATGAATTGTGAAGATATATAACCCTTGAACTAACCTGTTGTAATAATGATTTGATGGCTAGACTAACCTGTTGTAATAAAGATTTGATGGCTAGAGCTGTCAACTTCCTACATTTAGCAGATGTATCATTCATTAAAGCTGCCGACATCGGGATGAAAAACAAGCCAGCATATTTGATGAGAATACTCTGAAAATATACGAGTGAGTGAGTGATTACTGTTTCACGTCAAATGAGCAATTTTTCAGTTATATCAGGGCGAGAACAAGTTACATTCGATGATATCGGCTTTCTAATAAACCAACATACTTATTTGGATTTTTATAATACTAGCTCACCGAAACAACAGGCCACGGGTAGATAAGTCGCTTCATTATCCTGATACCAAGCCAACCAGTCTTTGTTCTTATTCCTTAGTGATGCATGCATTTTTATTGTCATTGGATTGACATGACCTGTGATCAAACCCACGATCTACCACCATCAAGTCTTACAACAAATTTATGTTATTGTGATAAATTTCATTTCCCTGGCAAAAGCTTAAACAAATCTATACTGGTAAAGTGCGGTAATAGCGAATTGGGGTAGTACAAATTTACAGATAAAACCAAATTTTTATTTTATTTCGCTCAAATGCAAATCTTAACTTAATTACTATGGTTTTAACAAACAAATTATTATGGTGGCATAAAATTTGCTGCAATCAAGTTTTATTGTTTAACCTAATTGCTTTCTATACACATTTGATTTATGTCAATGTGCCTTCTTGCTATGAGAAATTAATTTATATAATTTGTTCAAGCAGCGATCTAGCTCAGATATTGCTAAATTTGACATTGAACACCAATCAAGCAATAGTATCCTGAAAATATTGTTATAAAATATTTGCTTAATATGATTATGGGTAAAGAATATTGCTAAAAGTGTCTCCCATATACCCAATGTTGTTATTTCTGTAACAGCCATATTATGTCTATGCATACATATGTTCACTTTTCATCTGCTACATCCTCTCAGTATTCTCACATTACTCCTCAATCCTCCCAGTATTCTCACATTACTCCTCAATCCTCCCAGTATTCTCACATTACTCCTCAATCCTCCCAGTATTCTCACATTACTCCTCAATCCTCCCAGTATTCTCACATTACTCCTCAATCCTCCCAGTATTCTCACATTACTACTCAATTTCAAATAACATGTAAAACAATATTACCTGTGGAAAGGTAGAGTATATGGTAGCTAGCATTTCTAGAGCTGATTCTCTGCCTGTGTCTATCTTATAAGACAGCTGAGTAACATAGTATTCAAGATGGCCTGCCAGAGCTTTCCCTAGAGGGTAATCCATTATGTACTGAGAAATTATCTGCAATTAGATTTATGGATTATCATGAACAAAATGGACAGTGTTAAAATTAGCTACAAGTTTTCCTCAAAAGTTTCTCATCAACAAATCTTTGAATCAGTACAGTTATATTTCATTCCATATTTCATTCATTTTGAGTGGAAGCAAATCTGTACCGTTAGTTAGTTAGTTATTGAAGCGTAACGTCCAGCTACTTTCTGCAGGTATTGCAGACAGATTACTTTTACAGAGATAAGTGCTCTGTCTGTTTTCTACTATCTTTTAGCTTAGAACGAATCTGTCGTTGTTTGATCGGCATTGGTGGTCGGTCACCATGGTGTGTGTCCGTGTCGGTTTTAATATTTTTTCTATACATATTGCTGTTGTAGGTCCATTTGTAGGAGTGGCATTATAAGACAGAGATTACTGTGCAACACCTCCATAGAAATAATGGTTAACTTTCTTTATTGTATTTGTTACACATTTACACATATATGATATGGTGCCAAATATTTGTTTATCATTGATGCATGCCACGGCATGTTAGTGAAGGGAAGCAAGTGAGGGATCTGATTTTTTATTCAGATTTTGATGTACATCCAACTACCATACAATTATGGACATGATGGTATTTATAGTTAAAGAGGCAATAGCTACGATTTTGACCAAAAAAATTATATGTTTTGGAAATTGGTAAATAGCTTTAAAATTATGAAATAAAGGTAAATATTTCACATTAAACAGCTTATCATACCACTTTTCGCCTTTTGAGAACGAAAATTACCATCGATTTGTTATTTCCTTGCAAGCAAATAATTTGACCTCGCTTTCTCCGTATGCAACTGACCTTACTAGTGACAGGTAAAAACGAATAATTTGTATTTTGTCGCTTATCAACTGCAAACTTGCATGGTTCTTTGTCTGTAATTAACGCAGACTAAAAGCAGATTCACAGAAAATAAGAAATAAGTGCATTGTTGTATTGATTTAATGACGATTCGGCAAACTCCGTAAACAATTCCGATAATTAATAAGATGGCGTCCATTTCTTTATCGATCTCAAAACACGAGCAGTTGCACCTTCTTTCCCCGATGCGCGTACATTTCATAACATTTATAAGTTACAGAAACACGTTTTATTAAGGCATCAATCATATCTGATAGTTTTTATGGGCAACAAAAATTTACGATTTTGGCAGATAATGCCCCTTTAAAGTTTTCTCTTTTACAGTGCTCACGATGAGCACTGGTACTCCGGCCTAAGACCAGTAAAACTTTGTTTGGACCAGTAAATATTTCAGACATATATATACATTTGTATATAAAATAAATTCAAGAATTTGGTTTGGACCACTAAATTCCAGTTTCATTTCGAGGACTGCTTTTGTACATTACCTGTCTACATTCTCTCCTTATATGGGCGGAGTCAGCTGTAATAGACATTTCTCTGATCTTCTCCACAATTTTTCCAATTTCTTCAGTGTGTAACTTTCTAGACAAAATGGCCTGTAGTAAGATAAAAATAATAGCACTATTTAAGAAAAAGTTTTCCTTTAGAATAAGAAATAAACTGAAGACATGTCAGCTGTTTTTATTACTACATGTATTCTCAATAATTACATTCCAATAAACTTATATAGTCAATTTAGGAATCCAGTATTGTATTTGAAGAGTTACAGGAGTCTTGGGGATTTGACGGTGACAACTGTAGTCTTACTGGAGACACAGAACAGTGCCTGTAAAATGAATTTTTGCCACTAGCCATCGTCAAATCCCCAATTACCGGCATAAATCTGTGTTTAACAGTGGCATATGATGTATTCCTGTGGACACAGACCATGCAAAATCAATATTGTCAATGTCAAACATCCAATTGATGCTAGCAAATACAATAATGTTATTCCTATTTGAATGTATTGCAAAACAAATTTCTTTTGACCTGTGAAGAGATTCTAAAAACAGATTAAAATAAAAAGGTAGTGATATATAGTTGACAAATTTGGCACATTAACTATACAATAAAAGCAGAAATTGCATCAACACTTTCAGAATGTAATGCAAACATTGGACTTTAAAAAAAAAACTATTTATACATCTTAAATTTGAACAAGAAATGTGTGCATCACAAAATACACCCGTCTATATAAATTATCAAATGATATAATGGTAATGACCCCAAAATAAATAGGGTTCTTCCCCTTCCACAGGGGAATCATGTGGCCAAGTTTGGTAAAGATCCGATATACAGAACTATGTGCGGAAACCTGTGTGGACGACCACCCGCCCGCCATACCCAATCACATAATACGGCCCCATCTCGAGACGGGCGTATAATAAATATCTCATAGAAAACTATTTTTTGAAGTAGGTGGTGTTTTTATTAGATAATATTGCCATAATTAGACATGTCTGATTTTAATCATTCAAAATAGCAGTTAAATTGATGTAGAATCCTTAGTAATGACCTGTCAACTGTGGACTTGACGGTAAACAGTAAGTAGCCTCCTTACAATATTAGGGTGACCATTACCATGATCATATGACAGTTAGAATTGTATCTACCAATACAATGATTCCCTATCCCAATTTATTTCGTCAGTTTGATGTTTTGGTTTATGGTGTTTAATGCCACTTTCAACAATATTTCAGTTATATCGTGGCGGTCAGTTTTATTGGTGGAGGAAACTGGAGTACCCGGAGAAAACCACTAACCTGTCGCAAGTCACTGACAAACTTTATCTTAAACAGTATCGAGTACACCTCGCCTGAGCGGGGTTCGAACTCACAATGTTAGTGGTGATAGGCACTGATTGCATGTCAGTTTGATTCTTACTTTTAGCGAAATGTACTTGATCTAATCCTCTGTGATAAAGTTTGTCATTGATTTGTAGAAAGTCAGTTGTTTTCTCCATTTACGTTAAACAGCAAATAGTTCATGACCCGAAGTGACATGAACTATTTGCTATATTATACTTTTTATCAAAAATAATAATGCAGGTACCTGGCCGGTTCATATACTAAAATAGTGACCAGTCCATATACGAAAATAGTGACAGGCTGTGCTAACAAAGACAAATAGGGAAAATAAAAACGTAAAGTGTAATATACACAAATAGTCTGATATTACAATGTCATACATACCCTAAAGAGACTGAAGGCTGTACTCTGTCTATTGTGGTCATATAAATCTTCTTCACAGAACGTCAATAACACATGTAACTGATTCTCATCGATTTCATGGTCCTTGACATCTCTTACTAACACTGTCACTGTCTGAAAATTCATCATTTAAAAGTTAATTATTTCGCTGTTGGCAAATTTTTCTAATTCTAACTTTTAAAAGTCTTAAGAGAACAGAAATTGAAAAAAAGAGTAAATCGAAAATTAATGATCTTAACATTAGGTCAAATAAAGTAAAAGTTCTAGCTCTCAAGACAATGACGCCTCCTCAAAATTTCGGCCGAAGGGACGTTTTTATTACCGTACAGAAAAAAAAATCATTTTATAATTAGTTTGTTTTTAAGTTTTTCTACTTTTTTCTTAAGGCTGTTTCATTACATTATTTATACTTTATTTCACGATTTTAAATTTGCAATAATTTGAAAATTTCTTTAACTGAAAACGGTTATTTTCTAAATTAAATTATGACTATAGCAATAACAGTAGTAGTGAGTATGATCACGTAAAATATAAATACATAGAACTCAAGGATGGTACTTATTGTAAATCACTTCCATCGGTGGGTGTCTAAATTATTCTTACGAATGAAAAATGCAGCAGAAAAGGTCATATTGCTACTATGGTCGGTTATCCTATTTTCAAAGTGCAATTCTGGGTACCATGTACATACATGTATGTTAAAAAGGAACAGCACTTATTCACAAGAGCACAAAAATAGTTAACTGAAAATTAAGTATAAATTGATGCAAAAAAGAAATTACATCAGTTATTGGTTAAGATATATTTCTGTAAATTTGATTTAAGCAATATTTTATTCTAGACAAACATAAATGACACACAGTATACAATCATTACAAAATGTGGATTCAGAAACAACCGTGCAAGCTTATGTTAATCTGTCTCATCAGGACATTTATAGTATTACCTTAAACAACAAGGAAACAACCGTGCAAGCTTATGTTAATCTGTCTCATTAGGACATTTATAGTATTACCTTAAACAACAAGGAAACAAGTTCAAAATTATCTCCCTTTGCTGCTCCAACAGATGCATAGTTTTTCAACAAAACAAACATTCCTTGTGCAATCTTCTGTATGTTTGACTTCAATGATGGTAATGGGTATTTTAACAACCAGCCTAAGCATCTTAAACACATTATATTGATCTACAATGAAAAATATGATCAAAATCCTGTTACTCAAATTTCATACACGATTTCCTTTAAACTTTTACATTCAAATGTAACATCATATACTAACTATATATCCTCACACAGACTGAGTTATATTAAATATTTGAGTGAGTGCTTAATTGCTGTTTAAAGCCAAGTGAGAGATTTATCAGATATTATCATGGTGAAAACAAGTTACCTTTTGAAAAGATTAAAACAATATCTATGTTGTACCCAACCAAATTGGTTAGTTTGTTTTTATAGTGATAGCTCACTGAAACAATAGCCCACAGGAATACATGTTGATAGCTCACTGAAACAACAGCCCACAGGAATACATGTTGATAGCTCACTGAAACAACAGCCCACAGGAATACATGTTGATAGCTCACTGAAACAACAGCCCACAGGAATACATGTTAATAGCTCACTGAAACAACAGCCCACAGGAATACATGTTGATAGCTCACTGAAACAACAGCCCACAGGAATACATGTTAATAGCTCACTAAAACAACAGCCCACAGGAATACATGTTGATAGCTCACTGAAACAACAGCCCACATGAATACATGTTGATAGCTCACTGAAACAACAGCCCACAGGAATACATGTTGATAGCTCACTGAAACAACAGCCCTCAGGAATACATGTCGATACCTCACTGAAGCAACAGCCCACAAGAATACATGTTGATAGCTCACTGAAACAACAGCCCACAAGAATACATGTTGATAGCTCACTGAAACAACAGCCCACAGGAATACATGTTGATAGCTCACTGAAACAACAGCCCACAGGAATACATGTTGATAGCTCACTGAAACAACAGCCCACAGTAATACATGTTGATAGCTCACTGAAACAACAGCCCACAGTAATACATGTTGATAGCTCACTGAAACAACAGCCCACAGGAATACATGTTGATAGCTCATTGAAACAACAGCCCACAGGAATACATGTTGATAGCCCACTGAAACAACAGCCCACAGGAATACATGTTGATAGCTCACTGAAACAACAGCCCACAGGAATACATGTTGATAGCTCACTGAAACAACAGCCCACAGGAATACATGTTGATAGCTCACTGAAACAACAGCCCACAGGAATACATGTTGATAGCTCACTGAAACAACAGCCCACAGGAATACATGTTAATAGCTCACTGAAACAACAGCCCACAGGAATACATGTTGATAGCTCACTGAAACAACAGCCCACAGGAATACATGTTGATAGCTCACTGAAACAACAGCCCACAGGAATACATGTTGATAGCTCACTGAAACAACAGCCCACAGGAATACATGTTGATATCTCACTGAAACAACAGCCCACAGGAATACATGTTGATAGCTCACTGAAACAACAGTCCACAGTAATACATGTTGATAGCTCACTGAAACAACAGTCCACAGGAATACATGTTGATAGCTCACTGAAACAACAGCCCACAGGAATACATGTTGATAGCCCACTGAAACAACAGCCCACAGGAATACATGTTGATAGCTCACTGAAACAACAGCCCACAGTAATACATGTTGATAGCTCACTGAAACAACAGCCCACAGAAATACATGTTGATAGCCCACTGAAACAACAGCCCACAGGAATACATGTTGATAGCTCACTGAAACAACAGTCCACAGAAATACATGTTGATAGCCCACTGAAACAACAGTCCACAGAAATACATGTTGATAGCCCACTGAAACAACAGTCCACAGAAATACATGTTGATAGCTCACTGAAACAACAGCCCACAGGAATACATGTTGATAGCCCACTGAAACAACAGCCCACAGAAATACATGTTGATAGCCCACTGAAACAAGTCCACAGAAATACATGTTGATAGCTCACTGAAACAACAGCCCACAGGAATACATGTTGATAGCCCACTGAAACAACAGCCCACAGGAATACATGTCGATAGCTCACTGAAACAACAGCCCTCAGGAATACATGTTGATAGCTCACTGAAACAACAGCCCTCAGTAATACATGTTGATAGCTCACTGAAGCAACAGCCCACAGGAATACATGTTGATATCTCACTGAAACAACAGCCTACAGGAATACATGTTGATAGCCCACTGAAACAACAGCCCACAGTAATACATGTTGATAGCTCACTGAAACAACAGCCCACAGTAATACATGTTGATAGCTCACTGAAACAACAGCCCACAGGAATACATGTTGATAGCTCACTGAAACAACAGCCCACAGGAATACATGTCGATAGCTCACTGAAACAACAGCCCACAGGAATACATGTTGATAGCCCACTGAAACAACAGCCCTCAGGAATACATGTCGATAGCTCACTGAAACAACAGCCCACAGGAATACATGTTGATAGCTCACTGAAACAACAGTCCACAGGAATACATGTTGATAGCTCACTGAAACAACAGCCCACGGGAATACATGTCGATAGCTCACCGAAACAACAGCCCACAGGAATACATGTTGATAGCTCACTGAAACAACAGCCCACAGGAATACATGTTGATAGCTCACTGAAACAACAGCCCACAGGAATACATGTTGATAGCCCACTGAAACAACAGCCCACAGGAATACATGTTGATAGCTCACTGAAACAACAGCCCACATGAATACATGTTGATAGCCCACTGAAACAACAGCCCTCAGGAATACATGTTGATAGCTCACTGAAACAACAGCCCACAGGAATACATGTTGATAGCTCACTGAAACAACAGCCCACAGTAATACATGTTGATAGCTCACTGAAACAACAGCCCACAGTAATACATGTTGATAGCTCACTGAAACAACAGCCCACAGGAATACATGTTGATAGCTCACTGAAACAACAGCCCACAGGAATACATGTTGATAGCTCACTGAAACAACAGTCCACAGTAATACATGTTGATAGCTCACTGAAACAACAGTCCACAGGAATACATGTTGATAGCCCACTGAAACAACAGCCCACAGGAATACATGTTGATAGCTCACTGAAACAACAGCCCACAGGAATACATGTTGATAGCCCACTGAAACAACAGCCCACAGGAATACATGTTGATAGCCCACTGAAACAACAGCCCACAGGAATACATGTTGATAGCTCACTGAAACAACAGCCCTCAGGAATACATGTTGATAGCTCACTGAAACAACAGCCCACAGGAATACATGTTAATAGCTCACTGAAACAACAGCCCACAGGAATACATGTTGATAGCTCACTGAAACAACAGCCCACAGGAATACATGTTGATAGCCCACTGAAACAACAGCCCACAGGAATACATGTTAATAGCTCACTGAAACAACAGCCCACAGGAATACATGTTGATAGCTCACTGAAACAACAGCCCACAGGAATACATGTTGATAGCTCACTGAAACAACAGCCCACAGGAATACATGTTGATAGCTCACTGAAACAACAGCCCACAGGAATACATGTTGATATCTCACTGAAACAACAGCCCACAGGAATACATGTTGATAGCTCACTGAAACAACAGTCCACAGTAATACATGTTGATAGCTCACTGAAACAACAGTCCACAGGAATACATGTTGATAGCTCACTGAAACAACAGCCCACAGGAATACATGTTGATAGCCCACTGAAACAACAGCCCACAGGAATACATGTTGATAGCTCACTGAAACAACAGCCCACAGTAATACATGTTGATAGCTCACTGAAACAACAGCCCACAGAAATACATGTTGATAGCCCACTGAAACAACAGCCCACAGGAATACATGTTGATAGCTCACTGAAACAACAGTCCACAGAAATACATGTTGATAGCCCACTGAAACAACAGTCCACAGAAATACATGTTGATAGCCCACTGAAACAACAGTCCACAGAAATACATGTTGATAGCTCACTGAAACAACAGCCCACAGGAATACATGTTGATAGCCCACTGAAACAACAGCCCACAGAAATACATGTTGATAGCCCACTGAAACAACAGTCCACAGAAATACATGTTGATAGCTCACTGAAACAACAGCCCACAGGAATACATGTTGATAGCCCACTGAAACAACAGCCCACAGGAATACATGTCGATAGCTCACTGAAACAACAGCCCTCAGGAATACATGTTGATAGCTCACTGAAGCAACAGCCCACAGGAATACATGTTGATAGCTCACTGAAACAACAGCCCTCAGGAATACATGTTGATAGCTCACTGAAGCAACAGCCCACAGGAATACATGTTGATAGCTCACTGAAACAACAGCCTACAGGAATACATGTTGATAGCCCACTGAAACAACAGCCCACAGTAATACATGTTGATAGCTCACTGAAACAACAGCCCACAGTAATACATGTTGATAGCCCACTTAAACAACAGCCCACAGTAATACATGTTGATAGCCCACTGAAACAACAGCCCACAGGAATACATGTTGATAGCTCACTGAAACAACAGCCCACAGGAATACATGTTGATAGCTCACTGAAACAACAGCCCACAGGAATACATGTTGATAGCTCACTGAAACAACAGCCCACAGTAATACATGTTGATAGCTCACTGAAACAACAGCCCACAGTAATACATGTCGATAGCTCACTGAAACAACAGCCCACAGGAATACATGTTGATAGCCCACTGAAACAACAGCCCTCAGGAATACATGTCGATAGCTCACTGAAACAACAGCCCACAGGAATACATGTTGATAGCCCACTGAAACAACAGCCCACAGGAATACATGTTGATAGCTCACTGAAACAACAGCCCACATGAATACATGTTGATAGCCCACTGAAACAACAGCCCTCAGGAATACATGTTGATAGCTCACTGAAACAACAGCCCACAGGAATACATGTTGATAGCTCACTGAAACAACAGCCCACAGTAATACATGTTGATAGCTCACTGAAACAACAGCCCACAGTAATACATGTTGATAGCTCACTGAAACAACAGCCCACAGGAATACATGTTGATAGCTCACTGAAACAACAGCCCACAGGAATACATGTTGATAGCTCACTGAAACAACAGTCCACAGTAATACATGTTGATAGCTCACTGAAACAACAGTCCACAGGAATACATGTTGATAGCCCACTGAAACAACAGCCCACAGGAATACATGTTGATAGCTCACTGAAACAACAGCCCACAGGAATACATGTTGATAGCCCACTGAAACAACAGCCCACAGGAATACATGTTGATAGCCCACTGAAACAACAGCCCACAGGAATACATGTTGATAGCTCACTGAAACAACAGCCCACAGGAATACATGTTGATAGCTCACTGAAACAACAGCCCACAGGAATACATGTTAATAGCTCACTGAAACAACAGCCCACAGGAATACATGTTGATAGCTCACTGAAACAACAGCCCACAGGAATACATGTTGATAGCCCACTGAAACAACAGCCCACAGGAATACATGTTAATAGCTCACTGAAACAACAGCCCACAGGAATACATGTTGATAGCTCACTGAAACAACAGCCCACAGGAATACATGTTGATAGCTCACTGAAACAACAGCCCACAGGAATACATGTTGATAGCTCACTGAAACAACAGCCCACAGGAATACATGTTGATATCTCACTGAAACAACAGCCCACAGGAATACATGTTGATAGCTCACTGAAACAACAGTCCACAGTAATACATGTTGATAGCTCACTGAAACAACAGTCCACAGGAATACATGTTGATAGCTCACTGAAACAACAGCCCACAGGAATACATGTTGATAGCCCACTGAAACAACAGCCCACAGGAATACATGTTGATAGCTCACTGAAACAACAGCCCACAGTAATACATGTTGATAGCTCACTGAAACAACAGCCCACAGAAATACATGTTGATAGCCCACTGAAACAACAGCCCACAGGAATACATGTTGATAGCTCACTGAAACAACAGTCCACAGAAATACATGTTGATAGCCCACTGAAACAACAGTCCACAGAAATACATGTTGATAGCCCACTGAAACAACAGTCCACAGAAATACATGTTGATAGCTCACTGAAACAACAGCCCACAGGAATAGATGTTGATAGCCCACTGAAACAACAGCCCACAGAAATACATGTTGATAGCCCACTGAAACAACAGTCCACAGAAATACATGTTGATAGCTCACTGAAACAACAGCCCACAGGAATACATGTTGATAGCCCACTGAAACAACAGCCCACAGGAATACATGTCGATAGCTCACTGAAACAACAGCCCTCAGGAATACATGTTGATAGCTCACTGAAGCAACAGCCCACAGGAATACATGTTGATAGCTCACTGAAACAACAGCCCTCAGGAATACATGTTGATAGCTCACTGAAGCAACAGCCCACAGGAATACATGTTGATAGCTCACTGAAACAACAGCCTACAGGAATACATGTTGATAGCCCACTGAAACAACAGCCCACAGTAATACATGTTGATAGCTCACTGAAACAACAGCCCACAGTAATACATGTTGATAGCCCACTTAAACAACAGCCCACAGTAATACATGTTGATAGCCCACTGAAACAACAGCCCACAGGAATACATGTTGATAGCTCACTGAAACAACAGCCCACAGGAATACATGTTGATAGCTCACTGAAACAACAGCCCACAGGAATACATGTTGATAGCTCACTGAAACAACAGCCCACAGTAATACATGTTGATAGCTCACTGAAACAACAGCCCACAGTAATACATGTCGATAGCTCACTGAAACAACAGCCCACAGGAATACATGTTGATAGCCCACTGAAACAACAGCCCTCAGGAATACATGTCGATAGCTCACTGAAACAACAGCCCACAGGAATACATGTCGATAGCTCACTAAAACAACAGCCCACAGGAATACATGTTGATAGCTCACTGAAACAACAGCCCACAGGAATACATGTTGATAGCTCACTGAAACAACAGCCCACAGGAATACATGTTAATAGCTCACTGAAACAACAGCCCACAGGAATACATGTTGATAGCTCACTGAAACAACAGTCCACAGTAATACATGTTGATAGCTCACTGAAACAACAGTCCACAGGAATACATGTTGATAGCTCACTGAAACAACAGCCCACGGGAATACATGTCGATAGCTCACCGAAACAACAGCCCACAGGAATACATGTTGATAGCCCACTGAAACAACAGCCCACAGGAATACATGTTGATAGCTCACCGAAACAACAGCCCACAGGAATACATGTTGATAGCTCACTGAAACAACAGCCCACAGGAATACATGTTGATAGCTCACTGAAACAACAGCCCACAGGAATACATGTTGATAGCTCACTGAAACAACAGCCCACAGGAATACATGTTGATAGCTCACTGAAACAACAGCCCACAGGAATACATGTTGATAGCCCACTGAAACAACAGCCCACAGGAATACATGTTGATAGCTCACTGAAACAACAGCCCACAGGAATACATGTTGATAGCCCACTGAAACAACAGCCCTCAGGAATACATGTTGATAGCTCACTGAAACAACAGCCCACAGGAATACATGTTGATAGCTCACTGAAACAACAGCCCACAGTAATACATGTTGATATCTCACTGAAACAACAGCCCACAGGAATACATGTTGATAGCTCACTGAAACAACAGCCCACAGGAATACATGTTGATAGCTCACTGAAACAACAGCCCACAGGAATACATGTTGATAGCTCACTGAAACAACAGCCCTCAGGAATACATGTTGATAGCTCACTGAAACAACAGCCCACAGGAATACATGTTGATAGCTCACTGAAACAACAGCCCACAGGAATACATGTTGATAGCTCACTGAAACAACAGCCCACAGGAATACATGTTGATAGCTCACTGAAACAACAGCCCACAGGAATACATGTTGATAGCTCACTGAAACAACAGCCCACAGGAATACATGTTAATAGCTCACTGAAACAACAGCCCACAGGAATACATGTTGATAGCTCACTGAAACAACAGCCCACAGGAATACATGTTGATAGCTCACTGAAACAACAGCCCACAGAAATACATGTTGATAGCCCACTGAAACAACAGCCCACAGGAATACATGTTGATAGCTCACTGAAACAACAGTCCACAGAAATACATGTTGATAGCCCACTGAAACAACAGTCCACAGAAATACATGTTGATAGCCCACTGAAACAACAGTCCACAGAAATACATGTTGATAGCTCACTGAAACAACAGCCCACAGGAATACATGTTGATAGCTCACTGAAACAACAGCCCACAGGAATACATGTTGATAGCCCACTGAAACAACAGCCCACAGGAATACATGTTGATAGCTCACTGAAACAACAGCCCTCAGGAATACATGTTGATAGCTCACTGAAGCAACAGCCCACAGGAATACATGTTGATAGCTCACTGAAACAACAGCCCTCAGGAATACATGTTGATAGCTCACTGAAGCAACAGCCCACATGAATACATGTTGATAGCTCACTGAAACAACAGCCTACAGGAATACATGTTGATAGCCCACTGAAACAACAGCCCACAGTAATACATGTTGATAGCTCACTGAAACAACAGCCCACAGTAATACATGTTGATATCTCACTGAAACAACAGCCCACAGAAATACATGTCAATAGCTCACTGAAACAACAGCCCACAGGAATACATGTTGATAGCCCACTGAAACAACAGCCCACAGGAATACATGTTGATAGCTCACTGAAACAACAGCCCACAGGAATACATGTTGATAGCTCACTGAAACAACAGCCCACAGGAATACATGTTGATAGCCCACTGAAACAACAGCCCACAGTAATACATGTTGATATCTCACTGAAACAACAGCCCACAGAAATACATGTTGATAGCTCACTGAAACAACAGCCCACAGGAATACATGTTGATAGCCCACTGAAACAACAGCCCACAGGAATACATGTTGATAGCTCACTGAAACAACAGCCCACAGGAATACATGTTGATAGCTCACTGAAACAACAGCCCACAGGAATACATGTTGATAGCCCACTGAAACAACAGCCCACAGGAATACATGTTGATAGCTCACTGAAACAACAGCCCACAGGAATACATGTCGATAGCTCACTAAAACAACAGCCCACAGGAATACATGTTGATAGCCCACTGAAACAACAGCCCTCAGGAATACATGTCGATAGCTCACTGAAACAACAGCCCACAGGAATACATGTTGATAGCTCACTGAAACAACAGTCCACAGGAATACATGTTGATAGCTCACTGAAACAACAGCCCACGGGAATACATGTTGATAGCTCACCGAAACAACAGCCCACAGGAATACATGTTGATAGCTCACTGAAACAACAGCCCACAGGAATACATGTTGATAGCTCACTGAAACAACAGCCCACAGGAATACATGTTGATAGCTCACTGAAACAACAGCCCACAGGAATACATGTTGATAGCTCACTGAAACAACAGCCCACAGGAATACATGTTGATAGCTCACTGAAACAACAGCCCACAGTAATACATGTTGATAGCTCACTGAAACAACAGCCCACAGTAATACATGTTGATAGCTCACTGAAACAACAGCCCACAGGAATACATGTTGATAGCTCACTGAAACAACAGTCCACAGTAATACATGTTGATAGCTCACTGAAACAACAGCCCACAGGAATACATGTTGATAGCTCACTGAAACAACAGCCCACAGGAATACATGTTGATAGCTCACTGAAACAACAGCCCACAGGAATACATGTTGATAGCTCACTGAAACAACAGTCCACAGTAATACATGTTGATAGCTCACTGAAACAACAGTCCACAGGAATACATGTTGATAGCTCACTGAAACAACAGTCCACAGGAATACATGTTGATAGCTCACTGAAACAACAGCCCACGGGAATACATGTCGATAGCTCACCGAAACAACAGCCCACAGGAATACATGTTGATAGCTCACTGAAACAACAGCCCACAGGAATACATGTTGATAGCCCACTGAAACAACAGCCCACAGGAATACATGTTGATAGCTCACTGAAACAACAGCCCACAGGAATACATGTTGATAGCTCACTGAAACAACAGCCCACAGTAATACATGTTGATAGCTCACTGAAACAACAGCCCACAGTAATACATGTTGATAGCTCACTGAAACAACAGCCCACAGGAATACATGTTGATAGCTCACTGAAACAACAGCCCACAGGAATACATGTTGATAGCTCACTGAAACAACAGTCCACAGGAATACATGTTGATAGCCCACTGAAACAACAGCCCACAGGAATACATGTTGATAGCTCACTGAAACAACAGCCCACAGGAATACATGTTGATAGCCCACTGAAACAACAGCCCACAGGAATACATGTTGATAGCTCACTGAAACAACAGCCCACAGGAATACATGTTGATAGCCCACTGAAACAACAGCCCACAGGAATACATGTTGATAGCTCACTGAAACAACAGCCCACAGGAATACATGTTAATAGCTCACTGAAACAACAGCCCACAGGAATACATGTTGATAGCTCACCGAAACAACAGCCCACAGGAATACATGTTGATAGCTCACTGAAACAACAGCCCACAGTAATACATGTTGATAGCTCACTGAAACAACAGCCCACAGGAATACATGTTAATAGCTCACTGAAACAACAGCCCACAGGAATACATGTTGATAGCTCACTGAAACAACAGCCCACAGGAATACATGTTGATAGCTCACTGAAACAACAGCCCACAGGAATACATGTTAATAGCTCACTGAAACAACAGCCCACAGGAATACATGTTGATAGCTCACTGAAACAACAGCCCACAGGAATACATGTTAATAGCTCACTGAAACAACAGCCCACAGGAATACATGTTGATAGCTCACTGAAACAACAGCCCACAGGAATACATGTTGCACCCTTAGACACACAGTACTAACTCTGAGACAACCAGTCTTAGAACTTACTCCTTGATACTGCATGTATGGAGAAGAAGCAATTTCATAGTCTTCGGTTTAACCAGAAAGGGGAGCAAACCCATGATCTACCCAATTTGAGGTGAATACACCTTTGTGGTCTTAAAATATTAGAAGCATGTTAGGTAATTTATTTTTTCTATTTAGATATCTGTATTGTGTAAAGAAGTAACTCTTACCCTTATATGCTTGGACTGAAGACTGTCACCAATGACAACAATAAATGGATCTATCAACCTAATATGGTCTGGATTGTGATGTGTTAGTTTAGATCTCTTCAACAGCAGGTATAGTATCTGAAATCACAAGATGACATGTTCATACAGCACCATAATATACACAAATTATGTTTCTTTGACTACATGTTAACCTGGGTATATTTACAACAAATATATTGTGACTTAAAAATGACAATTTTTACCAATGTTATCCTTTTTTAAGCATTATTATTCCAAGAATACTTGTAAAAATGTGTAGATTTTCATCCTGTCACTGGGCAGATTATAGTTATTTTTGCTTGAGATGATAGGGGTTTTGTTTGTTTTGTTGATATTGATGAAATTGTTGATCACAACTGTTTAAACTTTCTTTTCATAATATACATGTACATCAATTTTAACTGGTTTTAAGAAGAAATGCATTATTATTATGCTATGTCCTTTATATTCAAATTAATATAAAATTTTATTAAATTAATTACTGGAGAAAATTGTTTATAAAATAAAATATTTATTATCTGCAATGTTAAAGAATTGTGCAATTTAGGAAAATTGATATTTCAAGCTATAAAACCAGAAATAGCAATTTCTGATTGATAAATATTGTATGTCTATTTATCTGGCAATATTTGCATCATGTATATTGTTTGCAATAATTAAAACTAACTTCTGTTTGTTTCTTTGTTTGCTTGTCAAGATCACATAATTGTAAATTGTGAATATTGTACCTTTAATACATTGTACAGTACTAGCAAAACCTGTCTAAACAGAACCCTGAATAAAACGGAATCCTGTATAAACCAAATTTTACATAAAAGTCACAATGTAGGAATTCTTTGTTGATTTAACTTGTACCGAATACAATCGGTACCAAGGGGATTGGGTTCAAAGAGGTTTTACTGTAAAACATTTGGTTAACAAAGAATTGAATTGAAAGCTTTAAAACTTCAGCCTTACCTCCAATCCAAATTCTATCAGGACATGTGTATTAGTTTTTTTGTTGGGTTTAGGTTTTCCTCCGCCATACTCTGGTGTCGCTGGCAGGAGCAGACAACTTGGAGGTCGTAAACTTTTGTTTTCTTCTGGCTTTTTATCACTATAAAATAATATAAAAAAAATACTTATTTCTTCACACATTAAACTAATATAAGAAACATTAACTGTCTAATTAATATTCAATATATTTCGGAGATCCCTGATATACAAAAAATGTCATAAACAAGTCCAACCTTTGTATAAGCCCCAGAATAATTTTAGGAGGCGGAAAGCGAGGGCATATATCATTGAATTTATGATAACTGCTCCAGCAAAAAAAAAAGAATAAAAGAAAGAAATAATTTCAAACAATTTTTAACATGTATGGTAATCTTGGTTGATTTAGGCTATCATGTTTAAGGTGGTACCATACACTTCAGTTAAAATTTTATCTGCTCGTTTAATTTTCTTATTTTTTTTGGCAGTGTGTTTGAATATATCCACTGTAATAAATATCAAAATTTTAACAAATTCCAACCAACAGACTCAGAGCTATAAATTCACTAGCCACATAGCAGCTTTTCTCTCTGTGGTTTTGATCACCGAGATGCTTGAAATCTGCATACAAACTAACATATGATCAAAACGTTCAACTGATTTTAAAGAGTTATCTCCCTGTAGTGTATGGTACCCCCTTAAGCCCTTTTTGATTTTCTTGTTCCCAAAAACTTTATTATTTGGCTTTACAATGTTTTGAATTTGAGCATACAAGGTGACCTTTATTCCAGAAACTTGCTATGCACACTAAATTAGATACAGGGTTCATACACCTTTTTTGTGAGAAAATACCATGACTTTTCAAGGACTTTTCCAGGATTTTTTTAGTTTTTCCAGGACCAACTTTAAGCAAACTGTCAACGAATATAAGTGAAATTTTTAGTAATCACATTATTTATCATGTTCTAACCTTTGTATATGAGTATATAAGAAATTATCCATCATAAACAGCACACTTGGTAGCCATTTATGCCAACGTGACCTGAACTACCATCAAAATGGAAGTGGCCCGTTGGACAATGAGACAATTACAACCCTTTCAGTTTTCTATTTAAATTTATAACTTAATTCTAGTATAGCTTGGATGTCCAGCTGTTTTTTTTAAGTTGTTGAATTAGAGATTCATCAAATAAGAGAACATATATATCTTCTTTATTATCTTTCTTTTGACTGATTCCATCAAATATGGACGGATTCTAAAGACTGCCAAAGAGCATGCTTCGGTTCTCCAAGGGCCATTTGTTTGCTATCATATCGTCTGAGAACATACTCTGAAAAACCTGTACAATGTCTGTATAACTTATGAAAGAAAAGTGGCTTTTTACCATGTTTAATGTCAAAATTATATCTCCACTTTTATGAAATCTGTTGTTGCCACAGACTCCTCCAATAATTGTTTTGTAGGTTGAACACTGGCTGGTTCCACTTGATTATTAACCCACACTGACAGTCTCAAACTGCTTCTTTTTTTTTTTTTTATATGTTCAGTGTTTTGTTGACTAAATGTGACTTTTAAGTCCACTCTTCCTCCTATATTACTGATGTTAATAACCTTTATACACACATTACATGATGCAGCTTTAAATTTGCTCTGTATTTGAGACAGACACTTATATTCTGGCTTTTCAAGCCATTTAATTTTAAAAGAATAGTTTCCAGCCATTTCGTGACAAAAACTACAACATGCTGTATTTGTATGTGGAAGCTGTCACTTTTAAAATCTGGAAATACACACCTCTTAAAGTGAGCTTATTATTAAATTGGTAGATGATTTATTTTTAGAAAAATCATAATGTTTAGTGTTCCTCTGGGCTCTTCTTCAATGGCAGTTTCACCCATATTCGAAAAACACAATTCCTTTTGACCAAATGAGCCTTTTGCTTTGCTCTTACTACTTCCCACATCCAACCATCTTTTTATATTCAGGGTTATCTAACCACTTGATCTGAAAATGGCAGTTGCCTGACATTTTAAAAGCCAAAAGTACGTTTTCCAATATCTGGTTTCCTACTGCAACACCGTTTAATGCAGGAAACTGTAGTACATTAGGAAACCAGTCTAGACATCCAGTTGCATATTTTTACAAATAATTTTAAAGAAACGAACTTAAAATCCTTATTTTACATTTACCATAACTGGTGCCTTGTTTCAAGTACGTCTAAAGGAAACAGTTACGACAGAAATCGGGAGAATCTCTTAATTTTAGATGTTTGAATACATTTAATAAAGATTACAGCTCAAATAATAATTTTCCATGACTATTCAAGGACTTTTCGATAAAATACAGTTTTCCATGACTTTTAAAGGCCTTTATTTTACAAAATAAAAATCCATGACTTTTCCAGGATTCCATGACCCGTACGAACCCTGTAGATACATATATTATTTTATCAATAAAAGTAAGCATAAACAATAGCCCATTAGCACATATTCCACTTTGATTCTAAAATTTTACGTTTTGCAAGAGTTATTTCCCTTTCAGGTTGGCAAAAAAGGGTCACTTTGTACAAATTTCAATGAAAATAAAATAGGTATAACAATGCATAATTATAGAATCAAATCGTGAATGTGCACAAGGTCTATTACCTTTGTTTTTCTTCCTCTATTGTGATTAGGGAGTGTACAAATATCATTGTTTTCTCAACATCTATACCAGTATTATCTATCAAGCCATAGGCAATCTTCCTTAAAGCTTCCTGTATCTTTTTTGTAGATTTTAAACTTTGTGTACTATCCAAAACCTGTTAGAAAACAAAATTATTAGATACATATATACTTAGTCTTCAGTAAATAAAACTTCAAATTACATATTTATTACTGTCCATATACATTTTTGTTGTGTCAAAATTATTTAAAGCACATGTCTGCCCACGGACTGTTACTTCAGTGAGCTAGTACTATAAAAATCCAACAAAGAATAGCAGGCTCGTAATCAGCATAATGTTTCCGAGTGGAGTGACATGTCGACCCAAGGACTGTTGTTTCAGTGAGCTAGCACCATAAAAATCCAACAAAGGGTGTTGGTCTTGTACAAAGCAGACGTCATAAGTATCTCATCGAAAGATAACTTCTTATCGCCATGATTTAGATGAAAAATTACCCACGTGACATTAAGCAACAATCACTTACTCACTCATTACTTTTTCCGACCATATCTATTATCTCCCTTTGTACCTCTGAAAATCTGAAGACTCCTATTACTTGAATTAATCTTTGCTAATTCCTACAACTTGGTTTGGTTTGGTTTGGTTTATGGTGTTTAATGCCACTTTCAACAATATTTCAGCTATATCGTGGCGGTCCGTTTTATTGGTGGAGGAAACCGGAGTACCCCGAGAAAACCACTGACCTGCAGTAAGTCACTGACAAACTTTATCAGATAAAATTGTATCGAGTACACCTCGCATGAGCGGGATTCGAACATACAACGTCAATGGTGATAGGCACTGATTGCACAGGTAGTTGTAAATCTAACTACCATATGATCACCACCACGATTAAGCTTTGATAATTCCTACTTCTTATTATTGTTCTAAATTATTGAGAAATAATGTAACATACTCGATGAAATAAAATACTTGTGGCCGAAACGTTTGAATGAAGACAAGGATTTTCTTAAAATTTTGTTCTTGTTATAGTTTAAAGAGTTGTAATGATTTAGCACAGAACTGGGTCTCCTACAAGCTTTAACTGATGAAAATGGCTTGCCTGTTTTAATGGTTGAAGTAAAGCTGACAAAGCTCCCATTCCTATAAATTTAGCTAAGATCTGGTAAGAGTCATAACTCTTCATGGTCTTGGCCTCGAATACCTTGCCTTTGATAGCATCAACATTTTTTTCTTCAGCAACATTACCAAATAATTCTTCATGGAAAACCTGCAATATTAAAGAAGAATTTGAAGACTTTTTTTTATTAAAGAAAGTCTGTAATCAATTTTAAAAGTAGAGACTAGATATTGAATTCCAATTTTTTTCATCATAATAGTTCTTATTAAACCTGCAATATTTAATTACAATTTTACTGCCACCACCACGACTTGAATAACTGTTACGGAATATCTGTGTTATAAATGACCATGGATATGTTCCCTTTGTCATATTCACAATCACTTCCTTTTCTCATTTATCACCTACCACCAGATTTTGGACAAGAGTAACAAGACAGTGTGCCACTAGTAGAGCTACAACTGCTTATTCTAACAGAGCATCTAATTTCATCCCCGGTCTTTGTGGGGCACAATCTTTCTTTTCTGTGTAGTGTTTTGTATATCATTGTTCGTTTGTCTTTTTTTGCCATTGTATGTCTGTCCTTCAATATACAGCTTCTGATTTGGAATTTTCAAACTTTCCACATCTGCTTTTATGCTACTATAAACAAATAACAATAGCATTTGTTACACTAGACATGTACTTACCTGTTGTAAACTTGCTCTACAGAAATCCAGTTCTCCTGGTTTGATGGCAGAAGACAGATTCCTAAGTAATGTGTGCAGAGTAAATCCAAGAACATGGAGCTAAAAAAGATACAAATAATTAACTTTATTAAATGACAAAAAAACATTTCATTATCAAACTTTAATTTCATGGTAAACTCTCAAAAATAATAAAATGGATGTTATGAAATTCAAAATTCAGCAAAGAAAACAGTATGATTTAAAAAAAAAAATAACTTATATATAACAATGTATATATAACATTGATTTTATGAAAAGAAAGTTTAAAGAGCGACAGTTAACAATCCCACAAATATCAACAAAATGAACAACAACCTCTTTCTCACTAACTCACAGAACACAAAACTAGAGGCTCCCAGGAGCCTGTAATCGCTCACCTGGTTTTCAATTTGACATCTAAAGTTGATAGAAAATGGGGGTGTTACACATAATTTTGAAAGTGGGCCACCCAAAGATCATTTCAACTCAAATTTCTGAGCAATAGATTTTGATGTGATTTTTATCTCATAATATTCCTAAATGGAATAAACTGCCTGAAAAAATCTCACAGAAAAACCCAGAATATATGTTAAACTACTCATTGCCATGTAGCTGCAGCTAAAATTTAAGCTCATTTTGATTTACAATAAAGCAGCAATGGACAATTGAAGAAATTTCTATTTTTAGTAACAGCAGCCATCTTGAATGGAGGGCAGAACTGTCTGACATATTTGTGAAAGGGACCCACCCAAGGAATATCCCTGCCAGGTTTGGTTTAATTTGGTTCAGCGGTTTCAGAGGAAAAGATTTAAATGTGATCTTTTATCAAAATATGCCCAATTTGCATAATCGGTATAAATCAGCTGAAAGAAAAATTTCACAGAAAAACCCGGAATATATGTTAAACTACTAATTTCCATGTAGCTGCAATTAAAATTTAAGCTCATTTTGATTTATTATAAAGCAACAATGGACAATTGAAGAAATTTCTATTTTTAGTAACAGCAGCCATCTTGAATGAAGGGCGGAACTGTCGGACATAATTGTGAAAGGGACCCACCAAAGGACCATCCCTGCCAGGTTTGGTTTAATTTGGTTCAGCGGTTTCAGAGGAAAAGATTTAAATGTGATCTTTTATCAAAATATGCCTAATTTGCATAATCGGTATAAATCGGCTGAAAGAAAAATTTCACAGAAAAACCCGGAATATATGTTAAACTACTAATTTCCATGTAGCTGCAGTAAAAATTTGAGCTCATTTAGATTTATAATAAAGCAGCAATGGACAATTGAAGAAATCTCTATTTTTAGTAACAGCAGCCATCTTGAATGGAGGGCGGGTCTGTCCGACACAATTTTGAAAGGAACCCACCCAAGGACCATCCCTGCCAGGTTTGGTTTAATTTGGTTCCGGGTTTCAGAGGAGAAGATTTAAATGTGAAAGCTTACGACGTACGACGGATGCCAGGTGATGGCAAAAGCTCACATGGCCTTTGGCCAGGTGAGCTAAAAAGGGGAACTAAGACATATGACATTGGAAATCCAGGTTCTGGTTTGGAACAGGCACAAAAATGTGGTGTGATTAATGAGATTCCAACACTCCCTTCTTGATAACTGGATCTCCAATAGCAATATATATATAAACAAATGATGAAAAAACTGCAGAGATTCTTGCATGACCTAAACCAGTTATATTTACCTGATATCCTCTTCGTAGAGTTCCTCTCAGCTCTGATAAGACATATGGGAAGTATCTAGGTCCTAATGACATCACTATTTTATTTAAGGTATCTCTGGCTGTTACCCTGATATCTTTCGCTCGTGATTTTAGAAAATTACAAACTTTCAAAAGTATGCTGTAAAAGAATTAATATTATGATATATAAACTTGTAGAAGAAATATCAATATTTGCTCATTGAATTCAAAATTAACATACATGTACTTCAAACTCTTTGTAGAAACATCATTAACAACATATACAAGACTTTTAAAAATAAACCTTATAATTTTTAGAACTAAACATCATTAATACTAATCAAACGGCTTACCCTTCTGGGGCTAACTCTGTTTGCACCCGTTTTTACATGTATTAGTTGTTAATGTTGTCAAGTTACATGTTTTTATGTATTTATTTCCGTGCTGTGATGTACGCTATGAATTCCATGTTAAAAACGATGTGCGGCTCATCTTTACTCACATTTGTTTTGTCGGAGGTTCATGTTTTAATAATGATATTACATTTTTTGGTGTCCAACACAATTTCCATATCAGACAGTGTTTATGTCTTTAAACAGTAACATGACAGGTGTCACTAGTGGAGCAGTGAGTTCACACTAGGAGCTTAGTGGGATTCATGTTGCTCAATCTTTAGTGTCTTGTAGATCATTATTTGTTCTTTTGTCTTTTTTCATTTGGTCATTGTGTTGCCTATCCTCTAAGGGGGAAACGATTCACCGTATGTAACGAAATCACGATTATTTTGGGGACGGTTCGGTTCACGATACGTGGAGGCCGCTTACGATACAAACGATATGATGCTCATTTTTAGAAAAAAAGTAGTGTTGAACTTCCGTTTTCTTCTTTTGGTGATCATTTAAATAATATTTTGAGAAAAGTGAATCGATTAATTTACGCTTTTAATTAATCAAAATCAATTAATCAAATATCAAATATTTATAATTTCCGCTAGTATGTAAGCGACCTCGTATAAAAAAAACATGGCAGCGCCCATGTCGACCAGCATGGACTTCAAGGAATAGTTAGAGCTTCCTATAAAATGTATCGTGATACGTATCGTAATACATATCAAATATCGCGATACGTATCGCTTGTGGAAAAAGTGTATTGTTACACCCCTACTATCCTTCATCGAATTAAAAGGCTTCTAATTACCCCTTTTGGTATCTTCAATCTTTTCTAAACTTAATTAATCTTTAGATTTATTTTAGATTATTTGAAGAATTTTTGTTTTTCATCACAATTTATAGTGCATGTACATACATTGAATGAAGACTGGGGTGACTGATACAATCATAGATGCCATACAATCAGACATATTATCTTAATAACATACCCAGGTAAACTTTGTTCCAGTGTTTTCTGAGGTAAATTCTGTAGTAACTTGACCATAGCCAAGGCAAGAGGTACCCTCAAAATCTCTGTATCCTCAGGATAGGCAGATTGACCAGCCATCTTATGTTCTTCATCTGATTTGATCTGATATATAAAACAAAGAATAGTGAAAGCCATGATGGAATAACAGCTGTACTGGTCTAGGCCTTCGGCATTTAAATCGGTAGTTACTTTCTGTGGAAAACACAAAAGAGCTTTGTAATTTAGGAAGGTTTATATTAATGGCATCGAAGATAAGAAACAATCCTATATAATGTCTGTTTTTAATATGTCAATGTTAACATTTATTTCTGACATATAAGATGTGTTGTATGCTATATCACTTGTGAATGTATAATGTGTTTATATACTGATAAACTTAATGGTTTAAGGTAATAAAGAATTGAATTGAAAAAAAAATTGAATTGTATAAACTAATGAACCGTAAGTCCTTGTAAGCAAAAGTGGGGGGAGGGGAGGTATCAAAATCATTTTATCCAAGCTGTCGCCATTCAGAATATAAAAATTAAAAATCAGAGGAATTTGATTTATTTCTATATATTCTCCACATATTATTTTGATTTTTTTTCATTTATTTTGGATATGAGTTTGAAATTCTGTATTCTGTTCACAAAATTATTGGGAAATGTCAAAAGATTCTGAGATGACTTCAGAAAAAAATTGAGAGTTGTCCCAATACCCCTAATTAAGGTAAGAAATCAGCACTTGTATTCAGACAAATGTTTTTAAGAAATCTGATGCCATTCAGAAAATGTTAAATTTTGAGAAAACAATCACTGGTTTGCATAGAGGGTGAGGGTTATGGTGTTTAACACCACTTGCAAGAATATTTCAGTTATATCATGGTGGTCAGTGTTATTGATAGAGGGAACCGGAGTACCAAGAGAAAACCACTGACAAACTTTATCACATAATGTATCGAGTACACCTTGCTTGAAAGGGATTCGAACTCACAACGTCAGTGGCGATAGGCACTGATTGCATAGGTAGTTGTAAATCCAACTACCATATGATCACGACCACGACAGCCCCTTCATTGAGCATACTGTATATGTAAAATCAAAGGTTATCTATTGGATTAC
This sequence comes from Bathymodiolus brooksi, assembly GCA_963680875.1. Taxonomy (NCBI): domain Eukaryota; kingdom Metazoa; phylum Mollusca; class Bivalvia; order Mytilida; family Modiolidae; genus Bathymodiolus; species Bathymodiolus brooksi. The sequence continues at coordinate 56,972,472 of OY804584.1, read as the reverse complement.
CTTTTCTGTAAGATATTTTTGAAGTCTTGGCATAAATTGTCTACTGATTGCTAGATGTATTCTAGTTGCCAAGGCAGCAGAACATAACACCTTGTCTGATGATACTGATGAACTTTCATCAACTTCCGGTAATGTTTCGTCAAGCTTAACCTCTTCTTCATTCACTTCTGTGCCGTCTTCTTTAATACAAATAGAAATATAAGAATTAGTCTACATTTCTAAGAGGCTTATGTCAAAGAAAGAAAATCTACAAATAAAAATAGTAGAAAATATAAGGCTTCCAAGGTTATGATTGTATGGTTCAAATATAGTACTGGGTATTCCAAATAAATATGCATGTTCCTATATTTACATGGTTTAATTAAAAAGCTATTGGCATTCATGTTCAGATTCACAAATTTGAAATATGTGTTCTATTTGGTTAGGGTCATGGTTATTTGTTTAACCCCACTTTCAACAATATTTCAGTTATATCATGGCAGGCAGTTTTATTGTTGGAGGAAACCGGAGTACCCAGAGGAAACTGGAGTACCCAGAGAAAACTGGAGTACCCAGAGGAAACCGGAGTACCCAGAGAAAACCCTGACCTGCCGCAAGTCACTGACAAACTTTATCACATAAAATTGTATTGAGTACACCTCACCTGAACGGGATTCAAACTCACAACTGTAGTGGCGTTAGGCACTGAATGCACAGGTAGTTGTAAACCAAACTACCATATGATCACGACCACCACTGCCCGTATTTTATTTGAAAGTCAAAAATTCAATGAAGACATGTATCAGATGTATTACAATAAAGGATCTAAGCTCTATACCATATATTCAATATGTGTTCTATAATTATATCCTATTCTAAGCATGACTTATCACCGGGTTTGTCAATAGAGTAACACAACGGGTGCCACTAGAGGAGCAGGAACTTCCTACCCTTCCGTAGCACCTGAGTTCACCCCTGGTTTTAGTGGGGTTCGTGTTACTCGATCTTTCTATCGAGTTTTATGTGTATGGTATTGTAGATCAATGTTTGTGCCTTTTGTTCCTTTTCTTTTGGCCATTGTGTTGTCTCCCCTTCTTCGATTTATGGATTCTAATAACCCTTTTGGTATCTTCAAACTCTTCTTAAGGTAGTAGGCCTGGGGGTATGGGAGATAACTCTATTTTCAGTGTCTTCTCAAACATATGATCATCTGTGCATTTGAAAATCCCCCTCAATTCCAAGCTTCTTGGTGACAAAGATTGTTTACATTGGATATGGCCAGTTAAAAAAATGACTCTTTTTCCTTTTACCTTTCCATAGCTGTGCTCCTTGCAGGGCTCACCAAACCAGGCAAAGTGGGTGAAATTCTCGCCCTATATCGGCTGAAGTCGCTCTCCCTAGACTACAAAGCGAAATTAAAGTCGCCTTGTTTCTTTTTGCAAGTCACTCTTTTCTTGCAAATAATCTTCGTTTTATGCCAATTATGGTAAAGCTGATTGTCAAAACAATTGTAATCAATCGGAAGATACATAAGAATAAGAGGAAAAGGTTTTATTCAAGCAATAAAGAAGGTTTAATTTGTTGATACAAAAGTATCACGGCAAACTTCTGCAAATTTGTACTGACGAAATTCCAGGTGAATATTAAATCCCAAATCTTAAAATATACAAACAGACTCTTCCTTTACCAAATTGGCCGTTGAATTGTGCTATATTCTAATTATTTTCACAAAACTTCAAGTTATTTGTAGCTTTTTAAAAGCTAAACAATCAACATGTCTAAGTTTTAAACACAGCGATCATGGGGACGTAGGAAATCGGGGGAAGGAAACGTTTAGATGTCATTGACAGATTTCAAGGCAAAAATGAAAAAATCTAAAATCAATAAATATAAGATCAATAATAGTAATAAAACGAATACAAAACATGAATTTAATGTTAAATATGAAAGATATAAACAAGATATTAGCAAAGATAGAAAGCTATGTTTGGGGAAAAAATTGTAATATCTGATCCTCTTTTATACCGCCGCCCCCCCTTCTTCTAAGACAACTAAAGAATAACCAGAATCAAACAAATACAACTGGAGCACAGAATTTTAAGGAATTTAATAATACAGCTGGGTGGCTGTCTGTGTTTTTTGTGTTTTTTTTTGTAATGAATTAATCAAGTAGAGTCACCCTCAAACCACCCCTCCCCCTCCCCAGCCGATTTGAAAATAAAAAAGACAAATGCAGTCATTTGGTAATTTGGACATCCACTTTGTCAATTATAAGAATTGAAAAGCTTTTTGTTATGGGTAACTAGTTATTTTTTATCTCACAAGCAAAGAAACTAGCAAAGGATGGGTGTGTGATAACTTTCCTCGACAATTTCATTTTTTTCTGGGTACCTTCCATGAAAAACATAAATTTAAATATTTTAAAAATCTGACGGTAAAAGTTTGTAAAATTTGGTGCAATGATGTCTATATGTCTATTCTTCAGTGTGACATTTTTTGGTGGAAATTAATTGACAGGAATTTTTTTAATCCGATTTTTAATACTAAGGTGGTCCTCAGGGCAACCCCCCTTTTTTGCAGTTTCCACCGTTTTGCATGTGATTATCTCCAAACAGGATATTTAGATATGCTAGATATTTCATATTTATTCAACAACAACACTCTCAAGTGTATTAAAGCCAAAATATTCCCTTTCAATCAGAAATAAATGTGCATATCTATTAGAATCTTCCGAAACTAGTATTACCATCTGGCGTCAAGAATACCCCCAAAATTGCTATATTTAGGATGTGCTATGGAGAAAACGGCACGGTGAAATTTTTTGAAACTTTGGCAGATAATGTATTTAGACATAACTATTCCATGATGCAAATTTAAAAAAAAATGAATGATGGGAAAATTTTAGGGGGGAAATTATTTGCTTCAACATATATAAAACTGTAAATAATCATCTTATATGTATTAATACAGTAGTATATAGTTTGAAGTCATCACCAGTTCATAGTTTGAAGTCATCACCAGTTCATAGTTTGAAGTCATCACCAGTTCATAGTTTGAAGTCATCACCAGTTCATAGTTTTCAAATATTCATGGGAAATGGCTTGTTTTTGCAACGTTTTCACATTGTGACGTAATGCTGTTTGAAATGTGATCCCATATAAGGATCAGGTGATGTGAGTTGCATGAATCTCACATTGGTATCTCACATAGAATATGCCTGTCACACATGTACAATCATGTGAGAATATTTCAATTCATGACAAAAACCTACATATCAAAATTTTAATAGATCTATTACTTTAAATAGTTAAACCTACCTTAAAATACATCTTAATACAACAAATCACTGTCTATTATAAAGCTAAGGGCAGCCTAATGTTTCCCATTAATAAATAGTGTATATAATTTAAACCTGTATAAATATATCTATATGCTCATAAAGTGCATATTTTCAGGTGCACTTGAGTGCCTTTATATACAAGTTTGACTGTATATTTAATATATACCTGCAGGTTGTGGTACACCTTTCTCTGCATGTTCAGAATTTTTCAGATCAAAATGAAACGCATCTAATATCACCACAATAATCCTGAAATAGAAAAATCAAAAGTAAACACAATACAAAATGAATGTGAAACACAGAACCCTGAAATACATGTAAAAGGTAGGTAAACAATATACTATGTTAAACATTTAGAAATGTCTAAAAATGTGAAACATCAAGAAATGTCTTAAAAGGTCAAATATATAGAAACCTGAAATTAAAGGAATGTAAACTATGTGAAATATTTAGAAATGTAAAAGAAAAGGTATGGGGAACAAAATACTATGTGAAACATTTAGAGGGTTAGAGGGATATGGTGTTTAATGCCACTTCAACAATATTTCAGTTATATCGTGGTGGTCAGTTTTAATGGTGGAGGAAACCGGAGGACCCAGAGAAAACCACTGACCTGCCGCAAGTCACTGACAAACTTTATTCCATAATGTTGTATCGAGTAGTCACCTCGCCATGAGCGGGATTCAAACTCACAAATTTAGTGGTGATAGGCACTGCTTGCATAGGTAGTTGTAAATCCAACTACCATACAATCAAGACCCTTAAATACTTAGAAAATGACCGTGAAATGTTAATGAAGACCATTTTGAAGATGGACAGATTGATGAACAGCAGACACAAATTGATGGCCATAGCTCATGTTACCCTTTGGGTCAGTGAGTTAAAAATTGAAAATATATGAAATTCCAACAAAATTTGATTAAATGTAATGTATAATAGATAGATAGAATGAGTGATTGTTGTTTAATGCCAAATGAGTAGTTTTTCAGCTATATCATGGCAAGAACATGTTACATTCAATAAGATGATGATGATGTCTGCTTTGTACTAGACCAACACGGTTAGTTGGATTTTTATAATACTGAAACAACAGTTTGCGGGTAGACATGTCGATCCACTCGGACACATTATTCTGATTCGGAGCCAACCAGTCTTTGCTCTATCTCTCCATAATGTTGCATGCTTAGCAAAGAAGTAACAAATACCAGTTTTATAGTCTTGGGTTTGACCTTACCGGGTCTCAAACCTACGATCAACCGCACTCGACGAGGCGAGCACATTAACCATTGAACCACGGATGCGGTTACGGTAGATAGGTTGATATACTTTAAAATGTTTATGAATATCAATAATACATGAAAGACTCAGATTGTGAATTGTATTATAAATAATAATAATCAAAATAGGCTGCATGTTTTGAAGAATGCTGCAAGATAAAAAATAAAAATACTCACTTCACATAATGCTTATTCTTGTCAAGTCTTTTTTGCATCAGTGCGAGGTAAAATTTCAGATGATCTGCAAATGGTTGCCATGGTAACAGCCTACACAGGACTCCCAGGCTCTCAACGGCTACATCCAATACATTTTGTGTTTTGGCGTATTTCTCATCCATTAAAAACGATTCCGTGATTGGTAACAAGTATGACACAATAATCTCTTTCTTCATTGGATGACCTTGAATCTGTTTTATCATTCTACGCAGTGCTCTTGATTTCCTGTGCGTCTAAATATATATAAAGACGAACCTTTTAGTGAAAGAAGTCTGGTATAACATATAAATACAATGAACTTGACTCATATATCTTAACATAAAATATTATATTCTCACAAATAAGGATTACACTCGATAAACTTAAGAGAAAACCGAAGCGGCAATCAAAAATGGACAATCCAGAGACATTGGCAATATTGGGCACACAAGACACAGGACGAAGGCAAACAAATATAAAAAGCAAAACTTAACACAAAACAATAACACTAAAACGATGAGTAACACAGACTGCACCAAAAATCGAGGGTGAAGCCAGGTACTCACGAAGAGTAAACAGTTAAAAATTGAGGGTGAAGCCAGGTACTCACGAAGAGTAAACATTTAAAAATTGAGGGTGAAGCCAGGTACTCACGAAGAGTAAACATTTAAAAATTGAGGGTGAAGCCAGGTGCTCACGAAGAGTAAACAGTTAAAAATCGAGGGTGACGCCAGGTGCTCATGAAGAGTAAACAGTTAAAAATCGAGGGTGAATCCAGGTGCTCACGAAGAGTAAACAGTTAAAAATCGAGGGTGAATCCAGGTGCTCATGAAGAGTAAACAGTTAAAAATTGAGGGTGAAGCCAGGTGCTCACGAAGAGTAAACAGTTAAAAATCGAGGGTGACGCCAGGTGCTCATGAAGAGTAAACAGTTAAAAATCGAGGGTGAAGCCAGGTACTCACGAAGAGTAAACAGTTAAAAATCGAGGGTGACGCCAGGTGCTCACGAAGAGTAAACAGTTAAAAATTGAGGGTGAAGCCAGGTGCTCACGAAGAGTAAACAGTTAAAAATCGAGGGTGACGCCAGGTGCTCATGAAGAGTAAACAGTTAAAAATCGAGGGTGAATCCAGGTGCTCACGAAGAGTAAACAGTTAAAAATCGAGGGTGAATCCAGGTGCTCATGAAGAGTAAACAGTTAAAAATTGAGGGTGAAGCCAGGTACTCATGAAGAGTAAACAGTTAAAAATTGAGGGTGACGCCAGGTGCTCATGAAGAGTAAACAGTTAAAAATCGAGGGTGACGCCAGGTGCTCACGAAGAGTAAACAGTTAAAAATCAAGGGTGAAGCCAGGTGCTCACGAAGAGTAAACAGTTAAAAATCGAGGGTGAATCCAGGTGCTCATGAAGAGTAAACAGTTAAAAATCGAGGGTGAATCCAGGTGCTCACGAAGAGTAAACAGTTAAAAATCGAGGGTGATTCCAGGTGCTCACGAAGAGTAAACAGTTCGTGACACTCATACAGTCAAAAAATATTTGATATCACTATGCACAAACAAACACAAAAAATATATTTAAGGCATGATCCCTCCTAAAAACAATTAGTGAAAAGACAAACTGAACATCGCTTTTATGCAGAAATCAAAAAGGACAGACCAAAGAACATAAAGACAATGATAACATTTGTCTATTTTTTTACTCAAGAATAACATCAATTTCTTTTAAAAAGCGTTAATATTTGCTCCATAAAATTTATAATTAAAATTGATATTATTCACCATTCTCTTAAATGTAAGATTTTTTTTCAAACGAGACGATTAAAATTTCTACATAAAACTGGTCATCTACCGTAACGTGGAAAATTTTCAATTGGTAGAAATTTTTGTTTATTTAACATTTAACAAAAGCTTTGAAATTCAGCAATAGCCAGCTTCGGTCAATATTATTTTACAGGTCAATAAAGACTCATATTCACTTCTACAAAAGTCTGTAATTGTATATTGTAATAGTTTTTCAGTTGGAATAGATAGAATGCAATATTTGTTACAGTCAGAAGATAGGTTCTAGAGAAAAATTCTATCTCATCGCAGTACATTACTAGTTCTATAACCTAACCTGAATGTGTCTTATGTTCTCAAAGAAATCAGCTTCTACATCTTTATCTCGCAGCAGACAAAGGTCTGTAAACATTGGGTTGGTAGGAAACACGTCAACCAGTTTGGATAAAAGTAAAATAAATTCATGTCGTATATTCTACAATACAAGAGGAAAACATGTTATAAACATAGAAAAAAAAATATGAAAAATATACATACATATTTACAGATTTTGATGACAATGTATCAATATTCCTACTGTTTGAACTCAAAGTCGGCAATTTTTAGCTATCCTATGGCGATATGACTATACCAATTTCATAGTCCTTGTTCCGACCCGACTGCACTTCAAACCCACGTTCACAGTTATCAAGGCGAACATGCTATTAACCATTACACCATAGATACGGATGGTATCATACAGTAAAGTTTTTAAAAAATCAGTGTGAAAATTAGATTTTTGAAGGCACTCGCCAAGTCGGGCGAGTGACTTTTAAGAACTACTCGCCCAGATCAGAATCCACTTGCCCAATTTTTTTTTGGGGGGGCCTGGGTGGCTCAATGAGTTAGGTCGCTGGATCTAACAACTCAGACAAGCCTATCACCAATACGGCGTGGGTTCAAAATTAACAGTGACATCGTGAATATTCTGAATCCATTAATCCATGACCTTCATCTTTGTTTTCTACAACCATTTCTTACAACATATCTGATTAGTCGACGATTCTACTGTCAACCAATCAGATTCGGTATTCTATATTAAAAAATCTGTATCATTTGGTCGTTTTACATTAATGCTTTCCTATCCTTAGTTGAAGAATCGATCAACATTGAATAATTAGGGGACGTCTCAAAACCAAAATTACTCACCAGAATGGGCGAGTTCAAAACATATATTATTCACCCGAAAATTGAAATATTTGCATTGGCGAGCGGGCGAGTGCCTATTTTGTTCACTGAAAAATAGGTATTTATTAACACAGAGTTCACTGAACGTTGTTATAAAAAGTAAAATGTAGATATATAATTTAGCATGCACGACACATTTCTGAAATAACCTTCATCAGGTATGTTCAAGGTCAAATGACTGGAATACCAAATAACTTATAGTTTTTGGGAGCAAAAAAACCAAAGGGTCAAAACAGAATAACCAAAATCGTCTAAGGTCACTAATGCCTGAGGCAGCAGTTGTAAGTTTTTTTTGTTTTGTTTTTCAAGTCAGGATTTTACATAATCCCTACAGCAGTTGTAAGTTGAACATCCTATTTTTTGGTTAGAAATAATATATCTACTGTACCTCCTCCTTATTCCGTACGCCTTTCTTGACCTCTGGCAGTAAACTTTGAGCTATTATCTCTCTGTATACACCTTGGTCATATTCAACTACGCCAAACTGTGTTACCATGGTTACTAGGCAGTTTGTAGCATTATCTCTCAAGGAAAGGTCATCAACCTGTTGATCATATAAAAGTTTGCATCAGCCATGAGTAAACCTTGTAACCAACTCAATTACGTGTAAATATGATTGCTTTTTTTTAAATGTTGGCAGTATTTATAACTTTTAGAAGGAAGTATAATGTTAATATATTCCCTAGATATCTCATTTGTCACATGCTTTCTATGTTAACTTCCACCTGCGATAAGGAGATTATTTTTTTTATCTTGAAAACATGGTATATAAAACAATTATGGTTGACATACAATGTGGAAATTCTGAAATAAAATCTACGAAAGTTTTGAAAATGCAAAAAATCTTCTCATTTTAAATTTGCTTCTGATAAATTGAAATTGTTTGTCCCTTCGGTTATGACGTAATAAAACAACTGCAGCAGAAAAGGATTAAAAACATAACATTATAAATATTATTCCTCTTATTGATAGTACATGTTACTTTGAACAGATAGTTGTTGTCATGGCAACATGGAATGGTAAAAATAATACTCACACTTTTAATAAAGAAACAAGAATTCACTAAAACTGCATGTAAAAATTGTGTATCTAGTGTTGTCATAGATTTGATTACAGAATTGACCTCTCTGAACCCTGCCAGACGACGCAGGTAATCTGGTTCTTCTACACGTTTTGGATCCCATGCATTCAACTGTAAAAAAAAAAATAAACTATAACACAAATTCTTATTATTGGAAAATGCCAGACATACTTTGTATCAGAAAAACAACTTTTCTGCAACAATTACACATCATCGGACATGATTTTTTAATTTGTATGGGGTTCATGCCATATTTATGTTACTTTGTATATATTTACATATACTGGTGTCCAACAGAATTTCCACGTCAGATAATGGAAACAGGAAGGGTGTCACTAGTGGAGCAGGAACTGCTAACCCTTTCGAAGCAACTGGGTTTTTGTGGGGTTCATGCTCAATCTTTAGTTTTCTGTGTAGTGTTTTGTAGATCATTGTTCATTCTATTTGTCCTTTTTCTTTTGGCCATTGCATTTTCTGTCCATCCTTGATTTATGGCTTTTGATTACTCCATTTATATCTTCAAAAGTTTTGTACTTCAAGCATTCAAAATTACTTTCATTTAGAATAAATGTCAGGTAAAATTTGTTGAATTAGTTCAATTTTTCATCATTGATTCATTTGAAACATGCTATATGCAGCCAATCTTGGTTAAGTTGATGCTTTAAATTTAGGAAAAAAACACATACAATCATCAGACCTCATATTGATGTCAAAAGGTCAAAGTTTACCTCTGATACAAGGGAAGCAACTCTCTCCATCTTCTCATCACCAGTTCCAATAACCTATAATTATAAATGTATATTCTGAAAAATACAATTTTGTTTTGGTCATAAACAATACATAGACATCCTTCCTGATATCAATATCTATTCTTCTGTGTACAAGAGATGACAAAAGTGGTTTGTGCCGATGTATAGTAGATTGATATCCAATAAATCATAGGGCGGAGAAATCATTAGGGCTGTTCCATTTAAGTCTACCTGGGAGGGGGGGAATGCCATTTTTTTATTTTTCTGTTGGTTGTGGGGGTGAAACCATATTTTTTTTATGTTGGGTGGGTTTTTTTTTCTATTGGTGGGGGGTCTGAAATAAGTGGCATCCCCCTACCCAGGTATATTTAAGTGGAACAGCCCTTAGGTAATCCTACATCCATAAATATTGCATTTATTAAAGTGCAAACCGTTCAGATTGTTTCCATTTTCCCAATTTTTGCATTGGAAGCCTTTTCTCTTTAAATTACTCATTGACAATTTTTTGTTACCATGGAATTGATGGAATTAAAATTGATATAGTTTCTAATGACTGAATTTCAGTTAGAACAAATTATTAAAACCTCCATTTGGATTCCTGAATTATAGGACGAAACACGATATAAGTTGACCAAGCAATATTCAGGGAAAAAATGCATTGAACTAAACACAGTAAAATATGGTATGCAATTAAAATTATGAAAATAAAACTTAAAAATTCAATAAACTCATTTTTGTAATTTTAAACATTTATTCAATAGTATAATGGCTAATAAAATCAGCCCAAAAAAAGAAACAAAACTAGCTTAACAGTAAAATAATTATTTATTTATATTACACAAAAGTACAGCCTTACCTCTAAAATATCACAGATTAAATTTCTTCCTTGACGATTCTGTATATGACCACACAGGTTACAAATATGTCTGTAAAATTCAATGTTATAGTATTATTATATAATCATATGTTCTTGAAATTACTAATTTGGTCTAAAAATAAGCCCAGATTGTTCAAATGATCTATGAAGAATTATAATATAATGTCCCTCATTAGCCATATAAATAATGCTGTGATAAAATTCCCAATATATTTTACTAAAGTACAAATGCACATGTATATTGTAAGAAAGATTATTAACATTACTGCTTAAAGAATCCATGTACATGTATTTATACAGGACTGTGGTGCATAAAACATTAAAATGCTAGCTTTGTTTCTTTACACCTTAATTTTTTTGGGACGAAAATACTAAATAACCAACTGTCGATTTTGACTTGTAAATTGTCATTTTTCGTTGACATAGTTTCCAAGAAACGCTGGTGACATTGACATCTGATTACTGATTTATTTTAAGATTTTTTTTAGCATTTTACTAGAAGTTGTTTGTCTGAGAACTTACTTGAAAAAAGATTGTCTATCATCAACAACTCTCAGCAGATTTCTGATACTTCTTAAGATGTCATTTTCAACATTCTGTAAAAATTAGAACACAAACAAATTGAAGTTTTTATCATCAAAGATGATATATGTAGCAAAAATATTACTGAATATGCAAATAGGCCATTATAAAAGAGAAGAGAAATAAATAAATTGTACAAAATAAATAATAGTCTGTTATAATTCTAGGTGTTTTATTGAATAGAACAGTCATCTAAATAGATTGAGTAAGTAATTGTTGTTTAACTCCAAAAGAATAATTTTTCAGCTACACCATGGTGAAAACAAATTATATTATTTGGACGAGATGATGAGGTCCGATTTTTACTTAATCAACAAGCTGAGATATTTTTGTTTGTGCTAGTTCACTGAAACAATAGTCTGTGAGTAGACATGTCATTTCACTCCGATACATAATTCTGATTTCATGCTGCTCACCAGTCTTTGTTCTCTCTCCTTAATGGAGAAGCAACAAATACCAATTTAATAATGTTTAATTTGACTCGACTGGAGCTCGAACCCACGAAGGGAGAACGCTATCCATTTGTTTCACAGAAAACAATGTCAATATGCTGATGTCCTAAACATACAAATGTGGAATGTTCAAGAGCCTGAATTCCTCACCAATATGGTTCTCATCTAGTTAGGCAAACAGGAGTTATGATGAATACAGGTTATGTGAACAGCTTGTTATACATTTGACACATTAAAACAGTACATACTTGGAATCTAAAGAGTCCTTCAGCTAGAAATGGTAGTAACAGAGTCACCACTGTAGAACACTGTGATTGGTCAGTTACAAACTCTGAAAGTCTGAAACAAGTCAAAATAACAATTTATATGTAGACAAAATTGTCCAATCATAATATAATTTAGTTATTTCATGATCCAATCAAAATATTTAATTAAGACAAGTACCACACTCAATGTTATCAAAGATGGGGCCATCATGGTCGTGATCGTATGGTAGTTGGATTTACAATAACCAGTGCAATCAGTGCCTATCACCACTAAATTTGTGAATTCCAATCTCGCTCATGCGAGGTGTACTCAATGTAACATTATGTGATAAAGTTTGTTAGTGACTGGCAACGCAGGTCAGCGGTTTTCTCCGGTTTCCTCCTTCAATAAAACTGACCGCCACAATTTACTGAAATATTGTTGGAAGTGGTGATAAACATCAAACCAATAAATGCATATTTCACAACATTTTTAATTTTTCAAAAGAATCTCAGATTAAACCAGCTTAAACCTGAGTAATATCTAACACTAAAGCATCAAATTTGACAATTTTATATGACCAGGTGGTAACCTACCTTGACAATATTTCTAGTTCCCTGCCAACTTGTTTATCTCTAAGTTTAACACCCACTACTGTCTTTTGTATGTGCTGTAGAATGGCTGGCACATGAGGGATCAGTAATTTTATACCAATATGCAAATCTTCTGAAAAAAAATATCAATAATGGCATGAATTGTAAGAAGTCTTCAAATAAAGTACATGTATACATAAAATTAAGCTACACTGAGCTATGACACTAACGAATAAGTAAGTTCATGCTTATTATAGGATAGCTGACTTTCATGAAGGGGCCGTCATGGTTGTGATCGTATGTAAGTTGGATTTATAACTACCTATGCAAACAGTGCTTGTCACCACTAACGTTGTGAGTTCAAATCCCACCTGGGCAAGGTGTATTCGATACAAAATTATGTAATCAAGTTTGTCAGTGACTTGCAGCAGGTCGGTGGTTTTATCCGGGTACTCCAATACACCAATAAAACTGACCGCCATGATATAACTGAAATATTGTTGAAAGTGGCATTAAACACCATAACGCCCACCCCTAACCCTTACATTAATTTTTCAAAGTTATCTCCTCTGATCTTATATTTTCTTTCTGCTATAAATGTCATGAAGAAAACCAACTCACTTCATAGTTCTGCTTGCTATAAAAAATATCCATCGTATATTGTGAAAAGTCTTGGTCGTGGTTTTCTCTCTCTCACACTTTTGAGTCTTAATAAGCATGTTAAATTTTCTCTGTTGAATAAAACCTATGTGAGAATGTGCCTGATATGACGAGTTATTACGTATTATTATATAGATGCCCATGAAATATTGAAATTTCCAAGTTAAATAAAAATGTGTATTTCACCCAGTGAAATAAAAATGTTTATATCAGTGATATCATGGCACCAATGTCGTCAAAATTGAAAATATCAATGACTATGCCGACAATGAAAAATAAGTTCCCTTTTAAGCATCTTTTTACTGCAAAGATTAGAGTTAACTTTATGTAATAACTAGCATAAATACTCTTGCATTCCAAATATCGAAAATAACTCACTAGTAACCAAACAACTACGGCGATTCACTCATGCTCTAGCGCACATTCATGAATTACTGTGTTGTTCAGTTACTCATACTAAATTTACGATATTCAGAATGCAGAGAGTAGTTATACTATAAATATTTGTGTCTTTATTTCATTTGTTCTTACCTCTAATATCTGTGTGGGTGTTGTCATGGAAACAGGTTGTACCCACACTGATTGGTGGAGTGTCATCTTCAGATAGCAGAAGATTATATACAATCTGTACAATGAAATGTTTAACATCAACACTGGCCTCCTTTACATTTAGTAATTTAAATACGTAATTAAGAGGATAAATTGTGTTGTCGTCAACTTTAGTTTTGGTTAGCAACAGGAAGTACCTGAAATAAAAATAAAAAAATAATGAAAGAATGAGTTCAGGTTTGGCTTGGTTTATGGTGTTTAACCTCACTTTCAACAATATTTCATTTATATCATGGCGGTCAGTTTTATTGATGGAGGAAACCAGAGTACCTGGAGAATACCACCGACCTGTTGCAAGTCACTGACAAACTTTATCACATAATGTTGTATCGAGTGCACCTCACCTGAGCGGGGTTCAAACTTGCTATATCAGTGGTGATAGGCACTGATTGCATAGGTAGTTGTAAATCCAACTACCATATGATCATGACCATGAAAGCCCCATACCTCTTTCAACTACTGCAAACAATGGCATAACAGAAAATTGTTAGCTTAACTTGTAAGAAAGTTTATATACATATCTTAAATACAAAATGTTGGATACACAAACTATCTTTCCTTTTTCCAACAAAGGGAAATAACTCTGGAATGGTGAAGTTGAAAAAAGTACATTTCTTAGATGGAATAAGCTATCAATTGATACGATCATGCAAAATTATAGATGGATACAAAAATATTCTGAGATGATTCAATGCAATATAAAATTTGCTTACTGTTGTGAGAAGAGACAATGTACAATATAATTTACCTGCTGTACTGAGACCAGATATTGCATTGTACAATTTACCTGCTCTGTCAATACCAGACATTGTATTGTACAATTTACCTGCTGTGCTGAGACCAGACATTGTATTGTACAATTTATCTGCTGTGCTGAGACCAGACATTGTATAATACAATTTACCTGCTGTGCTGAGACCAGATATTGTATAATACAATTTACCTGCTCTGCCAATACCAGACATTGTATTGTACAATTTACCTGCTGTGCTGAGACCAGACATTGTATTGTACAATCTATCTGCTGTGCTGAGACCAGACATTGTATTGTACAATTTACCTGCTGTACTGAGACCAGACATTGTATTGTACAATTTACCTGCTGTGCTGAGACCAGACATTGTATTGTACAATTTACCTGCTGTGCTGAGACCATACATTGTATTGTACAATTTACCTGCTGTGCTGAGACCAGATATTGTAGAATACAATTTACCTGCTCTGCCAATACCAGACATTGTATTGTACAATTTACCTGCTGTGCTGAGACCAGACATTGTATTGTACAATTTACCTGCTGTGCTGAGACCATACATTGTATTGTACAATTTACCTGCTGTGCTGAGACCAGATATTGTAGAATACAATTTACCTGCTCTGCCAATACCAGACATTGTATTGTACAATTTACCTGCTGTGCTGAGACCAGACATTGTATTGTACAATTTACCTGCTGTGCTGAGACCAGACATTGTATTATACAATTTACCTGCTGTGCTGAGACCAGATATTGTATTATACAATTTACCTGCTGTGTTGAGACCAGATATTGTATAATACAATTTACCTGCTGTGTTGAGACCAGACATTAAACAGTTTCATCAGTGGAGTAGGATGGTATATTCCTTCATTTGTTAATTTTAATAGCTGAAATAATAGAATCAATATAAAGATCTTTATATAACATTTCAGTGTAAATATTGGTTAGACTTCTCTCTAGAGTAATTAGGAGGTTAGAGAGCTTAGTGAACTTACAAATACATTTTAAAAGAATTGTTTGCACATTCCTGATTTCATTCTAAAATTATAGGTTTTTATACAAGTTATTTCCCTTATGCAAGGCAAAATGGTACCCTGGCTAGCAAGAGCAATGGAAATAACAAAGAATTTGGGTATAGTTTTCTCATAATATTTTGCATATTTGAACCTTGTTTGAATTCATAAAATGATTTTTAGAGCAAATAGAAAATTCACAAGTTGCTACAACATTAAAATTTTGAACAAATATATGTTATTTTCATTGAACTTTTGCCCATCTTAAAGGGAAATAACTACTGTAAATTTATAATCTTAGAATCAAAGTTGGAAATGTGCTAATGGTCTGTTATTATTAAAGGTTTGTGCTATGACTATATATATGGGAGATTAATGACACTTTCAACAATATTGAAGTTATTATATGTTATTCAGTTATCAGACAGGGTATATAATGTGACATTCCCGGCTTAGGATCTATATTCCCTGAGGCGCAGCCGAAGGGAATATATATCATAAGCCGGGAATGTCACATTATATACCCTGTCTGATAGCTGAATAACAGATATATTACGGATTTAACCATTGTTTTTGTTAAATACAACATCCAACTGTATTAAATAAATTTGCCTCTTTTATTTTCAATTTTCGTATCTCTAGATGTCCATTTCCGTACCTTTGACGTCATTCTTCAATGACGTCAAAATATGTTTCGCGTCATATTTCATGTATGGGGTGTCTCATGAAGGAAAATACTGTACTAAATTTCTAAATCAATACAGTTTCATATGTAGTAAATTTCATAAACTTTATAAATATAACATTAATATATCACATAACAAAACAACGGGTTTGCGAAACAGTTTCAATAATTTAAATGTTAACAACATGTAAATAAAACCTTGGTGTGGCCCCATGACGTCGAAAGTTTTCAAGGCTCAACGTTTTGTTTATTTGTTATGGTACAGCCGTGGAACATAGGAGTTTGCTGAATCGATCAGGTATTTGTGACGGAATTAACCGTTGTAATATTTTTTTGTTCATGCAGCCGTTTTGAGTATAAAAACAGCATTTAATTTGGTAAAAATACATTTATTATTCCGTATTATACCATTGATTCAATGAAGTGTAATGATTTGTCATCCATGTTTTAATCGTTTTTGGGGACTGAAATATATACCCCGTCTGTTTTCCGAATATATGCTGACATTCAGGGTTGAAGAACCAATGAAAATATGTGTAACAAACTAAATTCGTAATATAATGTGGTAATCAGTTTTATTGGTGGAATTCCTGGAGAAAAACCATTGATTTACCACAAGTAACTGAAATACTGTATCAAAATTAAATCACGATTGTCAGAATTGCATCAATAGATGTAAGATCTAATTACAGTGAAAACTGTCTAATACGACACCTGACTTTCTAATCATCTTGTAATATCTCACAAAATTCTCTAGTGCACAAGCATTCCATTAATTTTCTTTGAAATAAATCACTGTGTATTCCAACACATGTCGCTTCCGTAATCTGACACAGTATTATTGTTCCACTATTAATAATATATGCACAAAAATTTTCATAATGGACAGTATAAACAGGGATGATCAATAATTCCACCAGTATATCAACAAAATGAATAATCACTTCTCATCTTAACTAACTGAAAACAAAAACAACCACATTTTCTTTAATGTTGGAAATCCAGATCCTGGCTTGGTACAAGCACAAAAAAGTGGCGGGATTAAATCAGTTAATGGGAGCCCATCTTGACAACTGGGTCTCTTCATGTTTAAATGTCAGAAACAAATATTGTTTTTAAAATGGTTGAAAAAGGTTAAAAGTTCTACATTTTTGTACTTTTATGCTGTACACATGACAAAATAAGGAAAATACAAGTCAACATTTCACAAACCTGTGGCCATACAGCAACTGCAAAAACTGCATCTATCTCTCTTTCTGTAAACTTGTAACTAACAAACTCTTCAAAGAACTGTAAAAAAATATATACATAGATGAAAAATATCGCATCTAAACCAAACAAAACAAAAGTGTAATAATATTTTATTTATGTGCACTGCAGGGGACAGTCGTGTATTTTGTGCAGGAAATTGTACTTGTTGTTTACACATGTACATCAGGGTTTTATACACATGTACATGTATATTCATTGATAAGTTTCACTTTTCCCTTACATAACTTCCCATTCATCAGCAGCATCAGTGTATGGAGTTTATAACAGGAACTACTTACACTTCATTAACACTTGATTTCACCCCCGTTTTTTTTTTTGGTGGGATCCGATTTTATCTTTCTGTGTTGTGTTTTTTGCTTTGTCTACGAACTATACCTTGTGCAAAAGCAGAGAAATACAACCCTATTCTTATACTGGCCGTGTTTATGTGCAATAGTATGTGATTTATTAGAGTTGAAGTGATCTCAGCAACAACTGAAACTATTCAAGGCTACTGCAGCATTATATGATAAACATGGAAACAAAGTCAAAGCAAAAATCTGATAATGTTTTATTAATTGTCGGTTGCTTAACTTCCAGTGGTAAATATATGCATATTCAGGACGAGAACAAATTCAACAATATATACAAATAATAGAACACAGAAAGGAGGGAGGAATGTGACAACCAGGGCAAAACCATTTCACTGCTACTAGAAGAGAGTGGAGAGTTAGATAAGGATGAAACAATTAGCCATTTGTAGGAGCTAAAACGCACCTCTTCTTTTTCATAAATTTATAAAAAGGGGTCTTTACCCTGAAAGGAGCAAGGCATTCTCCAAACAAGGAGACCCACTGTTGTCCAAAGTCAGGCTTTTTGTTTTATAACCTGACAGCCCCAAATTGATAGGGCATCCCCTATCCTCCATCTGGGAATGTGCTGGTCAGTTCTGAGGGTTGAGCCCTGGAAACCATCAACAGTACCCAGAATATTGTTTTAATACTGAAATATTAAATTTCATCTGCATGTTTGTACATCACAAATATCCTCTACATTTAAAAAAAAACTAACACCATGCATCTGGCCTTTAAGTAAAATCTCTCCCTGATGTCATCAACATATGATCCTTCATCAGTAATAACAAACCTTTGTAAGACTATCTATACACATGTATTTAACGTTCTTCAGGGGTGATATGACGGAGGGTGATATTTCTTCTAGACATTAACATACCTTTGTAAGACTATCTATACACATGTATCTAACGTTCTTCAGGGGTGATATGACGGAGGGTGATATTTCTTCTAGACAATAACAAACCTTTATAAAGACTATCTATACACATATATCTAACGTTCTTCAGGGGTGATATGACGGAGGGTGATATTTCTTCTAGACAATAACAAACCTTTGTAAGACTATCTATACACATGTATCTAACGTTCTCCAGAGGTGATGTGACAGAGGGTGATATTTCTTCTATACAATAACAAACCTTTGTAAGACTATCTACACACATATGTCTAACATTCTTCAGGGGTGATATGACTGAGGGTGATATTTCTTCCCTATGTTCCAGACAGGATACTGCTGTGCCTGTTATCCCTAACATTATTTTCAGCATGGAATCTAGATAATCTTCTATTCTGTGTCCTAATTTACTGACAATTAGGTCAAGAGAATGGAGACCTCTGAAATACATAGAATCATATAAAGTCATGTAGAATTGTCACAGGACTAAATTCTCTTAAATTAGTGACTGATAACAGTACCACCTTGATAGTTGCTTAACCCCAAATGAGTATTTTTTTTTAATACTTTTGATGAGATGATGACATCTACTTTGTACTCGACCAGCAAGTTGAATTAGATTTTCATAGTCATAGCTTCCTGAACAACAGTTAACATATAGACATGTCGTTAAAATGGTACATATTATCCTGATTTCAAGCCAACCAGTTTTTGCTCTTACTCCTTCATGCCCAGTACTCAGTGTACAAGCAAAACATACCACTTTTGAACCAACTGGGGATCGATTACAAAATCTACCACACTTGAGGCACTCACGTTAACCATCACACAGCTGAGGTGGTTTCTATTAAATTAGTGTTAGCTTAGAATAACCATCTATCCAAAAATATGCATTTAGTTTATTGAAATTTTATGTTGGTCACTTATTCCAGATAGTTCTCAAATACACTCCAGTCCACTTATAATGAAATTGGTTATCATGAAAAATCAGTTATACTGAGCAGATTATTAATCACCATCAACAGTATGGAGTATATGTCAGGTCTGGTTATATTGAAGTTTGGCTGTAATGAAAATATTTCATGTCCCTCTAAATTTCATTATAAATAGACTAGCCAAAATATACTTTTTCTTTTTTTTTGGTTGCTAATTACTGTGGTGTATGTGTCGACCAACTTACAAATTAAACCAAATTAAACAACACCATTGAATGTTCTCATGTTGTATTACACTTGAAAGTACATGCAAGATAATACATGGGAGAAAACTCATACAACAAGTCTGAATACAATAATGAGTTGTCTTTCTTTGTATGCTAAATACATTGCAAACACTACCATTAGTGTAGCAGGAACTTCCCACCCCCAGTTTTTAGTTGGGGTTCTTGTTACTTGATCTCTAGTTTTATGTGTATGTTTTGTAGATCGTTGTTTGTCATTTTGTCCTTTTTCTTTTGGCCATTGTGTTGTCTGTTCTTCTTCGATTTACGGACTCGGATTGTCCCTTCGGTATCTTCAAACACTACAATTACACGTATAATAAAACATACCCTGACATTTTCCTAATTGGTGTTATAGATGACAGATCTAAAGTGTTAGCTATACTCTCAACAAGTGTCAGTACATCTTCTGAAATGTTAAAATAAATAATAGACTTTAATATCATTAATGAAATTATATAACAAATTTGGTATTACAGAGAAACCTGTCTAAATTGAAATGCCTTAAGAATACCGTTTTTTCTTTTGTGTTTGACATAGAAAGCAGTTCAGTTTATGCAAGTTAAATTAACAAAAATATCCTACATTGGGACATTATTTAAAGTTCTGGTTAAGCAAGATTTCAGTTTATTTTCAGTTCGGTTTAGACAGGTTTAACTGCAATAAAGACTGGATCACTTTACAAAAAATATATGATTTTCAAATACGAGCCTACAACTGTATGATAGGAGTCGAAAACACACTCACGATTAAATTCTGAATTCACAATTTAAATTAAACAAATAGGCTGATAGTCACCATATAGTTGACAAAATTGCTGAAAGTGACAATAAATTCTAAAAACCCAGCTTAACACATCCTTAATTGCAGTAATAATAATCATAAATATGCAATATACAGTAGACTCCACTTAATTGCAAATCGGTTAATTGCAAAATTTGTATTATTGCAAAAAAAGCTTAAACACCGATCCATTTACCATTCATTTAACGTTAAAACACCCGGTTAATTGCAATAGCGGTTAATGGCAAAATTCGCTTTATTGCAAAGACAATTTTTGACAAAAATGTATAAAAGTGTCGGTTATTTGCAAAACTACCATAGAACTGATAAAAAAAAAGAAGGAGAAAAAAAAATCCATTACACCTTTGAAATATTTTTTCTTACAGATCGATGTTGAAACGTCGTGTGGTGATAACCTGATCAGACATTTGGAGACGTTTTGAACCATTTAATATTTTAATAAAAATCCATTTACATGTTTATTTGTGTTTAATCCTTTTCCTGAACTTCAATAAAGCTCTAATAAAGAACGTTTTGTGTACCTCAATCAGTGTTGATCGCCATTTTGATTCAATAATTAAGTGTGTGGCCTTACAGGAAAAAGCCCTGGTGTCTATTTTTAGATTTGTAACAATCAACCATGTGGCAATTCAAAACACATAATTAGTGATCAAAGAAATTAATATGAATGCTGATCAGTGATTAAAAACTTCAAGAGAAATTAAAATATGTTTACTTAGTTAGTTAATTAATTAATGTAAATTAGAACATCAAACAAAAAATCAAAGCGGATTAATTATTTTTTTTATTTATTTAATAATGAAAAGTATTCAGATTTTGGGCTTGTGTTTTTTTTATTTTGCTATAAAACATAGGGGAAAAATGAGTTTGTCATTCAGTAAGCAAAATGTCATCCTATGGTTATAAATATCCACCATCACGTGATATAAACAACTACACAAACCCTCAATACACAAAGCTCCCATTACACAGAAACGGAATGAAGTCAACAACAGAGATATCTATTGATAATAACCTACCAAGATGAAAAGTAAATCCCTACAGTTATAAATAACAATATGGATACTGCAGTAACTATTATTAATTTAGTACAACTCATTTACAGTACACAAAACGTAACATCTTATCACGTGATCATGTGACACTCGATGTACACAAAAAGCTCCCCCAATACACAGAAATGATGGAAATATTATTTACACCAGTAATAAACAACAAAGACTTTCATTAAATATTCTAATTTATTATTTACATTCATGCATTTATTTTATCAACATATCAGCAATATCAGCTCCAGGTAAACAAAATGTCAATGTCACGGCACCTGTAGTCTATACTTCCGGTTTGAATAGCATTTCGTTTTATCGCAAAGTCCGCTTAATTGCAAAATTTAGAAACAGGTTAATTTGATTAATTTTTCTGACTTGTTTTGTGGAAATAAATTATATTTTTTATAAATAATGTACATATTGATATATTGTGTTTATCCTACAATGTCAAACTAGAGGCTCAGTGGGCTGAACCTGTGTCGCTCACCTTTCATTCTGCTTTGAGGAAACTTAATACAGAACCTTCCATAGGTGCTTCCCACCAAGTTTCGGTTCATTTGGATAAGCAGTTACAGAGAAGATTTTTAGAAATCGACCAATCAGAAAAAAGAATTGCCTGTGGTGGCCATGTTTGTTAATGGATGGGAACTAAATGCACAATCTTTATAGAGGACCTTCCAAGTTTCGATTCATTTGGCCAAGCGGTTTCAGAGACGATTTTTTAGAAATCAACCAATTAGAAACAAGAATTGCCTGTGGCGGCCATGTTTGTTAACGGATCGAAACTAAATGAGCACTCTTTATAGAGGACCTTCCAAGGATGCTTCCTACCAAATTTCGATTCATTTGGTCAAGCGGTTACAGAGGAGAAGATTCTTTAGAAATCAACCAATCAGAAACAAGAATTGCCTGTGGTGGCCATGTTTGTTAACGGATCCAGACGAAATGAGCAATCGTTATAGAGGATCTTCCAAGGATGCTTCCTACCAAGTTTCAATTCATTTGGCCAAGCGGTTTCAGCGGAGAAGATTTAAAAAAATCAGCCAATCAGAAACAAGAATTGACTATGGCGGCCATGTTTGTAAATGGATCGGGACAACATGAGCAATCTTTAGAGAGGACCTTCCATAGATGCTTCCTACCAAGTTTCATTTCATTTGGCTGAGGGTTTTCAGAGGAGAAGATGAAAATGTGAAAAGTTAACGGACGACAGACGACATACGGCGGACGACAGACGCCAAGTGATGGCAAAAGCTGCAAGGTGAGCTAAAAATTCAAAATAACTGCCAAATTGTCTGAAAAGAGCAGAAACAAGTTATTTGAATCGTTTTCTAGGGTGTCCTCTATCACGTCCATGGTTATATTGTTACTGCTTCTTCCTATTGGCTCTACATGAAGCAAAACTGTATCTTAGTCAGTAACTGAATACAAGTATAACAAAAATTTATCCAGTCAATGCAGTTTTACTGTGCAAATAGAACCAGTGCAAAATACATCTTTTAAATTACAAACCTGACATAAAACTGTGAAATGAAGAGAAGACCATGTCTAGGAAGGCACAAATTTCCTTTGATTGACATCCCATTATAAATCGGAACACTACTGTTCTACGGAAATTACTCTTCGATTTTCCTGACGTATCTTTTCCTGTCTTACTCAACATCTTCCCATATAAAATTCTAATGTGATATAAAACAATAATTTTTTTTAACATGTTTGACAAAATGTAATCAGTGACTTATAATATGCTGTATAACACACATCCATACCATGCCTCTGTCAATTACTGATTTCAGGGCCATCGTGATCGTATGGTAGTTGGATTTACAACTACCTGAGCAATCAGTGCCTATCACCACTGAAGTTGTATGTTGTGAGTTCGAATCTTGCTCAAGCAGCAAGGTGTATTCGATAAAACATATTGTGATAAAGTTTGTCAGTGACTTGCGACAGGTCGGTGGTTTTCTCCAGGCACTCCAATTCCCTCCATCAATAAAACTAACAACCACAATATAAGCTAAATATTGTTCAAAGTACTATAAAACATTATAAACCAAACCAAGCCAATCAATTACTGATTTCTTGTGTATTATAATGCTTCAGGCTTGTCAATAAATATTTTGCAACATAAAACCTGAGTATTATAATATAGTATATTGCTCCTTGTATAGGAAACTGTGTCAGTGGTGTAATGGTTAATGTGTTCGCCTCAAGTGTAATAGACCATATGTTCAAACCTCGGTTGGGTCTAACCAAAGACTATAAAATTGATATTAGTTGCTTCTCTGCCAAGCATACAGCTTTAAGGAGTAAGAAAAAAGACTGGATGCTCAGAATCAGAATAACGTGCCTGAGTGGAGCGACATGTCTATATGCAGACTGTAGTTTCAGTGAGCTAGCACTATAAAAATCCAACTCAGCGTGTTGGTCTAGTACAAAGCAGACATCCCAATCATCTCACTGAACGTAATTTGTTCTTCCCATGAAATAGCTTAAAAAACCAGAAAGGAAATAGAGCAAAAATAACAAGCACAACAATAGAAGAAAATGTCTATAGGACTAGTATGCCCTCGCTGCAAGCTAAATTAAACACAGACATCACTCAAGGACGGACAGAGTGTTAAAGTCCGAAATCAAACTCAGTCTTTATTTTATGGTTCTTAACATTGTATATAAATTTCAAATGATTTGCTTAATGGAAAATTTTTTTCTTTTTTTTTTTAACAACATAATAATTTTATTTATTCTGAATTCTTGCTTGTTACAAATCTAATCAAGAGTCCAAGCTTATCTTGATGTACCCTGTTACACTCCACTGATTATCCAGGGAATTAATCAGCTGGTACAAATTTAAATACATTTTAAGAATAAAAATAATAATATTTAAGAACTATTTATTTTCTTTTTCATAGCATACAAAAAACTATTATTCATACTATGATTTTTTATTTCATCAATTCTTTTATTTAATTCGTATATAAAATTTTTATAAACATTATGGAAACTTAAGATATTCAGCAGAAACCAAATGTGGGATGTACAGATGTACATATGGACACAGGTAAAACTTAATGCCCCTGATGCCTTACGGTGGGGGAATACAATTTTTTTTTTTACTTTTTCAAATTGCTTACTCATACATAGATATATTTACCTCATTAAAACAGGCAGTAGATCAGACCTATGTTCTACTCTAATTACACTTGTTTCTTCATCCAAATTAAACGCTACAATCTCATTCTTAAATGTCTTGTCTTCTAACAGTCTCTCAAAGTTTTCTCTGAAAATAAAATCAACAGTAAAACTTGTTAACTTGTGTAAATAGTGTTAAAAATGAACACTTTAGTAAAACAATAGGCAAACACATGTGCAGCAGACAAAGTGAACTGGCTTAACATCAAGTAAGTTAAAGAGAACAATTAACATAACCTGTCTTATGTAATCTTTCAAGGGAACGTTGAAATAGGGTCACATAAGACAGGTGGTCACTTTACAACCAACTTGCTCCCAAAAACTGAAATTATTTTCCTTTCTAATATTTTTATTTTGAGCATACCTGATTCAGGTTTTTCAAGTAACATGTCGTGCACACTCAATCAGATATCTACATTATGTAAATTTAGATGAACTTTTTACAAGCCTTTAAAAAATTATTTCCGAGAAATTTCTTTAATCTTTACAAATTATACATGTATATAACATGTATTGACAAGCGCATGTCAATATGCAAATTCAGATTCTATTAAAATTCATTAAATATAGAATAACTGCATTTATGAAGGTCGAGACATTATCACATGTGTAGCAGCGAGTCCGATAGTAATAAAAGGATATGGATGTAAATTGATATTAAAGACTATCAAACTTTACACTTTGACACTAATTAATGTAAATGAATGCGAGAGACTGTCGAACTTTACACTTAAAATACAAATTAAAGTAAAGGAAAAAGGCGTTTATAGCTGTTCTACATTTCACATTCACAGTAAGGTCTTCAGACTTTGCAAAACCTGTAATAAAATTGAGGATGAAGAGCACTTTATATTGGAATGTACTATAAACAGTAAATTGAGAACTGATCTATTTGCAATTCTTGCAAATGAAAACCCAAATTTTATACAATTTTCCAGTGAGCAAAAACTAATTTATCTTCTTAATCCTACAACTACAGCTCATGTCAAAATTATAGGCTTCTACATAATAAAGTCATTAGAACTGAGGACAGAAGTCTCTTAATTTGTTCATGATAAATTGAGATATCTTGTTTACATTGGTTTTTTTGGGGGGGGTTTTTCTGGTCACAAACATGTATGGATGTTTATTTGACAATAAAATTATTATTATAATAATGAGCATAACTCATACACTAAATAAGCATGAAAATGACACCTAACCTGCAGTTGAGTGGTTCTCTTTACTTCTGTTGATAAATGGCATCTTTGTCATTTTGATGTTATGTTGGTGTACAGAATTTCATTTCACAGATGAGGAGTTATCAACAAGAAAACAATCTTACAAATACTGTCATCATTGTGCATTTCATTTCATTGTGTCATATCAACTACAGCACATTTGATTTCAAATCAAGTGGAAGATCTCCCAGCAGTCTTTGCATTAATTTTTTTCACCTACTTGCCCCAAAGCCAAATTTAGAAAAATATCTATTTATTCAAACAAATTCTTTCATATTTTTCACTTGTCCGAAATCCAGTTTTACTTGTCCCAGGCTTTGGGCAAGTGGGTTAGCGCGAAGACTGAGCCATCTACAGAAACTGGCAGCAAAATTGTCAGTCATTTAAGCACATTTCAAACTTACCTGTAGGGAACAAGATACTGAAGTTTGTAAGTCATAATACACTTGAAGGCAACTTTTTGTATCATCCCATTCTTATGTCGTAACAGCTGAAAATGACAATATTAATCATTGATTAGATTGTTTTTGACCTTTTTGTTTTTTACTCCTGCAACAAATAATATGTGGCCTTTCTTTGTATACTGTTCTGTTCAAATAAATTTCCTCCGTTGTTTGGAGCACCCCACAATGTGGATATTGGTTCCTTCCTAATCATGTGCACATTTAACATAAAAAAAGGGAATTTATACAGCATGTGAGCAGTTAATAAGCTCAAATGGTTTAAAAGAAACTTTTGGAAACATCAGTAACTTACTTCCTATTTATTCAACCGAAGTGTGAACAAGGGATTATTGTTTATGCCATTTGAGAAATATTTCAGCTATATCATGGCGGGAACAAGTTACATTCGAAGAGATGATATCGATGTCTGCTTTGTACTAGACCAACATGCTTAGATGGATATTTATAGTCTGTGGGTCGACATGTGGCTCAACTCTGACACACTACTCTGATTCCGAGCCTGCTATTCTGTGCTGCTTCAATGCTGTGTGCTTTGCGAAGAAGTAGCAAATACCAATTCTATAGTCTTTAATTTGACCCAGATCTTGAACCCACAACCTACCCCCATTTGAGGCAAGCACACTAAGCTCTCCCTCCCTATATAGCCTTATCTCCGGGTATTTATTTCTATGTTCTCCCAGGGGTCATCATGGTCGTGATCGTATGGTAGTTACTTTTACAACTACATATGCAATCAGTGCCTATCACCACTGACGTCGTGCACTCGAATCCCGATCATGACGAGGTGTACTCAATACAATATTATGTGATAATGTTGGTCAGTGATTTATGACAGGTCAGTGGTTTTCTCTGGGTGCTCTGGTTTCTTCCACCAATAAAACTGACCGCCACTATATAACTGAAATATTGTTGAAAGTAGCGTTAAACATCATAACCCCAACTCCAAACCTCTCTATGTTCTCCCTCCTTATATAACCTTACCTCCATGTAAATATTTCTAAGTTCTCCCTCCTTATATAACCTTACCTCCATGTAAATATTTCTAAGTTCTCCCTCCTTATATAACCTTACCTCCATGTAAATATTTCTAAGTTCTCCCTCCTTATATAACCTTACCTCCATGTAAATATTTCTAAGTTCTCCCTCCTTATATAACCTTACCTCCATGTAAATATTTCTAAGTTCTCCCTCCTTATATAACTTTACCTCCATGTAAATATTTCTAAGTTCTCCCTCCTTATATAACCTTACCTCCATGTAAATATTTCTAAGTTCTCCCTCCTTATATAACCTTACCTCCATGTAAATATTTCTAAGTTCTCCCTCCTTATATAACCTTACCTCCATGTAAATATTTCTAAGTTCTCCCTCCTTATATAACCTTACCTCCATGTAAATATTTCTAAGTTCTCCCTCCTTATATAACCTTACCTCCATGTAAATATTTCTAAGTTCTCCCTCCTTATATAAAGACTTTGGGTTTGTAAATTGTGACAATAGCTGTAGATGTGATAACAAGGTGCTGTAATAATAACAAGTAACATACTAGTAATTTTATACATAGACAATATATATGTACATTGTCAGCAAATATAAAATTTATTCCCACAAGTTTAAAAAACAGGAAGAAAAGCAAGAGCAAGTTTCTGTTTCTGTTTCGAGGCGAGTACTAATAAATTCTTCAATTTACACACAAAAAGGCAAAAATATTGGACATTTTGCTTGAATTTCTAATTGGGTGTCTACAGCTGGTTCCCTGATTATCCAGTGTCTATTGTGTTTCACTCTATATATGACAGAGGGTACCAGATCTAGTAGACATGTAAAGCAAACATACACCTTTATATAGTCAGTAAATGTACTGATTGCAGTATAAAGTTGGGGTGTAACGATAAGCCTTCCTCACAATACGATATGTAGTGTAAATTTTGCTCACCATACTATTACTTTTGAGAGGATACGATACTTCATATGTAGTATGTAGTCGTCATTACAGATGTTCCATATGTCTCTATATATTTGCTTTATTTAAGGTAAAAAGGCTGTGTGTCCTTTGCAATGAATCCTACTATTGCTTTGTAATATTCTGTGCTCTAGGAGAGTTGATAGTGGCCCCTTCGCAAACATATAGTGTCACTTACACTCAGCTGACCAGTCTTTGTCACTGAAATCGGCAGATTCATTTGAGCCTTAGCTGCCATTTAACAATCAATGGATGGGAAAAGTAGCATTTTGATCGGCCTACTGTCAAAGAATTATAAAATTTCTTTATATCAGACCCTTCATTTGCAATAAATATTAATAGCAGGCACAAAAGTACAATAAACATGTTCTGATTACACTGAAATATCTAATTAATAGTTTAATAAGGGGACGTTTGTGGTCGTGATTGAATAATAATTGAATTTACAACTTCCTGTGCAATCAGTCTTGAAATTTGAAATTTTTACTGACCTGGTAACATGTTTTCTGGATAATTTACTTCCTCGTTTCTTCTCATTCTCTTTATCATTATTTTCCTCTACATCATCATCATCTACTGGATCTGCTGGGCTGTCTTTAAGAAGATTCTGTGCCGGTGCAAAAATGTCATCTACTATGTAGTACTCCTTCCTAAATAAAATAATAATCAAAGTTCAAAATTTGTATTCAAATTTGGTATGTATGTATATAACATATGCTCTCAGGAGCATTTCAAATGCTACATGACTTTATTTAATGTACAGTTTATACAGGATTCCAGTTAATCAAGATTCATTTTAGACAGGTTTCACTCACTGTACTTTAGAAGTTTTTAAAATTAATTTCAAATGGTGTACAAACCCCCCTCCCCCCCCCTCCCCAAAAAAAAAAACAAAACAAACATAATCAAACCTTTTCTGCTGATTAACCACTCATAATGTTGCATACTTGTATAGTATCGTCCCAAAAATACGTCAATTTTTCAAAATTACCCTATATATCATATTAAAAATATACTTTCTTAAATAAAAAAAATTCTTAAACAACATCAACAGATTTCTTCAAAGTATAAAAATTTCACTTACTCTAAAAATTTCAGAAATAAGGGTACTAGATCTCTCGACTTGCTTTCACACAACTGAGGAAATAACTGCATGGTCTTCCACATCTGTGTTCTAAAGTTATTATAATCTATATCATCTCTGGGACACAATGATAATTTCTTACTAGTAAAAGTCCTCATAATATCACCCTGATCAACAGGGGTTTCTGATGGAGATTTAGACGATGTAGATCCTGAAATATAGAAAAGTCAATAAAGATTATTATCACATTAAATTGGTCTTTCCTTGGGGTGAGTATTTGCTGAATAATATTTGAATAAAATTTTGGTCTTCATTCAAATGTTTCAGCCTCAAGGCCTTCGTCAGTTTTTTATTCTATCGAGACTACATGATGCCACAACATAACGTTAATTCTTTATATGGGGGGGGGGGGGCTATGGAGTTTAGTGCCACTTTCAACAATATTTCAATTATATCGTGGCGGTCAGTTTTATTGGTGGAGGAAACCGTAGTATCCGAATAAAAATACCACTTTATCACATAATGTTGAATCAAGTACACCTCGCCTGAGTGAGGTTCGAACTCACAACTACCATACAATCATGACCATGACGGCCCCTTATATCATTAAAAAGGTCTCTCCTTCGGGTGATTATTTGCTGACTAAAATTATAAGAAATTCCTCGACTACATTCAAACGTTTTGGCCTCAAGGTCTTCAGCAGTGTTTTATTC
The DNA here is from genome assembly GCA_963680875.1 of Bathymodiolus brooksi. NCBI lineage: Eukaryota > Metazoa > Mollusca > Bivalvia > Mytilida > Modiolidae > Bathymodiolus > Bathymodiolus brooksi. The sequence goes on along the minus strand of OY804584.1, from coordinate 56,942,163 downwards.
TATCAAACCTGTTATATATTTCTACAACATGATGTTAGTTTTTTATATGTGGTTCACATTAAAGCTCAGGTGTAGCTTTATCTTTATGTATCAGGTTTGACAGAATAAAACATTGATGAAGATTTAGTGGTCGAAATGCTTGAATGAAGAAAATAAAACGTCTTTGCAATTTCATTTCAATCTATATAGCTGTTAAATAAGCTTTTATATATACAACTATTTTGCATGAGCCAAAACATGGAATGAGTGAATGTTGTTCAAGAACAAGTGAACAACCTTTCAGCTATATCATAGCGAGAATAAATTACATTTCATTGAGATGATGATGAGGTCCTCTTTATACTAGACCAACATGTTAGTTGAATTTTAGTGCTAGCTCACCACGTCCACAGGTAGACATGTTGCTCTTCTCTGACACATTATACTGATTCCGAGCCAACCAGTCTTTTTTTCTTACTCCTTAAGGGGGGTACCATACACTACAGGGAGATAACTCTTTAAAATCAGTTGAACGTTTTAATCATATGATGTTTGTATGCAGATTTCAAGCATCTCAGTGATCAAAACCACATATAGAAAAGCTGCTATGTGGCTAGTGAATTTATAGCTCCGAGTCTGTTGGTTGGAATTTGTTAAAATTTTGATATTTATTACAGTGGATATATTCAAGCACACTGCCAAAAAAATAAGAAAATTAAACGAGCAGATCAAATGTTACCTGAAGTGTATGGTACCACCTTAATGCTGCATGCTTAGCAGAGAAGCAACAAATACCAATTCCACAAGTCTTTGGTTTAAACTGACAGGGGCTCAAACCCACAATCTACGGCACTTGAGACGAGCATGTTAACCATTACACCACTGATGCGGTTGTGCTCAAAGGCAAAAGACTGTTTCCTTAAAATCAAAATGTAGGTAATAAAAACGTAGATATCAAATTTAGTGAGCACGAAGTGTTTCTGGAATAACCTTCATCAGGTAATTTTAAAAGTTTTGGGAGCTATTAAACCAAAGGGTCTATACAGGATAACCAAAATCAGCTAGGGTCACCTATTCCTGAGGGAGGAAAATCTTAGCTTTAATAATAAATATATTTTTTAGGAACTGTAAATTCATAATGCATGTATGTTGTATTATAATTTTATTTTTGTTTGTATTTTACCTGAAGCAATATAATTCTGTAAGTGAGCTAGATAAATTCTCCAGAAATCTTCTTTATTTAGACCTTGTGCATGTGTTGCTATCAATTTCTGTACTGGTTCCCACAGATATTTAAAGTTTATATACAGACAACCAAGAAGATACCTCAAGGGGACCTGTAAATAATAATAATGATATTTATCAGTAATTTGGGTATTTTTCCTTTGATCTCGACAAGTGATATTTTCAGTATCTACAAACAGACTCTGATACTGAAATTTATCAATCAGTGTGACTTCAAACACATTATAACATTACTGATAAAAACAATAATGTCAGTTTTGAAGGTCAAGGACTTGCTGCTATACTAGCGATAATGTTTGTCTGGATCTTCAAAACTGCTGTTATTCTATACAAATACAGTCAAACCTGTCTTCTGTGACCTGCCAAGGGAACGTTGAAATAGGGTCACATAAGGCAGGTGGTTGCTTAATACAGGTTTAATTGATATAAAATGCACTGTGAAGGGAAATAAAAATAAGGTCAAATAATGCGAGTTATTGCTTAATAGAGGTGGTCACTAAAGCAGGTTTGACTGTATGTGCATAATCATATTAAAATACAGTTTTGGTCAACTTTTTTTTAACCTATTGTTTAATTTATTTCAAGAGCCCTAGATTTGCACAACTTTAATTTGTAATGTAAATAATGCAATATCGATTTCAACAGAGTTTTCATTAGCTTAGAGGTCACTGAACAGTGTTTTCATTAGCTTAAAGGTCACTGAACAGAGTTTTCATTAGCTTAGAGGTCACTGAACAAAGTTTTCATTAGCTTAGAGGTCACTGAACAGAGTTTTCATCAGCTTAGAGGTCACTGAACAGAGTTTGCATTAGCTTAGAGGTCACTGAACAGAGTTTTCATTAGCTTAGAGGTCACTGAACAGATGATCTATATTGTATGATAAACTCCATGTGCATTGGTACATACATACATAAGGGGCTGTCATGACCTTTGGTAGTTAGATTTACAATTACTTGTGCAATCAGTGCCTAACTCTACAAAAGCTATGAGTTTGAATCCCGATCATGGAGAGGTGTACTTGACACAATATTATGTGATAATGTTTGTCAGCGATTTGCAACAGGTTGGTGGTTTTCTCTGCATACTCATTTTACTCCACCAATACATATGACCGCCCCGATATAACTGATATACTGTTGAAAGTGTTGTTAAACACCCTAACCCTGTATCTGTGAATGGTTCAATAGCAAGTACATTTGTTAATGTTTTCATATTACAAATATTATCCAGGGTATTTCTATTTCTAAATCTTGAACAAGATCTTTACCTGGGTGAATGGTCCAATTGGAATTTGATGTTGTACTGTATTAAATTCTATTTTCTGCAGAAACATTTGTTTTTCTCTGTAACACTGTACTGACAATGGAATATTCTCAGCTTCTAAGCATATTCTAAACACGCCAACCTGATCAACCTAGCATTAACAGAAAAAAGAAGAAATCAAATCTTTATTTAGGTACATTAGAAAAATTACGTAAATTCCAAATTAATGGTAACTTTTATACTGTGTAACTACTAGTGAATTTAAAATTTATAGAATAATCTCTTATACTTTTAAAAAACAACTATCTGGGGTTAATTTAACGAATGACAATAATAAAAGCATTGTGGAGCGATTGTAAGATTTTCGTTTATTGCCTAATGAACAATTTTTTAATTAGTTTAGTTACTTTTTTATGAAATGATGTTGATGCCTGCTTTGTACTAGACTGAGGTGGATATATTGCTCTACTCAGACTCCTTTATCTACTAGACTTTGCTAATACTCCTTAGCGGAGAAGCAACAAATACCAAATACATAGTCTTTGATTTGACCAAACCGTGGATCAAATCACAAAGTTCTTTGGCAACTGAGACACTTGTGAAAACATTATACAGTGCTCCCTCGGTCTATCGCCCCCCGTTTTATCGCCAACCTCGCCTATCGCCAAAATTGTCGTCTGTCCCGATTTCCCCCATTAAAAATACCCTGTTATACTGCCAAACTCAGCTACCGCCATCAGCCACAGGTTTTCAGACACAAAAGTCGTAAAACCAATTTAAATTCCCCCGTTAGTACCGCCCACAACTACCTTTTGACAGCTGTGTATTGATCGGTAATTATGGAATGTCAAAACTGGTCATCGGACACGGTCTCATAGATCTCATAGTTGAGGGTCGGAACAGGTGATCAGTTGTTTTGATTAGAATAATTACCTGCATTTACTTTTCTAATGATTACATTTGTACTTTTAATCCTGAGTAAAATTTGTAATTTAATTAGCTGTCATAAAAATGTCTTGCTTGAAGAGAAAGCGTAATTAATTAGACGACAAACAAAAACGTGCAATTATAAGTTATGCAAAAGAAAATCCAAAATTAACATAACAACAAATTGCCGATAATTTGACAATTAAATGGGATCTTCCAATAACCCCACAGATGAAGATGTACTGTTGCTGTCACGTGTTTATAATGACCTTGATGTCCCGAGCTACAAATGACGGTTCAATAATTTGTCAACATTGACAAAGATCTGCAAATTGTACAGGACATTTCCGATGTGAATGTAATTATTCTAATTTATTTATTTATTAAACATGTATTATTTATACTTATGTATTTGTACAAGTGCAAAGTGCATGTCAGTCGAGTTGAAAGTTTATCTTTTCATATGATCACATAGCTTCCGGTTTTCAATGTCCCTCAGTTTATCGCCAAACTCGTTATACCGCCAAACTACCGACTGCACAGAAGGTGGCGGTTTAACGAGGGAGCACTGTACATAGCAATATGTAGGACAAGCTGATATTAGGGATGATTCTGGTTAGAAATTAAAATAACTGAAAATCAATGAAAAATAGCTGAAACCATCTACACCCCCTTTCAAAAGATCCATTTTTGACCTGTTCTGCAACTTTCGGGGGTTTTTTTCGAGGAAAATAGCTGAAATCAGTTCAATAACGAAAAAAATCATGCCTGTGATATATAACGAGGGAAAACAAGACCATCAGGTTATCTACAAGTATACTAAAGTAGAATTTTGTACTTATTTAAAAACTGATCCAGTCAAACTCTAATTATTGACTGTATGTCTATATACCTTATCTTCGACTGAAGGCAGCCTAATATCAAAATGAGACATTATCTTCAATGACAACTTTCTTATCTGAAATAAAAAAAATTATTAAATCTCCATTACATAAATTAAAATGTACCAAATTCTACATAACAAATAATTAAAAAAATGGCAGATTGTAACCATAGGACACATATTCCCTCTCATTCAAGCTGAAGTAAACATGTATTTTTCAGAAATCAAAGGCAAGACTCCAGAATGGTCAAAAGTCATAAAGTTCGTAAGTGAACTTGGCCTTCCTTTTATGGTCCCGGACCTTGGGTATCAATTTCAAATTATTTGCTTCAGGGAAACTTGAGTTGTTGAGCAGAATCCAAATGCATGACATACGGATAGACAGACATGAGTAAGCTTAATGCCCTCTGATGTCTAGCGGTCAGGCCATAAATATTACAACTATTGACAATCCAACGCCTACAACTGAATATCACTCCATTTTTTAAGGCTATTAGTGAGTAATTGTAATTAAAAGCCAAGTGAGCAATTTTTTAGTTAAATTACAGAGAGAACAAATTACATATTTATGACATGATTTCTGTTTTGTACCAGACCAACATGCGGAGTTAGATTTTTATAGTACTAGCTGTTCACGAATAGACATGTCGCTCCACTTGGACATATAGTCTTGACTCTGAGTCAATCAGTCTTTGTTCTTAATCCATAATGTTGCATGCTTACCAAAGAAGCAACAAATACCAATTTAATGGTTTTTTGTTTGATGCGACCGAGGGGCCAAACCCACAATCTACCACACTCAAAAGGAGTATGCTAACAATTACACCACAGATGCAGTTCTGATAGAGAAGACTTGCCTGTGACTGTGGTGATGACAGGTTGTTCTGTAAGAAGGAGTAGATCTCTAGAAGTCTATCTTCTGACAATACATCTGATTTAGTATCAGTGACCGCTTGTGTGAAGTATAGGTCTGCAGCTCTTAAAACATGGATACTGTCACTATGGAAACTAAAAATAATTTGGATACTTATTGCACTCATGACTCCATGCTTTCTAAGTTTACATGTGATCTTAATGTATGTCATTCAAATCTGCTGCATATATGTAATGTACAGTAAAACCTTGTTGTACCAATCTAAAAGAGACTAATCATTTCTATTCCAAATATCTGAGTATTCAAAGGCATCAAAATTGACTCTGAGCTTTTCAAGGAAAACAACTTGTTCAAGTTCATAAAAACGACCTTTGACATTATATATAGAAGTATTTAAGCTTATGTACGTGCTGGATTTTGTGCCTGGATATTTATAAAAAAAAAATATTTAGTATTCTAATATATATCCTTCATTCTCTATATAAACAATGGTCATTTTGCTTCTTGACATGTAAATTTTTTTCTTGGAAAGAATAATAAAGATAGCTATCACCAGATTTTGGTTACTGTAAATTGTGATCTTCCAGTGACATAGTTTCAAAGAAATACTGATGACATTGACACATGGTTACTGATTTATTTGATTAATTTTTCAGCATTTTACATGTTAAAGTTGCTAAAATTAAAATGCCATCAAACTGGAAAATGTCAGTAACGTAATAACATCTAGGGTTTTGTATATATACACATGTTGCAGAAACTACTGTAAACAGGAAGGTTGGTGAATTTTTTTACATGAATTTCCCATAGTGCTTTCCACTTAAAGAAATCTGTTATAATTTTTCCAATCAGAATTGAAATAATTGATGGAAGTCATAGCTTGTATGATATTTTAACATGGGTAACATTATTTTTGTTGCATTCTATCCCTCACTATCTATTTTGGATAAAAAAAAATTAATGAAAATAATGTTCCCCATGATAAAATCTCCAACAAACTATGGTTTCCACAAATTAATCCTTGAATAAAGAGAATTTTTCCTTCTCTGGAATACATTTCCATTTCCATTTCTGATGCATGTACTATTGTAATTATATATTATGTGGGAAGGACCCTTGTAAATTGTTATAATTTGTGTCCAATACAATTGTTATAATATTTAGCAATAAAATATGTTTAATCTAATTTATTTCTTAATGAAAGTTGAAGAATTTTTTTTGCAAAATTTCGTATATCGATGTCAAGAAATATATATTACAGGCAACACTTTATATTTACCTGACTAAGTCTTTAATCGTATCAATGCCAAGCCACGTAAATATTTCTCCGTCTGATTGTAACTTTAATAAACATACAAATATCTGGTAAATCAAGAATAGATGGTCATCTGAAAAAAAGGAATTGATATAAATACAATCTAAGCATTTAGGGTTATGTATGTTGAACACCACTTTACTTCCAACAATATTTCAGTTATGAATTTAATGGAATTATGAAAACAAAGTTTAGACAGCGATGGCCATCAATATCTGATATACGATGAGATTGTAATGCAGTCACTCGATTTTACCGACCTAACCCCCCTTCCCTCAAACTTTCTCAACGAATTTACACGATTCACAAAAACGGTCAAACTTGACCCCTGGGCCACGGAAATCCGCGAATCCGTGGAAAAATCACATTCCTGATATCAACAAAAGAAGCAATCACCTCTCACTTCAAACAATTGAATATAAAAAAGACTATGACATATGCCATTGAAAATTCAGATTCTCACTTGGGACAGACACAAAAATGTGGCAGGATTAAATCGGTTAGTTTTATTGGTGGATGAAAGATGAGTACCCTGATAAAACCATTCTTAATATATAAACATAAAATTGTATAAGGGAGATAATCCGTTTGGCCCTTACAATGCTAAGGGGGATAACTTTCTTGCAGATTTCATAGAAGACATACCTGTTAACTCTTCTTTCATGCCACTCAACTTGACAAATATGTTGAGTATAATCTTTACAATCTTGTTTTTGTTTAATAAAGGCCTGAAATTAAAAATAATGAATCAGCTGATCAATATATTCTGTTTGCTGTTAATGGATACATTTCTGTGTCATTATTCTATTAAGTAATTCTGGGTTAGGGTTTAATGGTGTTTAATGCCACTTTCAACAATAATTCAGTTATATTGTGGCAGTCAGTTTTATTTGTGAAGGAAACTGGAGTACCCGGTGAAAACCACTGATCTGCTGCAAGTCACTAACAAACTATATCACATAATGTTGTATCGAGTACAAATCTGCATAAGAGGTATTCAAACTCGCAACTTTAGTGGTGGTAGGCACCGATTGCACAGGTAATTGAAAATTACCATACGATCACGACCACGACGTCCCCCTTAAGTAATTCTGTGTAATTATTCTATTAAGTAGCTCATTTTTTTTTTGTCATCAATTAATCTGAAATAATAATTGGGGGAGTGATTGTTCTTTAATGCCAAGTGTCGTCAGGATTTTTTTTTAGCTATATCGTGGCTAGAGTTAGTTATTTTTTTGATGAGATGATGATGTCAGTTTTGTACTAGACTTAGCTGAGCAAGATATTTATAGCACTAGCTCTCTGAAGCAGCCTTAGATCAAATCCATGATCTACCGAACTTGGCTAGCCATGTTAACCATTACCCAACCAAGGCAGTTCTTAAATAATGAAGAACTCTCCTTACAGAGCACGAAATGACTTCCTGTTAGCCTAACCTAAACTTAACAAAATATGTGTGGCCATAATAATATTGTATGGTAATGGGTGGTATGTACGTAGGTATGTAAAACAAGTCATTTGGGTCGTCAGTTAACCTCATACCAAGTTGAGAACACTCCTTATTACAAAGTCTTTGGTATAACCAACGGCTCACACCTTATCTTTGAAACTGAATGCTAATATGCTTTATCACTACCTCAGTGACCCATGGAGGTGATATTTTACCTAATATGAGGTAGGCAGACTAAAACACTCCATAATCTAGACACTCCTTCTTCTGTAAAATCTGACTTGTCTGTTACCAAACCTGTCACATATTTAACAACACATGTCCTACAATAAAACAATAATATAAAATAATAACAGTAAAAACTCAAGTTTGTGTTAGAACAAATCTACTGGAGATTTGCTATAAACAAATTATGCCCTAGAATGAGTGAGTGATTGTTGTTTAATGCCAACTGAACAATTTTCCAGCCATATCATCAGAGTTTTTAAAAAAAAATTATGACTGCAGGACAATAGGTCCTACACTATATCAGTTTCTGCTGGACCTACTAGTTTTCTGCCACACCTAAACACTTCAACAGAAATTTCTGAAAGCATGTAATTTTTATTCCATACCAATCTACATGTATTGGGTATATACATAAGTGTTATTAAGATGTAACATTTTATTTCATTCAATACATTTAATTCAAATAAATTCTCTTTCAATTTCATGCTCCACCTCCAGAGCTAATTTTTTTAGATTTCCAGTTTCCCCTCACTTACCATACTTTGTACATGTCATGACATTTTCATCACAATCATATTTTAACCAGGAACAACCTTCGCACCATTTTGCGTTGAAAATCCATTCAGGTCTTTTCTCCTTTTCATATTTAAATCTTTTTTCTGCATTTGTTGCACTGTCACTTTTAATCCAGGACGAGCATCCTTTATAAATTTGATGGGCCACGAGGCACGACATTTCTTTGAAGCTGGTAGGACATACATGTAAGATATTGAGATACAAATCGTCATCGGTACATTCGTTCCGCGAAAAATACAGTAGTAGAGAAAATAAACATTTTAAATCATTGCCGGTAAATTAAAAAAATCAAAATTCAAAACGGGTAAAAGGTTTTGATGATGGTGAAGTCAATAAACAATCTGTTACAAAAATAGAATCCCTTTTTTTTTAGAAATCAACATCATCGCCTTTAAGCAATTTCCATTGGTCGAAACTAGTTTTAAGTTCTATCTTTGGTAACTGTCGGCAATCACGAGATTGTACAAGATATTCTTTAAAGGGGTTCCCCTAATCCCATCAATCAACGATAATGTTACAGAACGACTGCGGATAACTTTGTTTACCGAATTTGCTATTTATGACACCTGGACAAATACGACCATTATATTTAGAACCAAGGTTGCATAAGCAATCTGTTAAACAAGAAATCAATAACCACGGGACATGTTTGGCAAACCCATTACATACAACACAAAAAAATATTTGGCGGACAATAGGACCGCCAAGTATGAGGCTTCTGTCTGACCTGTCAAAAATCTGCCTCCTTCGGTTCGACGAATTTCAAAAACTCTATATCATGGAGAGAATAAGCTACATTCGATGAGATGAAAAGCTTGCCCACTTGGCACTAGACTAACATGCTGAGTTGGATTTTTATAGTGCTAACTCACTAAAACAACAATTCATGAGTAGACATGTCACTCTACTGGGACACATTATCCTGATTTTGTTCCTACTCACTAATGTTACTTGCTTAGCGGAGAAGTAGCAAATTTTTAGTCTTTCGTTTGACATGACCAGGCCTCAAACACAGGATCTACCACACCAGAGGAGAGAATAATACAATTACAAAATTCATAATGTGCTAATTAAAATTTGATATGACTCAACAGCACTCAAACTAATAAGTGAGTTAATACTCTTACCTGTTTTTACCATAGTCTATGCAATAATCAGATGAGTCCTCTAGTTCTCCTCCTTCCTGGGGCAGAGGTACTTTATTAAGTAATATATGAGTCAGTAGCTGTAACGTTTCGTCCTTATTTGTCCCAGCCTTTATTACTGCATCAGTGTAAATAACCAAGGCTGGTAACACATCCTGGAAATGAACAATTTTACAATGTCATTGAAGAATTAAAATTTACCTTTTTTTTTTCAGGGACCAGCTAAGATGCAAACTTTATGGTTCAATGATGATTTTTTGTTATTATTGTTTATTTTTATAAAATGCATTTTTAAGTGTCAGATGGACCCCTTATTATAAGATCATAATATCTAACTACCAACTTGACCTGTATTTTGACAAAGCATCAACTATTTAAAATATTATGAAAATTGGTAAAGGCAAAACGATTAACCCTTTTGGAGCCCCATATCTTAAATCAGTAACATTCATATCACTCATAGTTGACCTTGGCTTTAATTTTATTGTTATGAAAATTAGTAATGAGGATCTCAATTTGGATAATGGACAAACAAATGTAACCATTGGTTACCTGAAAATGCCATACCGTTATGCATCTACATAAATGTATGTGCTTACGTAAATCTCTACATTGTTTGACTGTTTATTGCTTCGAGCGAGCGGTATTTCAGCTACATCCAAGAATAGAGCAAGAATATATAAAACTATGTAGAAACGAGGGAGATTAACTGGACCGGGGTAATGGTTTTTGACAGCCACTGGAAACTTACAAAGATCTGGGTAGGAATGAAAAATTTAGTCTTTTGTTTCTACTCTTGATATGGTAATGGTGTTTATTGCGGTCATATCGTGGTGGTCAGTTTTATTGGTGGAGGAAACCAGAGTACCCGGAGGAAATCATCGACCTGCTGCAAGACACTGACAGACTTAATGACATAATGTTGTATCAAGTACACCTCGCCTGTGCGGGATCCGAACTCACAACGTTAGTGGTGATAGGCACTGATTGCACAGATAGTTGTAAATCCAACTACCATATGATCACAACCCTGACAGCCTGTGATTCTACTCTTATTTGAAATCTAGAAAGAGATCTTAACATGATGGGACCATGGTACACTCAAGTCGTGTTACCCACTATGGTCCATGATCAGGCTTTCAATAATATAACATGACAATCCTCATTTAACAGAGATGTTTTTAATCAAAAAGGTTTAAAAATGATAAATATACAAATTGATGCAAACCTTTTCAAATAAAGGAAGGTCCAGCAATGCTTTTACAAAGTTATAAATAACTTCACAGGAGACTCCTTTCTTCATAACCTGAAAAAAATAAAAACAAATTAATATACATGTATGGCATCTACACACAATCAGTCCTTGTGATGAGTACCGGTCCTTCGGCTCAAGACCAGTAAAACTTTGTTCGAACAAGTAAATTTTTCAGTTTTTATTTAGATATATATATAAAATAAATTCAAGAATTTGATTCGAAGCAGTGAATTCAAATTTTCATTTCGAAGACTGCACAATATATAAGCACTTGGTTTATTGTAATTTGTACACTACCTGTAACCTGAGGTCATAGGAACCGTAGTAGGTTCATTACCAACCCCCTCTAACTCTAGAGGAAATCTACTTTAGCTCAGTTGGCCCTGGGATTGAATCCCATCAGGGACATTGCATTATTCGGAGATAAAATATGCTCTACCGTAATACTGCCACCCAACTAAATAACCCACAATGGTCAGAATTGGAAATCTGGCTAGGTTGAATGGTGATGAAATGAGATATCGTCATCAAGGTATGACGACTCTTGAGTTGGAGGGGGTGTAACAGGTAGTATGTTCATAATCACCTCCACTAACCATGTTAGTGGAGATCTCCTTAATCTCAGTTGGTAAAACATGGGATTACAGAATTAGAGATCTAATGCCATCGGTAACATTGCATTTTTCGGTGATAAGATATGCTCTACTGTTACACATCAGGGAACCATGTTCATTACTCATCATTTGTTTATATTTGCTTTAATTCTATTTACTAATTTTCTATCCATTGCATGCAGGGAAATTTATAAAAAATATATAAATAATATTATTTTGGTAATGAGCAAATTGGAAAACTTCCATATTTTCCACGAGATCTAAATATAAAATGTATACTGAGAAAAAAATCTGCACAAATAACCTATCAATGAGGAACCAGTCTATACTCACCAAGGAAACCAGTTTTACTGAATTTTCTACAGACAAACTGGTATGAGATACCAGTAATAAAGAGGTAACCAGATCAACAACTGTCTCATCGTTGTCTTTGCCTATTGTTTCACCTTTTAGAATCACTATTAAAATCTGAAATAGTAAAATAATATAATTTCTTCATTTTGAACCGCTGAGGGACAGCATTTACCTGTCTACTAAATTTACCTTTCTAACAGTTCATACTGGCTTGCGCTATAACAGATCAGCCTTCAACGTCCGCAGTGTTAGTTTTAGAATTTGGCGTTGTCGTTAAGTTTATTTTACTTTACTATAAACATATTTTATTGTCATGGAATAATCAGTGATTGGGATTAGAGGGGGCCATGCGCCATTTATCATCTGAAAATGTCCCATTGAAATCAGAAATATTTACACAGAATATTAAAGAATGGCCCATTGAAATTCTTAATGTCAATAGAAAATGTCCCATTATTAAAATTTTAATCCTAATCACTGGGAATTATACAGACAATTGATCAGACACAAGTTATAATCTTATAATTTTTCTCCTCACTTTAGTTTATGTTAGATATGTTAGTTATTAGATACATAGTGTATTGCCGATTCAAGTTTCCATGTAACCACCGCTGGGACTGTGGCATCCTGGGACTGTAGCATCACTACACGGGAAAAGAATGAATGAATTTCATTGGTGGTTATATTCCATACAAATTTTTCCTACTCTATCTGCTATGTCTTCTATTCTTTGTGATATTCAAAACATATTTATTTGGCTCAACTCTGCCACATTTTTGTGCCTGTTCAAAACCAGGACCTGGATTTTCAATGTCATATGTCATGGTCTTTTTTGTGTTCAGTGAGTGAAGGTGAGAGGTGATTGTTCGTTTTGTTGATATTTATGGAATTGTTTATCATCACTGTTTAAACATTCTTTTCTCAATTCCACAGACCTATCCCAATTCAAGGGGTCGCCGTGGTCATGATCATATGGTAGTTAGATTTATAACAAACTATGCAATGAGTGCCTATCACCACTCAAATTCTGAGTTCAAATCCCACTCATGGTGAGGTGGTGTACTCGATACAACATTATGTGATAAAGTTTGCTAGTGACTTATCTGAATTAAAGTAGATTTATATTTTCTCTATTATATACAGATTTACTTTTTACTTTGAGGCCCCATATAGCCCCTTACCTTTAAAGATCAATTTCATACATATACATCTAAATCTTCTCCTTCCAAGGATCATTTCTACCAAGTTCGTTTTCATTTATATGAATAATTTTGCATGAGAAGATTAAAATATTCAAAAGTTGATGACAGACAGACAGACATCAGATGCCAATAATAAAGGCTCATTTAGCCTTTGGCTACAAATCTGACAATTTACCTCTGCTATCTTGTCTGGTTCCGTAACTAAGAAACCAGATTTATACTGTATGATCTGATTGGTTAATACCAGTATCTGGGATAGATAGGAAGTCATTAAATTCTTCTTCTTATCAGTAACAGTACAACAGGATTCATATGTCGAGTTCAAACTGGCCTGAAAAATTTATTGTTAAACTTTTTAATTTATTACATATAGCTGCAATAAAAAAAGACGAATCAACTTTGAATTCTGGACAGCACTTTAAGAAAATACAAGTTGTACAAAAACTTTTATTATTATATGAGCATTTAGGTTATTATTATTTTTTCTCGAAATGATTGTTGTTTTAAACGACAAATGAGAAATTTTTCAGCTATATCATGACGAGAACAAGTTACATTTCAATGAAATGATAATGATGTCCACGTTTTACTAAACCAAAATAGTTGGATATTTATAGTGCTGGTAGATATGTCACCCAACTCAGATTAATTATCCTGATTTCGAGCCAACCAGTCTTTGCTCTTTCTCCTTAATGCTGTATGCTTAGCAGAGAAGCAACAAATACCAATTTTATATACCGCACTGGAGACGAGCATGCTAACCATTACACCACCGATGTGATTCCTTATAAGAGGAGGACTATTATATTATAAATTCTCACCAAAACTATTTTCCAGACAGTGACTACATGGTCTTTACTGATGTATTGAGTCACACAGTCAAACATATAAGATATTGATGTGGCTACTAAATCTAAAGGTAGTTTAGACTTCTTTACCGTCTTTCCTGTTGGACCAAGCTTTGACAATACCACAGGTAAAACCTATACAATTGAAACAGATTATGTTATTTAACAGTAGTAAATTTGAACAGATGGTATTATTAAACTAGTGAATATATACAGACAATATTATTAAACAGTTGTCAATTCAAACATAGAATATTATTAAAACAGTTGTCAATTCAAACAGAATTTTTTTTATTAAACAATAGTAAATTTAAACCGAAGAGAGGGTCAGAAAATTGTTGTCTTGCAGCATGCAACCAATGACCAATCCTAACCAACTATTGCTCATTATGAGCTGATGCAAGTTGCCATGTGCAAGAAGCGTGGCATACTCAAAACAATAGAAACTCATATGCGTTCTGTCTTAAGTGTGAATTGAGTATTTGCTTCGGCCGGCACAAGTTCTGGATGCCCCTTTCAAAGAACCTGTTCCCTGCAGTGGAGAACTTGAAGCAACACTCAAATATGAAAATTTTTAATACATACTAAAACAACAGTAAACTCTTGTTTGACTAATATAATGGTTCCCAAATCATCCAGCTGGATATACATACATCTATTGGTTGGTTCTTAAAGTTAGAGGCTTCTGGATGTCAAAGATCATGTGTCACCAACAATATTCTTAAAATTTGTTTTCCAGCTGTTTTTGTTTATTGTCTTTCTTTTTTTATAGAAAAAATAGGAATACCATAAAACAGCTGTAACATTACAATTAGCATATAACCCACCATTTACTGTCTGATACTTACAGATTCTATACAACTGTGCATCTGACCTTTGACCCCTTTGATCATTTCAAACAACAGTCTACCTGTCCCTTCTGCTTTCTAAAATACACAATATATATATATCATTTATCACTGACTTGGTAAATTTTCCCTTTGATCTTTACACAATAATATCTATTATTACATTTATAGTTTTATACAGTATTATAAAACCATAGAATTCGTTTTTTGTGATTAATCGCCATATTGCACGGCAGGTTTTCATATAGAACAGTATCTCATCTATTTTTAGCAGTGGGTGAAATCCCTGCTAAAATTTAAAAAAATACCAGCCAATCGTTTTCTATGTCCTTTACAATGACATCACACAAACACAAAGTGGCACAGAAGTTTTACAAATGCAGCAGAATGCAAATATGAATTTGTACACACTGAGTTAGTACAAGTGTTTTATGATATTAAATGGATCAGCTCATGTGTTTTTGAATTAGAAAAAAAACCAACAAACAATCCCTAAAAATCGACCCAGGTACACAAAAAAAACTGTGTATGTTAAATGTAATAAAACAATTACAGCACTTCATTTTGTGCAATATGATGTGTTATGGAGCACTGAAAAGCAATCTTGACCTTAACCTCTTTCTACAATTTTGATATTTGATTTTAGAATTGTGTGGTATTTTTTGCTTTTCATTTTATTAAGATATGTACTTACATCAGCATTTTTCTCTAATGTTTGGAACATAAAGTCAAATAACTCTGATGGATTCTTGGCCTGAAAATATATTGTGAACATTCAAATCTACTCTTGTTTTATGGGGAACATGTAAATCAATTCTTCTTTTATAATATATATCATTCTAAGGTGAAACCTGTCTAAACCGAGCCTCCTTAGGACCAAATTTTGAGTTTGAAATATACAGGTGTTCGGCTTATACAGATTAAATTAACAACTAAAATACAGTTGTTCAAATTGCACATAGATATACTGTCACAGTGGTATATGTTCTAGAGATGCAGGGATCGCGCTGGGCTTCGCCAATGTCGCCATTTGCGATTTTTAATTTCATTTGGTGACAAAATACAGCCCTTGGCGATTTTTTTGGCGACAACATTTTCATTTTCAAAAATTATCTAAATTCAATTAAAGGTAATTAAGTGGTTGTTTGCAGGCACAGGTAAGCTACTGTTACATGATTGATACTTGAACACCTTGTATAAACATCCTGAATGACACTTATAATTGTTTATTGTAAATAGCCGGAGGTACGTGACCTTTCACACCTGTCACAGGTAGATGTAATTAAAGAAAATTTAAACCACAGATAATTGGATCAGTGCTAACTTGCCTGATCGTTTTATGAATGTAAATAAAATCAATAATGCTTATCATTTGGAGATAAAGATCTTTATTCATCATGATCATGGATGTTTACAAATTCACGCACATGGCTCAAGGATCAATTTACACATGTGTGAATAATAAATGTTTACTTTCAGACTGACATGTCTTTTTATAAATAAATTAAGTCTTCATATCGATAGCATGCACTTAATAAGTCATGAAATAGTAGATATCAGCTGGAATCCAAATATTTTCGCGTCAATCATGATAAGTCACAATCCGTAACAGATGTCCGGAATCATTCTTTGTTTACACGTTGTAGGTAAACTTCCGGTTGTTGTTCTCAGACGAAGTTTCTGTTTCATTTTCAGCATGAAAATGGCCTCAAAGTAAACAAAACGTCCAGTATAACAGACAAGATCATAATAAACATAACAATTTACCCTTTTGACATGTAACCAGTAATAGAACAACAGTATCATGACTTCAAAGCTGGCGTCATTGAGTGATAAAATTTGCATGCTTAACAAAGAATAATTTTGTACGAACAAGTTATGGCATCTAAATTTTCTGGCTCCAACTTTTTGGAACTGGCGACAGAATTTGATACCTGGCGATTTTTCTGGCGCCAACATTTGGGTCATGGTTTTTTTGTGTTCAATGAATTGAGGTGAGAGGTAGTTGTTCACTTTGTTGATATTGGATAAATTGCTGACCATCACTGTTTAAGCTTCTTTTCATGTTTTGTGTTCAAACATTTGAGGTGAGAGGTGGTTATTCGTTTTGTTGATATTGGTGTAATTGTTGATCATTACTGCTTAAACTTTAGATTCATAAATTACCTTTCGCATCAAGAAGGCAAAACTTTCTGCAGCAAAATTTCTGATGTACTCTTTGTGACTGCCACTGAGAAGTTCAGAGAAATACCTAAAATAGTCAATTAGTCAAAATCATAAGATTTCAATAAATTTGATGTAAAATGGCCATCAAAACGATTGGAAGTCATGAGTTAATGTGGATATTTTAACACATAGATTGGCTTGCACAAATCTCAATTAAATTTTAAGTATCAATTAAAACTTAATCAACACTTAAATTTACTTGAAATGTACATGGAATTAATTTACACCAAAGGTTTAATTGTGACTTAAATTTAATTGAGGTTTCTGCATTAAAACATTTGGAAGCCATGATTTATTGTAGATATATTAACACATTTGAGCACTGTATCATCAATTATTACCTGTTGCTAAAGTTCATGATAAAATTGTCACAAATATAAAAAAGTTTGTCCCATGGTAAATAATCCACCAAATTAAATTTAATTATTAATTAATTCTTAATTTAAACAAATATAACATATCCAGGCAATACTAATCCTTGTATTTTCAAATTAAAATTTCAGACTTAGGTACAGAAAAACCTACAATTATCCGATTGGATTTTCAAATTGAGCTGACGGTTTGGTATTTTTTTACTTTTCATTTGATCTTACCCATAAACTTGTTGAATATCTTTAACGAGGTATCTCCACAGGTATTTAAACAGGTATGCCAAAGCTGTAAACAGCTGTTCCAATAGCTCCACATCCTGTACATCTAATAGTCCAACTAATAACCGAAAAAACTGAGGAAAATATACAACAAAATCTCTCTGTAAATCTCTAGACAGCTGTACTGTTAAACTGAAATGAGAAATATACAGTCAAACTGAAACTTATTAAAGATCGGTCTATCTGGATTGTCAGTTATGGTCCATAAGGACTCACATATTCTTGTTACCGGAAGGAAATCTAATGGAAAAATGGCAGTTGCTTCATAATGCTGCTATGTTTTTATAATAATATAGGGTTAATTATTTAATCATTCAAGAATTTAATAGCTTAATTGGTACAACCATGCATTGAGAGTTAATTACCAATGACTCTTAAAACTGAGGATGACAAGTGATCATAAAATACTGGTAGACTGATATGATTGAATTAATGCTGAGTGACCGTTGACCACATTAGTGAGGTGACTGCTTATACAGTGAAGCCTGTCTAAACCAGAATCCTGTATAAACCAAGTGTTCAGCTTAGACAGGTTTCACTGCACGAGTTAAAATAACACATAAATTAGCTCTGGATGGTTTTAAACTGACCATTTACGGTATGTGACCGCTTATTTAAGGTGAAAATTAAGGCAAGTTTGACTGTATCACTAAATTAAAGAAATAGTTTTCCATAACAGTCAAATCTAACTATATTGAATTCAAAATACAGTTAAACACAATTCTCTTGAACCATGACAATTTTGAACCTCATCATCTGACACCTTGGTGAAGATGAATATCATTTCATTGAACACTTGTGAGGTAGAAACTTGTTATCTTCAACATTTGATTAAGTATGCCAGATAAAGAATATAGGAGACAATCTGGTCATCACAATCAAATTTCATATTTCTTATTTGAAAGTAATCAACAAAATATAAAAAAAAACTTACTCTAGTAAAGCATCTATAGCTAAACTATTTGGTATCTGTAAATGTTCTGTCAGGGCAGACACAATATCATCCTGAAATACAATACAAAAGTATACTATTTCTAAATACATGCTTTATATGTATTGCTGTTGGAGATCTAATTATCAAGAAGAGATGATTGGGATCCCATTAGCTGGTTTAACCCCACCACTTTTTTGTGTTTGTCCCAAGTCTGGACATGCTTAAACTTTCTTTTCATAACTGTATATAATAAATCAATACTATTTTAATTTAAATTTAACCCCATATAAAGGTTTCATTTTTTTTCAAAATCTTATTTAAAGGGTGAAACATCCAATTCCAAGGAAAATAAGACTACAGTTGATTAGCATCAACACTGCAAAACTTCTAATGACCAATAGAAAAAACTATTGACAAAGATATTACATTGAACAAAAAGTAAAACCATTAAATTTGCTCTTAAGCTTGTTTCAGAGGTCGTTTCCATGTATGGTGTATTTTGGTTCTTTGTTTAGTCTGTAAAGAATAAGTCTGCTTGAAATTAAACTTCATGTTGATACTTAGATTTAAATTTTTTCTATGTACATATAATGCATCCAATTGTGTTCTGATTGAAGTAGTTTTACTCGGTTGTGCATAATATACCAAATAGTTCATGGCCCTTTGGGCCAAATCACAGTTTATGGACCGGTCTGTCACCCCCGAAAGATTATACAGATCTCAGCTTCGCTTCCATCTATATAATATTTTGGGGGTGACAGACTGGTCCATAAACTGCAATATGGCCCTCAGGTCCATGAACTATTTGTATATTATTGTTACAGGATCCGGAGTACAGTGCTAAATTGATTAAAAAGACTTACTTTATGATGAACAAGCTGTGTAAATGTCTGAACTTGATTGGATATCTTTTTCCTAAAATCAGCTGTAATTATCAAATGTAAAGAATACAAGTAAACAAAGAAAAAAGATCCATAAAATGAGAAACTAATTTTTTTATCACTTTGATATATAAATCTTATTGTGATGAAGGGGGAGCGTTTGGTGTTAAACTCCACTGTTTCTGTTACATCCTTGTGTTAAGTTTTATTGGTGAGGAAACCGGAGTACCCAGAGAAAACCACCGACCTGCCGCAAGTCACTGACA
This sequence comes from Bathymodiolus brooksi, assembly GCA_963680875.1. Classification (NCBI taxonomy): domain Eukaryota; kingdom Metazoa; phylum Mollusca; class Bivalvia; order Mytilida; family Modiolidae; genus Bathymodiolus; species Bathymodiolus brooksi. The sequence goes on along the minus strand of OY804584.1, from coordinate 56,922,200 downwards.
AACTTTATCACATAATGTTGTATCGAGTACAACCCGCCTGAGCGGGATTTGACCTCACAATGTTAGTTGTGATAGGCACTGATAGTGATTGCATACATAATTGTAAATCCAACTACCATATGATCACGACCACGACAGCCTCTTAATGTGATGAGTGAGGGAGTGATTGTTACTTAATGTAAAATGAGCAATATTTCAGCTATATTATGGCAAGAACAAGTTACATTTGATGAGATGACAACGATGTCCGCTTTGTATTATTTCAACAGGCTTTGTTGGATTTTATAGCGCTAGCTCACTGAACCAACAGTCTGTGGGAATACATGTCATTCCACTCTGACACCTAATTCTGGGACAACCAGTCTTACTCCTTAATGCTGTGAGATTAACATAGAAGCAGCAAATACTGCTTTCATAGTCTTTGTAATGACCTGACCGGGGCTCGAACCCATGATCTACCAAATCCCAGATTAGCGCACTAACAATTAAACGGTTTTGTAAAACAGAGAATTACCTTTGTAAATATGCATGGTAGAATGAATAACTATTTATATCGTCCCAAGTTTTTTAATTCTTTTTTACTTGGAAGTAAAACAAAAGAAATATTTACCATAATGCTGTGTACAATTCAGTTCAGTCCACTTTTCAATGGCCTCTCCAAAGAATGTAAGATTTTCCTACAAAATATGAAATTTTATATAGACAATGACTGGTGTAACCATATACTACAATAGAAATTCTTTTATGCAAAAAATAACTGTGTTTTCCATATAATGATTGTCAATTCCAAATTCTAGTATCCGGGTACTCCGGCTTCTTCCACCACTAAAACTGGTCGCCATGATATAGCTGAATTTCTATTTTTTACTAATATTTTTTTTATATCTGTCTACCCATACATCAATTAATCTTAAAAATGATTATTCACAGACTAATGACTGATATTTTTTTTCTATATATGGTTAGGTGATAAACACCACTTTCAACAATATTTCAGTAATATCGTGGCAGTCAGTTTTACTGGTGGAGAAAAACGGTGTACCTGGAGAAAACCACTGACCCACTGCAAATCACTGACAAACTTTATCACATAATGTTGAATCGAGTACACCTCGCAGTGAGCGGGAATGGAATTCACAACTTTAGTTGTGATAGGCACTGGTTGCATAGGTAGTTGTATTACCATACTTTTACAATCACGACCATGACTGCCCCGTTTTCTATACGAGAGTACCTTATAAAAACACCTCAAATAAACATGATACAAGTATAACATGGAAATCATGCTATAGAGTGAATGACTGATTGTTCATTAATGTAAAGTGACAAATTTTTATCTATTTCATAATAAGAACAAGTTGGACTTCAATGAGACGATGTCCAATTTGTACTAGACCAAGATGTTTAGTTGGATTTTTATAGTGTAGCTCACTGAAACAACAGTCTGCGAACAGACATGTCGCTCCACTGGTACACATTATCCTGATTCTGAGCCAACCAGTCTTTGCTCTTGCTCCTTTATGCTGCGTGCCTAGCGGAGAAGCAGCGAATATAAATTTTACAGCCTTTGGTTTGACCTGACCGGGGCTCAAATCAATGATCTACCGAACTCAAGGAGAGCACGCTAACCATTACACCATCGATGGCGATGCGGTTTGTTTTTCAATTGACCCGAGTCCCAAGGTTCAAACTCATGATCTATCGCACTCTAGGAGAGCACACTAACGATTACTCTGATGATGTGATTGACAAAGATATAATTAACTTTAGGGGCCATCATGGTCGTGATCGTATGGCAGTTGGATTTACAATCAGTGCCTATCACCACTGATGTTGTGAGTTCGAATCTCGATCAGTGCGAAGAGTACAATATTATGTGATAAAGTTTGTCAGTGACTTGCGACAGGTCGGTGGTTTTCTCTGTGTCCTCTGGCTTCCATCTCCAATAAAACTGATCACCACGGTATAGCTGAAATATTGTTGAAAGTGGCTTTAAGCACCATCAAACAAATAAACAAACATAATTAAATTGAACAAACCTCTGGTGTATCATCATGATGTACAATTCTATGAATGACATCTATATCAACTTTAGCTATCCTCTCTGAAAATGTCTGAAACTACAAACAAAACAATATAATCAGTAATGAAAAAGGTCATATGTGAAAATATACTAGCAAATTTTAAATAAACTATAAAATATACAAGACTTTTGAGAAACACATGTGTTGTCAGTCCTAATTAAAAAAAATAAGAAGAAATTATCGATTTTAAGAAACTTGAGAAAAGACTTGAGACCCATCACACTATATTATTTTTATAGACATTAGTAGTGAGCCTATATTTCAAGGGTTCTGCCTAATATCTGTTCTGTAACGGGAACGCTTCCCTATCTAAAGTTATAGGGATCGTAGTAGGTTTATAACCACTTCTGCAAACTGTGTTAGTGGAGATCTCCTTTAGCTCAGTTGGTAGAGCGGTGTAGGGTTACATTTGCAAAAGTTCTCAGGATTTAATCCCATCAGGGACGTTGCATTTTTAGGAAATAAAATATGCTCTACTGTTACATTAGTGCCCAACTAAATAACCATTGATGGTCAGAACAAGAAAACTGGTAGTGTTGAATGTTGATAATTCAGATATCGTCATCATTGAGGAGGGGGAAGTGTAACGGGAATGCTCCCCTACCTAAGGTTATGAGGACCGTAGTAGGTCCTTAACCAACTCTGCTCAAATATGAGTGGATATCTCCTTTAACTCAGTTAGTAGAGCAGTGGCTTACAAAGCAAAAGGTCCCAGGATCGAATCCCATCAGGGAAGATGCATTTTTCAGAGATAAAATATGCTTTACTATTACAGTTTATAACTTCATAGTATTTCTTCTTTGAGTAACAAATATTATGTACTGTTTATTCCATCATTGGAATAAATATAATGTCGGAACAAATGCTATATCAGAAATTATATCGCATCACAGTGCTTTCTGTATGAACTTTATGATAAGATATGACTTTTTGATGTCAAATATATTTTGATAAATAGCATGAACATTGCGATTTTATGTGCCATGTTTTGTCATTTACTTGTTAAGATACATGAATAATGATAACTGAACTCGATGTCTAAATGAATAAAACTAATAACACAGAGGCAAAAAGGAATATGCATGAAACGACTGAGGGAGAAAAACGAATATGGATTCAAATGACCAGGAGGCAGGACTTAATTGGGTGATTTATTGTGATAAATTATACGGACAGTGCATTCATAGACATAGTCCGAGATTCCTCTGTCGTTTAACGGCATTGATAAAATTGCTGTAGCCGTTCAACGTCAGAGGGTGATATATACGGAAAACAGCGAATTTGGCTCACCAGCTCTAGGATCGGCACATTTCCACGTTTCGTGGCTATCGGATTTTATTTTCTATCAGAAACCCTTATATAAATCGCTTCACCAATCATTTTTCTATTCATTCAAAACCATCTTACCCTCAGAAAGTGGTGTTACACTCCATTACAGCACGATTTTGCCATAGATCCTATTATTCCGCCATTTGACTTCCATTTTCGAATCTACAAACGTGATCTCGCGATACTAACTGAATGATAACAGTAACGCATTGCATGATGGGAGCTACTTAATTCAGCGCACCAAATTATTTGAGCATTATTTGCATACGTAAACAACATTCAAATCACATGGAAGACCATACATTTAAGCGTATTCTACAGGACAAACAGTCCATCTATAGATCAAAGCAGAGCAGAAGGAAATAATACAGAATGTGTTGGAAAGAAAAGATTCAATGGCAGAGTGTTGCCAATGGGTTTCGGAAAGAGCATGTGTTACGTCCCCCTTTTTTGGACAAGGTACTGCATCATTTTTTTTTTCTTATGGTTATCTGTAATTCACTATTGCTGTTAAAATCATTACCAATCAATATAATCAACTGTATTAAATTTTATGTTAATTGTTCTGCCTTAACAGGCATGTATGATTGGCAATACAAATATTTGTTTGTTTGTTTATATGCAAATCATCTCCCATGATACATTGCGGTAATCGTGGTTTTCTCGTAGTCACGTGACAAATGTTTGAAAAATGGAAGACAAATGGCGGAATCATAGGATCTAAGGCAAAATCGTGCTGTAATGGAGTGTAGCACCACTTTCTGAGGGTAAGATGGTTATGAATGAATAGAAAAATGATTGGTGAAGCGATTTATATAAGGGTTTCTGATAGAAAATAAAATCCGATAGACACGAAACGTGGAAATGTGCTGACCCAGAGTTGGAGAAGCAAATCAGCTGTTTTCCGTATATATCACCCTCTGACGTTGAACGGCTACAGCAACTTTATCAATGCCGTTAAACGACAGAGGAATCTCGGACTATCATAGACATAGAATACTTATTCATAGGACAGGTCGAATTAATTGGGGACAGATAATCTGATTGACTGTGGACGGAACGACATAAGGAATGAACAAATCGGTCTAGAATGGATTGACTGGACATCTTTCTCAACCAGAGTCAATTATGAACTCTCGGATTTTCAAAATATTGTTTCGTGCGAGTGCATGCTAAAATGACACTAATGTATATCTACATCTGGGTAAAATTTGACGGCGAAACTAATCAATAGTTACTTTAAACTTATTTTCTGTTTTATGGTGGGAGGATTTCCCCATGTTTACGGTTTTTATGAGTGTTTTTATCTAAGCATGTTGTTCCACATGGACGCAGACATCTTTGATGTCAATAAAGTTCGAAACCGCTTCCGAAGAGAATTGAACGAAATCCGGAAATGACATTTACACCGCAGTTGTAACTCAGTCTTGAACTACCATATGACTTCTTACAGCTTTAATTACTTTGTTACAGGTAGAAGTCAATTATTCTGTCGTATTGAATTTGCCATGGAATAGTTTCTTTTCACAAGAAGTACTGTACATTTCATTTGTACTTTTTTTATGCTTTTTTACATGTAGTCGGCATATCATACCGTTATTTGTTAAAAAATTATTTTATTTTTCACCGCGCAAAATAGTTAAACATATAACTAAAATTTAGTAAATATGTGTGCTAAGTAAAATAAAAATAAAAACAAACCGCCAAACAATGATTAATACGATCTATTTTGTTTTTTCAAGTTCAAGTTTTATGCGTCAGTAATAAAAACGTACAATATCCGTATCATTTGTGAAAAGTTTTCGGAAATTTCCAGTTTTCCCTAGGCATATATAAATATTTGATATAAAACTAATTATTTGCTAAAAAGAAATCCTGAAGACAATTCATGTAAAATTTTGATATTTTTTTTATAAACAGAAGCAGGACAGTATGTTGTTTAGTATTAAATTTCAAATATTTTTAGAAGCATGGTTTTTTTTCTAATAGTAATGATTTAAAGATGACCTTAAATTATTTGTCTACAATAAACATTAGAGAAAACCGAAGGGACAATCAAGAAGGGACAATCCAGAGACACTGGCAACATTAGATACACAAGACACCGGACGAAGACAAGCAAAACAAATAACACAACACAGGAAACTAAAAAGATGAGTAACACGGACCTCAACAAAAACCCAGGGTGGACTCAGATGCTCGCAAAGGGTAGGCAACTCCTGCTTCTTATAAGACATCCGCCATGTTACTCATATACAGTGTCAAATCCGGTAAAAGTCTTGGCAATGACATTACTATGATTGTTTTGTGTTTTGATCGAAATTAATTCAGATTTGTGTTTAACTTGTACATTCTCAAAATTCACACAAGTTTACAAAATTGCAGTGAAATTACACAGTATAACTATTTACATGTACATTTAATTCTGCTTTTGTTGTTATAAAAATGTTAAAATCGTATATGAGTTGACCATGAATAATAACTTTTAAATTGCAGTTTTAGATGAGATATATAAGGGATGACAATGCATATTATTATAGTCCACTCACAGACAAAAGACTGGAAAACCAAATAATTTGGTAGTCTTTGGGAGCAAGAAATCCAACAGGGCCTAAACAGAGTAGAAAAAATCGACTACGGTCACCTATGCATAAGGGATATTGAACTTAGTTTTCGTAAAGGACATGATTTAGGAACTGAAATCATGGCTTCGAGAGCTTATTTGCCAACTTTGTTAATAAGTGTTCCCACACTTGAAGCGTTCAAGGTGGAGCTGCCTCATGTGCAAACATTCACATCATAGTTTTAACTGTAAATATTACATTTTTGTTTTTAATCACATACCTCCTTGTCGACGAATGTACATATCACAAGTTCGATAATACTCAGGATCACTGAGGGATGAACTTCATTGGAAGAAGAAGAAGAAGAATCAATGGTAAGCTGTTACGACATAATTAAGAGAAGGACGACGAAAATGTCGTCTGCTAGTCCAGTTGCTTCCTTGTTAGCAGCATCCATAATACTCAGGTTCACTGAGGGATGAACTTCATTGGAAGAAGAAGAAGAAGAAGAATCAATGGTAAGCTGTTACGACATAATTAAGAGAAGGACGACGAAAATGTCGTCTGCTAGTCCAGTTGCTTCCTTGTTAGCAGCATCCATAATACTCAGGTTCACTGAGGGATGAACTTCATTGGAAGAAGAAGAAGAATCAATGGTAAGCCGTTACGACATAATTAAGAGAAGGACGACGAAAATGTCGTCTGTTAGTCCAGTTGCTTCCTTGTTAGCAGCATCCATAATACTCAGGTTCACTGAGGGATGAACTTCATTGGAAGAAGAAGAAGAATCAATGGTAAGCCGTTACGACATAATTAAGAGAAGGACGACGAAAATGTCGTCTGCTAGTCCAGTTGCTTCCTTGTTAGCAGCATCCATAATACTCAGGTTCACTGAGGGATGAACTTCATTGGAAGAAGAAGAAGAATCAATGGTAAGCCGTTACGACATAATTAAGAGAAGGACGACGAAAATGTCGTCTGCTAGTCCAGTTGCTTCCTTGTTAGCAGCATCCATATAAAAATCTAGATAGACAACACAAGCCTTAGAATACAGTATCAACTGACGGATATAATGTCAATTAGTAGGTACTGCTAGAATGCATAATTCCCAATGACAAATTTATGTGGGTAGGGTTAGGGTTATGGTGTTTAACGCCACTTTCAACAATATTTCAGTTATATCGTCACAATCAGTTTTATTGGTAGAGGAAACCGATGTACCCCGAGAAAACCACTGACTTGTCGCAAGTGACTGACAAAATTTATCGCATAATGTTGTAACTATTAAGCATCGCCCGAGCGGGATTCGAACTTACAACTTTAGTGGTGATATGCACTGATTGCACAGGTAGTTGTAAATCCACCTACCATACGATCACGACCAGGGCGGCCCGTTGGCAAATTTAAATCATCTCGCTTGTTGTAAATATTCATTTTCAACCGTCAACAGATTACTAAATTAATAAGTCAATTATTTCTAAATACATGTTTCATCTGAGTTTTCAAAATGTTTTTTCGGAAGATATCATTATCATTCTGAAAGGTGTTCCGTCACTTTCGTACAGTTGAGGAAAGATAGTATTGGTAATTATATTTTGGTTGAAGGTTGACTGTTATTTCAATATTACGTGTTACGATGAGCTTGTGTAGTACATAATATTTAAATGATTGATGATTGAGGCCATTTGGCTCTCTTTCGTAGATAAGGGTAATAACAAAATTACCGAACTCCGAGCAATCTTACAAAGGGAAAGTCAAAACTCATAAGTATATAAACAGACAAAATCAGTCAACAACCGGAAAACTGTGAAAACCGTAATCACCCTGACAGAGTAGAACTCACATTATACTCTATGTCACGAAGATTAAATATATTATTTATAATGTTCAAAATTATAGTGTTTTCATAGCAAAGCTGTTCGCCCGCTTGGCAACTTAGTCACATGTTGGTAACACTTGCATATGACAGCATCATTTCACTAAGAGGAGAGTTCGTGCCACAAAAAACGATTTTGCTATCGGGTTTTGGAATTGTTCTAACAGTGTGGTATTTTTTCTTTCTTTCATTTTATTGTTTTCTTCAGCTCTCGTGTATTACTTTAATGATGCATGGACGAGAATAAGATTTAAACAGAATAAACAATAAAGAAAGATTTAACTAGAATATACAGTTATCTCCCTTTAATCATAAAGTCTAATTTGGATGATCATATGGAAAGTTTAATGTTTCTCCGTGTTGGTATGATTTAAACAGTGATCGTAGAGAAATATTTACAAAAGCTTACAACCATTTTATTGGTGGAGGAAACCGGAGTATCCAGAGAAAACCAACGACCTGTCGTAAGTCACTGACACACTTTAATGTCAGTGACTTGCGACAGATCGGTGGGTTTTTTTCTGAGTACTCCGATTTCCTTCACCAATAAAACTGACCGTCACAATATAACTGAAATACTGTTGAAAGTGGCGTTAAGCACCATAAACCTAAACCTGCAGTATAACTAATTAAAAAATATGTAGTCCCGTTTTGCGAATTTACATGTAGGTCAATTATTCATAAAGAACATAGGTGATTTGTAGTAAGTATACATTCCTTTGAAGTTCATTTTAATGTGTCTGGCACATATATGTGGAATTCACACGGTGTAGTTTTCATTTTCTTTACAAAGCTATAATATATCAAATTAATTTGTGTATACAATACTTTGTTTACCTATGTCTGGTTATTTCAGAGGTGTTTAGTAACTTTAGAGTATGTTGTGTTATGTGTTATGTGAAACTCGTCGTGCGCACTAAATTAGATATCTACGGTTTTATTACTCAATCGTAACTACTCGGCCATTCTCGCTAACCTGCAAAAAAAAAACATAGTAGAAATTCTTCTTAAATTGTTTGCCGGAAGTTAAGTTAAGTTAAGCCGCACAAAAATATAGTCCACAAAAATCCAATATGGAAGACACACTAAGTAAAATCTAATCATGCAAAACTAATTAAAACTTTAATTGAAATATAGAAAATTGCTTAAAATATAACTTGATCAAACTTTCATGTAACTGACATGTGAAAAGTAATGCGATTTATACGCCTAATGCATACGAGGTTATTTGCAGGGTAGCGAGAATGGCAGAGTAGTTACGATTGTTTTATTACTATCACTAGGTCGAAAGCTCTGGTGGTGAACTATTAGTACCCGAGGATATCAGCCGCCCAGTAGTCAGTGTTTTGGTACTGACATTGTTTTATTAATAAAATTTATAGTACCTAAATAATGTATTTATGATTAAATTTAAAGTTCTCCTCCCGCAGGCACGTGTAACCTCAACTGAGTTTAGTTTGGTCCTATTGTTTGCTTTCCTCCAAAGCTTTTAAATTGCTTTCTAATCTTTCGATTTTGAGCGTACCTTATGAAGGCTATTCCGGGTCATGCGCACTAAATTATATATCTACATTTTTTATTCAAACATCATAATGCAATAATGTTATATATATCGCTAGTTTTGTTACCAACCGAAAACCATTTAACTGCAGGTGTCTTGTAAGAAGCAGGATCTGCTTACCCTTCGCGAGCACATAAGTTAACCCCCGGTTTTCGGTGGGTCTGTGTTGCTCATCATTTTGGTTTTCTGTGTTTTATTTTGTTTGTCTTCGTCATGTGTCTTGTGTGATCAATGTTTGCCAGTGTTTCTGTCATGTGTCTTGTGTGCTCAATGTTTGCCAGTGTTTCTAGATAGTCGATTTCTGATTGCCTCTTCGGTTTTCTCTAACATTTATCCAGGTAGAAAATTTTACAAATAAAAACGCATTCATTAAACTGAAACCTTTGGAATGCAAGCAAAAACTCTTTAACAAGAGAAAATGAAACCGTTTTGAGGGCATCACTTTGGTTGTTGTACAGAATTTTGTAGTAGTCACAATCTAGTCCCTCTTTTCTCATTCCTATATCATCGGGTTTTTAACATGAGTAACAAGACGGGTGGCATTAGTGGGGATGGAACTGCATACCATTCTGGAGAACCTTATTCGATCTCTTAAGAAGTTTATATTCTGATACCAAGATCTTGTCGAAGTATATTCCGTCTCTGCAGAGACGATAATAAACGATGCATTTTCATATAGTGAAAATGTATAAAGATAAGGCAGTCAACAAAAATGTTTTTATCAATGTGTGACGTAAAAGTGTTTTTGACATTTACTTCACTGAATTTGGTGCTGCTTTGACAACTATTTTACCTATTTTGTTCCAGTATTGTTGTACATACTGTTATAGTGACAGCCGGAACCTTTGAGCCGTAATGAAAGCGGTAGGTTTGGCGCTTTAAAATCTGATTTAACCCACCATTTCTTTAGAAATGCCTGTACCAAGTCAGGGTCATTACGGTTTTCACAGTTTTCCGGTTGTTGACTGATTTTGTCTGTTTATATACTTATGAGTTTTGACTTTTCCTTTGTAATATTGTTCGGAGTTCGGTAATTTTGTTATTAACCTTATTTATTACCAGATTAAAGTAGGGTTCGCGTTGCTAAATCTTCAGTTTTCCTTTGTATTGTTTTGTGGGACTTTGCTTGTATATTTGTCTTTTTTTCTACTAGTAATGGAGTCTTCTTCAATTCACAATATGCGAACATAATCAATTTGACAATGGTTAATATGAATGTGTTGCTCAAGATTTACTTTTCTGTATAGTATTTTGTAGATCATTGTTTGACCTTTTGACCTTTTTCTTTTGAACATTGTATTGCTTCTCTTTCTTCGATTTAAGACATCTGATTACCAATGTGGTCTCTTCAAAATGTTCTTACAAAACGAGACATGTCTTCCAGGTGTACACTCTAGACAACACAGCCATATCAAAATTCAACGTAAACATTAAAAATCATCAAATATACAAAACAAGACAATTTAAAATTCTATCATTGTTTTTAATTTCAACAAAAGAAGGCAATCTGCCTAAGCTTCCTTTTCGAACAAAATAATTAAAACCATTAAACAGTATTTCTACATTTCATTAACACAAGAACGTGAAAATAATATATCAATCACATGAACAGTTTTATCATAAATAGCCCGAAAACAAGAAGAGTGGTTAATGAAAGAAAGTTTAAATGACTTTGTTTAAAGAAAAGAAATACATGTTTAACCATTTCTTATAGCATACTCGTAGTGTCAAATAAAGCATATTGTAACATTTATCTTCAATACATTCTCATATATATCCTTCTTTCCACAATTTTATTTTATAAACAATTAACAAAATGGAGACTGCCTGTGTAAGAAGATGGACGCAGAGTAACTATGTCGGTAGATGAACGCAGATTACTTGTGTCTGAAGAACACAGAGTAACCATGTCGGTAGACGAACGCAGATTACTTGTGTCTGAAGAACGCAGAGTAACCATGTCGGTAGACGAACGCAGATTACTTGTGTCTGAAGAACGCAGACTAACCATGTCCGAAGACAGGTACAGACTACCCATCCATGTTGTACGATTTTTGAGTAAAGAGCGATCCAGATACAAAAATAAAGAAGAAGAAAATCAGCAACAGCAGTAAAAGGATAATATCATGTGACAGACTTATAACGGATGCTCTGTAGTCAATACAGCCATCAAACCATGCTGCGAATTTTGATAGTTGAAATAGTTTTCAAAGTCACATAATTATTCAAGTACTTATACACTTTACACTTGAGAAATAAATCTGTTTTCACACATCATTATGCTTTTTTTTGCCAAACCTGACAATATTTTCGCCTTTGTGGTCATTGGTATTTTCTATTCAATAATAAAACAAACCCGTTAAACACTGAATACTAGATATTAATGATAAAAAGAAACATTTAGTTTTTTGTCCATAATATTTTTTATTCAGAAATATTGAAAATTATAGAATGTTGACAGACAACTATCAGAATGTGATACCAAAATGTTCTTTGCCCTTCCAGACCAGAACAACTGGTTTGGACTGGCATGTCTTTACTATTGCACAATTTGTTAAAACAAAAATATTGAAAGCAAAAATTGTTCATAGCTTAAACTACAAGCTGTTGGAAACACACAACGCATTGGGTAGCATTTAAACATCACTTAAAGTTGATTTTCCCAAAGGTACAAGACAAAGTAAAAAAAAAATACATTGATATCAATTTTTGTTGAATACTTGTGCTTCTAAATTGAGTTGCTTCCCTTTGATTTAATCAGATTCTTCTGCAGTGAGAAACTAAATACATTGACGTTTGAGAAAATAATATTTTTAAATAAAAAATGAAAAATATCCACATAAAAGGGTAAAAAAAATTGGAATGCATTGTGTAAATGAAATATCTGGTATATTTGTGTAAATTATTAAAAACGAAATTCAACATATTTTTGAATCAACGTGCTCTCATAAATAAATAACTTAAATAATGGAATGCATTCATATCTTATTTTTCAAAACGAGGCAATGTATTAATAATTTCGTCAATTATTATTGAGGTATAAATAGTGAAATCCCTAAATTACATTCAAAATATACAATATTTATTTTGATATTTATGTTAATTTGTGTACGAGTCTAAATATTCATATTTTAGGTTCAGGTTCATTGTGTTTAACGCCACTTTTAACAATATTTCAGTTATATCATGGCGGTCAGTTTTATTGGTGGGGGAAACCGGAGTATCCGGAGAAAACTACTGACCTGTCGCAAGTCACTGACAAACTTTATCACATAATGTTGTATCGATTACACCTCGCCATGAACGGGGTTCGAACTCACAACGTTAGCGGTGATAGATTGCACATGTAGTTATATATCCAACTACCATACGATCACGACCATGACGGCCACCGTTAATTTTGTGTACGAGATTTTGTGTACGAGTCTAAATATTCATATAATACCCGAAACGAGTAAGTTAAATTAAGTTACAGTAATCAATGTTTCTGTTTCTTCGAATCATATCTTTAGTACATATCTACCAGTATACAGGCATGATGTAGAGATTCTATGGAAATTCACCTGTCGGAAGTGTTAATACAAATTATCACAATTTGTATTATTTTCGTTTATTTAAAATGACTTTATGTTTTATATTTATTAAAATAAACTACATTTTGTGTACGCCTTTTTATTTTGGTGGTTTTTAAATTTGCTAGAAAATATTGTGGATGTTCATTATTATTTAACGGTTAGAAAATAAAATAGTATATTTTAATACCGTTCGCTTTTCGCGGAATTGTTTGAAATTCTACTCTTAAATTGCTATTCTTGATAACTTTCTAAACATGAAAACAATTGATTGCATTTAATTGTTTATGGTGTAAAATAAACAAACACAATTTCCATTGCTTTTTATAATATTTCTTGAAATTTTAAAGAAATATTCAATTTCATTTTTTTTTTTTTTTTTTTTAAATTGAAAATTAACATATTTAACATAAGTCAAAAGTCATGTTGCCTCATTTCTATTTATAACTGTAAAACACTTTACTACGCAGGGTAGGGTTATGGTTTTTAATGCCACTTTCAATAATGTTTCAGCTATATCGTGGCAGTCAGTTTAATTGGTAGAGGAAGTCGGAGTACCCGCAGAATTTTACTACACAGTAACGAAGGGATAAACTGAATATTTACATATACAAATACCTATCTTTATACATCATTCTGTACAACATATCACATTGTTTATTCAACCTTTTAACACCTGTGTACTGTAAACACTCCATCAATAAGTATAAATAACCTTCAATGTAAATGACAACGGATATCACTTTTCGTTTGCATGCGCTAGCTCATTGATGTCATATTTTAAGAGGTATCTTATATTTTTTCAAAGCATTTGCATTGATTCAGTTCTGATGTAGATAAAGTTTGCAAATTTTACACAATCTTAAATGAAAAATTGTCACACACGAGAAAAATTTGCAATGAAATGAAAGAATTGAAAATATTTAAAGACTATTGAAAAAAAAATGAATTTTGTCTATTTGAAATTGAAATTATGATTGGTATATATTCTCTAATGGTTAAAATGTCAGTTTTGGAGTTTCCATGGAAATATGTATAAACTTTTTTTTTCTTTTGACAAGAAATAATGCTAGAGCAGAACGACAAGTTTCGTTAGACAAATATACAATTCTAATAGCACATACAACATTTGGACAGGCACCTCAAAGCAATAAATAAATAATACAAAATATTCAATGTTCTTTGTACAAAATAACATTGTTTATATATTTTGAACAATTATTATTCAAAAATAAATTATCACAAAATATTTTAGTTTTTTTTTCTACCATATTTTGTAGAGTCTACTCAGTACTTTTACACACTAAACATGACACTTTTGTCAAAGATAAGTATTCCAATATCATATAGCACTTCAGCATACCAGTGAACACCGTTACTAGAACTACCGTCTATTGCGTAATTAAATGGTAATGATATGTATTGGAGCAACCAATGTACCGCTCGGACAGGAGCAAACGCCGCATGCGCAATAAACTCACTATCTATGATTCCATAACAGGAAGTAAGAACACCATCAACGACGATATTACCTTCTGTCGTCAATGGCGCGTAAACTCCATTCGAAACCTTTGTCGCCTTTACAACTACTTTTGATGGTTTGAAACTGTTCAAACCAGTAGGTATTAACACGTATTGTCCTATTCGAATCTCCTCGGCATATACCGATGAATATTCATCGGAAGAGTTTGTATTTAATACATAAATTAAATGTTTGTCTGTGATTGTGAGTGAATTATGATCGGCTGTTTCTATGGTAATAAATGTTGTGTGTTTATGATCGTTTTTATCCAGAAACAAGATGACGGCACTGTAGACATGTTTTCCTTCACGATCTCTACTTAAAACCTTTTCACCAGTCCTCAAGTCCTTCATCTGGATAGATCCTCTGTTCTCTGTGTGTACTACAGACTCCGCACTAAAACAACCTCCGATATTATTGGCTGCAGATGTTTCTGAAATAAAAAAATAATTGGTTTAGAAAATAAACATTAGAGAAGACCGAAGTGACAATACAAGTACACGGTCAATGTTTGGCACAAGACATAGAAAGAAGACAAACAAAGCAAAAATACAACACAGAAAACTAAAAAAGATGAGCAACATAGACCCCACCAAAAAAAAACGGGGGTGAACCCAGGTGCTCGTGAAAGGTAAGCAGTTCCTGCTTCTTATAAGACACCCTCCTTGCTACTCATAAAGTCATGTCGTGTAGGACACCACTATGTGCAATTAACAAATAACACAAATATTTTATTTAGACTATTCTCTCAAGTTGAATCCAAAATAGAGTACGTGATTATATTTATGACAACAAATAAAAACAAGTGCAAGTAACATCAAAATAGCATTTATTAAATTTAAGTTCACATTTAATTTCAACAGTTTGATCTGTGCGCTATATTCCCTGTTTATTTTAAGATCTGTGTATATATAATGCAGTGGTTCATGTGCACATTATTGTCACGGGACATCCACTGACAATGTAAATCTTTTAAAAACACTAACTTTCTAGGAAATTGAATAAAAAACTCATTATAACTTGATTTACACCTTTGAAAAACATTTTTGTCACGTGACAGGAATGCAACTCAAAGCCAACGTCAATGTTAATTGTCATGACATGTGGATGCTTTATATGACAACAAACTGCAACCCTGTTTTAAAATCTCGTATATAAGCGTCAACGAGAACTGATCAAAGTGCTATTAATATAATATAGTAATGAAAATTGTAAAAATAACGTAAAAATCGATTAACTGAAAGTACAAGTCTAAGTTCCGGTTTTCAATTAACATTATTGAACTCATTGGCGAAGATTTAAATTCGTCATAAAATGCTTTATAACCACTGCTTCTGATAAGCAACCAAATTTGCACAAATTAAATTACTGTGACAGTTCTACTGTTTTAAGTACAAATAGTATTATTAAATGAATTGTAATTACCAGCATTCATATTACGTTGAAATCATAGAACTGTTTGTTTTACGTTAGGCTTCTTAAATACAAATAATATAATGAAGGACAATTTCAGCAAGTGTTTTACACTAGCTAAGTAGCAATAAGCTTTCAAGCACATTTTTGCAATTTAAATTCCAAAAATGTAAAACTGGTAAAAATGTTTCCTCTCTGATCACGAGTCCACTATATACATTCAAATGTAAAAAATAATAATAACTGCGTCCTAGGAATACAATGAAAAACAAACAAATACCACACTGTCGGAACAGTTCTAAAATACCACACTGTCGGAACAGTTCTAAAATACCACACTGTCGGAACAGTTCTAAAATACCACACTGTCGGAACAGTTCTAAAATACCACACTGTCGGAACAGTTCTAAAATACCACACTGTCGGAACAGTTCCAAAATACCACACTGTCGGAACAGTTCTAAAATACCACACTGTCGGAACAGTTCTAAAATACCACACTGTCGGAACAGTTCTAAAATACCACACTGTCGGAACAGTTCTAAAATACCACCCTGTCGGAACAGTTCTAAAATACCACACTGTCGGAACAGTTCTAAAATACCACACTGTCGGAACAGTTCCAAAATACCACACTGTCGGAACAGTTCTAAAATACCACACTGTCGGAACAGTTCTAAAATACCACACTGTCGGAATAGTTCTAAAATACCACACTGTCGGAACAGTTCTAAAATATCGCACTGTCGGAACAGTTCTAAAATACCACACTGTCGGAACAGTTCTAAAATACCACACTGTCGGAACAGTTCTAAAATACCACACTGTTGGAACAGTTCTAAAATACCACACTGTCGGAACAGTTCCAAAATACCACTCTGTCGGAACAGTTCCAAAATCTAATAGAAAAACAAAAAATACCACACTGTCGGAACAGTTCCAAAATCTAATAGAAAAACAAAAAATACCACACTGTCGGAACAGTTCCAAAATCTAATAGAAAGACAGAAAATACCACACTGCCGGACCAGTTCCAAAATCTAATAGAAAAACAGAAAATACCACACTGTCGGAACAGTTCCAAAATCTAATAGAAAAACAAAAAATACCACTCTGTCGGAACAGTTCCAAAATCTAATAGAAAAACAAAAAATACCACACTGTCGCAACAGTTCCAAAATCTAATAGAAAAACAAAAAATACCACACTGTCGGAACAGTTCCAAAATCTAATAGAAAAACAAAAAATACCACACTGTCGGAACAGTTCTAAAATCTAATAGAAAAACAAAAAATACCACACTGTCGGAACAGTTCCAAAATCTAATAGAAAAACAAAAAATACCACACTGTCGGAACAGTTCCAAAATCTAATAGAAAAAAAATACCACACTGTCGGAACAGTTCCAAAATCTAATAGAAAAACAAAAAATACCACACTGTCGGAACAGTTCCAAAATCTAATAGGAAAACAGAAAATACCACACTGTCGGAACAGTTCCAAAATCTAATAGAAAAACAAAAAATACCACACTGTCGGAACAGTTCTAAAATCTAATAGGAAAACAAAAAATACCACACTGTCGGAACAGTTCCAAAATCTAATAGAAAAACAAAAAATACCACACTGTCGGAACAGTTCCAAAATCTAATAGAAAAACAAAAAATACCACACTGTCGGAACAGTTCCAAAATCTAATAGAAAAACAAAAAATACCACACTGTCGGAACAGTTCCAAAATCTAATAGAAAAACAGAAAATACCACACTGTCGGAACAGTTCTAAAATCTAATAGAAAAACAGAAAATACCACACTGTCGGAACAGTTCCAAAATCTAATAGAAAAACAAAAAATACCACACTGTCGGAACAGTTCCAAAATCTAATAGAAAAACAGAAAATACCACACTGTCGGAACAGTTCTAAAATCTAATAGAAAAACAGAAAATACCACACTGTCGGAACAGTTCCAAAATCTAATAGAAAAACAAAAAATACCACACTGTCGGAACAGTTCTAAAATCTAATAGAAAAACAAAAAATACCACACTGTCGGAACAGTTCTAAAATCTAATAGAAAAACAGAAAATACCACACTGTCGGAACAGTTCTAAAATCTAATAGATAAACAGAAAATACCAGACTGTCGGAACAGTTCCAAAATATAATAGAAAAAACAAAAAATACCACACTGTCGGAACAGTTCCAAAATCGATTACAAATATCATAGAAAGAGACAAAATCGACACCACTAAAGACGCAAATACATGGCCACTCACAAGATTAAACTGGCTTTATGATTGGTTTGGCTTATGGTGGTTAATGCCACTTTCAACAATATTTCAGTTATATCGTAGCAGTCGAATACAATTGAGATTTTATGATTTTAGTTGTCACATTAAAAAGAAACATACTTCTTTTTTTTACGAAGGTATTTTCCCTGTATCAAAGTTAGATTTACAGTAGCATAATATACAGACAAACCAATTATTATTTGTCATATTAGAAAGAATACATAAATAGCTGTGGGTATTATTTTTTTGATATTTTCCTGCATCAAAGGAACATAATACAGAGCAAAACCCGCCATTTTGAATAAACGTCCAACGGCGGGAAATATAATAGTACTATTTTACCTCCTTCACAAAAGACTTTCTAGCTCCGAACTCCCGTATTCTATTGGTGGAGGAAAACGGAGAAAACCACCGACCTGTCGCAAGTCACTGACAAACTTTATAACATAATGTTGTATCGAGTACACCTCGCCATGAACAGGATTCGAAATCACGACTTTAGAGGTAATAGACACTGATTCCACAGGTTGTTGTAAATCCAACTACCATACGAGCACGAACACGGCGGTCCCTGGTTTGCCAACCCCCGATGAACATGGCTATTACGTTAGCTGTTAATTTTAAATTAGAAAAAAGGCTCGAATAATGGAGTAGACACGGGAAATCTAGTGGAGAAGGAACCGCTTACACTTCCGGAGAACCTGAGATAACACACATTTTTAGTGCAGTTCATTTTACTAACATTAAGTTTTATGTATAGTGCTTTGTGAATCATTGTTTGTTTTTTCGTCCTTTTTATTTTGACCATTGTATCGCCTCTCCTTCGATTTACGGCTTCTGATTACCCCTTTGGTATATTCAAGCTATTCTAAGCCTTCAGACAACCTTCATCACGTAAAGTTATATCGACTGAGTGGAAAATAGTGGAGATAGGCACTGATAACATAGGTTAATGTAAATTCATCTTTGCTATATATATAACCTTGGCTAAGGTAGCTATTCTTGCATAACTGACTAATACTAAAATAGAAAACAAAAAATACCACACTATAGGAACATTTCTAATACCAAATACAGGGGCGGATCCAGGATTTCAAGTTAGGGGGGACGCACTTAAAAACAAAAATGCGCCGAGCGGAGGGAGGCGCTAAAATGTTTGGGGTATTTCGTGTAAAAAATCACGATTTTACGCCAAAAAATCATATTTTTTCCAATTGCGGAGGGAGGCGCGAAAATTTGTGAGGTATTTCGTGTGAAAAATCACGATTTTACGCCAACAAATCATATTTTTTCCAATTGCGGAGGGAGGCGCGAAAATTTGTGAGGTATTTCGTGTGAAAAATCACGATTTTACGCCAACAAATCATATTTTTTCCAATTTTAGGGGGGGGGGGGGGCGCCGGGTGCGTCCCCCTCTGGATCCGCCCCTGAAATAGAACAATCGTAGAAAGAGATCAATTGATACACCTAACACACAAATACATTATCGCTCACTTTCCTGACTTGGCACAGGCACTTCAATATAAAGTGGAACGGGCTAAACTAGTTCTATGGCCAAAAACATCCCCTCTTAGACAAAAGCTGCTTCTTCATTGTAACAAGCTAAATAAAGAAACAGTACGCTTGTATTACGGAGTAAACTCTTACACCGATAGACATATTTCGCGTTCCTCGAACCTTTGTCTTTTGTAATGTCATTGTCATTTCAGCAATCGCGGTCCGTACTTGATTTAGTTTTTATGTTCAAGTGGTTAACGTATGCACAAACCCTCCTAAATCTGGAGTGTTTTATCCATGTACATTTTGTATGTTTGCATAGTCGTGTTGACTCTGTGTGACAAAAAGGTTGTAATACTAATTATAGCGTACAGTGTGTTGATACAGGCTAAAAAAAAGAAAAATTAATGTCTTTTTTATGTTTAGAAAATATCAAATTACAAAGTAAAGAATTTGAGCAAACAAAATTTATTACAAATTTTATGTATAATTATTTATTTTATTATATTAAAGATCTGATACGGTACTGACTACAACAATTGTACTATATTGTGTGAATGTAAACTTGTTGTAAATTGGTTTTGTAAAACGGACAAAATAGAAAACTAGGCAATTACAATGCAATCTTACTGCTTACCCTTCGTGAACACATGGGCTAACCCCCGGGGTTTTTTGTGGGGTTCTTGTTGCTCCTCATATTAGTTTTCTGTGTAGTACTCTTTGATTGTTTGTCTTCGTCCTGTGTATTATGTACCCAATGTTGCCAGTGTCTCTGGATTGTCCATTCTTGATTGCCTTTTGGTTTTCTCTAACGTATATTCTTACCATTTAAGGATTGATCGCAATTTTTGTTCGGTTCATGAAGAAATAACCTCAATCAGGTTGTACAGTAGCGGGTTACGCAAGGGTGTACAACCTGATTGAGGTTATTTCGAATGAACCGAACAAATAATATCGATCAATCCTTATAAATTAATTCAAACTTTTTTGTTCTGATATTGAAAAATATATTTATTTTTTCAAAATAAGGCAAATAATCGGAAATAAATTTAAATAACCCCAAAGGCGCCTCATTTAAAGAAAATCACCTGATGACAACGGCACGCGACGCCTTGACGCGTTGAGAACGACATCTATTTTCAGATTCAGTACATATGAAAATAACCTCAACTTTTTAAACCAATCAAAACACGTATAAAATGACATGTGACTCTAACATTAATTTATATACATATGTTCATGGTATATATTGCATCATATCTAAAAACCAATGTTTGCGGTTGGCTGAATCCTACTTTATGCTGATAATACAATGAAATATGTGTGAAACGGTCTCTTGCTTGCAGTAGAGCAGTAATCTTTACTTCTGTCGATATACGCCATATATGGGCATTTTTGTCTTTAGATATTATTTGGTACTTAGAATTATATTTCATTCGGGGTTATCAACAAGAAAACAAAATACGGATCAAATAATCTTATAAATACCGTGATTATTGTGCCGGACATCACATTACGAGGTAACAAATACCGTGATTATTGTGCCGGACATCACATTACGAGGTAACAAATACCGTGATTATTGTGCCGGACATCACATTACGAGGTAACAAATAGACATCACATTACGAGGTAACAAAGACCGTGATTATTGTGTCGGACATCACATTACGAAGTAACAAATACAGACTAAAAAATGAATAACAACACCACAGGGCTCCGATCAAGTAAATAGTAAGAAAACTAGTCAGTTTGATATACTTTGATGCGGCCTGACCACTGGGGGGAGGGGGGGGGAGACTTTATGTATATCAATAAACGTTAGAGAATACCGAAGGGGCAATCACAAAATGGGCAATCCAGAGAAACTGTAAATAAACGTTAGAGAATACCGAAGGGACAATCACAAAATGGGCAATCCAGAGAAACTGTAAATAAACGTTAGAGAATACCGAAGGGACAATAAAAAAATGGGCAATCCAGAGAAACTGGCAGCATAGGGAACACAAGACAAAGAAAAACACAACACAATATGTGTTTGACACCACTATGCGCAAGCAAACACAAATAACGTAATTATGACATGATCCGCTCTACAAACAACTTTAGGTAAAGACGAACCGAACTTTATTTATGTTTTAGAAAATATCATCTTTAAATTGAAAGTTGAAGGAGTGTGAGCACTATGTGTATCACATACAATACGTCTACAACTGAGACTACACTGTTTATATGTTACATTACACATGCACTAGAGGCACCTTTCTTGGAAAACATGATAATCAAACAGGATTAATTGAAAGTGTCTGAGCATATGCTAATACCGACTGAATCAATTCACAGGAAAAGTCATTATGTAATAGTTTTCCATAGACAAACAAAGAGAACAAAGACATAAAAGTTATGTTACTACAGGTGAATTGTAATAAATCCAAACTTAACATGACGAATTAATCTAGGAGGGTCTGGCACAAGTATCGACATTTTTATTGATCAAAACGTTAAAGTATATTAACATATACGTACTGACTAGAATTTAATTAACAAATGAAAATTCTACAATCCTTTATTTTTCTTCTTCTCGAATTGTATATTATGTTAAGTCAATTAACTTTGAAGCATACGTTAAACCCTCATTCAAACTCCGTTCATCCTCGATATTTTCTATTTGAGCAGAGCTGATTTACGTAGTATAACATTCGTGTTATTTTCTGAGCGATTACCTCAAACCTAATATCTGAACATAATTCATTCACACATGGTGTCTGCAAGAAAAGGTCGCCTGGTACTCGAAACACACCATACATAGGGTTAAAAAAAATCCAATGACAAAGAAATGTTGAGAGTATCTAAAACTGTGGAGTAATGGGCAATGCTGATAAAAACAATAACTTTATTACAAAAATGTGAGAAATATAAGATAAAAGACAACCATAAAAATGGAAAGCTAAAAATACCACACTTTATCCTGCAATCAGTACATTTGATGTACAAATATGCTATACGAATAAATTTTTGCTTTATTCGTACTAGACGAATAAACTTTTCAGCCTACGAATAAACTTTTCAGCCTGCGAATAAACTTTCCTGGTACCCTGAAGCTATGTACAGCGGAGGGCGCAGACAAGTATGAAACTGGTACTAATGTAACGCGGACCACGAAGAAGACACCCTTGACAACATTTATGAAAGGCGAGGAATGACGCTTGTTTCTGTCCTTTTTGTTTAAATCTGACAAGTTTTCCGACTTTTTTGACATTGCAGGATAAACACAATATACGTACATTGTCGTTAAATATAAAATGCATTTGTACTCGCTGCGAAACAGGGCTGAAAAGCTCGCCGAAGGCTCGCTATTCTGCCTGTTTCTAAAGCTCGTACAAATAAATTTTATTTTTACCGACAATGTAAGTATATTGTATATGTCTGAAAGTTCCAAAACCTGATCGAAAATCGTAAACAAAGACAAAATCAATACCCCTACCACATATTATACATGATCACTAACTTTCTTGTCTTGGCCTAAGCATTTCAATAAAAACGTGGTGGGTTTTAAGCTAGTTTTAAGGGCCTCTTATATTTAAGATGGTAATTTCAGCAGATGTTATGTTCTCTAATGCAAACTCATTTGTGCTTTGCTTAATTAGAAATTGATTGCTTGATTGATTGGATGATTGATTGCTTGATTGATTGGATGATTAATTGGTTGATTGGTCGATTGATTGATTGGTGTTTAACGCCAACATTATCAGAAAAGAAAGACTACACAGTGATGACCAACAATGCCACACATATTAACACAAGAAAGTCTTTTAAGACCACGACACATTCATTTAAACTAAGAAAACCCCTCATTTATTGTGTATATTGTTGATAATAATGGGATGGATGGAGAATGATAGTTAATTCCACTTAAAGATATAACAGTAATATAACCAAGATCAGCTGAAATATCCGAAGAATACGACGGAAAGTCTGTAAATCAGTGACTAGCGGTAACACATAAGGACCTCACATTCGGCGGGTAACTATCTCTCAAATGAAAATAGACAATAAAGTGAAACACAAAAGATACCATACTGTCGGAACAGTTCCCAAATTTGATAGAAAAAATCACAGAAAGAGCCAAAATTGATACCACTAACACACAAATACAAGACTCCCCACTTCCCTTGCTAGGTACAGACATTCAACCAAAAGGGAACACAAACTCCCATATTAGTGAAATTATGTGGTCATGCACGTGATTTCACAGGCAAAATATAAATCCAATTACAATACCATAATGTCACGGAGGCAATTTTCATAATAAAGACATGTTTTATTTTTCACACTCATAAAAATGTTAACCTTAAAAAATCGGTCATTCTACGGTTTTTTATTTTTGTTTTTTTTGCTTTACCGGACATGAATAGCATTTATAAAATTCTTATAAAATTTTCTTTATGTAGGTTCTATGACCCGTAGAAATTTTTATCTTAAAGTTCTGATGTGACCTGGTATGACGTCATCGGTGTTACTGAACTGGTATATGCTTTAGACATTACAAATATAGCAACCAATAGCAAAAGCTGATTTTTATGTTTGTGCACGATTTGAACTTTGACTGTTATTCAGTTGCTTCCGTGTTTGGTTTTCCTAGAAACAATTTTGTAGGTTAATTGCTCTTAATTGTCCAATCAGTAGTGCTTTCGAGAAATTAATGAAAAGAACTAGTTCATAAACAATTAAACAGCGTCCACAAATAAAAACGTAGATATCTAATTAATGCACACGACGTGTTTCTAGAATAACCTTTATTAGGTACGTTAAAGGTCAAAAGATTAGAAAGTCAAACGGTTGGAAGGTCAAATGATTTAAAATCTTTGGGAGCAAGCAAACAATAATATTCTTCATCAGTTTAAAATCTACAAAAATCACTTCGAAAATTCAAATTTCTGAAGTATGTGACCTTTAGGTCACGTTGGTCATGTGACATACAGTTTCATAAATATGCTGTTTATATCAACGGGGATTTTTTATGATAAGCTCCGCCCACAAACCGGCTTTGTCGCTACGCACTACCGCAAATGCCCCTTTAAACATGATAGCCAAAATCAGTTAAGGTCACCTATGCTTGCGGGCAGAGCCGGACTTAAGCCACAAATGAACCAATTGCTCCCAATTGTGCCCCGCGCTGAAATTTTCTAATCTCGGCTGTTCAAGTACATTCAACAACACACCGCAGGTTTTACAGAGAACAGCATTGGGACCAGAACCTCCGCTGGCCGCGCCTGTCTGCGAGAGGAGAACCTTAGTTTTAGTACTAAGTTCAACTGTAAATGTCAATAATAAATATAGCTAATACACCATGTCAGTGACGAAGACCTGACTACTGGGCGGATGCTCTACGCGGGGACTAATAGTCCACCAGCAGAGATATCGACCGGGTGATAGTGATAAAAACGTAGATATCTAATGTAGTGCACACGACATGTGGGTAAACAACAAGTACGTTGTGTGAATGGTAATACATCGACTAATATATTTTTTGTAATGTAAGGTGTGTATAATGCTGGACGAGTGTCATTACACTACAGCCTGCTTTATTTATTTTTTGTAATGTAAGGTGTGTAAAATGCTGGACGAGTGTCATTTACACTACCACCTGCTTTATTTATTTTTTGTAATGTAAGGTGTGTAAAATGCTGGACGAGTGTCATTTACACTACAGCCTGCTTTAGTTATTTTTTGTAATGTAAGGTGTGTATAATGCTGGACGAGTGTCATTTACACTACAGCCTGTTTTATTTATTTTTTGTAATGTAAGGTGTGTATAATGCTGGACGAGTGTCATTTACACTACAGCCTGCTTTATTTGTTTTTTTTGTAATGTAAGGTGTGTATAATGCTGGACGAGTGTCATTTACACTACAGCCTGTTTTATTTATTTTTTGTAATGTAAGGTGTGTATAATGCTGGACGAGTGTCATTTACACTACAGCCTGCTTTATTTGTTTTTTTTGTAATGTAAGGTGTGTATAATGCTGGACGAGTGTCATTTACACTACAGCCTGCTTTATTTGTTTTTTGTAATGTAAGGTGTGTAAAATGCTGGACGAGTGTCATTTACACTACAGCCTGCTTTATTTATTTTTTGTAATGTAAGGTATGTAAAATGCTGGACGAGTGTCATTTACACTACAGCCTGCTTTATTTATTTTTTGTAATGTAAGGTGTGTAAAATGCTGGACGAGTGTCATTTACACTACAGCCTGCTTTATTTATTTTTTGTAATGTAAGGTGTGTATAATGCTGGACGAGTGTCATTTACACTACAGCCTGCTTTATTTATTTTTTGCAATGTAAAGTGTGTATAATGCTGGACGAGTGTCATTTACACTACAGCCTGCTTTATTTATTTTTTGTAATGTAAGGTGTGTATAATGCTGGACGAGTGTCATTTACACTACAGCCTGCTTTATTTATTTTTTGTAATGTAAGGTGTGTATAATGCTGGACGAGTGTCATTTACACTACAGCCTGCTTTATTTATTTTTTGTAATGTAAGGTGTGTATAATGCTGGACGAGTGTCATTTACACTACAGCCTGCTTTATTTATTTTTTGTAATGTAAGGGACGAGTGTCATTTACACTACAGCCTGCTTTATTTATTTTTTGTAATGTAAGGTGTGTATAATGCTGGACGAGTGTCATTTACACTACAGCCTGCTTTATTTATTTTTTGTAATGTAAGGTGTGTAAAATGCTGGACGAGTGTCATTTACACTACAGCCTGTTTTATTTATTTTTTGTAATGTAAGGTGTGTATAAAGCTGGACGAGTGTCATTTACACTACAGCCTGCTTTATTTATTTTTTGTAATGTAAGGTGTTTATAATGCTGGACGAGTGTCATTTACACTACAGCCTGCTTTATTTATTTTTTGTAATGTAAGGTGTGTATAATGCTGGACGAGTGTCATTTACACTACAGCCTGCTTTATTGGTTCTACATCTTGCTAAAATTGTCACATGATATTATTTTATATCTGTATAATGGTCGACATCATTGTTCTACTATATAACACATTTTACTCTGATAATCGTAGAATCACAAGGCAAATTAAATAAATATCAAAGACCATCCCCAGTCTGATAGCTATAAATGGAAACTACCAGTTATTAACAGGTTATTAATTTTTATCGTGTCTGAACATCAAAATAATTACACTAATTAATACTTTTTCTGTTATTATACCTGAAAATAAGTTTCTCGATGACAAAAAGGTGTGAAAATTATTACACTATAATTACAATGCACCTGCGCCGACACTCGCTTCTAATGCAGTATATTTAGATATGGTGTAATGTTAAAGATTTTTATTTTGTGTTGTCAAAGAAACGATTTTCTTTCTAGTTATAAAACCATTTCGTATAATAATATAATATGTTACAGTTAATTGTATAGTGTTAGCCTACACAATGGTAAAGTGCGATTGTATTCAAACGGAAAATATTATATTTAGGTCAAGCATAACATTCCATGGTTCAATTAAGAAAAAAACGACGGGATCTTTTTTTTCTGTTCTCTATGAACAAAATATTAAATAAATCAAAGTTATTTAAAGAATCGTCTCATTTTACTTATCTTCTGGGTCAAAGTTGACTTTTGTTCGACTATTATTTCTTACGATGGCCTTGTATACTATCTAATATTTCAATTATAGTTGATGATATTGTCTCTGTTTATTAGAACTAATATCATACATCTGACAACTTCTGTGCCGCGAAGATTAAATATATTATGTATATTTTTCCAGATTCAAGCGTTCTTTACAACAACGCTGTTCTTCCTGTTATATGTAAGAAATAATAGTGGATCAACAGTCTACTTTGAACCAGAATCTAATTGCCAATGCCATCTTTCGTCATCTGAAATTGACAGAATACTTTTCAACAAGGTGTTGATATCTTCCGAAAAACGTCTTTTTTTCTTAATTGAACCATTTTACTCACAGGTGGATACCACTTGTATGACCCCTCATTTCGCTCAGAAAGGAAGTTTGGGCCCATAAAACTAGCTTAACCCCGCCACTTTTTATTGAAGTGCTTGTACCAAGCTAAGAAAGTGAGCTGTCATGTATTTGTGTGTTAGAGGTCATGTATTTGTGTGTTAGAGGTCATGTATTTGTGTGTTAGAGGTCATGTATTTGTGTGTTAGAGGTCATGTATTTGTGTGTTAGAGGTCATGTATTTGTGTGTTAGAGGTCATGTATTTGTGTGTTAGAGGTCATGTATTTGTGTGTTAGAGGTCATGTATTTGTGTGTTAGAGGTCATGTATTTGTGTGTTAGAGGTCATGTATTTGTGTGTTAGAGGTCATGTATTTGTGTGTTAGAGGTCATGTATTTGTGTGTTAGAGGTCATGTATTTGTGTGTTAGAGGTCATGTATTTGTGTGTTAGAGGTCATGTATTTGTGTGTTAGAGGTCATGTATTTGTGTGTTAGAGGTACAGATTTTGCCTCTTCCTATGATTTTTCTATTAGTTTTGAAACAGTTCTGACACTGGGATATTATTTTGTTTTTCATTTTATTTCATTGTATGTTAATTGTGTTGATAGACATCATTTATCTTTAGCTTATATCAAGGGTGTAGGGTTATGGTGTTTAACGCCACTTTCACCAATATTTCAGTTATATCTTGACAAATTTTTTCACATAATGTTTTATCAACTATACCTCTCAATGAGCGGGATTGGAACATTTATTAAACAACGTTCAAAATACTTTTAGAAATTGATTTTTAAATAGTTAAGAACACAAATTCAAAAGGGTTTTTGAGTAAAGAGACGACCTGGGTACATAAACAAAAGTGCAAGTTAAGCAAATCAAATCGATAAGGATCGGACAACATGAAATTCCAGAAAAAAAACCGGAAGTTATAGACCAGGTGTTCCGGAAGTGTTAGCATCTCCTGTAGCATTACTTTATATACAACAGAGTAAAATAAAGGAGGTGGATCTAATCTAAATTCATGGATTCCAATTGTCGTGATTCGAAAAATAATCTAATTTTCGCAGCTATATATATTCGTGGATTGCTATCTACAGAACCAAAACAATTCACGAAAAAAAAAGTGTCTGGTTTGATTTTTTCGGTTACGTCGCACAACAATTCTATATACGATATCGTAGTCAGTGAATAGTGATAAAATTTCATAATCTTCTAAATTGCGTGGTTTGATATGACCAACGAACATTGGCTTACCACGAAAAATAATGAATTTACAGTATATGAATGTAAAAAAAACCCTACCTGATTTAACCGAACAATGTATATGACCACGTGATTCATAATACACCCAATCAAAACCAGCTTCTACTGCTAACCGTGCTAACATTCCATATTTAGCTCGATCTCTGTCACTCGTTGTAATATCAACTGCCCTCCCTTCGTAATGAAGGGATTCTTTAGCGTGATGGTTGTCTTCGTCCCATGCCTCTGTAACCCTTAGTTTAACACCTGGCCAGGTATTCATCACCGAGACAGCAAGTGCTTGTAATTTGTCCTTACATCTCTGAAATAAAAGGTTTGTTGTTATTTACAAATATATATATTTATATATTTTCAAAACTTAAAACATATGTACAGTTTAGGTAATATTTATATCTATCACAACAAGCTATTTTGTCGAGTACCGCATCCGAATGATTTGCTTATTAGAACTCATAGTTGCAATATACCCTGATTGAAATGGCAAAAAAACCATGCCGTGAGGTAGAAAAAAACCTAGTTTTGTGGACTTTTCCCGAAAAGTTAATGTCATAAAGTGATGAAACGTTTATATACATCTAATAATCATACGCCCATGACCACATAAATAAATAAATAAAGGATACCACAGATACAGGTACGTCTGCTTCATACCTTGACCTACACCTCGAAATTGACAGTGAGGGTATATTAAAAACGAAACTTTACGACAAAAGAGATAATTTTACTTTTCTCATTGTGAACTTTCCATTTATATGTAGCAACATTCCAGTAGCACCTGCATATGGAGTATATATCTGATATCCCAAAGCTTGTAGTACTTATCATGAATGCCTTGTTAGAGGGTTGCTGTTAACAAGGAAACTTCTGAACAAAGTGTTCCTAGTGGGACAGTTTACGGTCGCCACCATGATTTAATTTGATTAAATCTTGCGGAGTATATGTGTCACAAATTACGACGGATATGTTCCGTTTGTCGTAATCACAATCCGTTCAATTCCTCATTCATGACTAATGACCGGGTCTGTAACAAGAGTAACACGACAGGTGCCAATAGTGGAGCAGGAACTGCTTACCATTCCGGGGCACCTGAGTTCACCCCCGGGTTTTAGCGGGGTATGTGTTGCTCGATCTTTAGTTTTCTGTGTAACGGTTTGTAGATCGTAGTTTGTCCTTTTTCTTTTGGCCATTGTATTTCCTATCCTTCAATTTATGGCTTCTGATTACCCCTACTTTGGTGTCTTTATTTATCGTCGATAAAGTGTCAATGGAAAAAAATGAAAACCAAAACATGAGAATAAGTCTTAAGAAGATAAAAAAAACAAACATTTTAAACCAAGTGTTGTGTTTATCGTTCGCCATACAATATAAGGTCTTATCATAGTGTTTTATTTAGTTACAATCTGTCTACACATACATTATAAAATCACTAATGCAATTGACACCATATTAATTTGTTTACCGATAGCAAGTGTTGATAACATTGAACATTTATTTTTTACTGCAGAGATTAACTTGATTCATGACGTCACGTGGTACATATATTTTCCGATCGTGTATTGTGCTGAATGAGTGCAATTAGATTGCGGATAATACATCTTAGAACTCGATAAAAAATAACTAGCTAAACGTGTGCAGAAATATATATTTTTCTGAAAATGGCCCTCTGCTAATAGATATTTTGCACATTCCCGTGCAATTACTATACATTCTTATACGATGGGCAAACTGGTCAGGTCTTACAAGAGAAATGGAAATGACAACACATTTGAGGATAATGTTCTCAAAATTTGTATATATTTGAGCCTTGTAAGGAATAAGGGATAATCGCTCATAATGTCATATACAATTTTCAAAAAATAACAAGTTGTTTTACAAATTAAGATTTTAAGCAGATTATTAGAGAAAAAGTATGATCTGTTCTTTGATGTGTATGAAAGAGAAACATTTAGCTAAAACGTATGATTTTACAATCAAAGTCAGAATTGTGCAAATGGTCTATTAGTATTACAAAATGGTGCAAGTTCGTCGGTGGTATGTATGAAACAAAAATAAAATACTCAAGATTAATTTTTATTCGTTGAATCGCAATTTTCGGGGTTTTCGTAGGTATTAAGAAGCCACGAAATTTAGGGCAACACGAACGAAGGAAGACATGTGTAACAAGAGAAGCTATGAGTAAGTATCAGAACCACGAATTCAAATATTAACGAACATCTCACTGTCCGTTTATCCACGAAAATCGTTAACCAATAAAATAAATGAATCCACAGTATATGGAATGAAACTTATTTTGTCTTACTTTACGTACAGTGTACATTGAAATCAACTATAAGAACAGATTCACACACACATACCATCTGGCCACGGTAACATAGCTATGTTGACCAGTATTTAAGCGCCTAATGAGAAATTTATCACTTTAAATATCAAGGCCCATGTTCTTTAATAATAAATTTAATTAGATATTGTTATTGATATATGGTTGATGTGGTATCCCTGTGTTATCCCCGTGTTATCTCAATCTAAACTCAGTCCTCTGTTTTATCATATAAGGTTGATTATTTGTTTGTAAGACAAGTTTGAAGATACCAAAGGGGTAATCACAGCTTTGTGGACCACTATTTGTCTTTTCGCCTATTTTCTTTGGGTCGTTGTATTGTCTGTCCTTTTTCGTACCCCTAATTACAATTACATAGCCGGGGACAAAAATTGTAAATACCAAATACAAAATTTGCTTATCGTTTAGGTAGCTACTGAAGGGACATTGTTCTTTGTATATTAGGAAATTTTAAGTTACTATTAATTTACCCAACAAAACAAAATGTACCAAACAATACTTGAAAATGTAATATACAATATGTGCGGAAATATTTTTAATTTACAAAATTACCAGCGGATACTTTGAATATTATAATTAACAATGAAATTAATTGGCATTCTCATGCAGCATATTCAGATAAAATTGGTAGGACTAGAGCAAGGATAGGCCACGCATCTGTCAATTGGGAAGCATATCTTTATCAAATGAAAAACAAAAAATACCACACCATAAGTAATGGTAGATTAAATATCCGATCGCGTATTCGTTGAAATTGAGACCCACTCGATCTCCCCAACACACATGTACATGACCACTCACAGAATATTCTCTATGCAAAGCAAAACTTTGAATCTACAAAAAAAGTTTCAAGATACCAAAGGGGTAATTAGAATCCGTAAATCGAAGAGGAACAGACAACACAATGGCCAAAAGAAAAAGTACAAAAAGACAGAAAACGATCTACAAAACATACACATAAAACTAAAGATCGAGTAACACGAAACCCACTAAAAACCAGGAGTGAACTCACTACTTTTTCAGTTGGAGTTAATAACGAACGTCAACACCAAAGTAACTTAAAATACCCGTTGGATAATTCAGCAAGTTTAGGAATTATGAGTATTCTCATATTTATAATTTCAGCGACGAGCTGAAGAAATGTGATTACATTTACATGGTAATAAAATAGTCAGATAATGTATAGTCTTAAAATTATTTCTCATGCTCGAGAAAAGGAGCAACCTAGTTATACAAAGCAAAATCACTATTATCATTTTTTCATTCAATGTTCATTAAAATAATGTTTTTCCTTTTTTTATTTTCAATTTTTTTGAAATGAAAAATGAATATAATACATCATATGACCCTGTACTTAAGAAATTTTTGGTAAAATTTAAAATAAAGATTACAAATTTTTCATGTAAAATATATTTGGTTTTTGCTTCGTCTGAAGAAAAAAATTTCTGGCTCGGATGAAAATCACACCATCCTCTTTAAAAAAAAATGGTCATTCCCTTATGAGACAATAATGAATTATGGAAAGAAAGCTTAAGCAGTTATGGTAATCAATTCCACCAATATCAACAACCGTCTTCACCTCCAGTTGTTTGTAGGAGGTCGCATGTCTTATTTACGTTATTTGTGCTTGCTTGCGCATAGTGGTGTCCAGCGCATAGTGGCGTCCAACGCATATTATGTTGTGTTTTTTTGTTTTTTTTCTTCGACTATGTTTCTCTGGATTGTCCTTTTTTGATTGCCTCTTCGGTATTTCCCAAAGTTATTTCCACCAATATCAACAAACCGATCAATCACCTCTCATCTTAACTGAACGCTATATTTGTTAATTGTGAATTCCTTAGACATTGCTTCTTATAAAAATATGTTCTTACATTATACAATGTTATTTAAAAGGCTATCAAGTTATTTGATTATTCGTTCTTGCACACAATATTACAAACTGTAAAGTGAGCCATATATTAATACGGTGGGACTCAAGTGGTAACATAAACGAATATATTTACCTCAAAATGGGGACAAGTATGCTCAACAATGTTATATACAAGGATAAGAGGTCTTAATTCAAATAACAAAATCCTAAGAACATTTTTTACAGTTTTGCCACTTCGGTATTCTCTAACGGTTTATTTACAAAGGTACAGCCATTTTTCAGTTCAATAGTAATACCTAAAATCTTTTGTTCCGAACATTAAACGCTATTTTCGACCACATTATAGAGTCAATAGAGATAAACAAGGCTAGTATTTTATTGTAAGTCAAATCATAGACTTTTTCCTTTCATATTCAACACTTCAGACTTAAGGTAAACAAATATAAAAGTTAGTACACATAACAGAGGATTGAATGGACAAATATTCAAATATTTATCCATGTTAGTCAAACTATAAATTTAGATATTTGTAAATAATTTAATTCTACAAAACAAACTTCCATTGAATATTAATTTCAATTTAAATTGGTCATTTATTCTCTTTTTTGAAGGCTTGGTTTAAATTATTATTCTGTGGTTATGTTGTGTTGTAATAGTACATGGTACGTCACAATATATCTGATAATAATATAGTGTATGAAAAGTTTTAAGATTCCAACGGGGAGGTAATCAGAAGCTGAAATTCGACGAAGAACAGACAATGCAATGGCCAAAGGAAAGTACAATGATCTACATAACACTACACAGAAAACTAAAGATTGAGCAACATGAGCCTCACTAAAAACCGAAGGTGATCCTAGATGGCCCAGAAGGTTTAGCAGTTCCTGCTTCACTAGTAACACCCATCATGTCACTGCTTAAAGACATGAACATCATCTGACATGGAAACATACATCATTTCCGCTCCATTTCAATATGAGGGGAGGTTTCGACCCATTAAACTAGCTTAATCTCGCCAGGATATTGACCAGTCATTTATATGCACGATAGGTGTATCAATTTTGCTCCTCTATAATTTTTCTATTGGATTTTGGAAATGTTCCGCCAGTGTGGTATTTTAGAAATGTTCCGCCAGTGTGGTATTTTAGAAATGTTCCGCCAGTGTGGTATTTTTTAAATGTTTCGCCAGTGTGGTATTTTAGAAATGTTCCGCCAGTGTGGTATTTTAGAAATGTTCCGCCAGTGTGGTATTTTAGAAATGTTCCGCCATTGTGGTATTTTAGAAATGTTCCGCCAGTGTGGTATTTTAGAAATGTTCCGCCAGTGTGGTATTTTTTGTTTGTCATTTTAATGCTTCACCGTTGTTGGTTTGCATGTACGGATTATAATATTATATACTGTTCTCTCTACATTGAAATATTTATCTTTGTTCATAAAATCAATTAAAAACAGAACTACTGGGTTGCGTTCAATATCGTAGCAGCTAGCCTATCTACTAGGTATACTAGCCATGACGTTATTGAACGATTAGCTACGTAGCAGTGCTAACAAATATGGCGCCAATCATATAGAATAATTTCTTGGAACATTTTAACTAATCGTATTTGTCTAGTTACCTTAATAAATTATCATCCGTATTAAAAGCGTTGTCACTTCCTGCAATGCCACTATTTTTACCTTACGAAATAAAATTTAGTTTTAGCCGCCATCTTGGATTCAAAAGCTAGCAGACATTTTTCAAGTTGGCTAGAGCTATATAGCGGCTAGGCTAGCTTTCCGTTCAATAGGATTTTTCTACGTAGCTCAACCTAACAGTTACGATGTTGAACGCACCCCAAGTGCCACTTCCTGAGCACAGCCGCGTTTTTGCTCAATCTGTAGTTTTCTGTGTAGTTTTTTGTGGAATTTTTTTCTTCTTTTTTTCTTTCTTTTTTTATCCATTGTATTGTCTGTCGATTTACAGCTTCTGTTTACCCTTTTGGTATCTACAAACTTTTCTTAGAGCAAGTATTACAATTTTAATTTGTCATTTCTGCTAGAGTAACAAAATCCTTAATCAACTATTTCTTTTCAGAACAATAGTCAGAGGTGAGAGGTGATTATTTATGTTGTTGATATTGGCAGAATTATTGACTGTTTCAACTTTCTTTTCATAATAGAAATATATAACTGTGTAATATTAGCAATAATGAAATTCTATGAAGTACACCTGATATATCAATTAGTATATTGTTGATACTCAATAGGCTATTAGTGGCATATATTTGTTAATTTTCTTTCCAAAGAAAACACATAAGCTCTCAGACCACAGTGTTTTATAATTAGTTTTCAGTATTTACCTTTTTCTTCTGGAGATCAATGTTGTTTTTTTTATGTTTAAATGTTTGACATGGAGATTCATAAATGAATTAAAATATATTTTTCTACTACGACAGTATCCCACAAAAAACAAAATATGGACATTTTAATCCACTTATCTTCTCAGATTATGAGAAATAACATACGCACAATAACCAGAAAAGGAATGAGAACACTAACTCAACCGACAGAGCTCAGAATATATATAACAGTAATCATGTTTTAATCAAAAGAGTTCTATTCTCTTCGTTGCATTTTGAAAACAAAATATCAGATGGAATGGCATAAATAATATCTCTAATTGTCTATTTTCATTCTTTTATGACCTATATATACAAGCGACGGTGCAATGCATAAAACGGGCTTACACCGGAATCAACCGTTTCATTGCAATATTTTAAAGGTGTCGCTATATTCTCTCAGATTAATTAGAGTATTCAGAACTGAAATTAAAATTAAAAATGTGATAAATGTATTGACAAAATAAAACACACAAAAATACCACACCGCAAGAAAAGTTCCAAAATCTAATTGAAAAAAATCATAGAAAGAGGTAAAATCGATACCCCTAACGCACAAATATATGACTGCTCACTTTCATGGCTTGAAACATGTACTTAAAAAGTGGTGGGATTAAGCTATTGCTATGGGCCCAAAGCTAAACCCTGCTTAGTGAAACGATGCTGTCATGCAAGTGTTTGCCATATGTTAATAAAATGTCAGCCCTCACATATAATTGGGTGAGCAGTGTTCTTTTAAATAACGACGAGTCCTTATCTTATATTATATACATATCATACGGAATATAATTGCATTGTTATCACTATAATTGTTTCCTTACTTGTTAATTGATAATGTCAAAAAGTGTACTAATAAATTATTTACATATCATACTTATGTAACAGAGTAACACCACACATAAGAGGTCATTGTTATCTCTGTAATGCACATTTTATATATACATAGGACGCACGTGTTTCTAGAGTAGCATTCATCGTGGTAAGTTTATAGTCAAAAGATTGGCAAGTAAAATAAATCAAAGCTCGTTGGAAGCAAGGAAAAACAAAGGGCATCACGAGATCCCAAATCTGGTCAGGTTACCTATGCTTAAGGAATACAACGCCTTAGATGTCCCTATTTAACAATTAATAATAGAACAAAAATATTAATAAATCATAAACATATTTTATGAATAGACATTGGAACTAATATTATTTGTTGTCATTTTGTACCCAACCGATACGTATTGCAACAGAGTAAAACATATGATTTCTTATGAAGCAAGAATCTTGCAATCTGATTGGTTAGTTACCCGGGTGTAAATAGCACCCCACCATTTACACCCGGGATAAAATAAAAAAAAGTAATTTTGAACTCCGCACAGCAATAGTATGATATGAAATGATACATTTACATAAAATGTGATGATTATAAACAATAATAAGTGTAATATATGTAAAATAGAAAACAAAACAGCATTTTTCTCAATGCGCTGTTTTTGTTTTTTTGTGTTTTTTGTTTTGGTTAAGAAATAAATTCGTTATCTTGGTGTAATCAGGGGTGTACAGAATTTTACACCGGTGTTGAAAATTCATACACCCTTCCCTGATTACACCAAAATGACTAATAGTACATATACAGGGCAATTGTTATATTTTATTGTTTTTTTTATTTGATAATAATTTAAAAAATGCCAATACATGTTTATTAGATATATTTATTATATAAATTCACAATCCCTAAATAATGTACCTATTACTACAACCAAGATTCCCCCCCTCAGACATAGGTGAACCTAGCCGCTTTTGGTTATCCTGTTTAGGGATTTTGGTTTTCTGGTTTCCACATACAGTCAAACCTGTCTATAGTGGTCACCTGGGGGAGATTGACAAAATGACCACTATATACAGGTGACCTTTAAATGAAGGGCTTTGATTTTTCGACAAAATATTGCACGCTAGTTGTAAATAAACATGTTTCATTACATCTTATGTTTTTAATAATGTTTTAATTGTTATTTTGTTCCTGTCATTATATTACTCTTGTTTACATTTATTGTTGATGAAATTATCTCAATATGATATGATTTGAATAAAACATACAAATAAATAAATAAAGATATTTAATAAACAAAAGTACAATTTCCAGTAACGCGACGTTGAACTGGAAGCATTGTTTTCAAAATCGTTAAGAATCGCACGTTTTCTTTTACGAATGTTCATTATCTGGGTACGACCAACACCCATCTCCTCGCCCACAACCGGACAACTTTTCCCAACATCACAATGATTTATCGCTTTCACTTTGTTGTCTAATTTCAAAGCTTTCCTATTTACGGATGTTGATGATTTTGACATGATGTACTAAATACAAAATATTTTTGGTGAATGAATTTCTACTCTCGTCGTAATGAAAAAAAATTTCCAATAACGCCCGGGGATAAACTGTCCTTTATGTAATTTACTATTCACAAAATTCATGGTGTACTTCTTATTTGTCTTTCCAATCTTTCGACCTTGAATGTACCTGATGAAGGTTATTCTCAAAGCGCGTACTGCACACTATATTAGATATCCACTTTCTCATTATTAACATATCATGCTCATGGTAAACAATTAAAGCATGGATGTGGGGGCTGAGGGCACCGGGAGCAATTACCCCCATCCACATTGTAATGTCGGAACAAAACTATGTTACACCCCACTACTCCACCCACTCATCGAAGAAAATGTGGTCCAACCCCCAGTCCCCTTTCTCCTGATCACTCCCACCCCTATTTAAAGTACGTTATTATTGTTATCTTTGTATATTTCCTTTAGTAGGTTTTTATCTTATTCATTGTACACAGTGTTATATACATTTATATATCATTTAACACTTTAAACACTTATGTTCTGTTTTTCAAGATGTTTACAAGAAAAATAAAAGATGAAAGCGACAGAAGCATTATGAATTCCACGTTGTGTCAACTTGACATCCTGACACGTTTTATCTAAAAAGAATTTCTAATGTGGTTGTAAAATGTCTAAGTTTAAATTTGTTGTTAAGATCACGTTCATGTATAGTGCATAGAGAGTACTCGGGTTAGTCCAATCATACATCATATATTTGCTTTCTTATAAAACTAAGCATTGGTTCACTATTTAGTAATAATTTAGCCACCATGATATAACTGAAATATTGTTGAGAGTGGCGCTAAACACCATAAATACCATAACCCTAGTAATAATTTGTAAAACTCGAAGACGAAAAGAAAAACAGGAGAGAGATTACACAGTTTTCCAATTCACCATAGTATATGAAACAGTCAAATAATCTAATTGATATGGAATATCTAATTCCCATCTAGCGCCCTACTACATCAAAGGTATGTATCAGTAATCACTTTCTCCCAGTGGCTGTAGAAGACCCTTCCCATCTAGCGCCCTACTACATCAAAGGTATCCCATGTAATGTATCATTAATCACTTTCTCCCAGTAGTTGTAGACGAACCCTTTATTTATTCATTCACAAAAGCGTTAATTGATTAAGATATGTGTGTCCATTCATGTACTAAAGCTTCGCTTAACATTTTATCGAGGTACATTGAACATTTCTTTTTAGTCTACTCTATTATCATATGTGAATTCGATGCTGAATTTCATTTTGTCAATAGCGTATTTACATAAATAAACATAAATTGATCACATTGTGTCGTTAAGTTCAGCCTCGTTAAATAGTCGTAATCATCACCTCGACTTGGCTCAAGTATATTGGTGAAAAAAAGAGTATTAAAATACCAAAGGGGTAATAAGAAACCGTATATCAAAGGACAGACAATACAATGTCCAACAGAAAAAGGACAAAAGGACTAGCAATGATCTAAATTAAATACTACACAGAAAACTAAAATTGGAGAAACACGGACCTCAGGGTGAGCTCATGTGCTCCGGAAGGGTAAAAACAGTTCATACCCCACTAGTGAAAGTTTATATTATGAGACGAACGGAGGAAAAGTAGGAAAAAAGAAGTGTTTGAAGATGCAAAGGACAGACAATGCAATGGCCAAATGAAAAAAGGAGAAAAATACAAACAGTGGTCGACAATATACTACACAGATATCTTAAGATTGAGCAAAAACAGAAATGAAAGATAAGTAGTTCCTGTTCCACAAGTGAAAGATTATGCTATGAGACGACCGTTAATTGCACCAATTCATAAAAGAATATTCAAGTAAAGGTTTCATCCAGAACGGAACAAACATAAAATTGAAACCAAAATCAAAAGACAAAAGTGTTCGTTCCTGGTTCATGCCAACGCCCGAAATGATATAACATCTGATCGTCAACACGAGTAACACGACGGATGACACTAGTGGAGAAGGAACTGCTAGTCCCTTCCGGAGTTCCGGGGTTCACTCCCTGTTGTTAGAGAGTTCGCGTTACTCAATCATAAGTTTTTAGTGTAAATTGAACTGTTTTTAATGTCAACTGGCATATGATAATTAAGCCATTTGTTTGTCACATGTTTAGTTGGTTAGCTTACTACACATTATTCAAAGGTGTGCCAAACAGAAAATATATTTATGGAAAGAAAGTTTAAACAGTGATGGTCAACAATTTACCCAATTTGAACGTGTTGCTCATCTTTTTAGTTTTTTGTGTTGTCCTATTATGTTTCTTTACGTTCTCAGTTCCGTGTGATTTGTGTTTGTTTGCATACAGTGGTGTCCAACACATATTGTGTTGTGTTTTTGCTTTGTTTTTCTTCATCTATGTTGCCAGTGTCTCTAGATTGTCCTTTTTTGGTTGTCCCTTTGGTATTCTCTAACGTTTATTTACGCTGTACGAGATAGATTTATCATGTTATTGTGATCAACAAAATATTGCCACACATTAAAAAAAAAAGGCATACACACAACGCCTAGCTCTACATACCACAACAGCGGTAATGTTACTGGGAAGCGACTGGATTATACGGGGAGCAAGTTCAAGTGTTCGCGTTTGATGTTTCATAATGTTCTCTTTCTAACAAATTAGTTCCTAAAATATGTGTCTAATTTGCTTAAAACACTACAAAATCGTATGAATGTTTATCAACAGAGATAGTCGACACTTCAATGTATACCTTCTGTTCTAACGGATTTTCAAGAACAACATAGGAAGATTAACTAACTAATTGTATAAACGTTGAACTAAACAAGTGCATTACGTATAAAATGACGATAACTTTCTTTGCCAAATATCTTTAATCAAACGGCTTTTAGTGCGGTTCGTGTTACTCGATCTTTAGTTTTATGTGTATGTTTTGTAGATCGTTGTTTGTCCTTTTGTACTTTTACTTTTGGTCATTGTGTTGTCTGTCATTCTGCGATCTACGGATTCTGATTACCCCTTTGGTATCTGCAAACCCTTCATAGAGAATACCGAAGTGGCAATCAAGAATGGACAATCTAGAGAAATTGGCGACATAAGGTACACAAGACGAAGAAAAACAAACCAAAAACACAACACAATATGTGGTGAACTCAACTATTCGCAAACAAACATAAATAACGTAAATAAGACATGAGGCTGCCTACAAACAACTAGAGGTAAAGACGAACCGAACATCAGTTTTGTGCGGAAATCATTGACATTGTAATACACAACAAAAACAATATTAAATATATTGTGTATGCATTATACAATTAGGACTCGACGTACTTTATAACAACGCTGCTCACCCAGTTGTACGTGAGGTTCAGCATTTTTACTCGCACATAGAAAAGACTTACATGATCGCATCATTGCACTAAAAGGGCAGATTTGAGTACAAAGCTTAGTTTAATCTCGCCACCTTTTGTTGTAATAAAAGTTCATGTACCAAGTCCGGGGAATCAGCTATCAAGTATCGTGTTGCCTGTTTCTACCATTTCCCATTAGGGACGGAACATTTTACTTCCAGAGGGGGGCTATGTTTTTTTTTCTAAAAAAAATATTCTGATTCCCAAAGTTGCTGAAAAAATATTCTGATTTTGGTGGAGGAAAAAAAAATAATATGATTCAGAGTTTTTGTCATATAAGCTAATGTTATTTTCTGGAAAAAAAATTCGCGCTTTGCGCGACAAAAAAAAAATCTAACTCGTGTCTTCCGAAAAAAATATTCTGAACGAAAAAGAAACCCATACCCCCCCTGTAAATTAAATGGTCGTACCCTTTTTCAGTGAAATTTTTATTTTATGCCTTTTTTACAATATATATCTTACAACTCTGATGACAATATTGTCCATACCATCATTTGTGGACTGCTAGATCGTCCGAGGATATCACGATCCCTGTAATCGTGACCTCAGTAGTGGAATTATATTTGGAGGTATTAATTTTGCCTCTTTCTTCGACTTTTCTATTAAGATTTGAAACTGTTTCGACAATGTGGTATTTTTGTTTTATGAACACAATCTCCAAATTGACAACATTAAATTTGAGAAGTAAAATTAAAAAGCAAAAACAAATGTAAGATTTATAATAATTGACTACACACTAGTCCACATGTAGGAATAAAAGTAGTGACTTGGCGACAGTCATTCTACTATTGGGAATAAATGGAGAGAAAAAAATACAACACTGTCGGAACAGTTCCAATTTCCAATAGAAAAATCGTTAGAAAGTGGTCAATTTGATACATCTACCACACATATACATGACCGCTCACTTTATATCAAATATACAAAAATAACAAAAATAGTAGGCAAAATAATTGAACTGAAACTGTAGTTTCCTAATTTTTTAAATAAATTCGGTTTTATTATTTTTTGAAATATTGATTTCTTATTATTTATAATTTCCTTTATTATTAAACACAACGGATGGAATTTACAGTT
This sequence comes from Bathymodiolus brooksi, assembly GCA_963680875.1. Lineage (NCBI taxonomy): Eukaryota > Metazoa > Mollusca > Bivalvia > Mytilida > Modiolidae > Bathymodiolus > Bathymodiolus brooksi. The sequence continues at coordinate 56,879,822 of OY804584.1, read as the reverse complement.
TGTTAATTGACTTTTACAATTATTGTCATTATCTAACATGTATTTTTAGTAAAACCAGGCGGAAAGAATAATTTTCATGATTTTCGTTAAATGAATTAAAAAAGGAAAGAAATTTTCTTTTTTGAAATTCCTAGAAGATTCAGGAGAATCTTTTTTTAATTTCAATTCCGTTTCCAATAGTAATACATTGCATTACTGTTCAATGGATGTTGGATCAAATCAGAGGACTCACAATTAAGGTGCTGTACATCATGTGTGATTAAGGTTCTGGGAGATGTGTACCACTAGTATGCAGTTATATAAATGTGATGATAATCAAAGGAAAAATAGAAAAAACACTAAAAGGTCAGAACAGTTCTAAAAATAGAAAAAACACTAAAAGGTCAGAACAGTTCTAAAATCCAATAGAAAAAATCATTGGAAAAAGTAAAGTCCCCTAACACAAATATACATGAAAAATCATTGTTCTGGTTTGGTACAGACATCTCAATAAAAAGAGTCGAGGATAAACTCGTTTTATCTATGTCAAAAGTCTACAGCGAGGTCCTATATCAAGTGTTCAATTAGAAACAATAGGACAAATTTATCCCTTTACCCTTCAATTTAAACGTATTTTATTCAGAAACAGTACTGAAAAGGATTAGATAGCAGGACAAGCCTATATATATCCTCTCCTTAGGTTTTGATTGGACCTGTTTAATTATTATCTGTATTGATTTGGTTTCTTTCTACTATTTTTCCATTGTAATTGAGGTTCAACAGTGTGGCATTTCTTGTTTTTGTTTTTCACGTTATGTTTACCTTTGTCTCTCTTTTAATTATTTTTTTTTTGGTTACTTGTTTTTTTTTGTCCCGTCTATCTTATGTTAATTAAATGTTGGAGAAAACCAAAGAGGAAATTAAGAATAGACAATCCAGAGACACTGGCAATATTGTGTACAAAGGACACAGGACGAAGACAAACAAAACAAATAAACGTTATAGAGAAAACCAAAGGGGCAATTAAGAATGGACAATCCAGAGACACTGGCAATATTGTGTATAAAGGACACAGGACGAAGACAAACAAAACAAATAAACGTTAGAGAAAACCGAAGGGGCAATTAAGAATGGACAATCCAGAGACACTGGCAATATTGTGTACAAAGGACACAGGACGAAGACAAACAAAACAAATAAACGTTAGAGAAAACCAAAGGGGCAATTAAGAATGGACAATCCAGAGACACTGGTAACATTGTGTACAAAGGACACAGGACGAAGACAAACAAAACAAATAAACGTTAGAGAAAACCAAAAGGGCAATTAAGAATGGACAATCCAGAGACACTGGCAATATTGTGTATAAAGGACACAGGACGAAGACAAACAAAACAAATAAACGTTATAGAGAAAACCAAAGGGGCAATCAAGAATGGACAATCCAGAGACACTGGCAACATTGTATATAAAGGACACAGGACGAAGACAAACAAAACAAATAAACGTTATAGAGAAAACCAAAGGGGCAATCAAGAATGGACAATCCAGAGACACTGGCAACATTGTGTATAAAGGACACAGGACGAAGACAAACAAAACAAATAAACGTTATAGAGAAAACCAAAGGGGCAATCAAGAATGGACAATCCAGAGAAACTGGCAATATTGTGTACAAAGGACACAGGACGAAGACAAACAAAACAAATAAACGTTAGAGAAAACCAAAGGGGCAATCAAGAATGGACAATCCAGAGACACTGGCAATATTGTGTACAAAGGACACAGGACGAAGACAAACAAAACAAATAAACGTTAGAGAAAACCAAAGGGGCAATTAAGAATGGACAATCCAGAGACACTGGTAACATTGTGTACAAAGGACACAGGACGAAGACAAACAAAACAAATAAACGTTAGAGAAAACCGAAGGTGCAATCAAGAATGGACAATCCAGAGACACTGGTAACATTGTGTACAAAGGACACAGGACGAAGACAAACAAAACAAATAAACGTTAGAGAAAACCAAAGGGGCAATTAAGAATGGACAATCCAGAGACACTGGCAACATTGTGTACAAAGGACACAGGACGAAGACAAACAAAACAAATAAACGTTATAGAGAAAACCAAAGGGGCAATCAAGAATGGACAATCCAGAGACACTGGCAACATTGTGTATAAAGGACACAGGACGAAGACAAACAAAACAAATAAACGTTATAGAGAAAACCAAAGGGGCAATCAAGAATGGACAATCCAGAGACACTGGCAACATTGTGTATAAAGGACACAGGACGAAGACAAACAAAACAAATAAACGTTATAGAGAAAACCAAAGGGGCAATCAAGAATGGACAATCCAGAGACACTGGCAATATTGTGTACAAAGGACACAGGACGAAGACAAACAAACCAAATAAACGTTATAGAGAAAACCAAAGGGGCAATCAAGAATGGACAATCCAGAGACACTGGCAATATTGTGTACACAGGACGAAGACAAACAAAACAAATAAACGTTAGAGAAAACCAAAGGGGCAATTAAGAATGGACAATCCAGAGACACTGGTAACATTGTGTACAAAGGACACAGGACGAAGACAAACAAAACAAATAAACGTTATAGAGAAAACCAAAGGGGCAATCAAGAATGGACAATCCAGAGACACTGGCAATATTGTGTACAAAGGACACAGGACGAAGACAAACAAAACAAATAAACGTTATAGAGAAAACCAAAGGGGCAATTAAGAATGGACAATCCAGAGACACTGCTAACATTGTGTACAAAGGACACAGGACGAAGACAAACAAAACAAATAAACGTTATAGAGAAACCCGAAGGTGCAATCAAAAATAGACAATCCAGAGACACTGGCAACATTGTGTATAAAGGACACAGGACGAAGACAAACAAAACAAATAAACGTTAGAGAAAACCAAAGGGGCAATCAAGAATGGACAATCCAGAGACACTGGCAATATTGTGTACAAAGGACACAGGACGAAGACAAACAAAACAAATAAACGTTATAGAGAAAACCAAAGGGGCAATCAAGAATGGACAATCCAGAGACACTGGCAATATTGTGTACAAAGGACACAGGACGAAGACAAACAAAACAAATAAACGTTATAGAGAAAACCAAAGGGGCAATTAAGAATAGACAATCCAGAGACACTGGCAATATTGTGTACAGAGGACACAGGACGAAGACAAACAAAACAAATAAACGTTATAGAGAAAACCAAAGGGTCAATCAAGAATGGACAATCCAGAGACACTGGCAATATTGTGTACAAAGGACACAGGACGAAGACAAACAAAACAAATAAACGTTATAGAGAAAACCAAAGGGGCAATTAAGAATGGACAATCCAGAGACACTGGTAACATTGTGTACAAAGGACACAGGACGAAGACAAACAAAACAAATAAACGTTATAGTGAAACCCGAAGGTGCAATCAAGAATAGACAATCCAGAGACACTGGCAACATTGTGTATAAAGGACACAGGACGAAGACAAACAAAACAAATAAACGTTAGAGAAAACCAAAGGGGCAATTAAGAATGGACAATCCAGAGACACTGGCAATATTGTGTACAAAGGACACAGGACGAAGACAAACAAAACAAATAAACGTTATAGAGAAACCCGAAGGTGCAAATAAGAATGGACAATCCAGAGACACTGGCAATATTGTGTACAAAGGACACAGGACGAAGACAAACAAAACAAATAAACGTTATAGAGAAACCCGAAGGTGCAATCAAGAATGGACAATCCAGAGACACTGGCAATATTGTGTACAAAGGACACAGGACGAAGACAAACAAAACAAATAAACGTTATAGAGAAACCCGAAGGTGCAATCAAGAATGGACAATCCAGAGACACTGGCAATATTGTGTACAAAGGACACAGGACGAAGACAAACAAAACAAATAAACGTTAGAGAAAACCAAAGGTGCAATCAAAAATGGACAATCCAGAGACACTGGCAATATTGTGTACAAAGGACACAGGACGAAGACAAACAAAACAAATAAACGTTATAGAGAAAACCAAAGGGGCAATTAAGAATGGACAATCCAGAGACACTGGCAATATTGTGTACAAAGGACACAGGACGAAGACAAACAAAACAAATAAACGTTATAGAGAAACCCGAAGGTGCAATCAAGAATGGACAATCCAGAGACACTGGCAATATTGTGTACAAAGGACACAGGACGAAGACAAACAAAACAAATAAACGTTATAGAGAAAACCAAAGGGGCAATCAAGAATGGACAATCCAGAGACACTGGCAATATTGTGTACAAAGGACACAGGACGAAGACAAACAAAACAAATAAACGTTATAGAGAAAACCAAAGGGGCAATCAAGAATGGACAATCCAGAGACACTGGCAATATTGTGTACAAAGGACACAGGACGAAGACAAACAAAACAAATAAACGTTATAGAGAAAACCAAAGGGGCAATTAAGAATAGACAATACAGAGACACTGGCAACATTGTGTATAAAGGACACAGGACGAAGACAAACAAAACAAATAAACGTTATAGAGAAAACCAAAGGGGCAATTAAGAATGGACAATCCAGAGACACTGGCAATATTGTGTACAAAGGACACAGGACGAAGACAAACAAAACAAATAAACGTTATAGAGAAAACCAAAGGGTCAATCAAGAATGGACAATCCAGAGACACTGGCAATATTGTGTACAAAGGACACAGGACGAAGACAAACAAAACAAATAAACGTTATAGAGAAAACCAAAGGGGCAATTAAGAATGGACAATCCAGAGACACTGGTAACATTGTGTACAAAGGACACAGGACGAAGACAAACAAAACAAATAAACGTTATAGAGAAACCCGAAGGTGCAATCAAGAATAGACAATCCAGAGACACTGGCAACATTGTGTATAAAGGACACAGGACGAAGACAAACAAAACAAATAAACGTTAGAGAAAACCAAAGGGGCAATTAAGAATGGACAATCCAGAGACACTGGCAATATTGTGTACAAAGGACACAGGACGAAGACAAACAAAACAAATAAACGTTATAGAGAAACCCGAAGGTGCAAATAAGAATGGACAATCCAGAGACACTGGCAATATTGTGTACAAAGGACACAGGACGAAGACAAACAAAACAAATAAACGTTATAGAGAAACCCGAAGGTGCAATCAAGAATGGACAATCCAGAGACACTGGCAATATTGTGTACAAAGGACACAGGACGAAGACAAACAAAACAAATAAACGTTATAGAGAAACCCGAAGGTGCAATCAAGAATGGACAATCCAGAGACACTGGCAATATTGTGTACAAAGGACACAGGACGAAGACAAACAAAACAAATAAACGTTAGAGAAAACCAAAGGTGCAATCAAGAATGGACAATCCAGAGACACTGGCAATATTGTGTACAAAGGACACAGGACGAAGACAAACAAAACAAATAAACGTTATAGAGAAAACCAAAGGGGCAATTAAGAATGGACAATCCAGAGACACTGGCAATATTGTGTACAAAGGACACAGGACGAAGACAAACAAAACAAATAAACGTTATAGAGAAACCCGAAGGTGCAATCAAGAATGGACAATCCAGAGACACTGGCAATATTGTGTACAAAGGACACAGGACGAAGACAAACAAAACAAATAAACGTTAGAGAAACCCGAAGGTGCAAATAAGAATGGACAATCCAGAGACACTGGCAATATTGTGTACAAAGGACACAGGACGAAGACAAACAAAACAATTAAACGTTATAGAGAAAACCAAAGGGGCAATTAAGAATGGACAATCCAGAGACACTGGCAATATTGTGTACAAAGGACACAGGACGAAGACAAACAAAACAAATAAACGTTAGAGAAAACCGAAGGTGCAATCAAGAATGGACAATCCAGAGACACTGGCAATATTGTGTACAAAGGACACAGGACGAAGACAAACAAAACAAATAAACGTTATAGAGAAAACCAAAGGTGCAATTAAGAATGGACAATCCAGAGACCCTGGCAATATTGTGTACAAAGGACACAGGACGAAGACAAACAAAACAAATAAACGTTATAGAGAAAACCAAAGGGGCAATTAAGAATGGACAATCCAGAGACACTGGTAACATTGTGTATAAAGGACACAGGACGAAGACAAACAAAACAAATAAACGTTATAGAGAAAACCAAAGGGGCAATTAAGAATGGACAATCCAGAGACACTGGTAACATTGTGTATAAAGGACACAGGACGAAGACAAACAAAACAAATAAACGTTATAGAGAAAACCGAAGCTGCAATCAAGAATGGACAATCCAGAGACACTGGCAATATTGTGTACAAAGGACACAGGACGAAGACAAACAAAACAAATAAACGTTATAGAGAAAACCAAAGGGGCAATTAAGAATGGACAATCCAGAGACACTGGCAATATTGTGTACAAAGGACACAGGACGAAGACAAACAAAACAAATAAACGTTAGAGAAAACCGAAGGTGCAATCAAGAATGGACAATCCAGAGACACTGGCAATATTGTGTACAAAGGACACAGGACGAAGACAAACAAAACAAATAAACGTTAGAGAAACCCGAAGGTGCAAATAAGAATGGACAATCCAGAGACACTGGCAATATTGTGTACAAAGGACACAGGACGAAGACAAACAAAACAAATAAACGTTAGAGAAAACCGAAGGTGCAATCAAGAATGGACAATCCAGAGACACTGGCAATATTGTGTACAAAGGACACAGGACGAAGACAAACAAAACAAATAAACGTTATAGAGAAAACCAAAGGGGCAATTAAGAATGGACAATCCAGAGACACGGGCAACACGATATGATTTATCACCGCTTTCTATCTGTCGCATTTAACTCCACTTTTATTTAAGGACTGATAATTCAATGGAATAAAGAAAAAGGACTAAAAGATCAACAATCGTCTCCAAAACATTATACAGAAAACAAAAGACTGATTAACCCCCACTAAAACATTATACAGAAAACAAAAGACTGATTAACCCCCACTAAAACATTATACAGAAAACAAAAGACTGATTAACCCCCACTAATACATTATACAGAAAACAAAAGACTGATTAACCCCCACTAAAACATTATACAGAAAACAAAAGACTGATTAACCCCCACTAAAACATTATACAGAAAACAAAAGACTGAGTAACCCCCACTAAAACATTATACAGAAAACAAAAGACTGATTAACCCCCACTAAAACATTATACAGAAAACAAAAGACTGATTAACCCCCACTAAAACATTATACAGAAAACAAAAGACTGATTAACCCCCACTAAAACATTATACAGAAAACAAAAGACTGATTAACCCCCACTAAAACATTATACAGAAAACAAAAGACTGAGTAACCCCCACTAAAACATTATACAGAAAACAAAAGACTGATTAACCCCCACTAAAACATTATACAGAAAACAAAAGACTGATTAACCCCCACTAAAACATTATACAGAAAACAAAAGACTGATTAACCCCCACTAAAACATTATACAGAAAACAAAAGACTGATTAACCCCCACTAAAACATTATACAGAAAACAAAAGACTGATTAACCCCCACTAAAACATTATACAGAAAACAAAAGACTGATTAACCCCCACTAAAACATTATACAGAAAACAAAAGACTGATTAACCCCCACTAAAACATTATACAGAAAACAAAAGACTGAGTAACCCCCACTAAAACATTATACAGAAAACAAAAGACTGATTAACCCCCACTAAAACATTATACAGAAAACAAAAGACTGATTAACCCCCACTAAAACATTATACAGAAAACAAAAGACTGATTAACCCCCACTAAAACATTATACAGAAAACAAAAGACTGAGTAACCCCCACTAAAACATTATACAGAAAACAAAAGACTGATTAACCCCCACTAAAACATTATACAGAAAACAAAAGACTGATTAACCCCCACTAAAACATTATACAGAAAACAAAAGACTGATTAACCCCCACTAAAACATTATACAGAAAACAAAAGACTGATTAACCCCCACTAAAACATTATACAGAAAACAAAAGACTGATTAACCCCCACTAAAACATTATACAGAAAACAAAAGACTGATTAACCCCCACTAAAACATTATACAGAAAACAAAAGACTGATTAACCCCCACTAAAACATTATACAGAAAACAAAAGACTGAGTAACCCCCACTAAAACATTATACAGAAAACAAAAGACTGATTAACCCCCACTAAAACATTATACAGAAAACAAAAGACTGATTAACCCCCACTAAAACATTATACAGAAAACAAAAGACTGATTAACCCCCACTAAAACCAGTGAGGGAAACTGGTGCACTCAATAAATGTAAGCAGTTCTTGCTCCACTGGTGTTGTCCTTGGAAAAATGAAACTCTTAATCTGATTTAATATTTAAGATCATATGCTGTCAAATGTGTTTATTTGACCTCAAAATATTTAATAAAGATTTTTCTGATTCAGACATTCTCTAATTGTACATTCCATGGGAATAAATTATTTGATATACACATGTATTATTAAACATACTTTTTACGCTAACATTATGCATTGATAATTAATTTATTTAAAAATATAACAGTAAGTATTTTGTTTTGTTTTTCTTAATTTTATCTTCTGGTATATCTAGTGAAACATTTTGGAGGTAGAGAGGCTTATCATATATCAAAGTCAATATCTGTGAATTTTCATTGAATGAAATGTTTATTTATGTTAATATTTGTGGGGTTAAAACATGTAAAAAATCATAAACTTTTAAATGATTAGTACATGTGAATGCTTATAATAAAAATGTACTTTTGTTAATGAATTTTCTCAAGAAAAAAAACCCAAAACACCCACTATTATTGTTGTGTTACCGTATGAACTTGTTAAATATTTTAATATTTGTTTTAAATGCCTTATCAAATGAACAAAGAAATTTACTGTTTTTCTTGTAATTCAATATACTGATATAATACTACTACTCAGCTTACATCAAAACATTTGTATAATCTGGAATAGAGTTTATGTATTTCATACATATTGTGGGAATTCAAAATATAAGTGTTCGTCAAATAACCGATTGAGTTGTAAATTTTGTACAAAGGACATAATATATAATACCCTCAAGATAACTGGTAATATGGAGAAGGGTGGGGTTGTATCCATGAAACTAGTTTAACCCCGCCACCTTTTATTGAGTGCATGTACTAAGCCAGACAGAGTGTTATTTTTGTATTTTTAACTTTATTATTAATAATCTATGTGTGTGTGTTTCTTTAACAAATGGCTAGCAGTATCGGACAAATGACTGGTATTTCTCACTTAAGGACCGACCATTGAGCTATTAGGGGGGGGGGGGGGGGGGGGCATTATTTTCCCCCAACCAGAAAGGTTTTTTCACACGAACGAAAAGTCAGATTATTTTTTTCTTCAAATATTACAAAAATTTGTTGCTAAAAACATTAGGGTAAGATTATTAATTTTTTGCCACCTTCAGATGAATATATTTTTTTCTGTAAATCTGTAAGCATATTTTTTAAAAACCCACAGACTCCTAAAAGTTACATACGCGGCCCATAAATGTGTTTGTTCATTTACCCGCCGATGACTGTTTGTCATTGTAAGCTGACAAATGTGTTGACAGCAGTCGCGTTAAATCAATATCTGATAATTTCATGAAAACGTAGATATCTAATTTAGTGCACACGGCGCGATTCAGGAACAATTTTCATCATGTTCGCTCAAATCCAAAATATTAAAATGCAACACAATTTAAATGTCTTTAGAAGCAAGAAAGCAAAACATATATATGATATTGGTATGTGTATGAGAAACAAAAAATACCTTTCACGGATATTTTATATTGATACGGAAATGTTATGATGCACAGTAATAATTATGTATCTTGTTATTTCAAGTTAATTACTCTTAAAAACAATTGACAAAATATATTTCCTGGTTATCGTTTGTTGTACCCGATGAAGGTTATTCCAGAAACGCGTCGTGCGCACTAAATTTGATATCTACACCTTTTTATTGTTAATGTTACAATAAATAGCTATCAATAAAATAAATCATTTTATATAACATCTTATATTCTATATAGTCACTATAACAATGCCAATATTAAATAGATTAATAAAAAAAAGGTAGATATCTAATTTAGTACGCACGACGCCTTTCTGGAGTAACATTCATCTTGTACGCAAGGCAAACAATTGGCAGGTCAATTAATTTTAGACGTCTTTGAGACCAAGAAAACAAGACGGCCTATTCAGGATAGACAAATCAGCTAAGATCACCTGTGTCTGGGGAGGGGAGCCTTAGTTTTTATAATAATTACATTATTTAGGAACTGTAAATTTCAATAAATAAGGGTAATAACAAAATTACCGAACTCCGAACAATCTTACAAAGGGAAAGTCAAAACTCATAATTATATAAACAGACAAAATCAGTCAACAACCGGAAAACTGTGAAAACCGTAATGACCCTGACTTGGTACAGGCATTTCTAAAGAAATGGTGGGTTGAATCAGATTTTAAAGCGCCAAACCAATATATCTAATAAACCATGTCAGTGCCGACACACTGACTACAGGGCGGATGGTACCATCGGGAATTAATATTCCACCAGCATCGGTATCGACCCAGTGATAGTAATGAAAACGTGAATATTTCATTTAGTGCGCACTAGAAGTTGAACAACTCCTACAGAACACTGGAAATGACACCGGGGGCTCTCAAAGAAACATGATAATTTAACATTGTGTTTTCTCCTCTTTATTCATTTTAGATGTAATTTTTAATAAGATATTAAAGTTAGCTTTCTTGATATCAACTTAAGGAAGATGTTCTTGATTTAAATAAAATTATAATGTAGGGAATTTTAATTTTAGCAAATTTGTCTTTTTTTTTATTGTTCAACATTGATGAAAAATCCACCATTACTCTATTTTGAACTTTAAATACTTTTTTTTATAATTGTATGCTTAAATTTAACACCGAACTTTAGAGTAACATTAATTTAAGCATATTATACTCTGGTTGAAAACTAGAAAAGTCTGTTAGCTGTATAAAGCAAATTATCCGATATATTTTTTGAAAAACTTAGCTTCATATTTTTTAAATACATGTTTTTTATGCTTTTCTTACATTTAAATCTGTAAGGTACAGATCCTTTATTTTTTAGTGGAAAAAAGGCCTATGCTTTTTTTCTGCAAAGATTTTGTGTAGCCAATTTCTTTAAAAAAAAAAAAAGAAGATAATTTGACATGAATGATGCAAGAAGTGAATAATTTTGCCTAGCAGTTTCCAATGAGAAATGTTGGTAAAATTTGGAAAAATACTGATTTTTCCTGTTAAAAAAATACATCTTTTTTTCGTGTGAATAAAAGCTAATTATGGCTTGGAGAAGAAAAACAAACCATATACATCCTCATTAATGTTAAATGTTTGGTCCCTTATTTATTTAAATGCAAGAACAACATGAATTATCAAGATACTTTTAGGAACTAAAACTGCATTCTATGCTTAGATAATTATAGTCTAATGTGTGGTAGCAACGACATTACATCATATTTACATGTATTACTAAAACTACATAGACGCCTTCAAATTTGTGAGGAATTAACCAGAACGGGCTTCTTTTATGGAGAGATCGGAAATATGGTGATGATGCTTTTTAATATTTATTACTAACACGTGTATTTATTGATTTATTTGTCCCGCATGTTGTAGTGAAATTCTACATCTTGTATAATATCACTACCACCTCCACTCCCGCCAACACCCAAATTAATACTAAAAATGATTTGTCATATATGATTAATCAAATTGTCCATCTATCTTTTACAATGAAACGGTTCATTAATATTTCTGCCTAATTTGTCCGGTTTTTAGTAGTTTCGAGTAAATCTGTATTTTTCTGCGGTTTTTGTGATGTGAAACATTGTTCTTTGTATTGTTGTCTTTTGGCCGTTGTATTGTATACCTTTTTTTTCGATTTAAGACTTCTGGTTACTCCTTTGGTCTTTGCTATTTTTAAACTTGTCAGGCTAAATATGAGTTTAGGAATTTCTTAATGCAAATATTTTTTGAGAAAAGGGTTTTAATGTGTTATATTGGTGTAAATGACTCACATACCGCCTATGTCAGTCTATTACTTGATAACAAAAAATTCAGTGCATTCTTGACGAATGTTTTTAAGTGTGAGATAATTTGGAGGGCCCTTTTGAACCATGTACATTTTGCTATCAGATCTTTTTCAGTGTATCTATATTTTGAAGGACCCAGCAAAGTGAGCGGTAATGTATATATGTGTCTGAGGTACCGATTTTGCTTTCTACAATTTCCGAATGGATTTTTGGAACTGTTCCGAGGATGTGGTTATGTTTTTGTTTTCATTTTATTCAGAAACTTGCATGTGCCATCTACTCATAAGTTAAAAATGGCCACATAAATGTTCCGAAAGTTGTACATTTTTTTCTCATTTTATTCATAATCTTGTATATAAAATATATAAAATGGCCACCTAAATATCATATGAACATTATTAGCATACTGTTTCTGTTGTGACAAATACTGACAAAATAATGAAGACAAATTTTTAGATAATTGACGAAAATCTACACTGATCATTAGATTTCTTGTTTACTAAAGGTTTATCTCTATCCCAAAATCAATAATAAAGCTGTGACTGAAGTGTTCAATGTTCGCCAAATAAACTTATCACTTAAAACACTCATTAAAGATTAAACGACATTTAACTTGTGTTAGTATACGGTCCTTTAACGAACCTTGGTTGTACAATTTAAGAGTATATATAACAGTTTACTGACTTTTTTTTAATGATTTTCAAGCGCGTACGTAACCTTGATGACAATGATTACACAAAAAAATGGCTGAAACCGTTGCTAGGTATTTTAAATGAATGTATTTTTATTTTAGACTGGTAGTGACATTTTATACCATATTATTATATAACTAAAAACTATTGTATATATTCCTTTTATATAAATTTTATTACAATTTTACAACTTTTTTATTTTTATTTTATATTAATAAGGGTACATTTATCCTTTTATTAAAATATGTTTTTGTGTAATGATGATTGCTCTTTGTCATTTATTTAGAACGCTGCACATTATTTTGTCATAAAAAAATAAAATATTAGAAAATGGGACGAATAAATACCAAAATTATTATTTATAACAATATATAGTTCGTATATTTACAAAGCTTGACATGGTATTAGAATTGAATTTTTTCTCCACATTCTCAAACTGAATTTTAATAATTATTTTAGATTTAATAATTTATTCAATTATGAGTTATGAGGTAAAAATCTGACTTGTCATTTTCATTAAAAAAATTAAAAAAATATTTGGAAAAAAATATCCATAGATTAGAAAATGCAAGTGTGAATACTATAAACCATACCTGTGTCATCAGTTGGTCAGACCCGGTCCCTTCTTCATCTTTAAATATAATGTTAGGATTTTCATTTTTGACAAGATCTTTGAATCTTGCATCATTCCGAGTTATTTTCCCGTCTGGATCACCACTGGCACCAATAGTATTTTCTGAGACATTCGGAACATGTTGTTTATATACTAGGACCGTCCGTTTGCCCGGCCGTCGCCTCCTACCGGGTCCCCGACGACCACATTGTAATGATAAACCAGTCAGTAACAATAACAGTAAAAATCCAGTTAAAAAATTGTTAATTATCCTAGTTGAAAGCATTCCGTGTAAATATGAAATCGGCGTTTGCGGACGTGGACAGTGTTTATTTGTAACGCCAGAATATATATAATAATCTACATTACAAATTAATTAAAGTTTTTTTTTGTCTTTTCCTTTTTAAAAGTAAAAAAAATTAAACCATTTTTAAAAACTTTATTTCCACTGATTTAAAGTTATATCTATTAAATCAAAGAACATTTTTCTCTCTCTGTGATAAGTTGTAACGGTGATTGAAGTGTTGATTACGGCGTGTGACCTCCGATGTCAGCTCTGGTTCATAGTTATGCAACATGATGGCAGTTGATGAAGTGCTGATACTTTTGTAGTTCTTGACTCTGCGGTATATGGATGAACCATCATGTGACATTAAAAAGTGACTTATTCCTCACACTAATGCAATCCTCCTTTCCGATTGGTGGGTCAATCTAAACATGACGTCACATTTATACCTACTTCAACGATGATTTTTATGACAGTTCAACCCACTTAAGAAAACAGTATAAAACTAAACACTGAGTCCCGATAACATCAACAGTTTAGACAATCGGAAAGATCAACAGATAGCCTTAACCGCACTGCTTGGCTTTAGTTTAAATGTGGTCCTTCTCTGATGAACACCTGGAATATAATAGTAAATAGGATTTATGTTATAATTTGTGATAGACACTTCGCAGTTTACTTATTGTAGAATCAAATCCGATTAAAAACTCTGTGTATTGCATGTAACAATTTACGGTCATTTGAAATCTGAAGTAATAAATACATTGATTGACAGAGAACTACTTTCGTCCTGTCTTGTGTGTAAAGTCTGTTCAATGCGGTTGAAGTGGGGGAAAAAAATCTTTACATGTAAATATGAAGGAACGGCCTCAATTATTGGCCGCTGAGGACATTAAAAAAATATTATATTTCTAAAAACAATTATCGGTCACTAAGGACATTTTTTTATTATTATTTTTTTCATTATTTTACTAAGAAGCGTTCAACATTGACTAATTTTGAGAATATTTGCCAACGGAAAGTGTAATAAAATGGCGTTATTTTTATTTTTTTATTTTTCCCTATTCTTCATACAATTATCGCTATTTTCATGCATAACTTGATTTTATATTATTTTCTCATAAACTGAAATAAATTTGATCAATATAGAATTAATTGAACGTAATATTCTACTCACATAAATGTATTAAGAAAAGGTAAGTAAATAAAAACGTACATGCTAAAAGGTTCAACAAAGCATTCATAAACTCATTAAAATTCACAATTCTTAGCTTATGTCTCGTATATCATCCACCTTCGTTTTTTCCCTATTTAAATGGCTGAATTCAACATTAAATTTAGTGAACTCAAAGGTAGAATGATAAAAGTTAGTACAAACACAACAAAATATATGTTGATGTTGATAATTAGAACAAAACAACCATTATACAGACACGTGTATATCAAAATTAAAATAAATAAATAAAAACAAAACAAAAAACAGATAAATAAAATCAAAAGAAAAAATTAAAGAGAAACAAAACAAAAAACCCAAATGCATTCTACACAGGACCCAAGAGATTTTTGAATACAGTTACAGATTAAATTCGCAATTTTTTTTTTTAATATTTTGGTACCAGACCCCAAAGGAGTTGATTTCTGCATTCTTGATTTCAAGCAATAAAATATTCATCACTCAGTTGCAAAAACAATAGTTCTTTTATTTTCTTGCACTATAAGTCTATTAATTGATTTTGCTTTCCTATCTGTTGACTTTGAGTGTACCTGTTGAAGGTTTTTTTCAGAAACGTGTCGTGCGCACTAAATTAGATATCTACGTTTTTATTGAAATCACAATTTCATCAAACTAGCTTAACAACATTCAATATGAAATCACTGTTACTGTATTGACATGATAAATGTTAGATAAGATGATTCTTGCTTTGGAAATGGCAAAACAAAACTCCAACAATCAAAGCTTCTGAATAACAATACGCAGGAATAATCTGATGATTAATCTTCAATACTTCATAAAGTCAGACTTAATTTCCGGAACCCATCTTTTGTAACAATAAGTAATTAGGAGAAAATATTGGTCGTTGTTATCAAGTCATTAACGAACTGATTCTGTTGTCTGGATGTTCTGAAACATGAGATATCTTTCATATTCTGTGTAGTACTATGCTTATTATAAAACAACAAACCGTCCTTGCTTCGATCAAAATAAACCAATAATTGTAATCAATACATTGTCTATAACTAGTAAAGTGAACTTCGTCATTGTTTTCTGTAATTTATAAAATGTTCATAAGACAGTATAATTTATATATTGTTGTTTTGTATATGGGTGTTCGTTTACAAGAATATCCATTCGGCCATGGATAATCTGTTTTCATGGCAAACTCTTAGACTGACTTAGTGAACTAGCATTGCACCATTTTTCAAGCGATATGCTTCCTACAAGACTTACAAATTGGCCTTGCAATCATTTGACATTGAGCTATATGATTAAGGTTATTCCAGACACCGGTCGTGTGCACTAATTTAGATATCTACGTTTTAAGATCAAGAAAAGAAATGACGGATGGAAGACTGAAGATGAAATACTTCGGTGTCAAACACGTCTTGGCTCATGAGTAACATGGCGGGTGTCTTATACGAGGCAGGAATTGATTACCATTCGTGAGTACCTGGGTTCAGTCCCGGATTTTGGTGAGTTCGTGTTGCTCACCTTTTTAGTTTTCTGTGTTGTGTTGTGTTTTGTTTGTCTTCATGTATTGTCCTGTGTGTTCAATGTTACCAGTGTCTCTGGATTGTCCATTTTTATTGCCTCTGGTTTTCTCTAACGTTTATTCGCATGAGACGAAAAAAATTAGAAATTGTGGTTGATAAATTGAAGATGTTGTACATTCCACATTTGGTTAATCCTCGACAGCTATTTTTTAAAAACACTAGATCTACATGATACTGATGAAGATTGAATAACACTAATATTTGGCCATTGTGTTGTCTGTTCTTCTTCGATTTAAGAATTCTGATTACCCCTTTGGTATCTTCAAACTCTTCTTGCCTAATAGCTCAATTTTAAATGATAACAATTAAAAAAAATATGCAAGCCTTTATTCAGCAGTCGGGGAAATGCAGAATGGAATATTCCAATTTTTCATTCAAAAAGACCTTTTCTTAACCTAGCATATAACTATTGCTATCTCTGTATATGTGTACTGATATTGTACATAGAGAATCTGAGTGAAACCTCATGTAAGTGTATAATGACTTGATTTAATTTATTGTGTTTAACGCCACTTTCAGCATTATTTCAGCTATATCATGGTGATCAATTTTAGTGGTGGAGGAAGCCGGAGTGCCCGGAGAGAACTACCGACCATGGGCAAACAACTGGTAAACTTGATCAATTGCGGCTGCGAGTCGAGTGCACCCTCTTTTGTAACTTACAAAGCCGGGCACGAACCGACGCCGTATTGGTGATAGGCTTGCGTGAGTTGTTAGGTAATCCAACTACCTAACTAATTGAACCACTCGGGCCCCTTGTAAGTGTATAGCCACTTTAGCACTTGAGATGAGCATCGCGGTTGGATACCAGATCAGCAGTATATATGCTTGCAGTCAGATATCGGCCACTCTGGATAACAATACTACTGAAGATGACTTACATCACATAAGACGTATTTTATATTTTGGCTTTGGTTCAAAGTTGACTATCGTTTCTCTATTATATCTTCCGATGGTCTTGTGTACCTTCTAATATTTAAATGTTATCTAATTTTGCTTACATATTAATTAATAATGGATGTTAATATTGAAACAAAAAGACCATATTAGTTTCAGATCCGCTATGAATTTTTCAAATACAATACTTTTAATTTAACTATCTCGTAGACAAACTTTTAATTAAATTAAATTTAGATGTATGTATTGTAAATTGAAAGTTGTTAAATTTAATTAATCCTCCTTTAATATCTGTTTAATCGCCTGAATTTATATAAATAAAAACGCCAGAAGCCGTATGTAACCACTTGACCGCGGTCAGTTCTAGTTTAACATAGATTTTATGGATAAACTGTTACTGTTTGATAAAAATCACAGTTTTTAGGGAACAATAATACTCTTTTATTGATGATTATTATAACAACTTGTATCGTATATAGTGGGAAATTATCACGTCTCTAGACCATTGAATTTCCATCCAATTATTTATTGGAGACTTTAATGGTCATCCCCTTCATAAAGAACGACCAAACGAGCACCTGTCCCGGCCTATTGTTGGTTGATATAATTGTTAACAGTTTGTAAACCCTACGAAGCTTACAATACAAATATCAACTCGCATATTGGAAATGTAAATTTTGCTTCAATTCAATATTTACGATTATTTGTAATAATAGAGGGAGATATCGTTAAAGACTCTTATTTATTTTTTCTGAAATTAAACGTTGTTTGCTTTAGATCTTTAGAACACAAACAACAAACAAAAACATGAATTGTTGGGAGTATAAAAATGCCATGGGGATGTTTAAGACATGATAGCGTTGTAGCGACACAAGAAGATATGTTTTCTTGAGATTAAATAAGGCTAAATGCATAGCGATTGCAATACAATCTTCAATTCTTATGGAAGGAACATGAGTAATATTAAAATACATTTATGTATATAGACATGATGGGTACATAAGCTAGAAAAACGTACAGAAATTTCCAATTGGAATGGTAAAGAAGGGGATGCTCGTATAGTACTTAAAATAAATTCTCCATATGGCATCAATGTCATTAACGCTAAAGTTATGAGTTCGATTACCATCCATGATCAGATATCTCGAAATGCGGCCTTATAAACATATATTACCTACATTTTTACTTTGCCACTTCTTCGATTTGAACTATGAACTGTCACTATTAATTAGATTTTGGAGCTGTCACTTTGTTTATGAGATTTTGAAAGAAAAGATTGAAAATACCAATGGGGTAATCAGAATCCGTAAATCGAAGCAGGACAGACAACGCAATGACCTCTTTACACGGAAAACTAAATATCGGGGGAGAAACGGTTACAACAGTGTGGTATATATATATTGTTTTGCTTCTCATTTTATTTGATACACATAGAAATATAAAATAATCCAACGGAAAAAAAACCATTAAAACTGTCTTTATTTTAAATTTAGAAGGAAACACGTGACTTACTCTTATGAATTAGGACAAAACAAATTTGAAACAAATCGTGGTAGGTATATTATTTCAGACGTGTAAAAAAAATGTGTCAAAAGTAAAACAAATAAATGAAATTAAACCACCGCCGCTTCCTGTACCTGGCCTTGATGTGTTCTGTGTCTTTACATATCATATTTGATGTAGATCATATTAAGGAGATCTATTCATTACATTATGCATGTGACATATCTACGACATAATCTGTGACCTTTTAAATAAACAAATAATAGAACAGTTTAAACGTTTAAGGAGCGCATTGGGTCATCAACGGGCAATGGTATTTTGTTCCGTTTATGCTTTGTTCGGTTTTCAGATAAACCTAAAGATAACGATCGGATTGACAAGATGTCAATTCACGGAACGTTATTATCCGTTGACTTAATTATGTATATAGGTTATCAATGCAATATGCACTTTCCATTGAGGAATTAGACAAAATAATTCACAGTATACATGTAATTTGAGTGTAACGTTACGTTTATTATCTTAAGTTATTACCAACTGAGATTTAGTTACTCCTATATTGTAACGTGTTGATTAAATAAGTGTTAAGTAAGCATATATTAGTGAGATCAGATGATAGATTTCTTGAAATGTTTACACCTTCATAATTTTTGAGGAGATATTAGAATTTTTATTTTTTGTAGACTCTCAAAAAGAACAGGTTCAAATAATTTGCTATCAAGAGCAGAATAGACTATATTTAAGAATAATAGGCGAATCACTTCACCACAGAAACATAGCTCCATTCCATATCGGTTTTTTTTTATATATTATATAGTCTTGTATACTCCTTATCCGTTATGCTCTCTGTCAACCATATGTTCATATGATACTGGAAAGAACTAGTGAAATTAAGAACAAAAATAGCACACTATCGGAACAGTACCAAAATCCAACCACCACGATATAACTGAAATATTATTGAAAGTGGCGTTAAACACCATAGCCCTAAGCTCCAATAGAAAATCGTAGAAAGTGGCAAGACTAATACACATAAATAACCGACTGATAATATTATACACTTATTGACTGTGTATGAGGGTAATAGCACTTTTATTGTCCCCAAGAAACGCCGAGGAAAATAGTTGGTACAGAGGGGACAACTAAAGTGCTATTACCCGAATATCTAGTCTATAAGTGTTTTATTATACTGAACAACTGTGCAATTCAAAATTCTAAATTAGGTCCTTTTCTGATGGATTTCTAGTCTACTTTATTAATGCTTTTTAAAACTAATACATTTTCATGTGTGCATTTGAAAAAGAAATTAAAAAAAATTTTAAGCAAAAAAACATGTGATTAAAGTGCTATTCACCGGCTGAATAGTACTTTTCAGACAAATTGAATGAAACTATGGAAATAGTATTTTTAATGCAATAAAATTTATATAGAAAAAAGTATGAGAAGTATAATGATATTAATTAATTGTTATTACATCTCCAACATCATATGTCTTGGTCTTGTTTGTGTTTTAGTTAAGATTATAGGTGATTGTTCGTTTTGTTGATATTAATAGAATTGTTGACCATTACTGTTTATACTGTCTTTTCATTACAGCTGTAATTACTAATTATATGTACATTAATTAACTTGAGAATATCTTAATAATTGTCTTACTTGAATAAATATTTCATAAATTCAGTAATGACACATTTACATGTCTATCCTGACCTAAATTTATTTAATCTATTTTATTCTTCAATATTGTAATATTATGAAATAGACAGACACTTTATTATTCGTTAACTAGTAACAGAATCACAGCCAAGTGTTACACTGACGTCTTGTAGCCATTTTATTCTTGTCAAGGTATAATTATCGTAACCGCTTTCATTGTCAGGAAATATGGCTGATTACTCTTGCATCAACTAATAACAGTTTTAAAAAGTCGTCATTTTACTAAAAGTGCATCCTGATCCATATAGTCTACGTTGTTTAAACAACCA
The DNA here is from genome assembly GCA_963680875.1 of Bathymodiolus brooksi. NCBI lineage: Eukaryota > Metazoa > Mollusca > Bivalvia > Mytilida > Modiolidae > Bathymodiolus > Bathymodiolus brooksi. The sequence continues at coordinate 56,858,861 of OY804584.1, read as the reverse complement.
TGTAACACAACGACCATGTAAATCAGCTGTTCATGAGCGACAAAATAGGGTGACAGACAAATTAATTACTGACACAGCATCACTATGCTCCAATATATCGAAATGGCTATTACAACTGAATAAAGTATTAACTCCCAAAAATAACAGCTGTTAGGTGTAGCCATTTTCCCTTTTACTACGATTATTAGATTAGATTTTAGAACGGTTCCGACAGTACCGGTATGCTATTTTTTGTTTTCTGTTTTATTGCAAAACGTCAAATACAAATCTTTGATGCAGGTAAATATTATTTAGATGCAAATGAGTTCATTTCCGGTTGCTATGGGAGTCGTGTTGCTGAAATGTTTGTTTAGTACTTTGTAGATTTATATTGTTCTTTTTGTCCATTTTCTTCTGGTTATATTATTGTCAGTCCTTCGATGTGCGACGTCTGATTATCCCTTTGGTATCTTCAAACTTTTCATAAAGATACCACAATGGGAAATCGGATGCCGTAATTCATGGAAAAACAGACAATGTAATGGCCTGACGAAAAAGACAAAAGACAATAATAAACTAAACACAACACAGAAAATTATAGAATGAGCAGCACGAACACAACTAAGATTCGGGGGTGAATTTATGTTCTCCGAAAGAGTAAGTAGTTCATGCTCCACTATCATGTTGTAGATGGATTTATATCTTTATATTTCATTAGCACATTTCACCTAAGGTCGGTCATCTCGAACTTCATTTGTGGCGGGGTGTACTCGATACTATGCTTTGTCACAGGAATGCTAAGCCACTCATGAAAAGCTTGTGGTTTTCTCTGGTACATCGCCTTCCTATACCAATAACACTGACCACAAATACAAAACGTAGATATTGTTGAGGGTAGCTTTAAAAACCCACAATCCAAATAATAATTGGGTATCATTGTGTATGTTTCACATTTGACAGGCTAATACTTACAAAGGAAATATATGACCTAGATATAAATAATAGATATACACGATTTTCAAATAGCAAGAAATGATATGGATGTAAATGAACACGGAATAACGTTTTTATTGCTATTCTACATTTCACAGACAACAGTAGATTCTTCAACAATGAACTTGACTCATACCCTAAAATATGCATTAATTCTCACCACATTAAATATTAAATAATCCTGAAAATGTTCAATACCTAGTTCATAATTAAAACAAAAGTAGAGAAGAAATAACATAAACCAAAATTCCATTGCAGGGGCGATCTGGATTCTAAGACAACAATACAGGTGCAAAGCGAAAACAAAAAACTGCACAAAAATTTTGTTAGGAAAATATTGATTATTTATTATCCGATATGGCAAAATCTGTAAGAAATATTTATTATTGAAATTTACACTTCATAAATTATGTAATAAAAATAAACAAAACAAAAAATACTACACTGTCAGAACAGGTCTAAAATTTAATCTAAAAATCGTAGAATTATTTATTAAATTAATGTTCATCTTCCTGGGTCGTAGGAACCGATAGCCGATTTTGGTTATCCTCTTTAGTCCTTTGGTTATCTTGTTCCCGATATCTTTAAAATTATTTTGCTTTCGAATATTTTGACTTTGATGAAGTTTATTCCTGGAATGCATCGTGCGAGCTTAATTAGATATCAACATGCCAATTACCAAAAAACTGTGTGCACACTAAATTTTGTATCTGCAGTTTAATCGCCAAGAACATTGTAAGCTAAGCCTTAAATTAGATGTCTAGAACTTAATTGCCCAGAAAAGTGTGCGCATAGATATCTACATTTAGATTACCAAGAAAAGTGTGCGCATAGATATCTACATTTAAATTACCAAGAAAATTGTGCGCATAGATATCTACATTTAAATTACCAAGAAAAGTGTGCGCATAGATATCTACATTTAAATTACCAAGAAAATTGCGCGCATAAATATCTACATTTAGATCACCAAGAAAAGTGTGCGCATAGATATCTACATTTAAATTACCAAGAACAATGTGCACATTAAATTAGATATCTAGATTTTGATTTACATGAAAAGTGAATCATTTAGATATCAACAGATTAATTGCCAAGAAAAATTAGATATCTACAATTTCATTACTAAGAACTATTTTATCAGGTGATATCTCAAGTCATTGCTATTCTATTCATACATGGACATGTATGTTTACTACACAATAGGAAGATATGATGCTGCTGGAATACAATAGAAATGCAATCACGATCCCTCCATTGGTTTTTTTAGTTTATTTTAGCGAAACATAAATACATGTTTACAAGATGACAAACACAAGTATAAATAATTCTAACTACAGGAGCAACCAATGTTCATTACACGGCTTCTAATTATCTCGTTGGTATCTTCAAAATTTCCTTATTTCGATTATATCTCTTTAATCTCTATAATGGGTCCATAACATTTCTCTAATCCCATCACTTTTTGAAGTGCCTGTATCAAGCCAGGAAAGTGAACGGTCGTGTATTTGTTAAAGTGCCTGTATCAAGCCAGGAAAGTGAACGGTCATGTATTTGCGTGTTAGATTTATCGATTTTGCCTATAGTGACAGCCGGAACCTTTGAGTCGTAATGAAAGCGGGAGGTTTGGCGCTTTAAAATCTGATTCAACCCACCATTTCTTTAGAAATGCCTGTACCAAGTCAGTGTCATTACGGTTTTCACAGTTTTCCGGTTGTTGACTGATTTTGTCTGTTTATATAATTATGAGATTTGACTTTCCCTTTGTAAGATTGTTCGGAGTTCGGTAATTATGTTATTACCCTTATTTCTGATTTTTCTATCAGCTTTTAGAACTGTTTCGACAGTGTGGTTTGTTTTTCTTCATTTTATTACTATAGAACCGTAGATATATAATGTAGTACACACGACACAATTCAGGAATAACCATAATCAGGTACTCTCAATATCGAAATATTAAAAAGCCAAATAATCTAATAAAGTGTTCGGGAGCAATAAACCAATGAGTCTAAACAGGATAACCAAAATCGGCTAAGGTCACATATGCCTGAGGGAGGAAATCTTTATTTTTGATCAACTACAGGTACATATACATGTACAAAATGAAAGGCCTGTTATCTTTGTGTAATGTTAAGGTTCTTAAAAAAATTGTCATTATTTATATCTAAATTGCAAAATGTTTTGTAATTATATTCTGAAGCTGTATTATTTTAAGTCATTATGTAAAATATTTTGTATAATATTCCTCTTGTTACACTTGTATATGTATCTGAGTGAATAAAGAACTTGAACTTGAACTAGCGAGGAGAGCAACCAATGTTAATTACACGGTTTCTGGTTTATCTGTTTGGTATTTTTAAACACTTTTCTAATTTTGATAATATCTCTTTTAAATTAATTTTGAAATAGTTTTATTGCAAATTAAAGAAAAAAGAAAAAGACATGACTTTTAACTTAATAAATATATTTACTAACAAGAAAACAAAAATAATCACAGAAAAGGAATGCAAAGTCATAATTATAAAAGAACTAAAGCTATTTCAATTAAGACAAAAGGGCAAACGTGATAACGTTATATCTAGACGTACTATCAGCTGACAAGGCTCAGATCTTAACTCTCGCTGTAATAAATTACAAAAGATACAATCAAAAACAAATGATAATCGCCATATCTTACCTTAACAAGTTATAAATCCCTTGTTTAAACTTAAAACAAAATATTTTTCTCACGATCTACACGTTACAACGGTAAATCCGTAAGTATTAGAGAAAATTTGATCAGGTAACGATAAGAGTACGTATATTTTACCCTGGGTTGGTAAACATAGAAGTTTACTTGTGTACAGCCGGTCAGTTGATCAATTAATCGATTTAGTGGAGTGTTTAATCTAGGCAATTGATACCAAATTTTGTCACCACGCCTTCTTTAAAAAAAAACGCCGGGTACTTTTATTTTCACACAGTATGATGTTTCTTTAATATGAGATTTAAAATGTAATTTGCTAACTTTTAACATAACAGTGATAAAATTTTACTCTTTTAAAAAGTCGAGAATATAAAAATAATAAAACTTACATAAATTGATTTTGTGGTGTATCATATGTGTAACTTTTATGAACATTTTTTTTTACCTGGGAACTTTATTGTATTTTAGGCTTGTCGAGTTTTATTTTATTTTTTGGTAACTTTATTGTATTTCAGGCTTACCGAATTTTATTTCATTTTTTGGTAACTTCAGTGTATTTTAGGCTTGTTGAATTTTATTTCATTTTTTGATAACTTTAGTGTATCTTAGGCTTGTTGAATTTTATTTCATTTTTTGGTAACTTTATTGTATTTCAGGCTTGTTGAATTTTATTTCATTTTTTTTGGTAACTTTAGTGTATTTCAGGCTTGTCGAATTTTATTTCATTTTTTGGTAACTTTAGTGTATTTTAGGGTTGTCGAATTTTATTTCATTTTTTACTTCTATTCCTGAACAACGTCTTAATATTTGATTTGGTTTAGGTTTATGGTGTTTGACGCCACTATCTTCAATATTTCAGGTATATCGTGGCGGTCAATTTTAATGGTGGAGGAAACCAGAGTACCCGGAGAAAATCACCGACCTGTCGCAAGTCACTGACAAACTTCATCACATAATGTTGTATCGCCTAATATTTAACCAATGTGTGTTTAAAGGAAAAACATTTTCATTGCTATATACATCAGTAATAGAAAAAAATGCAAATAGGATATTATTTGAACAATTAATTGTCATACATATTTTGGGCTATTTGTAATTCGGTTTTATTTCAATACAATTTATTTGTTCGTGTTTCCTGTTGAATTTTTGGTACGAAAGAGTATATTTGGGTTAATATTCTAATAGCATTCAGCGAAAATGTAAACAAATATAAAATAAAATATTATTAAAATAAATATATAATTTGATATCTACGTTTTTACTTATATGCATGTGTAAATATATTTAATTATCAAAAATAAACAATGAAATAAAATTAAAGACAAAAATACCATACTGTCGGAACAGTTCCAAACTCCAATAGAAAAATAGATATCCCTAACACAAATATATGACTCACTTTCCTGTCATGATACAGGCACTTCAATAAAAAGTGGAGGGGATAAACTAGTCTTATTGGCCCAAAACTCCTCTCTTAGTGCATTGATGACGTCATGCAAATGTTTTCCAACAGTGAGAGAGAGAAAAAACACAATAAAGTGAAAATAACTAATAACTCAATTTAGTTAAAAGGGACATATTAGCAATGATAAAACAAATAAAAAAGCATACAAACAATGTATGTAAAGAATTTGATTGATTTGATTTTTTTGTGTTTAACGCCATTTTCAGCAATATTTCAGCTATATCATGGCGACTGTAAATAATTTGACTAAAACACACATTATAAAAGAAAAAAACTATCAGTATGCTACTGCAAGACGCTGATATTAAAAAAGATTAAAATAGAACAAGGTAGCAAAAAAGATAGAACACATATTCTATTTTTTTTTTGTAACTAGAGTGACATGACACGTGACACAGGAACTGCCTACACTTCCGAAGTGCCGGTTAATAGTGGGATTCGTGTTTCTCAATCTGTTGTTGTCTGTGTAGTGTTTTACAGATAATTGATTGTCCTTTTTCTTTTAGCTATTGCATTGTCTATATTGTTTAAGTAATCTGTACATGATTGCAACTTCATTTCTGTAGAACAGCAGCTCAAGAACATCTAACAGATCTGGTGGGTGTGTGTTGCTGCCCGCTTTGAGGAAAGGCAGCAAATCCTAATGGTATAGTCTGTTGTTTGACCCTACGAGAAGCAGCTTATACCAATTTCAAAGCCTTTATTTGATCCTACCGGGGATCGAACCCACCATATACTGCACTCTTGAGGCGAGCACACTATCCATTACACCACCGATGCGTTTCATATTCATCTTTTATTTATTTGTTGCAAGAACAGTGTGACTTTTTCCAACTGTATCATGACAATGAAAGCATGGCAAGCTTAAACTTAATATAAAAACACAGATTTTCACATTGCTAACATTGGACAAAGTGAAAATCCAGACAAAATGGAGACATTACATGCTCGGAGATAACACAAAGCACTCGTGAAAATCCTTTTCATACTGCTTGAAAACAAAATTATAGATAAAAAGATGTGCATTTAATCCTTTCCGACTGTTTATTGTTTCAAGTGTAAAAATAGCACGTGCTGTGTATGTAAGCTTATATATAATATATCAAAACGTAGATTTATTCATTTGTTTATATGGTTTAAGAAATACATATTTCTAAATTCATCAGATCTAATTTTGTGCTAAATTAAAAACGTATTTATCAAATTTAGTGCGCACGACGCGTTTCTGGAATAACCTTTATCAGGTATGTTGAATCATCAAAAGATTAGAAAGCCAAATTATTTTAAAAAATCTTTGGAAGGAAGACCGCCAAAGGGCCTAAACTGGATAGACAAAATTGGCTAAGGTTACCTGTCGTCTGAGGGACATAAACCTTAGTTTTACTGATAAATGCATTATCCAGAACTTGCACTAAAATAAAATGAAAATACCACACTATTGGAACAGTTCCGAAATCTAGTCGAATAATCGTGGAAATAGAGGCAAATATTGACACCCCTGACACACATATATACAAGACACCTCACTATTCTGACTTCAAGTCATCGTATTCGTTGCACAGTACGCAATAGTTATTTTTTTAGCTTTATCTGTTATATACTATTATTCTATTTTTCTTGCTTACTTGTGCATTCTCAACACAATGTAATTATAATTGCATATATAGAAGAAGACTTCATAAGTTGGAAAAAAAACTTCTGTCTGGTCGTACAATACAATATTAACAACAACCGAGGCCCACACTATTCTGATAATGTAAAAACGACATAATTATATAGAATCTTTGAATATAAAATGTATTTGTACGAGGCATAGAAACTGGTAGAAATGCGCGGCTTGTCGGGCTATTCTCACCTGTTCCGTACCAAGTACAATAAAATTATATTTTCAGAGACATTGTACCTACGTTCTGCTTATACTGCAGCATAAAAATTACAGAAACCATTGAAAATCAACCAAAGTAAAAAACGCAAAATCATCGCATAACTTTATGTCTTAAGTTAATTACTATGGTGAGTTATAGTGAGGTCATAGAAAAAAAAGTGTTATGCTGCCAGTGACTGCATGAAGCAGACAATTATAGTGGAACATGAAGTGCCTACCCTTCCAGAGCACCTGAGTTCACCTCCGGTTTTTAGTGGGGTTCGTGTTGCTCAATATTTTTGTAGATCATTGTTTTGACGATTGCATTGTCTATCCTTCATCAATGTACGGCTTCTGATTATTCCTTTGGTATCATCAAACTTGTATAGTCAAAGCTTTTTGACTGCTCAAACAGCACAACTAAAGGATAACACGAAATATCTAGTATCTTATAATCTGTTTAAAATCACAAATTATTGCTTTTTTGAGAGAGACCAATGTGTTTAAAATGGTCTAATTTATATTTTATCTTGTTTTGTTTTATTACAAAATCTATTACTAAATTGAAAAAAAAACTTATTTAGTTGTTAGAATGGGTGTATACCTAATAAAGTGCTAATCAACAACGAAATCTAAGATATAATCTCTTCCACCATCTACAAATATAAAACAAATACTCTGATATTTTATTTTGTGGTTTAATTAAATCTATATTTAGTAATTTATCTAAATCAGCACTACATGAACTAGCACGGTAGTCACGGCACATAACGCTGCAGCTAGATTTTCAGTCATCGAAATTAAAAATTGTGATGTTGGAACAATCACGAACAAAGATGGATCGTTAAACTTGAAATCCCTTATAATCTTTTAGTAAATATTAAATATTTGAAATAAAGAGTCAGCCTTTATTGATACATTATCTGTATAATTGTTGTTTAATTATCCCCCCTTACTCCCACACTTTATTGTATTAATCATCGATTCTGTAGTGCCAAAGATTTTATGAGACGTTGATAATCTTTCACTTGAGAGAAACGTATGATAGTTGGATATTCAACTACCTGTCCAATCAATGACTATCACGAGGATGTATTCGATACAACATTATGTGATAAAGTTGGTCAATGACTTGCGACAGATCGTTGGTTTTCTCCAGATACTACGGTTTCCTCCATCGATATAACTGACCGCCACGATATAACTGAAATATTGTTGAAAGTGACATTAAACACCATAAACCAAACCAGACCACTTGAAGAAACATTTAAACACAGCTAGGTTCAAAATGTACACAATTTGACGATTTCCTAGAACAATGTCAGTCAGTTTTTAAATTTTCTTTGCATCCTATTGATCCTATTACGCAGTCATTCAAATAACCTTAAAGATGACATTTAATCAAATTAAAACAAGAACTGGTTTTTTTTTTTCAATTTTGCTTTGAAAATGACATTTTATATTTGTTCCCAGATATTGTCTTTAATTTTTATTTAATGCTTTAATATATTTTCAAAATATAAGGTGCAGTTCACAGTAGCTACTTTTCCACTTAGAATGATATAGTATGATATTTGATGATCTCGGGTGTCACTAAAGGTGACTTTTCACATTTGACTACATTTTGTATTTTGATTGTAATATTTTTACAAATAATCACAAATATGTTTTTCAACTTTATATACCAACAGCTAAACAATAATAGAGGAAAACGTAATAATGATAATTATTATCATTGCTACTTCAGTAAGCAGCTATCGTCCTTCTTTATTTACATTTTTGGGAAAATCGTGTACATTAGGACCTTTAACCTGTGTAGAAAAAGGCAATATGCAATGATATGTTAGAGATAAAAAAAATAATGTAATGACAGTTTATCAGATGATGTTCGTGTTGTTAAACAGTAATACGACGGGCGTCATTAGTGGAACAGGAACTGATAACCCTTCCGGAGCACCTGTGTTCACTGTGGTCTTTAGTGGGGTTTGTGTTGCTCAATCTTGTTTTCTGTGTAGTGTTGTGAAGATAAGTGTTTGTCCTTTTCTCCTTTTTTCCTGTTTGACCATTACATTATCTGTCCATCTTCCATTTACGGCTTAATTTTAGTGAGAAACAGGCTACTGGACCAGGGCTATAAAAAGATTCGCCTTATTCGATCTCTTAAAATGTTTATATTCCGATACCAAGATCTTGTCGAAATATATTCCGTCTCTGCAGAAAAGATTATAAACGATGGATTTTCATATTGTGAAAATGTATAAAGATAGGGTGTCAACAAAAATGTCAAAAATATTTTTTTATCAATGTGTGACGTAAAAGTATCTTTGACATTTACTTCACTGAGTTTGGTGCTGCTTTTGACAACTGTTTTACCTGTTTTGTTCAAGTATTGTTATAAATACTGTTATAGTGACAACCGGAAACTTTGAGCAGTAATGAAAGGGGGAGGTTTGGCGCTTTAAAATCTGATTCAACCCACCATTTCTTTAGAAATGCCTGTACCAAGTCAGGATCATTACGGTTTTCACAGTTTTCCGGTTGTTGACTGATTTTGTATGTTTATATACTTATGAGTTTTGACTTTCCCTTTGTAAGATTGTTCGGAGTTCGGTAATTTTGTTATTACCCTTATTTAATATTTTTCCAAAATAATACAAACAGACCTTTAATGATTTTGTTTTAATTTTATTTTTGAATTTTTGTCAACTGTACGTTTTACAAATGTGTATGTATATCAAAGATACTTTTTTTAAATAAAATATTTCAAATTAAAGCGTAGATATCTAATTCAGTGCGCACGTTACTGTTGTAAGTAATATAAGTAATATTTGCAGATTTATGTATATATCATTCTGTACATGCAAAGATTTATGCAACAAACACAGTTCTTAAAGTTGCCGCTGTAAACTGCGATAGTATGGCACATTGATTAACATATATGTCCCCAGTTTCATCAGACATATATACACAACGCAACAACAAGATTATAAATTTCACAATGAAAGGCTGCAGATCGTTTTATAAGCTTACAAAACAATTGCGAGAAAAGTAAATTTCGAGATTAAAACTTTTATTGGTACTATGAGGTCAATATTTGCAAATGGAAAATAACATCGGTACCATTTCTTCATGATTAATATTTGAAGCGCATTATTCATATAAATTTGAAGACTATTGTGTAATTCCAAAGCCACAAGGCCATAGCAAACAAAATGCATAGTCTAAACAAAACAAGATGGCACTTGTCTCGGTTCCTGTTGCTATGTTGTTTAACTTTGTGTTTTTATTATCTTTTGTTTTGTATCACTTTACTTAACAATCTGTTCTGACGTACTTTCCCTGTGTCGTACGTACTAAATTATATATTTACGTTTTTATTGGTCGTCTGTTTTATGAAATCATACCCTTCTGTGTTATAAAATGAAGATTTTTTTTTTTTTTTTTTAATTTGCTAATTTTCATAAATAAGGGTAAGAACAATCTTACAAAGGGAAAGTCAAAACTCATAAGTATATAAATAGACAAAATCAGTCAATAACCGGAAAACTGTGAAAACCGTAATGACCCTGACTTGGTACAGGCATTTCTAAAGAAATGGTGGGTTGAATCAGATTTTAAAGCGCCAAACCTCCCCCTTTCATTACGGCTTAAAGTTTCCGGCTGTCATTATAACAGTATTTATAACAAGATAAGATTAGAAGAAAGAAGTAATATTTTGACAATATGGACTCCAAACATGTGGTATACGTCCAATCAAATTTGACGCAGAAATGGTTCAATATATGCAAAATAATTTGCATTGCCCCTTCGGTATTCTTTAACATTTATTCAAAACCAAGTTAACATTTTTAAAGTGGTTCTTAACCAATACAAGTAGCTTAGTTTTTTTTCACTATGTCTACAACTCAGCAATATTAGCATCACAAAAACGTACTACATGTATATTACTTCATAATGTACTAAACTAGATTAACTTAGCCCCACCACTTTTATTGAAGTGACTGTAAGAATTCAGGAAAGTGAGAGATCACGTAGTTGTGTGTTGTGTATCAATGTTGCCTCTATCTACTATTGGATTTTGAAGTTGACACTATTCCGACAGTGTTGTACTTTTTTTCTTTTTTTCTTTTTTTTTATTAATGTAATTTTATTTTTAAAAAATTTATAAATTTTCATCATTTATGATCACAATAAGAATGTTATTCTTTGATCAACAGAGGTATTTAATAGACTTTTTTTTTCACAATTAAATATCTTTAATGAAATCTTTATATTTGTTAGTGGAAAAACATAAGTACCAGTACCTTATCCTGGCCTCGTTAATATTAGTACCAGTACCTTATCCTGGCCTCGTTAATATTAGTACCAGTACCTTATCCTGGCCTCGTTAATATTAGTACCAGTACCTTATCCTGGCCTCGTTAATATTAGTACCAGTACCTTATCCTGGCCTCGTTAATATTAGTACCAGTACCTTATCCTGGCCTCGTTAATATTAGCAGCATGTTATAGATATATAGTGTTAGTCGTGTTAGTACAATACAATTAAATTTATCAATGAAAATGAATACGGATTTTGAAGTTGACACTATTACGACAGTGTTGTACTTTTTGTTATTCATTTCAATGTTCAAATAGAAATGTAGATATCAAATTTAGTACGCACGACTGGTTTCTATATTTCTTCATCAGGTAAGCTCAACATCGAAAGATTGGAGCAAATAATTTAAAGTTTTGGGAGCAATAAAACCAAAGGTCCTAAACAGGGTAGCCAGAAGCATCCATTTTTGTACCTTAGGCTTCAAAATAAGCTAAGATCACATATGCCTGATGGAGGAGAACCTTATTTTGATTAATAATTCCATTATATAGGAACTGTGATTGTAAGTAATACATATATCTAATATCTCGCCATACATTAGTCATTCTTACTCATCCTCATTTGTTGTGGCAGTTTTAGATATATCCTCCGTTGATTACTCAGTCATTATTCCACAATCCCCACATTCAAAGATATACAATGTATTTAATTGACAGTTATATGACTAATAAGTTCCCTATAATCTGCCTTTATAAGGTACTACTATATTAACAATGATTCGTAATTAAGTACTAATACGACACCAACCACATGTCTTATGTAATCTTGGCATTAACTAACATAAGTTCAATATGCATGTTTATACACGAAACCAGTCAATTTAAGTCAATAATTGATCAATTTTCTAAAATGTTAAGCCCTACTCCCTATTTTACCAACCCCAGTTTTTAGTGGAGTTCGTGTTGCCAGATATTCAGTTTACTGTGTAGTGTTTCGTTGTTTGTCCTTTTTAATTTGTCAATTGTAATGTGTGTCATTTTCCGATTAACGTCTTCTATTTCTATATTTTCTTTAAAAACAACATTGTTGAACAATGGGTAAAACTGTTTTGCTATTTTTGGATATCAAATTCACCTAGATTCATTATAATGAAGTCATTTAAAGGCACATTCTAAATAAATAAATGATTACGAATACATTGATATTGACTTTAATGGTATCATAAAACTAGTTTAACACCGCCACTTATTTTTCATTGGAATACTTGAGCCAAGGCAGAACAGTGAACGGTCATGTATTCTTGTGCTAAGAGTATCAATTTTGCCTCTTTCCGCGATATTTTTTTTTTCAATTGGATTTTAGAACTGTTCAGACAGTGTGGTATTTTTGGTTTTTCAATTTATTCCTTTAACATATACCGAAACAGACGCAGATGTTATTATTATTGCTCATGGAGTATAAACGAAATAAGAACATAATTTTCATAATTATATTCATCAATGTGCTGGCGATCAGTTCAACGGTGACTCGGATAGGAAACAAGCTTATACAGTCAAACCTGCTTTAATGACCACCTCCATTAAGCAATGACTTGTATTATGTGACCTTAATTTTTATTTCCCTTCACAGTGCATTTCATATCAATTAATCCTGTATTAATTGACCACTCGCCTTATTGGACCATATTTCACTGTCCCCTTGGAAGGTCACATAACACAGGTTTGACTGTATTAATAAAACCGTAGATATTTAATTTAGTGCACACCTATGCTTGTGTGAGTTGGCCAATGAAAATGTCGTAGATTATAAAATTCTACGGGAAGGGCTAGGTAGACTTCCCTTTGGATTTAAGGATGCTTAAGTGGTACCATACACTACAGGGAGATAACTCTTTAAAATCAGCTGAACGTTTTGATCATATGATGTTTGTATGCAGGTTTCAAACATCTCGGTGATCAAAACCATAGAGAGAAAAGCTGTTATGTGGCTAGTGAATAGATAGCTCTGAGTCTGTTGGTTGGAATTTGCTAAAATTTCGATATTGATTACAGTGGATATATTCAAACACACTGCCAAAAAAATAAGAAAATTAAACGAGCAGACCAAATGTTACCTGAAGTGTATGGTACCACCTTAAGGATGCTTAAGCAGTCATGTATTTGTATGTTAGTTGTTTCGATTTTGTCTCTGTTTCTATTGTATATTCCTACTGAAATTTGAAGTTGTTCCGAGTGTGTAGTTAGAAGTGGTTCCGAGTGTGTAGTAGTTTTTGTTTTTAATTTCGATAAACTGTATTAGCTTACAATTGTTGCTCGGTATTTGTATTTTTTTTAATTTTTTTTTAAAGAAATTCTTATGATTCATCTTTTTTTTTCAAATGTACAAATATTTTATAAAAAAATATTTTACAATATATTTCATCCTTTATTTCAATCCATATGAAAAAAAAGTTTCATTCTAATTTCTAATTTATTTTTTATTAATATTTGACATAAAATACAGGTAATGATTAATTAGATACTAATTGCAAAAACAACAAATTAACTGTAACAACTTCTATTGTTATTTGTAAGTGGGAATAGCTGGAATAGGTATTTTAAAAAATGGGATTAGATAGAAGACACCACCTTTACTACAATTATCAGTGGTAATAAAAATAAGGCATATACCAAATATACAAACATATATATCTATTTTTGTTGTCATTTTGAAATGACCTGTATGCAATATCAATATATCGTTTACCATTTAATAAATATCAAGTATACTTGATGAATGTGTATTGAGTTATTTTAGCCTTCGTTGATACAAATGATATAGACAAATACCCTTATCTGATATACATGTAATTATTTATTTGTAGGTAGATGACGGGTCATACTGACTTATACACACCTGTTGTACAACCTAATAATCAGATCTAATTTAACTAAGGTCATTTAGACAAACAAATACATTTGATTGAGATCTATTGTATTAAACTGTGGTACTAATTAAATTTCATTTCCTGAGGGTGTAGAATAGAATCAATATATAGCAAGGTAAATGTAAAGGTAGACATAAGTAAGTTACCTCTCTTTACCACTTTAAACACGTAAAGGGGTTAGGCTTGGGTTATGGTGTTTAACGCCACTTTCAACAATATCTCATTTATATCTTGGCGGTCAGTTATGTTGATGGAGGAAACCGGACTATGCTGAGAAAACCACCGACCTGTCGCAAGTGACCGAACAACTTTATTACATAATGTTGTATCGAGGATTCGAACACTTCAGAGGTGATAGGCACTGATTACATAGGTAATTGTAATTCTAACTACCATACGATCACGACGGATCTTTCCACGGCATATATGAACTTAGCCGGGTGTGGCTATAATGTTTAGGTCCTTTGGTTTTCTTGCACCAACATATATTTAAATCTCTTGGCTTTGATTGTTCCAGAAACTCGTTGTGTGCACAAATTTTGATATCAATGGTTTTTTTTTAATTCTTACACGCATCCATATTGAAGATCGGAGATATAGTTATTTGAGTGTAAATTGTATACAGACACACAACACTACGCTGTGTGTTAACGCTAGAGAAAACCGAAGGAGCAATCAAGAATTGACAATCCAGAAACGCAGACAACGGTATGCACAACACGTAGAATGAATACAATAAAAAACACACAGCACAAAAAACTAAATAGATGAGCAACACGAACCCACTAAATAAAGCCTGGGGTGAACATAGATTCTACCCTTAGGTAAGCTGGTCATGGTTCTTATATAACATCCACCTAGTTACCCATAGTCCGGTTAAGGGTTGTCGGTGATAAAGGAAAAAACGTTGTGCAGTAAAAATATAAATATCAAACTTAGTGTGCATGCGACGCGTTTCTGGAATAACTTTCATCAGGTACGCTCAAAACGAAAGATTGGAAAGCCAAATAATTTAAATATAAATAAAAAAAACCCAACTTCGCAATATCACTGATATCTGAAAAGTAAAAATTATCACGGATTAAATGTATGACTTAAGCTTGAATATCTACACGTGTGTCTCAAACGTGAATACATACATGTATAGAGGGCCCGGGTGGTTCAATGAGTTAGGTAGTTGGATTACCTAACAACTCATGCAAGCCTATCACCAATACGGTATGGGTTTGTAAATTACAGCTGCAAGGGATAAAGTTTACCAGTTGCATGTCCATGGTCGGTGGTTCTCTCCAGGTACTCCGGCTTCTTCCACCACTAAAACTGGTCGCCATGATATAGCTGAAATATTGCTGAAAGTGGCGTTAAAGACAAAACAAAACAAACAGACATACATACATGTATATCACAAGGCTAAATGCTTACATGCAAAGTTGAATGTACAAATTATATTTAACAAACATGAAAAACAAAAAAATACCACACTGTCAGAACAAATCTTACATCTAATATGAGAATCGTAGAACAGAAATTGACCTCTAAAACAACAACGGGAAAAAACAAAGCATGATGCAAATTGGGATTAAGAAAAGGGGGGGGGGGGAGATCAAGCACAATAATATAATATGCATTACATAGCGCAAAAATTCATTCCCGGTTTTTAGTGGAGTTCGTGTTGATCAATCTTTAGTTTTCTGTGTAGTGTTTTGTACATCATTGGTTGTCCTTTGTCATTTTTCTTTTGGTCATGATATTGTCTGTCTTTTGGTCATGGTATTGTCTGTCTTTTTCCGATTTATGGCTTTTAATTAATTCCACTTTTGATATCTTCAATTTTGTATGAGTACAGTATGATTATATTTGATTGATTTTAAAATACATGTCCACTTTACCAATCGAAAATATTCCCTTTTCTGTGTTGTGTGGTGTTTTTGTGCTTTGCTGGTCTTCGTTTTGTGCTTTGTGTGCTCGGAGGATTGTCCATTCTTGATTACCCCTTCGGTTTTCTCTAACGTCTTATTTTTAACAACCATACCCATAAAAGGACAACAAATCTCAATCATAGAATGTGTTTTCATCCATAACATTCATCATCTCATTCACTACTAAGTTTATCAAATTTAAACAGCCAATCGTTTATCGTTGGTAAAAAAAATTTAGGTCACTCGTCAATGAATCTAATGTAATAAAGCGATGCGACGTTTATGATGTTATATTGTTATCTTGTAGACATCAATAAACAACGTTTAACAATACAGACAGAGTACTCTTCAACCTTAAAAGTCACTTGTGTATGGGGTAACACTAAATTAGAATAAAATCAAAAACGAAAATACCATATTGTCGAAACAGTTCCAAAAATCAAATAATAAAATCGTAGAAAAAGGCAAATTCGATACCACTACTAATACAGACACAGTACTCTTCAACCTTATAAGTTACTTTTGTAGGAATAACGTGCAATGCTTTTCTTGATTAGAATAAAATGAAAAAGAAAAAATACCCTACTGTCGGAACAGTTCCAAACATCTAATGGAAAAATCGTAGAAAGAGACAAAATATATACCCCTAGCAACCAAATACATGACGGCTCACTTGCCTGGCTTGGAACAGGAACTTTTATATAAAAAAAAAAAACCAGGCAGGGCTAAAGTAGTTTTATGAGTCCAAACCATAAATAAATATGTAGATATCTAATTTAGTAAACACGAAGTTTTTCTAGAATAACTTTCATTGCAAATGATCTAAATAAGGGTAATAACCAAATTACCGAACTCCGAACAATCTTACAAAGGGAAAGTCAAAACTCATAAGTATATAAACAGACAAAATCAGTCAACAACCGGAAAACTGTGAAAACCGTAATGACCCTGACTTGGTACAGGCATTTCTAAAGAAATGGTGGGTTGAATCAGATTTTAAAGCGCCAAACCTCCCGCTTTCATTACGGCTCAAAGTTTCCGGCTGTCACTATAACAGTATTTATAACAATACTGAAACAAAACAGGTAAAAACTCTTAGGAATCAGTCAAACCAAAGAGTCTAAACAGGATAGCCAAGATAACCATAGTTATTTATACATGAGAACGATTAACCTTAATTTTAACAATATTGCATTTTTGGGAAATGCTAAGTTCAATAATAAGTATGTCTCATACATCATGTTGGTGCCGAAACACTCACTAATGGGTGGATGACACCCTCGGAAACTGGTAGTGAAGGAGCAGATGCATAGACCCAGTGATAGTAATAAACATGTAGCTATCTTATTTAGTACGACGTGTTTCTGGAATGACCTTCATTAGGTACACTCAAAAGTCAAAAGGTTGGATGTAATTACACTTTTAAAAGTGCCTACACATGAATGACGAAATTGTCGTTCTGGCCAAAATAAAACAAGACATTTGGAAACCCCCGGCTATAGGTTTGGACCACAAAGACATTTGGAACTATCCCGGACTCTGTCATTTTGGACCATTCTGGAAACTCCCCCATACACTGTCGTTATACTCCCAAGAAAAAAGAAACCAAAACTACAATTCCGAAACCTTGGTCTACGCTTACCCGCCAAAATATATTAACTGAGAAGATGTAAGGAAAATATCCTTTAAAAACAGATGGTCAAACATGTTTGAAATTAAAATATAGTTCCATGGAATGCCACATACAGCTCCCATTATACGATTATTGATTCACGCTATTTGAAAAATATGGAACTCGACTCGATAACTAGTTCTTAAATTTTATTTTCTGTAATTTTTCTAAAAGCTCACTTTACAATATAAATCTTAAAGAATACCGATGAGGCAATCAAAAATGGACAATCTAGACACAGTGACAATATAGAGCATACAAGACATAACTCAATACAGAAAACTAAAAAGATGAGCAACACGGACCCACCAAAAAAGGAGAGTAGCAGTTCCTGACTCTGTATAAGACACCCACCGTGTTACTTATAAAGTGAAGACCGGTAAAGGTCTTGTCAAGAAACAGGTTGAACAGGTTGAACACAGGTGCTCGCGGTTGGCTTCAACATATATGTTTTGTATACATTTATCCCTTTTTATTTTCTATTTGTCATGGAGAATTAGTCAGCAATAGACATGATTGTCTAGCACACGTGTACTTCTGGCTATTTGCGGTGTTTATCAAATAGACATAAAAACAAAAAATACCACACTGTCGTAACAAATTATGATCGTACACATTCCTATATTTTTTAAAGGAAGAATATTTGACAATGAAAATATGATTTAATTCAGACTACAACATAAATAGATTATATACATATTTATATTTCTACATGTAAGCCAAAAGGTTTTTCTAGTGTAAATTTTAACTTCGTATAGCTATTGAAGACGTGTTTCACACGGATCAGTATTGTCTGGGATAAAATGACGAGTTTTATTTTTGACATTTATGATCCAAACCGTTTAGGCTATAAGTGATATGTATCAAAAACGTCGAGACTTGTTAGCGACAAATTTTCCCTATTGAAAAGAGATCACTTGATGCCATCAATTTGAACAACAAAAATTAATTTTATTACGAAAATCAAACGAAGATATTGGCCGACAGTTAGTCATCGTACATCAGATAAACATATAGCCTCTGGAAGCTTACTGACCGACCAATATAAAGTTGTTCACTGTTCACGTGTGCATGTTGTAATGTTAGTAACTAAACCATACTAAAAACAACCTAAAACACTATATACCAGACTAATTATTCACCGCCGATTCATACCCCCGGGGGGATCAAACTAATGTGATGATTACATTCTCTAAAAAATCTAATCGGAGTCACAAAGTTTTACGGTCTTTTTATTATAAGATGACTCTGCTTAGCCGCCGTTGCGAACAGGAAACTTTCGTTTTTTCACACCTTTTGAGACAGTAAACCGCCATATTAAGTGCACAGCATGGAGGGTTTTAAGGGGTATCTTTAAGAATGTTTATATATGTGACTTATCATGTTGTTTTTAAAAATAAATTACGACATTCATTTTTGGCACAATATTCAACAATATTTTTTACGACAACACAGTGCGAAAGAACGCAGCTGTGTACTCGACATTGATTTTTAACAGACAGACTTGGGAAAACAAATCCAGATTATACCCTCGAGAATTTACTCACAGACTCGAACCATTTTGATGATGAGATTTTATGTTAAAATGTCTGGATGAGTGCTATTGACAGTCTGAAAGTTAATATTTAAAAATGAAGTTGTTTATTTCAGTTTTAGGTTTATTGCTATTTCAATGCAATTTGTTATCAGAAACATTTACTATCTTCAAATTAACTGGTACGAATTACTCTTAACATTATTAATAAGGTTTAATAAAAAAAAAATTGATGTTTTATGTAAATGGTAGGCTAGACGATTTGGTGTCTGTACAAATAACTTTGTAATGTTGACCTTACACTGGTAGATAAATACAGACTGGCGATTATATGCTCATTGCAAAAGTACATTATAATATAATTCCCATAAACTATTTAAACCCCGCCACCCTTTATTGCAATGCCTGTACCAATCCAGTACACTGGTAAATACAGACTGGCGAGTATTTGTTCATTGAAAGGGTACATCGTACTATAATTGTCATTAACTAGTTGCATCCCGCCACCTTTTATTGAAGTTTCTGTACCAAGTCATGAAAGTGAGCGGTATTTATATGTGTGTTAGGGGTATGGATATTTTCTTTTTCTACTATTTCCCATTTGGATTTTGAAGTTGTTCTAATATCTGGTACTATTATTTTCTGTTTTTCGTTTTGTTATAGATTATATTGATCTAGCTAAAACGTCATCTAGAGCTCGGATACTGGATACTGATGACCGTTTCCAGGGCTCTGCCAACAGACCTACCTAGCATGTCCCCGAGTGACCGATAGGAAATGCCCGGACTTGTCAAGTTATCAAACGGAAACCTGAATATGAACAATAATGGGTGCCATGTGTGGAGAATCCACGCTTCTTGTATATGCAATAATTGTTTGTAAATTTCGTTCAATAGTAGGTGAATTGTAACCCTAACAAGTGTTTTTTTCGTCCATACCCAATTATACATACTATTGCTTTGGGAATGAAATGTTGTCCCATTCTTCCCTGAAATTACATAGAGACGATGGATATTTCAGAATTGTTTCCTGCTTAAATTAAAACAAATAAATTTGTATAAGATATCCCAGTAGTTATCTATTAATAACATGTCGAGTTCTAGTTAGGGAGTCCTTGATATATGACTAGTAGCTATTTTCTTACTTGAATTATTAGTATTAATATTATCTACTAAATGTCATTACATAATAACAATAAATATTTATTGTATTTAAATTTGGACAAAAAAGGTTGGTGCACTATAATAGCCTACAGCCATTGTGTTTTATTTATTTTTTTAACAGCGCAATAATATTTATTCAAACTTTATTATAATAATTAATATTGCATTCACTTATGGCATAATT
The DNA here is from genome assembly GCA_963680875.1 of Bathymodiolus brooksi. Taxonomy (NCBI): domain Eukaryota; kingdom Metazoa; phylum Mollusca; class Bivalvia; order Mytilida; family Modiolidae; genus Bathymodiolus; species Bathymodiolus brooksi. The sequence goes on along the minus strand of OY804584.1, from coordinate 56,838,155 downwards.
ATTACATTTAATTATTTTATAGTGAATAAGTTTTGTGCACGAAACACGGATGAACTCGTGGTAATTTGATTTAGGGTGCTCGGTAAAACGCAGATCACCTCATTGTAAAATCATTTTTGAGGAACTTCCCATATAAAAAAATACAGTGTCATTTTACAATACCATGTGATCACAATCACTGCACAATTGGTAGTTGTAAAAAATATTTATTTGGACTATCGAACACGTACTGCTGACCTCATTGACCTTAATTAAAATAAAAACGTAGATATCAAAATTAGTGCGCACGACGCGTTTCTGGAATAACCGTCAGGCACGCTTAAAGCCAAATAATTCTAATTTTAGGGAGCAATAAAACCAAAGGGCCTAAACAGGATAGCCAGGTTTGGCTAAGGTCAGCTAAGGTCGCCTATATCGGAAGTAGGAGATTCTTAGTTTTATTAATAATTACATTATTTAAGAAATAAGGTTACATTTTTCTGTGATATAAACTTTTTTTTGTCATACGCACTAATTGACCAAGCTCAGCCTGCGTGTCTCTTGACAAATATTTGTCACCTGTTGACTGATTATATTACTCCACTTGGTATACACCCGTGAAATTTTAATGTAAACCTACACATGTATTATTTCTGTATAATCAAACTGTCAAATGTAGTGTTAATCAATACGATGTGAAATGAAATTATAGTAGGTACTGCAACGAACAAGGTATGGCAAGGTATGTTGTATAGAACTGCAACGAACAAGGTATAGCAAGGTCTGTTGTATAGAACTGCAACGACCAAGGTATAGCAAGGTATGTTATAGAGAACTGCAACGAACAAGGTACAGAAATGTATAGCAAGGTGTGTTGCATAGAACTGCAACGAACAAGGTATAGTAAGGTCTGTTGTATAGAAATGCAATGAACAAGGTATAGCAAGGTCTGTTGTATTGAACTCCAATGAACAAGGTATAGCAATGTCTGTTTTATAGAATTGCAAGGTATAGCAAGATATGTTGTATAGAACTGCAACGAACAAGGTATAGCATGATATGTTGTATAGAACTGCAACGAACAAGGAATAGCAAGGTCTGTTGTATAGAACTGCAACGAACAAGGTATAGCAAGATCTGTTGTATAGAACTTCAACGAACAAGGTATAGCAGTGTCTGCTGTATAGAACGGCAACGAACAAGGTATAGTAGTGTCTGTTGTATAGAACTGCAACGAACAAGGTATAGCAAGGTCTGTTGTATAGAACTTCAACGATAAAGGTATAGCAGTGTCTGCTGTATAGAGCTGCAACGAACAAGGTATAGCAGTGTCTGTTGTATAGAACTGCAACGAACAAGGTATAGCAGTGTCTGCTGCATATAACTGCAACGAACAAGGTATAGCAAGGTCTGTTGTATAGAACTGCAACGAACAAGGTATATCAAGGTCTGTTGTATAGAACTTAAACGAACAAGGTATAGCAGTGTCTGCTGTATAGAACTGCAACGAACAAGGTATAGCAAGGTCTGTTATGAAAACATCATGCATTATTCAGAAGAACACTTTCTCATTCATGCTCTGTATGATTATTTAACAAAGGTGAATATTTTACGGTTTCTGATTTCCCCTTTGGTATCGTCAAACTTTTCATACTTCTTTTTGTATTTTTATAAAGAATATATTATCCGCTATCTAAAATTCGGTGTAGTGTTGAAAAGAGTGGATTTTAACAATTATAATAAGTTGACTGATACTCTTCATATTTAATTTTACAATAAGGAAAAATGTACAGCTTTCATTGTATAATTAAAGGTGTACATGAATGATAATTATATTTGTACGTATACAACTATGTGTTATCTTTCTATTTCATTATCATCACATGGTCCAAACTACCATTGCTACAGAAGAACTAACAGAGTTTCTAAAGTAGACAAAGTCCAATAGTCAACACTTCTGTACTATTATACAATTATTTCAATACAACTCATTAAACTTGGCAGTTTATATATTTTTTAGGCCATATGTGCTCTTATAGAACTAGCATTATACATATCACAATCTCTAGGTCATGATGAATCAATATATAGTATGCATCGTTCAAAACACATGATCCAGTCTTCCCTACAACAACACTGTTCATCCAGTTGGATGTGATCGTCAACCTTTTACTCCCCTTTATTGCAGTTCATATGCCAAACCAGAAAAGTGCGCGATCTAATATATCTTTTAGTGTTTGTCACTGTTCCTACGATTTTGACCGTGCGTTAGTTTTCATTTAATGATACGCAATTATTTTTCCCATTTGACAATTATATATTTTGTTTATTTTGCATGACGGGTTGATTGGACTTTGTTATTCACCTTGAGCCTCTCATGTATTCATGAACTAATTATGCTCATTATATTATTGCAACAGTAATAAAACAAAGATATATAAATAAGCGCGCATGACGACTTTATGGAATAACTTTCATCAAGTACCCTCATAGTCAAAACATTCGAAAGCAAATTGATTTAAAGGTCTTTGGGAGCAAAGGGCTTTAACAGAATAGCTACAACAGGCCAAGTGGAGCTTGAAATGAGTTTTAATCAATAACATTATTTGGGAACAGTAAATTTCATAATATATAAGTCATGTTAGTGCTGAAGCATTGCCTACTGGAAGGATGATACCCTCGGGGACTAATAGTACTGAATTGAAATTGATTTACACCAAATGTTCGCAAAAGTGAAATCCTTTGGTTTTATTGCTCCAAAACCTTAAATTATTTGGCTTTCCAATCTTTCGATTTCGAGCGTATCCGATGAAGGCTATTCCTTGAACGCGTCGTGTGCACTAACTTTGATATCTACGTTTTTTGGGGGTTTTTTGTTGTTTTTTGTTGTTGTTTTTTTTGTTTTTTTAAATGTATTCCCTTTGGAGAAAATTGGAGTAATCTTGCACTCGTGAACCAAGTGAAAATATAGTTCTATCATATTTCTCTTATGGTAAGTAATATCATATTTAGACTTCGCTTGTGTATAAATAAAATTTGAAAGAAGGTGTTATGATATATCAGTGCTCATCTAAAAATACATACAAAAAGTTATTTCAACTTCAAATTATTTCAAACTTATTTCAAGTTGTTTGGCCTTCCATTACACAAAGAGATTATATGAATAGGAATGTTTTGAATGAAATTCCATCAAATTCAATCAAAAGGTATGAGAAAATCTAAAGGTGGGAAAATTTTAATTGACATCAAAGGGAGTTTATCATCAAATCAACCGTTAAAACTAATCTTCATTGGAGTACGTAAGTTCTTCTATTGGCAAAGAAAACATCTACCTTATTATGAAAAGTTATTGTATCCTTTGTATGCTAAATAAGTAATCTGTAATTTATAGAGTTCAGTTGACAAATTAATGATGAGAGGAATTGTTAGGAATTGTAAGGTGAACATCAATAAAATATAGAAGGGGTGGAGATGTACTCTCACTCATATCAAATAATAGACAGAATTTAATTCCAATAAAATCATTTTAAGTCAATTGGAGCGCCGGTGAGGGTGATAGCTTTATTAACTAGCGCTAGGAGAGGGAACACTACATTAAAGAACCTGTCATGTTTATGATTGAAACATCATAAATATGGGTTAATTTCTATTCATAAGTACCTGATGATGCTGAACGATATCACACGCCCCCTTTTTTACCAAAGAGAAAATCAACTGCATTTCTCACCAAATTCATTCCTTGATTAAATTTAAACTCAAATAATATAATCATTGGTTTTGATAGATCTACAGTAAATTAAACATGTTGTCAATTTTATAAGAAAACTACCATTTAATGTCCGGCCATCTGGTATGTGTGAAAATTTAAAAGACTTCAAAAGCTAAAATTCAAGATCAAAATAAAACAGTACACTAGGAGATTATCAGAATGCTAGTAGTGTTCAAGTTGTTCACATCTGCTCACAATGTTACATTATCGTTTTGTATCGAGTTTTATATCGGTATTTTTTTCTCTTAAGAATATACCAAAAAGGAAATCAGAATCTGTAAATCGAAGAAGGACAGACAATGCAATGGCCAAAAGAAAAAGTACTAAAGGACAAACAATTATCTCCAAAAACTACACAGAAAACTAAGGATTGAGTAACACGAACTCCACTATAAACTGGGGGTGAACTCAAGAGTGTTACTCTTCTCTATTAATAGTTGTACAATTAATTAAATAAGGTACTCCTCCATAAAGGATAGTTGACCATGGCCGATTTTGACGACCCTGTTGACGCCCTTTGGTGTTCTTGTTCTCAGAGGCTTTTCAATTTTATAAGGCTTTCTGTAAGGTTCAATTTTATAAGGCTTTCTGTAAGATTCAATCTTATAAGGCTTTCTGTAAGGTTCAAATTTATAAGGCTTTCTGTAAGGTTCAATTTTATAAGGCTTTCTGTAAGGTTCAATCTTATAAGGCTTTCTGTAAGGTTCAATCTTATAAGGCTTTCTGTAAGGTTCAATTTTATAAGGCTTTCTGTAAGGTTCAATTTTATAAGGCTTTCTGTAAGGTTCAATTTTATAAGGCTTTCTGTAAGGTTCAATCTTTTGACTTTGAGTGTACCTAAATATGGTTATTGCAGAAACGCGTTGTGCGTACGGTATATTTTTCTAAGCATACATTCATTGTCTCTCGTCCGTTTGACCAAGTATCATGTCCAAATGTTTTATGACAGAATTTAATTGCTACATTTGTGAGTTAACATAAAAATATCATGCATAATGAACTTTGTAATATCTGAAGAATGGTCAATATGATATTCTTTGCATACGTGGATTCCAAAAATGGCATTTTTGAATTTCCCGCTAAAAAGATACTATAATTGATCTTCCAGACAAGCAGAATTTCTAAATGAAATGAAAATCGGAAATAATGTTGAGAATTATCCTAGTAACAGCGATTTTTGAGAAAAAGATTAAAATGTGAAAAGCTAACGGAAGCAGACGACAATGACATATTGTGTTTCACCATCTTTATCCGAAGAGTTGCAGTCTGTTTTCGTGATCTGTTTAGATGACGGAAAATAAATAAAGCATCCAACACAAATACTCACAAAACAGTTGAATTTTACATCACGTGCTACGAAAGATTCAATCGTTTTTATATTTCACAACGGGTGAACTCATGTGCTCCGGACGGATCAGCAGTTGTTCTTTCTCAACTAGTGATATCCGTCGTGATACTCATGTTACGAAATGGTGATATGTCATGAACGCGGGGAGAACAGGATTTGATTACGAAAAACGGAAAACCGGTATATAAGTGGTCATATGTGACACATACATTTCGTAATGATTGCGACCGTAAATCCTTCGAGGTGATAACTTCAACTTCATCATTAGGAACCCTTGATTTTGTAGCTTCCTTGTAAATCCTTCGAGGTGATAACTTCAACTTCATCATTAGGAACCTTGATTTTGTAACTTCCTTGTAAATCCTTCGAGGTGATAACTTCAACTTCATCATTAGGAACCCTTGATTTTGTAGCTTCCTTGTAAATCCTTCGAGGTGATAACTTCAACTTCATCATTAGGAACCCTTGATTTTGTAACTTCCTTGTAAATCCTTCGAGGTGATAACTTCAACTTCATCATTAGGAACCCTTGATTTTGTAGCTTCCTTGTAAATCCTTCGAAGTGATAACTTCAACTTCATCATTAGGAACCCTTGATTTTGTAGCTTCCTTGTAAATCCTTCGAGGTGATAACTTCAACTTCATCATTAGGAATCCTTGATTTTGTAGCTTCCTTGTAAATCCTTCGAGGTGATAATTTCAACTTCATCATTAGGAACCCTTGATTTTGTAGCTTCCTTGTAAATCCTTCGAGGTGATAACTTCAACTTCATCATTAGGAATCCTTGATTTTGTAGCTTCCTTGTAAATCCTTCGAGGTGATAACTTCAACTTCATCATTAGGAACCCTTGATTTTGTAGCTTCCTTGTAAATCCTTCGAGGTGATAGCTTCAACTTCATCATTGAGAACCCTTGATTTTGTAGCTTCCTTGTAAATCCTTCGAGGTGATAGCTTCAACTTCATCATTGGGAACCCTTGGTGTAGCTTCCTTGTAAGCAGCAATCCTAAGCAGAAATACTGATAGGAACATAAAGGTTGGAATATCGTATCAACTGAGATATATATAATTTACATACATGTGGTGCTAAAATATTGCGACATTAAATGGAAAGTTCACAAAAGTCAAATTTAATTATTCTCTCTTGTCCTAAATGTGTCATCCTCAAACGGCCCTCACAACTAATTTCTAAGTGTGGGTCAAGGTATGATGCACACATAGCTGTATATATAGTAGCCTTTATTTTTAAATTTAATAGGATATATGCGATTAACACTTTGAATTTATCAGTTACTGGACAATATCTATATAAGGGAACGTGGAATTAAAGAAACGAACTAATGAAAGCCTGTTTAATCTGTCCTAAAGAAAAATTAGTGAGAATTGTCCGTTATTTCCTGTGCACACATTACGCTTTGTAGAGGGGGACAATTTTACACTACCGAATATAAAGTGGGAATTTAAACTGAACCAATTCTACAGAGAGATGAGTAAACGTTAAATGGGAGATAAAATATAACAAAAATAATATCAATTATCTCCTGATCATCAAAGGACTGAAAGTACAGCTCTTGACGTGTCTGAAATACCTGTCTGTGACTGACATTAAAACCTTAATTGTTATTGATTCGAAGCTACTCTTAAACACCTTATGTTCATTTTCATCTCCTTCAATTTCCAATTTGATGAAATTAGTATTTAAAGAAAAATAACAATTATATTGTAAAATAAGCGATTCTTTTGCTTTTGTTGCTAAAATTTGATTATTTTGTGAATTGACTCTTTATACAATAAGGAGTGAAGAACCAAATGTTTCTAGAGTTTGTTTTGATATCAAACCCCATTTCTTTGTATGTATAATCCGATTTAAAGGTTATTAAAACTGATTCCCTTTGATGTTTGAACTAAATTTGCTATTCGGGAACACATCATGGTATCCATTCTAGCCGCATGGTATATATTTAAATAATTATTAAGAATTCAAACTCGATATATAAAATAAAAATTTAATTATGATTATTGCTTGGTGTTGTAAATCAGTATATTATGCACAATGATATATCTTGAAACTGCATTTTTTTTAAATTATTAGTTTCAAGTGAAAATAATGTATCCTTAGTGATTAGGATAATACTACATACATTAATAAAAAACGTAGATATCTGATTTAGTACGCATGCCGCGTTTCTAGAATAACGTGCATCAAGTACGCTCGTACCAAGAATATTGGAAAGCCAGCTAATTTAAATCTTTAAGAGCAAATACACTAATTAGTCTAAACAGGATAAATAGAATCCGCTAAGGTACCCGTGCCTGAGGGGATTAATCCTAGCTTTAATAAGGTCGCGAAGCGAGCTATTTATGACTGAATTCATGGTAAAATTAAATCAATAAAGGAATAATGACGAATACGATTTATTTTGACTAGAATACCATTTACTTTGACTAAAACAGAAATCCTTATCATCCATACACTATGCCTATGAAAAAGCTTCAACACATCCGGGTTACCGCTTTTCGAGAAACCATGAGAACTTACGAAAGAGACACGAAAGGTATCGAAGAGCAGAGCATCCGGTCCAATCGTAGCCACTCGGCCATTCTCGCTACGCCTAGTGTAGCGGAAATTGCCGAGTAGTCACGATTGATACCAGTTTCGCGAGCTTTCCAGGCGGTGCCTGTTTCATATTAAATTACATCAATTAATATAAAACAACGGAATGACCTAATAATACATCATCGTTCTAGTTGTGGAGTAAAAATTGCATTGACTGCATAAATGTTGTTACATATAGTAACTGACTGTATGAAGTCTCTCCTTTGGTCACCATGCTTGTATGTAGAGCGACAGCTGAGGACAACCGTATAATTGTGTTTGTAATGGCTTGACTGTCATTTGCTACTTTCTGTTTTCTAATAATGTAACAGTTTTAGCTTGTTTCATATTTCACAATGTAAACCCAAATCACATACCTTGTTTCAGAATATAGAACTTATTTTATGCGACTCGGAACAAGAGAAGAATTTTCGGCAAGCTTTAAATTACCACCTGTTCTAAACCTTATACAAATAAATTTATATTTATAGAAAGTATGTATATTATGTATTTATATTATTATGAACATTAATTTATCATTCAAATGCCATTTGCCTTCGATTTTGAAACTTTTATGTACAACATATTGAGTTCTTTATTTCTAAGCTGCAAACTATTAAGTTCTCTGTTTCTAGATATCACCCTATTAAGTTCTCTGTTTCTAGATATCACCCTATTAAGTTCTCTGTTTCTAGATATCACCCTATTAGGTTCTCTGTTTCTAGATATCACCCTATTAAGTTCTCCGTTTCTAGATATCACCCTATTAAGTTCTCTGTTTCTAGATATCACCCTATTAAGTTCTCTGTTTCTAGATATCACCCTATTAAGTTCTCTGTTTCTAGATATCTCCCTATTAAGTTCCATGTTTCTAGATATCACCCTATTAAGTTCTCTGTTTCTAGATATCACCCTATTAAGTTCTCTGTTTCTAGATATCACCCTATTAAGTTCTCTGTTTCTAGATATCACCCTATTAAGTTCTCTGTTTCTAGATATCACCCTATTAAGTTCCCTGTTTCTAGATATCACCCTATTAAGTTCCCTGTTTCTAGATATCACCCTATTAAGTTCCATGTTTCTAGATATCACCCTATTAAGTTCTCTGTTTCTAGATATCACCCTATTAAGTTCTCTGTTTCTAGATATCACCCTATTAAGTTCTCTGTTTCTAGATATCACCCTATTAAGTTCTCTGTTTCTAGATATCACCCTATTAAGTTCTCTGTTTCTAGATATCACCCTATTAAGTTCTCTGTTTCTAGATATCACCCTATTAAGTTCTCTTTTTTAAATGTCATCATATTAAGTGTTTCCTGTTAATATTTCATCATATTAAGTGTTTCGGTTTTCAGATTTGAACATCGGAAATTCTTCGTTTTAAGACTTCAGCATGTTAAGCACTCAAGAATGTGCCCTTTATGAATAGTTCCATTCTATATACAAATTACATGTACTATTCATTCATGAGAAAAAATAATCTGCCCTTTATATGTAGTGGTTTATTAAATAGTATTAATATCTCTGTGTTGCGATTTCAACATAGTAAGTTCTCGTAACGATTAACCAATTATTTCTATATCAAAATTAATATTATGGCAATTTTGTTAGTTAATGCTATTTTTCACACTTCAATACAACAATCAATTATATACATTTCAGCTGAACAATACCAACAATAAAACAAGTGTGAATTCCAACTAAACAGACACCAATAAAATACATATTTTACAATATTTTAACGAAACCATGATTGACCAACAAAAACTCCAATCTGCAAAACTTTTCATTTTGAAATCATGGATTAGGTTGCACAAACCTTAAGTAAATTTAAGTGACAATTTTCTCCGGATACTGCGGTATTCCCCACCAATAAAACTGACCGCCACGATATAACTAAAATATTATTGAAAGTGGCGGGCGTTAAACACTATAACCTCCTACAGTTAAGATTTAATTCATACTTAATGTTAATTGAGGTTTGTAATACCCAGTCTTGATTTTTAGATTCAAGCATTCAATATGGTATTGTTAGTATTTAGCGTTCGTATACATGGTGCTTAATTGAGTCTTAAATTTAATTGAAATTATTGCAACCCAGTCCTGATTATAAGGTTCAAGCATTCAATATATTATTGTTAGTATTTAGTGTTCATATACATAAATGGTGCACATATTTTTCAACTTACATGACCTTAAATCAGTTCCATATGTTAACACGATGGTAACTGTATCATTTTGTTCGAATTCAGGTTTTGTATTGTGCTTTATACGACACAATGGTCATAACAAATACGACAGAAAATATTTATTGTAAACAACACATAGAATGAAAGGTCATAAATCTGAAATGTTTTGTATTGTAGTTGTCAATATACATCGGTATCCAAGAACATTTTATTTAATTTTGTTGAAATTTTATTGTTTGATAATAAATTAAACTATGATGGAGTCTTAGAGTCGTAATTTCACGCTGAAATCAAGTTTATTATGTGTGAAAATATTTGGACAACAAAAAAGTTATAAAATCAACCATAAAATGTTATTGGAATTACAAAAGCTATTGTCTGGTGAAAATGAAAGTATTTTATTACACACGCTAAAATGTACTCGAGTAGCCTCCCTTTACTTGTGAAATAACCACAAAGGTTTAAATAAAATGTCTTCACGATGTATCATCATCCCTTTGTTTCTTTTATGGGTGAAATCAAAGAGTAAAGATGATAAATGCACGAACCCTATCATAAAAGGGTTTCTGGGTTTTGTTGTTTTCTGTAAGGAGAATATAATCTCCTTTGTAAACAATAATAGAACTATTCAATATATTTCTTTTTTCATTTAAGGAAATGATTTTACTATATACAGACTATCTGCAATAAGTCAAATATTACGTCATATTTTCATTGGATTATGTTTGTATTAGTTATATATGAACTGAAAAGCAAAAAATGCCACACCATCAGAACAGTTCTAAATTTAGACCAGAAAATCGTCGAAATAGAGACTTATAACTCTCCTGTCTTGGTACATCATTAAAAAGTAGAGGTTAAACTATGTTTATGGGTCCAAACCTACCCTGATGCGTTAGCGTTCATACAAGTGTCTTCCACATGTAAATATGTAATACAAGTGTATTTATTCGCGGAATTTGGGCAAAGGGTAGAATTAAATACGGGTTTACTATTAAACGCTTCGGTTGTATCTTCAAATGAGTTCATTAACCATTTATATCTTTTATAGGACTAATATCATGCATATGACAACCCTTGTGTCACGAAGATTAAATATATTATGCATATTTTAATATATTAAAAAACACATATTTCTTAACAACAAGACTTCTCACAGGTGTACGACACTTGCATGACCGCAACATTTCACTAAGAGATGAATGTTCGGGCCCATAAAACCAGTTTAATCCTGCCATTTTATATTGGAGTGCATGTACTAAGGCAGGAAATTGAGCGATCATGTACATGTGTTAAGTGCATTGACTTTCCCTCTATATGGGAACTTTCCGACAGTGTGGTAACTTTTGGTTTTCTTTCAATTTATTGTTAACCTACGCTTTAATCATACCTTGTTTTCTAGATAACGGATCTTTCTTCTATAAAAAATCGTTTCTTCATGAATTTGTAGTTCTATTGATGATTCTCCCTACAAAGTAAGACAAATAATTGATATGAGTGTCTGGATATTTGATTCTTGTATAACAAGCTTGTATTATTCCATACTAACATTCAGTTATCGTTGTATTAAATCATTCTGCGTAAGATGAATAGCTTAAATCCCAGAAATGGCAAGTTAGTGCATTTTTACTGCACACGTTTCCTTTTTACAGTAGCAGCTACTGATATGGTTAAGGGGTATCTTTGGTTAAGTATACCTTTATACAACCACAACATCAGACGATACAGAGAAATATAGTAGCAATTAGCCTGTTAATAAGCTATACCTTACGACAACATAAGCTCTGTTAGGAATTTATGTATCGTTTGTATAACAACAAGCAAATGATAACTGCAGTCATTAATAATTCTTCAAATAGAGGAAGGCATCATCAAAGTCTGTAGTAAAGACATTAGAGAAAGTTTATGCTGACAAATGAGGACATGTTGAATTATATACATCAGTTGTATCAAGCTCTTTTCAACAAGGATGCCCACACAGTTATATGTGAGGGCTGGCATCTTAGTCACATGTGGAAACACTTACATGACCGTATCATTTCACAGATATTGGGGCACCTAAAACTAGCTTAATTCCTCCACTTTTGATTGAAATCAAATATATATATATATATATATATACGTCTGAAAATTAAACCAAACAGTGTTAGAATTAGATGTTTGACGGGATTTGAACTCACACCATTGATACACTGCAGCACCATTCGCTTAGCCTTACGTCCAGCGCCCTAGACCACTCAACCACATCCACTCCCTGAGAAACCAGTCAACGATCAATCTTACGGGGTGTTGGATCGTTACGGTATAACGATACTATACAAGTAAAATAAATTATAAACGTCTAAAATGGTTTGTAAAACAACACCAACTACACAAAACAAAGTGATAAAGAATTAAACACTTTGTTGAATGACAAAATTTCGTCCCACCGAGGGACTTTATCAATGTCTAATTGAATAAAATGTCGAACCAATATGGCGACTAAAAATGAGAGGTTAATGTAACAAACAGCACTGTCAAAAATATTTTTGAAAACGGTATGATACCCAAACTTATTAAAACAACGGCCCACCACAGTGTGGAATATATACTTTGGGCCAATTGAGCAAACTGTATGTGGAAACACTTACATGACCGTATCATTTCACAGATATTCGGGCACCCAAAACTAGCTTAATCCCTCCACTTTTGATTGAAGTCATATATATATATATATATATATATATATGTGTGTGTGTGCGTGTGTGTGTGGCAAGCACAGGGGCTTGTTATGATTTTTTTTAAATCCCTCGACTACTCTAAAAATAAACACAAGGGAGGAATCTCAAATGTCAAATTTTCATACACTTTTTCAAAATAGTTTTGTATTGGTGTATTGACCTGATTCGCCATAATATTGGTACCCCTTTGAAGCATAATAAATATATTTTTGATATTCCTATTCCTTTTTGTCATAATCTTTACCTATCTGCAGCTTATAAGCAATTTTTAACAGAATTTGCCGGTTCCGAAACTGACGACCATATTGTTTACATGCGAGAGCATACAAGAATCCTATGTGCGATTTGATTGGTCAATTCGACCAATCAGATCGCACGTACAGCCTTCAAATGTAAACAATATGGTCGTCAGTTTCGGAACCGGCAAATTCTATTAAAAATTGCTTATAAGCTGCAGATATGTAAAGATTATGACAAAAAGGAATAGGAATATCAAAAATATATTTGTTATGCTTCAAAGGGGTACCAATAAAAATTGTAATTCAGAAACAATACATTTTACGAACTATTTGTAACAAATTAATTATACGCGCTCTTTAAATATTTAATTTTATAAATTATATGCGCTCTTTAAATATTTAATTTTATACTATATTTTGCAGCTATAATTTTGCAACTATATAATTCAGCCATTAATTGTAAATGAAATAATTATTGACAATTTGCTCACATTATGCAATTGTACGTGTAAATGGTGTTATGATCTATAAGTAAAATATTTACCTATTTTCTTACCTTATGCAATTGCATGCGTTACTTGTAACATGGAATGTCCAGATTTTCAGATAATATGGCGTTGAATTGTATTTATAACTGCGATTTTGGAATGCATTTAGCTAGGATATATGGCCTTATAAACATCTAAAGATTGCATTGACAAAGGTAACGAGAAATTGATGGGTTTTTTTAAATAGACAAAAATGTTCTCTGTTTTGTATTACTAACAGTAATGAATAAAACAATAATAGAGTACCGCCCCATTGATAAAAAGCTAATGAGAAACAAAACAAATACAAAACAAAGCATTACAAAATACATCTATTCACAACTACATTATATACATTCGTTGTAAACCGACTCGACTTGATTATTTCCTCGTTTCGAGTCCATACCCTGTCTGAGTAACTACAACACTAACATAGTACATATCATTAAAGAGAAAGAACAACGACTGGTTGGTTTGAAGACATGATAATATGTGCCATTGGAGCGACCTGTCTACACATGGACAGTGCTTAGGTGGTATCCATTTTGCCTCTTTCTACGTTTTTTCTATTAGATTTTGGAACTGTTCCGACAGTGTGGTATTTTTTGTTTGTCTATTAGATTTTAGAACTGTTCCGACAGTGTGGTATTTTTTGTTTGTCTATTAGATTTTAGAACTGTTCCGACAGTGTGGTATTTTTTGTTTTCCTATTAGATTTTAGAACTGTTCCGACAGTGTGGTATTTTCTGTTTTTCTATTAGATTTTAGAACTGTTCCGACAGTGTGGTATTTTTTGTTTTTCTATTAGATTTTAGAACTGTTCCGACAGTGTGGTATTTTCTGTTTTTCTATTAGATTTTGGAACTGTTCCGACAGTGTGGTATTTTTTGTTTTTCTATTAGATTTTAGAACTGTTCCGACAGTGTGGTATTTTTTGTTTTCCTATTAGATTTTAGAACTGTTCCGACAGTGTGGTATTTTCTGTTTTTCTATTAGATTTTAGAACTGTTCCGACAGTGTGGTATTTTCTGTTTTTCTATTAGATTTTGGAACTGTTCCGACAGTGTGGTATTTTCTGTTTTTCTATTAGATTTTAGAACTGTTCCGACAGTGTGGTATTTTTTGTTTTTCTATTAGATTTTAGAACTGTTCCGACAGTGTGGTATTTTCTGTTTTTCTATTAGATTTTAGAACTGTTCCGACAGTGTGGTATTTTCTGTTTTTCTATTAGATTTTAGAACTGTTCCGACAGTGTGGTATTTTCTGTTTTTCTATTAGATTTTAGAACTGTTCCGACAGTGTGGTATTTTTTGTTTTTCTATTAGATTTTAGAACTGTTCCGACAGTGTGGTATTTTCTGTTTTTCTATTAGATTTTGGAACTGTTCCGACAGTGTGGTATTTTTTGTTTTTCTATTAGATTTTAGAACTGTTCCGACAGTGTGGTATTTTTTGTTTTCCTATTAGATTTTAGAACTGTTCCGACAGTGTGGTATTTTCTGTTTTTCTATTAGATTTTAGAACTGTTCCGACAGTGTGGTATTTTCTGTTTTTCTATTAGATTTTAGAACTGTTCCGACAGTGTGGTATTTTCTGTTTTTCTATTAGATTTTAGAACTGTTCCGACAGTGTGGTATTTTTTGTTTTTCTATTAGATTTTAGAACTGTTCCGACAGTGTGGTATTTTCTGTTTTTCTATTAGATTTTAGAACTGTTCCGACAGTGTGGTATTTTCTGTTTTTCTATTAGATTTTAGAACTGTTCCGACAGTGTGGTATTTTCTGTTTTTCTATTAGATTTTAGAACTGTTCCGACAGTGTGGTATTTTTTGTTTTTCTATTAGATTTTAGAACTGTTCCGACAGTGTGGTATTTTCTGTTTTTCTATTAGATTTTAGAACTGTTCCGACAGTGTGGTATTTTTTGTTTTTCTATTAGATTTTAGAACTGTTCCGACAGTGTGGTATTTTCTGTTTTTCTATTAGATTTTGGAACTGTTCCGACAGTGTGGTATTTTTTGTTTTTCTATTAGATTTTGGAACTGTTCCGACAGTGTGGTATTTTTTGTTTTTCTATTAGATTTTGGAACTGTTCCGACAGTGTGGTATTTTTTGTTTTTCTATTAGATTTTGGAACTGTTCCGACAGTGTGGTATTTTTTGTTTTTCTATTAGATTTTGGAACTGTTCCGACAGTGTGGTATTTTTTGTTTTTCTATTAGATTTTGGAACTGTTCCGACAGTGTGGTATTTTTTGTTTTTCTATTAGATTTTGGAACTGTTCCGACAGTGTGGTATTTTTTGTTTTTCTATTAGATTTTGGAACTGTTCCGACAGTGTGGTATTTTTTGTTTTTCTATTAGATTTTGGAACTGTTCCGACAGTGTGGTATTTTTTGTTTTTTCTATTAGATTTTGGAACTGTTCCGACAGTGGTATTTTTTGTTTTTTCTATTAGATTTTGGAACTGTTCCGACAGTGTGGTATTTTTTTTTTTCTATTAGATTTTGGAACTGTTCCGACAGTGTGGTATTTTTGTTTTTTCTATTAGATTTTGGAACTGTTCCGACAGTGTGGTATTATTTCCATTTTATTACTAGAAGTATAAAAGCAAAAATCCACATTAGCCAGTTAGTCTAGTACAGAACGGGCATCAACATCATAAACTTACACCCAAAGACCCATTCCAGCACCACCCTTTTACCTGCATGATTTATTGTTTGTAATATTATGCTCTACCTCAATATAGCCGAAATATTTCTCACCTGAAATTAAATATCAATTAATCAATCAATCAAAGTGAACAGTCATGTATTTGTGGGTCAGGGGTGTCGATTTTACCTCTTTCTATTGGATTTTAGAACAATTGACCTGTACCGACTGAAAATTCCTGAAAAATAATTGTATTCATGTCTGGAAAGAGGATGATATCACATTAAGATAACATTATGAATATATGGTAATCATTTGTCCAATATGCAAATCATGATTAATGATAAATACCATGTAGGAATATATTGTCTTATTTATTTCAAATTCAGGAAATGATTTGCTTGCCGGAAGAGGAAGTCTAGAATGTGATGGTTTTCGCTACTTCCTTGAACAAAATATTTTTGTCCGTGGGCGTATATAATATGCATATCATGTCTCTGAATATTAAATGCATTCGTATGAGGCTTAGAAATAGGTAGACATGTCAGGCTTGAGGCGGATCTTTCAGTACGCCGTTTCGAGTACAAATAAATTTTATATTCCAAAACAATGTAAAGGTTAAACAGTGATGGTCATCAATTTTACCAATATCAACAAAACAAATAATCATATCTCTTTTCAACTGAACTCAATGAATGTAAAAATACCACGACATGCGACGTTGAAAATCCATGTCTAGACTTGGGATATGCACAAAGCTATGGATCTCCAATGGCAGTAAATATATAAACAAACGATAAAAAGCGAATGGTACAATAAACATGAACAGCACAACATCAAGGTAAATGAATGCTCGCATTCTGTTCATCCTACAATATGTTGAGCATGTTAAAATTGTGCGCTTAACACACTAAAAAGAGCATAGTTAAAGGCATTTAAGAGTAACACATCCATGGTCCGAGTAAAACAGTCTAGCAACTGCCTCTCTACATAGAATGGCAAAGATTTATCATAACGTCAGTGACATTCTCTCTCTCTCTCTCTCTCTCTCTCTCTCTCTCTCTCTCTCTCTCATAGCGAATATCAAATGCCTGCAGCAACAATGGGAAAATATATCATATTACGTTTGAATTCCAGACTAACTCTGATATTTACAGAAAGGGTAGAAATCTCTCTATAGATATACACATTCATTGTTATCTCTAACGTTCATTGTAGAAAATACATTACTTCAGGAAATGTCGTGATCAAAAATATTACTGAGTGGTGATGACAGGATTTGTGTAAAAGTTGACATAACAACTTATCACTTCTTTATCATTTATCTGTTTGTTTTGTATCTAAAGAAACACAACTATCTCAAACATTATTATAACCACGATCGATAAAATTGAAAAATACCCATTCAACATGCTTTCTATAGACTTGTGTTGTTTAAAATAGCATTAAGACGTATAGTGTGCCATCGTATCAAAATCTACCAAACTATTATCTGAATATTTAAGCTATTTTTGTAAAAAAAAGGTTGGGTGTTTTGCATTGATATTTGGAAACTCAATATCTGTGACTTCGATTAATGTAAAAAAAAAAACACAAAAACGAAAAACAACTAATTCTATATTAACCATTTTCTACATAAAGCATATGGAATATGTGTTCTCGAAAGTTAACTAGAAAGCCATACAAACAAACCAGTCTCTACATGCAATTTTACCAAGCAAGAATAGTCTTAAGATACCAATACAATCAGAAGAAGGGATAAAAATAAAGCAAAAAACATACACAAAACACTACACAGAAAACTAACGATTGAACAACACGAATCTCACTAAAAATCGAGGGTGAATTCGGGTGCTCCAGTGACATCCGTCGTATAACTGTTAAACGACACGAATATAATCTGAAATGAAAATCGTGTTTGACACCAGTATACGAAAACAAATACAAATAATATTGTACAAAACAAATAAGACTGAAGACGACCCGAGCATCTTTTTACGCGGAAATCGCAACGCACATCACAGGAAGGAATTATAAAACGCTACCTCATGTAATTCGATCACGTGCAAATACCTGGGGTGACCTCATGTCATCCTGAAGGGTAAACAGTTCCTGTTCCATAATTTTGTTATGCTTTCTACCCATGAAATCAGATGCAATGTTAAAAATCACTTGAAAATATCAAATTTCATCAAACAGAGGGGTCGTTCTATAGCGAACAAACACTTCTCACCTCTAATAGTTAAACACAAAAGAGACCATGACATATTCAGATGGAAATCCAGATCCTGACTTGGAACAGGCATACAAATGTGGCAGAGTGACACTGGTTAACATGTTTTGCACTTTCAAATATGTTTGACTGTTCAGGGCTATTCAACGTTTCTTATGAGATATCAGTTACTACTTTGAGCGTGCAGGCCATGTAAATGCATCCTAATTAATGTGTTTTATGGACATGGGATCAAGCACATCATATGCACAGGTATCTATTATTTCCATCATATGTAATATATAGTATTATTTAAAACACTCTCGACTAAAGAATTGTGCAAGAACACTTTTAACAATGAAATGATCAAATGAAAAACAATACAATACCACACTGTGGGAATATTTCCAAAATAAATATCGTACGGTGAGGCAAAATCGATACCTCTTACACACAAATACAAATTTGATTCATAAACATTTTGTTTGGGTAATAAGAGAAGACTTCTTTTTTTATCAACCAAGAAGAATATGAATGAACACAATATTTAAGATATTTTCTAACTGTGGAGTTGTAAACCATCGAAGTGCACGTATACCTAAATATTGTCTTTTTATTGTATTGTATTGCAATATTACATTCCTACAACATATACTCGTACTGGTTGACCTACATAGTTCATTATTTTCGGTCTTTATAATCAACCATTTTTTTTTTTTTTTTTTTTTAGATATGAAGACCAATTTGTAGATGAAAGAGAATTTTGACGAGACGTTGTTCTGGATCAGAAAGTTTTATGCTATGATCAATTAAACGAACACCTGTTTATTTTTTTTATTTGACTTCATGCCTTTTGTAATATTACACCGGAAGTAGCTGACAAATGTATACTACAATTACCTTCCGCAATGAAGATGTCATTTTAGCGTAGAATATTTTCCGGTTGAAACTATCACCAATGTTCTGCAATGGCAAGAAAGTCCCCCCTCCCCCCGCTACCCATATACAAATAGGGCTCTGCTTAGGGATGCCTTCATGGGATCACTGAGATCCATGAAAAAACAATTATGTATACACTTAATATAAGACAACTAAATGAAAAAAGATTGGCACCTGTCTATGCGAAACACCAGAAATAAGCAAACAGTCAGTGTTTAACGCCAATTGAATTTTTCAGCTATATCATTGTCAGAAGTTGTATTCGATGGCATTATAATGATGTCCGCTTTGTATTAGACCAACACGTTATGTTGGATGTTTACTGTGTTAGTTCACTGAAACAGCAGTCCGCGGGTAGACATGTCTCTTCACTCGGATGTAATATTCTGATTCCGAGCCAACCAGTTTTTGCCCATGCTCCTTTATGCTTAAAGCAGAAAAGCAACAAATACCATTTTATTGTCTTTGGTTTGGCATGGAATTACACCTCCTTTCACTCTCTCACCCACACACACTCACTGGTTTGGAGTAGAGCACGCTAATGATTACATCATTGATGCGGTCCATATAAACAAAAACATACTACAGGAACTCGAAAGAAAACAAAACGAAAAGGAAACATTTCTACACCGTTACTTAAAGGAGTTAGTTTGGATACTGTTTTGAAATTTAAGCATTGTGGTGATTTGATATGAATATCTACCATTATATAATAATGTGACAAACGAGGACTCGCTATAATAAATATTATATAATGTTATATGTGAGGATTGGTATTCTACTCGAATGTGGAAAACACTTGAATGACCGCATCATTTCACTAAAAGAGGGGAGGTTTGGGTCCAAAAAGCTACCTTATCCCGCCACTTTTCATTGAAGTGCCCGTACCAATCCAGGACAATGAGCGACCATGTATTTGTGTGTAAGGGCTGCGGCCATGTATTTGTGTGTGAGGGCTGCGGCCATGTATTTATGTGTAAGGGCTGCGACCATGTATTTGTGTGTAAGGGCTGCGACCATGTATTTGTGTGTAAGGGCTGCGACCATGTATTTGTGTGTAAGGGCGGCGACCAAGTATTTGTGTGTAAGGGCTGCGGCTATGTATTTGTGAGTAAAGGCTGTGGCCATGTATTTGTGTGTAAAGGCTGTGGCCATGTATTTGTGTGTAAAGGCTGTGGCCATGTATTTGTGTGTAAGGGCTATCAGATTTGCCTCTATCTACAATTATTTTATTGTATTTTGGAACAGTTCAGACAGTGTGGTATGTCTTTGTTTTTCATTTCTTTTTAGCACCCTTAGAGTACCCTTTATAAGCTGTCAGTGTGTGACATATGTCAATATTGCATGTTGTTGTTCACCTCCCACCCTACAGAATTACGTCATCTGATTTGTTACATGTCTCTGATGTCGAATATCTTCTTTAATTACATTTAACCATAAAAATTAAATTCATGGTTAAGTTCAAACAAGTCTGATTACCATATAATACGTTGTATTGTATATACTGTGGAATAGTTGAGTAGCGTGGTGTGAAAATGATTTGTTTATGGTGTTTAACGCCACTTTCAACCATATTTCAGCTATATAGTGGCAGTCGGTTTTATTGGTGGAGGAATCCGGATTACCAGGAGAAAACCACTGACCTGTCGCAAGTCATTGACAAACTTTATCACATAATGTTGTATCGAGTACACCTCGCCATGAACGGGGTTCGAACTCACAACTTTAGTGGTGATAGGCACGGATTGCACAGGTAGTTGTAAATCCATCTACCATACGATTACGGCCACGACGGCCCCTAGAAATAAATAAGACCTATAAATATAAATTATAGGGGAGGGGCTATGATTTCCCCAGTCAGAATTGTTTTCACGTGATGCAAAAATCAGATTTTGCTTTAAAAACATTTCCTATACCGTCCATATCAGCCCATAATGTCATACATGATTTATTCTTCTATCACGGAATGACAACAGAATATCATTAACCCTATATAAACTGACGAAAAGGTTGAAAGTGTGTTAAATTGATCAATTCATACCTCAAGTTCACAATAAATATGTCAATTCCAAAGCATTAGTACTTAATAATACATATCCATTTCGTATTAGAGTCATAAAACTTTATAACAAAGGATATGGATGTAACTGAACATGTGACACCATCCACTTAGGCACCCAATTAGTGCAAACCAATACGAAACTGAAGCACAAATTAGCACCTGAGTTGACCCCCGGATTTTAGTAAGGTTCGTGTTACTCGATCTTTAGTCTTATGGGTAATGTTTTGTAGATCATTGTTTGTCCTTTTCCATTTGGCCATTATATTGCATGTCCTTCGATTTACAGATTCTGACTACCCCTTTGGTATCTGCAAACTCTTCTTACAGTAAACGAACAGTGCTTGAATTGCTGTTCTCCATTTCACAGTCAAATCATTTGATTACTTGGGATATACATATTTGGGTTTTTTTGCGTCTTAAATCAATTGATTATTTAATAGGCTAATCCAAGATTTAGATTAATAGTATACTGTTCAAGATTATAGCGTTCTTATTATAATGCTGTTCTCCCAGTTAATGAGACAACATCAGCATCCATTACACAGTTATATGTGAGGGTTGGCATTTTACTCACATGTGGAAAACTCTTGCATGGCGGTATCATTTCACGAAGAGAGGAGGTTTAAGCCCATAAAACTAGTCTGACACCGCCACTTTTGATTGAAGTGCCTGTACCAAGCCAGGTAAGTAAGCTATCATGTACAGTCACACCTGTTTTAAGAGGTCACCTATTGGACAAAGACAAATTGGTCTTATAAGACAGGTGACCTCTTAAAAGAGGTTCAATCCATATGAAGTTATCTATGACAGGACAAGAAAAAGGGGACATTTTAATACAGGTGGCTGCTAAATAGAGGTGACCTCATGGGCAGGTTTGACTGTATTTGTGTATCAAGGGTATTAATTTTGCCTCTTTCTAAGATTTTTCCATTTGACTTAGGAATTGTCTCGACAGTGTGGTATATTTTGTTTTTCATTATATATATATATAATTACTCTATACTTTGCTACCAACCATTTATTCTAAGATTTAAAACAAAAAACAAAATGTATCCCACCCTCGTAACAGTTTCAAAACCATATAGAGAATCATAAAAAGAGAAACACAGTCGATATCCTACCTCACATATACATGACCGCTCCCTTTGCTCCTCGGGATTGGTTACATGGGTTCAACACTCCCCCCCCCCCCCCCCCCCCCCCCCCCCCTAGGGAAATAATATGGTCATGCACGTGTTTTCCACGTGTTTCTATTCTAATGTCCAAATCTTTAGTTGCGTGATATGATTTCAGACCAAGAACAAGCTATACTTAACTATACATTAATTTAAGATTCTGAACAAACTATGAATAACAACACATCGAATTTTCTAATGATTTAAAACTTTAAATTACATGGTTTTCAAAGCTTTCGACCTTGAGCTATCTGCTGAAGGTTATTCCAGAAACCCGTCGTGTGTACTAAATTAGATATCTACGTTTTTATTAAGATACTGAACAAATTATATATGACAACACTTTGCGCAATGACATGATGTAAGGTACAGAAAGAAGTATAAATAACAACAAAATCAGTAGAAACATAAAAAAAAAAAAATCAGGTATAAGGCAAACATAACAATTGTACTCTAAATTTTGGGGATTAGGGCTATGGTGTTTAGCGCCACTTTCAACAATATTTCAGTTATATCATGGCGGTCAGTTTAATTAGTGAATGAAACCGGAGAAAACCACCGACCTGCTGCAAGTCACTGACAAACTTTATAAATTTTGGGTGTTTAACAATGTCCCAGATAAAAGAAAATTTATCCAACATATTATTCAGACATTTGACTGAGGAAAGAGCAGTCTAATTTGTATTCGCAAGTTAGAATTAATGAATAATAGTATAATTTTAACGTTTTCACACTAGACCTCTAAAATATAAATTATACCTATAAGGGATGAACGATTTTTATCATCGCCTATGTTAACACTTCAAGTGGAAAGGCAACAAAATTTTATAGGAGCCATATTTAGCCGTGATCAAAGGTTCTGTTTCTTTTGTGTGGACTGACAAAAACTTGACAAAATTTAGATAAAGACTAAACGCATAAAATTGGTATACATAATAAAATATATTATAAGGATATCCGTTAACGTAACGTGGTTTTAAATATCACTTCTTTTGAATTCTAATTAAATAAAATGGACTGTGTGACATACATAAAAATGAAACAGAAAATTGTTAGTTTCTGATTTAGCAGATATTTGTAATAAATACACTAAAGATAAGTTTGAGATTTTGAGGCGAGGGATGACTTGTTAGAAGTGATATCAATTAACTACCGATTTGAACTCACGACAAGATTTATAGTCAACTCAAAATATTTAACCCTTTTTAGGAAATAAATTGAAAAATCACGGCTATTGCTTTCAAATGCAACAGCGTTGTAAAATGTGATACGATACTGTTGAAATACAGGGATGATATTACATTAGATACAATACAAAGGTATTAACAAGCCCTCTTTGTCATAAGAATCTGGTTTCACACCTGTATACAGCGTTGTATACCTTGGTATAAATATGGGAGCAGTACTACTAATATCAGATAGCCAAGATCAAACAAATATACTGATCATATCATAGTCTTTTGCTGTTGTTTTATCACAACCTTGTGGAGACTGATAACCATCATATCGTTAAATGCCCAGTATACAGGTGCTTTATTAGATTGCAATACAATCCGACTGGTAACAACAAACTTGTTACTGAAATGTAATAAAGACAGAGTGCTATTTGATACGTTAATTGAGGGATATATTTCACATTTTTACACTATTGGTATGTAATTTATAAACATCGCATTAAAGTATTATCGCTTCTATTCATTCATAGTTTCCCATAAGTACATCTCAAAATAGTTTTGACTCAATATTGAAATATGTTGCTCAATATGATGTATAGATCGCTTCTATTCATTCATAGTTTTCTATAATTACATCTCGAAATAATCTTGACTCAAAATTGTAATATTGTGCTATTTTGCTTAATGTCATGTATATGTCGTTCCTATTCATCTATAAATCCCATAATAGCTTTAACTCAATATTGAGTTTTTGCTTTTTTGCTCAATAGCATGAATAGGTCGATTATATTCATTAAAAGTTTCATATTATAGCTTTAACCCAATATTGAGATCTTTTGCTATTTTGCTCAATAATATGCATATGTCGATTCTCTTCATTCATAGTTTCCCATAATAGCCTTAATTCAATATTGAGACTTTCTTCTATTTTACTAAAAAAATAACATTCATACTCTCATGCTTTAATAGTTTAATGTTTGATTGTATGTATATATAGCAAATAGTTCATGGCACTGAGGGTCATATGGCAGTATATGGACCGGTCCGTCACCAAAATAATATTATATGGACCGAAGCTTCTGAGGTCCATATAATATTTTTTGGGTGACGGACCGGTCCATATACTGCCATATGACCCGAAGTGACATGAACTATTTGCTATATTATACTTTTTATCTAAAATAATGCAGGTACCTGGCCGGTCCATATAACAAAATAGTGACCGGCTGCGCTAACAAAGACAAATAGGGAAAATAAAAACGTAAAGTGTAATATATGCATATAAGCTGTATTGCTTTTGGTAAATAAAGTATTATTATTATAATCACACTTTTATTATTGCTAACCGTGTTACCCTCTTGAAATAAAGAAATTAACTCATTTACTTACTTATTGACACTATCTTCTGAATTCAAAAAATAAATGAAATTATGTTTCATATTTAATATTGAAAGTTGGGAACTTTATTTATTACAATACTAAAATTACCTGTGGGTGTTTCCCCACTTTAAGTCGTAAATTTACATAGAAATCGGAGATATTTCGTCATAAAACTTCACACATGGTTTTGTCTATCATATTTCTTGAAAACAAACATAAAATTTTATTGCATTTATCAATATTTTATGAGTATCAACAGTTTTTTCAACACCGTATCTGTTTCTCGATACAGTCGCCCGATTAGCAATGAGACAAGTCACGTGACTACACATGCTACTCACAGTGACCTGTGACCCACTTTAGCACGTTCTACCAGTTTATTCTTAATATGTTGTTATAACTATTATGTCGATTTAATCAATAGAAAAAAGTATGTCACAATATAAGGACTAGTTTTTCATGTGTGTTATGTTCTTGATAGTAACTATTTTACGGAAAATTCATACGATACCAAACTGGGATGTACAAACTAAACAGTATCTCAAGTAGTAAAAGACTAAATCTATTAATTGTATTATTCCGTAAACCTACATTATCCAAATTCTACTATTCGAAAACAATTAAGCACATTTAAGGAGCATACATATTTATGCTTAAAATTGTAAGTTAGCAATTTTCAAAATAGTTCGTTACAAGAGAAGCTTGAAAATACCATAGTGGTAATCAGAAACCGCAAGACAAAAGACAGGCAATACAATGGCCAAAATAAAAAGGACAAAAAGACAAACAATGAATAGTGACAAGATATTAAAAATACGGAAGAAACCCAAGTTGAATAGTGAAAAAGACATGGAAAATACAGAAGAAAGGTAAGTTGAATAGTGAAATGATATTGAAAATGCGGAAGAAAATTGTGAAAAGAGATTGAAAATACAGAGGAAAAGTAAGTTGAATAGTGAAAAGAGAGGGAAAATGGGTGGTGGTGGTGACAAACTTTTGTAAAAAATGTAATTATTGAAATAAATAATGTAATTATGAAAATAAAATGGCGGGGAAGGGGCAGATAACCAGTGAAAGGGCTAGTTCATAGAAAATAATAAGGTTATAGGACGCGGATAATGAAAATAAAATGGCGGGGAAGGGGCAGATAACCAGTAAAGGGCTAGTTCGTAGAAAATAATAAGGTTATAGGACGCGGATAATGAAAATAAAATGGCGGGGAAGGGGCAGATAACCAGTAAAAGAGCTAGTTCGTAGAAAATAATAAGGTTATAGGACGCGGATAATGAAAATTAAATGCTCGCAGGTGACGTTTGAATGGATATTCCGCAAGGAACATGAACTGTGCTATAACGACATGTACTAGAAAAACAACTAACTGATATTTTAAAACGTTGGATTTCAAACGTCGCGACTATTGAAAAAAGTACGGGAAAATAGTACGGGTAAAAAAATACGGGAAACAAATACGGGAAAAAAGTACGAAAAAATAGTACGGAATAATAGTACGGAAAAAAAAAGCAAAAAAATAAATAAAAAAAATATTAAATAAAAAAATTAAAAAATGAGGTGAAAAAAAAATAATGAAAAAAAAAATAAAAAAAAATTGATAAATGTACGGGAAAAAAGTGCGGGAAACCCGAAATAAGGGCGGGAAACCCGGTTGCGCATTCGCGCACCCGAGGGAACCCCTTCGGGGTCACGACGTCACGTGTACTACGGTACTACTACTCTAGTAAGAAAAACGCGGGGGAAATCCGCGCATGCGCACTCGATCACTTCAGGTAGCTCCTCCTCAAATGCGACTTGAAAACCGCTTATATACTACGGGGAAAAAAAGTACGGGAAAATACGGGGAAAAAAGTAAGGGGGAAAGTCACGTGACTTCCGGTGACGTCACTTCTGGTCAAGTATGCTGACGGTATCACTTCCGGTAGCTCCTCATCGCTCCTCCTCAAATGCGACTTGAAAACCGCTTATATACTACACAGAAAAGTAAAACAATGCAGCATATTAAACAGGATTTCTAGGCATTCGTTTCGCGATACTTTACCATTCAAGAAAACGTAACACAACTACCACAGTGTCGAAACAGTTCTAAAATATAATAAGAAAATCGTATAGACAAAAGTTAAATATAAACCTCTAGGTTATATGTAGAGAACCTCTAGGCTATATGTAGAGAACCTCTAGGTTATATGTAGAGAACCTCTAGGTTATATGTAGAGAACCTCTAGGTTATATGTAGAGAACCTCTAGGTTATATGTAGAGAACCTCTAGGTTATATGTAGAGAACCTCTAGGTTATATGTAGAGAACCTCTAGGTTATATGTAGAGTTTCTATTCAAAATGAGAATGTTATTGATATAACGGACAATTATAGTCAAAGAGGAGAAACAATGTATGGATTATGTTTGGAACACAAATTTGAAGATATCAAATGGGTTAATTAAAAGCCGTAAGTCGAAGGACAGACAATACAAAGTGAAAGGTGACAATGATTTACACTACACAGTAAGCTAATGATTGAAAACTATGTTTTTGTTAATTTTTAAAGTGTGTCACCTCGTTTTAAACTGTATTCATTGATTCAATTGGTATTTATTATAATGCATTGATATCAAAAGGTTCTTTCTGCCTTACGGGGATAGGTCTTTAATCTTTTGTCATAAGAGTTTGAAGACACCAAAGGGGTAATCATAATCCGTAAGTCGAAGAAGAACAGACAATACAATTGCCAAAAGAAAAAGTACAACAGAACAAACAACGATCTACAACACGTACACATAAAACTAAAGATCGAGTAACACGAACCCCACTAAAACCAGGAATGAACTCATGTGTTCTGGAAGGGTAAACAGTTACTGATCCACAAGTGGCATCCGTCGTGTTAATCTAATTACAAACCCGGAGATGAGTCGTGAATGAGGAAAGGTCCGGGAAGTGTTTACGACAAGTATGACATATGCGTGGTCATTTGTGACACAGATATTCCATAACGGTCAACCAAGTCATGGTGGCGACCGTAAAACTGTGATGACTTCAACTTAACCAAGAGGAACCCTTGGTTCAGTGGCTTCCTTGTTAGCAGCAACCCTCTATTATGTCATACATTTGTATATTGAAATTGGTATATTAAGTAATCTGATGCATTAACTTGACTGATTGATTGATTAGTGTTTAGTGCCAACCTTAGCTGTGTTTCATCTTTTTCGTGCCGTGAACACACCCAATATATTAAATTTCTCAACTACAAATCCCTTAGAAATGAAACATATTTTTATATTAACTTTAAATACAAGGTATCAAAATCAATGCCTTAGTAGATCGTTAGCACATTGCCGATTTGATTCTAAAATCATTCTTTTCATAAGAGTTATTTCCCTTAGATCGGACTTATATTTGAACATTGTAAAAAATCAATATGATAATTTTCTAGCGAATATAATATTAACAAGTCGTTACAACATTGAAATTTGTCCAGATTTTGGAACAAATATTTGATATTTTCATTGAACTCGGTATGAAATCAAAATAACTCCCATAACTCCCTCCTATAAAAACGAGCTAAAGCGTATATATATTAGAATCAAGTAGAAAATGTGCAAATGGTCTGTAAGGCGAAAGAACATTGTGTGACCTTGGCAAAAATGTTGTCCCCTGTTTAGAAAGTCCTGTAAATTTGAGCAGTCTCTACAATAGCTTTTTAACCTTCATAAACCTTAGAGAAAACTGAAGTGTCGATCAAGAATGAAAATCCACGAGACATTGGCAACATTGGGCACAGAAGAAACATGACAAACACAGAACAAAACAGAGAAAATCAAACATATGGGCAGCATGGACTCCATCAAAAACTTGTGGTGAACCCAGGTGTTCGTGAAGGTTACGTGGGTCCTGTTTCTGTATAAGACACCCTCATATAGTGAAGTCCGGTAAAAGTCTTGTCGATGACAGAGGAACGAAAAAATCTACTTAAAAGAAAAAGATCCATTGTCATTTGAGATATGGATATTTTGTAACGGTCAACCAGTTCGTGATGATGACCGTAGAAATTTTGTAGCGATAACTTACGTAAACATTAGAGTATACCGAAGGGGAAAATAATCGTCTACTATAACGCTACGTTCGCCTCCTCTAAATTAGTCAATCAAGTGTCGTCGGGTCATCTATGCTTGACAGTGCACTGTTATTTTGTCAATTTTTTGTCAAAGATAATCACTTTAAATTAATTAAGTTTAAATGATGTTTTGTATTTGTGCGCTTCCTTATTGATGGAGCATATCATAGTCAGCTGATTTACAACAGTATCACATGACAGACATGTTATGAAAATAACATATAATCTTTATCTGATCAGCGTTTTAAAAGATGATAAATTGTTGATTTCTGTAAAGCAGTTAAGATACAAAGGATAATGCATCACCCAATTTGTTACATTAACATACAGGACCCCTTTAATTCTAAATTGAATTCGTAACTGAGTTTGATTTTGCACTGCGTAAACAATAAATACATATCGATCCGGAGTCAATATACTTCATAAAGATGATTTGAAGAATTCAATAATTTTTAGATTTAATTTTGTATTATATAAATACGCATACATTTGCCTTTGCAATGTTTTTCTCCAACATACATTTTATTCCAATCACCTGATTTTATATAAAACTAAGCAGCCCATGGTAGATTAACTTAGGGACCTCTGTGAGTCACAAGCTCATTTGACCAGGGAAAAACAAACGAGGCACAAATTACTCCCTTTTTATATAATGCCTTGGCAATGTTGTTGTTTCTTTCTATATTTTTATTCGAAAATCTCCACGTACATGAGTACACTGTGTTCACCAAGGATGTATTAGGGTAAAGTAGAATTAACTCTTAACCTTCATTTGGAATCGGACACAAGCCAGGAGCTAGAGATCCAACGCAGTATGTCTTTTTATTCTTCAATGATTTGGTCACCAGAGTTTTTTTTCCTTTTTTGATATAGGGTGGAATTGTTGACCAGCACTGATTAAGCTTTTCTTCATATCAATGTTAACGTAAATATGGCATTAGTTCTCTTCCTTGATAAGAACACTTGTAATAAGCATGGAA
Source organism: Bathymodiolus brooksi (assembly GCA_963680875.1). Lineage (NCBI taxonomy): Eukaryota > Metazoa > Mollusca > Bivalvia > Mytilida > Modiolidae > Bathymodiolus > Bathymodiolus brooksi. Next base: position 56,808,097 of record OY804584.1, on the reverse strand, counting down.
TTAACGGCTTCAATTTTGATTCGAGTAAATAAACGTTAGAGAAAACCGAATGGACAATCCACAATTTTGATTCGAGTAAACAAACGTTAGAGAAAACCGAATGGACAATCCACAATTTTGATTCGAGTAAACAAACGTTAGAGAAAACCGAATGGACAATCCAGAGACACCGGAAACATTGGGTACACCAGATACAGAACGTAGACAAAGAAAAAACACACCACACAGAAAACAAAAAAGATGAACAACACAGACACCACCCCAAAAAGGAGGGTCAACCCAGATACTCGCAAAGGGTAAGCAGTTCCTGCTTCTTATAAGGCACCCAACTTTTGAGTGAAAACTAGTTTAACCCCGCCACTGTGTCAAGCCAGGAAAATGAGCGGTCATGTATGTGTGTGCTTAGGGGTATCGATGGTGCCTCTATTGGATTTCTATACTGTTCCAACTGTAGTATGTTTTGCTTTACATTTTATCACTCGTTTCGTGTATGGTTTATACTAGTTGTGAATGGTAAAATAATTGTAATATACAAATACGCAAGTGCTTAATATGTAGTTTGATAGGTAACATTCCTTCATTAATGCTACAAACGAATGTTTGAAAAGTCAGAAGATGACCGTTTAGTTAAACCGCTCTGCAGAGACGATAATAAACGATGGATTTTCATAAAGTACTGCGTTGACTACTATTATACCTAATTTGTCCCAGTATTGTTAAAAATGCTGTCATAGTGACAACCGGAACCTTTTAACCGTAATGGAAGCGGGAGGTTTGGCGCAGTAAAATCTGATTCAACCCACCATTTCTCTGGAAATGCCTGTACCAAGTAAGGGCCATTACGGTTTTCCCAGTTTTCCGGTTGTTGACTGATTTTGTCTTTTTTTGTTAACTTATGAGTTTTGCCTTTCCCTTTGGAAGATTGTTCGGTGTTCGGTAATTTTGTTATTACCCTTCCTCACTTTTAAGAAAAGTTTGAAAATACCAAAGGGATAATCATAAACCATAAATCGATTAAGGACAGAAAATACATTGACTAAAAATAAAAAAGGCAACATGACAAACAATCATCTACAAAACGCCAAACATTTCACATTAATGAAAAACACGTGCCATAATGTTGCGTCCATTCAACTAATAGTGTAAAACAATATTGAACTAAGAAGAGCAGTTGGAAACATAGAACTAGTTCAACCCCGTCATGTTTTATTGGAGTGCCTGTACCAAGCATTAATAGAATGATTACATTTTAATTTGTGTGTTTATCGAGTCTAATTTTATCTTTATGAACATTTCACTTATTTATATAAGGATAAGGGGACCGTTCATTGCTGTTTATTGTAATGATAGGTTATTCCACCTTTGTGTGAAGCTAGTCAGTCGTACCTAACAAGGGTATATAATTACAGATTTAAATTTCCTTTTAATTTACGTAGTGACTGATAATATGTTTTTTTAATGTTCTCTCTGTTATATAAGTACAACATATGTTTTTATTACTATTACAAGGTAGATACCTCTGTTGGTGGAGTATTAATTCCCGAGGATATCATCTGCCCAGTAGTTAGTGCTTCCACACTGAAGTTGTTTATTAGATGTAGTTATTTGCTGCAATTTACAGTTTCTAAATAATGTAATTTATTAAAACTAAGGTAAATCTTTCTCGGTAAGTATTTTGCTTCCAAACATTTTTAAATTATTTGGCTTTCCAATCTTTTGACGGTGAGCGTATGTGAAAAGGCTATTTCAGAAACGCGTCGTGTGGACTTAATTAGATATCTACGTGTTCATACTTATATCTAAGGCTTCTCTCTAAGCTTGAAAGCGGGAGGTTTGGCGCTTTAAAATCGGATTCAACCCACCATTTCTTTAAAAATGCCTGTACCAAGTCAGGGTCATTACGGTTTTCACAGTTTTTCCGGTTGTTGATTGATTTTGTCTGTTTATATACTTATGAGTTTTGACTTTCCCTTTGTAAGATTGTTCGGAGTTCAGTAATTTTGTTATTACCCTTACTTGTAATATGCCAACATATGACACGTATTACAAGCTTATTTAGATACATAATGTCTATTATTATAATACTAGAAAGAAATGTAAATCAAATATTAAAAGGGATTGACTATTGTAAACGCATATTTTGTAATCTTCAATTTGTTTGGTCTTTAACAAAGTTCTTACTTTTTTTAAATAAAAGTTAAAAACAGTGATTAAAATTTAAATAACATTTATCAATTTAGCCTCTTTGTGGTTGATAAATCCAAAATGTGGGAAATATTTAAGGATCAAATCGCATATATTTCAAAATATATTAAAGTAATTACTAAAATGTTTTTGTCTGATCAATGTTTACAAATTACGAGAATATTCGATGATGCAATCTTAGAGTTATCTTCCTTCTGCTACAATGAAAACATATATATCTATGTTAGTGTGTACGACACGTTTCTGGAATAACCTTCATCATGTACGTTCATAGTCAAAGATTGGAAGCTAAATAATAACAAAAATAATTGGGAAGGTTCTAACAGGATAGCCAAACGCAACAAAGGTCACCTATATCTGAGGTAGGACAATCTACAAAATGCATCAATTATATACTTGTAACAATAAATAACAAAAACTTATATAACTGTTAAGATGACAGAAAAAGCTTTCATCAATTCTTGACTATTTCTATTGTTTCATCAAGTTTAAATATATTATGCATAAAGTTCAAGAATGGGGTTCAGCATTCGTTAACATTACGCTACTTGCCGAGTTATATGTCAGTTAACATTACGCTACTTGCCCAGTTATATGTCAGTTAACATTACGCTACTTGCCCAGTTATATGTCAGTTAACATTACGCTACTTGCCCAGTTATATGACAGTTAACATTACGCTACTTTCCCAGTTATATGTCAGTTAACATTACGCTACTTGCCCAGTTATATGTCAGTTAACATTACGCTACTTGCCCAGTTATATGTCAGTTAACATTACGCTACTTGCCCAGTTATATGTCAGTTAACATTACGCTACTTGTCCAATTATATGTCAGTTAACATTACGCTACTTGCCCAGTTATTTGTCAGTTAACATTACGCTACTTGCCCAGTTATATATTAGTGTTGGCATTGTACTCACATTCACAAAACACTTGCATGAACGCTTCATCTCACTGATTATAAGCTAGTTTAAATCCGCCACATTTTCTCGTAGTGCCTGTATGTATCCAGACGCTGGAGCGGTCATGTATATATGTGTGCTAGGGGCATCGATTTGCATGTTTCTACGATTTTCCGATTGGATTTGGAAACTCTTTTGATGTATTTTTTCTTCATTCTATTCTGACGTGTTGGTATTTCTATTTATTCATGGCATTAAGTTTAGGATTTTGGGTATCTGTCGCTAATTTCAACAGTATTACAAGATTGTATTCACTAGAATTGTAACGGTATCATCATTTCATATAAAGCGAAGCATTATTTTACGGTGTTCCCTGTTTTTCCTGTCAGTTCTTTTGGGCATTGTCAATTACGTAAATTGCAATGTTATCCCACCATTTCCGATTCTATGATATGGCTTTAAATTTCAAATTCACTTCACTTTACCTCTCATCGGTATGCAGACCTCAAAACAATGGTGTTATATCACACGAACAATATCGTAAATTCAATACACTACTATTTCATATACGAGCCGTCTCACACTAACATTGGGCTATGCGCTTAACTCATCATTGAAAAGAGTACAATAGTTTTGAGTAGAAGAACACTAATAAATGTACTATTATTTTTTTAATTTCGGCTAAATTTAGGTTTACTTCCGTACACCTATTCTCAAACGTTCTATACCCATTTTCAAGGAAGATATTTTAAAGCACCTATTTGTAATATTTGACAATCTTTCTTATATGTTGCTTCGGAGATTTTGTTTTTAAAGTAATGCATATGTTAGTTGGTTGATTGAATAACTACTAGTAGGCACTTGCGATATTAGACTCAACGCTCAAAACGATGACAAACAACACAAAAAACACGATACAAAAAACGAAGATGAGCAGCTTGGACCCGACTAACATGATTTTATGTCAAGTTAATTTTTTGCTATTTTTTTTGTTTTTGCTATTTAGTGATTAACAACTAGGGATACTAGGTAAAAGCTGTATACCTAGTGAATTGTTAACAGTAATTAGTGCAATAAAATTATCTGTGATAAAAAAAAATTTTTGTCTACTCTTAACGTGATCAGGTTCTGACGTTAACTTGGAATCTAATCTGGTACCTACGTCAAAGTCGTTTGATGCAATCTTAATAGTAAATAAACGTCAGAGAATACCGAAGGGGCAATCACAAATGTACAATCTAGAGAAACTGGCAACATATCAAGCACGACAACTTTCTACGAAGTTAACCTAATTGCTTGTCCGTTTTTTCAAAGTTAATCAGATGGTTCGTCTGCTTTAATGAAACATAACTATAGTGCATGTGTGGTTTGATTTTGCTTATATAAATGTTTATCTTCGATCGTCTGACGGTATTCTTGTGAAATATTTCAATATTTCAAATATTGACACAGTTGAAATAAAAATAGAATATGAAAGGAAGAAAAATCAAGACTAACATAATAATTTGTGCTTATAATTTGCTATAGCAATTTGCTGAAATCAACCCGGTTTTTATTGGAATTCGTGATGCTCAATCTTCAGTTTTCGGTTTAGTGTTTTGTAGATCATGGTCTGAATCCATGTGCTCCAGAAATCTAAGCTGTTCCTGCTCCACTAGTACCAAAGATAAAGTCCTAAGATTGATCTCAAATACGAGTTTCTCCAATACGTAGCATGACCTTTCTCCAAAAACTAGAATTCCAATGTGAAGGTTGTTGAATACTACCGATTTATTTCAAGTATGTATAATCTAGATAAAACATTACTGAAGTATTTATCGATACCACTTACAAATTACTAAAATACAAAAACATACATTATGTTACTGCAGTTTCAAAATACCTTTCTTTTCATTCATGTTTGGACTGATTACAGACATTAATCCCTAGATAAACAGCATTGGGTTGGAAGTTAGTCATTCACAACGGGTAGTATTGATGAACATGACATGCTGAACTTTTCTCACTCCCACGGACGAATTTCATTTTAGATTCGTCCCGCCTAGCTAGTGAACATTCATTTCGCAATGGTTACACCCACGGCGAAAAAAAAATAAGTCAAATTTATATATTAAGGGGTTCTGTTAAAGTTTCAATGTGGTAAAAATGTACATGGTTGTTTTTGATAGTGAAAAGTAATCTGGTGAAAAATTGGTAAAAAAAAAAGTCATGTTAACGTTGCAGTAATGACATCTTTCCTGGTGAGGTGCAAGTCGTAAAGGGTATCATAATCAGTGTTTAAAATTTCAGCCATATCTTAGGTTAAAATATAAAAACCATAATTAATCTGAATCATTGTAAATGGATGTATGTAGTCCAATAATGATAACATCCGAGAACTATTGAAATCGTACCCTCAGATGTCGGAGATTTCCCTATATTGTACTCCTCCGGTGTTAGATTCTATATATCTTTGGAATGAGAAAAATATTTACATGATCTAGGAACTGTATTTTTCGATAACATATATATCTAGTAAACCATGGCAGTGCCGAATCACTGACTACTGGGCGAATGATATACTAAATGACTAATAGTCCCCCAGCAAAGGTATCGACCCAGTGATATAATGATTATATACCTAACTGAGAGCACACGACACGTTTCTGAAATAACCTTCATCATGGTATGGCAAATGTTTGAAAGTTAAATCAATTAAAAAATCTTTGAGAGCAAGCAAAATAAATAGATAACTTCGACTACGGTTATTTGTAATTGACAGATTAATTCAAATATATACACAAGTAGTAAACTGAGAAAAAAAAATACCACACTGTCAGAATAATTCTAAATTCCAATAGAAATATCGTAGAAATAATTAAAATCGATATCCCTAGCACACATAGCATCAACAAGCCTACCAAATCTTTAGGTATTAAAAACCGAACACACGATGAGAGATGCTATCCGATTGGTCAATATATTAATATGATTGAACGGTCAAAGATGACTGAAAGATTACCTGCCGGGGATACTGTTAGATATGAGTGTATTGCCAAAAATATGCAATAAACATATTATTTTGACCTTCTATGGGTGAGAAACATAATACGGGAATTCACCGTTATTGAAATACTCAAGATAAACTTAAGTACTTAAGATAAACATTTTGTAATAAGGTATTGATACGGCTAGATTTGTAGATTCAACACTTGTACCTTGTCAATGGTACTACTGCCGGGAGTGTGAAGAGCCCAATCTTTCTAATGTAAGGAATACATAGGCAATATTCGTAAGAAGAGTTCTAAGATCCCAAAGGGGCAATCAGAATCCGTAAATCGAAGAAGGACAGGCAACATAATCTCGGAAAATATGTCTATTTGTACGAGCTTTAGAAAAAGGTAGAAAGCAAGTCTTTGGCGAGCTTTTCTGTTCTTTTCCGCAGCTAGTGCAAACGAATTCTATATCATCAGACACTGTGCGTAATGTGTGTTTATCTTGCAATACCAAAAAATGCTCAAAGCAACTGCCAAATCGTCTAAAAGGGGCAGATACAAGCGTCATTCTAATCATTTCTTAATGATGTCCTCTGACCTCCGCGTTTATACTGTTACCGTTTCTTATCATCGCTCAACATGAATCAGATACCAGCAAAAATATATCTTGGTCAGTGACCGTATATAAGCAAAAATGTATTCAGCCAATGCAGTTTGACTATTCAAATAAAACCAATGCAGGATAATAAGAACTATTTGCAAACTGAGTGTAAACATCTCGTTGATATCACTATAATTGTGTATCCTATGTTATTCTAATCAGTATTATATTGTCCAATATAACTTTAAACGCTAAAATATAGTATCTCTTGCATACAAGCAGAGCATTATAGCAGTCAGTACATTCGAGTTACATTTTCAGGCAGCAGAATATGCAAAAATTATTACGAGGGTATAGAAAAATGCCGATAGCATTAATAACAGTTTGGCCATACCAAAGGGGTAATCAGAATCAGTAAATCGAAGAAGGACAGACAACAGAATGGCCAAAAGAAAAAGGACAAACAACGATCTACAAAATGCTACACAGAAAATTAAAGTTCGAGAAGCACGAACCCCGCTAAACACCAGGAGAGAACTCATATTCATTTACATCCACAGTCTTTCTTAGTAATTATTATACGATTGTGAATATAATGATACAAGTGTATAAAGGTATTTGATGTCAATAAGTTGGCTTTTATTTTCACTTGATAAATATTGTCTAAAAGGTCTAAAATGAAAATCAAAAACTAGCAAGCAGTCAGAACAATTATAAAATCGAATCGACAAATCGTAGAAGAAACAGTCAAAATTGATATTCTTAGCACACAGCATGACCGCTCACTCTCCTTCAAATTAACATTGAACCATAGTTCATCAATTTGAAAATAGTTGACTATATTCTGATCATGTTATAAGTTGACGGTGCAATAGTACTATTGAATAAGACAACAAGGTAATTCTATTATTTGTATTTATTTAGGTATACCGGTGTCCGACACGATTTCCATGTCAGATGATGTAAACAAGAATAATACGACCGGTGGCATATGGGGACAGGAATTGTTTATCCTTCCGGACTAAAACTTAGTTCACCCACGGTTTGTAGTTATATTCGTGTTGCTCAATCTTTAGTTTTCGGTGTAGTGATTTTTTTTTCTAGATCATTGTTTGTCCTTTTTCTTTTGGATATTGTATTGTCTGTTCATCTTCAATTTACGGCTTCTGATAATTCAAACTATTCTCATACAAAAAAAAAGAGAAAATTATCAACAGACAAAAACAAAATAAAATATGAAACTTACCACAATATAACGTTTACTTCCAAATAATCCTAAGCACATTAACAAAATAAACCGACATTAGAGCACATATTTAAGAATGACAGGTATATCTCAAGCTGACGGGTAGATTACAATGATCACGCTATTGTTTACAATGTGAAGAAACTTAAGATTACCTCTGTTAGAACACCCTGGATGTCGCTAGATACCATTTTGTTACATATCATGTTAAAGTGTATACTGTTATACACGACATTTGTAGACGGTTTTTCCAGGATTATATTCTTAATTTAATTGTATATAATAAAAGGTTTTCTCAATTAATTTCAATGAGATATTTTAAAACAGACATTCATTGATCATCAACACTGTATACTGTGATTGTCGTATATTGGTTACCATTGTGTGCCTTAAGGGCAGTCGTAACCCTCAATTATTGAACGTATATTGTATTTTAAACCTACACAAATGTCAAACACAAAGAGCATAAACCCGTTTTTCTTTCATTCCACAATTATTATATTCTAAATAAGGATAATAACAAAATTACCGAACTCCGAACAATCTTACAAAGGGAAAGTCAAAACTCATAAGTATATAAACAGACAGTCAGTCAACAACCGGAAACTGTGAAAACTGTAATGACCCTGACTTGGTACAGGCATTTCTAAAGAAATGGTGGGTCATAAATTTCCTGTCAAATCACCCCGATTAGTATATATACATTAGAGTTACTAGATTGAGTTAGATGGCTGTCAAATTAAAAAATATACCATCTACACACGTTTAAAACATATATATATATCCCTAGATCCTCCTCATAAGACATGGTAACACTTCGACTATTGAAGATTAACTTTATATAACTGATGTAGTCGAGTGGTTTAGGGCGATGGAAGTCAGACTACACGATTGGTGCCTGTAGTGTGTCAAAGGTGTGAGATCGAATCTTGTCGATAGAGAACAAAAACATATGCTAACAGAACAGAAAATCCATGATGGTATATTTCAAATATTAAAAGTGGTTATCAATGGTTTAATAGTGACTGATATATTATGATATATGATCCTAATATCTCTGTTTTGATCTGGCATTACGAGTTAGGATTTCACAACATAGTCTGTTTACAGGGTAGGAGAATCTTGTCCTTCTGGGGAACATTTTCTCTATTATATTCCAGAGTTTCTGGCACCTATCTTGATTTCCCTGATATACTATTGCTGCTAATAATGAAAGTACAGAACCAAGGGTTCCTTGTGGCTAAATTTAAGTCATCACTTCGAATTTTTTACGGTCGCCACCATGACTTGGTTAACCGTTACGGAATATATGTCATAAGTGACCACGGATATGTTTCGTTTGTCGTCCTTTCCTCATTTATGATTTATCACCGGAGTAATACGTCAGTTGACATTGGTGGATCAGCAAATGCTTACCCTTTCGGAGCACCTGAGTTCACTCACGATTTTTGTGGGGTTCGTGTTGCTCAATCTTTAACTGTCTGTGTTGCGTTTTGTTATTAATTGTTTGTCCTTTTTCATTTGGTCTTTGTATTGTCTGTCTTTCGATTTACGGCTTCTGACTACCCCTTCCGTATTTTATGGAAATTGATGTTCAAAACAAAATATTGAAAAATAAATAAATTTGACTCAAACTAACACATATAGCAGTCATTTTAATGTCCATTTAAAGTTCTAAATAATAAATGTTTTTCTATTCGAGTTGGAATTGTTCCCACAGTGGTATTTGTTTAACATTTTTGTTTTTACTATCAAAGTACATGATAAATAAATTATAATTGTTTTCTATCTATAGTTAAAGCTAATTTAACATCGCCACTTTTTATAGTGATTGGTTTTTTTTAATTTCATTGTTAAGCTTGTAGACATACGACTTTGATGAATTTTTTTTTAATGCCTTATCGACCACAGGCAGGATATCGGTGAATATTTTGTATTTACTTAAACGAATATGTGAACTTATTAAATATTTAACTATCTCTACATACAGTCTGTACTTTTGTAATGGCAGTTGATCTGACGGTAATACAATTATTGGTTTTTCTCCTTACAATTTACAAATTGAACAATACGATGGAATTCTAGCTTTTGCCACATGTAAATTCAAGATGTCATGACATTAGGTCAATCACCACAGATTTATCCCAACTTAAATAGACAATAACTAGATAATACACAGCATGTTATTCCAACATTGGCCCCAATTACTGTCACGTGCTTGACATGTGCAATCTGGAGTTATAACGTGATTACCTCTTTACTCTTGACGTCTGTCTAGCTGGTTTTAGGAAGTTAATATTGTTTATTCAAGCAGTATATTTGCGTAGTACATTTTTGTATATAGAGTCAATGAAACAAAGAAATGACTAATCAGAATACAGTTCTATCTGCCAAATAAGGAATAAAAAGAAACACAAAGAATACCACAATATTGGAACACTTCAAAAATCCAAATTCGATGTAAATATCGTACATTAAAAATACATTGATGCTATGCATTTAGGTTATTGTATGCCCATAAAACTAATTTAACCCCGCCACTTTTTATTATTAAAGTACATGTGCAAAGGCAGGAAAGTGAACATTTATGTATTTGTGTTAGTGGTATTGATGTTGAATCTTTCTACCATTTTATTATTGGAAACGTTCCGACGGTGTGGTATTTGGAAACGTTCCGACGGTGTGGTATTTGGAAACGTTCCGACGGTGTGCTATTTTTTGTTTTTCATTAAATTGAAATATCAGGTTTGTAGTGTGTGATATCAAAATACTGTTAATGCAAAATACTGTAAAATATTTTACCCTATATTTATCAATACATTAAATACCCCGCATTTATGAGAAACTATAAGATACATGTAGTGTTTATCAATTAGAATTTAAATGTACCCCTAATCTACAAGCAATGGGAGGTCTAACACTCATCACTTTGAGGTCAAAGTTTCTTAACGTTTGATATTTATCCGAGCTCTTGTGTATTTACCTATATACATACATTTTTGCCTTCACGTTCCATATATAGCTAAGGATCAAATATTTTATCTTCACAATATGTGATAATACTTTGAATCGGTTACAAATGTGAGATGAATATGTATCATGTACTGTTGTAATGCTCAAACATTTAACATGGGAGAATGATATTTTTTTTATCGGTGGTGAATTTTAATGGAAAAAAAATTATTGAAATGAAAGATGAAAAAAATAAATAATTTGATCCTGCAGATTTGTACAAGACACTTTGGTATACTTTCAAGAAAAACAATTTCATGTAGAAAAAAAAAGATTTTTGTTCGTGTTGAAAAAAAATGTTTGGCTCGACGGAAAATAACATGTCCCCTTAATAGATTTAAATAGTCTGACACTAGGACAAAGAAGTAAATAAAGGTTAGAGAAAACCGAAAGGGCAATCAACAATTGCCAATATAGAGACACTGGCAACATTGGGTACACAAGATATAGGACGAAGACAAACTAAAAACAAAAATACAACACAACACATAAAACTGAAAATGATGAGCAACACGTATTCCACCAAAACCTGGAGGGTGAACCCGGGTGCACACGAAGGCTATGCAGTTCCTAAGACACACGCCATGTTACTCAGAAAGCCAGACGTGTTGGACACCACTATGCTCACAAACAAATACAAATAACATAAATAAAGCATGGATCCTCCTACAAACAAATGGGAATAAAGACAAGCCGAACAATAGTATCTTATTCTATAAGAACTTTCCTTTTTTGTCGAGAGTAGTAGGTACGATTTTTCAACAGATTGTTGTCATTCCAACTGAGATAAAATACACACCGTCATTAGTACCACTAATTTACAAAGCTAGTTAAAATTGGATTGTTTTCTTAATCTTTAGTTAGATATATACTAGGACATCCCTTATATGATCACGTTAATGGTAATATGTCCAACCCACAAGCCTTCAAATAAGGGTAACAACAAAATTACCGAACACCGAGCAATCTTCCAAAGGGAAAGGCAAAACTCATAAGTCAACAAACAGACAAAATCAGTCAACAACCGGAAAACTGGGAAAACCACAATGGCCCTGACTTGGTACAGGCATTTCCAAAGAAATGGTGGGTTGAATCAGATTTTACGGCGCCAAACCTCTCGCTTCCATTGCGGTTAAAAGGTTCCGGTTGTCACTATAACAGCATTTTTAACAATAATGGGACAAATTAGGTATAATAGTAGTCAACGCAGTACTTTATGAAAATCCATCGTTTATTATCGTCTCTGCAGAACGGTTTAACTAAACGGTATCTTCTTACACAATTTGATTTCAAATGAGATGTTGAATGACGTCATGTCTAAACCACGATTACTTAATCCTTATCTTAATACATTTTCCATATTACTTTATGAAAATCCATCGTTTATTATCGTCTCTGCAGAGACAGAATATTTTTCGACAAGATCTTGGTATCGGAATATAAACTGTTTAAGAGATCGAATAAGGCGAATCTTTTTATAGCCCTGGTCCAGTAGCCTGTTTCTCAGATGAAGATGTCGTTTCAAGAAATCAGAATAATTGCTACTGGCCCTTGCATAACGAATCAATTGCGAGATGTAAACACCACCATATGCAGAAGCTGGTATATTGCTGCACATATTTGGAAAATTTATGATTTTAAAATTGAAGTCATCCCGCTGTGAGTTGTTACTCAATTGATAAATACATTTAATTGTATTATATATGATTGGGCAATAAGAGATGAAGGAATGATTACCTGACATGCCCCATATTAAATGTTGTTAGGTGTTAATGTATCGTCACAAGTCATATTTTTATAAGATTGCCAATCTATGTCATACTGAAAATCTAAAGTAAGCCTATCTATACAAAATTATATGATATAATGAGATGGACAAAACATATGTATTAGAGAGTGTTAAACATGGACAAAACATATGTATTAGAGAGTGTTAAACATGGACAAAACATATGTATTAGAGAGTGTTAAACATGGAAGAAACATATGTATTAGAGAGTGTTAAACATGGACAAAACATATGTATTAGAGAGTGTTAAACATAGACAAAACATATGTATTAGAGAGTGTTAAACATGGACAAAACATATGTATTAGAGAGTGTTAAAGAGAGTGTTAAACATGGACAAAACATATGTATTAGAGAGTGTTAAACATGGACAAAACATATGTATTAGAGTGTTAAACATGGACAAAACATATGCATTAGAGTGTGTTAAACATGGACAAAACATATGTATTAGAGAGTGTTAAACATGGACAAAACATATGTATTAGAGAGTGTTAAACATGGACAAAACATATGTATTAGAGTGTTAAACATGGACAAAACATATGTATTAGAGAGTGTTCTACATGGACAAACATATGTATTAGAGAGTGTTAAACATGGACAAAACATATGTATTAGAGAGTGTTAAACATGGACAAAACATATGTATTAGAGAGAGTTAAACATGGACAAAACATATGTATTAGAGTGTTAAACATGGAAAAAACATATGTATTAGAGAGTGTTAAACATGGACAAAACATATGTATTAGAGAGTGTTAAACATGGACAAAACATATGTATTAGAGTGTGTTAAACATGGACAAAACATATGTATTAGAGAGTGTTAAACATGGACAAAACATATGTATTAAAGGGTGTTAAACATGGACAAAACATATGTATTAGAGAGTGTTAAACATGGACAAAACATATGTATTAGAGAGTGTTAAACATGGACAAAACATATATATTAGAGAGTGCTAAACATGGACAAAACATATGTATTACAGAGTGTTAAACATGGACAAAACATATGTATTAGAGTGTTAAACATGGACAAAACATATGCATTAGAGTGTGTTAAGCATGGACAAAACATATGTATTAGAGAGTGTTAAACATGGACAAAACATATGTATTAGAGAGTGTTAAAGATGGACAAAACATATGTATTAGAGTATTAAACATGGACAAAACATATGTATTAGAGAGTGTTAAACATGGACAAAAACATATATATTAGAGAGTGTTAAACATGGACAAAAACATATGTATTAGAGAGTGTTAAACATGGACAAAACATATGTATTAGAGAGTGTTAAACATGGACAAAACATATGTATTAGAGAGTGTTAAACATGGACAAAACATATGTATTAGAGAGTGTTAACCATGGACAAAACATATGTATTAGAGTATTAAACATGGACAAAACATATGTATTAGAGAGAGTTAAACATGGACAAAACATATGTATTAGAGTGTTAAACATGGAAAAAACATATGTATTAGAGAGTGTTAAAGATGGAAAAAACATATGTATTAGAGTATTAAACATGGACAAAACATATGTATTAGAGAGAGTTAAACATGGACAAAAACATATGTATTAGAGAGTGTTAAACATGGACAAAACATATGTATTAGAGAGTGTTAACCATGGACAAAACATATGTATTAGAGAGTGTTAAACATGGACAAAACATATGTATTAGAGAGTGTTAAACATGGACAAAACATATGTATTAGAGAGTGTTAAACATGGACAAAACATATGTATTAGAGTATTAAACATGGACAAAACATATGTATTAGAGAGAGTTAAACATGGACAAAGCATATGTATTAGAGTGTTAAACATGGAAAAAACATATGTATTAGAGAGTGTTAAACATGGACAAAACATATGTATTAGAGAGTGTTAAACATGGACAAAACATATGTATTAGAGAGTGTTAAACATGGACAAAACATATGTATTAGAGAGTGTTAAACATGGACAAAACATATGTATTAGAGAGTGTTAAACATGGACAAAACATATGTATTAGAGTATTAAACATGGACAAAACATATGTATTAGAGAGAGTTAAACATGGACAAAACATATGTATTAGAGTGTTAAACATGGAAAAAACATATGTATTAGAGAGTGTTAAACATGGACAAAACATATGTATTAGAGTATTAAACATGGACAAAACATATGTATTAGAGAGAGTTAAACATGGACAAAAACATATGTATTAGAGAGTGTTAAACATGGACAAAACATATGTATTAGAGAGTGTTAAACATGGACAAAACATATGTATTAGAGAGTGTTAAACATGGACAAAACATATGTATTAGAGAGTGTTAAACATGGAAGAAACATATGTATTAGAGAGTGTTAAACATGGACAAAACATATGTATTAGAGAGTGTTAAACATAGACAAAACATATGTATTAGAGAGTGTTAAACATGGACAAAACATATGTATTAGAGAGTGTTAAAGAGAGTGTTAAACATGGACAAAACATATGTATTAGAGAGTGTTAAACATGGACAAAACATATGTATTAGAGTGTTAAACATGGACAAAACATATGCATTAGAGTGTGTTAAACATGGACAAAACATATGTATTAGAGAGTGTTAAACATGGACAAAACATATGTATTAGAGAGTGTTAAACATGGACAAAACATATGTATTAGAGTGTTAAACATGGACAAAACATATGTATTAGAGAGTGTTCTACATGGACAAACATATGTATTAGAGAGTGTTAAACATGGACAAAACATATGTATTAGAGAGTGTTAAACATGGACAAAACATATGTATTAGAGAGAGTTAAACATGGACAAAACATATGTATTAGAGTGTTAAACATGGAAAAAACATATGTATTAGAGAGTGTTAAACATGGACAAAACATATGTATTAGAGAGTGTTAAACATGGACAAAACATATGTATTAGAGTGTGTTAAACATGGACAAAACATATGTATTAGAGAGTGTTAAACATGGACAAAACATATGTATTAAAGGGTGTTAAACATGGACAAAACATATGTATTAGAGAGTGTTAAACATGGACAAAACATATGTATTAGAGAGTGTTAAACATGGACAAAACATATATATTAGAGAGTGCTAAACATGGACAAAACATATGTATTACAGAGTGTTAAACATGGACAAAACATATGTATTAGAGTGTTAAACATGGACAAAACATATGCATTAGAGTGTGTTAAGCATGGACAAAACATATGTATTAGAGAGTGTTAAACATGGACAAAACATATGTATTAGAGAGTGTTAAAGATGGACAAAACATATGTATTAGAGTATTAAACATGGACAAAACATATGTATTAGAGAGTGTTAAACATGGACAAAAACATATATATTAGAGAGTGTTAAACATGGACAAAAACATATGTATTAGAGAGTGTTAAACATGGACAAAACATATGTATTAGAGAGTGTTAAACATGGACAAAACATATGTATTAGAGAGTGTTAAACATGGACAAAACATATGTATTAGAGAGTGTTAACCATGGACAAAACATATGTATTAGAGTATTAAACATAGACAAAACATATGTATTAGAGAGAGTTAAACATGGACAAAACATATGTATTAGAGTGTTAAACATGGAAAAAACATATGTATTAGAGAGTGTTAAAGATGGAAAAAACATATATATTAGAGTATTAAACATGGACAAAACATATGTATTAGAGAGAGTTAAACATGGACAAAAACATATGTATTAGAGAGTGTTAAACATGGACAAAACATATGTATTAGAGAGTGTTAAACATGGACAAAACATATGTATTAGAGAGTGTTAAACATGGACAAAACATATGTATTAGAGAGTGTTAAACATGGACAAAACATATGTATTAGAGAGTGTTAAACATGGACAAAACATATGTATTAGAGTATTAAACATGGACAAAACATATGTATTAGAGAGAGTTAAACATGGACAAAGCATATGTATTAGAGTGTTAAACATGGAAAAAACATATGTATTAGAGAGTGTTAAACATGGACAAAACATATGTATTAGAGAGTGTTAAACATGGACAAAACATATGTATTAGAGAGTGTTAAACATGGACAAAACATATGTATTAGAGAGTGTTAAACATGGACAAAACATATGTATTAGAGAGTGTTAAACATGGACAAAACATATGTATTAGAGTATTAAACATGGACAAAACATATGTATTAGAGAGAGTTAAACATGGACAAAACATATGTATTAGAGTGTTAAACATGGAAAAAACATATGTATTAGAGAGTGTTAAACATGGACAAAACATATGTATTAGAGTATTAAACATGGACAAAACATATGTATTAGAGAGAGTTAAACATGGACAAAAACATATGTATTAGAGAGTGTTAAACATGGACAAAACATATGTATTAGAGAGTGTTAAAAATGGACAAAACATATGTATTAGAGAGTGTTAAACATGGACAAAACATATGTATTAGAGAGTGTTAAACATGGACAAAACATATGTATTAGAGAGTGTTAAACATGGACAAAACATATGTATTAGAGTATTAAACATGGACAAAACATATGTATTAGATAGAGTTAAACATGGACAAAACATATGTATTAGAGTGTTAAACATGGAAAAAACATATGTATTAGAGAGTGTTAAACATGGACAAAACATATGTATTAGAGAGTGTTAAACATGGACAAAACATATGTATTAGAGTGTGTTAAACATGGACAAAACATATGTATTAGAGAGTGTTAAACATGGACAAAACATATGTATTAAAGGGTGTTAAACATGGACAAAACATATGTATTAGAGAGTGTTAAACATGGACAAAACATATGTATTAGAGAGTGTTAAACATGGACAAAACATATATATTAGAGAGTGTTAAACATGGACAAAACATATGTATTAGAGAGTGTTAAACATGGACAAAACATATGTATTAGAGTGTTAAACATGGACAAAACATATGCATTAGAGTGTGTTAAACATGGACAAAACATATGTATTAGAGAGTGTTAAACATGGACAAAACATATGTATTAGAGAGTGTTAAAGATGGACAAAACATATGTATTAGAGAGAGTTAAACATGGACAAAAACATATGTATTAGAGTGTTAAACATGGACAAAACATATGTATTAGAGAGTGTTAAACATGGACAAAACATATGTATTAGAGAGAGTTAAACATGGACATAACATATGTATTAGAGTGTGATAAACATGGACAAAACATATGTATTAGAGAGTGTTAAACATGGACAAAACATATGCATTAGAGTGTTAAAGATGGAAAAAACATATGTATTAGAGAGTGTTAAACATGGACAAAACATATGTATCAGAGAGTGTTAAACATGGACAAAACATATGTATTAGAGAGAGTTAAACATGGACAAAACATATGTATTAGAGTGTGTTAAACATGGACAAAACATATGTATTAGAGAGTGTTAAATATGGACAAAACATATGTATTAAAGGGTGTTAAACATGGACAAAACATATGTATTAGAGAGTGTTAAACATGGACAAAACATATGTATTAGAGTGTGTTAAACATGGATAAAACATATGTATTAGAGAGTGTTAAACATGGACAAAACATATGTATTAGAGAGTGTTAAACATGGACAAAACATATGTATTAGAGTGTTAAACATGGACAAAACATATGCATTAGAGAGAGTTAAAGATGGACAAAACAGATGTATTAGAGAGTTAAACATGGACAAAACATATGTATTAGAGAGTGTTAAACATGGACAAACATATGTATCAGAGAGTGTAAAACATGGATAAAACATATGTATTAGAGAGTGTTAAACATGGACAAAACATATGTATTAGAGTGTTAAACATGGACAAAACATATGTATTAGACAGTGTTAAACATGGACAAAACATATGTATTAGACAGTGTTAAACATGGACAAAACATATGTATTAGAGAGTGTTAAACATGGACAAAACATATGTATTAGAGTGTTAAACATGGAAAAAACAAATGTATTAGAGAGTGTTAAACATGGACAAAACATATGTATTAGAGAGTGTTAAACATGGACAAAACATATGTACTAGAGAGTGTTAAACATGGACAAAACATATGTATTAGAGTATTAAACATGGACAAAACATATGTATTAGAGTGTGTTAAACATGGACAAAACATATGTATTAGAGAGTGTTAAACATGGACAAAACATATGTATTAGAGAGTGTTAAACATGGACAAAACATATGTATTAGAGTATTAAACATGGACAAAACATATGTATTAGAGAGTGTTAAACATGGACAAAACATATCTATTAGAATGTTAAACATGGACAAAACATATGTATTAGAGAGTGTTAAACATGGACAAAACATGTGTATTAGAGAGTGTTAAACATGAACAAAACATATGTATTAGAGAGTGTTAAACATAGACAAAACATATATATTAGAGAGTGTTAAACATGGACAAAACATATGTATTAGAGAGTGTTAAACATGGACAAAACATATGTATTAGAGAGTGTTAAACATGGACAAAACATATGTATTAGAGAGTGTTAAACATAGAAAAAACATATGTATTAGAGAGTTAAACATGGACAAATCATATGTATTAGAGAGTGTTAAACATGGACAAAACATATGTATTAGAGAGTGTTAAACATGGACAAAACATATGTATTAGAGAGAGTTAAACATGGACAAAACATATGTATTAGAGTGTGTTAAACATGGACAAAACATATGTATTAGAGAGTGTTAAACATGGACAAAACATATGTATTAGAGAGTGTTAAACATGGACAAAACATATGTATTAGAGTGTGTTAAACATGGACAAAACATATGTATTAGAGTATTAAACATGGACAAAACATATGTATTAGAGAGTGTTAAACATGGAAGAAACATATGTATTAGAGAGTGTTAAACATGGACAAAACATATGTATTAGAGAGAGTTAAACATGGACAAAAACATATGTATTAGAGTGTGTAAAACATGGACAAAACATATGTATTAGAGTGTTAAACATGGAAAAAACATATGTATTAGAGTGTGTTAAACATGGACAAAACATATGTAATAGAGAGTGTTAAACATGGACAAAACATATGTATTAGAGTATTAAACATGGACAAAACATATGTATTAGAGAGTGTTAAACATGGAAGAAACATATGTATTAGAGAGTGTTAAACATGGACAAAACATATGTATTAGAGAGAGTTAAACATGGACAAAAACATATGTATTAGAGTGTGTTAAACATGGACAAAACATATGTATTAGAGAGTGTTAAACATGGACAAAACATATGTATTAGAGAGTGTTAATCATGGACAAAACATATGTATTAGAGAGTGTTAAACATGGACAAAACATATGTATTAGAGAGTATTAAACATGGACAAAACATATGTATTAGAGAGAGTTAAACATGGACAAAACATATGTATTAGAGAGTGTTAAAAATGGACATAACATATGTATTAGAGAGTGTTAAACATGGAAGAAACATATGTATTAGAGAGTGTTAAACATGGACAAAACATATGTATTAGAGAGAGTTAAACATGGACAAAAACATATGTATTAGAGTGTGTTAAACATGGACAAAACATATGTATTAGAGTGTTAAACATGGACAAAACATATGTATTAGAGTATTAAACATGGACAAAACATATGTATTAGAGAGTGTTAAACATGGAAGAAACATATGTATTAGAGAGTGTTAAACATGGACAAAAACATATGTATTAGAGTGTGTTAAACATGGACAAAACATATGTATTAGAGAGTGTTAAACATGGACAAAACATATGTATTAGAGAGTGTTAATCATGGACAAAACATATGTATTAGAGAGTGTTAAACATGGACAAAACATATGTATTAGAGAGTATTAAACATGGACAAAACATATGTATTAGAGAGAGTTAAACATGGACAAAACATATGTATTAGAGAGTGTTAAACATGGACAAAACATATGTATTAGAGAGTGTTAAACATGGAAGAAACATATGTATTAGAGAGTGTTAAACATGGACAAAACATATGTATTAGAGAGAGTTAAACATGGACAAAAACATATGTATTAGAGTGTGTTAAACATGGACAAAACATATGTATTAGAGTGTTAAACATGGACAAAACATATGTATTAGAGTGTGTTAAACATGGACAAAACATATGTAATAGAGAGTGTTAAACATGGACAAAACATATGTATTAGAGTATTAAACATGGACAAAACATATGTATTAGAGAGTGTTAAACATGGAAGAAACATATGTATTAGAGAGTATTAAACATGGACAAAACATATGTATTAGAGAGAGTTAAACATGGACAAAAACATATGTATTAGAGTGTGTTAAACATGGACAAAACATATGTATTAGAGAGTGTTAAACATGGACAAAACATATGTATTAGAGAGTGTTAATCATGGACAAAACATATGTATTAGAGAGTGGTAAACATGGACAAAACATATGTATTGGAGAGTATTAAACATGGACAAAACATATGTATTAGAGAGTGTTAAACATGGACAAAACATATGCATTAGAGAGAGTTAAACATGGACAAACATATGTATTAAAGTGTGTTAAACATGGACAAAACATATGTATCAGAGAGTGTTAAACATGGACAAAACATATGTATTAGAGAGAGTTAAACATGGACAAAAACATATGTATTAGAGTGTTAAACATGGACAAAACATATGTATTAGAGAGTGTTAAACATGGACAAAACATATGTATTAGAGAGTGTTAAACATGGACAAAACATATGTATTAGAGAGTGTTAAACATGGACAAAACGTATGTATTAGAGAGAGTTAAACATGGACAAAAACATATGTATTAGAGAGTGTTAATCATGGACAAAACATATGTATTAGAGAGTGTTAAACATGGACAAAACATATGTATTGGAGAGTATTAAACATGGACAAAACATATGTATTAGAGAGTGTTAAACATGGACAAAACATATGCATTAGAGAGAGTTAAACATGGACAAACATATGTATTAAAGTGTGTTAAACATGGACAAAACATATGTATTAGAGAGTGTTAAACATGGACAAAACATATGTATTAGAGAGTGTTAAACATGGACAAAACATATGTATTAGAGAGAGTTAAACATGGACAAAAACATATGTATTAGAGTGTTAAACATGGACAAAACATATGTATTAGAGAGTGTTAAACATGGACAAAACATATGTATTAGAGAGTGTTAAACATGGACAAAACATATGTATTAGAGAGTGTTAAACATGGACAAAACATATGTATTAGGGTGTTAAACATGGACAAAACATATGTATTAGAGAGTATTAAACATGGACAAAACATATGTATTAGAGAGAGTTAAACATGGACAAAACATATGTATTAGAGAGTGTTAAACATGGACAAAACATATGTATTAGAGAGTGTTAAACATGGAAGAAACATATGTATTAGAGAGTGTTAAACATGGACAAAACATATGTATTAGAGAGAGTTAAACATGGACAAAAACATATGTATTAGAGTGTGTTAAACATGGACAAAACATATGTATTAGAGTGTTAAACATGGACAAAACATATGTATTAGAGTGTGTTAAACATGGACAAAACATATGTATTAGAGAGTGTTAAACATGGACAAAACATATGTATTAGAGTATTAAACATGGACAAAACATATGTATTAGAGAGTGTTAAACATGGAAGAAACATATGTATTAGAGAGTATTAAACATGGACAAAACATATGTATTAGAGAGAGTTAAACATGGACAAAAACATATGTATTAGAGTGTGTTAAACATGGACAAAACATATGTATTAGAGAGTGTTAAACATGGACAAAACATATGTATTAGAGAGTGTTAATCATGGACAAAACATATGTATTAGAGAGTGGTAAACATGGACAAAACATATGTATTGGAGAGTATTAAACATGGACAAAACATATGTATTAGAGAGTGTTAAACATGGACAAAACATATGCATTAGAGAGAGTTAAACATGGACAAACATATGTATTAAAGTGTGTTAAACATGGACAAAACATATGTATTAGAGAGTGTTAAACATGGACAAAACATATGTATTAGAGAGAGTTAAACATGGACAAAAACATATGTATTAGAGTGTTAAACATGGACAAAACATATGTATTAGAGAGTGTTAAACATGGACAAAACATATGTATTAGAGAGTGTTAAACATGGACAAAACATATGTATTAGAGAGTGTTAAACATGGACAAAACGTATGTATTAGAGAGAGTTAAACATGGACAAAAACATATGTATTAGAGTGTTAAACATGGACAAACATATGTATTAGAGAGTGTTAAACATGGACAAAACATATGTATTAGAGAGAGTTAAACAAGGATAAAAACATATGTATTAGAGTGTTAAACATGGACAAAACATATGTATTAGCGTGTGTTAAACATGGACAAAACATATGTAATAGAGAGTGTTAATCATGGAAGAAACATATGTATTAGAGAGTGTTAAACATAGACAAAACATATGTATTAGAGAGAGTTAAACATGGACAAAAATATATGTATTAGAGTGTGTTAAACATGGACAAAACATATGTATTAGAGTGTGTTAAACATGGACAAAACATATGTATTAGAGTGTGTTAAACATGGACAAAACATATGTATTAGAGAGTGTTAAACATGGACAAAACATATGTATTAGAGAGTGTTAAACATGGACAAAACATATGTATTAGAGAGTGTTAAACATGGACAAAACATATGTATTAGGGTGTTAAACATGGACAAAACATATGTATTAGAGAGTATTAAACATGGACAAAACATATGTATTAGAGAGAGTTAAACATGGACAAAACATATGTATTAGAGAGTGTTAAACCTGGACAAAACATATGTATTAGAGAGTGTTAAACATGGAAGAAACATATGTATTAGAGAGTGTTAAACATGGACAAAACATATGTATTAGAGAGAGTTAAACATGGACAAAAACATATGTATTAGAGTGTGTTAAACATGGACAAAACATATGTATTAGAGAGTGTTAATCATGGACAAAACATATGTATTAGAGAGTGTTAAACATGGACAAAACATATGTATTAGAGAGTATTAAAAATGGACAAAACATATGTATTAGAGAGAGTTAAACATGGACAAAACATATGTATTAGAGAGTGTTAAACATGGACAAAACATATGTATTAGAGAGTGTTAAACATGGAAGAAACATATGTATTAGAGAGTGTTAAACGTGGACAAAACATATGTATTAGAGAGAGTTAAACATGGACAAAAACATATGTATTAGAGTGTGTTAAACATGGACAAAACATATGTATTAGAGAGTGTTAAACATGGACAAAACATATGTATTAGAGTGTGTTAAACATGGACAAAACATATGTAATAGAGAGTGTTAAACATGGACAAAACATATGTATTAGAGTATTAAACATGGACAAAACATATGTATTAGAGAGTGTTAAACATGGAAGAAACATATGTATTAGAGAGTATTAAACATGGACAAAACATATGTATTAGAGAGAGTTAAACATGGACAAAAACATATGTATTAGAGTGTGTTAAACATGGACAAAACATATGTATTAGAGAGTGTTAAACATGGACAAAACATATGTATTAGAGAGTGTTAATCATGGACAAAACATATGTATTAGAGAGTGTTAAACATGGACAAAACATATGTATTGGAGAGTATTAAACATGGACAAAACATATGTATTAGAGAGTGTTAAACATGGACAAAACATATGCATTAGAGAGAGTTAAACATGGACAAACATATGTATTAAAGTGTATTAAACATGGACAAAACATATGTATTAGAGAGTGTTAAACATGGACAAAACATATGTATTAGAGAGTGTTAAACATGGACAAAACATATGTATTAGAGAGAGTTAAACATGGACAAAAACATATGTATTAGAGTGTTAAACATGGACAAAACATATGTATTAGAGAGTGTTAAACATGGACAAAACATATGTATTAGAGAGTGTTAAAGATGGACAAAACATATGTATTAGAGAGTGTTAAACATGGACAAAACGTATGTATTAGAGAGAGTTAAACATGGACAAAAACATATGTATTAGAGTGTTAAACATGGACAAACATATGTATTAGAGAGTGTTAAACATGGACAAAACATATGTATTAGAGAGAGTTAAACATGGATAAAAACATATGTATTAGAGTGTTAAACATGGACAAAACATATGTATTAGCGTGTGTTAAACATGGACAAAACATATGTAATAGAGAGTGTTAATCATGGAAGAAACATATGTATTAGAGAGTGTTAAACATAGACAAAACATATGTATTAGAGAGAGTTAAACATGGACAAAAATATATGTATTAGAGTGTGTTAAACATGGACAAAACATATGTATTAGAGTGTGTTAAACATGGACAAAACATATGTATTAGAGTGTGTTAAACATGGACAAAACATATGTATTAGAGAGTGTTAAACATGGACAAAACATATGTATTAGAGAGTTTTAAACATGGACAAAACATATGTATTAGAGAGTGTTAAACATGGACAAAACATATGTATTAGGGTGTTAAACATGGACAAAACATATGTATTAGAGAGTGTTAAACATGGACAAAACATATGTTTTAGAGAGTGTTAAACATGGACAAAACATATGTATTAGAGAGTGTTAAACATGGACAAAACATATGTATTAGAGAGTGTTAAACATGGACAAAACTTATGTATTAGAGAGAGTTAAACATGGATAAAAACATATGTATTAGAGAGTGTTAAACATGGACAAAACATATGTATTAGAGTATTAAACATGGACAAAACATATGTATTAGAGAGTGTTAAACATGGAAGAAACATATGTATTAGAGAGTTTTAAACATGGACAAAACATATGTATTAGAGAGTGTTAAACATGGACAAAACATATGTATTAGGGTGTTAAACATGGACAAAACATATGTATTAGAGAGTGTTAAACATGGACAAAACATATGTTTTAGAGAGTGTTAAACATGGACAAAACATATGTATTAGAGAGTGTTAAACATGGACAAAACATATGTATTAGAGAGTGTTAAACATGGACAAAACTTATGTATTAGAGAGAGTTAAACATGGATAAAAACATATGTATTAGAGAGTGTTAAACATGGACAAAACATATGTATTAGAGTATTAAACATGGACAAAACATATGTATTAGAGAGTGTTAAACATGGAAGAAACATATGTATTAGAGAGTGTTAAACATGGACAAAACATATGTATTAGAGAGAGTTAAACATGGACAAAAATATATGTATTAGAGTGTGTTAAACATGGACAAAACATATGTATTAGAGTGTGTTAAACATGGACAAAACATATGTATTAGAGTGTGTTAAACATGGACAAAACATATGTATTAGAGAGAGTTAAACATGGACAAAAACATATGTATTAGAGTGTTAAACATGGACAAAACATATGTATTAGAGAGTGTTAAACATGGACAAAACATATGTATTAGAGAGTGTTAAACATGGACAAAACATATGTATTAGAGAGTGTTAAACATGGACAAAACGTATGTATTAGAGAGAG
Source organism: Bathymodiolus brooksi (assembly GCA_963680875.1). Taxonomy (NCBI): domain Eukaryota; kingdom Metazoa; phylum Mollusca; class Bivalvia; order Mytilida; family Modiolidae; genus Bathymodiolus; species Bathymodiolus brooksi. Next base: position 56,781,662 of record OY804584.1, on the reverse strand, counting down.
TTAAACATGGACAAAAACATATGTATTAGAGTGTTAAACATGGACAAACATATGTATTAGAGAGTGTTAAACATGGACAAAACATATGTATTAGAGAGAGTTAAACATGGATAAAAACATATGTATTAGAGTGTTAAACATGGACAAAACATATGTATTAGCGTGTGTTAAACATGGACAAAACATATGTATTAGGGTGTTAAACATGGACAAAACATATGTATTAGAGAGTGTTAAACATAGACAAAACATATGTATTAGAGAGAGTTAAACATGGACAAAAATATATGTATTAGAGTGTGTTAAACATGGACAAAACATATGTATTAGAGTGTGTTAAACATGGACAAAACATATGTATTAGAGTGTGTTAAACATGGACAAAACATATGTATTAGAGAGTGTTAAACATGGACAAAACATATGTATTAGAGAGTGTTAAACATGGGCAAAACATATGTATTAGAGAGTGCTAAACATGGACAAAACATATGTATTAGGGTGTTAAACATGGACAAAACATATGTATTAGAGAGTGTTAAACATGGACAAAACATATGTATTAGAGAGTGTTAAACATGGACAAAACATATGTATTAGAGAGTGTTAAACATGGACAAAACATATGTATTAGAGAGTGTTAAACATGGACAAAACATATGTATTAGAGAGAGTTAAACATGGATAAAAACATATGTATTAGAGTGTTAAACATGGACAAAACATATGTATTAGAGTATTAAACATGGACAAAACATATGTATTAGAGAGTGTTAAACATGGAAGAAACATATGTATTAGAGAGTGTTAAACATGGACAAAACATATGTATTAGAGAGAGTTAAACATGGACAAAAATATATGTATTAGAGTGTGTTAAACATGGACAAAACATATGTATTAGAGTGTGTTAAACATGGACAAAACATATGTATTAGAGTGTGTTAAACATGGACAAAACATATGTATTAGAGAGTGTTAAACATGGACAAAACATATGTATTAGAGAGTGTTAAACATGGACAAAACATATGTATTAGAGAGTGTTAAACATGGACAAAACATATGTATTAGGGTGTTAAACATGGACAAAACATATGTATTAGAGAGTGTTAAACATGGACAAAACATATGTATTAGAGAGTGTTAAACATGGACAAAACATATGTATTAGAGAGTGTTAAACATGGACAAAACATGTGTATTGGAGAGTGTTAAACATGAACAAAACATATGTATTAGAGAGTGTTAAACATAGACAAAACATATGTATTAAAGAGTGTTAAACATGGACAAAACATGTGTATTAGAGAGTGTTAAACATGGACAAAACATGTGTATTAGAGAATGAATATCTTGGTGTTTTATTACACTCAACAAGACGAATTTATTAGAACTTGCTATCTATGACATTTAATTAAATGTATATTATGTAATACTTTATATAAATTGCAATCAGTTTCAAGATCAGTAAAAAATGTTATGTAAGTGAAATTTAGTGACATTCCAATGTTACACTTTGACACAAATTAAAATAAATGAATAATGTTTTTTAAGATGCATGCGACGATATAATATTATGGGCGTTATATCGTAATGGCTAATCTGATTGGATGGAAACCGGAGTATCGACATAAAAATATCAATGGCACAAACTTTACCTTATAAAAGGTTGAATCAAGTTCTACCCGCCATAAGCGAGAATCGAACTCACAAATCTCACTTAAAGTTGGCACAAATTGCATAGGTGGGTGTTAATACTATTATTATTTCAAACCAGACACGCATTCCCTTTAACTATGGAGGTTCTGTCCTATATTAGGAAACATTATTGTTGCAAGTGTATTTTTTCTTCTTTTTGTTTTCCTTTTTTTTTTTTTTTTTTTTTTGTCTTCGGGGAACCTTTAAAATTATATGCAAGATATTGACTAACTGTGAAGCTTTATGAATAATAGTATAGCGACAAAGTCAATAAAGAAGCTTATTACAAGTATCTAATTCACACCTGGAAATGACAGATTATACAATTAAGTTATTTATTTGACATATCGTAAAAATGTAGTAATGTTAGATTTCTTTTCAAACAAATATGAGCTACATGTATTAAACGCTTTTGCATTTTTTTTTTTTAAATTACGCTGCAGTTCATATTTCTTCATTTTTTAATCGTTTCTAGAAATAGTTCAGGGGCCGTTGTGGTCGTGATCGTATGGTAGTTGGAATTACAACTATCTGTGCTATTAGTTGTGAGTTTGAACCCCGCTCATGGCGAGGTGTACTCGATAGAACATTATGTGATAAAAATTGTCAGTGACTTGCGGCAGGTCGGTCATTTTCTCTAGGTATTCCGTTTTCCTCCACCAATATATCTGATCGCCACGATTTAACTGAAATATTGTTGAAAGTGGCATTAAAAGCTATAATCCTAACCACTAAAAATAGAACATAAATACTATTTCTAAATATGCTTCAACCAATCAACTCTGCTTTTGACACTCCTTGATTTTATGGATCTAAGTAAAGCTTATATTGACCGTGAATGCAGTTATAATTGTCATCCAGGTCAATATATCCACATATTCATCTCGTCAGCAATTCATGTTTAAATAGTATTTTGAATGATATTACACAATAACGAGGTAATTATGTGGTTTTGTTGACTTTCGAAAATATCTTATATTCACTGAGGTCAAGGGCGGAAGAGAATAGCTTTTTATGTCAAAATTTAATCAAATCACACATTTAACAAACCAATAGATAGTTATCGTTTTATTCCATAATTGTTCTGAAACCCCGCGTCTTCAATGACAAACAATTACATTGATACAACATACTTTTGTTTTAATTTAAGATCAAGTTTCTCTAGAAATAATACTAAGAAAACGTCAGAGAAAACCGAAAAACATTGGACATACAAGACAAAGGACAAAGACTAACAAAGCAAAAAGTACAATACAACACAACACTGAAAACTAAAACGATTAGCAACACAGATCCCACCAAAAACCAGGGGTAAACCCAGGTGGTCACGACGGGTTAGTAGTTCCTGCTTCTTATAAGACACGCACTATGCTACTCATATTGCCAGGTGGTGTCGCACAACACTACACTCAAACAAATACAAATAACATAAATAAGACATGAGCCCTCCTACAAACAACGAAGGACAAAGACGAAGCAAACAACGTTATATGCGGAAATAGTAGCGGACATCACAACACGGAACTAAGAACGTAAAGAACTCCAACTCACGAAACACAGGCATCATTGGGCACACGACGTAAAATGAGGACAAAACAAAAAACACAGAATACTAAAAAGATGAAGAAAAAGGACCTCACAAAAATAAAACCGGGGTGAACCCAGATCCTCGCGATGGGTAATCAGTTCCTGCTTCCTATAAGACACATGTCGTGTTACTCGTATAGTTAAGTCCTACTTCCTATAAGACACATGCCGTGTTACTCGTATAGTCAAGTCCTACTTCCTATAAGACACATGCCGTGTTACTTGTATAGTCAAGTCCTACTTCCTATAAGACACATGCCGTGTTACTTGTATAGTCAAGTCCTACTTCCTATAAGACACATGCCGTGTTACTTGTATAGTCAAGTCCTACTTCCTATAAGACACATGCCGTGTTACTTGTATAGTCAAGTCCTGCTTCCTATAAGATACATGTCGTGTTACTCGTAGTCAAGTCCTGCTTCCTATAAGACACATGCCGTGTTACTCGTATAGTCAAGTCCTACTTCCTATAAGACACATGCCGTGTTACTAGTATAGTCAAGTCCTACTTCCTATAAAACACATGCCGTGTTACTCGTATAGTCAAGTCCTGCTTCCTATAAGATACATGCCGTGTTACTCGCATAGTCAAGTCCTACTTCCTATAAGATACATGCCGTGTTACTCGTATAGTCAAGTCCTATTTCCTATAAGACACATGCCGTGTTACTCGTATAGTCAAGTCCTGCTTCCTATAAGATACATGCCGTGTTACTCGCATAGTCAAGTCCTGCTTCCTATAAGATACATGCCGTGTTACTCGTATAGTCAAGTCCTGCTTCCTATAAGACACATGTCGTGTTACTCGTATAGTCAAGTCCTACTTCCTATAAGACACATGCCGTGTTACTCGTATAGTCAAGTCCTACTTCCTATAAGACACATGCGTGTTACTCGTATAGTCAAGTCCTACTTCCTATAAGACACATGCCGTGTTACTCGTATAGTCAAGTCCTGCTTCCTATAAGACACATGTCGTGTTACTCGTATAGTCAAGTCCTACTTCCTATAAGACACATGCCGTGTTACTCGTATAGTCAAGTCCTACTTCCTATAAGACACATGCCGTGTTACTCGTATAGTCAAGTCCTACTTCCTATAAGACACATGCCGTGTTACTCGTATAGTCAAGTCCTGCTTCCTATAAGACACATGTCGTGTTACTCGTATAGTCAAGTCCTACTTCCTATAAGACACATGCCGTGTTACTCGTATAGTCAAGTCCTACTTCCTATAAGACACATGCCGTGTTACTCGTATAGTCAAGTCCTGCTTCCTATAAGATACATGCCGTGTTACTCGCATAGTCAAGTCCTGCTTCCTATAAGATACATGCCGTGTTACTCGTATAGTCAAGTCCTGCTTCCTATAAGACACATGTCGTGTTACTCGTATAGTCAAGTCCTACTTCCTATAAGACACATGCCGTGTTACTCGTATAGTCAAGTCCTCCTTCCTATAAGACACATGCCGTGTTACTCGTATAGTCAAGTCCTCCTTCCTATAAGACACATGCCGTGTTACTCGTATAGTCAAGTCCTGCTTCCTATAAGACACATGTCGTGTTACTCGTATAGTCAAGTCCTACTTCCTATAAGACACATGCCGTGTTACTCGTATAGTCAAGTCCTACTTCCTATAAGACACATGCCGTGTTACTCGTATAGTCAAGTCCTACTTCCTATAAGACACATGCCGTGTTAATCGTATAGTCAAGTCCTGCTTCCTATAAGACACATGCCGTGTTACTCGTATAGTCAAGTCCTGCTTCCTATAAGACACATGTCGTGTTACTCGTATAGTCAAGTCCTACTTCCTATAAGACACATGCCGTGTTACTCGTATAGTCAAGTCCTACTTCCTATAAGACACATGCCGTGTTACTCGTATAGTCAAGTCCTACTTCCTATAAGACACATGCCGTGTTACTCGTATAGTCAAGTCCTGCTTCCTATAAGATACATGCCGTGTCACTCGTATAGTCAAGTCCTACTTCCTATAAGACACATGCCGTGTTACTCGTATAGTCAAGTCCTACTTCCTATAAGACACATGCCGTGTTACTTGTATAGTCAAGTCCTACTTCCTATAAGACACATGCCGTGTTACTTGTATAGTCAAGTCCTACTTCCTATAAGACACATGCCGTGTTACTTGTATAGTCAAGTCCTGCTTCCTATAAGATACATGTCGTGTTACTCGTAGTCAAGTCCTGCTTCCTATAAGACACATGCCGTGTTACTCGTATAGTCAAGTCCTACTTCCTATAAGACACATGCCGTGTTACTAGTATAGTCAAGTCCTACTTCCTATAAAACACATGCCGTGTTACTCGTATAGTCAAGTCCTGCTTCCTATAAGATACATGCCGTGTTACTCGCATAGTCAAGTCCTACTTCCTATAAGATACATGCCGTGTTACTCGTATAGTCAAGTCCTATTTCCTATAAGACACATGCCGTGTTACTCGTATAGTCAAGTCCTGCTTCCTATAAGATACATGCCGTGTTACTCGCATAGTCAAGTCCTGCTTCCTATAAGATACATGCCGTGTTACTCGTATAGTCAAGTCCTGCTTCCTATAAGACACATGTCGTGTTACTCGTATAGTCAAGTCCTACTTCCTATAAGACACATGCCGTGTTACTCGTATAGTCAAGTCCTACTTCCTATAAGACACATGCGTGTTACTCGTATAGTCAAGTCCTACTTCCTATAAGACACATGCCGTGTTACTCGTATAGTCAAGTCCTGCTTCCTATAAGACACATGTCGTGTTACTCGTATAGTCAAGTCCTACTTCCTATAAGACACATGCCGTGTTACTCGTATAGTCAAGTCCTACTTCCTATAAGACACATGCCGTGTTACTCGTATAGTCAAGTCCTACTTCCTATAAGACACATGCCGTGTTACTCGTATAGTCAAGTCCTGCTTCCTATAAGACACATGTCGTGTTACTCGTATAGTCAAGTCCTACTTCCTATAAGACACATGCCGTGTTACTCGTATAGTCAAGTCCTACTTCCTATAAGACACATGCCGTGTTACTCGTATAGTCAAGTCCTGCTTCCTATAAGATACATGCCGTGTTACTCGCATAGTCAAGTCCTGCTTCCTATAAGATACATGCCGTGTTACTCGTATAGTCAAGTCCTGCTTCCTATAAGACACATGTCGTGTTACTCGTATAGTCAAGTCCTACTTCCTATAAGACACATGCCGTGTTACTCGTATAGTCAAGTCCTCCTTCCTATAAGACACATGCCGTGTTACTCGTATAGTCAAGTCCTCCTTCCTATAAGACACATGCCGTGTTACTCGTATAGTCAAGTCCTGCTTCCTATAAGACACATGTCGTGTTACTCGTATAGTCAAGTCCTACTTCCTATAAGACACATGCCGTGTTACTCGTATAGTCAAGTCCTACTTCCTATAAGACACATGCCGTGTTACTCGTATAGTCAAGTCCTACTTCCTATAAGACACATGCCGTGTTAATCGTATAGTCAAGTCCTGCTTCCTATAAGACACATGCCGTGTTACTCGTATAGTCAAGTCCTGCTTCCTATAAGACACATGTCGTGTTACTCGTATAGTCAAGTCCTACTTCCTATAAGACACATGCCGTGTTACTCGTATAGTCAAGTCCTACTTCCTATAAGACACATGCCGTGTTACTCGTATAGTCAAGTCCTACTTCCTATAAGACACATGCCGTGTTACTCGTATAGTCAAGTCCTGCTTCCTATAAGATACATGCCGTGTCACTCGTATAGTCAAGTCCTACTTCCTATAAGACACATGCCGTGTTACTCGTATAGTCAAGTCCTACTTCCTATAAGACACATGCCGTGTTACTTGTATAGTCAAGTCCTACTTCCTATAAGACACATGCCGTGTTACTCGTATAGTCAAGTCCTACTTCCTATAAGACACATGCGGTGTTACTCGTATAGTCAAGTCCTACTTCCTATAAGACACATGCCGTGTTACTCGTATAGTCAAGTCCTGCTTCCTATAAGACACATGCCGTGTTACTCGTATAGTCAAGCCCTACTTCCTATAAGACACATGCCATGTTACTCGTATAGTCAAGTCCTACTTCCTATAAGACACATGCCGTGTTACTCGTATAGTCAAGTCCTGCTTCCTATAAGACACATGCCGTGTTACTCGTATAGTCAAGTCCTGCTTCCTATAAGACACATGCCGTGTTACTCGTATAGTCAAGTCCTGCTTCCTATAAGACACATGCCGTGTTACTCGTATAGTCAAGTCCTACTTCCTATAAGATACATGCCGTGTTACTCGTATAGTCAAGCCCTACTTCCTATAAGACACATGCCGTGTTACTCGTATAGTCAAGTCCTACTTCCTATAAGACACATGCCGTGTTACTCATATAGTCAAGTCCTGCTTCCTATAAGACACATGCCGTGTTACTCGTATAGTCAAGTCCTACTTCCTATAAGACACATGCGGTGTTACTCGTATAGTCAAGTCCTACTTCCTATAAGACACATGCCGTGTTACTGGTATAGTCAAGTCCTGCTTCCTATAAGACACATGCCGTGTTACTCGTATAGTCAAGTCCTACTTCCTATAAGACACATGCGGTGTTACTCGTATAGTCAAGTCCTACTTCCTATAAGACACATGCCGTGTTACTCGTATAGTCAAGTCCTGCTTCCTATAAGACACATGCCGTGTTACTCGTATAGTCAAGTCCTGCTTCCTATAAGACACATGCCGTGTTACTCGTATAGTCAAGTCATACTTCCTATAAGATACATGCCGTGTTACTCGTATAGTCAAGCCCTACTTCCTATAAGACACATGCCATGTTACTCGTATAGTCAAGTCCTACTTCCTATAAGACACATGCCGTGTTACTCGTATAGTCAAGTCCTGCTTCCTATAAGACACATGCCGTGTTACTCGTATAGTCAAGTCCTACTTCCTATAAGACACATGCGTGTTACTCGTATAGTCAAGTCCTACTTCCTATAAGACACATGCCGTGTTACTCGTATAGTCAAGTCCTGCTTCCTATAAGACACATGCCGTGTTACTCGTATAGTCAAGTCCTACTTCCTATAAGACACATGCCGTGTTACTCATATAGTCAAGTCCTGCTTCCTATAAGACACATGCGGTGTTACTCGTATAGTCAAGTCCTACTTCCTATAAGACACATGCCGTGTTACTGGTATAGTCAAGTCCTGCTTCCTATAAGACACATGCCGTGTTACTCGTATAGTCAAGTCCTACTTCCTATAAGACACATGCGGTGTTACTCGTATAGTCAAGTCCTACTTCCTATAAGACACATGCCGTGTTACTCGTATAGTCAAGTCCTGCTTCCTATAAGACACATGCCGTGTTACTCGTATAGTCAAGTCCTGCTTCCTATAAGACACATGCCGTGTTATTCGTATAGTCAAGTCATACTTCCTATAAGATACATGCCGTGTTACTCGTATAGTCAAGCCCTACTTCCTATAAGACACATGCCATGTTACTCGTATAGTCAAGTCCTACTTCCTATAAGACACATGCCGTGTTACTCGTATAGTCAAGTCCTGCTTCCTATAAGACACATGCCGTGTTACTCGTATAGTCAAGTCCTACTTCCTATAAGACACATGCGGTGTTACTCGTATAGTCAAGTCCTACTTCCTATAAGACACATGCCGTGTTACTCGTATAGTCAAGTCCTGCTTCCTATAAGACACATGCCGTGTTACTGGTATAGTCAAGTCCTACTTCCTATAAGACACATGCCGTGTTACTCGTATAGTCAAGCCCTACTTCCTATAAGACACATGCCGTGTTACTTGTATAATCAAGTCCTGCTTCCTATAAGACACATGCCGTGTTACTCGTATAGTCAAGTCCTGCTTCCTATAAGACACATGCCGTGTTACTCGTATAGTCAAGTCCTACTTCCTATAAGACACATGCCGTGTTACTCGTATAGTCAAATCATACTTCCTATAAGACACATGCCGTGTTACTCGTATAGTCAAGTCTTACTTCCTATAAGACACATGCCGTGTTACTCGTATAGTCAAGTCCTGCTTCCTATAAGACACATGCCGTGTTACTCGTATAGTCAAGTCCTACTTCCTATAAGACACATGCCGTGTTACTCGTATAGTCAAGTCCTGCTTCCTATAAGACACATGCCGTGTTACTCGTATAGTCAAGTCCTACTTCCTATAAGACACATGCCGTGTTACTCGTATAGTCAAGTCCTGCTTCCTATAAGACACATGCCGTGTTACTCGTATAGTCAAGTCCTACTTCCTATAAGACACATGCCGTGTTACTCGTATAGTCAAGTCCTACTTCCTATAAGACACATGTCGTGTTACTCGTATAGTCAAGTCCTACTTCCTATAAGACACATGCCGTGTTACTCGTATAGTCAAGTCCTGCTTCCTATTAAACACATGCCGTGTTACTCGTATAGTCAAGTCCTACTTCCTAAAATACACATGCCGTGTTACTCGTATAGTCAAGTCCTACTTCCTATAAGACACATGCCGTGTTACTCGTATAGTCAAGTCCTACTTCCTATAAGACACATGCCGTGTTACTCGTATAGTCAAGTCCTACTTCCTATAAGACACATGCCGTGTTACTCGTATAGTCAAGTCCTACTTCCTATAAGACACATGCCGTGTTACTCGTATAGTCAAGTCCTACTTCCTATAAGACACATGCCGTGTTACTCGTATAGTCAAGTCCTACTTCCTATAAGACACATGCCGTGTTACTCGTATAGTCAAGTCCGGGGAAAAAATTTATAAAAAATCATAGTATGAATAATAGTTTTTTTGTATGCTATGAAAAAGTAAATAAATAGTTCTTAAATATTAATATTTTTATTCTTAAAATGTATTTAAATTTGTACCAGCTGATTAATTCCCTGGATAATCAGTGGAGTGTAACAGGGTACATCAAGAGAAGCTTGGACTCTTGATTAGATTTGTAACAAGCAAGAATTCAGAATAAATAAAATTAATATGTTATTAAAAAAAAAATTAAAAATCTTGTCGGTGATAGCGGAAAGACAATAATCTACATAAAAAGATAAAATATAATTTTTTATTTCAGATATTTTATATTTCGTAACGGTTAGCCAGATAATCTACAAGAGAGTGCATTTAATGACTGTATTCATGATTCTGTACAAAATCGTTTATATACGTTGCATATATAGAATTTTTATAATCTGGTTTGTTAATTGTTGAAAGGGTGCCGACGTGGTCGTGATCATATGGTAGTTGAATTTACAACTATGGTAGTTGAATTTACAACTACCTATGCAATCAGTGCCTATAACCACTATAGCGTTGTGAGTTCGAATCCCACTCAGGCGAGGCATACTCGATACAACATTATGCAATAAAGTTTGTCAGTGACTTGCGACGAGTCGGTGGTTTTCTCCGGGTACTCCGGTTTCCTTAACCAATAACGCTGACCGCCACGATATAGCTGAAATATTGCTGAAAGTGGCGTTAAACACCATAACCCTACCCCTTAATTCTTAAATATGAACCATTATATGATATTTCGTTGACACCAGGTAGTGCTCCTATATTGTTAAAATAATCTTTAAAAAATTATAATCTATTAATATAACGCTTAATAAAGAATAAATTATCTTCGTGCACATTATATATTTGATGCAGTCAATGTTGTCACGAAATAATTTACCGTAAAATTGATGAAATTAGACGCATTAGCTTGTAAATATCTTTTTACATGTGTTTAACTAACCGTAATCACTATTGATATCGCTGTACCATTCATCAAGTATTTACAGTCAATCTGTGTGGTCTAGTAAATATTATTTATACAGACTACTAAAATAGAAATTTAGCAGTCGATTTTAAATAAACAGTTGCTTACCCATCCTCTGACACGTAGGAAGGTAAATTTTAAAATGCTCTATCCTTCTGTCTATCTCTATCTAGTTTAGTATAAGGTTTTGTTTATGGTTTGTGGTGTTTAACGCCACTTTCAACAATATTTCAGTTCTATCGTTGCGGTTAGTTTTATTGGTGGAGGAAATCAGAGTACCCAGAGAAAACCGCCGGCCTACCGCAAGTCAGTGACAAACGTTATTATATAATTATAATCGGATATTTGTCCCAATATACATATTTTGCAAGTAGGATTAACAGGCTTTTTGATTAAAGATTCATTTTACTGATAGCTATGTTATTTGAAGGATTGTCTGCATGTATAACAATACATTTGTCATGAAGAGAAGACAAAAGCTATTTTTCTTTTTTAATCCTTAGTTTGATCGAGAAATTACGTAAAAGCGGGAATATATATGTGCAAGGGCGGATCCAGGATTTCAAGTTAGGGGGGGGCGCACTTAAAAAAATTGAGCCGAGCGGAGGGAGGCGCGAAAATTTTTGGGGTACTTCGTGTGAAAAATCACGATTTTACGCCAAAAAAATCATATTTTTTCCAATTTTAGGGGGGGGGGCGCGCGCCGGGTGCGCCCCCCCCCCCCTGAATCCGCCCCTGTATGTGTGCAATATAAACGTAGATATTAAATTTAGTGCGCACGACACGTTTCTGGAATAACCTTCATCAGGTACGCTCATAATCAAAAGATTGGAAAGCCAAATAATTTAAAGTTTTGGAAGCAATAAAACCAAAGGGTCTAAACAGGATAAGGTGCGTTAGGAGTATCAGTTTTGCTTCTCTTTCTACAACTATTCGAATCGATTTTGAATTATTTCCCCCATTTTACTAGTCAGCCATTTAACATACATTTACTTAAACATGAATTAAAATTCCACATATTAAAAGTAACATCTACAACACGTTGTTTGTCACAGATAAAGATGAGATTAATTTAAGTGACAAGGACATAAATTACACTAACACTTTATACCTGTGACACCTGTAATTAATCCGCCTTTAGCTCTGTCTACCGTCTCTCCAGCAAATATTCATTGTACCTTCTAGAAAATTTTGAACTGACAACGTAGGGTTAATTCAGGATAATAATGCGCGATAAATCTATTATTACGAACCAAACGCAATTCCTTGTCCATAACTAGAGTTAGGCGTTTTTCCGGGTTAGGATTTTGGTGTCTAACGCCATATTCAAAAATATTTCAGCTATATCGTGGCAGTTAGCTTTATGGTAGAGGAAACCTGATACCCGGAGAAAACCACCGATGTGTATACATGTTTAACGAGTGAGCGATTATTGTTTAACGCCAATTCAGCAATTTTTCAGCTATAGCATGGCGAAAACAAGTTAATTTTCAATAAGATGATGATGAGGTCTGCTTTGTTCTAGACCAACACGCTAACTGACTGAAACAACAGTCGTCCACGTGTAGACATGTCGCTCCACATTATTCTGATTCCGAGCCGACCAGTCTTTGATCTTTCTGCTTAATGCTGGGTGCTTTAAAGGAGAAGCAACAAATATCAATTTTATTGTCTTTTGTTTGACCCGACCGAGGCTCGAACCCACGATCTACCACACTCGAGGCGAGCATGACTAACCATTACGCCACCGATGTGGTTAAATTGAAAGAAAGTTTAAACAGTAACGGTCATCAATACCACCAGTATCAACGAAGCGAACTATCACCTCTCATCTTAACTGAACTCAGTGCACAAAAAGAAGACAGCGACATATGTCGTTGGAGATCCAGGTTCTGGGTTGGGACAGACACAAAAATGTGGCGGGATAAAAGCATTAAATGGCATCCCAAAATGTATGACGATGCTAATTCTTTCAACATGAAAGGTGTTATAATTAAAAGGGTGATTTTGCGTCTTAATGTGATAGACATACTATTTAGCTTTAAGGTACAACTTTTTTATATGATGTATAACGCTGTGATAATTTATACGTCTTGGATTTACATATTCAACTTGAATGAATGTTGACGCAGACCAATATGTCCCTTTTTTTATTCCCATGTGCATGAAAATATAAAAACAATTTTAAAGGTCTATTTTAACAGGAACTGTAATTTCCCCCCCTTCTCTTCGGATTTTGGTAACATCTTTTTAACAATGCTCCCATTTTAGATATTAAATTGAAAACACTAACGCTTTGTCAAATATACTGTTGCGAGGTATTACCAAATCTGGTCAGTGGGTTGGGGTTATGGTGTTTAACGCCACTTTCAACAATATTTCATTTATATCGTAGCGGTCAGTTTTATTGATGGAGGAAACCGGAGTATCCGTAGAAAACCACTGACCTGCAGCAACTTGTGACAATGTGATTAATTTAATGGAATAACTTTTCTTTTTCAAAATATGAATGATATCATGGTTTTACAAATCACATTTTTTTTAAATGAAATCATATCATAATAAAACAATTTTAGCCTTTTTATATCCGTTAATACATGTTTTATCTACCTATGAAAGTATATCGACCTCGGACTTCGTCCTCTGTTGATATACTTTCATTGGGTCGATAAAACATGCATTGACCTCATCAAAAAGCTGTCATTATGAGTGGATGTGGTCGAGTGGTCTAGAGCGCTGGACGTAAGGCTAAGCGAATGGTGCTGTAGTGTATCAATGGTGTGTGTTCAAGTCCCGTCGAGGGAAGAACAAAAATTTGACAGCTCTAAAATCTAATTCTAACACTGTTTGGTTTAATTTTCAGACGTATATATATATATAGACGTCTAGAAGATTGTGCAGCGATACCGATAAAGATGTTACAAAAAATATATTGACAAAATTTTCGATCAACAAATGACCTTCCTCAGTGTCTATCAGAGTTAGACTGAGTTTGTAAAGATTAGATGGTATAATTACAACTCACTATATATATTCAGTTACGTTTCTGTTAGTATCAATGGGTTGATATCTCTGCAGATAGACTATTGATGCCGAGGTCATCTGCTCATAAACTCCGACTAACATGGTTTATTTTATATATTTTGTTTGAAATTTCCAGTTTCTAAACAAAGTTTTTTTTATATGAAAATACAAACAAATCAAAGAAAACACGAACTAAAAAATATATAAATCAGTCTCGAAAACTGTGAAGATACCAAAGGGGTACCGGGTAGTCAAAAGTCGTAATTTCGGAGAAGGAAAGACAGTGTAATGGTCAAAAGAATTCGAACTAAAAAACCAACAATGATCTACAAAATATTACGCAGAAAACTAACAATTGAGCAACACGAAGCGCACAAATGTCCGAGGATACACTCGAGTGCTGCCGAAGTGATGTAATTCCTGTTTAACTAGTGGCATACGTTGTGTAATTTTTTTTTCCAATCTGATGGTTCGTCATGAATGAGGAAAGGGTAAGATTGTGATTGCAACAATCGAAACATTTCCGGAATTCAGTGGCTTCCTTGTTAATAGCAATCCTCTATCAAGGAAATCATGATTGGAACAACAAGCTATGTAACATCATATCAATTGAGAGATCTATATTCCGTATTTAAGTGAATGTTCCTACATCGAAATTGAAATTCACAATGGAGAAATTGAAATGATATCTTTTGTCGTAAAGCTTAACAGACTCTCGCTGTCAATTGATAGGTATATGTATGGAACAAGGCATGAAGCAAGCTGTGCCTGTTGCATCTTTTACATCACCTTCAGTGAGATATATGCTCAGGTGAAGGCATTGGTGCTACACACATTGGACTTCACCTGAGTATTCATGCAGAAAAAGAAATTTGATATATCCAATACGGGCAGCTTCTTTTGTATCTTATACATATTCGCCAATAATAACTGTATAAACAAAATATACGCGCCTTATCGTGGTTATCACTTTCATGTTGTACTCGTTTCAAATGATTTTTTTTTTTTTTTTTTTTTTTTTTTAATTGCTTAACGTCCAGCGAACTGTGTTTTAGCTATATTAAAATAAAAAATTCGAAATCTACAAAAGATGTCATTTAGCGCGGATGGAGCGTGGTACTCTCCATGCACGTTACCCATTATTCCCAACGGTCAGGGTTTAGTATTATGACCTGACAAAACACGCACGAGAGCTCTCTTATCTGCCACCAGAAGACGCGCGGAGCAGATCTGAATTCCTTCACCAGTACCCAGTGATATTTTATACAAATATATCCTGTTAGTGAGGGTTATTTGCGAAAAATACCGGTTTCGAGAACAGTCTAATTTCCCTCGCCGCTATAAGGATTTCAACAGTCTAATTTCCCTCGCCGCTATAACGGCTCGGGAAATTGGCCTCTCCTCTCAACCGGTATTTTTCGCAAATAACCCTCACTAACAGGATATATTTGTTTAATTCCGCCGAATATTTAACAGCCAGTAAAACAGTGGCATGCAAGCAGCATTGTAGACTGGAACCAAGGTAACTTTCAGTGCTTTTTTTTCACCTTTCAAATTAGCTCTGTAAAAATCAAAATAACGGCTGACACCGTCGTCTGCCATTTTTCTTTACTTTATCGTTGGATGAAAGAAGTAACCCGAGTAATTCGGAATTACATCAGTGACGTCATAAACTATTTCAAGAGGGGATTTTCTCTCGAGCGTGGTATTTGCCCTAAGAAAATACCACGCTATACGAATTCCCAAGGACAAATACCCCTGCGATGGGGGAAAAGCTGAAAAAACTAAGAATTGGCAAAACAAAAACCCTTTAATCAACCAATGAAAAGACAGCATTCATATATAAGGTGGAATTACTTGACGTATTCTTTGTATAAAAAATGTGTCTAGTGAACAATAGTACATGTCAGATCGCTAAAAACATAACATGTGTCTCTGTGAGACCGTGCATTTTCATAAACTGGGTTACACTTTAATATTACAGTCAGCTAGCACTATAAAATTCAACTCAGTATGAGTTGGTCTATTACTAAAACAGACACCATCATCATGTGCTTGAAAGTAACTTGTTCTGGCAATGATATAGCTGACAACATTGCGCATTTGGCTTTAAATGAGAATAATCTGGCGATATCATAGGGGTAGTCAGAATCCGTAATTCGAAGAAGGATAGACAACACAATGGTCAAAAGAAAATGGACGAAAGCTCAAACAACAATCTACAAAGCATACATATAAAACTAAAGATCTAGTAACAATCACTTAATCGTTCACTCACTAAAAATACAATTAAAAATATTAGTATTTAATAGAAACTTACCGTGTATTAGGAAAATCGCCTTCTTATCTATTTGTCCAAGTTTTTTAGTTTGTAAATGACGGTAATTGCCTTAAACTGCAAATAAAATTAATTACGTACACCAGGTACAAAGGTGTATTAATCAAATAATTGCCCAATACACAAGCTTTGAACTTTAGATGATGACAAAACGTTCAAATCAATAACAAATGTTTGTTTGACTACCGCAACAGCCAGGATGTCTCTTCGTCAAAATCCTTGTCCCAAAACATGAATATTTGAACCAGAAGATGCTGTCTGAGACATTGTATAGACAGTTCACTGTTTGGAGGAAATGATAAGCTTTTAAAGAATTCCTAGACAGTTCCCTGTTTGCTCGACGTTCTAAGCTTTTAAAGAATTCCTAGACAGTTCACTGTTTGGACGACGTTATAAGCCTTTAATAATTCCTTATAGAATAAACGGTAGAGAATACACTGAATTGACATATGAACAAATTTATACGTATCATTTCAAAACATAAATCCTGATTGCAACTAGTCAAGTTTAATCATTTAAAGTGGGTACTTTTGTATCAAAAGTAGCGAGAAACAGACACCTCAACAAGAAAACTGATACACAATATGAAATTAACGTCTTTGAAAACTATTGGACCAATTATCAAAACACTGATCAATAAATACGCCGTGTTTCATTTAAGGTTTTATTTTTCTGATCTTTGTAGTTTTCTGTCAAATCAAAGTGTCTGTTCCATCAATTTCTCCAAGTGTTTATACTAGTAATCAGGGCTGTTTATGTAGTAAGAACACACGGTGCTTGTATATGTATGTTATGCAACAGACTTAAAACAAAAAGTTATATTTGCACAAACGATAGCTTGGAATGTAATAGTGATTGAGTTAGGTATAGTTGCTTAACGCCAAATGAGTAATTTTCAGCCATATCATGACGAGACGAGAACAAGTTACATTTAATGAAATGATAAGGATGTTCGCTTTGTACTACACCAAACACGCAAACGATGAAAGTATAAAGATAAGGAAGTCCACAAAAATGTCAAAAATATTTTTTCATCAATGTGTGACGTAAAATTGTTTTTGACATTTGCTTCACTGGGTTTGGTACTGCTTTGACAACTATTTTACCTATTTTGTTCCAGTATTGTTATAAATACTGTTATAGTGACAGCCGGAACCTTTGAGCCGTAATGAAAGCGGGAGGTTTGGCGCTTTAAAATCTGATTCAACCCACCATTTCTTTAGAAATGCCTGTACCAAGTCAGGGTCATTACGGTTTTCACAGTTTTCCGGTTGTTGACTGATTTTGTCTGTTTATATACTTATGAGTTTTGCCTTTCCCTTTGTAAGATTGTTCGAAGTTCGGTAATTTTGTTATTACCCTTATTAGTTGGACTTCATAGTGCTAGCTCATTGTAACAATAATGCGCAGGTAGACATGTCGCTCCACTCGGACACATTATCTTGATACTGAGCCAACCGGTCTTTGTTTTTACTTCTTAATGCTGTGTGTTTAGGAGAGAAGATGCAAACACCAATGTTATAGTCTTTGGTTTGACCCGAACGGGGTCGATTCCACGGTCTATCGCACTCGAGGAGAACATGCGAACTATTACACTACGTATTCGATTCCAGTCTAATAGAATTGACATTTACACCAATATATTTATATAAACCATTCATATAAATTATTAAGCAAAACAAATTATTTAAATTATTTCATAATTTAATTTCGAAAGAATATATGTTAAAATTATGAAAAGTGTTAAACAGTGATGGTCAACAGTTCAACCAATATAAAAAAGGAAAAAATCACTTCTCACCTGAACCTACTTTTGTACAAAAAAGGGGTACCCTCCAGCATTGTTTTCTTGGTGCAACATATTTTTCTTCTACTACAGTCGATCGTCAACAATTTTTTTTTTTTAATTTCTTCTTTCATTTTATTTTCTCGATATCCCGATTCACTGTATTAGCAAGAATGACACATTATGATAAATATCAGACAGTCGTCGACAATCCACCCAAGATGGCTGTCATTCCATTTATTTTTATATATATTTATCATTATTATTATATTTTATGAACCAACCTTTCATATTTAACTGATAATTTGACAATATATTTCATAGTTTTCTGTCAAACGAGTTAAAATGCAGATTTTACTGTTATGTAAGCTATGAAGAGTTAGAAGATATCAAAGTGGTAATCAGAGTCCGTATATCGAAGAAGAACAGACAACACAAAGGCCAAAAGAAAAAGTACAAAAGGACAAACAACGATCTACAAAACATACATATAAAACCAAAGATCGAGTAACATGAACCCCACCAAGTACCGGGGGTAAACTCAGGTGCTCCGGCAGGGTAAGCAGTTCCTGCTCCACTAGTGGCAACCGTCGTATTAATCTAGTTACAAACCCGGTGATAAGTCATGAACGGGAAAAGGACCGGGAAGTGTTTACGACAAGTAGAACATATCCGTGGTCATTTGTGACACAGATATTCCATAGCGGTCAACCAAGTCATGGTGGCGACCGTAACATTTTCGAAGTGATGACTTCAACTTAACCAAGAGGAAAGCAGAAAAAGCCAGTATCGTCTCTGACTCAATATATCGCACCAAAACCAAAATATCTAATGATGTTTTAACAGTTTCATACAGGTGCCAAGATGGCCACCGTTACCAACATATATTTTTGTTATTTTCAAATGAATGAATATGGTGTAATTCTAACTGTACATTAAAGGCTGGGACCTATATATATTCATTCCTTTTCTCTGAAAATTACAATTATGGCAATTTTACCGATAGCACAAATTAGTCCCTCAGCAACATATATTTTTTTTCAAAGCGTAATTACATAAATCATATAATTACACTGTATATTGAATACCAAATTCTTTGATTGCTCTGATCTGAAGCCGAATGATCAACGAACTAAATATATTCCTAAAATCATGACAGAATCCTTAGGCATTTTTTACAGAAAAGACATCCCTATAATTTATATACATATTGATTATCTATCACTACTTAAAAGAGCATTCGTTCTATTTTCATCATTTAAATATCAATAAAAAGAGAATAAAAAACCCGGAAATAAGCTATTAGTTAGTAATAAAGATGGCTGGATTAAAATCGAAGTGTTTCAACGGATCGTATCAACCAATCTCTCTCAGACTTTACAGTACAAGAAAATAAACTATCTTCTGAAAGGTTATGATAACACGATCTCTAAATTTATGTCACAACTTAATGACAATACTGAGAATAGAACCCACACATTTAATAATCGTAACATGCTATATCAATATGCGAGCGTCAGCGAGCTCTTTATGGTATAAAATGTGTACTTAGGATTTTTTGACAAACATGGCTGAACATAGTAACGAATAAAAAAAAATCGACGCTTTGTAAACACCGGTTCCGTGTAGCACACTAACACACTCAACTAATGAAGATCTTCTTAACATAAAGAGCAAAGGTGATCCTGAAGTCTCGTACCCTCTCTCGTACGTCCGATACCACCGAAACCCGGAACCCGTGTGTAATAAAAGTCATTTTGTTAGCTTGTTTTACTTATATTGATATTTTTTAATTTATTAAATCTCTTCTGACATACTGACGAGAATTTTTGTTTCTACACGGAAGTTAACTTTTGAGATTTCGTAAGGAACGATAACTCGAATAAAGGAACGACAGCTCGATTGAATGAGACTAGATTGGGCCCTAAAAAAAAGTCGTCCGCAATATATCTCGGCCCAAAAAATCTCGACACTTTTTGATGCACCGTGTCAGATAATTTTCAGATGCGCGAGCATTCATGGCCGTTCCGGTTTCATATTAACAATAGACAATTTGTACATTTCCGACTTTGATTCTAAAATTATACGTTTCACAGGAGATATATCCCTTTCATGCAAAGTTAAATGAAAATAATGTAGAAGTTTTCACATAATCTGTTAAAAGTCTTAATGTTGTATCAACTTGTGAACTATCTATTTGCTATCAAATTATTCTCTGATTTCTTACAAGGTTCAAATATCTACAAATTATGAGAACATTGTTCTCAAATTTGTTGTCATTTTCTTTGCCTTTGCTAAATCGGGTACCATTTTGCCCGTCGTAGTAGAAATAACTCGCATAAAAAAATATAAAACGTGTAATTTTAGAATCAAATATGGAATGTGCAAAAGGTCTGTTGTAATATATCTGCTGTATTGCGATAAAACGTAGAGTAAATAAACAATATGGCGATTCAGAAAGAAAAGTAAGAAGGTACCAACACGTGATGAAAAGCCACCAATCAATAAGAAACGATAAGACCACAAGAAAAAGAAAAAGTACATAAATAAACACAATTTGCAGATACTAAACACAGATATCGAGTAACTCTAACCCCAACCAAAAACCAGTCAAGCTCCATAAAGTAATCAATGTTGTTCCGCTATTGGAACACTTTCGGAAGACTTTATGTAAATAAATTCGTCTATGTTTCTCTCCACGACGACCCTTAGAATGTGTTAATGAAACCACATTGTGTGCAATACTGTTAAATTATATAAAAGGTATAGCTACGGTAAATTGTGGAACTTTGAAAAAAAGTGTTCCCGGTGTTACATACTCATTTTTTCCCCCATACCCATTTTTCTCCCCGGAAAAATGAGTATATACTCAGTTTTCCCCCCGGAAAAATGAGTATATACTGAGATTTCCCCCCCGGAAAAATGAGTATATACTGAATTTTCCCCCCGGAAATCCAAGTATGTGTTAACCCATACTCATTTTTCCCCTCATACTAGTTTTTCCCCTCTCCTTTTTTAATAGGGTTTTTCTTGTGTACACTTATATTCATGTATATGGTGGAAGACATAATAGTTAAATGTGGACGAAAGAGGGTATCAACAATGATAATAGTAATAACTAAGGCAAGCATGAACATGGAGTGAGAACGGATAAGGAGGTAGGAGGAAAGGATGGGAAAAACACTTGGGTGATAAAGCGATCTTCCTTAGTGCAAGTGAGAAAAACTCAAGTTTGCTAAGTGCTGGAAGGCACAGCTGACAGGTATGAGGAAGAGGGCAGGAAGGAAGGAATATAAAGAGAAGGATAGAGAGGACGGAGGGAGAATGGTAAAAAGACGATGGAGAGGAAGGAGAGATACTAGAGGTATAAAATAAGGAGGATGACGGGGAGGAATTAGGGAGGGAGTCAATATGGAAAAGGATGGAGATAGTGAGGAGGATAATGATGAGGAAGTAGTGAAACAGGTATTGAAGAGGAGATTTGAAGGAAGAGGATAGAAAGGACGAAGTGATAAAGGTAAACGAGGAGGAGAGAAGTAGTGAGGAGGAGGTAATAAGAAGGATGATGATGACGACGGAGGAGAAAAGTATACGGAGAAGGTAATTAGGAAGAGTTAATAAGGAGGATGGAGACGGAAGAAAGACAGAGGTAATGAGGTGGATGATAATATTACAGGAAAGAGAAGAGAGGTAATGAGGTGGCGGATTGAAAGGAATGAAGGATGGAGAGGTGGTGAGGATGACTGGGAGGAAGGAAGGAGAGAGGTAGTGAGGATGACTGAGAGGAAGGAGGGAGAGAGGTAGTGAGGAGGATGGATAGGAATGAGGGAGAGAAGTAGTGAGGAGGATTGAGAGGAAGGAAGGAGAGCGGTAGTGAGGAGGATGCCAGAGGAAGGAGGGAGAGAGGTAGTGAGAAGGATGGAGAAGGAGAGAGAGGTAGTGAGGAGGAGGATTGAGAGGAAGGAGGGGGAGAGGATGACTCAGAGGAAGGAGGGAGAGAGATAGTGATGAAGTGGATGGAGAGGAATGAGGGAGGAGAAGTAGTGAGGAGGATTGAGAGAAAGGAGGGAGAGAGGCAGTGAGTAGGAATGAGAGGAAGTAAGAAGAGGAGAGCAAGGAGGGAGATAAGTAGAGAAGAGGAAGGAGGGAGAGAGGTAGTTAGGATGACTGTGAGGAAGGAGGGAGATAGGTAATGAGGAAGTGGATGGAGAGGAATGAGGGAGGAGAAGTAGTGAGGAGGAGGATTGAGAGGAAGGAGGGAGAGAGGCAGTGAGTAGGAGGGAGAGGAAGAAGGGAGAGAGGTAGTAAGAAGAGGAGAGCAAGGAGGGAGAGAAGTAGAGAAGAGGAAGGAGGGAGAGAGGTAGTGAGGAGGAGGATGGGAAGGAAGGAGGGAGAGAGGTAGTGAGGAGGAGGATGGGAAGGAAGGAGGGAGAGAGGTAGTGAGGAGGAGGATGGAGAAGAAGGAGAGAGAGAGGCAGTGAGGAAGAGGATGGAGAGGAAGGATGAGAAAGGTAGTGAGGAGGACGACTACTTGAATAAATTTCCCCCGACAATGCCTTCAGTGGTTCTTGAAAATCGATTAATCAGAATGTTCAAAGTCTCCTATCGATCTGCACCAAAGAAACAACACTTGTGTAGTACCTCATAGTGAACACCCTCAAAGTTAAATTGGTTAAATTATGTTCAGTGGTTCTCAATGGGATTACGAAAATGTAATTCATAGGTTTTCAAAGCAATTTTGACCTTCGCTGTCGACCATTTTGAATTTCCGATCGGCATAAAAACCATTATCACCTGTAAAGGACTCTGAAATTTCAAGACAATGTTTACAACCATAATATGCAGGTCAGGTTCAATTGCAGCCAGATCCCATATACGGCTTGGAAGTTAGGCCCACTTAGCTGAAAGCGGAGAACTCCGTGTCCTCAGACACATTCTTCTTTTATTCATTTTTTAACGAATCGGCATGAAAAGTAACAACACTTGCGTAGGACATAATAGTGAACACCTCTGCCAAGTGTGGTTAAATTCTGTTCAGTGTTTTCCAAGTAGACCATGAAAATGTTGCTTTACATATGGTTTCAAAGCAAACTTTGACCTCCGCTGGCAACGATTTTGAATTTCCGATGGGCTCAAAAAGTAACAAGACCTGTCAAGGACCTTAAAATGAACATACAAATCACGTTTCCATACCATCGCTTCAGTGTTTCTTGAAAAAAGATTATTGAAAAACTAACAATGTTTCCAATGTCTCCTGATGACCATTTGTTGACGAATCGGAAAAAATCCCTCATCCGATCTAAACAAACACCAGATCCCTCAGTACAATTTCTAGTCAATATGCAAACCACAGATAAATTCAATGCAGACGAACAATTACGCATTGGTTGACCATATGCGAACGCTAACTGATTTCAAATCCGATACGACAATTATAACGGATTTAAATTCGATTTAATGATTCAGTTTCAATCCGGAATATGTGTGAATATGGTATTATAGTGCTACCACTTTCGGTAGATCAATCAAAAAAGATGGAGACAAACGCATTTATCAAGATGGCTCAATTTTATAATAATTTGATCATGAAACGAAGCAAAAAATAGTTGTGCTGATATAGTAGAGGGGGTTAGGAGGGGGTCTGACCCCGAAACCCCGAACTAAAAAACTTGAAATCCAGAAGTCCCGAATATAATAAAATTTCAATCCCGAATCCCGAAATGGTCAATCCCGAATTCTCGAGCTTAAAAAAACACCATCCCGGAGTCCTGAAAAGGATCCTTCCCCCCTCATAATAGTAATTTAATTTAGAGAATACTGTTACCGTTTAGTTCATCATTTGAAATGAACATAATATGATAAATTGGTATAATTATGTTCGGTAAAACAAATCCACACTCTGACAGTAGAACTAATAATTGTATCATTCATAGTTATGCGTCATTGATGGACACTGCCATTCTATAGTTACTGATCTTTATTTAAAATGATCGATTACAAACAAACAAGCTACCACAAAATAGTTTGTTTAGTTTAAAACTAATTATGTTGTGTCTCGGTGTACTGTAAACAGTTGAAATTCTTAAGAATAAATTAGTAGATAACCATTGGCGAATCCAGGGGGGTTCCGGTGGTCGGAACCTCCCCCCCCCCCCCCCCCCCCCCCGTCCTTCACATTGCGTTCGTCGTCCTTCCGGCCGTCCGTCGTCCGTCCGTTAACTTTTTACATTTTGATATTCTTCTTGAGAACCACTGAACATAATTTAACCAAACTTGGTTTGAATGATCCTTAGGGTGTGTAAACTATAGTTTGTGAATTATATATCCGTCGATGAAAAAACATGGCCGCCATGGCTAAAAATAGAACATAGGGGTCAAACTGCAGTCCTTGGCTAATATTTCAAAAAGTATTACATATAGAGAAAAATAGAGGTGATCTTCATTCTTCAGCATCAAAAGCTCTACATAAGTCTCCATAGGGTCGACCCCTTATAGGAGTTATTGCCCTTGTATAGTCTATCAATGCAAAGGGGGAGAATTGAGTATGAGGGGGAAACTTCAGTATATACTCAGATTTCCCCCCTAAAAATCAGGGGGAAAGATGAGTATATACTGATCTTTCCGGGGGGGGGGGGAATGAGTATATACTGATCTTTCCGGGGGGGGGAATGAGTATATACTGATCTTTCCGGGGGAAAAACTAGTATATACTCATTTTTCCGGGGGGGGGGGGGAAATGAGTAGGGGGGAAAATGAGTATGTAACACCGGCACCAATTCAAATTAACGTGAATGCTCACATTGTGTTTAAGCAATCGCCATCGACTCAGTTACTCTGTCAAAAATGATGTTGCCGTTGGAGATCCAATTATCAAGAGGATTAGAAGCCCGTTAACTAATTTAACCCGCTACATTTGTGTGTATGTCCCAAGACAGGACCAGTATTTCCAATTTCACACGACGTGTTTTTTTTTTTGAGTTCAACGAGTTAATGTGAGAGGTGATTGTTGGTTGTTCCTTGTATTGATATTGGTGGAATTGTTGAGCATCAATCACTGTTTAAGCTTTCTTTTTGTAACTTAAAATAAATGTACCATATTTGAAAAATAATCCAATAGTGCAAATAGCACTGATGGTCCTTGTTTCTGTCAATGAAGAAATTGCGCCTCCTACACTCAACGAACTGAGACTGTATAGCGAGGGTGATTACGAAACCCTCCTTAAATTTAAGGCGTCATAAATCATGATAAGTCTATTATTAATTTTTTATATTGTCAATCTTTGCATGACGAAAAAAGAGACTGAAGATAGAAATTTCTCGATATAATTGCATTCTTATAAAATGTAATTAAAATTCAATTATCAATAAACTAGTTTAACGCCTCTACGTTTTATTGAATTGCCTATATATTAAATTTGGAAAGAGAGAGGTCATGTACATGTGTGCTTAGGATTTCGGTTTTGGGCCTGTCTCTACGTTTTTATATTATATTTTGGAACTGTTACAACAGCATGGTGGGTTTTTTTTTTTTTTTTTTTTTTTTTTTCTTATCTTATGATTTACAAGACAATGTCAATCTTATACGAGACCATGACAAACGCATAACATATTATATCTTTCACTGGTTGTGTTCACAGCAGTCATATTGCATTGACTGGATAAATGTTAGTTATATACGGTCATTGATCAAGATATCGTTGTTCTACTACCCGATACATGTTGAGCATCTCTCTCTCTCTCTCTCTCTCTCAGGAACCCTCGTGGTCGTGATCGTATGGTAGTTGGATATACAACGACATATACAATCAGTGTATATCATCACTACCATTTGTGAGTTCGATGTACTTGATACAACATTATGTGATCAAGTTTGTCGTGTCCTACTACAGGTCGGTTGTTTTCTCCGGGAAGTCCGGTTTCCTCCACAATAAAACTGACCGACAGAATATAGCTGAAACATTTTTGAAAGTGGTTTTAAATACCATGAACGCAAAACCCTCTCACACTCTCTTTTTTTTTTTTTTTTTTTTTTGCTACTTTAATGGGTAATAAATAAAATTACTCCAGTCTATTAATAGTTTAATGGGTGCGTTACAATAGAAACATAAACTACGTTAAAATTAGAAACGGCATCATTAAAAATCCTCCCATTACTTAAAAATGTGTAATATATTGAAAGGAATACATAAACGCTAGAGAAACCCGAAGGGGCAATCTGGACAGAACAATCTAGAGATACAATTCATTGTCATAGATAACAATATGACCTTCACTGTCAACACGTCATGTCTGAGGTGGAAGAAACGTTTGTCTGATTGAGATCAATTTTCTACTATTTTTGTTGTTTTATTCCTAACTTTAAGCTATTGCTATCTTCTAATTTATTACCAAATATAGCATTTTAGCAATTATTAAATTATTGACAAAGGGCGTCGGCGATTTTTTAGATATATTTTTCTATTTTTTTATGAATGATGTTGCACCACCTTAAATGATTTAAATAGATAAAATGATATATCGATTGTTAAATTCTACTTGTCTAATAAAAGAAATTTGACATGTTTTTTACAATAATGAATCGTCATGAATAGTGATTTACGTCGGTGAAGACAAATATTGCAAATATGGTTCAATCTGATGATGATTTTACCTGGCAATAGAAATATTGTGATTGATGTTATGACGTTAAGTATTGCATGTACTGTATTCTGAGAAATATAAAAAGTCGGTTATCAAGTATGCTAAAAGGCTAAACCTTAAGTTCCAGCTTCCGCTATATAGATGATGTTCTGTCATTGAACAATCCTCCATTCGGTGATTATCTGCATCTCATCTATACAAACGAGATTGAAGTAAAGGATACTACTGACAAACAGATGTCTGCTTCTTACCTTGACATTCACCTTGAAGTCGGCAACGTAGGAAGATTAAAAACAAAACTTTACGATAAACGTGATGACTTCATTTTTCTAATAGTCAACTTTCCATTCATCAGTAGCAATATTCCAGCTGTACCAGCGTATGGAGTTCACATTGCATATAGCATATGTGATTATAGGGCTTCTGCCCAGTACAGTGATGTTCTTGGCAGAGCCACAGCTAAGTTGCTCGTAGTTTGCAGTCACCACCTCAGTCAGCACTACAAAAATACAATGTCGTCGGCACTAACTGATTGACCGTTGCAAAATATCTTTTTTTTTTCAAATGACCATATCGCTTTTTTCAAAAATGTATTTAATATGTAATGACTGGCTAAAAAGGGTAAAAGATCAAATATATTTAGGTTACAAATATATCAACAATCCACACAAACAATTACACATTTCTAATTCATATACATATAAAGCTTAAAATTTAATCTAACTTTCAAACTTTTAATTTTACTGACAATCTGCTAGTATGAAAATTTTGATCTATTGGAAAAAAAATTCTCAGAAAGTGCAAACCAGGTTGATAGAACACATTCTTTATATTAGGGTTGAACTAAAATCTATCCAGAAGTTTGTTTGTATCGTGTTGATGGGAAATAAAATACATCCATTTCTGTATAACGTGTGTTTACATAGATTTTGCATGTCAAAGAGGCATATAACCTCTCGTAACCTGGAGGTTAATTGATTGTTAGTTGTATATACAGTGTATATATGTTAATTTCTGCAATATATTATAAGTAATGAAACTTACCACATCAATAATAACCCTGTTTATTTTTCTTACTCATCAAACGTTTTCATTGATGTCATAATTTTGTGATTTACAATATACAATATTTGAATAAATTGGAATAAAATGTATTTTGCTAAAAGATTTAATAAGGTAGCTTGTATAATGGGTAACATAGGGTAATGCTGCTTCGACTATTGACGTTATGTCTGGTTTTTATTTTCTGGCGTTGTTAACGACGCTTAGTCATATTTTTAAATTAATAAGAACTAGACGGAGAACCCTAAGACGTAATAAGACTACCAAAACACCCCAAATAAGAATTAGAACGGAATTAAGAGAAAATAGTTTATATGAGTATTTGTGAAGGTAAAAAATATGAAAGTCGTATATATATGTTTTAATTAGGAGAAGATAAATAAACAAAAATCAGTATATTTCTTTTTTTGGAGCAGGAATACCAAAGAACATTCACTCAAAATTAGAGTTGATCAGTGACCAAATTTAGGGATGATCTTTGACCAGATTAAGGCATGATCAGTGACCAAATTTAAGGATGATCTTTGACAAGATTAAGGCATGATCAGTGACCAAATTAAGGGATGATCTTTGACCAGATTAAGGGATTATAAGTGACCAAATTTACGGATGATCTTTGACCAGATTACGAGATGATAAGTGACCAAATTTAGAATTGATCAGTGACCTGATTTAGGGTTGATCAATGCCCAATTTTAGGGTTGAACAGTGCCCAAATTTAGGATTGACCAGAGACCAAAAGTAGGGTTCATTAATACCCAATTTCATAGTTGAACAGTGTCAAAATATGGGGTTGGTCAGTGACCAAATTTTATCTATTTTGGTTGTATATATCAAGTGATATCGAAAAGTGTTCGTAAAATATCGAACTAAAATTGATTTCATAATTCTCATGCTCATTAGAACATTGATAGTCTGTTTGGAAGAGTTGACAGTAGTTCTCAATAAATATATACATGCATTGACGGTAAATCATAATTAAAGATATTGATAATCTTCCGGTGATATTCAATATGAATATTGTTGTATTTTTTTTTTAGCGGAAATGAACATTATTTTGTCAAATTAATATGGTTGTTATGCTTCACACTCAGAAACTTGATGTTAATTTATCTGGTTAAGCTGAGTTACTATTTAAACATAGAGATACTGGTAATGCTTTATTAAACAATAATCGATTCCGAGAACCTTATGGGCATACATGTACATGTTAATCATTTTGTCTTAGTTGTTGTTGTTTTTGTTTGAGATGTGATCGAGTCCATATGACACAACTGATATGTGGAACAATCCTGATCAAAATCACATATTTTATTTCCTCCCAAATACTGATATGTAGTGGTGTAGGGGCCCTGAAGAGATCACATCACGGGTCCCTTCCGAGTGACCTCATGTCATGACTTTCTCCGTCCAATTAAAATGACGCTTCGGAGATTACACCAGTGTTATAATTTAATATATTTAATCCGATTGGTTGAAAAAATAGCAGTACCAGTATTTATCATGTCATTAGATTCATGACATAGAGGGTTACTCTCATGGTCTTTGAACTTGAGCTGCTGTTTTAACATATTCATTTCAACTAACCGATTATGATAATAACAGGCCTCAAATGAATGAAGTAATATATAGACAATATTAGTGCAGTGTCCTAAAATATAAAGTTTATGTGAATGAGACTTAAAAACTAGGATAAAGGAGAACCATCAAGCCTTTTCCCAATTTTGCACCGAAAACACATATATTTTAAAACACTGCATTAATATTGTGTTTATCCTGAAGAAAAATCACATTAATCCATCGACGCTTATATCTTCAATTAAATAATAAAATTATATAATTATCCCTTGCTTGCCCCTTTTGATATTTACTGTCAACAGGAAATGAACTGGGTTTACCACTAGGTTCCCAAAACTCAACAGGTAGCATGTGACAGGGGTACCAGAAAAAGGTATATTTCGATCAGTGACAGTGCGGGATAAAAGTATATAATAAACAACTGCCAAATTGTCTAAAACGAGTAAAGACAAGCGTCGTTCCTATCGCTTTTGATGGTGTCCTCTGTGAAGTCCTCGCTTATACTGTTGCCTTTTTTTTTTATATCTCGGCATTAAATGAAACAGGTACCAGAAAAAGCTATATCTTGGTCAGTGACCATATTCATGTATAACAAAAAATTATCCAGTCAATGCAATTTGCCTGCTCAACTATTGCAGGATAAAAGTATACAATATACCTGGTAGGTATAAATATATAACGCGTTTCTTCCTTATTTATCTTGTCCTTAAGTAATAAGCACTTTATAACGCCGTCATTCATGAATCATAACATATATCTTTACAACTGAATCATCTAAGAAGCTGTAAACTGGTATCTGTATCGTCTAGACGGTCAAATCGATAGTGTATTACTTAGGATGTGTATTGGCTTACAGTCATTTGAAGTGTTACCTCTGATTAAAATTGACAATAGCCGGCTATTAACTGAAAGGCTAAGATAATTGACCATTGTTATCAGGCAAATATCTTGTACAGAAAACGGAATTATCGGAAAGAACAATTTTCTTATATCTTTATTTTAGGAGTGTAAAGCCACCAAATGTCTGTTTTATAGTAATCCAGACCAATGTCTGTAGATGTATATCAAGGTTATATTACATGTACTCATATATTGAAGAATAATGTGTAATTTGATGGCAATTGTTCGTTATTGTCGTTCAATGCCATTCGGAATATATCGGGTTAAATATATAGACAAGAAAGAAATAATCAGTAAATGAAATTACTGGAGGAACTATTGTGTATATGAATGAAATGGACGACCATTGAATGGATGGTATCCAATGTGGAAAGCATGTGGAAAATGCTGATCGCCTGGTTATATGTGAGGGTTGGCATTGTACCCGCATGTGAATAACGCTTGCATGAGCGCATCATTTTAACAATAAGGGAAGCTTAGTCCCATAAAACTAGTTTAACCCTGCCACTTTTAAATTAAAATGCCTGTACCAAGCCAGGAAAGTGAGCGGTCATGTATTTGTGTGTTAGGTGTACCGATTTCGCCTCTTTCTACGATTTTTCTATTGGATTTTTGAAATGTTCCGACAGTGTGGCAATTTTTTTTGTTTAGCTAATGAAAAGGTTGGTTGCAACACTTTGTATATGAAACGGATGATCTTTCGTTGGATAGTATCCAATGGCATATAGTATTGACAATTTCCCGAAGATCAAAATGAAAAAACCTATTATACTGCCGATTAAAAAGACCATAGGAACTGCCGTATGTAACCAATTCATATATGTACATACATGTTGCAAAAGGAGAATGCAGACTACGACCAATGGACATATCTATGATCCTTTATGACAGATATTTCGTAACAGTTAATCCAGTCATGATGGACACCATACAATATTTTTGAAAATAAACGTCAGAAAATACGGAAGGAACAATCAAAAATGGACAATCCAGAGAAACTGGCAACATTGGGTACATAAGACGAAGACAAACAAAAACACAACACAATATGTGTTGGACACCACTGTACGCAAACAAATATAAATAATTATGTCTTTCAAATTTGTCGCGAAATCTTGTTGTAAGTGTCAGAAATAGGTCATAGATTCTACAGTTAGGTAGGCAATGAAATTCCTTGTTATTCTGGACTACCTGTGTTACCGTAGTCCCCCGGTAATTCGTAGGGTTGGTTCGTCTTGTTCAATATTTAGTTTTCTGCGTAGTGATTTTTGGATAGTTGTTTTTCTTTTAATCTTTTTTCTATTTGCAGCTTCTAATTAACACCTTTGGTATATTAAAACTTTTCTTCGTATATATATAACTTCATATCATACACTGATGGCAACAGTTGATATTTGCTAATATGAATGATCTTGCTGATATAGCTAACGGTACCAGAATTATATAGCTAACAACCATACAAGTGCAATTTGGAAGAGGAAATTCACGAAAAGATGTGTAAGTTTTACGGTCGCCACCATGACCATGACCATGGTTTACCATGGCGACACAAATGACCACGGATATGTTCCAATTGTTGTAAACACTTCCCGGTCCTTTCCTTATTCATGACTTATTACCGGGCTTGTAACTAGAGTAACACGACGGGTGACAATAGTGCAGCACCTGAATTCACCACCGGTTTTCAGTGGGGTTTGTGTTGCTCGATTTTTGGTTTTCTGTGTAGTGATATGTAGGAGATCGTTGTTTGTCCTTTTTTCGGCCATTGTGTTGTCTGTCCTTCTTCGAATTAAGGATTCTGATTACCCTTAGGCATCTTCAACCTCTTCTTGAATAAATTGAAGATTAAACTCAAAATCATACACAGACAGTAAATTAACATTCGGCTTTAACTAAAAGTACAGAAAGACATTATTTTGATATTGTAAAGTATGTGCATGACAGATTGATGAGGGGCCGTAGTGGTCGTAATCGTATGGTAGTTGGATTTACAATTACATATGCAATCAGTGGCTGTCACCACTAAAGTTGTGAGTTTGAATCCCGCTCATAGCGAGGTGTACTCGATACAACATTATGTGATAAAGTTTGTCAGTGACTTACAACAGGTCGGTGGTTTTCTCCAGGTACTCCGGTTTCCTCCACCAATAAAACTGACCGTCACGATATAACTGAAATATTGTTGAAAGTGGTGCTAAACACCATAATCCTAACCAAGATTGATGCTCATGATCATAAGAAATGTCATGATTTTTCAACTCCTTGTGACATTGTATTTTTAAGCTTAGGTTCCACACTTGCACCAGTTTAAAACATATTTAGTGTCAAAATTACTTCAATCTGGGTAATATAGCTCAGTATGTTCTATCAAGTCACGGTAATGAGGATAAATATGTTGTCTTTATATAGATTGAATTGCCTAATTATACTATACTAGTACAACAATCATTAGTCACTTTATTTCAGCTTGTTTTGTCATTGTCTTGTAACGACATCAAGATATCAGATGTACGTGTAATTGAATTGAGGAAGTTAAAGATTTATCTAGTTCTCTTCTTATTAGTCATTTGACGGGAATTCGGTTGTCAAAGAGATGCAATAAAAGATTTGGAAATTCTTATATGCTAACATGGGCCTTGGAGAGTTCTTCTTTATGAGAGTTGCAATATTACGTTTTGTTTATTCTAACGGAAAAGATTATAAATATTGTTATTATGCAAATCATTGCATAATTGTGGTTTAACTCTCTTTCGATACAGCATATATTCTGACGCCTATCTCTGGCAGCCATTTATACTTCAGCGTAACCTTACTATGAATGTAATATTTTATACACTCGATAGTTTAATTAGATGTAGCCTACCATTAGAGCATATTATTCTAATAATGATGTTGATTTCAAATGCATTTCGTAGAAGTGTTACAGAAATATCTAGGTAGGAGAAGATACCATGTAAGATATAATTTATAAGACGCTGCCATTTGAATACATTTATATATATAACGTTACAAGTATTAAAGGGGGTCTGATTTCCAGATAGCATTTTTAAGGGTTAGAGTTATGATGTTTAACGCCACTTTCAGCAATATTTCAGTTATATCGCGGCGATCAGTTTTATTGGTGGAGAAAACCGGAGTACCCAGAGAAATACAATCTAAAATGACAAGGGAGGTAATAAAAACGTAGATATCTAATTTACTGCGCGTGGTGCGTTTCTGGAACAACCTTTATCAGGTAATCTCATAATTAAACAAAACGGAAATCCAAAGAATTTTAAGTCTTTGGGAGCAGGTAAACCAAAAGTCAAAACAGGATATCCAAAATGGACACGTATTACTGAGTGAGAAGAGCCAAACATACAACATATTCCTGAGTGAGAAGAGCCAAACATACAACATATTCCTGAGTGAGAAGAGTCAAACATACAACATATTCCTGAGTGAGAAGAGTCAAACATACAACATATTCCTGAATGAGAAGAATCAAGCATACAACATATTCCTGAGTGAGAAGAGTCAAACATACAACATATTCCTGAATGAGAAGAGCCAAACATACAACATATTCCTGAATGAGAAGAGCCAAACATACAACATATTCTTGAATGAGAAGAGTCAAACATACAACATATTCCTGAATGAGAAGAGTCAAACATACAACATATTCCTGAATGAGAAGAGCCAAACATACAACATATTCCTGAATGAGAAGAGCCAAACATACAACATATTCCCGAATGAGAAGAGCCAAACATACAACATATTCCTGAATGAATGTCCATTTGTATTCTAAACGTCACAAAACATTCAAGTTTCGACTTTATCCAATCAGAATACCGAATTTAGATTTAAAAAATAGTACCAAACTCTTAACATTGAGTCTGGTATATTCCTGTTGAAAATAGTTTGGAAGGTATTAACACGAGATATGAATTGAAAATCATCAAATATACCAATCAACCAATGATAATTCGTTATTTGCATATGGCGGTCATCATACATGTAAGTTGGATGTCTCGAATAGTTCAAATGTTTTAGCAAAAATATCACAATAAACCCGCAATTAATCGTAAATAAGGGTAATAACAAAATTACCGAAGGGAAAGTCAAAACTCGTAAGTATATAAACAGACAAAATCAGTCAAAAACCGGAAAACTGTGAAAACCGTAATGACCCTGACTTGGTACAGGCATTTCTAAAGAAACGGATATGAATTTAACATTGTGAAGAAATTATTTTGTTCCGACTGTGAGAAGGTTTAGTTTTCTAAAAAAATAATAATTGCCCATTGAAACGAAATAGTCAGTTAAAGGGGCATTATCTGCCGTAAATTTGTGTTACCCATAAAAACTATCAGATATGATTGACGCCTTAATAAAACGTGTTTCTGTAACTTATAAATGTTATGAAATGTGCGCGAATCGGGGAAAAAAGGTGCAACTGCTCGTGGTTTGAGATCGATCAAGAAATGGACGCCATATTATTAATTATCGGCATTGTTTACGGAGTTTGCCGAATCGTCATTAAATCAGTACAACAATGCACTTATTTCTTATTTTCTGTGAATCTGCTTTTAGTCGGCATTAATTACGGACAAAGAACCATGCAAGTTTGCAGTAAATAAGCGACAAAATACAAATTATTCGTTTTTACCTGTCACTAGTAAGATCAGTTGCATACGGAGAAAGCGAGGTCAAATTATTTGCTTGCAAGGAAATAATAAATCGATGGTAATTTTCGTTCTCAAAAGGCAAAAAGTGATACGATAAGCTGTTTAATGTGAAATATTTACCTTTATTTCATCATTTTAAAGCTATTTACCAATTTCCAAAACATATAATTTTTTTGGTCAAAATCGTAGCTAATGCTTCTTTAAAATAACCTGAGAATAACTGTAAGATAAATTGATGAATGGTTGAAATTAGAGCTTAAGAGATTACATTATTGACCTATGTTTATGAACGAATTTAGTTTTTTGTTAAACAGAATCTTGTAAAAGTTTACGCAGGTATATGAGGGAGTGTAGAGACCGATAACTTTGTAAGGTTGGACAGGTATATGGATACAGTTTGACCATAAATGTCTGATATTTATTTTGTTATAATCAACAAGAGGATATTTTTTTTTAAATGATATTAAAGCAGGGAGTGAGTATCATTCTGTTCTGATGCTAAAATTTTATAAGTGAACAATTTAGCATGGTAAAATAAGTAGATATCTCCAAAATCGTCATGACAGCTTCAACTTTTATTGTCTTCTGTGTAGCGTTTTTTTCTAAACGGTGATTGGTTTATGCAGCGGGGACAAACTCCGATGTTTACGCGCGAAATTATTTATACCCCGTATTTCTACATACAAAAACGCAACCACGTGGGTTCTATCCAATTGAAAAATCTTTAAACGAGGCAAAATCGATATACTAACGCACAAATACACGATAGCTTATTTTCCTAGCTTGGCTCAGGCACTTCAAGAAAAGATGGCAGGGTTAAGCTAGCTTTATGAGCCCAAGCATCCCCTCTTAGTGAATAAGGGTAATAACAAAATTAATGAACTCCGAACAATCTTACAAAGGGAAAGTCAAAACTCATAAGTATATAAACAGACAAAATCAGTCAACAACCGGAAAAATGATGCGGTCAGGCCGGTACCCGGTACTTTCCAAGTGTGAGTAAAATGGCAACCCTGACATATATAACCCGGTAAACAGCATTATGGGTACTATTTGTTTTCTCTTTTTTTAGGAAAACCTTTGACAGATTATTACAATATTTCTACGCACACTTATAAATATTTTACTTTACTACTTTAATAAAAATAGTAACACTACGCTTTAAAAATATTCCCAGTTTGTTATATTCATAATTGATATAGGCATTGTAATCTATAGACATTCAAGAAAGAAAAGAAAACAAGAGTAAAAACAAAGACTTACCCTCTCAGTGATTCTGTGTTTCATCCGAATCACTTTAGATAAGACCATAGCATATTATTCTTTGTAGATAAATATGCACTGTTTTATGTGACTGTTTTATAGCATTCAGTCTAACAGAAAATACTAAAGTTAAATTATGAAGTATGATTTGAACAATACCAGACATTATCCCTAGGGAACAATACAGACTGGTTCTAGCTGTTTTATATAATGTCACAGATAAATAGACTTTGATTAAAGATGTCACTAATAACTTCCCGTCTACAGTCAAACTATTAACTGTTGCTAAGACTGGACATTAATGTGATAGTTACTCATCCAGGGATTAGCTGTTTGTTTCCAAGATATTTTTTTTATTTATACAGGACATTCAAGGATTGGTGTATGTATTTTGCAAAATCAAAATAAAATTGGGTGACAAATAAACGATAAATAAAAATTGATCAACTGCAATGACACATTTGAATTTGTCTTATTTATTTTTTTTTCATTTATTTATTTATTTTCATTTTTATTGATTTTTATTTGTTTTTATTTATTTTTTATTTGTTTTTAATTTATTTGTTTATTCATTTATTTTTAGTTATTGTTTATTTATAAATAAAGATCACGTTATTAGGAATCGTTATTTTTCTGTGCCGTAATAAAAACGCTGTATACTTTGCATAAATCTCAGAACTCTTTTATCCTACATAACCAATTGAAGTACACAACCCAACAGAGAATAGCATGTATTTATGTTTATTGAATCAAACAGCCACTATATTCTCATAAATTCATTTTACCAAAGATAAAGCGTAATACAATAAACAAGTCACCATATTATCATGGCCTTAAGTTCTCAAATAGCAAATGTTTTCCATTTACTGGATCATCGTTGTGGAAAGAAAGTTTAAGAAAAGTTTGAAGATACCAAAGGGGTAATCAGAAGTCGTAAATCGAAAGACAGACAATACAATGGTCAAGCGAAAAAAACCAAAAGGACAAACAATAATCTACAAAACACTTCTCAGAAAACTAAGACTAGATTGAAGATACCAATGGAGAAATCATTTGAAGATGTCAAAGGGTAATCATTTGAAGATACCAAAGGGGTAATCATTTGAAGATACCAATGGGGTAATCATTTGAAGATACCAAAGGGGTAATCATTTGAAGATACCAATGGGGTAATTATTTGAAGATACCAAAGGGGTAATCATTTGAAGATACCAAAGGGTAATCATTTGAAGATACCAAAGGGGTAATCATTTGAAGATACCAAAGGGGTAGTCATTTGAAGATACCAAAGGGGTAGTCATTTGAAGATACCAATGGGGTAATCATTTGAAGATACCAAAGGGGTAGTCATTTGAAGATACCAAAGGGTAATCATTTGAAGATATCAATGGGGTAATCATTTGAAGATACCAAAGGGGTAATCATTTGAATATACCAAAGGGGTAATCATTTGAAGATACCAAAGAGGTAATCATTTGAAGATACCAATGGAGAAATCATTTGAAGATATCAAAGGGTAATCATTTGAAGATACCAAAGGGTAATCATTTGAAGATATCAATGGGGTAATCATTTGAAGATACCAAAGGGGTAATCATTTGAAGATACCAAAGGGGTAATCATTTGAAGATACCAAAGGGGTAATCATTTGAAGATACCAATGGAGAAATCATTTGAAGATATCAAAGGGGTAGTCATTTGAAGATACCAAAAGGGTAGTCATTTGAAGATACCAAAGGGGTAATCATTTGAAGAGGCCAATGGGGTAATCATTTGAAGATACCAAAGGGGTAATCATTTGAAGATACCAAAGGGGTAATCATTTGAAGATACCAATGGAGAAATCATTTGAAGATATCAAAGGGGTAGTCATTTGAAGATACCAAAAGGGTAGTCATTTGAAGATACCAAAGGGGTAATCATTTGAAGAGGCCAATGGGGTAATCATTTGAAGATACCAAAGGGGTAATCATTTGAAGATACCAAAGGGGTAATCATTTGAAGATACCAAAGGGTAATCATTTGAAGATACCAATGGGGTAATCATTTGAAGATACCAAAGGGGTAATCATTTGAAGATACTAATGGAGAAATCATTTGAAGATATCAAAGGGTAATCATTTGAAGATACCAATGGGGTAATCATTTGAAGATACCAATGGAGAAATCATTTGAAGATATCAAAGGGGTAGTCATTTGAAGATACCAAAAGGGTATTCATTTGAAGATACCAAAGGGGTAATCATTTGAAGATACCAATGGGGTAATCATTTGAAGATACCAAAGGGGTAATCATTTGAAGATATCAAAGGGGTAATCATTTGAAGATACCAAAGGGGTAATCATATGAAGATACCAATGGGATAATCATTTGAAGATACCAAAGGGGTAATCATTTGAAGATACCAATGGAGAAATCATTTGAAGATATCAAAGGGTAATCATTTGAAGATACCAAAGGGGTAATCATTTGAAGATACCAAAGGGGTAATCATTTGAAGATACCAAAGGGGAAATCATTTGAAGATATCAAAGGGGTAATCATTTGAAGATATCAAAGGGGTAATCATTTGAAGATACCAAAGGGGTAATCATTTGAAGATACCAAAGGGGTAATCATTTGAAGATACCAATGGAGAAATCATTTGAAGATATCAAAGGGTAATCATTTGAAGATACCAAAGGGGTAATCATTTGAAGATACCAATGGGGTAATCATTTGAAGATACCAAAGGGGTAGTCATTTGAAGATACCTAAAGGGTAGTCATTTGAAGATACCAAAGGGGTAATCATTTGAAGATACCAATGGCGTAATCATTTGAAGATACCAAAGGGGTAATCATTTGAAGATATCAAAGGGGTAATCATTTGAAGATACCAAAGGGGTAATCATTTGAAGATACCAATGGGATAATCATTTGAAGATACCAAAGGGGTAATCATTTGAAGATACCAATGGAGAAATCATTTGAAGATATCAAAGGGTAATCATTTGAAGATACCAAAGGGGTAATCATTTGAAGATACCAAAGGGGTAATCATTTGAAGATACCAAAGGGGAAATCATTTGAAGATATCAAAGGGGTAATCATTTGAAGATATCAAAGGGGTAATCATTTGAAGATACCAAAGGGGTAATCATTTGAAGATACCAATGGGG
This sequence comes from Bathymodiolus brooksi, assembly GCA_963680875.1. Classification (NCBI taxonomy): domain Eukaryota; kingdom Metazoa; phylum Mollusca; class Bivalvia; order Mytilida; family Modiolidae; genus Bathymodiolus; species Bathymodiolus brooksi. Next base: position 56,742,134 of record OY804584.1, on the reverse strand, counting down.
TAATCATTTGAAGATACCAAAGGGGTAATCATTTGAAGATACCAATGAAGAAATCATTTGAAGATATCAAAGGGTAATCATTTGAAGATACCAAAGGGGTAATCATTTGAAGATACCAAAGGGGTAATCATTTGAAGATACCAAAGGGGAAATCATTTGAAGATATCAAAGGATAATCATTTGAAGATACCAAAGGGGTAATCATTTGAAGATACCAATGGGGTAATCATTTGAAGATACCAAAGGGGTAGTCATTTGAAGATACCAAAAGAGTAGTCATTTGAAGATACCAAAGGGGTAATCATTTGAAGATACCAAAGGGGAAATCATTTGAAGATATCAAAGGGTAATCATTTGAAGATACCAAAGTGGTAATCATTTGAAGATACCAAAGGGGTAATCATTTGAAGATACCAAAGGGAAATCATTTGAAGATACCAATGGGGTAATCATTTGAAGATACCAAAGGGTAATCATTTGAAGATACCAAAGGGGTAATCATTTGAAGATACCAATGGGGTAATCATTTGAAGATACCAATGGAGAAATCATTTGAAGATATCAAAGGGTAATCATTTGAAGATACCAATGGGGTAATCATTTGAAGATACCAAAGGGGTAATCATTTGAAGATACCAAAGGTGTAATCATTTGAAGATTCCAAAGGGGTAATCATTTGAAGATACCAAAGGGGTAATCATTTGAAGATACCAATGGGGTAATCATTTGAAGATACCAAAGGGGTAATCATTTGAAGATACCAAAGGGGTAATCATTTGAAGATACCAATGGGGTAATCATTTGAAGATACCAAAGGAGAAATCATTTGAAGATATCAAAGGGGTAATCATTTGAAGATCCCAATTGGGTAATTATTTGAAGATACCAAAGGGGTAATCATTTGAAGATACCAAAGGGGTAATCATTTGAAGATACCAATGGGGTAATCATTTGAAGATACCAAAGGGGAAATCATTTGAAGATATCAAAGGGTAATCATTTGAAGATACCAAAGGGGTAGTCATTTGAAGATACCAAAAGGGTAGTCATTTGAAGATACCAAAGGGGTAATCATTTGAAGATACCAATGGGGTAATCATTTGAAGATACCAAAGGGGAAATCATTTGAAGATATCAAAGGGTAATCATTTGAAGATACCAAAGGGGTAATCATTTGAAGATACCAAAGGGGTAATCATTTGAAGATACCAAAGGGAAATCATTTGAAGATACCAATGGGGTAATCATTTGAAGATACCAAAGGGTAATCATTTGAAGATACCAAAGGGGTAATCATTTGAAGATACCATTGGGGTAATCATTTGAAGATACCAATGGAGAAATCATTTGAAGATATCAAAGGGTAATCATTTGAAGATACCAATGGGGTAATCATTTGAAGATACCAAAGGGGTAATCATTTGAAGATACCAATGGGGTAATCATTTGAAGATACCAAAGGGGTAATCATTTGAAGATACCAAAGGGGTAATCATTTGAAGATACCAATGGGGTAATCATTTGAAGATACCAAAGGGGTAATCATTTGAAGATACCAAAGGGGTAATCATTTGAAGATACCAATGGGGTAATCATTTGAAGATACCAATGGAGAAATCATTTGAAGATATCAAAGGGGTAATCATTTGAAGATCCCAATTGGGTAATTATTTGAAGATACCAAAGGGGTAATCATTTGAAGATACCAAAGGGGTAATCATTTGAAGATACCAATGGGGTAATCATTTGAAGATACCAAAGGGGTAGTCATTTGAAGATACCAAAAAGGTAATCATTTGAAGTTACCAAAGGGGTAATCATTTGAAGATACCAATGGGGTAATCATTTGAAGATACCAAAGGGGTAATCATTTGAAGATACTAAAGGGGTAATTATTTGAAGATACCAATGGGGTAATCATTTGAAGATACCAAAGGGGTAATCATTTGAAGATACCAAAGGGGAAATCATTTGAAGATACCAAAGGGGTAATCATTTGAAGATACCAATGGGGTAGTCATTTGAAGATACTAAAGGGGTAATCATTTGAAGATACCAAAGAGGTAATCATTTGAAGATACCAAAGGGGTAATCATTTGAAGATACCAAAGGGGTAATCATTTGAAGATACCAAAGGTGTAATCATTTGAAGATACCAAAGGGGTAATCATTTGAAGATACCAAAGAGGTAATCATTTGAAGATACCAAAGGGGTAATCATTTGAAGATACCAAAGGTGTAATCATTTGAAGATACCAAAGGGGTAATCATTTGAAGATACCAAAGAGGTAATCATTTGAAGATACCAAAGGGGTAATCATTTGAAGATACCAATGGGGTAATCATTTGAAGAAACCAAAGGGGTAATCATTTGAAGATACCAAAGGGGTAATCATTTGAAGATACCAAAGGGATAATCATTTGAAGATACCAATGGGGTAATCATTTGAAGATACCAAAGGGGTAATCATTTGAAGATACCAAAGGGGTAATTAGAAGCCGTAAATCAAAGAAGGACAGACAATACAATAAACAGTGATGGTCAACAATTCTACCAATATCAATAAAACGAACAATCACCTCTCATCTGAACCCATTGCCATATGACGTTGGATGTACAGGTCCTGACATTGGGAAAGGCACAAATATGTGGCGGATCCAATTTATTTTTCGTATGTAGCTTGTTTTGTTTCTTCGAAATCGAAATCATGTGTCCAGTCCACATGTACTTAAGAAAAGCACCCTCCCCTTTTTAATTGAAGCAACTTTATTACACGTGAATTTAGTCTTCCGATTCATTGGTGTATTATTTGTGTTACAGTATTACTTATATCAGATTAAGATAAATTAGGCTCATAAAATTAGTTTAATCCCGTCACTTTTTAAATAGGTGCATGTACCTAGACAGGAAAGTGAGCAGTCATGTATATATATATATATATTTGCTAGGGTAATCGAGTTTGCCTCTTTCTACGATTTTGATTTTTGGAAATGTTCCGACAGTGTGTTGTTTTCGTGAGCAGATTTTGAAGGTGCAAAGACTTACAATCTTTAGCATATGTGAAGTATATAACTTCTATTATTTGTAGCGAACAAATCCAGTTAAACGTAGATATAAATAGTATCGTTCGATGACTTCATCAGAAATCGTGTAAACAAGGTTAGGAGACAATAATCATAGTTGATTTTCATGGTATTTTTACTGCTTTAACACATCCATATAGAAGACAGAGCGTGACATCTCTCTACTCCTGAACAGCAACAATTTGTAATAAAACATAATAAAAATAATGCTGGGTTGTATCAAGATTGATTGTTTTATTATATTTCTTTTGCAGTCTAATAATCTTTAACGTTGGGAGACAAATAACACAAACATGAATACGTTTTCTACGTGCTTGAAAAGTGACTCTTGGGAGTCTCCATCATGGCAGTTGGAATTAGTCTGGCGAAGACAAAATTCTGATTGTATATGCCAAGTAGAACAGAATATAAATTATCTTTGCATGCTCCATCATAAATTGTAATTTTATTATTCATTGTTGCACATTTTATATTCAACGAATGAATTTTTACTACAGGAATATATCAATTATACCGCATCGGTGGTCTAATGGTTAGCATGTTCGTTGTGAGTGCGTTAGATCGTGGGTTCGAGCCCCGGTCGGGTCAAACCAAAGACTATAAAATTGGTATTTGCTGTTTCTCCTCTCAGCACACAACTGTAAGGAGATAGAGCAGAATTGTGATGCTTTTACACTTTTAGATTATTTGGCTTTCAAATCTGTTGATTTTGGGCATGCGCGGTTATTCCAGATACAAGTCAAGCGCACTAAATTAGATCTCTACGTTGTTTTTAACAAACCACAAATAAATGAGTTTTTTTAGCGTACATTTAGGCATATATTTATAATATATTTGCTTAAAATAGTGCAAATTATTTCAGCTATGATATTGCCAGTTTACAATCAAGCATGTAGATGGAAATGTGATGTTGGGATGAGTCTATGGAGCCGGCAGGGATGACACTATGAGCTCTAGAAAGGATTCGTCTATAGGTGACGTAAGCTTGCGAATTCCTACTCCAACTGAGGTCGGGCCTTTCGGGTACTATAATCTAATTTGTCGAGTTCGTTGAATAAGCTAATTGATACCGTTCAAAAAAAGTTTGAAGATGCGAAAGGGGTAATCATAATCCGTAAATCGAAGGATAAACAACACAATGGCCAAAAGAAAAATGTGAAAAAGGACAAAAAACTATCTACGAAACACTACACAGAAATCAAACGACCGAACAACACGAACTCCACTAAAAACCAGGGTGACCTCAGATGCTCCGGAAGGGAAAGCAGTTCCTGCTCCACTAGTGTCACCCGTCGTGTTACTCTAGTTACAATCCCAGTGATAAGTCATGAATGAGGATATAATGCATTCAAAGATGACTATAGAAGTTTATAGTAACATATTCATTGAGCCGAACGGTATCAACGTACTTATTCAAACTCGGCCACAAGAGCTACGGTTCCTCAACTAGCCATAATCCCTACTGTAATAGGAAATCAGACAAAACGTAAAATAATACCATTAAATGAATTAAATAAGCATTGATAATGATAATTTATTACACATTGAAAATTGCTTAATGACAGAATTTATCCCAAAGAATGTAGTTTCAAGTATATAATACATTTGTGTTACCTGGAATCAAAGATATTAGGATTATCATTCATTTAAGACTTAATGATGGATTGTGTTTAAAATATGGAGGTTTTAATTCCCATTTCCGTAAAAATAAATATGCTGGATTTTCTTCAGCTTAGAAAAAAACATTTTAGTCATGGAAATGTTCATATGTCAGTGGACAATTTGCTTAATTTTGGATGGAACTTACGTAATATCGGTAATGCCTTACGTAAGAGTGGTTTCTCAAAAGCCACACTGTATGTTTATCTGTATGAGAAGACCCGTTTGTCGTCCAGCAATCTAAACTGCATGTTTATCTGTATGAGACGACCTTGTTCTGCATGTAAGTATGTATATACTTATTATACAAAGATATAAGTACACATACTTGTTCCCGAGAACCTGTAATTAATCATTCATTATTTTACGTAATATTTTGCAACTTAAATTGTATATATGTCATGAATTAATTCATAAAATATGGATACAGTAACTCTTTTGGTAATTACAAATCGTTTGAACAAAAATTTTCGGATGTTTTTTTAATCATTTGTAAGTTAGCAAATTTGATAATAAGAGTGGTCCTTGGTGGCCCGAAATAAACTGTTTAGAATTGTTCATTAGTTGAATGTTACAAAGCACAGTTTGTTTGATCTGATCATGGTTCCCTGTTACCAGGCAGCAGTTTGTTAAAGCTGATGGTTGGTGGCTTATTACAAGGAAGCCGTTTGCTAGAGCTGATCGCTGGTGGCCTGTTACCGGGAAGCAGTTTACTAGAGCTGATCGCTGGTGGCCTGTTACCAGGAAGCAGTTTACTAGAGCTGATCGCTGGTGGCCTGTTACCAGGAAGCAGTTTACTAGAGCTGATCGCTGGTGGCCTGTTACCAAGAAGCAGTTTGCTAGAGCTGATCGCTGGTGGCCTGTTACCAGGAAGCAGTTTACTAGAGCTGATCGCTGGTGGCCTGTTACCAGGAAGCCGTTTGCTAGAGCTGATCGCTGGTGGCCTGTTACCAGGAAGCAGTTTGCTAGAGCTGATCGCTGGTGGCCTGTTACCAGGAAGCAGTTTGCTAGAGCTGATCGCTGGTGGCCTGTTACCAGAAAGAAGTTTGTTAGAGCTGATCGCTGGTGGCCTGTTACCAGGAAGCAGTTTGCTAGAGCTGATCGCTGGTGGCCTGTTACAAGGCAGCAGTTTGCTAGAGCTGATCGCTGGTGGCCTGTTACCAGGAAGAAGTTTGCTAGAGCTGATCGCTGGTGGCCTGTTACCAGGAAGCCGTTTGCTAGAGCTGATCGCTGGTGGCCTGTTACCAGGAAGAAGTTTGCTAGAGCTGATCGCTGGTGGCCTGTTACCAGGAAGAAGTTTGCTAGAGCTGATCGCTGGTGGCCTGTTACCAGGAAGAGGTTTGCTAGAGATGATCGCTGGTGGCCTGTTACCAGGAAGCCGTTTGCTAGAGCTGATCGCTGGTGGCCTGTTACCAGGAAGAAGTTTGCTAGAGCTGATGGCTGGTGGCCTGTTACCAGGAAGCAGTTTGTTAGAGCTGATCGCTGGTGGCCTGTTACCAGGAAGCAGTTTGTTAGAGCTGATCGCTGGTGGCCTGTTACCAGGAAGCCGTTTGCTAGAGCTGATCGCTGGTGGCCTGTTACTAGGAAGCAGTTTGCTAGAGCTGATCGCTGGTGGCCTGTTACCAGGAAGCAGTTTGCTAGAGCTGATCGCTGGTGGCCTGTTACCAGGAAGAAGTTTGCTAGAGCTGATCGCTGGTGGCCTGTTACCAGGAAGAAGTTTGCTAGAGCTGATCGCTGGTGGCCTGTTGCCAGGCAGCAGTTTGTTAGAGCTGATCGCTGGTGGCCTGTTACCAGGAAGCAGTTTACTAGAGCTGATCGCTGGTGGCCTGTTACCAGGAAGCAGTTTGCTAGAGCTGATCGCTGGTGGCCTGTTACAAGGCAGCAGTTGGTTTCATGTGAGAGGCAATGTTTCCCGACACTATTCACTAATTAACTACCCTTTTACGCAATAATAAATAAATGGATGATGCTATAATACAGCTTACGTGACGCTAAACAACAATAAATCAATCATATTCAAGGATATTATAAATATAAGTATAACGCATTATATTGGAATATTCAGACAGAACAATTGTATTCATGTAACTGGGCATAATTCACGTGACATAATTTGTATTGTTTGTTGTGATTTCCTATTAAGAATTCATAATATATAATAAGAGATCGACCATTAACTTTTAAGGGGATTATGTTTTCTATCCAGTCTGCTGGGGGGGGGGGGGGGGGGGTTTCTCACACGAAACAAAGATTTTTTTTACACGAGAAACGATAATTTTTCTTCAAATTTTACAAAAATGTCTCGTTGGAAATTGCAGGGTCAGACCATTTTTTTTTTTCATCTTTCAGGTCTATTATTATTTCTTTCTTTAAAATTTGACGACAGTTCTTTTTTTTTTCAAAAATATGCGCCCTTCCCAATAAAGATAAATGGTCTATCTTATTTCACACTTTTGAAAAATATTCAAATATGATTTAATTCCTCAAATGACGCAGGAAAAAAATATACGAGAGTTTAAGGTCGCTAATATTCTATTACGGTATTGTATTCAACTTACAACTGCTCAATGAAATGAAACGTGTGACTTTAACAAACTAGTGATTCGTAACATAGGCTGATTTAAACAATATAACTAAATTAAAATAAATAACACAAAAAATATATAAATAAATTACATTTTAAATCTAAGGTAAGAAAATAGGAATTGTAAACACTTTCTCTGGTATTTGATTTTCGCTTTGTTAATTGTTTTTAATTTAATCAAGTTTTTCATTCAGAACGTTAAGAGTATATTTTATTTTTATCAGTATTCGTTTGGAAATTTAAATTTATTATTGTGTGGTAAGTAATGCTATTGTACAATTATAGATTTAGTTAAGAGAAGTGGGATCCCATTATTCGGTTTAATCCCGCCACAATGTTGTGGCTGTCGAAATCCATGGCCTGGATATCTAACGGCATACATCATCATAGTCAGAGAAGAAGAAAAAAACGAAAAGACAGTCTATGGTTCTCAAACCTCAGAAAAACACAGAAAACTAAAGATTGACCCACAAACAAACGCGAAAGAGAATTCAGGTTCTTCGGAAGGGTAAAATAGTTCCTGCACTTTTTTTTCTTAGAATTTATGATTGTGGGAATACAGATATGATTATTTTTTTACACTTCAGAGAAAAGCAAAACAACAATAGTGTAGTCATAAAATAGACGGTAAGATAATACAACTATGTATCTTATTCAACTAGAATTAAAAGACTCCACAGAAACAGCTAGGGCTGCTTCATACCTTGACCTACACCTAAAACTTGATAACGAGGACTGATTATGAAACAAAAGAGATGATTTCAATTTTCCAATTGTGAAATGTCTATTATATGTAGTAACATTCCAGCAGCACCAGCATATGGAACATATATTTCTCTATTCAGTTAATATAGTATTCTAGAGGTTATGATTTTTCTTAGAATTTTCTTGGTAGAAGGTTGCTGCCAACGAGGAAACTGACCGCTACGGAATAGCTGTGCCACAAATGACCATGGATGTTTTCCGATTGTTATACTTATCATCCCATCCTTCTTTTATCTTTCATAACTTCTCACCGGAGTCTTTAACAATAGTAATATGACGAATGCCATGCACTAGTGGGGCAGGAACTGCTTAGCCTTCCGCAATAAGGCTAATAACAAAATTACCGAACTCCGAGCAATCTTACAAAGGAAAAGTCAAAACTCATAAGTATATAAACAGACAAAATCAGTCAACAACCGGAAAAATGTGAAAACGTAATGACCCTGACTTGGTACAGGCATTTTTAAAGAAATGGTGGGTTGAATCAGATTTTAAAGCGCCAAACATCCCCCTTTCATTACGGCTCAAAGTTTCCGGCTGTCACTATAACAGTATTCATAACAATACTTGAACAAAACAGGTAAAACAGTTGTCATAACAGCACCAAACTCGAGTCCGTCCCCCCCCTCTCGTTTTTGTAGATTTCGAGTTGCTCAATCCTTAGTTTTCTGTATATGGTTTGTGGATCATTGGTTTGTTTCCTTTCCTTCTTGTCATTTGTATTGACTGTTGACGACTTATGATTACCAATTTATTATCTTCATACTTCTCTTCTTAATAATACTGAACTATTTTTGTAATGATATGAAAATAAAATTTCAAACATATAGGGGGACCCACCACAAAAAATAAAAGAAACAGTGAGTGATTGTTGTTTAACGCCAAGTAAGCAATTGTTCAGCTATATCATGGCGAGTGAAAAGTTACATTCGATTATAATGATGACTGCTTTGTACTAGACAAATATGCTTAGTTGATTTTTTATAGTGCTAGCTTCACAAGACGACATGTCGCTTCACATGGATACATTATCTTCACTCCAATGTCTTTGTTCTTACAACTTAATGCTGTGTGCTCAGTGGATAAATAGTAGTTTTATAGTCTTTTGTTTGACCACACCGAGATCGAACCCACGATATACCACAATCGATACGAACACAATAACAAATATAACACTGAGGCGGTCAAAAGAAGACAAATTCAATGTGTTGAATGTGCAATTACAGAAATATATTTATTATTGGTCGCTAGAAATCTTTAAGGGTACATTTTGCTCTTATTTATTTTTTTGGTTTTGAGACATATCGCCTTATTGGTCGCTAGAAATTGGTCGCTAGCCTGGTCAAATTCAAGAATAAATTATTTATGTTTGCCTTAACAAATTTGTTTTTATTTGGTATAGATGTCGGAGGAAGTAACTGATTGGAGGCAAGACAAATCTCCGGCAGACTGCCTCAGATATCTGTTATTTAGAGAATCATTGTCTGACGTCCATTTTATCTTTGACCATGACTACACGTCTGGCCGAGTACCAGCGCATACTTTTGTATTGGCTATGAGGAGTGCTGTTTTTGAGGAGGAATTATTTAAAGAACGTGCAGAACACGAAGATATTCTTGTGGAGGATATTTCAAAAGACATCTTCGAAATGATGTTGAAGCAAGTATTTATAGTTTGATATGTTCGATTCCGGAATAACATTACAATGATATTAACTAATCAATTATTAGCATATCTGATATAAAAAAAAAAACAGATATAGACCAATCAATGAGTAGCATTTCTGATATAAAAAAAACCCAGATATAGACCAATCAATGAGTAGCATTTCTGATATAAAAAAACAGATATAGACCAATCAATGAGTAGCATTTCTGATATATAAAAAATAGGAGGTGATGCCAGAAGTTAAATATTGTAATTAAAATCACCTCGGTTCTTGTAAACACTAAATCAGATATCTAGTTTGATTTTCTTCGGTTTTTATATAAATTTTTATTAGAAAAATAAAATTCAAATTTTCCTTCAATCATTAAATGCCCGAGTGTTCGAATAAGAGAATAACCCTACTTTTTTTCTTAGGGATATTAAATGACAAATGAAAAGTAGCTATATAGATCACGTGATATAAAAACGTCACTGCTATAAATAACAATATGTCTGGGTTATGGTTGTTTAAGGTTTTACGCCCACTCTTCTCTCATTTCTTGACATTTACGTCAAATTTGACAGTAATGGCCATCTTTCCCCCAAACTAATATACCAACTCCTCCTGCGTAGGGAGTATATATATCACAACTCATGCGTTATGTTACTTTGCAGTCTCTATTGATACTGGGACAGTCATTGTCGTGATCGTATGGTAGTTGGATTTACTGCTACCTATGCAATCAGTGCCTATTACCACTAATGTAATGAGTTCGAATCCCGCTCATGGTGAGGTGCACTTGTTACAACATTATGTAATAAAGTTTGTCAGTGACTTACAGCAGGTCGGTAGTTTTCTCCAGGTACTCCTGTTTCCTCCACCAATAAAACTGACCGCCACGATATAACTGAAATATTGTTGAAAGTGACATTACACATCATAACCCCTAACCCCGACGATATTGATACCTCTTACCGTCTGATAGTTGTATTTCCATCTGACTAAGCAATCAGTGCTCATCACAATTAGGTTGTGAGTAGGGTTTTCATCTACGGAAAGGTGCACTTGATACAATTTCATGTGTCATGGTTTGCCATTAACTTGTGGTAGTCCAGTGGTTTCCTCTGGATGTTCCAGTGTCATCTACCATTTAATGAAGTATTGTTGAAAGTGGCGTTAATCATCTATAACGCTAACTCTATTCGTAATTAATTTTTGCATCATTTCACTACGAAGGAGATATGGATCCATAAGACTAGTTTAACGACTCCACTTTTTATTATTGAGGTGCCTGTACAAAGGCAGGAAATTAAGCGATTGCGTACTATGTGTTATTGTGGGTTGCAGGGATGGATCCAAGGGGGGGCGCACCCGGCGCGCGCCCCCTCTAAAATTGGAAAAAAATATGATTTTTTGGCGTAAAATCGAGATTTTTCACACGAAATACTCCAAAAATGTTCGCGCCTCCCTCCGCTCGGCGCTATTTTTTTAAGTGCGCCCCACCTAACTTGAAATCCTGGATCCGCCCCTGTGTTGCCTATGTTGCCTCTGTGTCTGTGATTTTTTCTATTTAATTTCGGAACTGTTCCAGCATTGTGGTATTTATTTTCTTTTCATTTTATTGCAATTAAGGTGGTACCATACACTCCAGGTAAAATTTGATCTGCTCGTTTAATTTTCTTATTTTTTTGGCAGTGTGTTTGAATATATCCACTGTAATAAATATCAAAATTTTAACAAATTCCAACCAACAGACTCAGAGCTATAAATTCACTAGCCACATAGCAGCTTTTCTCTCTGTGGTTTTGATCACCGAGATGTTTGAAATCTGCATACAAACTTCATATGATCAAAACGCTCAACTGATTTTAAAGAGTTACCTCCCTGTAGTGTATGGTTGGTTGGTTGGTGTTTAACGTCCAGCCAGCAATTTTTCAGCTATATTCAGGACGAGAACATTTAAAAATGTAAACGCCACGGGACTCGAAACAAGGAAAGGTGATGGGTATGGACGGATAATTTTGCCAGTGCAACAGGTCTCTTATGGACCACTCATCATGAGCTGTAACACTGGGTTCTTTAACGTGCGGAGATGGTGGCAATCTCTCAACACGGGACCTCGGTTTTATTTACGTCTCATCCGCAGGACGGGTTGGTTGTGAATTTCTACATCCCGCACAACCGACGGACGCCCCTTCAAGCCGAAGAAGCTCTCGGTCCCATTTCTATACCCCGGGGTTCCCGCGGGGTTGACCCCTTTTAGAGGACTAGTGCCTCTAGGGCGGAGAAACCTGGTGCCTATTCTACCCCAGGCACACCCTCTATGAGGGGGGTTCTGTAGTGTATGGTATCCCCTTAAGTAGACATATTTAACCAAATTCATGCAGTTATTATTAAATCTAAGGTTTTCCTCCCTCATGCAGAGGTGACCATGTCCAATTTTGGCTATCCTGTTTAGGCCCTTTTGGTTCTCTTGCCTACAAAGACTTTTAAATCATTTGTCTTTCCAATATTTTGGCTTTGGGCGTCACCTGATGAAGGTTATTCCAAAAACGCGTCTTGCGCACTAAGTTTGATATTTAAAGGGACATAACTCTTCATCATGTGTGCAATAACCTATGGTATATCTACTGTATTAAATATTCCAGGTATATCTACACGAACATGACCAAGATTACAAACGCCAACAGTATTGGGTTGCTACAAGCCGCCATGAGGTACCAAATACAGGGACTATCAGATTTATGTGTTTCGCACATGGAAAGATCACTAAATCGAAATAATGTGTGCAAAATTCTTGACGAGGCTTTTAACTTTGATATAATTTCACTAAGGACAAGTGCATTATACTTCATTTCAAATTTTACAAGAGAGGTTTTCAAAACGGAGGGATTTCTGTCATTAACGTACACAAGTCTAAATTTTATCCTTGGTAAGTATTAATGTCTTTCAATATATTGATACCCATGGAATTATACCCATGGAATTCAGCTGAATAGAAACGATAGTAACATACATGTTGTCTCCCGCTGCCAAGGGTTAAAATGCCTCTAGTGGCTGTGTATGACTAATCAAAGACCCAACTCATCTTAAAAATAGGCTATAAATGAGTGGCGCGAACATTGTGGTCGTTACAAGACATAATGTTCCGACCCTGTTCACTTTCTTCTCTTTGATAAGAACGTCGATATTGAATTTGGTGTGCACGACGCGCTTCACTTATGGCGTTCAAACGATCTAGTGTCCATATACTTTTATACCTAAATGTGTCTTGCTTGCAAACGTCATGAATACACGCATCGATGGATTGGTGTAGTGGCAAGCGTGTTCGCCTCGAGTATGGTTGATCGTGTTTTGAACTCCGGTCGGGTCAAACAAAGACTGTAATACTTGTATTTGCTGCTTCCCCACTAAGCATACAGCATTAAGGAGTAAGAGCAAAGACTGGTTGGCTCGGAAGCAGGATAGGGTGTCCGATTGGAGGGGCATGTTTATCCGTGGAGTGGGTTTCTTATAAGTGGACACTATAAAAAGCCAACGCATCGCATTGGTCAAGACAAAACATCTCGCCTTCAGGCATCTAATCGAAATGTAACTTGTTAGCCATGATATTGCTACCTTTGCGTTAAGCAAAAACCATGCACTCACTACATACACTTGATGTATTGTTCACTTGTGAAAAAATAACAAACAAACAAAAAATACCACATCATAAAAAAGTCATTGGCAAATCGCACAGACAAAATTGATACTCTTAGCACACATTTACAAGACCATGAGCATTTCAATAAAATGTTGCGAGATTAAACTATGTATAATGGGCCAAAATCTCACCTCTCAGGAAAGTGATGCGGTCATACCAGTGGTTCTATGCGAGTAAAAGGCAGATCGTCATAAATAACCGGGTGAGAAATGTTGTTTTAAAGAACGCCGAGTGCTAATCTTGAACTTTATACATAATAAAAAGAAATACAAAACTACCACTGTCCAAAATTTAATAGAAAAATCGTAGAAATAGCCACAATCGACACAGACACATGATCGTTCACTGTCATAGCTTGGGATAGTATATATTTTTAACTATTACATGTCTTGACGTCATTTTATTTGGACTGGAACTCTACATATTATACCTCTAAATGTGCATTCAAATTAAATGCAATTAAGTATTTCTAATATCATTTTCAGGTTTGGAGAAATTGTCAACATCCGAGATCGAGATCTTTAAAGCTGTTGTTTTATGGGCAGAAGAACAATGCAAAAAAAATAATATTACTTGCGAAGGAGAAAACAAAAGAAATATCCTGGGAGACATGTTCTATAAACTAAGAATTCCCACCATGACACTACGACAATATTCAAACACTGTTGTGACAAGTGATTTACTTACAGAACAAGAACAGTTACAATTGTTCAAATATTTTACTCTCAATCCGTCTTCCAAATCGAAAATGACAATTGCTAATTTCCCCACGAAAGCAAGATTAAGGAATAAAGCGCTAGACGATGGACAAATCAAAAAGACTACTAATCCAACTAAAAAGAAACAAGTCAGGTTCGCTAGCAGCAATCAAGTTCATGTGACGCAACTTCCGGCAGAACCTATTTACGGCACAGATGATTTAGAAACTATTAACCTGGCAAGTTCAAACTGGTAACAGTTCAGAACCGACCCCCCATGGTCGACATGAGATGGCCTCGCCCCAACTTCCAGCGGTAACGCTGTACAGTTTTTACCTAATATGATCCGACGTAGAATAACGGAAAGAATCGTGACCCCCAAATCTTGCAAGATCCCGCCAATCCAGCAGCTGTGACATAAGATAATTTATTTCGAATACATGTAATAATAACACATAATTTGACCATTGAAAAACATTAAGACTGAACTGAAATGAAAGAATATAAAAAATAAAAAATATACATATATAAATATGAAAAGTCGTTAGTGTGATCAGAGAAGTCATTGATTACTAAGTATTAAAGTTCTTCCGGTTTTATACCCAACTAAGTATTTCAAAAACATTAAAATTAATCTAAGAAGCGATGTTTCAACAAATAGTTCTAATTCAAGCCTTAAGTCGGTACATTACAGTCTATTGTACATCCATGATGGAACGAAAATCTGTGATGCGGAATAATGTTCATGATGGTTCACTGTTATTCCAGATTGTGAATAGCTGATAGGCTGGAAGACTAGTCCATCGCACCTGGGTAGGCCAAGCAGTTGAATGTTAGTTCAGTACTTAGATGACTGATCACTTCACGCTACAGCAATCGAATGACTCCGATACGACTGAAAAATAATAAAAACAACAGCAGACAAAAGTTGGTAGGTTTTGGGGAGGGGGTGGGATTGAAAATTTTTTGAAGCTGTTTGCCAAACTTTCTGGACAACGTGGTTAACGGAAGTGACGAGTAAAACGTTTAGGGAGTAAAACGTTTAGGGACGGATCAGACTCCGAGTAAAATTCCGGAAATCTCTTTTATTAAATTGGTTTATCGCTTAATCACGATAAACCCGATTAATCAAAGAATATTTATAATGAAATATAACAAGTCAACAGATTGGAATAAACGGCCACAGTGCACTAAAATGACGTGATCTTGCAAAAGTTAACAGAATGCCGAAAATGTAATATGGACAAATCTGCGCTCAACTGGTAACAGTTGAAGCTTAAAATTCCACTTGGTTAAACAAGAGAGAAAAATGGGAAACGTTTTCCAAATACATCGTCTCATATTCGCATCACCCCTTGGTTGCCAAAATTTCAAGGGAGTGAAGAAACCAATATTTAGGCAAATTTTAAGATTCAAAACTATTAACCTGGCAAGTTCAAACTGGTAACAGTTCAGAACCTACCCTCCATGGTCGACATGAGATGGCCTCGCCCCAACTTCCAGCGGTAACGCTGTACAGTTTTTACCTAATATGATCCGACGTAGAATAACGGAAAGAATCGTGACCCCCAAATCTTGCAAGATCCCGCCACTTGAGCGTGTCTCAACGCGCTCACAAAATACCCCCCCCCCCTTTTTTGTAAAGAAAAACAACTCAAGCACTATAAATCAAAAAACGAAGAATTATTCAAACCAATGCCTAATTTGCATTTATTGAGGAGGAAAAAGCGTATGACTGTCAGAGACGAGAAAATACTCTATAGCTCCCTGGACATTGTTTAGATAAACTGCGTTCCCAGTATCTGACAGATGAGTGCCGTCATGACGATATAGATTAATTTCCGTCGATCTGATATTAGGGTGACGAATTACACAGAACCCCTCTTTCAGTACTGCATTTTTTACAGCTAGATTGACACGATTTCTAGAACGCTCAACGGCCCTGCCATCCCGTGCTTTATGCCAATATCTTCTCATTATGATATCGCTCCAAACTATCTTAGTGTTAGGCAGAAGCAACTTGAATCTAATAATATCTGCACCTATATCATGAATTAAATCTGCGGTTTTTACTTCAGTCAGATCATTTGAACCACAATGAATAATCATATATGCAGGAGGGGGAAAACGATCTAAAGCACGTGCAACTGTGTCGTTTAATTCCTTCCAATGCATACCCCTTTTTCCGAACCAGCGTATAGTAATCTGCTTACTCTGCTGCCCAAGGTTAGGACCCCCAATTCTAGAACTGGTATTTCTCTATCTGCTTACTCTGCCGCCCAAGGTTAGGACCCCCAATTCTAGAACTGGTATTTCTCTATCTGCTTACTCTGCTGCCCAAGGTTAGGACACCCAATTCTAGAACTGGTATTTCTCTATCTGCTTACTCTGCTGCCCAAGGTTAGGACCACCAATTCTAGAACTGGTATTTCTCTATCTGCTTACTCTGCTGCCCAAGGTTAGGACCCCCAATTCTAGAACTGGTATTTCTCTATCTGCTTACTCTGCTGCCCAAGGTTAGGACCCCCAATTCTAGAACTGGTATTTCTCTATCTGCTTACTCTGCTGCCCAAGGTTAGGACCCCCAATTCTAGAACTGGTATTTCTCTATCTGCTTACTCTGCTGCCCAAGGTTAGGACCCCCAATTCTAGAACTGGTATTTCTCTATCTGCTTACTCTGCAGCCCAAGGTTAGGACCCCCAATTCTAGAACTGGTATTTCTCTATCTGCTTACTCTGCCGCCCAAGGTTAGGACCCCCAATTCTAGAACTGGTATTTCTCTATCTGCTTACTCTGCCGCCCAAGGTTAGGACCCCCAATTCTAGAACTGGTATTTCTCTATCTGCTTACTCTGCTGCCCAAGGTTAGGACCCCCAATTCTAGAACTGGTATTTCTCTATCTGCTTACTCTGCTGCCCAAGGTTTGGACCCCCAATTCTAGAACTGGTATTTCTCTATCTGCTTACTCTGCAGCCCAAGGTTAGGACCCCCAATTCTAGAACTGGTATTTCTCAGTGCCCAATACACAATTGAAGATCCGAAAAACCATATAGTCCTTGATCCTAATTAATAGAAAGGAAAATTACTGGACTTTAGACAATTAAAGACGAGTGTAACACGGATACAAATTTAAATCTCTAGTATGCATTATAAAAGGTATGCGCGGGTCGGAATAATTTAACTTGAAACCATATTCAACCCCGTGCAAAAGTCTAAAAGCAGCCTCTTTGTCAGGATAATCGGCGAGGGTTATCTTAACTTTATCGACTACAATTGGAGACCTACCTAAAGTGTATAATTGCATATTTCCTGAAATTCAAACAAGTGAATAATTAGTTCATGCATAATAGAAAATCATAAAGCCTACACAAAATGTACACAGACTTTAAAATTTTCGCAAAACAAACTACGTGTTCAATCTACAATTTGTAATTGGGTGATTTCCATTGCATTTTGTACATCTGTGTGAATATTTGCAGTTTTTTCCAAATTTACACTGCAACCCCCTATTGAAAAGTCTACAAACTGAGTTATTTGTATCGCTACGCCTCTGAACATTGAGTGTACATTCTAGATTGACAGTGTGCGAAGTATGTGCAATCGGGAGAGAATTGCGGGATTGTCTTTCGACATTGCCAAAACCGATATTGCCTGAGGGAGGGGTTGACACGCACAACATCCACAACTCCATGTCGACAACCCCCCAAGAAGAGCTCGGAGACGTGGCTTTCCGAAGTCTATATTGCTCATCATAATTTACCCAGCCCAAGGAGTAACCCCTAGAGGCAGCCATACGAACTGTATGCATATACTTAAAAAACTCCAAACCCTTGTTAGGAAACTTTTCAAGCATCAGACTGGCATAAATCATAAATGCAGACGACCATACGTGTATATTTTTGATAGGCTGTGTACTTTTATTTACGACGGTTAAAGAATTTCCTCTTAGAGTTATATCCCCTTGTACGTTATTGTCGTTAGCAAGCTCTCGGGGGCCGATTTAAGCAACAGGTTTAAATCCGTAAATTCCCCTCTCCATGCTTTCTCTTTCATTTTGATAGGGATATGGGATGAAATCGGGTCGTAAATGCTAGTAATTGCCTCTGGAGAATTGCTAACAAGTGGGGAGGCATCAGAAGAACAAGACCCCCTTAATAAAGAATTAGAAAGTGCTGGGATTGGAGGGTAATGATACGTACCATAATTGTTCTGGGCTACTGATCCATGGGCAGTAATTTGACTGGGACCGGGACCTTCAACTCTTTCATGGTAGCTGCCCGATGCCGCCTGCGGGAGGGCTGTCGTGTCTTGTAAGTTTCGGCCTGTTGACTTGAAGCGATGGCTCGAGCTTGATTTTCCTGAGAATGCGATTGTCCTGATTGTGAAAGACTTAACGTGGCGGAGCTGGTTCTTGGCTGGGATGGAATAAATCCTGAAAAACCTGGTGTCGCCGAGTCTAAGCTAGTCTGTATTTGTCCTGAACTTGAAGGACCTGGTTGCGGTTGTAGAAATCTTGAGGGACTTGGTATGGCTAAGTCTCCTTCTGCTTGAAATTGTCCTGAACTTGAAGGACCTGGTACGACTGGACCGGTGGATTTTAATTTCTGCCTTTTAGAAGTCCTAGGCGCTTTTGCTGCTGAAGCGCCCCTTGCAGGAGGTTTCCTGTTTCTATTAAGTGGCCTCATTTTGTCCGATGTTTCCGATTTTTTCCGATTTGAAGATGATTGAAAATTGAAAATTTTTTGAAGCTGTTTGCCAAACTTTCTGGACAACGTGGTTAACGGAAGTGACGAGTAAAACGTTTAGGGACGGATCAGACTCCGAGTAAAATTCCGGAAATCTCTATTATTAAATTGGTTTATCGCTTAATCACGATAAACCCGATTATACCTCAGTATAAGTTTTCCTGTTAAAAAGACATGTTCATGATTATTCTATTTACTGCTCAATTGTGTAATGAACTAATATGAAACAGGCGCGGCAATGAATGCTCGCGAATCTGAAAATTATCTGCCGATTTCACGCTTATCCAGTGCATCAAAATAGTGTCGATATTTTTGGGCCGAGATATGTCGGGGACGACTTTTTTAGGTTCGAAACTAGTCTCGTTCAATCAAACTCTCGTGCCTTACGAGATCTCTTAGTTTTAGAATCTAATTGTACAGAAGAAGACTACTTTTGTTGCGAGGAAATGCGGACAGAAAATAATGATAAAAAAAATATAAATAGAACAAGCTAACAAAATGACTTTTATTACACACGGGTTCCGGGTTTCAGTGGTATCGGACGTACGAGAGAGGGTCCGAGATTTAGTATCACCTTTGCGCTTTATGTTAAGAAGATCTTCATTAGTAGAGTGTGTAAGTGTGTTACACGGAACGTATTTACAATGTGCAGAAAACAATTATATCCATCAGTATGTGAAGATTGAAGAAGATTTAATTTGTCAATAAATCCTAGGTACACATGTTTTACCATAAAGAGCTCGCTTCGCTCGCATATTACCCAGTGAATAGTTCAAAATACTAGTCACCTCTCGCGGAATTTGTAATCTTTATAATTTATTGGAGGAAACACGGTAATGGAAATTCAAAATTTTCAGGATTTTTCCTATGCTGAAATCCGAAACTCGTAAACGACAACAATAAATATGGCAAGCAGTTTCGTCTCTTATGCTGTTCGGTATAAAAAAAAAACCAATTATTGACTGGTACGAGGTTAATAGAAAGTTTATTGCCGAAACACCAACTATTTCCCGAGGCGAAGCCAAGGGCTATCGTTGGTGTAGATGGGAACAATAAACTTGCCATTGTCCTCGTACCAGTCTAAGGGAGATCTTAAAAAAAACTAATAGGAAATGTTTTTAATAAAAGGATTTTATTTAAAATCGCAGAGTCATATATGTTTCTTATCAAATCTATTTTTTTTAAATAAATATCTGTCTTTTAATTGTTAGTAGATCGAAGACTTATCATTTAAAGAGGTATTGTTATTAGTCTATATATGTATATCATTTTAGTTATATTTAACAAGAACATGTTTACATTCTCATACTGTCCTAACCGTATTGGTGGTGTAATGGTTTGCGTGGTCGCCCCAAGAGCACCGGTCGTGTCAAGCCAAAAACTATCAAATGTGCATTTGCTGCTTCTCTGCTAAGCACTCAACATTCAGGAGTAAGAGCAAAGACTGGTTGGCTCGGAATGAGGATAATGTGTCCAAATGAAGTGACAGGTCTGCAAGTGGACTGTTGTATTGGTCTAGTACAAAGCGAACATCATCATGATCTCATTAAAATGTTACTTGTTCTCGTCATGATATAACTGAAAAATTGCTCGTTTGACATTAAACACAATCACTCACTCACAAAACACCGTCCTTTGTCCATTATCAAGCGACGATTTTAACAGGATGAGCATATTTTATACAGTTCCAAGGAGGTGGAGCATTTCTTACTGTTGCCTTTCTCCATCATAGTTTGAGTTGAAAAAATGTAATATCACAAAAATAACACACGGAAGTTAAACAACAATCAATCAATCAATCGATCATACAATTCCAGTTTCCTGATTGGATGATTTTCAAATAATAGTATCTCCATATATTATGGCTGAGGTTAAAAATGTATGCTTCTCCTACTATGTGGAGGACATTAGAAGTGAAAAATAATTGGTCAAAGCAAGCGAAACCGGTGTTACATACTCATTTTTCCCCCCTACTCATTCTTCCCCCCGGAAAAATGAGTATATACTAGTTTTTCCCCCGGAAAGATCAGTATATACTCATTTCCCCCCCCCCCCCCCGGAAAGATCAGTATATACTCATCTTTCCCCCTGATTTTTAGGGGGGAAATATGAGTATATACTGAAGTTTCCCCCTCATACTCAATTCTCCCCCTTTGCACTGATAGACTATACAAGGGCAATAACTCCTATAAGGGGTCGACCCTATGGAGACTTTTGTAGAGCTTTTGATGCTGAAGAAGGAAGATCACCTCTATTTTTCTCTATATGTAATACTTTTTGAAATATTAGCCAATGACTGCAGTTTGACCCCTATGTTCTATTTTTAGCCATGGCGGCCACGTTTTTTCATCGACGGATATATAATTCACAAACTATAGTCTACACACCCTAAGGATCATTCATACCAAGTTTGGTTAAATTATGTTCAGTGGTTCTCAAGAAGAATATCAAAATGTAAAAAGTTAACGGACGGACGACGGACGGACGGAAGGATGACAAACGCAATGTGAAGGACGGGGGGGAGGGGGGGGGGGTTCCGACCACCGGAACCCCCCTGGATTCGCCAATGGTTATCTGTTAATTTATTCTTAAGAATTTCAACTGTTTACAGTACACCGAGACACAACATAATTATCTTTAAGCTAAACAAACTATTTTGTGGTAGCTTGTTTGTTTGTAATCGATCATTTTAAATAAAGATCAGTAACTATAGAATGGCAGTGTCCATCAATGACGCATAACTATGAACGATACAATTATTAGTTCTACTGTCAAGAGTGTGGATTTGTTTTACCGAATATAATTATACCAATTTATCATATTATGTTCATTTCAAATAATGAACTAAACGGTAACAGTATTCTCTAAATTAAACTACTACTACGAGGGGGGAGGGACCCTTTTCAGGACTCCGGGATGGTGTTTTTTTATGCTCGAGAATTCGGGATTGACCATTTCGGGATTCGGGATTGAAATTTTATTATATTCGGGACTTCTGGATTTCAAGTTTTTTAGTTTGGGACTAGGGGGATTTCAAGTTTTTTAGTTCGGGGTTTCGGGGTCAGACCCCCTCCTAACCCCCTCTACTATATCAGCACAACTATTTTTTTGCTTCGTTTCATGATCAAA
The DNA here is from genome assembly GCA_963680875.1 of Bathymodiolus brooksi. Lineage (NCBI taxonomy): Eukaryota > Metazoa > Mollusca > Bivalvia > Mytilida > Modiolidae > Bathymodiolus > Bathymodiolus brooksi. Next base: position 56,720,118 of record OY804584.1, on the reverse strand, counting down.
TTATTATAAAATTGAGCCATCTTGATAAATGCGTTTGTCTCCATCTTTTTTGATTGATCTACCGAAAGTGGTAGCACTATAATACCATATTCACACGTATTCCGGATTGAAACTGAATCATTAAATCGAATTTAAATCCGTTATAATTGTCGTATCGGATTTGAAATCAGTTAGCGTTCGCATATGGTCAACCAATGCGTAATTGTTCGTCTGCACTGAATTTATCTGTGGTTTGCATATTGACTAAAAATTGTACTGAGGGATCTGGTGTTTGTTTAGATCGGATGAGGGATTTTTTCCGATTCGTCAACAAATGGTCATCAGGAGACATTGGAAACATTGTTAGTTTTTCAATAATCTTTTTTCAAGAAACACTGAAGCGATGGTATGGAAACGTGATTTGTATGTTCATTTTAAGGTCCTTGACAGGTCTTGTTACTTTTTGAGCCCATCGGAAATTCAAAATCGTTGCCAGCGGAGGTCAAAGTTTGCTTTGAAACCATATGTAAAGCAACATTTTCATGGTCTACATGGAAAACACTGAACAGAATTTAACCACACTTGGCAGAGGTGTTCACTATTATGTCCTACGCAAGTGTTGTTACTTTTCATGCCGATTCGTTAAAAAATGAATAAAAGAAGAATGTGTCTGAGGACACGGAGTTCTTCGCTTTCAGCTAAGTGGGCCTAACTTCCAAGCCGTATATGGGATCTGGCTGCAATTGAACCTGACCTGCATATTATGGTTGTAAACATTGTCTTGAAATTTCAGAGTCCTTTACAGGTGATAATGGTTTTTATGCCGATCGGAAATTCAAAATGGTCGACAGCGAAGGTCAAAATTGCTTTGAAAACCTATGAATTACATTTTCGTAATCTCATTGAGAACCACTGAACATAATTTAACCAATTTAACTTTGAGGGTGTTCACTATGAGGTACTACACAAGTGTTGTTTCTTTAGTGCAGATCGATAGGAGACTTTGAACATTCTGATTAATCGATTTTCAAGAACCACTGAAGGCATTGTCGGGGGAAATTTATTAAAGTAGTCGTCCTCCTCACTACCTTTCTCACCCTTCCTCTCCATCCTCTTCCTCACTGCCTCTCTCTCTCCTTCTTCTCCATCCTCCTCCTCACTACCTCCCTCCCTCATTCCTCTTCTCTACTTATCTCCCTCCTTGCTCTCCTCTTCTCACCACCTCTCTCCCTCCTTCCTCTCAGTCATCCTCACTACCTCTTTCCCTCCTTCTTCCACTTCTCTACTTATCTCCCTCCTTGCTCTCCTCTTCTTACTACCTCTCTCCCGTCTTCCTCTCCCTCCTACTCACTGCCTCTCTCCCTCCTTCCTCTCAATCCTCCTCCTCACTACTTCTCCCTCATTCCTCTCCATCCACTTCCTCACTACCTATCTCCCTCCTTCCTCTCAGTCATCCTCACTACCTCTCTCCCTCCTTCTTCCTCTTCTCTACTTATTTCCCTCCTTGCTCTCCTCTTCTTACTACCTCTCTCCCTTCTTCCTCTCATTCCTGCTCACTGCCTCTCTCCCTCCTTTCTCTCAATCCTCCTCCTCACTACTTCTCCCTCATTCCTCTCCATCCACTTCATCACTATCTCTCTCCCTCCTTCCTCTGAATCATCCTCTCCCCCTCCTTCCTCTCAATCCTCCTCCTCACTACCTCTCTCTCCTTCTTCTCCATCCTTCTCACTACCTCTCTCCCTCCTTCCTCTGGCATCCTCCTCACTACCGCTCTCCTTCCTTCCTCTCAATCCTCCTCACTACTTCTCTCCCTCATTCCTATCCATCCTCCTCACTACCTCTCTCCCTCCTTCCTCTCAGTCATCCTCACTACCTCTCTCCCTCCTTCCTCTCAGTCATCCTCACTACCTCTCTCCCTCCTTCTTCCCAGTCATCCTCACCACCTCTCCATCCTTCATTCCTTTCAATCCGCCACCTCATTACCTCTCTTCTCTTTCCTGTAATATTATCATCCACCTCATTACCTCTGTCTTTCTTCCGTCTCCATCCTCCTTATTTAACTCTTCCTAATTACCTTCTCCGTATTCTTTTCTCCTCCGTCATCATCATCATCCTCCTTATTACCTCCTCTTCACTATTTCTCTCCTCCTCGTTTACTTCGTCCTTTCTATCCTCTTCCTTCAAATCTCCTCTTCAATACCTGTTTCACTACTTCCTCATCATTATCCTCCTCACTATCTCCATCCTTTTCCATATTGACTCCCTCCCTAATTCCTCCCCGTCATCCTCCTTATTTATACCTCTAGTATCTCTCCTTCCTCTCCATCGTCTTTTTGCCATTCTCCCTCCGTCCTCTCTATCCTTCTCTTTATATTCCTTCCTTCCTGCCCTCTTCCTCATACCTGTCAGCTGTGCCTTCCAGCACTTAGCAAACTTGAGTTTTTCTCACTTGCACTAAGGAAGATCGCTTTATCACTCAAGTGTTTTTCCCATCCTTTCCTCCTACCTCCTTATCCGTTCTCACTCCATGTTCATGCTTGCCTTAGTTATTACTATTGTCATTGTTGATACCCTCTTTCGTCCACATTTAACTATTATGTCTTCCACCATATACATGAATATAAGTGTACACAAGAAAAACCCTATTAAAATAGGAGAGGGGAAAAACTAGTATGAGGGGAAAAATGAGTATGTGTTAACACATACTTGGATTTCCGGGGGGAAAATTCAGTATATACTCATTTTTCCGGGGGGGGGGGGGGGGGAATCTCAGTGTATATACTCATTTTTCCGGGGGGAAAACTGAGTATATACTCATTTTTCCGGGGAGAAAAATGAGTATGGGGGAAAAATGAGTATGTAACACCGGTATATACCAAATGCAGAAACAAAGTTATAAATAATGGTCAACAAAATTGTGAGGATAATCACATACCATTCGTGATAATGGATTGTAGTTTATACAATTGGTATTTCTTTACAAGCATGTTGTAGAGGGGTTATGGTGTTTAGCTCCACTTTCAACGATATTTCGGTTATAACGTGGTGATCAGTTTTATTGGTTGAGGAAACCGGAGAAACCCACTGATCTACCGCAAGTCACTGACCAACTTTATCACATAATGCTGTATCAAGTACACCTCGCTTGAGCGGGATTCGACTTCGCAATGTCAATGATGTGATAGGCACTGATTGCATATGTAGTTCTAAATCCAAACACCATCCGATCACGACCACGACGGCCCCAATCATGCTGTACACATACCAGTTATTAGTCTGACGGGTGGGGGTTAGGATTATGGTGTTTAACGTTATTTTCAACAATATTTCAGTTACATCATGGTGGTCAGTTTTATTGGTGGAGGAAATCAGAGACAACCACCGACATGCCACAAGTCACTGACAAACTTTATCACATAAAGTTGTACCGATCTCCAAAGGTTTATTAGTCAGATGCCATTGTACCATGTTGTGCACAACAAATCGGTGATGATGCGTTCTATTTATATTAAGGGTATCCATTTTGCGTGTTTGATCATATAATTTCACTGAGGGGGATGTTTGAGCCCATAAAACTAGTCTTATCTGACATTTGTCATGGCTATGCCAAATCAGGAATATGAGCCGTCATGTTTCATATGCTTGTTAGGGGGTATCAATTTTGCCTCTATTTCTACGGAATTTCGAACTGTTCCGACATTGTGGTATTTATTTTGTTTTTCATTTTATTTTAATACTCATGAAGAATATTTTGCGACCTGAGTATGAATTGAAGCTGCCAACACTCAATTTAAAACATTCCATATGACGACAATGTTGTTGTTCTTCACAAAATGAGGGTCATCTTGATAATTCTTGTTCCGGTTTGTGAATTTGTGGTCCGCTTAAGAATTTAATTAAAAACGTTTTATCTCTGGCTTTTAAAAAAATAAAACGTAAATAAATGTTGACATAATTAAATTGATCAAGATACTTTTGTTTAATTATTTAAAACTTTAATCTTTAATCTTTGTACTATAGTCAGTGCTAAATGTGTAATTAAATTTTCTGATTCTCATCATATAGCGATATATACATATCTTTACAAAATAACATTATCTGAAATTTGATTTTAAATTAGTTTCTGTATCTAAATTCATACATTTTCGGTTATATAAAAAAAAATATTGTGTGTGACAAAAAAAAAATGTGAAATAAGTCATGAACATGTTAAACCTGTCGAGTTACAAATGAAATTTAATGCGGAAATAGGAATTCATTTTGATAAGCCTTATTATACGAGTACCGTCATGAGCAGAGGAACAAGATCCGTTAATGTCTTACAACCCTGGCAGGAAGAAACTGGATTTAGCCGACTTAGGAAAATGACAAAAAATGTGCGCGACATACCGGAAGTTGTGTTGGCTTCCTTTGTATTGTTTTTATTGGGATTTCTGTTCCATTTCATAGGCTTTGTAGCACCAGGCTGGTACAATTACTCCGTAAACGGAAACGACTCTGTGTACGGCGGATTATGGAACAATTGTACGGAATTAGACGGATGTTATGCCGTCATCAGCAAAGACGTTGAAGGTAAATTAAATAAGGACATTAAGGTGGTACCATACATTTCAGGTAAAATTTGATCTGCTCGTTTTATTTTCTTATTTTTTTGGCAGTGTGTTAGAATATATCCACTGTAATAAATATCGAAATTTTAACAAATTCCAACCAACAGACTCAGAGCTATGAATTCACTAGCCACATAGCAGCTTTCCTCTCTGGGGTTTTGATCACCGAGATGCTTGAAATCTGCATGCAAACATCATATAATCAAAACGTTCAACTGATTTTAAAGAATTATCTCACTGTAGTGTATGGTACCCCCTTAAATGACTAATTAATTATTGCAAATAAATTGATGTTATTTTTACCCTCGTGAATTCTCCTTGAGCTTTGAGGGGTCGTCGTGGTTGTGTTCGTATGGTAATTGAATTTACGATTGTCTATGCATACAGTGGCAATCACCACTAAAGTTGTGAGTTCGAATCCCGCTCATGGCGAGGTGTACTCGATACAACATTATGTGATAAAGTTTGTCAGTGATATGCTTGGTTTTTTCCTGGTACTCCGGTTTCCTCCACCAATAAAACTGACCTCCACGATATAACTGAAATATTGTTGGAAGTGGCGTTAAACACCATAACTCATCCCTTGATTTTAATTAAATGTGTTCAATGTATGCATTTTACTCTACAATTTCATCGGTGTTCAGATTGTAGAAAAGCTTACGACCGCATTTTAAGATACACATAACATGACATTATATATTTTAAGGTTGGATGGAAGCAACACAAACGTTTCAAACGCTTGGTTTTCTGACTCTGCTGGCTACAGTCGTCATCTTTACACTGAAAGTATTGCGGTATGAAAATAAAACAGATTACTTTACGTGGATTGTTATTGGTCTGTTATTTACAAGCTGTGAGTATATTGACGTTGTTTGCATTTTTTTAATCAGAAGACTTTCAATATTTACTTTACCATTCTTATTTTAACAGGGGCCGTCATGGTCGTGATCGTATGGTACTTGGATTTATGACTACATATGCAATCAGTGCCTTTCACCACTGATGTTGTGATGTTCGAACCCCGCTTAAGATGCAGTGTACTCGATACAACATTATGTGATAAAGTTTGTCAGTGACTTGCGGCAGGTCAGTGGTTTTCCCCGGGTACTCCGGTTTCCTCCACCAACAAAACTGACCGCCACGATATAACTGAAATATTGTTGAAAGTGGCATTAAAACCCATAACCCCTAACCCTAATTTTATTACGAATGATAGTCCCTAAGAACCGATATTTACCTCCCATTTTCGAATGCAGTAAAACGGTTATTATTTATATGAATTCAAAATAAGAGGTTATCTTTATACATTGTTTGTTTTTGTTTACTTATAGTGAGTGTCCAATACATATTGTGTTGTGTTTTTTGTTTTGTTTGTCTTCGTCTTGTGTGTCCAATGTTGTCAGTTTCTCGGATTATCCATTCGTGATTGCCCCTTCGGTTTTCTCTAACGTGCATTTGTATGCGTTTTTACCAATATATTCACCAGAAATTATTCCTGTCTGTGTACTTCAACAAGCAAGCCAGTAATGTCATGATCAAACTAATCAGCCTCTGTTTGATTCGGCAATATCAAAATATTAATATTAAAAATTTATATTTGTAGGTTTTCTCATTATGCTTGGATTTATCATATTTGCTGCTAGTGCTCCTACTGTTATTCAGCAAAACACTGGCTATGCGTTTACCATGGTTATTGTAGCTGCTGTGTTGCTGGTATTGAGTGGGAACTTATTTATTGTAGATGCCATTAAATGACAAGGAGTACACATCATTTTAGAATATTTCAAATACTCTGTACTTAAAACTGTTTTTATTGTGATGAATATAACGAAACACATGATTCAAAATGTTTTTCATGTACATGTAACTGTGCAACCCAGTGCCTATCACCACTAAAGTTGTGAGTTGAAGTCCAGTACTGCCATGACAAGGTGTACTCGATATAACATTAAAATTATCAAGTATGTCGGTGACTTACCGCAGAACGACAGTTTTTTTCCGGGTACTCCTTTTTCTTTACCAATAAAACTAATCGCCGCAAAATAAGTGAAATATTTTTCAAAGCAGTGTTAACATTCCATAACATTTAAATGATTTCACAATTTATGTATAAAATTCGAGATTAGAATTCGGAGTTCTTTACAACAACTATGATCAGTGCCGGATATACCATTGTGCTTAGGTGTGCACAGGGCCTCGTTGGACAGGGGGCACATCTTCCTGCCAAATTAAAAAAAATTACGATGGATTTTTGCCTATGTGGTGCAATTTTAAATTTGAAGGCGTTCTGTTTCGGAGCGATTCCAGACATAATGGTAGAGTTGTGGGTCTACCTCCTTCAGGGCCCAAGTAAGAGACCTCATAACTTAACTGGCACAGGGCCTCATTTGTCCTAAATCCGGCACTGACTATGATCACCGAGTTATGTGTGAAGGTTGGCATCGTACTCATATGTGGTAAGCACTTATATGACAGCACCATTTCACAAACAGGGAGCTGTTTTCAACATGTCATTAAAATATCAACCCTCACATATAACCGGGTGAACGGCGTTATTATAAAGAACACTATTATATTGGACAATTTTATAATATTCAAATTTTGTGACACAAAAGTCGTCATGTGTATTTTTTGTTCTATTCAAGAAAGACGATGGCATCAACAATTATTTAAATATAAGATAGTAAGTGAGTGATTGTTGTTCAACGCCAATGCAGCAATTTTGCAGCTATATCTTGGCAAGAACAAGTTAATTTTCAATGCGATGATGATGAGGTCTGCTTTGTATTAGATCAACACCCTTAGTTGGATTTGTATAGTGCTAGCTCACTGAAACAACAGTCCGCGGATAAACATGTCGCCCCACTCGGACACATTATCCCGATTCCTAGCTAACCAGTATTTGCTCTTTCTCCTTAATGCTGCGTGCTCAGCAGAGAAGCAACACATACCAATATCATAGTCTTTGATTTGACCCTATCGGCGAGCACGTTCACCATCGATACCAATAAATATAAAATAGTATACATGGCCATAGTAAGACATATCAGTGAAACAAAAGTCAACTCTGAAGCAGCTTTGTAGCTATATTTAATTTTATTTATATAACATATATAATAAGATATACAAATACAATAATATTTATCACCATAGAAATCCATGTTTATTTTATTTACCATGTACAGAGAAACCAAACTCCCTTGCCGTTCCAGTTCCGAACGGCATGCTACTCTCCACTAGTTTTATTGTATCCAGTGGAGAATCATATTCGGAGCGGATACGACAACTGTTCGGAGATTGAAATGAAACATGCTTGAAGAACCCATTTTGTAGATATTATTAAAGCAAATTTTTGCCAATGGTAAATTATGCACGTATAATGTATTGGACGGAGTGAGTTCTTTCGGAACCACTTACAAATAAAGATAGTCATTGTTGGGTTTTTTTAATCTTTCGTTTTGCAAATGAGCGTGTGTTTGTTGCCAACGCTAAATGAGCAATGTTTCAGCTATACCATGGCGAGAATAAGGTACATTTCAATGAGATGATGACGATGAAGAGTTCGACATATACTAGACCAACACGCTTAGTTAAATTTGTATAGTGCTAACGCACTGAAACAATAGTCCACGGATAGCAAGTCGCTACACTCGGACACATTACTCCGATTCTGAGCCAACAAGTTTTCGATCTTACTCCTTACCGTTGCATGCGGTTTAATAGAGAAACAGAAATACCAATTTTTAAAATAATAACATACCATTGCAATATCCCATACAACTAGCCTAACCCCGCCACTGTTCCATGCCAGAAAAGCCAGCGTTCATGTATTTGGTTGCTAGGGGTTTCAATATTGCCTCTTTCTACGATTTTTCAATTAGATTTTGGAACTGTTCCGACAGTAGGGTAATTTTTTTTTTGTTTTTTTTTTTAGTTGAGCCCTAATGATGACAGCTGGAATAGTTGTGAAATGTTTCACTAAAAAATCCTAATCGTTTTAATCTTAGGAGTTTTTCGAATAACGGCACCATATAAAATGCACAAATCTTAACAATAAATGACAAATGGAAATAGGAAATATCCAAGTCAAATTTAAGTCACGTGACTTTTTTTTGGTGTTCAAATCACGTGATGTCGTTATTTGAAACAGACCATATAGTAAGTCGCAATGGAAAAATGTAAGCGCTTGTTCCCACCTTAAGGATTTGATATAGACAACATAGTTGCACAATACCCCCTGATATCTTTGAAAGTAAAATAGAACAGACCTTTTGTACATTCCCGATTTGATCCTATTAAAATTAAACGTTTTTATCCTTTTTTTATTCGAGTTATTTCCCTTAGGACTGTCAAAATGGTACTCGCTATAGAAAGTACAGTGGAAAGACAACGCATTTGAGTACAATTTCCCCACAATTTGTCAAAACAAATCAGAGAATAATCAGAAGTTGCTACAACATTAGAATTTTGTGTAGATTATGGAACAAATTTCCTTGAACTTTGCATGATATTGTACTCTTTTGTCCGCATTAACGGAAAATAATTCCTGGAAAACGTATAATTTTAGAAATTAAACTTAAATTCTTCTCTCCGGTATTTCAAACACAAATAAAGACGATATAAAATTTACAATACTATAAAACATGAAACTGATCATGATCGTCTGGTCCTGTTTCAAATTAAATAATGGAGATCTAGCGTGTAATTAAGCTGTTACTACAACTCTGTTCTATTCCTCTGTGCAAGAAATCTTTGGATCCTATTTTTTGTAATAAAAACGATACAAAACACTATAGCCAATATACCAGAACCTAGTCCCACTGCTAAACCTCCCCTAACACATGATAGTCCTAGACATGTCGCACCACTTGCGTTACCAGTTTGTACATCATATAAATATCCAAATACTTCTTGAATACCCATACCAACTGCTGCCGCAAACAAAATGGTCATACCCCAGTTCCTTCCAATGTTTTTCAAACAGAATCTTTCGCTCATAATGGTCGGAGATAGCGTCCAGATGATACCCGTTCCTATTCCGCATAATATTGTAGATATGACCAGAACGGCAAATATTGATGCTTTCCACATTGTTAATGCTAAACTTCCGGCAAAGAATGCGCATGACAGCAAAATAAGAATCATTCGAGGAACTCTAGTTTTTAGTACATCGGACAAGAAACCTAAGGAAAGACTTGTTATTGCATTACACACAGGGATTATGATCAAGAGCACACTGTTGCGGTCTGATAATTCTACAGATTGTGATATTGTTGTTAAATTGTTCAGAAAAACTAAACCAATGGCAGCAGCAAATACAAAGGTCCAGGAAAACAAATGAAAATCTAAATTTAAAAGAATTTGTTTGAGAGACATAGTCTCAATACTCTCTTTTGATTCCGTTGTATCACTTGTCTCATCGGTATTTGTTGATATCTCCTTCAATTCCGTTTTCGGTTTATGACGTTTTTCTGGAAGTATGTCTATAGTATCGTCATGTGTATCGTCCGAATATATTCGAAGAAATATCATACATAAAATACCCACAAATGCAAATAAGATGGCTAAAAGAAGGAGAAAGTTCGCATATTTATCTTCACCGGTTAAGACATGAAGGTATATCTGTACAAAAACAGATGGACTTCCGGCAAAGAATGCATTTAATAAACCAACTATGGTTCCCCGGAATCGTTTATCCATGTTGATGATATTTGTGTTTAAGGCTACCATATATGTAAAAGCAGAACCCAAACCTGAAAATATAAGAACAATAAAATTAATGTGTTTTATATGTCATTTTGTGGATTTATTATTGTTCAAATCCCATTGAAGGAGGTGTGCTCGATACAACATTATGTGATAAAGTCTGTCAGTGACTTACGACAGGTCCGTGGTTTTCTCCGGGTACTCCGGTTTCCCCTACCAAATAAAACTGTCCACCACGATATAACTGAAATATTGTTGAAAGTGGCGTTGAACACCATAAAACAAAATCAAACCATCGAAGTATAAATTATTACGATATATACATTTTATAACGAATCCATACAATAGACCTTTTGCACATTTCCGATATTATTCTAAAATGTTGTGCTTTATACCTTTTTTATACGAGTTATTTCCCTTACAACAGGCAATATGGTACCCGGTTTAGCAAGAGCAAGGGAAATGACAACGAATTTGGAGATATTTGAACAATGTAGAAATTCAGAGGATAATTTTATAGCAAAAAAGTTGTTACAATATTATAATTTTGAATATATTATGTAAAAAAGTATATGTCATTTTCATTGAACTTTCCATGAAGCGGTACCCCTTTGTCCGCATTACAGGTTAACAACTCCTGTGAAACGTATAGTTTTAGAATCAAAGACGGAAATGTCTAAAATGGTGTATTACTCAATCTTTCCAACACGAATATTTCAGTAAAAGATATAAAATAAATATCATGATAATGGTAATACAAAACCACAAGAGTAAACACTCGGACAACACGAACTCCTTCAAAATCCAGAAGTGAGACTATGTACGCCGAAAATATTTGCATCTCCTGTCACATTGATTGCGCCAGTCGTATACTGTAAGGGAGACATTGGCGCCGTTTTAAAAGGTAATCCTAATTAACCATATACACAGCTTAAATGAACGTAAGACAAAATATAGGCTCCCATAAGCAGTTTCGCTCACCTGATAAAGGATCATTTCATGCAGAGGGGTTGGGGTTGGGGGGGGGGGGGGGGGGGGGGGGGGGGGGGGGTTGGACCCATTAAACTTATTGTACCAGTACACCACCACCTTTTATTGAAATATCTGTATCAAGCCAGGCAAGTTAGTGGTTGTATATAAATCCGTTAGAGGTACCGGTTTTGTCCTTATTTATACGATTTTCAGATTGGATTTTGAAGCTGGTCTGGCTGTGTGTTATTTTTTGTTGATTCATTTTATTATTGAACTATTGAATATCGTTATTTGTGCTTGTTTGTGTATAGTGGTGTCCAACACATATTGTGCTGTGTATTTATGTTTTGTTTGTCTTCGTCCTGTGTGTCCTTTGTACCCAATGTTGCCAGTTTGTCAATTCTTGATTGCCCCTTCGGTACAATCGTAACTACTCGGCCATTCTCGCTACCCTGCAAATAACCTCGTACGTACATAGTAGAAATTCTTCTTAAATTGTTTGCCGGAAGATAAGTTAAGCTAAGCCGCACAAAAATATAGTCCACGAAAATCCAAGATGGAAGACATACTAAGTAAAATCTAATCATGCAAAACTAATTAAAACTTTAATTGAAATATAGAAAATTGTTAAAATTATAACTTTATCAAACTTTCATGTAACTGACATGTGAAAAGTAGTGCGATTTATACGCCTAATGCATACGAGGTTATTTGCAGGATGCGAGAATGACCGAGTAGTTACGATTGCCTTCGGTATTCACTAACGTGTATATGTTAATTAAACATTTGAGAAAATGTGCAATCAAGAATGGACAATAACGTATAATAGCGAGCATCGCAAGATGCGAGCTAAACAGCAACATGTGTGTAAGGAGATGAATCAATATATACGATCAATACCAACCGGAAGTGGCTTCTAAGTTTCAGCATATAATGAACAATCGGAGTGAATCACCGGAAATAGCCTATTAATTTGAATAAAAAATAACTATCCAGTTTAAAAATAACAAAAACAAATTAGAAAGAAACCCGTACAGCTTCTTTACATGAAACGATTAATCTATTTAAAAAATGGACAAGTTAGACCTTCTTGTTTCGCCCCTAAAAAAAGTCGTCCCCGATATATCTCGGCCCTAAAAAATCTCCTTTGCAATGGAATTAACTGGGTAAGTCGAAATGGAGAACACAGAAAAATACTCAAGAATAATGAAGAAAAGAACCCAAAACTACTATTTGTACATGTACATGTCTATGCGTAGATGCGATGCTCGCCTGTAGGTTGTTTCTAATCCATATTATGTTATAATTAAAATGAGTCAATTTTCAATATACATACCACACAATAAGAAATAGATAGACATTAACCAACTGTTAGAGCGGTAGAATGGCACATATTGTGTTGTACTCCATAGTAACATGTATGAACCGACAGACACAAACAGGCCAGCGACTGATGTCCAAAATGGTCCAAACTTGTCATACAATATACCTGGGATAAAACCTATTCCAAGTCCAAGATTTAACAGGGATGACTGGAGTTCCACTGAAACAATATAAATTGTACTGTTATAAATATATACATAAAATGGTGACAGAATGGTGGTCATTTAAAGCTTAACTTAATGTTTGTGAAGAATTTACCTTACAAATGAATTCAAAAACAGAATAGTACATCAACATTTCACGAAAATAGCATTAAAAATATTTGCAATAGAAAAAGATTTTTGATTCTATTGTAATGTTTATTTTGTAACATTTAACAATTATTGATATTCGTGCACACTCTGGGGCATCGTCGGTACCCCACTGCAGCTGAACACACTCCGATTACTCACCACTTGTCGCCATCTTATCAACTAGCAGAAAATCCTCGTTTCGTTGACAAAAAGCATATTAATAGTTACCAATCAAAATCATCGTTTCGTTTAAAAAAAAGCATATTAATAGGTACCAATCAAAATCATCGCTTCGTTGAAAAAAAAAACATATTAATAGTTACCAATCAAAATCATCGCTTCGTTGAAAAAAAACATATTAATAGTTACCAATCAAAATCATCGTTTGAAAAAAGCGGCTATGCAGAAAAATGGTGGTTCCCATAATTTGCAAGGAACTCCTTTTTTATTTAGATACTTGTAGAAGCTGTGATTTGATTGGCTATCAAGACAGTCGCCGGGACCTATCAAAGTGTTTTAAAATGACCACATGACTATGCGGATTTCACTGGTAAAAGTGGAGACTAATCGGAGCTTGATCAGCTATAGGTAACCGCTGGTGACTCTCAATTGGCGTACGTTTTTCTTTACAATATCCTACGTACATGTACGTTTCTATCCATGATATTTTCATCATCACTAACCGTTATCATGTGTATTCAGTTTTGAGTTATTGATATGATGATGGATGTTTGCATGCTTTAGTGGTGTACAAACACGTTTGGTCGATTTTTTGTACACACAAAGTGGAAATTAACTTCAAATCCATTGAGTTACAAGATTATGTAATGTGCATAATATAAAAAAAACACCCTTAGATATATACCTTAATTCACACTACATGTTTCGGGAATAACGTTCATCAGTTAAGCGCAAAGTCAATATAAATAAAAATTTCTTTGGAAGCAAGAAAGACAAAGGGTCTAAACACAAAAGCCATATCATAAGCTACATGTATTGATTGTTGCTTAGCGTTGAGGGAGCAGTATTACAGCTATATCTTTCCATCGACGACAAAAACAAGTTACAAACAATAAATCATATATATAAAACAAAGAAAATGGGTCTTTGTGTGAGAATTTAGTTTGCCACAGAAAAACAAGGATATAATAGATATAAATAGAAAATGTGGTCTTGCTACGGTAACCAACGACCACTCCAAACAAGGGGAACGATTATATGTGAATAACAATACAACGACATATATAGGGGCCCATCGTGGCCGTGGTCGTATGGTAGTTGGATTTACAACTACATATGCAATCGATGTCCGTCACCACTGACCTTGTCGGTTCGAACGCCGTTCGTGGTGAGGTGTACTCGATACAACATTATGTGATAAATTGTGTCAGTGACTTGCGACAGGTCGATGGTTTTCTCCGTGTACTCCAGTTTCTTCCACCAATAAAATTGAACGCCACGAAATATAATTAAATATTGTTGAAAGTGGAGTTAAACACCATAAACGAAAACAAACCAACGACGTAATTATGATTGACATACATATTTGTGAAAACTTTCAGTTGTGATATTTTAAGTAAAACCATTCTTAAAGGGATATTGTCTACCAGCTGTGTAATTTTTTCATACCCAAAATTATTGTCGATTTCCGTACTGACCTTCATAAAATGAAGATTAACACCGAGTTATGTTGCAAAAGATACGATTTTTTGACAAAAAAAAGACCCAAAACTATCGTTATCAGAATTATTGTCCTGGATGACAATATTCAAATCTATTCATATGGCCTTCTATGCGAACACGTTTTGAGCATGCGCACTGTTTAGAAACAATAAACAACATGTGGTTCTTGGGCAAAAGAGAAACTGTCAACGCGTGGAAGAAAGCGGACTTTGACGGATTCAGAGATAAAGAGGAATAGAAGTGAAGTATCTTCCAAATGGAACAAATGCAGGATATATGTAGGGGATCAGTTGGACCGTTGCCGTTGGATGGAGCGAACTCAAGGAATTATAAATTTGAAAACATTTTACCAGGCATGCGCCGGAAAGTAAACATCAGTACGTTGATGGTTTTCCGTAACCAAAGAAGAAGAAGAGAAGAAGAAGAAGAAGTGCTTGATTATTGTTGATAGGTAAGCCGAGCATGTTGCCTTCTTTTCTCAATCGTTTTTCATATTTTATGAATTTATGATGATGCCTATGATCATTTTCAGTAGATATTAATCAATATATGTAATTTTGCACCTGGCAACAGCAAATTATTGTCAACGAGTAGCATAAAGCGGCCGTATTTGCGAGGTAAACAAACACAAATTTTAAGAGGCCAGCAAAGGGGAAATGGGAGTGCAAAAATGATATCAATGACAATGCAGTTTATTATTATCAATTTAAAAAAAAATATCGAATCAATTCATTTTTAATGCAAGAATTAAAACTGTACATGGCTTAATGAAAACCCTATAAAGTTCTTTTTATTCAAGCAAATTTATTTCTTTGATATACAACATATAATTAGGCTTTTAATTTTATCAAATTTCAACAATTTGGACATGAAACTTAGTTTTGGGAACCAAAAGTATATACCTTACTTTCTGTGAATTATCACTATAATGGAAAATCGGTATGTATTTTTCAAATAAAAGCTTTCTATTTAAAGAAGCTTCATTTCAATTGCATTTTTAGTTTGGATCCTGTAAGTATAATATATAATTATAAACAAGGTTTTGAAGAAATGATATGAATATCCATTGAAATTTTCAAGTTTCAGAACTTTTTTTATATATGACTACTGGTACACAATTTTACTGAAAATTTCAGAAATGTCCTAAAATGCATATTTTAGACCATGGCTAAATGAAAATCATTTTCAATTCCTTTATGCAAACAAGTTTATATCTTGGGTACTGGAAATACATTACATAAATAAGGTTAAAAGTACTTTTCAACCAGTTTGAACATAAAACTTTGTTATGGGAGCCAAAATTATATCTTCCTGTCTGTGAATTATCACCATAGTGGAAAATCAGTATGTATCTTTTATATAAAAAGCTTTCCATTTAAATAAGTGTCATTTCAGTAGCATTTTTAGTTTGGATCCTGTAAGTATGATACATAAACAAGGTTTTTAAAAAATAATATGAAGATCCATAGAAATTTGCAAGTTTCAGAAACTTTTCTATATATGTGACTATAAAATTTTACTGAAATGTCCTGAACTGCATATTTTAGACTATGACTAAATGAAAATCGTTTTCAATTTCCTTATGCAAACCAAGTTTATTTCTTGACTATTCTAAAAACATTACATTAACTAATTTTTTTACTACATTTCAACAATTTTGGACATAATTTTTAGTTCAGGGAGCCAAAATTATACTTTACTATCTTAGAATTATCAACATAGACATGATAGAGGGAAATCAATATGTATTTTTCATATAAAGGCTTTCTATTTAAAGAATTGTCATTTGAACTGCTTTTTATCCTCTCGCCAACGAAGTTGCGAAGGGATATAGTAACGCTACCGTCCGTCCGTCACATCCTTGTGAACACTCTAGAATCAACATCCTTCAATGGATTTTGACCAAACTTGGTACATACTTAGTCCTTAAGAGAATTTGAAACCCTATTGTTTTTCAAGGTCAAAGGTCAAGGTCACAGGGTCAAATTTTTACTGCGTAACATCCTTGTGAACACTCTAGAATCAACATCCTTCAATGGATTTTGACCAAACTTGGTACATACTTAGTCCTTAAGAGAATCTGGAACCCTGTCGATTTTCAAGGTCGTATGTCAAAGATCAAGGTCACAGGCTAACATTTTTACCGCATAACATCCTTGTGAACACTAGAATCAACATCCTTCAATGGATTTTTGACAAAACTTGGTACATATTTAGTCCTTAAGATAACCAAAACCCTATTGATTTTCAAGGTCATGGCCTTATAGGTCAAGATAACCGGGTCAAAATTTTACCGCATAACATCCTTGTGAACACTCTAGAATCAACATCCTTCAATGGATTTTGACCAAACTTGGTACATACTTAGTCCTTAAGAGAATCTGGAACCCTATTGATTTTCAAGGTCGTATGTCAAAGATCAAGGTCACAGGCTAACATTTTTACCGCATAACATCCTTGTGAACACTAGAATCAACATCCTTCAATGGATTTTTGACAAAACTTGGTACATATTTAGTCCTTAAGATAACCGAAACCCTATTGATTTTCAAGGTCATAGCCTTATAGGTCAAAGGTCAAGATAACCGGGTCAAAATTTTACCGCATAACATCCTTGTGAACACTCTAGAATCAACATCCTTCAATGGATTTTGACCAAACTTGGTACATACTTAGTCCTTAAGAGAATCTGGAACCCTATTGATTTTCAAAGTCAAAGGTCAAGGTCACCGGGTCAAATTTTTAGGCGAGGGGATACGCCACGCTTTGCCCTTGTTTAGTTTGGATCTTGTAAGTATGATTTATAAACAAGATTTTTAAGAAATAATGTGATGATCCATAGCAATTTGCATGTTTCACAGTGTGTGAATTTAACAGTAGACCGATGGCCCATGTCTGTGTTAAAATCATGCAGGTTTTTGTAAAATTATCTAAATTTTTTAGGCAAATTACTACAAAAACTGGTAATTTCAGACAAATGTGATTTTGTAGTGATTGATATTTGTACTTTTGATTTAGATATTCTGACCAAGGTAATTCTAGAGTAGAAGAAATGAGCAGCCATCACATTTCAACGAAACGGATGAAACTGGAGAAATCGAGTTCATTTGTGAACCCATTTGAGTATGTTCATTTTGTTAAAGATTAGACATATTCTACATTATGTTTATAGGTAACATTGTCAATATTGTTCAACACAGTCACTTGTATAACAGTTTCCTATTAATTATTGTGGCTTGCATAGTGATACTACTAGTAGCATATTATATAGGGATCATGTTGGCTTCTGCGTCATCGTTACATTTTCATCAATCCACAAGCTGAAATGGCCAGTCCTCCTTAGCTACTTACGGGAATGAAACCAAACTGGGACAGAATTGACACACGTCTGGCACACCAAATTTTTTCATGGAACTTTGATGTAATTTTGTCTCTTTATATTGGGTTGTGTAGATGTGTGCTGGATACATGTATATAGATTTAATATTATTTTGAAAAGTTTTTTCGTTATACAGCTGCACATCAGAACCATATAACAAAATTTGTTTCGATATTATACACATACACTGTAATAAACAATTATTTTTTATTCTTACAGTCTCTCAATAGATATTACTGAAGAGGGCAGTGATGTTGGTGATGATTCTGACGATGGAGATTTTGAACCTAGCCTCAACTTCACTCTAAGGTTTGTCATGTTAATTTCATATGTTTCAGTTGTAACTTACATACTTGAAATTTTGTCCTAATAACAGAACCATGCATGATCATATGTCATAGGAGCTTTATTATACCCCCGCTCCACTGGAAAGGGGGGGGGGGTATACTGTTTTACCTCTGTCCGTCCGTTCGTCCCAAGATGTTCATAACATTTTTCTCAGTAATTATTTATGGCAGCAATCTGATATTTGATCATAGGCTTCAGAAGGGTCAATCGAAAGTCGCAAACCTGCTGCGTTGTCCATGGTCAAGTCCGGTAGAAGTCCCATCCGATGAAGGGAAAGACATCAACAACAAATGAAGATCAGGTCTGATTTGGGTAACAGACACCCTGTAACCATTGACCAGCTCGTGATGCCTGCCGTAGAACTTCTTGAGGGATGACCACAACCTAAAATCTGTCTACAAATCACTCAAATCCTTCATAAAGTGGACTTGTAATGATATGTTTAGTTTAGTCATTCACTATACATTCGAGATATTCATCTTGAATTGAAAGTTAGGGCTCCATAGATCATAATCTCAATTCTATTGTTTTATTCTTGTGAATTACATTGTATGTATTTTTCTACTTCAGGTGGCAGAGAAATTACAACAAAAAGACAGCTAGATGGTCTGTGCAGCCTGTTAAAGCTGACAAGTCATATTCCTATGTTCCAAGACTATTAAGGGTCATCATTTGTATGAGACTGCAAGATAAGGAAGGAATGAATTAACGTGTGCAGTTGGAAGTAGATGATCTCAGAAGAATCTCGGTCCATCTTGCACCAATTCCACAACCTCCAACTCGGGATGATATTGTAGCATCTCAGAAATCCAGATTTGAAGACCAAGACAAAACAATTGACTATATTGTCGCATAAAATAAATTTAGATTGTCACTCTTTGTTTTTCCTGGTCTAACAGAAGTTCTGCACATTTAGAGCAGAAAAGTACCCAAGTCAGGATAATGGGCATTACAAATTGTCCAATGCACAATAATGATAGCACTCAGTGTGTTGGTCTAGTTAGTACAAACCAGGACAACTTTTTAGGACCTCACAAGAAACATCTCTGCCAAGTTTGGTTAAATTCTGTTGGGCTGTTCTCAAGAAGAAGATGAAAATGTTGTTTCCCATAGGGTTTCAATGCAAACTTTGACCTCCGCTGGTGGCCATTTTGAATTTTCAAATGGTGCAAACAGTAACAACACATGTTAAAGACATTCATAGGAACATATATACCAGATTTCAATTCAATCCCTTCAGCGGTTCTTGAGAAGAAGTTTCTTGAAAATCGACCAATCAGAATTTTCAAAGTCACATGGTGGCCATGTTTTTTGACGAATCTGCACAAAAATAACAACTATTGTGTAGGACCTCATAGAAAACATCTCTGCCAAGTTTGGTTTTGAATTATATAAAAGACTGTCAGTCCATTTTAGAAGAAGTTGTCAGTGCTGATAGAACAAAAAATAATAATAAGATGGCAAAACTTTCAAATTAAATTTACAATTCCAACTGACCAACTTGTGAAATTAACAACTCATTAGGGTTGATTTATTTTTTATTTTTGGTGTTTTAACGCCACTTTCAGCTATATCATGGCGACCAGTTTTAGTGGTGGAGGAAGCCGGAGTACCCGGACAACCACCGACCATAGGGAAGCAAGTGGTAAACTTTATCATTAGGGTATATGGGATAAAATACAAAATATTTCATGAACAAGTTTTAATTAAATCGTCTAGGAATGAAACCCTTGTATTGTCCATATAGATCAGGATATTTGTCCCTAATTTTCCAAGTACAACAGCTTGGGATCACACGACTGACCCCAGCTCCAAGTCGGCCATGTGACCAAATGGTATACTGGCGGTAGGCTGCATACCTATTGGATCTGTTGTAATCCTCGTCATGGAGCATTACTACAAGTTCCTCTCGAAACATTCTAGCAACCCCCAACACTGCCTCATCAAGAACAATCTGATCAAAGTCCTGTAATAAAGACAAGAGATTTAATACAAACAGAGTAAAGACAGATGGTTATACATTCATCTAGAAAAATGAGCTCTATTTAAAAAAGAAATATAATTCATTATAAGTGAAATAGTTTGCACAAATTCAGTTTAGAGAAATAAAAAAAAGTCTTATTTTGGAAGGAAAGATTTTCTCGTGGGACTTTCTTATGACCAGTTTTATTTCGTTTTTTTGTTGGTATATGGGAGAACCATTTTGGTCTTGCAATTTTTTTTTTTATCAATTAACCCCTCAAGCTATTCAATTTTAATTTTATGTTTTTTTTCCTAAAAATTATTTTGATTCTAAATCTTGAAGAAAAAAGTTTGGCTGGACAGGAGAAAAAAATATATTCCGACTTGACATTTTCACAGTATAATCATATACAAAATTTTGAAGAAAAAAAATGATTCCAGCACTTCGCCAATCTAATTAAAATTAGATCTACGCACTTGCTCCCTATTTTAGATCTAATTATACCCCCGCTCCCCGAAGGGTGAGGGGGTATACTGTTTTACCTCTGTCCGTCCGTCCTTCCAAAATATTTTTCGTCACATTTTTCTCAGCAACTATTGATGGCAGAAATCTGATATTTGGTCACAAGCTTCACATAGGTATGCCATATCGTGGGAAGCGTTTTTGGAACCATCAGATTCCTACTTCCTGTTTGCCGACTTAGTTGGTTTTTATCCACATTGAATATATATGCACATTTTTCTCAACAACTATTGATGGCAGAAATCTGGTATTTGGTCACAAGCTTCATATAGGTACCCCATATCATGGGAAGTGGCAGGGGTATCATAAGTGAGCATTAGATCACAGTTCACCTTGTTTTAATTAGATTGGAACTTCGCCGGAAAATAAGAAAATATGATTTCTGTGGCGTCTGAAAAAAACATCTCTACAGCGAAAAAACGTGACATAGCCCCCTTCAAGGTAAATGGTCAGTCCCATATTATTTTGCAGCAACTGTCTTGTGGAACTAGAAGTAAGGTCTCTTTTGTTTCTAATCCAGCCCAAATTTCTCTGAAACATTCCAGTCAATTAACAAATAAAACAACACTGGCTACGTCATTCGTTTTCATCAGACATGTATTTCACTGTGTTCTACATGTATGTCTCTGTTTTCATATTGTCGGTAAACTGGCTAAAATAAATTAATTTAACACGTGTATCAAAATCTCGGGGAACAACTTCATAACTTATAAGAAGAAAAAAACTAATTTAGTTATTTTTAACGCCGGCAAAAATTTCCGATCGAAAATACGTAGTTGAGCTTGTCCCCCCCCCCCCCCCCCCCCCCATAGGGTGCCTCCTGGCATGTTTTCAATGGTTATCGTGGAAATATCGGCTGAATCTGTTAAGGCATGTAGTTTTCATCAAAGAAAATCTATTCCTGATACAGAAATTATTTATTCTACGTCTTTTAGATACAATCGGTTCGCAAATAGCTTTTTTCCTCAACTTTTATAGAAACTTACCTCAATATCCATGCTGCAGCATCCGGGCTACTGACATAAAAATAGATAAATAAATAGAGTTGGCCTCGCCCAGGTCAGTGCATAATTAATTAGCTTCCGGTAACGATGGTCAGCTTTTTTAGTCGAAAAAACAACGTTTCGGAGCGTATTCATCAATAATTCGGTGTTTAATCTTCATTTTATGAAGGTCAGTACGGAAATCGACAATAATTTTGGGTATGAAAAAATTACGCAGCTGGTAGACAATATCCCTTTAAGTTTCAGTATTCACTCTAAAGCCAAATATATTTATACGAACATTGTATTTGATGCACATTGCAGAATTCGTGTATGTCACCGACTTGCGGATAAATTTCAGCTTATTACATACGGTACATAAAGACATACTCTGCGGGGGGGGATATACACATTCACACGGTAACATGCATTTTATTCCTAGAATGTACTATTAATGATTGATTGATTTTTTTGTGCTTAACGCCACTTTCAGCAATATTTCAGCTAGATCATGGCGACCAGTTTTATTGGTGGAAGAAGCCGGATTACCCGGAGAGAACCACCGACCATGGGCAAGTAACTGGTAAACTTTATCACTTGCGGCTGAGTCGAGTGCACCCTTTTTTGTTATTTACAAAGCCGGGCGCGAACCCACGCCGTAATGGTAATAAGCTTGTATGAGTTGTTAGGTAATCCAACTACCTAACTCATTGAGCCACCCGGGTACTATTTATGAAATATATATATACTATAATTACCTTCTGTTTGTGTATAGTTAAACATGGTTTTGAGGTCACCCTGATAAACGTTGAATGTAAACAGCGTTCCTGTCACAAATTTAGCCATACAACCAATGAACAGGCCAAAGTACTTCAGGAACTTATACAGTCCCGGAGATGTCTCTTTTTTCACCCAAGCCATCTACAATATATAAACAAAATAATATGACATGTATGTAATATACAACGATAGGTGTCACTAGTGAAGCAAGAACAGCTTACCCTTGCATTTTTTTATGACATTTAATATTCAAAATCCTAATAGATTGATGTTTAATAATCATGGTAGATTTAAATCTTGGGTGGGTCAATAGTCATTTGTACGTTTCTATGTTAGAATTTCATTTCAGTTGATAATACGTTTGCTTTATAAACTTAAGATTTTTTGGGAAATTGCAGCTGATATAATCATTCTATATATATTTATAGGGTGTGTAATTTATATGCACGTATATTATTAAGTCTCCCAAACAAAGTTTTGTTTGGCAGACTTATTGTTTTTGCTCCGTTTCTTATTATTATTTTTATTTTTATTATTATTATTATTATTCTCTTTCTTCTTTTTCTTCTCCTTTCTTTCCGCGGACCATGAACTTGTCCACGGCAGATCTCAGGAACTACTGGACATAATTTCATGGAACTTGGTGGAGTTATAGATATATGATTCTAGTTGGTCCTAAAGTTACAGCTTTGTGGTAAAGGGGATCAAAGTCATATTTTTAGGGCTTCAAAGGGGGTGGGGGTTACTATAGAATCCTATGGGAAAGTTGAAATTTCGTACATTAATGTTGATAACTTCTAAATCGATAATGATAGAGACATAACATTTTACATAGTGATAGGTCACCATTAGAGGAGCAATTCTGCTTTTTCAAAATTTTCAAAATGTCTGCCATTTTCACAATGGCTGCCAAAACACGGCATAAAATATGGGGGGGTAAAAATTCAACATTTTCCGATATCATCAAAATTTGATATAAGGGTAGATAATAATGTCCCGAATTGATTCCCGACATTGAAAAATTTCTACCGATCGCCATTTTCAAAATGGCCGCCACAATACCGCAAAAATTCAGCATTGTCCGATATCATCTAAATTTGATATGTGGGTAGATTATGATGACCTTATTGATTCCCGACATCGAACAATTTCAAAGGTAGATTTTGATTTATTTTTCAAACCTGTTGTCTGGCCGGTTTGGGAGACTCCATATTCGTTAGATTATAATCATATCTTGTTATTATTATTATTATTATTATTATTCTCTTTCTTCTCTTTCTCTTTCTCTTTCTCCTTTCTTTCCGCGGACCATGAACTTGTCCACGGCAGATCTCAGGAACTACTGGACAGAATTTCATGAAACTTTGTGAAGTTATAGATATATGTTTCTAGTTGGTCCTAAAGTTTTCAGCTTTGTGGTAAAGGGGTTCAAAGGGGGTGGGGGTTACTATAGAATCCTATGGGAAAGTTAAAAAATTCGTACATTAATGTTGATAACTTCTAAATGAATAATGATAGAGACATAAAAGGAGTGGGTATGATAAGGGTAGATTTTGGCCCAACCTCAGAAACTGTTTATATAGATATAATATTAAACACAATCATTGAAAGGTAAGAAAAATATTTTTTTTGATGATTTCACTTTGTCCTTTGTTGCTTAGCAACGTAAATGGAGGAGGGTCCAATTAATCATTGGAAATTCAAATATGGTGGTTTTATTTTACATATCTTGCATAGTCTTTTCAACAAAATGTTATATTCTGTGTATGTACACTCTAAAAATAATATTCCAATACTCTATGGTAGCATATAGTATTTTTGTGTAGTTTTGTCACCCTAACAACGGTTTTGTAAACATTAAATTAGCTTATATTATTGCAATTAATGGTTGAATTTTGACATCTACGATCTTTTGACTTGATATTTGATTAAGCGGTACATTTTTGTCAAGCTATACACACTACAAATGTCATTTCATATTTCAAAAATACATTTTGATATTTTTATTCATAGTTATGCCCCGTCCATAGCAACAGGTTTCCCTATGCACAATATTTTCCTGTAGATCTCATGAACCTTTTATTTAATCAAGAAAAAAAATTCTACAACAACAACTTAGCAGATCTAGAGACATCTTATCATTTACTAACCAGTATATATTATAAGAATTCCTTAAACCTTACAATGTCCCTAGTAACCAAATATTATCCCTAGCAACCGCAGAAACTCGTCAATGCTGATCTCTGTAAATTGCTTTTTTAAAATCTTTTTTAACCGAATGTTGATCTTTTTATTTTTTAAATCATGAGAGGAAATTATTCTCAGTAATTAGAATGTCAAAGGAACCAAGTCAACTGCATAACATGGTAAAGCAGCGCTACAACGGCAGGAGAGGATATAATCCATGTTGAATAATTAAGAAATGAATCATGGAAACCAGAATGTGTTGGGAGTTTTAACATGGATTGGCGGATATTATACGTTATTAGTCTCGAGATGTTATATATCCCTTTTATTTAAAACGGGATATATAACTTCTAGAGACTGATAACATTTTTATCTGAATGTTCCAACATTAATAAGTATGTCCTTATTATAGGAAAAGCATAAATACGTGTATCTTTGGACAAAGATCACAGAGAGCGATTATTGATTTTCTGTCATCTTGTGAAATGTGTGTCGTCTGCTGTGCACAATGTAAATGGACAGCACATAGGTGAGAGCGATTATTGATTTTCTGTCACCGCACGGCTTCCCTGAAGTTTTAAAAGTACCTTTTTAGCCAATCAAAATTCTACTTGCCACGAGAACATCAGAGAATAGTACTTTATCCCGAACCAGAAGCGAGTGATATAATTTACTAATATCCGCCAATCCATGTTAAAACTCAAAACACATTCTGGCTTCCATGATTTATTTCGATTCTGATGTCTAAGAGTACAAATACGGTAGTATACTTTGATTGGAAGACGGTAATTTATATTTACGGTATCCTTCAAACTTTTTTTGTTGAGAAAAGTACACTGTCGTCAAAGAGCTCCGATCGAAAATGTTTGGTCAACATCCGGGATATTTTAAAGCGGTATTTTTAAAGCAGACACGGATAATTATCGTAAGTATTTATAAATATACTGTGTATATAATGTTTTGAATTATGATGCTTTATGATTGTTATTATTATTAATTTCATTTTTTGTCCAAATATCATTTATTTTTGCAGTGTAAAATTATATTTTTCTGTAAGTTATAAGGAATCCGGCTTCAAAATCATTACAATCAACTGAAATATCGCTATATCTTGCATTTACGAATGAATTAAATGTTGCCCAAAAAGAAAAAAATATTGATGAATGATTGATTTTATTTAAAAATACTATTTTGTTGATGAAAAGTCAATTAGTGTAACATACAGATTTATGAATGAAATTATAGTAACCAACGAGAGTGAGTGGGCGGAGCATATGTACGTGGTGTTGTGTACTATTTATGTTACTTTGTATCATTAGCTTTAGAGTTCTAGATTAGATATGTAGAAACAAACACTGTCTATATTTAATGCCCGGCCACGGATATTACATTGGCAACTAAGGATGGAGATCTTTAAAAACAATTGACAATTGGATTAAATTCCGAAAAACAAAGTGTTTCAGAAATGGATTAAATTCCGATATTCAAAACTGTGATTAAATTCGACAATTTGACAATTTGTTAACAATTTTTTAAGTATGGCAGGAAATTTGGATCTTCGTGCGCCTAGTTCATTTAAAGTGCTTGGAGATAATACAAACCTATCCAAAGCATGGGAACAATATTTCAAAAGATTCGAGTACTATTTGAAAGCAACAGGAGTTACAAAGATGAACAGAAACGTGCTTTGCCTTTACACGTAGCCGGAGAAGAGGTACAAGACATTATAGAGACACTTGACAATACAGCATTGTCAGACTTTCGAAACTTTCTGTTTCGTGTGAGTATACAGTTGATTAAAAAGAAGACATGATCCGTGATCAAGTTGTAGATGGGTGTAAGTCAACAGAACTACGTCGGAAATTACTTGCCTTTGAAAATCT
The DNA here is from genome assembly GCA_963680875.1 of Bathymodiolus brooksi. NCBI lineage: Eukaryota > Metazoa > Mollusca > Bivalvia > Mytilida > Modiolidae > Bathymodiolus > Bathymodiolus brooksi. The sequence continues at coordinate 56,693,447 of OY804584.1, read as the reverse complement.
GACATTAGACAAAGTTCGCAAGATTGCTAGAACGTATGAACTTTCAGTAACACACGCATCGAAAATGGATAAAGGTGAAGATTCAACAAAAGATACAAAAGAGGAAGAAGTCAACAAAGTACAAAAGAAGAAGCGAACTCAATTCAAGCCGAGGGGAGCACCTAGAACATTTAACAGACCACCTCCGACAAATTTTACCCGTCGAACAGCGCAATGCTATCGTTGTGGCCGAAGTGGACATTATGGGAAGGAATGCCAAATAACTCGAGACGCCATATGTAGAAAATGTGGAAAGTCCGGACATTTTGCAAAAGTCTGTAAAACTAAACAATTCACAACCGGGAAAGTAAATTCATTGAACCAATATTTTGAGGAAGAAAGCGACCAGGAAATTTTCACGTTAAGTGGCAAGAATGATGCTATAATTTTAATTGAAATTGAGGGTCAGTCAATTAATTTTCTTATTGATTCAGGTTCATCTATCAATGCAATTGACAAGCAAACTTTTGAAAAACTGAAAACTCGAAAAAGCATGCTTGAGAAAACAACTACAAACATATTTCCATATGGCAGTTCAAAACCAATACCGTTAATTGGAAAAACTGAAATGAATGAAACTGTAAACAATGAAACGTGTGTGATAGAATTTCATGTTATTGCAGGCAATGGAAAGCCATTATTAGGTCGTAAATCAGCGACAGAGTTAGGTTTGTTACACATAGGATCAGTAAATTGTATGCGTAAGTCAACAACCGATGAAATCATAGGGTCATATCAGGACAGATTTACAGGTTTAGGAAAATTAAAAGATTTCAAATTAGAGCTTCACGTTGACGAATCCATAAAACCAGTTGCACAAACGGCACGCAAAATTCCGTTTAAAATGACGAGACAATTAGAACATAAATTGAAAGAGTTAGAAGATTCCGATGTAATTGAAAAAGTTCAGGGTCCAACTCCATGGGTCTCACCCCTAGTCGTGGTTCCGAAAGCGAATTCAGACATCCGTATTTGTGTCGATATGAGATGCGCTAATAAAGCAGTACAGAGAGAAAGATTCCCAATGCCTAATATCGAAGACATAATTCAACAAATGAACGGGTCGTCCGTATTTTCGAGACTTGATTTATCTCAGTCGTTTCATCAGATAGAATTAGATGAACAATCACGATTTATCACCACATTCGTGTGTCATAAAGGCCTGTATAGGTACAAACGTTTGATGTTCGGTATTAACTCTGCACCCGAAATTCATCAGCGAATTATACAACAAATACTTCAGGCCATACCCAACTGTAGAAACAATGCTGATGATATTATCATATTCGCGAAAAACCAAGAGGAACACGATAAAACGCTACGATTGGTATTGCAAAGGTTACGCGAGAAAAACCTTACGCTCAACAAAGCAAAATGTGAATTTAACAAGTCACAACTAAAATTCTTAGGACATACATTGTCGACAGAGGGCGTAAAACCAGATACAGCGAAAATCAAAGCCGTAAATAACTTCAGAGTTCCGGAAAATCCGACTGAAGTGAAGAGTTTCTTTGGATTAGTTAACTTTTGTGCAAATTATATTCGTGATTTCGCTACACTTGCCGAACCGTTAAGAAAATTAACAAGAAAAGAAGTTAAATGGCAATGGAATAGTGAACAGCAAATCACGTTCGAAACATTGAAACAAAGACTAACTAGCGCCGACGTAATGAGCTACTACAACCAGAACGCGGAAACGAACATTATTGTCGACGGTAGCCCTTTTGGTTTAGGGGCCATATTAAACCAGAAACAATCAGATGGAAATTTTAAGCCGGTAGCTTATGCAAGTAGAACTTTAAGTCCCGTAGAAAGACGCTACTCGCAGACCGAGAGAGAAGCATTAAGTGTGTATTGGGCTATAAAGTGATTTAACATGCATCTTTACGGAATGTGTTTTACCGTATATACAGATCATAAACCGTTAGAGAGGATTTTTACAAGTGTTCACGAAGCACCTGCTAGAATTCAGAAATGGGTGTTAGATCTTCAGCAGCACGAATTTGTTGTTAAATATTTACCAGGTCATTTAAACGCAGCTGACATCTTATTGCGTTCACCGGGAGCTGAATCATACGAAAATGACTATGAAAGTACTGAACAATTTGTGTGTTATGTCGCGCAAAATGCTGTGCCAAAAACGATGACAATCGACGAAATACAAGAAGCTTCAGAAAAAGACAAAACAATATGCAAAATTCGAGAATGTATCGAGAAAAACAAATGGACAACGGAAGCCAATTCGTATCAGAAGAATTCAAGTCATATTTAGAGGAATTAGGGATTAAACATACACGTGTAACCCCTTATTGGGCAAGAGCAAATGGACTAGTAGAGAACTTTAACAAGTCATTAAAGAAAGCTATCAGAGCAGCCCAAGCTGAAAACAAAAACTGGCATAACGAACTTTATACGTTCCTATTACAATACCGAAACACACCACATTTAACAACGGGTCGTACACCAGCAGAACTTTTATTCAATAGAACTGTTATGACAAAAGTGCCAGAAATGTCAAAATTCAAAGTACCAAATTCATTAAAAAACAGAGACAAAGAGCAGAAACAAAAAATGAAATGCTATGCCGACAAAAGAATGAGCAACAACTTTCAAAAATATCGAATAGGACAAAATGTTATTTTATTGCGAAGAGAAGAGAGTAAAATGTCTAGCCGATATGAAGATAAACCGTACAAAGTTGTGAGACAAAGAGGAACAATTGTTATGTTAAGGTCAAATAACGGACATAGTATCTACCGTAACGTTTCACATGTGCGTCCTTATTTCAGACAATTCGAAAGAAATGCACATTGCGACAACCGTCAAAACATTGTTAGAGCCAGATCGCACAGGTTGAGGAAGATGCCAGACAAATTTAATGACTTTGTGATCTAGACTTTACACGACCGACCGCAGTGCGATAAATTGGAAGAGACTTTCAGATGACCGTGAAATCAAACAGATTAATTGGATTTAGATAAGATAAGATAAGATAAGATAAGTTTTATTTATAGTCGGCATATTTAAATAACAATACAACACAAGCCCTAGTGGGCTTTTGACCGACATACACAATACAAGAATAAATAACAGTTAAAAACAACAAAAGCATGCACACAAATTAATAATTTAGATAAAAGCACTCATAGTAGCAAAATACAGCAAATAAGTTAAAGCACACATATAGCACAGACAAGGTAAGCATATACAAAAGTAAAAAAGTTAATCAAGCACAGTAATAAAAGCTAAAAAAATAAAATAAAGCTGGTGTTACGAGCTAAAAGCATGTTATACTGCTAAAAAATAAATAAATATAAATAATTTAAACATTGAAAAGACCTTGATGATATTAAAATTGTTTACATGCATTACATTTGCATTCATTTCCATTCCAAGATAATAAAATGTTTTTAAATTGGTTAAAATTGGCAATTTTTCTAAAATCATCAGGTAGGTCATTCCATAAAACAGCAGCTGTATATTTAAAAGAATTCTTACCATAGGTAGTAGTCTTTACTCTAGGTATCTCTACAATATTAGAATATCTAAAACTATATTTACTATTTTTTAAAACAACTAAATCATTTAAGCATGGTGGAGACAGTTTATACAATATTTTAAAACATAGTGTGCATTCTCCTTATTTGTAGAGATGGTACTTTCGCTATATGTAAAAGTTCTTCATATGTGCTATTGTAATCCTCATAGATAAAACGTAAAGCTCTTTCCTGTATTTTCTCCAGTTTTATAGTGTTTGCTTTTGAACAAAAATGCCAAGCCAAAGGACAAAAATTGAAATTAGACAATATAAAAGAATGAAAAATTGTTAGCTTATTAAGTTTAGATAAAAAAACAACCAATACGCTTTAGTACACTTAATTGCTGTGAAGCTTTACGACAGATATGTTATATATGTTTATCAAAATTTAGCTGATAGTCTATATCAATACCCAATAATTTTACAACTTCATCACATGATATATTAGCAGACTCAATATTAAAAACAGGTTCTTTTGCATAAGCTTTCTTCCCAACAGCAATAGCTTGAAATTTATCTGGGTTGGCTTGCATACAATTAAAATTAAACCATTCAATTAAAATAGAGCTTTCTTTTTCTAAAACATTAATTAAGGTATTATAATCTTGATCTGCATATGATAGGGTGTTGTCATCAGCATAGTTGTACAATGTTCAATGAAGTAAAATATATCGTTTATAAAAATGTTAAAAAGCAAGGGCTCCATTATGGAGCCTTGGGGAACACCTTTCTGTAAAATTTGCCAACCACTGACCACCCCTTGAAGTTAGAGACATTAGTTGTGTTTGTCTGTGAGATAGGGAGAGAATAAGTGACAGATTTATTACTTTATCTTTAACCATGAAAGACATTAATATTTGCAAAACTAATTATTCACGTTACTTTCAAGATTTGGACTTGACATTAAAGATTCAAAGTTTAAATTTATTTCTGTGTATTGTAATTAATTAAACGGTAATTAAATGTTTCTCATCTGAAAACAAGGAAGGGATGTAACATACAGATTTATGAATGAAATTATAGTAACCAATGAGAGTGAGTGGGCGGAGCATATGTACAGAGTGGGTGGGCGGAGCATATGTACGTGGTGTTTACATGTTATGTGCTCTTTATGTTACTTTGTATCATTAGCTCTAGAGTTCTAGATTAGATATGTAGAAACAAACACTGTCTATATTTAATGCCTGGCCACGGATATTACAATTAGTAACTAGTTATACCCTAAAACATGATGTCAACAGATGTTTTTGAAATCCGGCTTGGTCAAAATGTAAACATGTATACAAACCGGTTGGGTCATTTATAAATAACCGGGTTTGTCAGTATGTAAATACCACTGATCTTATTGTTATTGAGCATTATATTGCAATTTAACAATACATGTAGTTATGATTAGGAAATATCTCAAAGGCGATAAATACTGATCCATAGTATGAATATTCGCCATGGCTGCTAATTTCAGCTACTTTGTAAATAAAAAAAAATCGTTATTTCTATGCTAAATTGCTACTGTCGCGAACACTTGATCTTGTTATGCTTTTTGTGGCACTGACATCACGGTTGGTGCTCAATACGCTACACTCACTTTAAGTAGCTGTCCAGGCGCATCAATTGAGTAGTGTGAGATTCTTTTTATAACGCAATATTTTAATTTTATACTCGTTGATAACGAAGTAAGTCACTCTGTGGACATAACTTCATGGATACGATATTTAAGTTTCTTCACAGTATAATGTTTACATTAACATTACAGATAAGCAAATAAACAAAGGCTGTAGTATTGAATTCCTTTCTGCACGGACGATTTTGGCAGATTGTATACAAAGAAAATGTTAGGTGTACTCGATTAATGCAACGTTCGTTACAAGTTGTGATACGACAAATGTTCGTGCTTTGCTCATTGAAAATAGAAGGCTCAGTGGTCTGGGCCTAGGTCGTTTACCTTTCATTCTGCTTTGAGGAAACTTAATACAGACAGAACCTTCTATAGGTGCTTCCCACCAAAGTTCGGCTCATTTGGCTAAGCAGTTTCAGAGAAGAAGATTGTTAGAAATCGGCCAATCAGAAACAAGAATTGTCTGTGGCGACCATGTTTGTCAACAGATCGAGATGAAATGTGCAATCGTTATAGAAGACCTTCCATAGTTGCTTCCTACCAAGTTTCGGTTCATTTTGCTAAGCAGTTTGAGAGAAGATTTTATAAAATCAGCCAACCAGAAACAAGAATTGCTTGTGGCGACCATGTTTGTTAACGGATCGGGACGAAATGAGTAATCGTTACAGAGGACCTTCCATAGATGCTTCCTACTAAGTTTCACTTCATTTGGTTGAGGCGTTTCAGAGGAGAAGATTAAAATGTGAATAGTTAATGGACGACAGACGACGAACGAAAGACGACGGACAACGCACGCCAAGTGATGGTAAAAGCTCACCTTGCCTTTGGCAAGGTGAGCTAACAACAGTCATTGGGTAGATATGTCGCTCCACTCGGAAACATTGTTCTGATTCCGAGCCAACCAGTCTGTGTTCTTTCTCCTTAATGCTGCGTTCTTAGCGGAGAAGCAACACATACCAATTTTATATTCTTTTGTTTGACAAGACCGCAGTTCGTACCCACAATCTATCGCACTCGAGGCGAGCACGCTAACCATAACTTTTATTCATTGAAGACAATTTTTTGTTTTTTGTTTTTTCTTTTTATCAATTTGCAAATCGAACATACCCTTGACAAGTGTTATAATGAACCTTAAATAAATTACAAAAAGGAAACATAATTGTGATATTGAGCTGATTTCGCTATTCTTTCAATTTTTTACATAGACAAAACCGGTTCTACTGAAGAAAAAAAATTTGGGACCCAACCGGAAAGTAGTGGTTGACAGAGCCGAAACGAATGTACGTAAATAAGCATTGTTTTTTAATGTAGTAAGTCTAAAACTATTCATGGTGACACGCCAGTGCAAACTATCATGTATATAAGCATTACAAAGGGTTTGTGTACTTTAATTACACATATAGACTACTTTTTATAGCTTTATTTGACGATTTCAATCTCATTATTAGCATTTTTCATTGTTTATGTCCATCATTTTATCTATGTCTGAGTAATCTATTAAGTTAACCACAGAAACATATAGGTTAAAACAAACAAAAATATTCCACCGATAGCGACATCTTCTGGATTCAAGATATACTAATACTATGTGATCATAATACTTACTTTTTGTCGTCGCCATTTGGGTCAGGTGAGCTAAAAACTGTTGATACTCATAAAATGTTGATAAATGCAATAACATGTTATGTTTGTCTTCAAGAAATATGATAGACAAAACCATGTGTGAAGTCTTATGACGAAATATCTCCGATTTCTATGTAAATTTACGAGTTGAAGTGGGAAAACACCCACATGTAATTTTAGCGATGTAATTTTATCTTGGACAAGAATAATGAGCGTCCTGATTGGATGACCAATTTAAAACACACTGACAACGCATGGTAAAAAGATGCATGTAAAAGAAATCTATGTTATATTTATTCATTTGTTTGATTCTGGAATATTGTTGATCATTGATTTAAACAAGAGAAAAAAGGGGGGGAGGGGTGAATTTTACAGTTAAATAAATGTTATGTTTCGACAGTTTAAAGAGAAAAATAAAAATTTGTTGCGACTAATGCTTAATACAGCGTTAACAATTGAACAAATATCAGTGGTTTTGTAATTGAGATTTATTTTAAATAGAAAATCTGAATTTATTATTTATTAATTTATTATTAATGATATAATTTTATATCCCTTGGGAGGGGGAGGGGGCTATGAGGGAGAGGCGTTAAGGTGCAAAATTGGCCCCACACTTAATCAAAAAATAATGCTTGACATAGAATAAAAACAATTTACTAATTTAATTGCTATATTTACAAATTTTCAAAAAATATTTTTTTCCGTGAGATTGGGTGCGCTATGACGTCATAATGACATCATGATTAGACGGATATTGCTAAAAATGGACTATAAACGACATATTCAATGTACATTTTAGCTATTTTATATACCTCCACAGTCTTCCACCAACACCAAATTGAGCAGTTGTTTTGAGTATAGAGGGTTAATGATTGTATCAAAATATTTTGTTGGTGGAGGATTGTGGAGGTTGTTAAATATTAATTTATTTATAACCTCGACCAGACCCTTAAAATCAATATTTTCACTCTTCTGAATGTATATATGATACCATTATGTATATATACACAATCTCTGTACATTTTATGATTCATTTCAAGTAATGAAATTCATCAGTAAATAACTTGTTTCTGTAAATAATTTAAATACAGTTTGCATACATTGAAACCAGGAGAAAAACTCAGTACATGCAGTCCGGCGTCAACGCGATAAAAAGAACTGGGGACTATAAGTTCCATATATGGCCTCATATTTAATGAATCATTATCTTAGAAAATACTTGATTAAAATTTGATGTGTTTTATTTTATAGACGACATCATACTGTTGATGTTAAAACTTATTTCCAACAAAATCGATACGTATTTGACGTCATTGTGACGTCATGAGCATTATTTGTTTTCTGTATTTCGTGGAATTTTGCCCGCGATATTTCGACGGTTTTCGAAGAAATTAAGCACCTCCGTAGTCGTGCACCAGACAATATTTACAAGATTATTAAAATAAATAAAACACAACTACTGTTAAAGTATTCTTTTGGTGCACGAGGTGTTAAAATTCTTGAAAAACGACGGGAAAATGTTCATATATTACAAGCGCTTAGATGACGTTTTGATGTTTGAGAAGCAATATCTGCCGTAAAAAACGATGGTATATCGGCACGTAACAGTTATATAACATAAAAATAAAATAAACACCACTTCATCCAAAATAGTTTGTTTTTCATAAGCCCCCAATTATTGATTATATATTTTCTTCCGGGATACTGAAATAGTTATTACTACCGGGATACTGAGGTAGGTTTAATGGTCTATCGATGCTACTTCTAAAATGAAGTAAAATAAATTGATCCAAAAGGAGTAGATATTTTTTTGGCACAATCCAACATATCCTTAAGAAGAGTTTGAAGATACCACAGGGGCAATCAGAATCCGTATATGCGTTCTGTCATGTGCATAAGTTATTGTTTGCATGATTTTATCTCGGCTGGAAGTTCGAGCATATCAAGTATATATACAGGCATCCATCTAGAGTAATTTGTACGGTTAGTAATGAAGAAATAGGGCAACATTTTTTATGAAGACATCAGATGTGCCGACCAATCACCCTCCCGTTCTGCTCGTACATTTGACAACATAATTTGAACCGCCACCAGAAACATATCCCAGTATTTGAATGTAGGTGATGCATCGCATCCCCATTTTCTAAACTTACCGATTAGAGGCTGTACATGGTCTTCAAACAATTCTTCAACTTTAGTTAGTAGTACTGATGTTTCAATCGTCTGATCACAGATACTTCTATGAAATTCAAACAGCGCATTCCAGAACGCTGATGGTATTTGATCGATGTAGTCAAAGGTCCTACACTAGTTCTAATAATAAAACCCTAAATGCCCGCTTACTCGCAAGGAGACACAAGTTTGTCACATGAGCTACATTATTGCAGCTAGTCCTACACCAGTGTATGAATACTGCGATAAACAGAACTTGTAAGGCTTGAAATAAGTGTGAACCCCCTGACATCCCTGTTAAATTCTTTGCCAACCAACATAAGCTCAGCTGTATTTCCAGCATACACGCCAGAATCAACCAAAAGATCACGAAGACCGCCATCAGCCCAAAGTTTCCCTATCGAAGATAAGAAACAAGACAAACTGTGAAAACCACCAAGTCTAAGAATATGCCGATTGAAATAACTTACAACTCAATAACTAAATTTGCCTCTTAGAATGAACAAAAAGGAAAAATAACTATCACCTCAAATTCGAACAAACAACATTTAAAAGTCAAAAGAACAAAGACACATCGACAAATACAAAAGAAATAAATCCATAGTTAACGTAAATTAATCGAACATAAGGTGTACTCGAAGTTCAAGATCAATATGGTGAACAAAGTATTCAGATCTACCGGGACCGGACACAACTTTCCGAAAAATTAAGTAAGGTAAAGATTTGTTAGTCTATATTTTGGGTGGTATATAAAATCCCATTAAAGAAACTTTGATAAAAAAAAAGTGTGTCACTAAATAGGGTAATGATTATATTTTTAATTTCTACTGGTTACTTAACTATTTATCAACTGACGCATTATTGTACAGAATTAAAATCTGGTGAAACTACAAAATGACCCCATTTACAATATTTGTTATTGTTATTATTTTTCAATAATAGGTTTATTGTGTTAGTTTTTTCGCTTAATGAATAAAACATTATATGTAAACTTGGAATCCAATGCGAAAGAAATATATTTCTATACAGTTTTTAAATACCGGAGCAAAACTGTTAGCCACTCGAGGCCCAAAGTTAAGTAAATTTTGCTAACTATACAAATAATTTTAGAAAACTGCACCATACGACTTTTTGACGACCAGTCTAAAATCAAAGTAAAATCATTTTCCTACAAGAATGCCAATTTTTAGCCGTATAGTATGAAGTGAAATTAAACTCTGTTAATATGCGACTTTTGCGTAGTTGGTCACCGGGTTAATATTTTAAATGAGGTTGAAACATGTCGCCATTTGATATCAATTCGGTTGTATTCATTTTGACGATTTTAATTACGGAAGACGATCACAACCATATTTTTTTAACAATTACAACTCAGCTGTTTTTTTTCATAACATATAATAAAATGAAAAAATATATATCACACTGTCGGAACAGTTCCAACATTCAATAGAAAAATCGTAGAAATAATATCATTTAGTGTCCGTCGTCTGTTATCCATAACTTTTCATATTAATATTTAATCTTTTTCTTAGAAACTGCAAAACCAAATGCTTTATTTTACGTTATCAAGTTCTCTCAACCCGCACCTTGGCATTTTATTTTTTATAGATTTATGATGGTTGTCCGTAAAAATGTACTGGAATATATCATAACATTGGTTGTCGTTAAGAATAAAGTACGGTTAAAAAAGTGTTTAAAAAAATTTCAAATATGACAAAGTTCTATTCCTCAAATAAATCTATCTATTACTTCTTTAAGGGTAATACCAAAATTTCGACCAGTTTTCGACAATCAATGTTAATAAGTTTCTGAATTGATATGTTCTCAATATGTACATTATCAATGTCATAGCAGACGATGAAACCAGAATTGGTCTGTATGAGATATATTTTTTAAATGATTAAAGCTTTGTTAAGGTGACGAAAAAATGAATTACGAAAAAATACAATTTGAACGTGAAATAATAGATGTGGTACGTAGTTCTTACATTTAAAGATGACATTTTTAGATCAGATTTCTTGAGATCATTCATGCAATTTCAGCATCATAATATAACCTCTGACAAATGAATCGATCAAAATAATGAGAGATTTTATCACGTGAAGCAAACCGTCGAAAACAGGAGACCGTCGAAAATGCGTGACGTTGCGACATTACTATTCGTTCACTTTAATTTCATAATAGTTTCAGAACATGTTTTTATTCCTGAAATCAATCCACATTGCATATTAAGTCAAATTTATGCTTTGTTTATTGAGTTTTATTATGCTTTATTTTTATTTTTATTTTTGTTTATTAAAGATATGCATTATAATACAATGATACGTACGTTCTGTATTCTGAAAAAAATGACGTTCAGTGCTTTTCATTACCTGACTTTGTCGGTCCGCTGTGAGGAATTAGATGCACATATTAACTAACTGTATTTATTTATGAAAAGAACATATTGTGAATACATTTTGGATAAACATCATAAACCAAACCATCAATTTATAGCTGATCATCAATTAGTAATTGAACACATTTTATATGAGAATCTTGTACAAATGTTTTTTCTGTCCATAGTATGTTAGCTGATACAAGGTCTCTATGTGTTATTGGCTGTAACATGTTATAGTCCTGGTAGAATTTCTACTACGTATGCGTCTTACAGATTATAAAACAATGTTAAATTGGTGATATTATAAGTTCTAAGTGACCGACTATGATTATTTAGACGGTAAGTAAATAGTTGAAGGGAGAGCGTTAAGACGGTCAGTAAATTGTTGAAGGGTGAGCGCTTTAGCTATTTACTTACCGTCTAAATAATCATAGTCGGTCACGGGAGCTTAGACCATTTGTGTACGATGTTGCTGATCTATAACTTGAAACAGTAACTAAGTTTTTTCCACGAACGATGATTGACGAACTTTCTTGGAAGTTCTAAGGCTAAAGACGTAATGGTCACTAGACAAAATTAAGCACCACCCACTGACCTTCTGTAATTTCCGTCTGCATTGTTTCGTAACTGCACGTTTATCTATCGTCTGCATCGGTGTGTAACATTCTTTTAAGTAGTTTATTAGAAACGTTAATTTCTTTCTTTTTTATTGTGTTAAATTGGTGATATTAAAAGTTATATATAATTTATCATATCATTTAATAGTAAATTTAAAAGTTAATATCATTTAAATCTAAATAGAAATTAAACAAATTCTGATACCCACTCCAATGGAAATAAATGCAAAACGTATGATTTTTTAACTTGACTGATATTTTTTAACTTGCATTAATTTTGTTTGTATCAGTAATATGGAACAATTTAGTTAGTGTGTTAATGAAAACAATTTCACACATATTTTAAGAATAGTTTGAAGATACCAAAGAGATAATCAGAATCCGTAAATCGATGAAGGACAGACAACACAATGACCAAGGTAAAAGGACAAAAGGACAAACAACGATCTACAAAACATTACACATAAAACTACAGATCGAGTAACACGAACCCCACTAAAAACCATGGGTGAACTCAGGTGCTCCGGAAGGGTATCAGTTCCTGCTCCACTAATGGCACCCGTCTGCAATGAACATAATTCTTAAAATCTTGACAAGAATTGATTATGATTTTCGAATTCCCCTGAGATATTGTCCATTTATATCTTGCTTAATTTATATATATAATTTAGTGCGCACGTGGCTGAAATGGAAAACAATGTCTTTGGCCATGATACCAACTCACGATCTACTGCACTGGAGGCAAGAATACAACACAGTAACCATTACACCAGAGATGTAGTTTCTTGTCCTGTGATGCCTATTAATATGGGTTTGCGAGGAAACGGGAATCTTTCAGTGCGTAATGTTGACACATTATCTAAATTTAAAAAGGCAATCCGCAGTTCAATCTCAATGCCAATTCCGAGACACTATTATTATGGTCCTAGAAAACTAAATATAATTCTAACACAGATTCGCTGCAATGCATCCTTCTTGAAATACGGTGTATGTAAAGTTAAAATGTTATCAAATGCTTCCTGTAACTGTGGCGCACCATGTGAAATTTCTCACCATTTCTTTTTTGATTGTGATAAATATACAGATAATAGGGAAATATTATTTAATAGTTTTAACTGGCTACCTTCTAACATTAATATTGATGTAAATCTACTGACAAAAGGAAGTGATCTCCTAACATATCAAGAAAATATAACTATTTTCAAACATGCTTTTAAATATATTAAAGACTCCAAAATATTTACAATTGTCTAAATGATCTAAAGAACCAACACACATCTACAAAAGTATTTATTCTCTTTTCTTTTTTCTTTGTTTCTTTTTTTTCGTATATTGTCTAAACCTATCTTTTTGTATATAATCATTCTTTGTATATTTAACTCTATGCTATTATATACATATTATATCATTTCATTGCGCATGCTATTCCATATTGTAAATTATTGTACTCGGGAGAAGACTTCTTAGGTTGGAAAAATTTGTGTCCGATCCCTATTTGTTATATTTAGCAAATAAAAATATGTTTAAACTAAAAAAAAAAAAAAAAAACGGGAGTTCATATAAGGTCACGACTACAATCGGTATAAATTATCATAGATAGATGTAAAATGCAAGGTATTAGGTTTCAGTTGACTATGAAAAGAAAGCTTACTACCAACATCAGCAAATAAACGTTAGATAATACCGAAAGGGCAATAAAAAAAAAATTGGCAATCCAGAGAAACCGGCAACATAGGACACGCAAGACGAAGACACACTAAACACAAACACAACACAATAGGTGATGGACACCACTATTCGTAAACAAACACAAATAACGTAAATAAGACACGAGCCCTCCTAAATGAACAATCACCTCTCACCTTCATTCACTGAACACAATATAGAATAAAAGACAATATTCTTTTATTTTTCATATTTAAGAGCACTTATTAACATACCTTGTGTTTATGTCTGATATCACATGTTTGTATATCTGTAAGTCACATGTGTGTATAACTGTTACGGGTGATAACATGTGTCATCATATTTTCATTAATATGATAATAGGTGTTATCTAACTTGGGACGAAGTCTAATCATTTTTTTTAAACAATAATATGAGACAGGTGCTACCTGTAGTGCCAGCGAAGCACAATCCACATTATCTAATATTTAAGTCGTGTAAATCATTGGGATGATTGAAATAGAAATTTTACTTACTTTTGTGTACTTTTTGCAGTGTACTGTTAAGTACAATGTAAGGATGCTCTTTCCATCTATTGAAACAGGCACGGCCATGAATGCTCGCGAATCTGAAAATTATCTGCCAATTTCACGCTCATTCAGTGCATCAAAATAACCGTCATGTGAAATCGCCATTACATTGGTTAGATATAGAGATGGGGTCTTTTGAGGATAAACAGTAGGTGTAAATTTACCTTGATCATTCCATAAATGGGTTATTTATTTGGGGGGGACAAGAGTTTCCCTTTTTGAGCCACTAAAACTCAAAGCATGCGTCTTCGGTTTCCCGCGAATACTGCAGTCTTTGTAAGTCGTTATTCTGAACGGAGTTCAAACGTATGGGTGGCCGACATTAGGACAAACGGACCTTCGGACTAACGGACCTTCGGACTAACGAACCTTCTGACTAATGGACCTTCGGACTAATGGACCTTCGGACTAACGCCACGGAACCATCACAGTCATATGAATTTTAGTCATAAATAGAGCTCGGATTCGGAAAAATAGTGAACATTTAGATGTTGGGGTAATATAATATAATATATAAGAGACTTATATATATATTATATTACCCCAACATCTCTTATTTATATATTATATTACCCCAACATCTCTTATTTATATATTATATTACCCCAACATCTAAATTTTCACTATTTTTCTCTATTTATGACTGTGATCTAATATTTACTTGGAAAACATGAAAAAATACAAATTTGCTATAGTTAAATTTAATGACGTGGCATAACTCTGGAATCATAATAGAAATAATATCTAAATTCGAATGTCATTTGTGCATTGAGGCCATAATCATCGTGTAAAAACTTAAAAACATTTTCCTCGGGGAAACTAAAATCGAGAGCATGAAAATAACAAATTTGACATTTTATTCCAAATTAATGAAGAGTCATAACTTTGGAACCGCAACAAGAATAATAACTAGGGGTTTTGTTAGAGTTCTTGTATTTAACGCCACTTGCAACAATATTTCAGTTTTTTTGATTGCGCACGACGCGTTTCTGGAATCACTTTCATCAGGTATGCTCAAAGTCGAATGATTGGAAAACCAAATAATCTATTTTTTAGGAAATCCTAGAGAACAATAACACGAAAGAGCCTAAACAGAATAGCCAAAATGGTCTAAGGTCACCTATGGCTGAGGGGAGAGTACCTTAGTTTAAATTATGTTAGCGATTAAGAGAATTTCGGTAAATGCATTAAGAGACATGATAATTATATTGAACATAAGCACTGTCAATGAAAATAGGAGAACTTATATCTATTGCAGAAATAAAGAAAGACGAAGTTGTTTCAATGCAAAGTTTTTCAAAACAGTGAGAAAATGGAGAGCAATGGAGACATTTGGAGATGAAAACGTAGATATATTGTGCTCATGATGCGTTTCACAATCTGATTAATATCAGCTGATTGTAACACGACGGGTGTCACTAGTGGAGCAGGAACCGCTTACCCTTCCGGAGCACCTGAGTTCACCCCCGGTTTTAGTGGGGTTGGTGTTACTCGATCTTTAGTTTTCTGTGTAGTGTTTTGTAGATTGTTGTTTGTCCTTTAGTACTTTTTTCTTTTGTGCATTGTGTTGTCTGTTCTTCTTCGATATACGGATTCTGATTACCTCCCTTGGTATCTTCAACCTCTTCTTATAATCTGATTAATATCAGTTGTTATAATAGGCTATGAGGAGTGTGACGTAATATATCAGCTGATTTTAACAAGATTGTGCGTCTTACAGTGGGCTTTAATTCGTACCCCAAATAGCTTAAGCACACGCGCTTACGAGGGAATCCCCCTTTGGTCCTCCATCAGGGATTTGCCCACGACCCAACAAGGAGGGGCTTAATCCCCCCACCCAGATCTCCTGTCGAAATCCTGCTTCCATTTGAAATATTCCTAGCTACCTACGCCACTGATAACACAATGGCCCGTCACTGGGGGGGGGGGGGGGGGGGGAAGGCAAAATAATATACGACTAAGCTCCTTGCCATATGACATATTTGTGGAATAATCATGTTGCAAAAATTCGAACAATAAGAATCTATACTAGAGTTATTGTTCTATATCGTAACTATAAATGTCAAAAAAGTTCCATTTCAACCCAATCTGTATTTTTTACCCTTCAACTTGAGGGTTAGGGGTTTAGGTAATGGTGTTTACCGCCACTTTCAACAATATTTCAGTTATATCGTATTAGTGGAGGAAACCGGAAAAAACCATCGACCTGTCCCAAGTCACTGACAAACATTATCACATAATGTTGTATTTATAACTCCTCGCCATGAGCGGGATTCGATATCACAAATTCAGTGTTGATATGCACTGATTGCATAGGTCGTTGTAAATCAAACTACCATGGGATCACGACCACGACGGTCCCTTGTTCAACTTGTAATCAATCAACTATATGAGAAGTGAGATAATGTTTGGGACCTATTAAATGAGCAAAATCAAGTCATATTACCCATGGAAGACAACATTAATACATTCTTTTTCTTTGATCTTTTTATTGTTTATCAACCAAAATGTAAGCAACAGCTAGAACTATGAAATAATACAGGCAGATACCAGATAGTGCACACGTTAAATCGGGGCTGTAGTTATATATATACTTTAATACTCTCACAGATCCGTGCAATAATCAACTACCTAGATGTGATATTGCATGGCTTCATGCTACAAATTATTTATACCACGGTTTTCCGAGGTGTTACTCCACTCAGAAAAGACGATGGCTTCCTATACAGCGATACCGAGACCAAAGCTGAGATATTAAATGACCAGTTTTACTCTGTATATACCAGGGAAGATATGACATCTATGCCAGAGAAGGGTCAAAGGCCATATCCTGATATGCCAGATATACACATTGGTGAAGCTGGAGTGCTGAAACTGCTCAACAATATCAACAGTCACAAGGCCACAGGTCCAGATGGTATTCCAGCCAGACTACTCCATGAATATGCCAGCCACATAGCTCCAGCTCTGACAAAGATATTCCAGATATCTGTCAACACAGGCACTATACCAGATGAGTGGTGTACGGCTTCAATTGTACTGGTTTTCAAGAAAGGTGACCGACATCAAGCATCCAACTATCGCCCTGTCTCTCTGACTTCAATAGCTTGTAAGCTTTTAGAGCATATCGTCCATAGTCAGGTGATGGATCATTACGACAGACACAACATCCTGAGTGACAAACAACACGGCTTCAGATCCAAACGTTCCTGTGAGACCCAGTTATCAGTCACCATTGACAGCATCGCACGTACCCTAGCCGATGGGGGTCAAGTAGATAGTATACTACTTGACTTCTCAAAAGCGTTTGACACTGTAGCTCACCAGAGGCTTCTCCACAAACTACAGTACTACGGAGTGCGTGGACAAACCCTACAATGGACCAAGGACTTCCTCAACAATAGACTGCAACAAGTCCTCCTCGATGGCCATACTTCATCAACAGCAGAAGTGTTATCAGGAGTACCACAGGGAACCGTTCTCGGTCCACTGCTTTTCCTAACTTTCATCAATGACCTTCCAGAAGTCACCAACTCTGAGGCACGCCTCTTCGCAGATGACTGCCTATTATACAGGCCCATCTTCAGTAGGAAGGACACTGCAACAAGATCTAGCGGCACTGGAAGACTGGGAAAAGCAGTGGCAAATGGCTTTCCATCCAGATTTCATTCAAGCGAAGTACCATCCCAGCTAACTACACACTGCATAACCACCAACTTGATGTTGTTGACTCTAGTAAGTACCTGGGCGTTACCATCAACAAGAACTTAAGATGGGATGACCATATCAACAACATCTCAGCGAGAGCAAATAGGACACTAGGCTTCCTCAAACGAAATCTTAGAGGGTGCAAAACATCAGCACGAGCCAGAGCCCATGAAGCTATAGTTCGCCCAACCTTGGAATATGCTGCATCTATATGGGACCCATATAACACCGGGCAAATTAACCAACTAGAAAAGGTACAGAGACGAGCGGCACGATTTACCACCAAGAATTACACAGACAGACAGCCAGGAAGTATCACTCAGATGGTAACCCAACTTGGATGGGAACCACTCCAGGTTAGGAGAGTTAAGATCCGCCTCCTTTTGCTATTTAAGATCCAGCATAACCTAGTGGCTATTCCGGCAGAAGCATATCTTCTTCCATCAGACTCCAGGACTAGATGTCAGAATACCTTTCGGATTCCATCAACCAGGAAGGATGTCTACCGAAACTCCTTTTTCCCAAGATCCATCCGGGATTGGAACAACCTTCCATCGGCAGCAACAACAGCCAGTTCCGTGGAGGAGTTCAGGACACGCTGGGCAACTTACCACCTGCTCAGTTCCTGACCGTGTAGACAAGATTCCCGCCTGTTTTTAACTGTAAATATTGCCCTGCGGGGCTTTTATCTTGACTGTCACGCTGGAGTATAACGCTCAATGATGAGTACACTTTGTACACGGAAGAAGAAGAAGAAGAAGAAGCAAGCTCACGCTTCGCTTCACATAGTTCTGTTCTGCTTCATAAACTAAGAGACGTGTATTTTTTTTTATTTCTTTCAACCAATTAACTTTTTAAAAGATATTTTTTGTTTTCTTGGTCATTTTCCATTGAAACAAGAAATACTGCTTTCATAGTTTGCTTGCAAATTTAATGTTTGACATTTTAAAGAAGGTACTAGTTTTGTTCGCTTAAATTTTTTTTAATAGAGGATGCATATATAAAATATAATAAGTAATACATGTGGCATCTCTTTGTTCAACTATGAACACCACTAATATGCATTGTTTATTTTATTTTATTTATTTTATATTGTTTATTTTATATTGTTTATTTTATTTTATTTATTTTATATTGTTTATTTTATATTGTTTATTTTATATTGTTTATTTTATATTGTTTATTTTATATTGTTTATTATGCCTGTCTTTGACAATCAACAGCTCTGTTCCATTTCTTTAGAAATGCCTGTACCAAGTCAGGGTCATTACGGTTTTCACAGTTTTCCCGGTTGTTGACTTGATTTTGTCTGTTTATATACTTATGAGTTTTGACTTTCCCTTTGGAAGATTGTTCGGAGTTCGGTAATTTGTTATTACCCTTATTTAATGTAATGTGCTAAAACATAATTACGGAGATAGCTTGTCTTAATGGGTATTAGCTAATCTGCATACCAGTTATATTTTAATACGACCCTAGACATTCCCTCTTACTTAGCTCACTCTTCCTTAGCTCACTTTTCTTTCCCTTTTTCCACCCTTTAGCTTCCTCCTTTATTCCAACTCCCTTTTCCCACCGTTATCCCTTCCCCTACCTTTACCCTTTTCGCACCCTTATCCCTTCCCCCTTTTCCCACCCTTTTCCATTCCCTTTTCCTCTTCCACCTTTTCCCACCCATATCATTTCACCCTTTTCCCATTCCTATCCCTTCACCCTTTTCCCATCCTTAACCCTTCCCCATCCTTATCCCCTCCCCTTTTCCAGCCCTTAACCCTCCCCAATCCCTTTAACCCTCCCCCTTTTCTTACGGAGATAGCTTGTCTTAATGGGCATTAGCTAATCTTCATACCAGTTAGATTTTAATACGACCTTAGACATTCCCTCTTACTTTGCTCACTCTTCCTTCCCTTTTTCCACCCCTAAGCTTTATCCTTTATTGCAACCCCCCAACCTTTTCCCCTTCCCCTACCTTTCCCACGCCTATCCCTTCCCACTTTTACCAGCCCTCCCCTTTTCTTAACCCTCCTTTCTTTTCTTAACACTCCACCCTTTTCTTAACACCCTCCCCCTCTTTTGGGAACCCTTCCCTCTTTTGGGAACCCTTCCCCCCCTTTCAGGAACCCTACCCACCTTTTGGGATCCCTTCCCCTCCTTTTGGGAGCCCTTCCCCTCCTTTTGGGAGCCCTTCCCCTCCTTTTGCTTTGCTCTAGGGCATGTGTACAGTTAGTTAATTTATACTCACTTTGATAATAACATAAATTCAATGCTAATTTTCTTACAGTATGAAAAGGTAAATATATTGTAAACATTTCTTAAATAAGATGAAAATTATGGATGTTTATGTGTTCAATTTGTGATTTCATGGATTGTTATACTTTTCTTGAATGGAGCCAAGTGCGAAAATGATACAGCTCACGTTTATCGCTAATTTGAAATTTACAAAAAAAGGAAAAGGTAGACATTGTTGGTTAAAAATAAATGATACCGAGAGGTAAAATTCAGTTTAAATTAATAATGACAATGTCCAGAAGCATAATTAAAGGGGTACGATTTCAATCATTCTGTAGAGAATCAAAATAAGATCTTTAGGCCTAGAGCATGTAGAGTCAGTCGTGTTGTAACCGTGAAAAAATAAGTTATCAGGTCGTGTTTGTTTCATTTTGAAATTCATAAGCTGACATATGCAATCTTATAAATCTCCATGCCGTTCTCGGAATCATACATACAATGTGCAGAACAGGGTTAAAGCCATTTTTTTTATTTTTTTTAAGCAAAAAGAGGGGGTGGGTATTATCGTTTCACCCACGAAATCACGCATCCTATAAAGCATATACATATACAAACAAAACTAGGAATTAGAACTAACTATCTTTTCATTTTTGAATGGACATACAATTTTGTTCCTGCTTAAATTAGATTTTGTCTCCCCAATAGGCAGTACACTTAACAATCAAGAGACAGTACACTTAACAATCAAGAGACAGTACACTTAACAATCAAGAGACAGTACACTTAACAATTAAGAGACAGTACACTTAACAATCAAGAGACAGTACACTTAACAATCAAGAGACAGTACACTTAACAATCAAGAGACAGTACACTTAACAATCAAGAGACAGCACACTTAACAATCAAGAGACAGTACACTTAACAATCAAGAGACAGTACACTTAACAATCAAGAGACAGTACACTCGTAACAAAACAGTTGCAATTTATGGTACACTAGTTGTACACATTTCCTCTCAATTTGCAATGATAAAGAAAATCATTGCATAAAACTGTTAATTCGTAGATTTTGCTCAACTATCTCAACATTTTAATATTAATTTTCATACAATAAAATGGAGATTCTCGCAATTTATATAAGTTTTATGATAATGTTCCACGTGTTTATTGATACAGTGTTCCAATTTCTATGACTTCGAGGGGCCGTCGTGGGCATGTGGTATTTGGATATCCAACTACCTGTGCAATCAGTGCCTATCACCACTAAAGTTGTGAGTTCGAACCCCGTTCATGGCTAGGCGTACTCGATATAACATTATGTGATAAAGTTTGTCAGTGACTTGCGGCAGGTTGGTGGTTTTCTCCTGGTACTCCGGTTTCCTCCAGCAAAAAAATTTACAGAAATATTGTTGAAAGTGGCATTAAACACCATAAACCAAAACCTAAATCATCTACATGTTTATTGTTAGTGTTCCAATTTTCATGTCTTCGAGTGTAAACAAATTGAGCTAATAGTTCAGAGCAAGAGGCATATCCTAGGTAAACGACAATGTAAATATAAGCGAACAGAGGTTCTAGAGGTGTACAGAAAATATGAAAAACGTACCTGGATATCTGTTTTGTTGATCGCCTCAGCTATCGGAATTTACGGTATGCCAACCGCAATCTACGGTACATCACCATCAATTTCTGGTGTACGGGGATACACAGATTACGTGTAGTTTTTTTTAGAGGTTGATATGAGTTTGTATGGACCAAAGAGGTCAATATTTAACAAAGCCGTATACCAATGCAAGGTCGGTATTGGTTCCATAGGTCAATAAAAACTCATATTGACAAATCCAAAGGACGAGTCCCTTTTCTTTTGGCTGTTGTATTGTCTGTCCTTCGATTTACGGATTCTGATTACCCCATTGGTATCTTCAAATTCTGTTTTTTTTATTGTTATGCTATTCAGAAAACACAATTAACTCTACTGTCCATCTTGGATCCTAGTAACATTTTTATTCAGGTGTATCAGGCTGGATGGTCCGGCCGCCAGATGTTCCGGACGGCCAAAATTGCCTAGGCAATTTGTTCCGGTTCGGAACTTTGAGCCTAGTCTATTTGTTCCGATGCCAGGCAATATGGGCCGACCTGCTTTTACATTTATAAACCTATATATATTTTGTAATTTACAACGTATTATCAATAAAAATATTCATCTCGGTTATGTGTGTATATATTTTTTAATTCGTAATTCGTTTGTTTGTTTGTTTGTTTGTTGGCAAGCTCACTAAAATCGAAAATGTTGGTCAACGGTTTGATAAAATAGCCGCGAGTGTCCCATGCGTAATACTATATATATGAATGTGAACACTTGTCATCTCAGTTCCACATTTTTAAATACATTTGTACAATATTTCACTGCACTTAACAAGGACGAGAGTGCGTACTCGACACTGTAAAATACAGAATATACTGAAAATTTAACAGAAGTGAAAAAGGGAAGTTAAGGAAGCAAGCAAAACATTATGTCTCAAAGGATAACCTTTTATACTACGTTAGTGCACAGGGAGAAAATAGACGAGTGGTTAGAGAAACAGAAAAGCATAGGATCCTTCGTGCTTGCCATTCCGATAGTACCGCTGGTAAATATATCTTCTATGTCTTTTAAATACGGAGTCAGACGTTGCATGGTATTACTAGAGTTAATGTATTTTAATGCATGCAGTACAGTTACAAAATTTAACTGTGATATTGAAATATTGAAAATATGAAACATTTGAAATTCAATTCACAACAGACTTTTATAAAAGGCAATGTAATAAATAAAGCTAATAATGAAAATATTTATTAATATATTTGTATATAAACTGTAAAATTCAACAAATCAAATAACAGATCATTTTCCCCTTACAGAATAAATGTATAAAATTCACAATAACAAAAAAGATACAATATATACATGTATACCCTTATAGAAACATGAAAAAATATAATTTAAAAAAATACACATATAAATAAATCTTTGAATAAATATCTCAAGATATCATATCGCTTGTAGAATCATTGTTAAATTGACCATTAATATTGGTTTATTTGGAAACTTTGGTAGTGATACACTCACACTCACAACAATCTTTGAAATTTTCATGATTACATTACATTACGATTACTTCAATTTTCAAATGTAATCGATTAAATTACAATTACTTTGTAAATGTAATCAATTACATTACTGATTACATTTAATGTCATGACAACCAATATATTAGTGTTTTATGTTCAATATATTAGTGTTTTATGTTATTTTGTCTCATGTGCATCTGTCCAATATCTCTTGTTTTTAATGCATTTCTTACTCAGAACTATGAATTACAATTCAGTTTTAATGTGATCATTACATGCAATAACATACAGTACATTGTAAATTATAAACAGCAATTCTCATTTTCCTTTTTTTCATAAAATATGCTGTGTCTTTATTGCTATGACCAATATTCATTCCATCTTACACTATTAGTAAATATTATAACATACATTTGTGCATTTTAATAATATATATCAAATAATTTTAAACATCCTGTCAAAAGTTTATTGTGGATAATAAACTAGCAGTTAACCTGTGCCACAGATAAAATTTGTAATTAAGGCCTTATTTATGACACCAAATTATGTAACAATCACCATTGTTAAATTTCACACCATTTCAATGTGTGTCCTTGATATATAATTCAGAAGTGATTCTGATTCTAAAAACTTGCTTAAAAATATGCATAATTTCTCAGTCTAAATATGAAAACTAAATCCTTAATTTATGTAAATAGGTTTAATAAAATATCCATTACAAGTTGCATTGTAACCCACAAATAATAATAATTATCATATAATCCAATATTAAAAGGAAAATCAGCACAAAAATAAAAAGCAAAAATATCACATATCTCTGAATATCAGATACAAGCTCCATTGAAATATTCTTTATAAAAAATCAAAAATTTTACAAATATTACAACTTGCTATTTATCAGTTAATTTGTAATATGCATGATTGAAAATAGTTTGTTATTCTACTACGAACATCATAAATAAATGTTTCTGAAAATTATAATTTACATTTTGCTTTATATATAATATCTTTATTGAAATTTAGATCTCTTTTTAAACTTGTATAAGAAATCTAAAGCTGTATGTACATGCAGTGACTGTATTTCAAATATATAAAGGTCTAAAGCTGTATGTACATGCAGTGACTGTATTTCAAATATATAAAGGTCTAAAGCTGTATGTACATGCAGTGACTGTATTTCAAATATATAAAGGTCTAAAGCTGTATGTACATGCAGTGACTGTATTTCAAATATATAAAGGTCTAAAGCTGTATGTACATGCAGTGACTGTATTTCAAATATATAAAGGTCTAAAGCTGTATGTACATGCAGTGACTGTATTTCAAATATATAAAGGTCTAAAGCTGTATGTACATGCAGTGACTGTATTTCAAATATATAAAGGTCTAAAGCTGTATGTACATGCAGTGACTGTATTTCAAATATATAAAGGTCTAGAGCTGTATGTACATGCAGTGACTGTATTTCAAATATATAAAGGTCTAGAGCTGTATGTACATGCAGTGACTGTATTTCAAATATATAAAGGTCTAGAGCTGTATGTACATGCAGTGACTGTATCTCAAATATATAAAGGTCTAGAGCTGTATGTACATGCAGTGACTGTATTTCAAATATATAAAGGTCTAGAGCTGTATGTACATGCAGTGACTGTATCTCAAATATATAAAGGTCTAAAGCTGTATGTACATGCAGTGACTGTATTTCAAATATATAAAGGTCTAGAGCTGTATGTACATGCAGTGACTGTATTTCAAATATATAAAGGTCTAAAGCTGTATGTACATGCAGTGACTGTATTTCAAATATATAAAGGTCTAGAGCTGTATGTACATGCAGTGACTGTATTTCAAATATATAAAGGTCTAGAGCTGTATGTACATGCAGTGACTGTATTTCAAATATATAAAGGTCTAGAGCTGTATGTACATGCAGTGACTGTATCTCAAATATATAAAGGTCTAGAGCTGTATGTACATGCAGTGACTGTATTTCAAATATATAAAGGTCTAGAGCTGTATGTACATGCAGTGACTGTATCTCAAATATATAAAGGTCTAGAGCTGTATGTACATGCAGTGACTGTATTTCAAATATATAAAGGTCTAGAGCTGTATGTACATGCAGTGACTGCATTTCAAATATATAAAGGTCTAGAGCTGTATGTACATGCAGTGACTGTATTTCAAATATATAAAGGTCTAGAGCTGTATGTACATGCAGTGACTGCATTTCAAATATATAAAGGTCTAGAGCTGTATGTACATGCAGTGACTGTATTTCAAATATATAAAGGTCTAGAGCTGTATGTACATGCAGTGACTGTATCTCAAATATATAAAGGTCTAAAGCTGTATGTACATGCAGTGACTGTATTTCAAATATATAAAGGTCTAGAGCTGTATGTACATGCAGTGACTGTATTTCAAATATATAAAGGTCTAAAGCTGTATGTACATGCAGTGACTGTATTTCAAATATATAAAGGTCTAGAGCTGTATGTACATGCAGTGACTGTATTTCAAATATATAAAGGTCTAGAGCTGTATGTACATGCAGTGACTGTATTTCAAATATATAAAGGTCTAGAGCTGTATGTACATGCAGTGACTGTATCTCAAATATATAAAGGTCTAGAGCTGTATGTACATGCAGTGACTGTATTTCAAATATATAAAGGTCTAGAGCTGTATGTACATGCAGTGACTGTATCTCAAATATATAAAGGTCTAGAGCTGTATGTACATGCAGTGACTGTATTTCAAATATATAAAGGTCTAGAGCTGTATGTACATGCAGTGACTGCATTTCAAATATATAAAGGTCTAGAGCTGTATGTACATGCAGTGACTGTATTTCAAATATATAAAGGTCTAGAGCTGTATGTACATGCAGTGACTGCATTTCAAATATATAAAGGTCTAGAGCTGTATGTACATGCAGTGACTGTATTTCAAATATATAAAGGTCTAGAGCTGTATGTACATGCAGTGACTGCATTTCAAATATATAAAGGTCTAGAGCTGTATGTACATGCAGTGACTGCATTTCAAATATATAAAGGTCTAGAGCTGTATGTACATGCAGTGACAAATTTAATTAGAATACTATGTTTGTCAAGATTTTTCTTTTTAATTTTATTTTACCAAGCGATACACGAACATCTAACAAAATTCTGTATTGTATCATGTCTAGTGACCTTTCAATCACATTCGGAAGCTCTCTACTCCTTCATAAATCCTGTTCATGGCGAGTTGTACTCGATACAACATTATGTGATAAAGTTTGACAGTGACTTGTGGCAGGTCAGTGGTTTTCTCTGGATACTTTGGTTTCCTCCACCAATAAAACTGACCGCAAGGATATAACTGAAATGTTGTTGAAAGTAGCGTTAAACACCATAAACCAAACCAAACCTTCATAAAACCTCTATGCTATTCAACACCTGAAGATTTTACAGGCCTGTTGCTGATTGGTCATTTGAAATGTGACCTCTGACATGGCTTGATGCAGGATGTTCTTAGATGTGACTCGTCAAATAAAAATACAACCCATCAAGTGTGTAATTTTAGAAAGACTTAGTAGAAAAAAATACAAAAATTAAGAGCATCGACCTTCCTTAATAATAGGTTAGGTTCATGGTGATTAACACCACTTTCAACAATATTTCAGCTATATCATGGCGGTCAGTTTTATTGGTGGTGGAAATCGGAGTACCCAGAGAAAACCACAAGTCACTGACAAATTTTATCACATAATGTTGTATCGAGTACACCTCGCCTGAGCTGTATTCCAACTCACAACTTTAGTGGTGATAGGCACTAATTGCATAGGTAGCTGTAAATCCAACTACCATACGATTACGACCACAACAGCCCTCTACAGAAAAAATTAAGAACATCGACCTTCCTTAATTATATAAATAGTACCTAATATAACAGAAAGTACACCAGCTGCTATTGAGAATCCTAGGCCCCCTGAAACACATTTCATACCAAAGCAATCAATTTCACCGTCGGGAACATGTGCATCATACGTAACTCCAAATATCTCTTGGGTTAACATACCAAATAGAGCTGCTATCATTAACGCAATTCCCCAGTTCCTTCCGATGTGTTTCAGACTAAATACCTCGCCCATTACGGCTGGTGATAATGACCATATAGCTGATATCCCTACACCACACAAAAAAGTTCCAAATATCAAAAATCCATACAGATTCCCAAACACTAAAACAATAGTTTGACTGAGGGTAAAACAAATGCACGCTCCAACTAGAATGGTCATTCTAGGCACTTTATCATACAGTATATCTGATAAAAGACCAATCACTATACTAACGACTGCTGCGGTTATTGGCACGATGAGTACGATGCTACCATTGTGTTGATCAAGATGGAAAGATTTCGCGATTACGGTTACGTTATTTACAAAAGTCAATCCTATTGAAGCGGCAAACACAAACATCCATGTAAATAACTGATAATCTATATTTAATAGTAGTTGTCTTAACGTTAATGGTTCATTCGGAACATTCCGAAAATCATTATAGGTAGTTTTCAAAGTGGAATTTTTCGACTGATAAGAGACATGACAATCGTTAGATCCACTAAGTTTTCTATCTTCACTGTGGTCTTTCTCCGGTGAAATAATTAAAACAGTTTCCTCTTCAAGTTCAGGTTGTATAGTGTACAGTCGAAGAAAAAATATGCATAGAATATCAACTACGGCAAAACATATGGCAAACATCAACATAAAATCCCCAAATTTATGATCTCCCTTCAATCCTTTATAATACACCACTGAGAACACAGAGGGACTTCCCGCGAAAAAACAATTTAATGTTCCTATGATTAATCCACGATATTTACTGTCAAAATTAATGACGTTCGTATTCAATGCTACCATGTAGGTGAAAACTGAACCTAGACCTATAAAATAAAATAAAAATGTTGCACATTAGTAAACACATGGCTGATAATGCTCCGATACTCTCCATTTATCACCCGTTGGTCAATGGACAGAGAACCTTATCATAAGTCATTAATTGCATAATTTCATGTTATATCTGAATTATCTCCCTTTGTTTTGTATAACATTCTCTACTTTTATATGTCATGTGTGTGTTTCTTTATATTATATATTGTAATGTCATGTTATATCTGAATGATCTCCCTTTGTTTTGTATAACATTCTCTCCTTTTATTTCATATGTGTGTTTATTTCTATCAAGTCTGTCTAAATTAGTGTGTTTGGTGTATGGTTGCATTTTATTAGTAAATATGTGAATGACATATATATTTTTCTTATACAGGGTGACCCAAAAAAATTTTTGAATAAAAGTCTTAATTCTCATTCTTTTTCCTTAATTTTTCAGGATATACAAGTAGACTCTATGCATGAAAGATTGGAATAATAGTCTTCCCCAAAATGTCTTGGTCAACCAAGGAAAAGACATTTTGCCTCGAGGCCTATTTCGACAACAAATCGTACACGGTAGTGCAAGCAAATTTTCGGTGTCGTCAAGCTCCATCAAAAAGCAGCATTTTTGACTGGGTTCAGAAGTTTAGAGAGCATGGGACTGTACAAAATCTTAATTCTAAAGGTCTGAGGGACACTTACTCTGGTCGGAGCGCGAGTGCTAGGACAGAAAGGAACATTGATGCTGTACAGGACTCGGTGGGGCGAAGCCCAAAGAAATCCCTTCGACGACGCAGTCAAGAGCTAGGAATCTCTCGAGAGTCTTTGAGGCGCATTCTTAAATCAGATCTTAATTTGTATCCTTACCAGATCCAAATAAAGCAAAAACTTACACAGGCGGACATGGAAAAATGAGTAACCATGTGTCGATGGTTTTGCGACACGATCGAAGACAATCCAGACTGTTTGGATCATGTCTGGTTCTCAGACAAAGCACATTTTCTGCTGTCAGGACATGTAAACAGCAAGAATACTGTTTATTGGGATACAGCTCCACCGGAGGATGTCTTGCAGAGGTACACTCAACAAAGTGCACAGCATGGGTAGCCATTTCGAAACATCGCATCATCGGACCATATTGGTTTGAGGATGAAAATGAGCGCACTCAAACGGTGAACACAGAGCGCTATGTGGCAGTACTGATGAAGTTTTGGGCATCATTGGGACGACACAGAGGTATAGATCGAGATGAACAGTGGTTCCAGCAAGATGGGGCCACACCCCACACATCAAATTACTCCCTAGCCTGGCTTAGAGAGCGATTTGAAGACAGACTGATCTGCAGGGAGTGTGAAATCGAGTGGGCAGCGCATTCACCGGACTTGAAAATCTGGGGGGTATCTCAAGGATAATGTGTATGAGAACAATCCTCAAACAATTGGTGAACTGAAGGCAGCAATCACTGCAAAGATCAGGGAAATCCCTAGGGAGGAATGTGTGCGAGTCATTGACAATTTTGCGCGACGTATGCAAGTGTGCCTTCAACGCCGAGGATGCCATTTGGAGCACATTTTTGAAAGACCATAAAATTATATGCAAACTGACTCAGATGGCTAAAACTTTGTGGAAAGATCATCCATGGGCTGACGTTTAAGTCTACCAAATTTGAAGAAATTTGATGGACCCATGTAGGATTAATTAACATTTTTATGGGTTTGGTTTTTTTTGGGTCACCCTGTAAATACCAATTTTATAATCTTTGGTTTGACTACACCGGGGCACAGACTAACCATCTACCATAATCGAGGCAGCACGTTAACCATTACACCTCTGATGCAGTACCTTATACTAAGACAGAATAAATATTTACTGGGTTATGGTTATGGTGTTCAACGCCACTTTCAACAATATTTCAGTCATATCGTGGAGGTCAGTTTTATTGGTGGAAGAAATCAAAGTACCCGGAGAAAACCACCGTCCTGCCACAGGTCACTGACAAACTTTATCACATAATGTTGTATCAAGTAAACCTTGCCCGAGCCGGATTTTAACTCACGACATTAGTGCAGGTAGTTGTAAATCCAATGACCATAATGGCCCTATATTTACTGGTACATGTATTACCATACTAACCGCATAAAAAGAAATATAGTACCATTAGCCAGCTGTTCCTTCCATAGAACTTGGGAAACTTTGGTGTACTCCATAACAGTAAATAGGCCCCTACTGATATCACCAGTCCAGCTAGAGATGTCCACTTCGGTCCACATTTATCATATATAATGCCAGGAAGAAATCCAACCCCAAGTCCAAGATTCAAAAATGAAGACTGTGTTTCAACTGCAACGAAATGAAATTTTACAATTAAAAATTTCATACTTATTTATTCTATCTAAAATCGCAGGGACTTGTAGTTTTATACACAAAACCTAGCATTTAATGTTCACTTTTAAAGGGGGCCGTCGTGGTCGTATGGTAGTTGGATTTACAACTACCTATGTAATCAATGTCTATCGCCACTAGTGTTGTGAGTTCGAATCCTGCTCAGGTGAGGTGTACTAGATACAACATTATGTGATAAAGTTTGTCAGTGACTTGCTATAGGTCGCTGGTTTTCTCCAGGTACTCCAGTCTCATCCACCAATAAAATTGAGCGCCACGTGCACGATATAACTGAAATATTGTTGAAAGTGGGGTTAAATACAATAAACCTAAACAATTAAAATTCCATACTCATTTAATTTCTCTGACAGGACAGGCACTTGTACAATGTAGTTCTATGCACAAAATAAACATGTACAGTACAGTCAGAGACATAGCATGATAAATCACTGTGATAAGATGTATCACTCATCTTGGTGATACTGATACAGTACAGTCAGAGACATAGCATGATAAATCACTGTGATAAGATGTATCTCTCATCTTGGTGATACTGATACAGTACAGTCAGAGACATAGCATGATAAATCACTGTGATAAGATGTATCACTCATCTTGGTGATACTGATACAGTACAGTCAGAGACATAGCATGATAAATCACTGTGATAAGATGTATCTCTCATCTTGGTGATACTGATACAGTACAGTCAGAGACATAGCATGATAAATCACTGTGATAAGATGTATCACTCATCTTGGTGATTTGTATATATCTTTTGTTCTATTAAATATATCTTCAAAATTTCTTTTGCATTTAGAGTGTTACTTACTATCACCCAAAAGGCATATAAAAAAAGTAAATAGATTAAACAGACCAAAAGATATATCATTATCACATTATCACTAAGAAGAGTGATACGTCTATCACAGTGATTTATCATGCTATGTCTCTGACTGTACTGTAGCATTTAATGCTCATACTTAAAGACTTTAAGCATGATTTTATCACCAATGAGCATGCAATCATTCTTTAGATGTTTATAACTAATTGATATTAAAACTGTTAGAAATATCAGTTATTATATTTATTTGTTCTAAGAGCAATGGCCTTTAACCAGTAGATTCTACCTTCTTATCTAGTAGTCAGTCAACTACCAGCATTCATATATTGACCTTACAATTGTACTGTCCATATTTAAGTTGCAATTTATTTTTTTGATAGTAAGTGGTCATTTGGGTCTTATTGTGTTTAACGTCACTTTCAAAAATATTTCAGTTATATCGTTGCAGTCAGTCTTATTTGTGGAGGAAACCGGAGTGTCTGGAGAAAATCACTGACCTGCCGCAAGTTACTGACAAACTTTATCTCATAATGTTGTATCGAGTGCACCTCACCTGAGTGGGATTAAAACTAACAAGGTTAGTTGTAAAAGGCACTGAATACACAGGTAGTTGTAAATCCAACTACCATATGATCACAACAATGACAGCCTCTTCTCTTATTGGAACCAATTATGGGTAAAATAAACTATTTTTTTTATTTATATGTATTTTTTAGTTTCTATTACAATTTAGTTATTTACCTTCCTGTTGAGTTAAGTTGAATGTTGTTTTAATCTCCTGTTGGTACACATTAAACACAAACAGGGATCCAGTCACAAATTTGGCAAGACAGCCAATAGCAAGACCTACAAGTCTGAGAATCCACACATGTTCTTGTGATATCTCCCCACACATTTCTATAATTTAAAGATACATAAATAATAATAAAGTATTTGAACGATATAAACTATTAGTCTTAAGTGCCACTCGTGGAGCAGGAACTGCTTACCCTTCCAGATTGCAAGTGTATAGTTTGCAGTTCCTCTTAATACTATATCTGTATTTCTCTTTTCAATATAATTTTCTTCTATTAATTATCCTTTGCTTAAAAGTAATTATAATCGTTAAGATAGAGGCTACATATGCAGTTTATCCTGCACAGGTTCTATTATTTGAGCAGTCAAATTGCATATGGGGTTATGGTGTTTAATGCCACTTTCAACAATATTTCAGCTATATCGTGGCGGTCAGTTTTATTGGTGGAGGAAACCGGAGTACCCGGAGAATATGCATATGACTGGATAAATATTTGTTATATATACAGTCGCTGACCAAGATACATGTATTGTTTTTCTGGTATCTGATTCAGTTTCAGCAACATTAAGAATTGGTAACAGTAAAATTCTGACATCACAGAGAAAACCATAAAAACTATCAGTTTAGAGCAACACTTGTTTCTGCTCGTTTTAGAGAATTTGGCAATTGTTTTGTGCTTTTTTACATTGCAGGATAAAATACAATATATGTACATTGTTGGAAAATATAAAATTTATTTGCAACTCGCTTTGAAACAGGACAGAAAAGCTTGCCAAATGCTCAATATTCTACCCGTTTCTAAAGCTCATGATACAAATAAATTATATATTTTCCAACTATGTACATGTATGTAGATTGTCTATTACTTACCTGTACCTGCATTTAGCTGAGAGTAATATATATTACTCCCAACTATACTACTCATTACTTTTAATTTATTAATCAAATAGGTGATTTTTCAACTTGTGTGCTATTATTTGTGCTTATACCATATAAAGCTTTATTTTGTATGCCGTATGGACACTAACCACATCGGTGGCGTAATGATTAGCGTGCTCGCCTCGAGTGCGTTAGATCATAGGTTCGAGTCTTGGTCGGGTCAAACCAAAGACTCTAAAATTCGTATTTGTTGCTTTTGCGCTAAGCACGCAGCATTCAGGAGAAAGAGCAAAGACTGGTTGGCTAAGAATCTGGATAATGTTGTTTCAGTGACCTAGCACTGTAAAAATCCGTCCCCCCCCCCCCTTTTTTTTAACTTTCTTTTTATAGATCTATATTCTTTATTATTTTATCTCTTTTTCATTTATTTATGTTAACAGCGACTTATTATCTTATTTCTTCTTCTTCTCTGTATGAGATAGGAGGAACACCCCTGCTTATGCAGGGTAAAATACACAAAGTCCGTACATAAAACGAAACGTCCGTAAAATGGATTTAGAATTAAAAATCTAAAAAGAACTTATATACATCTATTTATTTATTGAGTATCGATATATTTGTAAACATGGCAGTTGTCGTTCTTGGATTAGACGAATCGTCAGTACATGCTACTGCATTATAATTAAATATATTTGAATGGTGTCATTACCTAGGTATCTGTCCTGTGTTACTTGTCTTTAAAGGTTGCATTTAATTTCAACGTCGGATGCCCGTGACAAACAATATACAATAATACATTACAGGCTACACATCACAGGACTCATTGCATTGCACGTACACGTCAAGGGAGATAAATAGGTGCTATTTAAATCTTAATTGAGAGTGCTCCGCAGAAAGGAGGAACGTAGCGCTAACCTGTAACCAGGTGAGTTCGATATGTGGTGAGGAAGAGGAAAATATGGAACACTTTCTTCTCAAATGTACCATTTTACAGGCTGTGAGATACAGTGTATTAGATGACATAGATACAGAATTCAATATAATAACTGGAAAAACGTTCTATTATCCGGATAGCTATCTAAAGATACAAATTCTCATTGACTGTTCTGTGTTACTGAATCATGACAATCATGTGTGTAAAGATAAGTTATTATTAAAACAGTTGACACAACTAGAATCTCAATATATCGTGCACACATCGAGATACAAAATGCTTTTCAGAGTGAAAAGCAGAAAGCAAAAGCAGTAGGGTATCCCGAAGCCGGTTTATAAACACATAATTTTAGATTTTAAAAATTAAGAGTTTTTTAGATTTTAAAATTAAGAGTCTTTTAGATTTTAAAATTAAGAGTTTTTAGATTTTAGAATTAAGGACTTTTAAATGATATAGTAGATGTGTCATTTTAGAATTTAGGATTTTTTAACTAGTAATAGAGTAGATGATACATTTTATTTTTAAAGTGAGACAATATCTTATTAAACTCAAATGTATATAGTGCTCTGGAGGATACTAAGTCCGATTTTATACATATCCAGAAATGGATGGTACTATCGTCATAAATATTCATCATATTTAAATTAGATTTTGATCACGTGACTGCAGTTTCAAGCTTTATGGATCGTTTATTAGATTTGTCAAAAAATAGCCTACAGTACGGAAATTCAATGTGTCCGTCAATGATTCGAAAATTAAAAGTTATTGTTTATTTCCGCAAAGTTTTTCTTCTGTCAAAATTCAAATATTTTTGTTTTGTAACGATTTTAGACATGTCTTTGATATCGCGATCATGCAAAAATGATCATATTATATTTAATGTGGGAACCCCGAGTTTAGAAGCTAGAAGTATAGGGTTAGTTGATATAATTACATATATTATTGAGGAATCTAAATTAATTTCAGAAAATATGTCGCCAAATGTCATTCATTGTAAAATTTTGTGTCACACGCCACCAGTTTCATGTATTTCAGACATTTTTACATAGACTCTTAAGGCCAAAAAAGGGTTCGTCGCCTCGGATTTTCATTTACTCCAGGAACCTCGAATATTTAATTGTTTTCATTAATTTTTATTTCATTTAATCCAGCTTGATTCAATGTATCATTTTCAAGTTCAGAAAATGACACACATGCAATTATGAATGATATCGTCTCTATAGATCATATGAAAATTGCAGACGTCCTGGCGTCGCCATCTTAGATATGCAAATGAGCAAAGTACCCATCATTTCTGGCTATGAGATTTTAATTCAAGGTGATGGAATTGTGATATTCTGATTAACGGACATGTATGTTGTGTACAGGGGCGGATCCAGGATTTCAAGTTAGGGGGGGGGGGGGGGCACACTTTAAAAAATTGCACCGAGCGAAGGGAGGCGCGAAAATTTTTGGGGTATTTCGTGTGAAAAATCACGATTTTATGCCAAAAAATCTAATTTTTTCCAATTTTAGGGAGGTGAAGAAAGAACAGAACAGAACAGATAATATTCAGGACCACTGAGGGATGAACTTTATTGGAAGAAGAAGACTTTAACGAGCACTCGACGGACACCCGTGTGAGACATTTCGGCACCAAGACAGGTCGGCACCCGGACAATTCGGCACTTGTGTTTTTTTCTTTGATTTTACGTACAAAACTTCCAATAACATTGAACCAATTCCAAATTTTAATCATGTCTGTTCCGGAAAAGATCCCGATCATGCCGATTCTAATCCTGATCCACGTTCAGTTATTGATGAAAAGAAACGACTCGTATTTGTCTTCTTGGTAATGATGTTGCCTTGTATAATATTATGGTAAGAATTGTGATTTTGATGTTTTGTAATACTTTTTTCTGTATTTTATCTTTTAATAATTGTGTTTAAGATTATAATATACCCCTTTTTCACTCCAACCCTACGGAAAATCCCCCGTTTAAAACTGCACTGTTGTTTATGGAATTTACGCCAGGTATGACATTTATATAAAAAGTAAGTCATAGGAGTGCATCACAGGCACTTGTTTCTGGTATTTTTTTTTTACCTAGATACTATATATACTATACAATTACTGCACTTGAACGAGATCAATATGAGGTTTGATGGAGCAGAGTACAACAATACTTGAACGAGATCAATATGAGGTTTTATGGAGCAGAGTACAACAATATTATATGAGGTTTTATGGAGCAGAGTACAACAATATTGTTGTACTCTGCTCCATAAAACCTCATACTGTTGTACTCTGCTCCATAAAACCTCATATTGATCTCGTTCAAGTGTAGTAATTGTGTTATTACATACGGCTCTATTTTACTCTTAATTTTGAAATTTTATGAAATTTTTGAAACTTTTTGAAAATTTTATCATTTTGATTTTTTTTTAAATAGTATGAAATTTTTGAAAGTTTTGAAATTTTATGAAAATTTTGAATTTTAAAAAAAAAATGAAATTTTCAAATTTGTTAAAAAAAATTGAACTTTAAATTTTTCTTTTTTTTAATTTTATGATTTTCAAATTTTATGAAATTTTCTAACATATTGATTAGCAAAAAGCAATTTCTGTGCAATAAAAAACCATATTGCACTCTCGTGCCACGTAATTTCATTGATTGATTTTGCACGAGAGTGCAATATGATTATTTATTGCACAGAAATTGCTTTTTGCTAATCAATATGCTAGAAAATGGAATGTCACGTGTATTGCTTCTGGCCAATAGAAAAACAGTAAAATAGAGCCTTATGTAATAATACAAGGTATGTAACCGTTCATTTGTAAAAAATCTAGGTCATCGCGATTTTCGCGTTTTTTCAACTCGACGGACGCCAGCATGGAGGAATGGCCTACATCATCTGAAACTACGATAATTTATCTACAAAATGATGTATAAAACACCTACCTTTGCTGAATCTCAACAATGCAACAGACCTTTTTCCACGGGTCAGTTATCAGCTTTCATCATCCAGTTGGTCACCTGGCAAGTTTTACCCCGCAGTGAAAGAAAAAATAAGATAAGTTGTAATGAAAATGCTATAAAAAATACTGAGATGTTAGAAAATTATATATATTGCATTCCAATAAAAAAAATTAATAAAAGTGTTTTAATTTCTTAGAATAAAAGTGTAAACACAAGCTGTAAACATTTGATCACTGCTTTTGATCTTAATTAAGTTAATAATGGCTTCTTTTAAAGAATATTTAAATAAATTATGTTTTGATTGCATTTAAACGACCTTTTTTTTTTTTTTAAATTTTCGTTGATTTTATTTTATGAAAGGTAATCACGTTTGTTTGAAAGAAAATACGGTGCCGAACTGTCTTTTTCAACGGGTGCCGAAATGTCTTGGTGCCGAACTGTCTTTTTAAACGGGTGCCGAACTGTCTTGTTTCCGGGGGGGGGGGGGGGGGGGGGGTGCGGGAGTTACTCATGGAATATATTTTTACTCTTCTGCGTCGCAAGTTTAAGATTACCATTAAGAATGAACCCGATTCAAAACTCGTGAAAAATAATCAATAAGTATCCTAGTCTGACTAAATCAGAAAGCACTATTTTTCCCCCAATTAATATTTGTAGTTTAACCAAGTAAAAATCGCTTTGTTTCGTTTATGTCTGTTTCGTTTCGTTCCGTTTCGTTTCTGTTGCGTCTCGTTTCGTTTCGTTCAGTTTCGTTTCGTTTCTTGTTTTACAATCGCCCTTAAATAGATCAATAATTACTCATATAATTAATTTAAATGTAAAGATAATATATTGTTAAATTAGGTTATATCCAGTATGCTCTCAATATATTTACCCCCTCCATCCTTCTATCTTAAAATCTTTTATTAACCTTGACACGTTCATTTTCACATAACCGTGAAATTCAATGTCATCGGATTTTAAGTGCCCCAGTTATGCCACAGGCACTCGAAGTCCGGACCCCCCTTTTTCCTCATTTGGTCCCTCCCGCGATTATGGTATGGATCTTTGTCTGGAAGTATATCTTTGAACCATTTATCCATATTTTACAACATTGCGTGTTACAACTTTCTCGTTCCAAGAAAGTCCGTCAAACATAGTTCGTGGAAAAAACTTAGTTAATGTTTCAAGTTATAGATCAGCAACATCGCACAAAAATGTTCTAAGCTCCCGTGACTGACTATGATTACTTAGACGGTAAGTAAATAATTGAAGGGTTCGCGCTAAAGCGTTCACCCTTCAACAATTTACTGACCGTCTAAATAATCATAGTTGGTCACTAGGGATCTTAGAACTTATAATATCACCAATTTAACATTGTTTTTTAATCTGTAAGACACATAAATAGTCGAAATTCTACCAGGACTATAACATGTTACAGCCAATAACACATAGAGACTTGTATCAGCTAGCATACTATGGACAGAAAAAAGGTTTTGGTCTAAAAAGATGACATTTAATTTTTGCGGATTTTTATTTCTGCGGATTGAAAATATCGGCACCGGAAAAAAAATTGTTTGTATTACAGGAAGCAACAACTGAAGCGATGTTGCAATAAACAACTGGTGCACATTACAGTGATCGTTAGAAGTAAAAACATATTTAGTTCTTTAGAAAGTTTTCAAACGTTACAACTTCTGAATACGCATTTGGTTAACTTCAAAGTCTTAAGAAAATATTTGTTGACTGTTTTCGCGATCTATTTTGTTGACAGGAAATACGAAGTCAACAGTTGGATCGATATCGGTATAAACTTTGATATATTTCGGATGTATATTTTTAATGTAGAATTTTCATACTTTATCATATAACAATGTTTTTTTTAAAGAATTATGATTAGAAGCAATTGTATTCAATTCTTTTAGTATAATGTAGACATAAAAACTCGGGTTAACCGGAATTCTATTACCAGTACATTTCTATTTGTTTGGTCTTTAGATGAATCCTGCGATCACGCAGTTTGATATTATTCAATCGAAGCTAACTACTACAACAATTAAAGAAAAAATCTAATGTTAATTTATGAAATAACAATTTTAAATATTGCTTTAATAAACTTTATTATGATTGTAAGCATTTAATCAGGTGATTGTTTCAATTATATTGTCGGTGTCAGCTTGGTACAATCATATTTCTTGATCTGGAGTAATTGTAATTAACAGGTAGAAATCATCGGTGAACCAAATCATCATGCCACAGCTAAATAACCTTTAATTGTTGTGTAAACATTTATATAGTACCAGGTTTTGTTTATCTGGATATAGTAATTACGACTAATTAAATATTTGACACTTACGGCGGAATCGGAGTTAGAGTTTGAAAACGTATTTTGTACGGGACATTAAACATTTATTTTACATAATATTCTGCGATTTTAATTTCTGCGGTCCGGAGTTGACAGCAGAATACCGCAGAAATTAGATTGCCGCAGAAATTACCGGTTATACGGTATATATGTGTGTGTATTTTGATTTAGCATAATTAAACACAACTGCAAGAAAGATGATGATTTATATTTTCTTCTAAAAATAACACAGTAAAAAAACTCTTCTTGAGACACAATAAAAAAGAAAGAAATTAACGTTTCTAATAAACTACTTAAAAGAATGTTACACACCGATGCAGACGATAGATAAACGTGCAGTTACGAAACAATGCAGACGGAAAATTACAGAAGATCAGCGGGTGGTGCTTAATTTTGTCTAGTGACCATTACGTCTTTAGCCTTAGAACTTCCAAGAAAGTCCTTCAAACATAGTTCGTGGAAAAAAATTAGTTACTGTTTCAAGTTATAGATCAGCAACATCGTACAAAAATGTTCTAAGCTCCCGTGACTGACTATGATTACTTAGACGGCAAGTAAATAGTTGAAGAGTTCACGCTAAAGCGCTCACCCTTCAGCAATTTACTGACCGTCTAAATAATCATAGTTGGTCACTAGGGATCTTAGAACTTATAATATCACCAATTTAATATTGTTTTTTAATCTGTAAGATGCATAAATAGTCGAAATTCTACCAGGACTATAACATGTTACAGCCAATAACACATAGAGACTTGTATCAGCGAACATACTATGGACAGAAAAGACACTTGTACAAGATTCTCATATGAAATGTGTTCAATTACTAATTGATGATTAGCTATAAATTGATGGTTTGGTTTATGATGTTTAACGCTACTTTCAATAATATTTCAGCTATATCGTGGCGGTCAGTTTTATTGGTGGAGGAAACCAGAGTGCCCGTAGAAAACCACCTACCTGCCGCAAGTCACTGACAAACTTTGTCACGTAATATTGTAACGAGTACACCTCGCCTGAGCGGGGTTCAACCTCACAAATTTAATGGTGATAGGCACTGATTGCACAGGTAGTGGTAACCCATCTGTGGTGTAATGGTTACTGTGTTGCATTCTCGCCTTCAGTGCAGTTGATCGTGAGTTGGTATCCCGGTCTGGTCAAGATATTTTTTTCTTCATTTCAGACAAGTGCGCACTAAATAATATACATGCATATAAATTACACACCCTATAAATATATTTGTACGATGTTGCATTTATTTGACGACCTATGATTGGATAAAATCATTCCTAAAAATAACGATAGAAGCCAGAGCCATATATGGAAATCTAGAGAATAAGATTAATACGCTTTACTGGCCAGTGAAAAATTCCATATGCCAGGTGACTGCAGCATTGTATAATCTGTTATTGCATAATTTGACCTTGACGCTGTCCTAAATAAAGAAATATTGTAATCGATAACTGAGACGACGTATTTGACCAGGTTCACTATATATTTGTGTGTGCATTTTGATTTAGCATAATTAAACACAACTGCAAGAAAGATGATCATTTATATTTTCTTCTAAAATAACTTAAAAGAATGTACGGCTAACAAATCTCGAGTCAGTCCTTCTTATACACAATGGTCACGGAACAATTGTTGAACATTTGCTGTTGATTGACACTCTGCTTTACGACGGATGTTTCCGAAAATTCTTCAAACAGTTCATTCATCAGAATAGCATTTGCTTTTATATAGATAAAAACAATACCATTAAGTTGTGACATAGATTGTTTTGTCTGCGTCTGTGATATTTCGCACTCGTCAGTTGGAATTTTGAGACTAATCCACCTATAAGTGGGTTTTATTTTAAGCGTTTGGTCTCAATGAACCAATCAAACATAATTTTCAGGGAGATGAAGCAAAATCTAGCATAACTGGGGCACTTAAAATCCGATGACATTGAATGTGAAAATGAACGTGTCAAGGTTAATAAAAAGATTTTAAGATAGAAGAATGGAGGGGTAAATATATTGAGAGCATACTGGATATAACCTAATTTAACAATATATTATCTTTACATTTAGATTAATTATATGAGCAATTATTGATCTATTTAAGGGTGATTGTAAAACAAGAAACGAAACGAAACTGAACGAAACGAAACGAGACGCAACAGAAACGAAACGGAACGAAACGAAACAAACATAAACGAAACAAAACGATTTTTATTTGGTTAAATTACAAGTATTGATTGGGGGGAAAAATAGTGCTTTCTGATTTAGTCAGACTAGGGTACTTATTGATTATTTTTCACGAGTTTTGAATCGGGTTCATTCTTAATGGTAATCTTAAACTTGCGACGCAGCTAGAAGAGTACAAATATTTTCCATGAGTATCTCCCGTTCGGCACCAAGACAGTTTGGCACCGCATTTTCTTTCAAACAAACGTGATTACCTTTTTTAAAATAAAATCAACGAAAATTTAAAAAAAACATCAATGATCGTTTAAATGCAATCAAAACATAATTTATTTAAATATTCTTTAAAAGAAGCCATCATTAACTTAATTAAGATCAAAAGCAGTGATCAAATGTTTACAGCTTGTGTTTGCATTGGTGATTGTTTGATCTTTAAACATATAATGAAAAGGAAATTACTGTGTATGGATTTTTATTGTTTTTAGAATCTATACCACTTCCTAAAGCGTGTGAAAGCCATATTGAGAAAATTTTGAGCAAAAGCCCAGAAACATTATAAAATGGATAGGGCAGAAAAACTTCTTTCAATTTCACATTTTAATAAGAAGTGAATTTCATCTTCAACTTCCTATAAAAGAAGAGGTACAGTACTCAAAGTACAATAACATGAAACCCAACAATAGATCTACACATATTTAAGAGAAAAAAAACTGTTAAGGATTGTATTCCTTTTTCATTCCAATGTTAAACCTATGGAAAATTTTCAGAAAGTCCCAAGGATTTACTATTCCTAATTATACCCCCGCTCCCCGAAGGGGGAGGGGGTATGCTGTTTTACCTCTGTCCGTCCTTCCGTCCGTCCAAGATATTTTTTGTCGCATTTTTCTCAGTAACTGTTGATGGCAGAAATCTGATATTTGGTCACAAGCGTCATATAGGTATACCATATTGTTGATAGCGTTTTTGGACCCGTCAGATTCCTACTTCCTGTTTGCCAACTGTTGATTTGTATACACATTGAACATATATGCGCATTTTTCGTCACATTTTTCTCAGCAACTATTGATGGCAGAAGTCTGATATTTGGTCACAAACTTCATATAGGTACCCCATATTGTGGGAAGCGTTTTTTGACCCGTCAGATTCCTACTTCCTGTTTGCCAAAGAGCGAGGGTATCATAAGTGAGCATTAGCTTACAGTTCATCTTGTTTCATTTCGAAAATTGAGGACAAGAAATATGAAGTGTTTATGCATGTACTCCTATGGCTTACTTTTTATATAAATGTCATACCTGGCGTAAATTCCATAAACAGTTCTAGTGCAGTTTTAGCCAGACCTATATCAGAAACGATTTCACCAGACCGTGTCAAAAGATCCTTGGCTTCGACGCCAACGCTTTATATCTTTGGTCCATCGATCAGGAGATGCCGACGGGTACGTTTGTTCGACGTAGGCTGGCAGACAACTTTAAACCCCAAAAACGCGATAAGTACACCCTCATGTACG
The DNA here is from genome assembly GCA_963680875.1 of Bathymodiolus brooksi. Classification (NCBI taxonomy): domain Eukaryota; kingdom Metazoa; phylum Mollusca; class Bivalvia; order Mytilida; family Modiolidae; genus Bathymodiolus; species Bathymodiolus brooksi. The sequence continues at coordinate 56,650,409 of OY804584.1, read as the reverse complement.
ACTGGATGGACTATCTCAACCACTCACAAGGTCTCCACATTCGACACAAATTAAACACCGGCAAAGAAAAGAAGATCGGTCCATATCCCGTCGACGGCTACGACACCAATACCAACACCGTCTATCAATTCCACGGGTGCTACTGGCACGGTCATGAGTGCTGGATGACCAAGAATGTCAAGGATCAGAAATGGCGTGAAACCCGTCAGTCCAAGTACGACAAGACCGTGAAAACCACCACCTTAATCCAGGCTCAAAGATACAAAGTCGTCGAGAAGTGGGAATATCATTTTCGAAATGAAATCAGAAGAAACGACAAGTTAAAAACCTTCTGCGACTCCAGGAAACCACCGACACCGCAACGATCCGTCACCGAAAACGAAATTTTAGAGAGTGTAGCTAGCGGTCGACTCTTCGGTATGGTGGAATGCGATATCCGTGTTCCCGACAAATGGCCGTCTTACTTTCAACATCCAACCATGACGCCGTACGAATACTTCGAAGAGATGTCACCTTTGTTCTGCACCACCGACCTCATCAGCGAACACATGCAAGATCACATCCAACGTTTTGAATTATCGGAAAAGCCTCGACGACTGCTGGTAGGAGGCATGCCGGGACGACAGATGTTGATCGCAACTCCACTTCTGAAAAGGTATCTAGAACATTGCATGGTGGTGACCAAGATCTATCAAGTCGTTGAATTTACGCCGCACCTTTATAAATGAAGTAAATTTTTAGCATTACAAAAAGTATGGTTCAGTTTTCGGTACTTACGTCTTTAAAAGCAAACTTTAACATTTTTCACAGTTGTCACGTTGTAGTCCTGTTTACGTTCCATAAATTGAAACCGGAAGACACGTCAAAAATAATGCGTGCGCTGTGGAAATCAAAATAAAATGGATGATGCGAAAACACATGACATACGAAAACACATGACATACGAAAACACATGACATACGAAAATACATGACATACGAAAACACATGACATACGAAAACACATGACATACGAAAATACATGACGTACGAAAACACATGACATACGAAAACACATGACATACGAAAACACATCACATACGAAAACACATCACATACGAAAACAGATGACATACGAAAACACATCACATACGAAAACACATCACATACGAAAACACATCACATACGAAAACAGATGACATACGAGAACAGATGACATAAAAAACACATGACATACGAAAACACATCACATACGAAAACACATCACATACGAAAACAGATGACATACGAGAACACATGACATAAACAAACCACATGACATACGAAAATACATGACATACGAAAAAACATGACATTCGAAAACACATGACATACGAAAACACATGACATACGAAAGCACATGACATACGAAAACACATGGCATACGAAAGCACATGACATACGAAAACACATGGCATACGAAAGCACATGACATACGAAAACACATGACATACGAAAACACATCACATACGAAAACACATGACATACGAAAATACATCACATACGAAAACACATCACATACGAAAATACATGACATACGAAAACACATGATATACGAAAATACATGACATACGAAAACACATCACATACGAAAACAGATGACATACGAGAACACATGACATAAAAAACACATGACATACGAAAACACATCACATACGAAAACACATCACATACGAAAACAGATGACATACGAGAACACATGACATAAACAAACCACATGACATACGAAAATACATGACATACGAAAAAACATGACATTCGAAAACACATGACATACGAAAACACATGACATACGAAAGCACATGACATACGAAAACACATGGCATACGAAAGCACATGACATACGAAAACACATGGCATACGAAAGCACATGACATACGAAAACACATCACATACGAAAACACATCACATACGAAAACACATGACATACGAAAATACATCACATACGAAAACACATCACATACGAAAACACATCACATACGAAAACACATCACATACGAAAATACATGACATACGAAAACACATGATATACGAAAATACATGACATACGAAAACACATCACATACGAAAACACATCACATACGAAAACACATGACATACCAAAACACATGACATACGAAAATACATGACATACGAAAACACATCACATACGAAAACACATCACATACGAAAACACATACCGTGACGATATTATATTACCAAAAACTCGAGACTGTATACGAGCATCTCCCATCTGTGTAGGGGGAGACTGATCCCCTTTTTCGTGGGTATCTGTTTTCCGTCCTTGATCTCCCCATTCTCTGACGTCAATTCTGATTTCGTCTTTCCATTCAGAAGCTTGAACGAACCTGTTGTTTCCTAACTCGATGCTACAACGTGTTTTCTCCATCTCGATCGACTTGTGAATAAACCCAGGGTAACGAAACTAGGTCTTGTATACGCCTGTTGGACGTTTTTGATTGGTGAACACATGTCCTGACCTAATATGGATGTCACCCTTCCGTTTTGAGTCATCGTGCGCTCGAGACGGCGGAATGTGATGAATCATATTGCATCGAGGGGGCCATATTTGGTCGTCGAGATGCGGGGAATTCTTTTACCATGAGTCATATTATGACGAGAGCGTCGTTATGACCATATATGGATTTCAATTTTTTTTGTGACGTCAGTTCCGGGGTGTAGGGTTATGCCCTTATATGGGAAATGGGCGGGGCATACCCATATATGGGAACGCCACAGGTTTTTAGGGTGCATAAAATGTGTCTCACCCTACTACTTGTCTGTTCTTTAGTCCCCTTTTTTTTAGACATTGTATTGGCTGTCCTGAGATTTACGGATTCTGATAACCCCTTTGGTTTGTTTGCTTGGTGGTGTTTAACGCCACTTTCAACAATAAATTAGTTATGTCGTGGCTGTCAGTTTTATTGGTGGAGGAAACTGGAGTACCCGGAGAAGATAACCTTTTCTTGACCAATAATTACTGTTGATGTTTACAAAGAAGTGGCTCTATGCTTATCGTTGAGATTGGCTATGCCGTCAACCATATTACTGGTTAAGATTTAGCAGATGAATTGTTGTATTGTTGCAATTTGTGATCTGTTCATTACTGCTCATTATTTCCAGGTCAATAACAGATACAATACAATACAATACAATAAGCTTTATTTAAAGTCGGAAAACATCAAACATTACAACACAAGCTCTAATGAGCTTTTAAATCCAACATAAGAATATGCATATATAAACAATAAAACAAAAACATGCACACAATATTTGTAAAAAAAAAAAAGCCATTGTCATATTTTCTATGAAATTTCAAACCAAATTAAGATATGAAAGCAATTTAAAACACAGCAGTAGCAGAAGCATAATTTAAAAGCACATTATATATTGATGTGAATAAACAAAAAGCATGGATAAAATGAGACAAATAGAAATCAAAACTTTTAAAATCACAGCATCTATATCTAAAAATATTAAAAATAAAGCAAAAAAGTATGAAAATAATTTAAAATCATGCACAGAAGCTGCAGTGACATGAGCTGCCATTCCAAGAGTTTATTAAACTCTTAAATTGATTGAAAGATGTTTCTTTCCTAAAATGGTCTGGCAGCTCATTCCAAGTTTTTGAAGCATAGTATCTAAAAGAGATGACTACATGTTGGTAGAACTTTAATACATTGAACATGACGATTTTCTCTGATCGGTTAGGGAACGACCATTTATCTTTAAGAAGGCTATTTATATTTATTGAAAATGTTCTGTTGTCAGGGGGGAGGGGGGGGGGGGATAAAAGGCAATGTAATAAATAGAGCTAATAATGAAATCATTTATTAATATACAGTGTATTTGTATATAAACTGTAAAATTCAACAAATCAAATAACAGATCATGTTCCCCTTGCAGAATAAATGTATAAAATTCACAATAACAAAAAAGATACAATATATATACCCTTATAGAAACATGAAAAAATATAATTAAAAAAAATACATATATAAATAAATCTTTCAATAAATATCTCAAGATATCATATCGCTTGTAGAATCATTGTCAAATTGACCATTAATATTGGTTTATTTGGAAACTTTGGTAGTGATACACTCACAAAAATCGTTTATGAATGCATTGATGGCAATTCTATGCACCGATCCTGGATTTGGTGTCAAGCGGCTGAGATCTGGAAATCATGTATGTCATCAGTAAGTATAAGATACAACACTGGTAGGGGGCCAGGACTTCTAGAGCCCAACAGACCCTGGCCAATTTATTACTACACAATTGTAATTTTACGAAATTTCTATTTTTAGTAATGTTGGCCATCTTAGAAGGTGGACGGGCTTGTCTGACACAAGTCCCTAAACAGAACCAACAAAGGACCATATAAGCTAAGTTGGGTTTGTTGTTCCCAATTTCAACCTGTGGAAATCACTTATTTTACCCAAAAAATGTTTTTTTAATCAGTTGCAATTAAATAGGTTTCTAGAGATTCAATTATAAATGCATATGGTACATAAAATATGTCGGTTTTTTTTTAATTTACTTTTGTTTCTGTCTGAATAAATCTGATTAAAATCAGATCTCTCTCTCGCTCCCCTTCATTGATATATCGTGGAGAAACTCTATTACAGTGGGTATTGTGTTTAACACCACTTTCAACAATATTTCATTTATATCGTGGCGGTCAGTTTTATTGGTGGAGGAAACAGGAGTATCTGGAGAAAACCACCGACCTGTTGCAAGTCATTGACACCTTTATCACATGATGTTATATCGAGTACACCTCGCCATGAGTGTAACTCCATGACAGGTCACATGCGAATAACCATATCGGCATATGTACCATCCAATGGAAATAATGATTGCGAGACTATACTGCTTTGCATGTTAAAAGTAATCTGATTGGCCTAAAAATGTCATTATCATATTTATCATATAATTATACATGTATATGCATGACATACAGTATCAGTAAAGGGGAGATAATAAGAGATTTTATTTTTATTAGATTTTGTAACAACTTTATACAGTAACTACAGTCAAAAATGTATTAAGAGATCACCTTTGGGACAAAGAAAAGTAGCCTTATAAGACAGGAAACCTCTTGAAAAAGGTTGAATTGGTATGACCTTTTAATGCAGGTGACTGCTTAATAGAGGTGACCCACGGGAAGGTTTGAGTGTATTTCAAATATATAAAGGTCTAGAGCTGTATGTACATGCAGTGACAAATTTAATTAGAATACTACGTTTGTCAAGATTTTTCTTTTTAATTTTATTTTACCAAGTGATACACGAACATCTAACAAAATTCTGTATTGTATCATGTCTAGTGACCTTTCAATCACATTCGGAAGCTCTCTACTCCTTCATAAATCCCGTTCATGGCGAAGTGTACTCGATACAACATTATGTGATAAAGTTTGACAGTGACTTGTGGCAGGTCAGTGGTTTTCTTTGGATACTTCGGTTTCCTCCACCAATAATACTGACCGCCACGATATAACTGAAATGTTGTTGAAAGTGGCGTTAAACACCATAAACCAAACCAAACCTTCATAAAACCTCTATGCTATTCAAACCTGAAGATTTTACAGGCCTGTTGCTGATTGGTCATTTGAAATGTGACCTCTGACATGGCCTGATGCAGGATGTTCTTAGATGTGACTCGTCAAATAAAAATACAACCCATCAAGTGTGTAATTTTAGAAAAACTTAGTAGAAAAAAATACAACAATATTTCAGCTATATCATGGCGGTCAGTTTTATTGGTGGTGGAAACCGGAGTACCTAGAGAAAACCACAAGTCACTGACAAATTTTATCACATAATGTTGTATCGGGTACACCTCACCTGAGCTATATTCTAACTCACAACTTTAGTGGTGATAGGCACTGATTGCATAGGTAGCTGTAAATCCAACTACTATACGATTACGACCACAACAGCCCTCTACAGAAAACATTAAGAACATCGACCTACCGTAATTATATAAATAGTACCTAATATAACAGAAAGTATACCAGCTGCTATTGAGAATCCTAGGCCCCCTAAAACACATTTCATACCAAAGCAATCAATTTCACCGTCGGGAACATGTGCATCATACATAACTCCAAATATTTCTTGGCTTAGCATACCAAATAGAGCTGCTATCATTAATGCAATTCCCCAGTTCCTTCCGATGTGTTCCAAACTAAATACCTCGCCCATTACGGTTGGTGATAATGACCATATAGCTGACATCGATGCACCACACAAAAATGTTCCAAATATCAAAAATCCATACAGATTCCCAAACACTAAAACAATAATTTGACTGAGGGTAAAACAAACGCACGCTCCAACTAGAATGGTCATTCTCGGCAATTTATCATACAGTATATCCGATAGAAGACCAATCACTATACTAACGACTGCTGCAGTTATGGGCACGATGAGTACGATGCTACCATTGTTTTGATCAAGATGGAAAGATCTGGCGATTACGGTTATGTTATTTCCAAAAGTCAATCCTATTGAAGAGGCAAACACAAACATCCATGTAAATAACTGATAATCTATATTTAATAGTAGTTGTCTTAACGTTAATGGTTCATTCGGAACATTCCGAAATTCATTATTGGTAATTTTCAAAGTGGAATTTTTCGACTGATAAGAGACATGACAATCGTTAGATCCACTAAGTTTTCTATCTTCACTGTGGTCTTTCTCCGGTGAAATAATTAAAACAGTTTCCTCTTCAAGTTCAGGTTGTATAGTGTACAGTCGAAGAAAAAATATGCATAGAATATCAACTACGGCAAAACATATGGCAAAAATCAACATAAAATCCCCAAATTTATGAACTCCCTTCAATCCTTTATAATACACCACTGAGAACACGGAGGGACTTCCCGCGAAAAAACAATTTAATGTTCCTATGATTAATCCACGATATTTACTGTCAAAATTAACGATGTTCGTATTCAATGCTACCATGTAGGTGAAAACTGAACCTAGACCTATAAAATAAAATAAAAATGTTAACATGTCTAAAATATCAGATCAATATGTTATTAAGTCCTTGTGTTATCTTTTACTAGTATTCTAAGTTGCACATTAGTAAACACATGGCTGATAATTCTCCGATACTCTCCACTCATCATCCGTTGGTCAATGGACAGAGAACCTTATCATAAGTCATTAATTCCATAATGTCATATCATATCTGAATTATCTCCCTTTGTTTTGTAAAACATTCTCTACTTTTATTTGTCATGTGTGTGTTTATTTATATTATATATTGTAATGTCATGTTATATCTGAATGATCTCCCTTTGTTTTGTATAACATTCTCTACTTTTATTTGTCATGTGTGTGTTTATTTATATTATATATTGTAATGTCATGCTATATCTGAATGATCTCCCTTTGTTTTGTATAACATTCTCTCCTTTTATTTCATATGTGTGTTTATTTCTATCAAGTCTGTCTAAATTAGTGTGTTTGGTGTATGGTTGCATTTCATTAGTAAATATGTGAATGACATATATATATTTCTTATACAGGGTGACCCAAAAAAAAACGAACCCACAAAATTTTAAATAAAACTCTTAATTCTCAATCTTTTTCCTTGATTTTTCAGGATATACAAGTAGACTCTATGCATGAAAGATTGGAATAATAGTCTTCCCCAAAATTTCTTGGTCAACCAAGGAAAAGACATTTTGCCTCGAGGCCTATTTCGCCAACAAATCGTACACGGTAGTGCAAGCAAATTTTCGGAGACATTTTCGGTGTCATCAAGCTCCATCAAAAAGCGGCATTTTTGACTGGGTTCAGAAGTTTAGAGAGCATGGGACTGTACAAAATCTGAATTCTAAAGGTCTGAGGAACACTTACTCTGGTCGGAGGGTGAGTGCTAGGACAGAAAGGAACATTGATGCTGTACAGGACTCGGTGGGGCGAAGCTAAAAGAAATCCCTTCGACGACGCAGTCAAGAGCTAGGAATCCCTCGAGAGTCTTTGAGGCGTATTCTTAAATCAGATCTTAATTTGTATCCTTACCAGATCCAAATAAAGCAAAAGCTTACACAGGCGGACATGGAAAAACGAGTAACCATGTGTCGATGTTTTTGTGACACGATGGAAGACATTCCGAACTTTTTGGATCATGTCTGGTTCTCAGACGAAGCACATTTTCTGCTGTCAGGATATGTAAACAGCAAGAATAATGTTTATTGGGGTATAGCTCCACCGGAGGATGTCTTGCAGAGGTACACTCAACAAAGTGCACAGCATGGGTAGCCATTTCGAAACATGGCATCATCGGACCATATTGGTTTGAGGATGAAAATGAGCGAGCTCAAACGGTGAACACAGCGCTCTATGTGGCAGTACTGATGAATTTTTGGGCATCATTGGGACGACACAGAGGTATAGATCGAAATGAACAGTGGTTCCAGCAAGATGGGGCCACCCTCCACACACCAAATTACTCCCTAGCCTGGCTTAGAGAGCGATTTGAAGACAGACTGATCTGCAGGAAGTGTGAAATCGAGTGGGCAGCGCATTCACCAGACTTGAAAATCTGGGGGGTATCTCAAGGATAATGTTTATGAGAACAATCCTCAAACAATTGGTGAACTGAAGGCAGCAATCACAGCAAAGCTCAGGGAAATCCCTAGGGAGGAATGTGTGCGAGTCATTGACAATTTTGCACGACGTATGCAAGTGTGCCTTCAACGCCGAGGAAGCCATTTGAAGCACATTTGGGAAGACCATAATATTATATGCAAACTGACTCGGATGGCTAAAACTTTGTGGAAAGATCATCCATAGGCTGACGTTTAAGTCTACCAAATTTGAAGAAATTTGATGGACCCATGTAGGATTAATTAACATTTTTATGGGTTTGGGTTTTTTGGGGTCACCCTGCAAATACCAATTTTATAATCTTTGGTTTGACTACACCGGGGCACAGACTAATCATCTACCATAATCGAGGCAGCACGTTAACCATTACACCTCTGATGCCGTTCCTTATACTAAGACAGCATAACTATTTACTGGGTTATGGTTATGGTGTTTAACGCCACTTTCAACAATATTTCAGTCATATCGTGGAGGTCAGTTTTATTGGTGGAAGAAATCAAAGTACCCGGAGAAAACCACCATCCTGCTACAGGTCACTGACAAAGTTTATCACATAATGTTGTATCGAGTAAACCTTGCCCGAGCTGGATTTTAACTCACGACGTTAGTGGTGATAGGCACTGATTGCAACTACCATACGATCACGACCATAATGGCCCTATATTTACTGGTACATGTATTACCATACTAACCGCATAAAAAGAAATATAGTGCCATTAGCCAGCTGTTCCTTCCATAGAACTTGGGAAACTTTGGTGTACTCCATAACAGTAAATAGGCCCCTACTGATATCACCAGTCCAGCTAGAGATGTCCACTTCGGTCCACATTTATCATATATAATGCCAGGAAGAAATCCAACCCCAAGTCCAAGATTCAACAATGAAGACTGTGTTTCAACTGCAACGAAATGAAATTTTACAATTAAAAATTTCTTACTTATTTATTCTATCTAAAATCGCAGGGACTTGTAGTTTTATACACAAAACCTAGCATTTAATGTTCACTTTTAAAGGGGGCCGTCGTGGTCGTATGGTAGTTGGATTTACAACTACCTATGTAATCAATGCCTATCACCACTCATGTTGTGAGTTTGAATCCTGCTCAGGTGAGGTGTACTAGATACAACATTATGTGATAAAGTTTGTCAGTGACTTGCTATAGGTCGGTGGTTTTCTCCAGGTACTCCGGTTTCATTCACCAATAAAACTGAGTGCCACGATATAACTGAAATATTCTTGAAAGTGGCGTTAAATACAATAAACCTAAACAATTAAAATTCCATACTCATTTAATTTCTCTGAAAGGACAGGCACTTGTACACAAAATACACATGTACAGTACAGTCAGAGAGATAGCATGATACATTTTTGTAAATCACTGTGATAAGATGTATCACTCATCTTGGTGATTTGGATATATCTTTTGTTCTATTAAATATATCTTCAAAATTTCTTTTGCATTTAGAGTGTTACTATCACCCAAAAGGCATATAAAAAAAGGAAATAGATTAAACAGACCAAAAGATATATCATTATCACTAAGAAGAGTGATACATCTATCACAGTGATTTATCATGTTACATGTATGTCTCTGACTGTACTGTAGCATTTAATGTTCATACTTAAAGACTTTAAGCATGATTTTATCACCAATGAGCATGCAATCATTCTTTAGATGTTTATAACTAATTGATATTAAAACTGTTAGAAGTATCAGTTATTATATGTATTTGTTGTAAGAGCAATGGTCTTTAACCAGCAGTAGTCAGTCAACTACCAGCATTCATATATTGACCTTACAATTGTACGGTCCATATTTAAGTTATTTTGGGTCTTATTGTGTTTAACGTCACTTTCAACAATATTTCAGTTATATCGTTGCAGTCAGTCTTATTGGTGGAGGAAACCGGAGTGTCTGGAGAAAATCACCGACCTGACGCAAGTCATTGACAAACTTTATCTCACCTGAGTGGGATTCAAACTAACAAGGCTAGTTGTAAAAGGCACTGATTGCACATGTAGTTGTAAATCCAACTACCATATGATCACAACAATGACAGCCTCTTCTCTTATTGGAACCAATTATGGGTAAAAAAAAAAAATTATTCATATGTATCTTTTAGTTTCTATTACAATTTAGTTATTTACCTTCATGTTGAGTCAAGTTGAATGTTGTTTTAATCTCCTGTTGGTACACATTAAACACAAATAGGGATCCAGTCACAAATTTGGCAAGACAGCCAATAGCAAGACCTACAAGTCTGAGAATCCACACATGTTCTTGTGATATCTCCCCACACATTTCTATAATTCAAAGATACATAAATAATATTAAAGTATTTGAACGATATAAACTATTAGTCTTAAGTGCCACTAGGTGGAGCAGGAACTGCTTACCCTTCGGGAAGTTCCAGATTGCAAGTGTATAGTTTGCAGTTCCTCTTAATACTATATCTGTATTTCTCTTTTCAATATACTTTTCTTCTATTAATTACCCTTTGCTTAAATGTAATTATAATCGTCAAGATAGAGGCTACATATGCAGTTTATCCTGCACAGGTTCTATTATTTGAGCAGTCAAATTGCATATGGGGTTATGGCGTTTAATGCCACTTTCAACAATATTTCAGCTATATCGTGGCGGTCAGTTTTATTGGTGGAGGAAACCGGAGTACCCGGAGAATATGCATATGACTGGATAAATATTTGTTATAAATAGTCACTGACCAAGATACATGTATTGTTTTTCTGGTATCTGATTCAGTTTCAGCAACATTAAGAAATGGTAACAGTAAAATTCTGACATCACAGAGAAAACCATAAAAACTATCAGTTTAGAACAACACTTGTTTCTGCTCGTTTTAGAGAATTTGGCAATTGTTTTGTGCATTTTTACATTTGCAGGATAAAATACAATATATGTACATTGTTGGAAAATATAAAATTTATTTGCAACTCGCTTTGAAACAGGACAGAAAAGCTTGTCAAATGCTCAATGTTCTACCCGTTTCTAAAGCTCATGATACAAATAAATTATATATTTTCCAACTATGTACATGTATGTAAATTGTCTATTACTTACCTGTACAAGCATTTAGCTGAGAGTAATATATATTACTCCCAGCTATTACTACTCATTACTTTTAATTTTTAAATCAAATAAGTGCTTTTTCAACTTGTGTGCTATTATTTGTGCTTATACTATATAAAGTTTTATTTTGTATGCCGTATGGACGCTAACCACATCGGTGGCGTAATGATTAGCGTGCTCGCCTCGAGTGCGTTAGATCATGGGTTCGAGTCTCGGTCGGGTCAAACCAAAGACTCTAAAATTGGTATTTGTTGCTTTTACGCTAAGCACGCAACATTCAGGAGAAAGAGCAAAGACTGGTTGGCTCAGAATCTGGATAATGTTGTTTCAGTGACCTAGCACTATAAAAATCTGTCGGACTATCTGGATGTCGGATTATAGGTCTACATTATAAACTACATGTATGCTTCTGCATTGTAAATATGTAACATTGTTTTAAATTTTATTGTACACCTGTTACATGCTTGCTGTATTTTTGTCGTTTCATAAGCTTATTGTGAGTTTATGTTATTATGTTATATATTTCTGACAGACACTTGTGTCACTGAATTACCCCCCCTACCCCTCCCCCTCTTTATTTTAACTTTCTTTTTATAGATCTATATTCGTTTTCTTTATTATTTTATCTCTTTTTCATTTATTTGTTCGTGTCCACAGGTACTTGTGGACAGGACCCTATGTTGCTCCCTTTTTTTTTAATTTTTTTTTAAGATGTTTTTTGACGATACGGTAAAACGCGAGAGTTCCGGGTAAAATTAAATTTTGCGCCAAAAAATTCCCGAACTTTTTACCCGGAACTCTCACGTTTTACTGTATCGTCGATATTTCAAATGACCAGCAGATGTCGCTAATAATCACACTTCCGTAGCTTTAATTCGAGTTTTCAAAAATGCCGTCTGAAAATCGCAAAACGCGAGTGGAAAATGTTCCATGGAGAGTTGTCAGCTGTTGTAAATAAATATTGATGTGTGTTTTCAGGGAGAATAATATATACAGAGAAGGATTAAGCCAATTTCCAGACAGGTAAGCCTTTTTTATTCACTAAATTTAAGATGAATACACAACAAGTACCCTAATGTAAACAAAGAAGAGTGACTTACCTTCTAACTTATATCATGTCAGAAACCGGGCATGGATAGAAACTACTGTTTGATTGTATTTATTGTATATATGTCATACAGTGATACATATAAAGTTGCAATATGTTGTTTATATGAAAAAAAGTCGATGTTAAAAAAATAAAAAAAATAAAATAAAAAAGGGGGGCAACATCTTAAAAAAAAAAGATAAAAAAAAAGGGAGCAACATAGGGTCCTGTCCACAAGTACCTGTGTTCGTATCCATATTCATGCAATCTTATGTTAACAGCGACATATTATCTAATTTCTTCTTCTCTGTATGAGATAGGAGGAACACCCCTGCTTATGCAGGGTAAAATACACAAAGTCCGTACATAAAACGAAACGTCCGTAAAATGGATTTAGAATTAAAAATCTAAAAAGAACTTATATACATCTATTTATTTATTGAGTATCGATATATTTGTAAACATGGCAGTTGTCGTTCTTGGATTAGACGAATCGTCAGTAAAAGGCCTATATATGTCATACAGTGATACATAGAAAGTTGCAAAATGTTGTTTATATGACAAAAAATCGATGTTAAAAAAAAAAAAAAAAAAAAAAAAAAGGGGGGGGGGGGGGGGGGGGGGGGCGAGCATCTTTATAAAAAAAAAAAAAAGGGAGCAACATATGATCCTGTCCACAAGTACCTGTGATTCTTGGTAGCAGTTCCGCAAATTTGTGATCGAGTGAAATCCGTAGCCCTATGGTCTGCCAAGAAAAAAAAATTAATAAAAAGACCATGAAGGGCTACGGTTCCGCAGCTACGTCAGTACATGCTACTGCATTATAATTAAATATATTTGAATGGTGTCATTACCTAGGTACCTGTCCTGTGTTACTTGTCTTTAAAGGTTGCATTTAATTTCAACGTCGGATGCCCGTGACAATAAACAATATACAATAATACATTACAGGCTACACATCACAGGACTCATTGCATTGCACGTACACGTCAAGGGAGATAAATAGGTGCTATTGATATCTTAATTGAGAGTGCTCCGCACAAAGGAGGAACGTAGCGCTTCACCTGTAACCAGGTGAGTTCGATAATACTCAGGACCACTGACGGATGAACTTTATTGGAAGAAGAAGAAGAAGAAGACTTTAACGAGCACTCGACGGACACTGATAAGATGGCGATGGTCGCTCACCTTCGTGTATCTAATAACATATCAAATACCGCAACATTGTCATTAAAATTGGGGGGGTGGGGGGGGGGGGGTGAATGCTAGACACTTCGGCACCTGTGTGAAACATTTCGGCACCACGACAGTTCGACACCCGGACAATTCGGCACCTGTGTGAGACATTTCGGCACCAAGACAGTTCGGAACCCGGACAATTCGGCACTTGTGTTTTTTTCTTTGATTTTACGTACAAAACTTCCAGTAATCTTGAACCAATTCCAAAGAGGGAGAGGCGTTAAGGTGCAAAATTGGCCCCACATTATATTAAAAAATAATGCTCGACATAGAATAAAAACAATTTACTAATTTAATTGATAGATAAACAAATTTTCAAAAAATGTAACTATCCGTGAAATTGGGTGCGTTATGACGTCATAATGACATCATAATTAGACGGATAATGCTAAAAATGGACTGCAAACAACATATTTAATGTACATTTTAGCTATTTTATATACCTCCACAGTCTTACACCAACACCAAATTGAGCAGCTGTTTTGAGTATAGAGGGTTAATGATTATATCAAAATAATTTGTTGGTGGAGGATTGTGGAGGTTGTTAAATATTAATTTATTTATAACCGCAGCCAGACCCTTAAAATCAATATTTTCACTCTTCTGATTGTATATATGAGACCATTATATACACAATCTGTACATTTCATGATTCATTTCAAGTAATGAAATTCATCAGTAAATAACTTATGTTTCTGTAAATAATTGTATTTGTTCTAAATACAGTTTGTGTACATTGAAACCAAGAGAAAAACTCAGTGCATGCAATCCGGCGTCAATGCCATAAAAAGAACTGGGGACTATAAGTGCCATATATGGCCCCATATTTAATGAATCATTATCTTAGAAAATACTTGATTAAAATTTGATGTATTATAGACGAGATCATACTTTTGATGTTAAAACTTGTTTCCAACAAACTCGATACGTATTTGACGTCATTGTGACGTCATGAGCGTTATTTGTTTTCTGTATTTCGTGGAATTTTGCCCGCGATATTTGGACGGTTTTCGAAGAAATTAAGCACCAGTCGTGCACCAGAAAAATATTTTACCAGATTATTAAAATAAATAAAACACAAATACTGTTAAAGTATTTTTTTTGGTTTCACGAGGTGTTAAATTTCTTGAAAAATGACGGGAAAATGTTCAAATATTCCAAGCGCTTAGATGACGTTTTGATATTTGAGAAGCTATCTTTGCCGTAAAAAACGATGGTATGTCGGCACGTAACAGTCATATACAAATGTAAGATAAAAATAAAATAAACACCACTTCATCCAAAATAGTTTTTTTTCATAAGCCCCCAATGATTGATTATATATTTTCTTCCGGGATACTGAAATAGTTATTACTACAGGGATACGGAGGTAGCCGTTTAATGGTCTATCGATGCTACTTCTAAAATGAAGTAAAATAGTTTGATCCAAAAGGAGTAGATATGGGCACAATCCAACAGATAGCTCTCACATTATGACCCAAAGGTGTTTTATGTTATGCACTACATACACAAACGTTTGATCCATCATTTGTCCATTGGAGGTTAGGTGTTTAACACCACTTTCAAAAATATTTCATTTACTACTTTTGTGGCGGAAATTGGAGTACCCAGAGAAATCCACAAACCTGTCGCAAGTCACTGACAAACTTTATCACATAATGTTTTATCGAGTACACCTCGCCATGAATGGGGTTCAAACTCTCAACTTAAGTGGTGATTAGCAATGATTGCAAAGGTAGTTGTAAATTCAACTACCATACGACCACGACGGCTCAAGTTCCGTTAAGATGAAAGGTAATTGTTTTATTGATATTGATGGAATTTATGATTATCACTGTTTATAAAATTTCTTTTCATATCAATCAATAAAAAGCATTGGTTTGCTGAAAGTATGTTTTTTGTTGGGGTTCATTGGATGGAATTTGTATCTCGTGTGAAGTTCCGTCGATTGCAGACACAACGTTAGGCATATCAGAACAATACCTTTTCTTTTGCCATCAGACTGGGATGGTTGGCCACTGAATTCACATAACATTTTCATAAATTATATAAAGTTTCCCCTTTTGCACCCAAATTAAACTTTTAACTTCTATCAGTTCCATTCTCTTAAATCAACCTCCAATGGACAAATGATGGATCACAAGTTTGTGTATGTAGTGCATTGAAAATGCGTTCTGTCACGTGCATAAGTTATTGTTTGCATGATTGACAGACAATATTCATCATATTGTTTTCTAGCTTCTGAACTGTCGATCGAGAAAAAAATAAAATATTCTAGACAGGCAGCAAATAGCCAGTCAATGGGGTTTGCAATTAATATTTCGCATGCACAATAGCGACCCCACACCACAAGGTGTGGAAAATAGAAATATTCTTCTGTGGTTTAAATGCGTATTAACTGCATTACATGTAAACTGTATGATTCTGTTTGATAAAGTCCTTTAACTAGAACAGGAACAAAATGTTCACTTGAGTGAAATAGTATTGTAATAAAAGATCGTGAACGTGATGTACAAGTATTAAAGAATGTCCAGGTATATTTTAAATGAGGTTGAAACAAGTCACCATTTGATATTAATTCGGTTGTATTTCATTTTGACGATTCTAATTACGGAAGACGATCACAACCATATTGTTTTTGATTGGATTAAAATTATAGCTGTATAATAATGTATCATATCCTATTATTATTAGAATCCTAACATGACTGCGAATTTGACATAAATAAAATAGCAAATGGCTTTCACAAGGAAAACGCCGACGTTAAGGGAAAGGGACACCAGACAGCTATGAGGAACGAATTTAATACATCCCTTAGCGCGGGATGTAAAGGACACACTCCTTACACGTAAAAGACAACTTTCAGCAGATTCTGATAGCAACAGTTTATTAGGAGTGTTGTTGTTGGTTTGTCACAAAGCGAAATAATATCTACCATCTCCTCTTTTTCTAGTGACAATCAAAACAATCATACATAGACTCATGGCAGCGACACACATTTTACATACACGATTAATCATATGGTTGTAAACTTGTTCTCATCATCAATATATATGAAAAACTTGATTGTAAAACAATTATCTATCGACAACCACTTTCTATGGGATATCTGATTCCAAGGCTTGTTATCAGTTTATCAAGGAAACAAAAATAATTCTCACAGGGTCCTTGCTAAAATCGTTACACATTAAACATTTTGCTTCACACCATTTCCCAAAATATTTCCATATTATAAAAAAAAGCGGTTTTTAAATATTGCACATTTTTTTTTATAGATTTGTGATGGTTGTCTGTAAAAATGTACTGGAATATACCATCGCATTGGTTGTCGTTAAGAATAAAGTACGGTTAAAAAAGTGTTTAAAAAAATTTCAAATAAGACAAAGTTCTATTGTCCAAATATTACTTCTTTAAGATTAATACCAAAATTTCGACCAGTTTTCGACGATCAATGTTAATAAGTTTCTGAATTGATGCCCCAGGGACGGATCCAGGGGGCTTCCCCCCCCCCCCCCCCATATAATTGGGGGAAAAAAAATTGGCGTAAAATCGTGATTTTTTTCACACGAAATACCCCAAAAATGTTCGCGCCTCCCTCCACTCGGCGCAATTTTTTTAAGTCCGCCCCCCTAACGTGAAATCCTGGATCCGCCTCTGACATTAACCTCAATATGTACATTATCAATGTCATAGCAGACGATGAATCCAAAATTGGTCTGTATGAGATTTAAGGTGACGAAAAAATGAATTACGAAAGACTATAATTTGAATGTGAAATAATAGATGTGGTATGTAGTTCTTATATTTAAAGATGATATTTTTAGATCAGATTTCATGAGATCATTCATGCAATTTCAGCATCATAATATAACTTCTGACAAATTAAGCGATCAAAATAATGAGAAATGTTATCACGTGAAACAAACCGTCGAAAACAGGAGACCGTCGAAAATGGGTGACGTTGTGACATTACTGTTCGTTCACTTTAATTTCATAATACAGTTTCGGAACATGTTTTTATTCCTGAAATCATCCACATTGCATATTATGTCAAATTTATGCTGTGTTTATTGAGTTTTATTATGCTTTGTTTTTGTTTTTATTTTTTTAATGATATGCTGTGCATTATAATACAATGATATGCACGTATGTTCTGTATAATGAAAAAAATGACGTTCACTGCTTTTCGTTACCTGAATTTGTCGATCCGCTGTGAGGAATTAGATACACATATTATGTAACTGTATTTATTTCTGAAAAGCACATATTGTGAATACATTTTGGAGGAAATTTTATCGACATCTGAGGTGGGGCCGATTTTGGCCCTTATAGCTCCCAATCCTTTTAATCGTGTCTGTTCCGGAAAAGATCCCGATCATGCCGATTCTAATCCTGATCCACGTTCAGTTATTGATGAAAAGAAACGACTCGTATTATTTGTCTTCTTGGTAATGATGTTGCCTTGTATATTATTATGGTAAGAATTGTGATTTTGATGTTTTGTAATCCTTTTTTCTGTATTTTATCTTTTAATAATTGTGTTTAGGATTATATACCCCTTTTTCACTCCAACCCTACGGAAAATCCCCCGTTTAAAACTGCACTGTTATATAAAAAGTAAGTAATAGGAGTGCATACATAAACACTTCATATTTCTTGTCCTCAATTTTCGAAATGAAATTAGGAATAGTAAATCCTTGGGAAATTCTGAAAATTTTCCATAGGTTTAACATTTTTTTTCTCTTAAATATGTGTAGATCTATTGTTGGGTTTCATGTTATTGTACTTTGAGTACTGTACCTCTTCTTTTATAGGAAGTTGAAGATGAAATTCACTTCTTAATAAAATGTGAAATTGATAGAAGTTTTTCTGCCCCATCCATTTTATAATGTTTCTGGGCTTTTGTTCAACATTTTCTCAATATGGCTTACACACGCTTTAGGAAGTGGTATAAATTCTAAAAACAATAAAAATCCATACACAGTAATTTCCTTTTCATTATATGTTTAAAGATCAAACAATCACCAATGCAAACACAAGCTGTAAACATTTGATCACTGCTTTTGATCTTAATTAAGTTAATGATGGCTTCTTTTAAAGAATATTTAAATAAATTATGTTTTGATTGCATTTAAACGATCATTGATGTTTTTTTTTAATTTTCGTTGATTTTATTTTTAAAAAGGTAATCTATATGCAATTTGATATTGACATAAGATTGTATGAATATTGACACGAACAAGTTAAAATAAGGAAAAAGAGATGAAATAATAAAGAAATAAAGAAATTTTATTGAAAATAAATTTGTAAACAGAAAGTTAGAAAAAGGGGGGTGGTCCGTGCCACGAGCGCCTGTGATGCAGACAAAATAATCTATGTCACAACTTAATGGTATTGTTTTTATCTGTATAAAAGCAAATGCTATTCTGATGAATGAACTGTTTGAAGAATTTACGGAAACATCCGTCGTAAAGCAGAGTGTCAATCAACAGCAAATGTTCAACAATTGTTCCGTGACCATTGTGTATCAGAAGGACTGACTCGAGATTTATTAGCCGTACATTCGTTTAAGTTATTTTAGAAGAAAATATAAATCATCATCTTTCTTGCAGTTGTGTTTAATTATGCTAAATCAAAATACACACACACATATATATAGTGAGTCTGGTCAAGTACGCTTGGCATACGTCGTCTCAGTTATCGATTACAATATTTCTTTATTTCGGACAGCGTCAAGGTCAAATTCTGCAATAATAAATTACACAATGCTGCAGTCACCTGGCATATGAAATTTTTCACTGGCCAGTAAAGCGTATTAATCTTATTCTCTAGATTTCCATATATGGCTCTGCCTTCTATCGTTATTTTTAGGAATGATTTTATCCAATCATAGGTTGTCAATTAAATGCAACATCGTACAATAAAAGTTATATATAATTTATCATATCATTTAATAGTAAATTTAAAGGTAATCTCATTTAAATCTAAATAGAAATTAAACAAATTATGATACCCACATCAAGGACGTATAATAAGAATTCTATATACGTCCTTGCCCACATCAATGGAAATAAATGCAAAACGTATGATTTTTTTAACTTGTATAAATTTTGTTTGTATCAGTAATATGGAACAATTTAGTTAGTGTGCTAACGAAAACAATTTCACACATTTTTAGCTATTGTCACTACTGGGCGTCCGTCGTCTGTCGTTCGTCGTCCGTCCGTCCGTTAACTTTTCACATTTTAATCAACTCCTCTGAAGCCACTGGGCCAATTTGAACCAAACTTTGGTGGAATGGTCCTTGGAAGGCCCCCTTCCACATTTGGGTCCGGTGATCCAGACTTCCAACCAAGATGGCCGCCAAGCTAAAAATAGAAAAAAGGGGGGATGAAATTTTAATTGTCCATTGCTGCTTTAGTATAAGTCAAAATGAGCTCACATTTTATCTGGAGCTACGTGGCAAGGAGTAGTTTAACATATATTCCGGGTTTTTCTGTGAATTTTTTTTTCAGCCGATTTATACTGATTATGCAAATTAGACATATTTTGATAAAAGATCACATTTAAATCTTCTCCTCTGAAACCGCTGAACCAAATTAAACCAAACCTGGCAGGGATAGTCCCTGGGTGGGTACCTTTCAAAAGTGTGTCCGACAGCCCCACCCTCCATTCAAGATGGCTGCTGTTACTAAAAATAGAAATTTCTTAAATTGTTCATTGCTGCTTTAGTATAAACCAAAATGAGCTCAAATTTTAACTGCAGCTACATGGCAAGGAGTAGTTTAACATATATTCCGGGTTTTTCTGTGAAATTTTTCTTTCAGCCGATTTATACCGATTATGCAAATTAGGCATATTTTGATAAAAGATCACATTTAAATCTTCTCCTCTGAAATCGCTGAACCAAATTAAACCAAACCTGGCAGGAATGGTCCCTGGGTGGATCCCTTTCAAAATTATGTCCGACAGCCCCACCCTCAATTCAAGATGGCTGCTGTTACTAAAAATAGAAATTTCTTCAATTGTCCATTGCTGCTTTAGTATAAACCAAAATGAGCTCAAATTTTAACTGCAGCTACATGGCAAGGAGTAGTATAATATATATTCCGGGTTTTTCTGTGAAATTTTTCTTTCAGCCGATTTATACTGATTATGCAAATTAGGCATACTTTGATAAAAGATCACATTTAAATCTTCTCCTCTGAAACCGCTGAACCAAATTAAACTAAACCTGGCAGGGATAGTCCCTGGGTGGGTCCCTTTCAAAATTGTGTCCGACAGCCCCACCCTCCATTCAAGATGGCTGCTGTTACTAAAAATAGAAATTTCTTAAATTGTCCATTGCTGCTTTAGTATAAACCAAAATGAGCTCAAATTTTAACTGCAGCTACATCACAATGAGTGGATTAACATATATTCTGGGTTTTTCTGTGAAATTTTTCTTTCAACCAATTTATACCGATTATACAAATTAGATATATTTTGATAAAAGATCACAAAATAAAGCAAATTTGGCTGGGATGGTCCTTGGGTGGTCGCCTTTCAATATTGTGTCCGACAGCCCTGCCCTCCATTCAAAATGGCTGCTGTTACTAAAAATAGAAATTACTTTAGCTGATATCCCTACACCACACAAAAATGTTCCAAATATCAAAAATACATACAGATTTCCAAACACTAAAACAATAGTTTGACTGAGGGTAAAACAAACGCACGCTCCAACTAGAATGGTCATTCTCGGCAATTTATCATACAGTATATCCGATAGAAGACCAATCACTATACTAACGACTGCTGCAGTTATTGGCACGATGAGTACGATGCTACCATTGTGTTGATCAAGATGGAAAGATTTGGCGATTACGGTTACGTTATTTACAAAAGTCAATCCTATTGAAGCGGCAAACACAAACATCCATGTAAATAACTGATAATCTATATTTAATAGTAGTTGTCTTAACGTTAATGGTTCGTTCGGAACATTCCGAAAATCATTATAGGTAGTTTTCAAAGTGGAATTTTCCGACTGATAAGAGATATGACAATCGTTAGATCCACTAAGTTTTCTATGTTCACTGTGGTCTTTCTCCGGTGAAATAAATAAAACAGTTTCCTCTTCAGGTTGCATAGTGTACAGTCGAAGAAAAATTATGCATAGAATATCAACTACGGCAAAACATATGGCAAACATCAACATAAAATCCCCAAATTTGTGATCTCCCGTCAATCCTTTATAATACACCACTGAGAACACGGAGGGACTTCCCGCGAAAAAGCAATTTAATGTTCCTATGATGAATCCACGATATTTACTGTCAAAATTAATGACGTTCGTATTCAATGCTACCATGTAGGTGAAAACTGAACCTAGACCTATAAAATAAAATAAAAATGTTAACATGTCTAAAATATCAGATCAATATGTTATTAAGTCCTTGTGTTATCTTTTACAAGTATTCTAAGTTGCACATTAGTAAACACATGGCTGATAATGCTCGGATACTCTCCACTTACCACCCGTTGGTCAAAAGACAGAGAACCTTATCATAAGTCATTAATTGCATAATGTCATATCATATCTGAATTATCTCCCTTTGTTTTGTAAAACATTCTCTACTTTTATTTGTCATGTGTGTGTTTATTTATATTATATATTGTAATGTCATGTTATATCTGAATGATCTCCCTTTGTTTTGTATAACATTCTCTCCTTTTATTTCATATGTGTGTTTATTTCTATCAAGTCTGTCTAAATTAGTGTGTTTGGTGTATGGTTGCATTTTATTAGTAAATATGTGAATGACATATATATTTTTCTTATACAGGGTGACCCAAAAACTAGAGGCTCAGGTGAGCCTGTATCGCTCACCTGACATAAATAAGTCCTCTTAAGAATGTCTGCATGCTGAATACATCTAAGTTACTATTCAAATCCCATACTGCCATAGGGTTCTATGTTAAAACTATGTCTGCTCATGGCAGCCATCTTGGATGGAGGTCGTGGTCACCGGACACAATTTTGAAAGTATACTACCCAAGGACCATCCATGCCATGTTTGCTTTAAATTGGCTGACTGGTTTCAGAAGAGAAGACTTTTAAACAATTTTCCCATAGGGTCCTATGCAGTATACCCATTCACGTACTGCAGTACGTGTTTCACGTAGAATAATAATCATGCACGTATAATTGAAAGAACCCTACGTGCATGCATGTAAAGAACCCGTTGCGAGCACTGTATAAAAATTACCTTTTGTTTACAATTCACTTCAAAGTACGTATAATAGAGTTGTTCTGATTAGTTAATTTCGGCAATATTATCCAATCAGAGCATTCCTTGCATATTTTAAGTGAGATGATATGATTTATAGATCGCCCAATTCTATTGGCTCTTTATTTTTTAATTGTCCAATCAGAAGTACTGTTACTGTTAAAACCCGTAATATTTACAAAAAACAGCATGGTGCACGACCTTGCGTGGAGAAAATGCAGTTCATTTTCTTTGTACCCCCAAATGAAGAGTTAGAGGGTACATTGCACCCCCAAAAATTTGAATGTACCTCCAAAAATGAAGGTAAAAGGGTACATGTACCCCCAGATGAAAAAACCTGTGGGCATGCTGCTATGTTAAAACTATGTCTGCTGACGGCGACCATTTTGAACCGAGATCGGGATCACTGAACACAATTTTGGAAGTTGACCACCTAAGGACCATCGATGACATGTTTGCTATATTGGCTTACTAGTTTCAGAGGAGAAGATTTTAAAACATTTTTTCCCATAGGGTCCTATGTTAAAACTACAGTATGTCTGCTGAAGGTGGCCATCTTGGATGGAGGTCAGGGTCACTGGACACAATTTTGGAAATTGAACACTTAAGGACCATCCATGCCATGTTTGCTTTAAATTGGATTACTGGTTTCAGAGAAGAAGATTTTTTAAATATATTTCCCATAGGGTCCTATGTTAAAACTATGTTCGCTGATGGTTGCCATCTTGGATGGAGGTCGGGGTCACAGGACATAATTTTGAAAGTTGACCACCTAAGGACCATTCATCCCATGTTTGCTTTAAACTGACTTACTGGTTTCAGAGGAGAAGACTTTTAAACATTTTTTCCATAGGGTCCTCTGTTAAAATTAAGTCGAGTCATGGTGGCCATCTTGAATTTCCGATCAGCAAACGATTCACAAGTTTAGTACAGGACCACCCAATGATCATTCCTGCAAAGCCACAATTCAATTGGCTTAGTGGTTTCTAACAAGAAGATTTTTAAAATTTCGACCAATCAGAACACATTATAGGCCCTGGCAGCCATGTTGGATTTTCGATCAGCACCAAAAACACAAATCTTGTATATGACCATCCAATGAACATTTCTGCCAAGTTTGGTTCAAATCTGTTTTGTGGTTTCAGAAAAAAAGATGAAAATGTGAAATTCCCATAGGGTCCAATGTTAAACTAAGTCGAGTCATGGTGGCCATCTTGAATTTCCGATCGGCAAACGATTCACAAGTTTAGTACAGGACCACCCAATGATCATTCCTGCAAAGTCACAATTCAATTGGCTTAGTGGTTTCTAACAAGAAGATTTTTAAAATTTCAACCAATCAGAACACATTATGGGCCCTGGCAGCCATGTTGGATTTCCGATCAGCGCCAAAAACAAAAATCTTGTATATGACCATCCAATGAACATTTCTGCCAAGTTTAATTCAAATCTGTTTTGTGGTTTCAGAAAAAAAGATGAAAATGTGAAATTCCCATAGGGTACAATGTTAAACTAAGTCGAGTCATGGCGGCCATCTTGAATTTCCGATCGGCAAACGATTCACAAGTTTAGTACAGGACCACCCAATGATCATTCCTGCAAAGTCACAATTCAATTGGCTTAGTGGTTTCTAACAAGAAGATTTTTTAAATTTCGATCAATCAGAACACATTATGGGCCCTGGCAGCCATGTTGGATTTCCAATCAGCGCCAAAAACAAAAATCTTGTATATGACCATCCAATGAACATTTCTGCCAAGTTTGGTTCAAATCTGTTTTGTGGTTTCAGAAAAAAAGATGAAAATGTGAAATTCCCATAGGGTCCAATGTTAAACTAAGTCGAGTCATGGCGGCCATCTTGAATTTCCGATCGGCAAACGATTCACAATTTTAGTACAGGACCACCCAATGATCATTCCTGCAAAGTCACAATTCAATTGACTTAGTGGTTTCTGACAAGAAGATTTTTAAAATTTCAGCCAATGAGAACACATTATGGACCCTGGCAGCCATGTTGGATTTCAAATCAGCACCAAAAACACACATCTGGTAGAGAACCATCCAGTGAACATTTCTGGCAAGTTTGGCTGTTTTCTGTTCAGCGGTTTCAGAGAAGAAGATTTAAATGTGAAAAGCTAACGGACGGACGGACGGACGACGGACGCTTACCCATGAAAAAAGCTCACATGGCCTATGGCCAGGTGAGCTAAAAAACGAACCCACACAATTTTGAATAAAACTCTTAATTCTCATTCTTTTTCCTTGATTTTTCAGGATATACAAGTAGACTCTATGCATGAAAGATTGGAATAATAGTCTTCCCCAAAATGTCTTGGTCAACCAAGGAAAAGACATTTTGCCTCGAGGCCTATTTCGCCAACAAATCGTACACGGTAGTGCAAGCAAATTTTCGGAGACATTTTCGGTGTCATCAAGCTCCATCAAAAAGCAGCATTTTTGACTGGGTTCAGAAGTTTAGAGAGCATGGGACTGTACAAAATCTGAATTCTAAAGGTCTGAGGGACACTTACTCTGGTCGGAGGGTGAGTGCTAGGACAGAAAGGAACATTGATGCTGTACAGGACTCGGTGGGGCGAAGCCCAAAGAAATCCCTTAGACGACGCAGTCAAGAGCTAGGAATCTCTCGAGAGTCTTTGAGGCGTATTCTTAAATCAGATCTTAATTTGTATCCTTACCAGATCCAAATAAAGCAAAAGCTTACACAGGCGGACATGGAAAAACGAGTAACCATGTGTCGATGGTTTTGTGACACGATTTAAGACATTCCGGACTTTTTGGATCATGTATGGTTCTCAGACGAAGCACATTTTCTGCTGTCAGGATATGTAAACAGCAAGAATAATGTTTATTGGGGTATAGCTCCACCGGAGGATGTCTTGCAGAGGTACACTCAACAAAGTGCACAGCATGGGTAGCCATTTCGAAACATGGCATCATCGGACCATATTGGTTTGAGGATGAAAATGAGCGAGCTCAAACGGTGAACACAGAGGGCTATGTGGCAGTACTGATGAAGTTTTGGGCATCATTGGGACAACGCAGAGGTATAGATCGAAATGAACAGTGGTTCCAGCAAGATGGGGCCACCCTCCACACATCAAATTACTCCCTAGCCTGGCTTAGAGAGTGATTTGAAGACTGATCTGCAGGAAGTGTGAAATCGAGTGGGCAGCGCATTCACCAGACTTGAAAATCTGGGGGGTATCTCAAGGATAATGTTTATGAGAACATTCCTCAAACAATTGGTGAACTGAAGGCAGCAATCACAGCAAAGCTCAGGGAAATCCCTAGGGAGGAATGTGTGCGAGTCATTGACAATTTTGCACGACGTATGCAAGTGTGCCTTCAACGCCGAGGATGCCATTTGAAGCACATTTTGGAAAGACCATAAAATTATGTGCAAACTGACTCGGATGGCTAAAACTTTGTGGAAAGATCATCCATAGGCTGACGTTTAAGTCTACCAAATTTGAAGAAATTTGATGGACCCATGTAGGATTAATTAACATCTTTATGGGTTTGGTTTTTTTGGGGGTCACCCTGCAAATACCAATTTTATAATCTTTGGTTTGACTACACCGGGGCACAGACTAACCATCTACCATAATCGAGGCAGCACGTTAACCATTACACCTCTGATGCAGTACCTTATACTAAGACAGTATAAATATTTACTGGGTTATGGTTATGGTGTTTAACTCCACTTTCAACAATATTTCAGTCATATCGTGGAGGTCAGTTTTATTGGTGGAAGAAACTCACGACGTTAGTGGTGATAGGCACTGACTGTAAATCCAACTACCATACGATCACGACCATAATGGTCCTATATTTACTGGTACATGTATTACCATACTAACCGCATAAAAAGAAATATAGTGCCATTAGCCAGCTGTTCCTTCCATAGAACTTGGGAAACTTTGGTGTACTCCATAACAGTAAATAGGCCCCTACTGATATCACCAGTCCAGCTAGAGATGTCCACTTCGGTCCACATTTATCATATATAATGCCAAGAAGAAATCCAACCCCAAGTCCAAGATTCAACAATGAAGACTGTGTTTCAACTGCAACGAAATGAAATTTTACAATTAAAAATTTCATACTTATTTATTCTATCTAAAATCGCAGGGACTTGTAGTTTTATACACAAAACCTAGCATTTAATGTTCACTTTTAAAGGGGGCCGTCGTGGTCGTATGGTAGTTGGATTTACAACTACCTATATAATCAATGCCTATCACCACTCATGTTGTGAGTTCGAATCCTGCTCAGGTGAGGTGTACTAGATACAACATTATGTGATAAAATTTGTCAGTGACTTGCTATAGGTCGATGGTTTTCTCCAGGTACTCCGGTTTCATCCACCAATAAAATTGAGCGCCACGTGCACGATATAACTGAAATATTGTTGAATACAATAAACCTAAACAATTAAAATTCCATACTCATTTAATTTCTCTGAAAGGACAGGCACTTGTACATGTAGCTCTATACACAAAATAAACATGTACAGTACAGTCAGAGAGATAGCATGATAAATCACTGTGATAAGATGTATCACTCATCTTGGTGATTTGGATATATCTTTTGCTCTATTAAATATATCTTCAAAATTTCTTTTGCATTTAGAGTGTTACTTACTATCACCCAAAAGGCATATAAAAAAAGGAAATAGATTAAACAGACCAAAAGATATATCATTATCACTAAGAAGAGTGATACATCTATCACAGTGATTTATCATGTTACATGTATGTCTCTGACTGTACTGTAGCATTTAATGTTCATACTTAAAGACTTTAAGCATGATTTTATCACCAATGAGCATGCAATCATTCTTTAGATGTTTATAACTAATTGATATTAAAACTGTTAGAAGTATCAGTTATTATATTTATTTGTTCTAAGAGCAATGGTCTTTAACCAGTAGATTCTACCTTCTTAGCTAGTAGTCAGTCAACTACCAGCATTCATATATTGACCTTACAATTGTACGGTCCATATTTAAGTTGTAATTTATTTTTTTGATAGTAAGTGGTCATTTTGGGTCTTATTGTGTTTAACGTCACTTTCAACAATATTTCAGTTATATCATTGCAGTCAGTCTTATTTGTGGAGGAAACCGGAGTGTCTGGAGAAAATCACTGACCTGCCGCAAGTCATTGACAAACTTTATCTCATAATGTTGTATCGAGTGCACCTCACCTGAGTGGGATTCAAACTAACAAGGTTAGTTGTAAAAGGCACTGATTGCACATCCAACTACCATATGATCACAACAATGACAGCCTCTTCTCTTATTGGAACCAATTATGGGTAAAAAAAAAAAAAAATTATTCATATGTATCTTTTAGTTTCTATTACAATTTAGTTATTTACCTTCATGTTGAGTCAAGTTGAATGTTGTTTTAATCTCCTGTTGGTACACATTAAACACAAACAGGGATCCAGTCACAAATTTGGCAAGACAGCCAATAGCAAGACCTACAAGTCAGAGAATCCACACATGTTCTTGTGATATCTCCCCACACATTTCTATAATTCAAAGATACATAAATAATATTAAAGTATTTGAACGATATAAACTATTAGTCTTAAGTGCCACTAGGTGGAGCAGGAACTGCTTACCCTTCGGGAAGTTCCAGATTGCAAGTGTATAGTTTACAGTTCCTCTTAATACTATATCTGTATTTCTCTTTTCAATATACTTTTCTTCTATTAATTACCCTTTGCTTAAATGTAATTATAATCGTCAAGATAGAGGCTACATATGCAGTTTATCCTGCACAGGTTCTATTATTTGAGCAGTCAAATTGCATATGGGGTTATGGTGTTTAATGCCACTTTCAACAATATTTCAGCTATATCGTGGCGGTCAGTTTTATTGGTGGAGGAAACCGGAGTACCCGGAGAATATGCATATGACTGGATAAATATTTGTTATAAATAGTCACTGACCAAGATACATGTATTGTTTTTCTGGTATCTGATTCAGTTTCAGCAACAGTAAGAAATGGTAACAGTAAAATTCTGACATCACAGAGAAAACCATAAAAACTATCAGTTTAGAACAACACTTGTTTCTGCTCGTTTTAGAGAATTTGGCAATTGTTTTGTGCATTTTTACATTTGCAGGATAAAATACAATATATGTACATTGTTTATTTGCAACTCGCTTTGAAACAGGACAGAAAAGCTTGTCAAATGCTCAATTTTCTACCCGTTTCTAAAGCTCATGATACAAATAAATTATATATTTTCCAACTATATACATGTATGTAAATTGTCTATTACTTACCTGTACAAGCATTTAGCTGAGAGTAATATATATTACTCCCAGCTATTACTACTCATTACTTTTAATTTTTAAATCAAATAAGTGCTTTTTCAACTTGTGTGCTATTATTTGTGCTTATACTATATAAAGTTTTATTTTGTATGCCGTATGGACGCTAACCACATCGGTGTCGTAATGATTAGCGTGCTCGCCTCGAGTCCGTTAGATCATGGGTTCGAGTCTCGGTCGGGTCAAACCAAAGACTCTAAAATTGGTATTTGTTGCTTTTACGCTAAGCACGCAGCATTCAGGAGAAAGAGCAAAGACTGGTTGGCTCAGAATCTGGATAATGTTGTTTCAGTGACCTAGCACTATAAAAATCTGTCGGACTATCTGGATGTCGGATTATAGGTCTACATTATAAACTACATGTATGCTTCTGCATTGTAAATATGTGACATTGTTTTAAATTTCATTGTACACCTGTTACATGCTTGCTGTATTTGACGTTTCAAAAGCTTATTGTGAGTTTATGTTATTATGTTATATATTTCTGACAGACACTTGTATCACTGAATTACCCCCCTCCCCCCTCTTTATTTTAACTTTCTTTTTATAGATCTATATTCGTTTTCTTTATTATTTTATCTCTTTTTCATTTATTTGTTCGTGTCCACAGGTACTTGTGGACAGGACCCTATGTTGCTCCCTTTTTTTTTAATTTTTTTTTAAGATGTTTTTTGACGATACGGTAAAACGCGAGAGTTCCGGGTAAAATTAAATTTTGCGCCAAAAAATTCCCGAACTTTTTACCCGGAACTCTCACGTTTTACCGTATCGTCGATATTTCAAATGACCAGCAGATGTCGCTAATAATCACACTTCCGTAGCTTTAAATCGAGTTTTCAAAAATGCCGTCTGAAAATCGCAAAACGCGAGTGGAAAATGTTCCATGGAGAGTTGTCAGCTGTTGTAAATAAATATTGATGTGTGTTTTCAGGGAGAATAATATATACAGAGAAGGATTAAGCCAATTTCCAGACAGGTAAGCCTTTTTTATTCACTAAATTTAAGATGAATACACAACAAGTACCCTAATGTAAACAAAGAAGAGTGACTTACCTTCTAACTTATATCATGTCAGAAACCGGGCATGGATAGAAACTACTGTTTGATTGTATTTATTGTATATATGTCATACAGTGATACATATAAAGTTGCAATATGTTGTTTATATGAAAAAAAGTCGATGTTAAAAAAATTAAAAAAAAAGATAAAAAAAAGGGAGCAACATAGGGTCCTGTCCACAAGTAACTGTGTTCGTATCCATATTCATGCAATCTTATGTTAACAGCGACATATTATCTAATTTCTTCTTCTCTGTATGAGATAGGAGGAACACCCCTGCTTATGCAGGGTAAAATACACAAAGTCCGTACATAAAACGAAACGTCCGTAAAATGGATTTAGAATTAAAAATCTAAAAAGAACTTATATACATCTATTTATTTATTGAGTATCGATATATTTGTAAACATGGCAGTTGTCGTTCTTGGATTAGACGAATCGTCAGTAAAAGGCCTATATATGTCATACAGTGATACATAGAAAGTTGCAAAATGTTGTTTATATGACAAAAAGTCGATGTTAAAAAAAAAAAAAAAAAAAAAAAAAGGGGGAGGGGGGGCGAACATCTTTATAAAAAAAAAAAAAAAAAAAAGGGAGCAACATATGGTCCTGTCCACAAGTACCTGTGATTCTTGGTAGCAGTTCCGCAAATTTGTGATCGAGTGAAATCCGTAGCCCTATGGTCTGCCAAGAAAAAAAAATTAATAAAAAGACCATGAAGGGCTACGGTTCCGCAGCTACGTCAGTACATGCTACTGCATTATAATTAAATATATTTGAATGGTGTCATTACCTAGGTACCTGTCCTGTGTTACTTGTCTTTAAAGGTTGCATTTAATTTCAACGTCGGATGCCCGTGACAATAAACAATATACAATAATACATTACAGGCTACACATCACAGGACTCATTGCATTGCACGTACACGTCAAGGGAGATAAATAGGTGCTATTGATATCTTAATTGAGAGTGCTCCGCACAAAGGAGGAACGTAGCGCTTCACCTGTAACCAGGTGAGTTCGATAATAATCAGGACCACTGACGGATGAACTTTATTGGAAGAAGAAGAAGAAGAAGAAGACTTTAACGAGCACTCGACGGACACTGATAAGATGGCGATGGTCGCTCACCTTCGTGTAACTAATAACATATCAAATACCGCAACATTGTCATTAAAATTGGGGGGGGGGGTGGGGGGGGGGTGAATGCTAGACGCTTCGGCACCTGTGTGAAACATTTCGGCACCACGACAGTTCGACACCCGGACAATTCGGCACCTGTGTGAGACATTTCGGCACCAAGACAGTTCGGAACCGGACAATTCGGCACTTGTGTTTTTTTCTTTGATTTTACGTACAAAACTTCCAGTAACCTTGAACCAATTCCAAAGAGGGAGAGGCGTTAAGGTGCAAAATTGGCCCCACATTATATTAAAAAATAATGCTCGACATAGAATAAAAACAATTTACTAATTTAATTGATAGATAAACAAATTTTCAAAAAATGTAACTTTCCGTGAAATTGGGTGCGTTATGACGTCATAATGACATCATAATTAGACGGATAATGCTAAAAATGGACTGCAAACAACATATTTAATGTACATTTTAGCTATTTTATATACCTCCACAGTCTTCCACCAACACCAAATTGAGCAGCTGTTTTGAGTATAGAGGGTTAATGATTATATCAAAATAATTTGTTGGTGGAGGATTGTGGAGGTTGTTAAATATTAATTTATTTATAACCGCAGCCAGACCCTTAAAATCAATATTTTCACTCTTCTGATTGTATATATGAGACCATTATATACACAATCTGTACATTTCATGATTCATTTCAAGTAATGAAATTCATCAGTAAATAACTTATGTTTCTGTAAATAATTGTATTTGTTTTAAATACAGTTTGTGTACATTGAAACCAAGAGAAAAACTCAGTGCATGCAATCCGGCGTCAATGCCATAAAAAGAACTGGGGACTATAAGTGCCATATATGGCCCCATATTTAATGAATCATTATCTTAGAAAATACTTGATTAAAATTTGATGTATTATAGACGAGATCATACTTTTGATGTTAAAACTTGTTTCCAACAAACTCGATACGTATTTGACGTCCTTGTGACGTCATGAGCGTTATTTGTTTTCTGTATTTCGTGGAATTTTGCCCGCGATATTTGGACGGTTTTCGAAGAAATTAAGCACCAGTCGTGCACCAGAAAAATATTTTACCAGATTATTAAAATAAATAAAACACAAATACTGTTAAAGTATTTTTTTTGGTTTCACGAGGTGTTAAATTTCTTGAAAAATGACGGGAAAATGTTCAAATATTCCAAGCGCTTAGATGACGTTTTGATATTTGAGAAGCTATCTTTGCCGTAAAAAACGATGGTATGTCGGCACGTAACAGTCATATACAAATGTAAGATAAAAATAAAATAAACACCACTTCATCCAAAATAGTTTTTTTTCATAAGCCCCCAATGATTGATTATATATTTTCTTCCGGGATACTGAAATAGTTATTACTACAGGGATACGGAGGTAGCCGTTTAATGGTCTATCGATGCTACTTCTAAAATGAAGTAAAATAGTTTGATCCAAAAGGAGTAGATATGGGCACAATCCAACAGATAGCTCTCACATTATGACCCAAAGGTGTTTTATGTTATGCACTACATACACAAACGTTTGATCCATCATTTGTCCATTGGAGGTTAGGTGTTTAACACCACTTTCAAAAATATTTCATTTACTACTTTTGTGGCGGAAATTGGAGTACCCAGAGAAATCCACAAACCTGTCGCAAGTCACTGACAAACTTTATCACATAATGTTTTATCGAGTACACCTCGCCATGAATGGGGTTCAAACTCTCAACTTAAGTGGTGATAAGCAATGATTGCAAAGGTAGTTGTAAATTCAACTACCATACGACCACGACGGCTCAAGTTCAGTTAAGATGAAAGGTAATTGTTTTATTGATATTGATGGAATTTATGATTATCACTGTTTATAAAATTTCTTTTCATATCAATCAATAAAAAGCATTGGTTTGCTGAAAGTATGTTTTTTGTTGGGATTCATTGGATGGAATTTGTATCTCGTGTGAAGTTCCGTCGATTGCAGACACAACGTTAGGCATATCAGAACAATACCTTTTCTTTTGCCATCAGACTGGGATGGTTGGCCACTGAATTCACATAACATTTTCATAAATTATATAAAGTTTCCCCTTTGGCACCCAAATTAAACTTTTAACTTCTATCAGTTCCATTCTCTTAAATCAACCTCCAATGGACAAATGATTGATCACAAGTTTGTGTATGTAGTGCATTGAAAATGCGTTCTGTCACGTGCATAAGTTATTGTTTGCATGATTGACAGACAATATTCATCATATTGTTTTCTAGCTTCTGAACTGTCGATCGAGAAAAAAATAAAATATTCTAGACAGGCAGCAAATAGCCAGTCAATGGGGTTTGCAATTAATATTTCGCATGCCCAATAGCGACCCCACACCACAAGGTGTGGAAAATAGAAATATTCTTCTGTGGTTTAAATGCGTATTAACTGCATTACATGTAAACTGTATGATTCTGTTTGATAAAGTCCTTTAACTAGAACAGGAACAAAATGTTCACTTGAGTGAAATAGTATTGTAATAAAAGATCGTGAACGTGATGTACAAGTATTAAAGAATGTCCAGGTATATTTTAAATGAGGTTGAAACAAGTCACCATTTGATATTAATTCGGTTGTATTTCATTTTGACGATTCTAATTACGGAAGACGATCACAACCATATTGTTTTTGATTGGATTAAAATTATAGCTGTATAATAATGTATCATATCCTATTATTATTAGAATCCTAACATGACTGCGAATTTGACATAAATAAAATAGCAAATGGCTTTCACAAGGAAAACGCCGACGTTAAGGGAAAGGGACACCAGACAGCTATGAGGAACGAATTTAATACATCCCTTAGCGCGGGATGTAAAGGACACACTCCTTACACGTAAAAGACAACTTTCAGCAGATTCTGATAGCAACAGTTTATTAGGAGTGTTGTTGTTGGTTTGTCACAAAGCGAAATAATATCTACCATCTCCTCTTTTTCTAGTGACAATCAAAACAATCATACATAGACTCATGGCAGCGACACACATTTTACATACACGATTAATCATATGGTTGTAAACTTGTTCTCATCATCAATATATATGAAAAACTTGATTGTAAAACAATTATCTATCGACAACCACTTTCTATGGGATATCTGATTCCAAGGCTTGTTATCAGTTTATCAAGGAAACAAAAATAATTCTCACAGGGTCCTTGCTAAAATCGTTACACATTAAACATTTTGCTTCACACCATTTCCCAAAATATTTCCATATTATAAAAAAAAGCGGTTTTTAAATATTGCACATTTTTTTTTATAGATTTGTGATGGTTGTCTGTAAAAATGTACTGGAATATACCATCGCATTGGTTGTCGTTAAGAATAAAGTACGGTTAAAAAAGTGTTTAAAACAATTTCAAATAAGACAAAGTTCTATTGTCCAAATATTACTTCTTTAAGATTAATACCAAAATTTCGACCAGTTTTCGACGACCAATGTTAATAAGTTTCTGAATTGATGCCCCAGGGACGGAACCAGGGGGCTCCCCCCCCCCCCCCCCATATAATTGGGAAAAAAAAATTGGCGTAAAATCGTGATTTTTTTCACACGAAATACCCCAAAAATGTTCGCGCCTCCCTCCACTCGGCGCAATTTTTTTAAGTCCGCCCCCCCTAACGTGAAATCCTGGATCCGCCTCTGACATTAACCTCAATATGTACATTATCAATGTCATAGCAGACGATGAATCCAAAATTGGTCTGTATGAGATTTAAGGTGACGAAAAAATGAATTACGAAAAACTATAATTTGAATGTGAAATAATAGATGTGGTACGTAGTTCTTATATTTAAAGATGACATTTTTAGATCAGATTTCATGAGATCATTCATGCAATTTCAGCATCATAATATAACATCTGACAAATTAAGCGATCAAAATAATGAGAAATTTTATCACGTGAAACAAACCGTCGAAAACAGGAGACCGTCGAAAATGGGTGACGTTGTGACATTACTGTTCGTTCACTTTAATTTCATAATACAGTTTCGGAACATGTTTTTATTCCTGAAATCATCCACATTGCATATTATGTCAAATTTATGCTGTGTTTATTGAGTTTTATTATGCTTTGTTTTTGTTTTTATTTTTTTAATGATATGCTGTGCATTATAATACAATGATATGCACGTATGTTCTGTATAATGAAAAAAATGACGTTCACTGCTTTTCGTTACCTGAATTTGTCGATCCGCTGTGAGGAATTAGATACACATATTATGTAACTGTATTTATTTCTGAAAAGCACATATTATGAATACATTTTGGAGGAAATTTTATCGACATCTGAGGTGGGGCCGATTTTGGCCCTTATAGCTCCCAATCCTTTTAATCATGTCTGTTCCGGAAAAGATCCCGATCATGCCGATTCTAATCCTGATCCACGTTCAGTTATTGATGAAAAGAAACGACTCGTATTATTTGTCTTCTTGGTAATGATGTTGCCTTGTATATTATTATGGTAAGAATTGTGATTTTGATGTTTTGTAATCCTTTTTTCTGTATTTTATCTTTTAATAATTGTGTTTAGGATTATATACCCCTTTTTCACTCCAACCCTACGGAAAATCCCCCGTTTAAAACTGCACTGTTATATAAAAAGTAAGTCATAGGAGTGCATACATAAACACTTCATATTTCTTGTCCTCAATTTTCGAAATGAAATTAGGAATAGTAAATCCTTGGGAAATTCTGAAAATTTTCCATAGGTTTAACATTTTTTTTCTCTTAAATATGTGTAGATCTATTGTTGGGTTTCATGTTATTGTACTTTGAGTACTGTACCTCTTCTTTTATAGGAAGTTGAAGATGAAATTCACTTCTTAATAAAATGTGAAATTGATAGAAGTTTTTCTGCCCCATCCATTTTATAATGTTTCTGGGCTTTTGTTCAACATTTTCTCAATATGGCTTACACACGCTTTAGGAAGTGGTATAGATTCTAAAAACAATAAAAATCCATACACAGTAATTTCCTTTTCATTATATGTTTAAAGATCAAACAATCACCAATGCAAACACAAGCTGTAAACATTTGATCACTGCTTTTGATCTTAATTAAGTTAATGATGGCTTCTTTTAAAGAATATTTAAATAAATTATGTTTTGATTGCATTTAAACGATCATTGATGTTTTTTTTTAATTTTCGTTGATTTTATTTTTAAAAAGGTAATCTATATGCAATTTGATGTTGACATAAGATTGTATGAATATTGACACGAACAAGTTAAAATAAGGAAAAAGAGATGAAATAATAAAGAAATAAAGAAATTTTATTGAAAATAAATTTGTAAACAGAAAGTTAGAAAAAGGGGGGTGGTCCGTGCCACGAGCGCCTGTGATGCAGACAAAATAATCTATGTCACAACTTAATGGTATTGTTTTTATCTGTATAAAAGCAAATGCTATTCTGATGAATGAACTGTTTGAAGAATTTACGGAAACATCCGTCGTAAAGCAGAGTGTCAATCAACAGCAAATGTTCAACAATTGTTCCGTGACCATTGTGTATAAGAAGGACTGACTCGAGATTTATTAGCCGTACATTCTTTTATGTTATTTTAGAAGAAAATAAAAATCATCATCTTTCTTGCAGTTGTGTTTAATTATGCTAAATCAAAATACACACACACATATATATAGTGAACCTGGTCAAGTACACTTGGCATACGTCGTCTCAGTTATCGATTTTAACTGCAGCTACATGGCAAGGAGTAGTATAACATATATTCCGGGTTTTTCTGTGAAATTTTTCTTTCAGCCGATTTATACCGATTATGCAAATTAGGCATACTTTGATAAAAGATCACATTTAAATCTTCTCCTCTGAAACCGCTGAACCAAACTAAACCAAACCTGGCAGGGTCCCTTTCAAATTTGTGTCCGACAGCCCCACCCTCTATTCAAGATGGCTGCTGTCACTAAAAATAGAAATTTCTTAAATTGTCCATGGCTGCTTTAGTATAAACCAAAATGAGCTCAAATTTTAACTGCAGTTACATGGCAAGGAGTAGTTTAACATTTATTCCTGGTTTTTCTGTGAAATTTTTCTTTCAGCTGATTTATACCGATTATGCAAATTAGGCATATTTTGATAAAAGATCACATTTAAATCTTCTCCTCTGAAACCGCTGAACCAAATTACACCAAACCTGGCAGGGATGGTACTTGGGCGGATCCCTTTCAAAATTGTGTCCGACAGCCCCGCCCTCCATTTAAGATGGCTGCTGTTACTAAAAATAGAAATTTCTTCAATTGTCCATGGCTGCTTTAGTATAAACCAAAATGAGCCCAAATTTTAACTGCAGCTACATGGCAATGAGTAGTTTAACATATATTCCGGGCTTATCTGTGAAATTTTTCTTTCAGCCGATTTATAACGATTATGCAAATTAAGCATATTTTGATAAAAGATCACATTTAAATCTTCTCCTCTGAAACCGCTGAACCAAATTACACCAAACCTGGCAGGGATGATACTTGGGCGGGTCCCTTTCAAAATTGTCTCCGACAGCCCCGCCCTCCATTCAAGATGGCTGCTGTTACTAAAAATAGAAATTTCTTCAATTGTCCATCGCTGCTTTAGTATAAACCAAAATGAGCTCAAATTTTAACTTCAGCTACATGGCAATGAGCAGTTTCACAAATATTCCGGGCTTATCTGTGAAATTTTTCTTTCAGCCGATTTATACCGATTATGCAAATTAGGCATATTTTGATAAAAGATGACATTTAAATTTTCTTCTCTGAAACGCTGAACCAAATTAAACCAAATTTGGCTGGGATAGTCCTTGGGTAGTCCCATTTCAAAATTGTGTCCGACAGCTCCACCTTCCATTCAAGATGGCTGCTGTTACTAAAAATAGACATTTCTTCAATTGTCCATGGCTGCTTTATTATAAATCAAAATGAGCTCCAATTTTAACTGCAGCTACATGACAATGAGTAGATTAACATATATTCTGGGTTTTTCTGTGAAATTTTTCTTTCAAGCAATTTATACCGATTATACAAATGAGATATATTTTGATAAAAGATCACATTTAAATCTTGTCTGAAACCGCTGAACCAAAATAAAGCAAATTTGGCTGGGATGGTCCTTGGGTGGTCGCCTTTCAATATTGTGTCCGACAGCCCTGCCCTCCATTCAAAATGGCTGCTGTTACTAAAATTAAAAATTACTTTAGTTGTCAATTTCTGCTTTATTACAATTCAAAATGAACTCAAATTTTAACTGCAGCTACATGGCAATGAGTAGTTTAACATATATTCTGGGTTTTTCTGTGAGATTTTTTCAGCCAGTTAATTCCGTTTAGGAATATTATGAGATAAAAATCACATCAAAATCTTTTGCTGAGAAATTTGAGTTGAAATGATCTTTGGGTGGCCCATTTTCAAAATTATGTGTAACACCCCCATTTTCTATCAACTTTAGATGTTAAATTGAAAACCAGGTGAGCGATTACAGGCTCCTGGGAGCCTCTAGTTTAAGAAGAGATTGAAGATATCAAAGAGGCAATCAGAATCCGTAAATGGAGGAAGGACAAGCAACACAATGACCAAAAGAAAAAGGACAAAAGGACAAACAACGATCTACAAACATTACACATAAAACTACAGATCGAGTAACACGACCCCACTTAAAACCGGGGGTGAACTCATGTGCCATTTTTTTTATTGCCCTTTCGGTATTATCTAACGTTTATTTGCTGATGCTGGTAGTAAGCTTTCTTTTCACAGTCAACTGAAACCTAATAGCTTGCATTTTACATCTATCTATAATAATTTATACAGATTGAAGTCGTGACCTTATATGAACTCCCGTTTCCCCGCAAACCCATATTAATAGGTATCACAGGAAAATAAACCACATCTGTGGTGTAATGGTTACTGTGTTGCATTCTTGCCTCCAGTGCAGTAGATCGTGAGATGGTATCATGGTCAAAGACATTGTTTCCACTTCAGCCAAGTGCTCACTAAATTATATATATAAATTAAACAAGATATAAATGGACAATATCTCAGGGGAATTCGAAAATCATAATCAATTCTTGTCAATATTTTAAGAATTGTGTCCCTTGCAGACGGGTGCCATTAGTGGAGCAGGAACTGCTATCCTTCCGGAGCACCTGAGTTCACCCCCGGTTTTAAGTGGGGTTCGTGTTACTCGATCTGTAGTTTTATGTGTAATGTTTGTAGATCGTTGTTTGTCCTTTTGTCCTTTTTCTTTTTCTGATTGCACAGGTAGTGGTAACCCATCTGTGGTGTAATGGTTACTGTGTTGCATTCTCGCCTTCAGTGCAGTTGATCGTGAGTTGGTATCCCGGTCTGGTCAATATATTATTTCTTCATTTCAGACAAGTGCGCACTAAATAATATACATGCATATAAATTACACACCCTATAAATATATTTGTACGATGTTGCATTTATTTGACGACCAATGATTGGATAAAATCATTCATAAAAATAACGATAGAAGCCAGAGCCATATATGGAAATCTAGATAATAAGATTAATACGCTTTACTGGCCAGTGGAAAATTCCATATGCCAGGTGACTGCAGCATTGTGTAATCTGTTATTACATAATTTGACCTTGACGCTGTCCTAAATAAAGAAATATTGTAATCGATAACTGAGACGACGTATTTGACCAGGTTCACTATATATTTGTGTGTGAATTTTGATTTAGCATAATTAAACACAACTGCAAGAAAGATGATGATTTATATTTTCTTCTAAAATAACTTAAAAGAATGTACGGCTAACAAATCTCGAGTCAGTCCTTCTTATACACAATGGTCACGGAACAATTGTTGAACATTTGCTGTTGATTGACACTCGGCTTTACGACGGATGTTTCTGTAAATTCTCAAACAGTTCATTCATCAGAATAGCATTTGCTTTTATATAGATAAAAACAATACCATTAAGTTGTGACATAGATTGTTTTGTCTGCGTCTGTGATATTTCGCACTCGTCAGTTGGAATTTTGAGACTAATCCATTTTTAAGTGGGTTTTATTTTAAGCGTTTGGTCTCAATGAACCAATCAAACATAATTTTCAGGGAGATGAAGCAAAATCTAGCATAACTGGGGCACTTAAAATCCGATGACATTGAATTTAACGGTTATGTGAAAATGAACGTGTCAAGGTTAATAAAAGATTTTAAGATAGAAGGATGGAGGGGGTAAATATATTGAGAACATACTGGATATAACCTAATTTAACAATATATTATCTTTACATTTAAATTAATTATATGAGCAATTATTGATCTATTTAAGGGTGATTGTAAAACAAGAAACGAAACGAAACTGAACGAAACGAAACGAGACGCAACAGAAACGAAACGGAACGAAACGAAACAAACATAAACGAAACAAAACGATTTTTATTTGGTTAAATTACAAGTATTGATTGGGGGAAAAAATAGTGCTTTCTGATTTAGTCAGACTAGGGTACTTATTGATTATTTTTCACGAGTTTTGAATCGGGTTCATTCTTAATGGTAATCTTAAACTTGCGACGCAGCTAGAAGAGTACAAATATTTTCCATGAGTATCTCCCGTTCGGCACCAAGACAGTTTGGCACCGCATTTTCTTTCAAACAAACGTGATTACCTTTTTAAAAATAAAATCAACGAAAATTAAAAAAAAACATCAATGATCGTTTAAATGCAATCAAAACATAATTTATTTAAATATTCTTTAAAAGAAGCCATCATTAACTTAATTAAGATCAAAAGCAGTGATCAAATGTTTACAGCTTGTGTTTGCATTGGTGATTGTTTGATCTTTAAACATATAATGAAAAGGAAATTACTGTGTATGGATTTTTATTGTTTTTAGAATCTATACCACTTCCTAAAGCGTGTGAAAGCCATATTGAGAAAATTTTGAGCAAAAGCCCAGAAACATTATAAAATGGATAGGGCAGAAAAACTTCTTTCAATTTCACATTTTAATAAGAAGTGAATTTCATCTTCAACTTCCTATAAAAGAAGAGGTACAGTACTCAAAGTACAATAACATGAAACCCAACAATAGATCTACACATATTTAAGAGAAAAAAAAACTGTTAAGGATTGTATTCCTTTTTCATTCCAATGTTAAACCTATGGAAAATTTTCAGAAAGTTCCAAGGATTTACTATTCCTAATTATACCCCCGCTCCCCGAATGGGGAGGGGGTATGCTGTTTTACCTCTGTCCGTCCTTCCGTCCGTCCAAGATAATTTTTGTCGCATTTTTCTCAGTAACTGTTGATGGCAGAAATCTGATATTTGGTCACAAGCGTCATATAGGTATACCATATTGTTGGTAGCGTTTTTGGACCCGTCAGATTCCTACTTCCTGTTTGCCGACTGTTGATTTTTATACACATTGAACATATATGCGCATTTTTCGTCACATTTTTCTCAGCAACTATTGATGGCAAAAGTCTGATATTTGGTCACAAATTTCATATAGGTACCCCATATCGTGGGAAGCGTTTTTGGACCCATCATATTCCTACTTCCTGTTTGCCGACTGTTGATTTTTATACACATTGAACATATATGCTCATTTTTCGTCGCATTTTTCTCAGCCACTATTGATGACAGGAATCTGATATTTGGTCACAAGCTTCATATAGGTATGCCATATTGTGGGAAGCGTTTTTGGACCCGTCAGATTACTACTTCATGTTTGCCGACTTTGTTGATTTTCATACACATTGAACATACATTTTGTATATGCCCATTTTTAGTCGCATTTTTCTCAGCAACTATTGATGGCAGAAATCTGATATTTGGTCACAAGCTTTATATATGTACCCCATATCGTGGGAAGCGTTTTTTGACCCGTCAGATTCCTACTTCCTGTTTGCCAAAGAGCGAGGGTATCATAAGTGAGCATTAGCTCACAGTTCATCTTGTTTCATTTCGAAAATTGAGGACAAGAAATATGAAGTGTTTATGCATGTACTCCTATGACTTACTTTTTATATAAATGTCATACCTGGCGTAAATTCCATAAACAGTTCTAGTGCAGTTTTAGCCAGACCTATATCAGAAACGATTTCACCAGACCGTGTCAAAAGATCCTTGGCTTCGACGCCAACGCTTTATATCTTTGGTCCATCGATCAGGAGATGCCGACGGGTACGTTTGTTCGACGTAGGCTGGCAGACAACTTTAAACCCCTCATGTACGACTGGATGGACTATCTCAACCACTCACAAGGTATCCACATTCGACACAAATTATACACCGGCAAAGAAAAGAAGATCGGTCCATATCCCGTCGACGGCTACGACGCCAATACCAACACCGTCTATCAATTCCACGGGTGCTACTGGCACGGTCACGAGTGTTGGATGACCAAGAATGTCAAGGATCAGAAATGGCGTGAAATCTGTCAGTCCAAGTACGACAAGACCGTGAAGACCACCACCTTAATCCAGACTCAAAGTTACAAAGTCGTCGAGAAGTAGGAATATCATTTTCGAAATGAAATCAGAAGAAACGACAAGTTAAAAACCTTCTGCGACTCCAGGAAACCACCGACACCGCAACGATCCGTCACCGAAAACGAAATTTTAGAGAGTGTAGCTAGCGGTCGACTCTTCGGTATGGTGGAATGCGACATCCGGGTTCCCGACAAATGGCCGTCTTATTTTCAACATCCAACCATGACGCCGTACGAATACTTCGAAGAGATGTCACCTTTGTTCTGCACCACCGACCTCATCAGCGAACACATGCAAGATCACATCCAACGTTTCGAATTATCGGAAAAGCCTCGACGACTGCTGGTAGGAGGCATGCCGGGACGACAGATGTTGATCGCAACTCCACTTCTGAAATGGTATCTAGAACATTGCATGGTGGTGACCAAGATCTATCAAGTCGTTGAATTTACGCCGCACCTTTATAAATGAAGTAAA
This sequence comes from Bathymodiolus brooksi, assembly GCA_963680875.1. Lineage (NCBI taxonomy): Eukaryota > Metazoa > Mollusca > Bivalvia > Mytilida > Modiolidae > Bathymodiolus > Bathymodiolus brooksi. The sequence goes on along the minus strand of OY804584.1, from coordinate 56,606,507 downwards.
TTTTTAGCATTACAAAAAGTATGGTTCAGTTTTCGGTACTTACGTCTTTAAAAGCAAACTTTAATATTTTTCACAGATGTCACGTTGTAGTCCTGTTTACGTTCCATAAATAGAAACCGGAAGACACGTCAAAAATAATGCGTGCGCTGTGGAAATCAAAATAAAATGGATGATGCGAAAACACATGACATACGAAAACACATGACATACGAAAATACATGACATACGAAAACACATGACATACGAAAACACATCACATACGAAAATACATGACGTACGAAAACACATGACATACGAAAACACATGACATACGAAAACACATGACATACGAAAACACATCACATACGAAAGCACATGACATACGAAAACACATCACATACGAAAACACATGACATACGAAAACACATCACATACGAAAACACATGACATACGAAAACACATCACATACGAAAACAGATGACATACGAGAACACATGACATAAAAAACACATGACATACGAAAACACATCACATACGAAACACATCACATACGAAAACACATGACATACGAAAATACATGACATACAAAAACAGATGACATACGAGAACACATGACATATAAAAAAAAACATGACATGCGAAAATACATGACATACGAAAAAACATGACATTCGAAAACACATGACATAAAAAACACATGACATACGAAAACACATGACATACGAAAACACATGACATACGAAAACACATGACATACGAAAATACATGACATACGAAAACACATCACATACGAAAACACATCACATACGAAAACAGATGACATACGAGAACACATGACATTTAAAAAAAACATGACATACGAAAATACATGACATACGAAAAAACATGACATTCGAAAACACATGACATACGAAAACACATGACATACGAAAACACATGGCATACGAAAGCACATGACATACGAAAACACATGGCATACGAAAGCACATGACATACGAAAACACATGACATACGAAAACACATGACATACGAAAACACATCACATACGAAAACACATCACATACGAAAGCACATCACATACGAAAACACATCACATACGAAAACACACCACATACGAAAACGAAAACACATGACATACGAAAATACATGACATACGAAAACACATCACATACTAAAACACATACCGTGACGATATTATATTACCAAAAACTCCAGACTGTCTACGAGCATCTTCCATCTGTGTAGGGGGAGACTGATCCCCTTTTTCGTGGGTATCTGTTTTCCGTCCTTGATCTCCCATTCTCTGACGTCAATTCTGATTTCGTCTTTCCATTCAGAAGCTTGAACGAACCTGTTGTTTCCTAACTCGATGCTACAACGTGTTTTCTCCATCTCGATCGATTTGTGAATAAACCCAGGGTAACGAAACTAGGTCTTGTATACGCCTGTTGGACGTTTTTGATTGGTGAAGACATGTCCTGACCTAATATGGATGTCACCCTTCCGTTTTGAGTCATCGTGCGCTCGAGACGGCGGAATGTGATGAATCATATTGCATCGAGGGGACCATATTTGGTCGTCGAGGTGCGGGGAATTCTTTATACCATGAGTCATACTACGACGAGAGCGTCGTTATGACCATATATGGATTTCAAATGTTTTGTGACGTCAGTTCCGGGGTGTAGGGTTATGCCCTTATATGGGAAATGGGCGGGGCATACCCATATATGGGAACGCCGCAGGTTTTTAGGGTGCATAAATGTGTCTCACCCTACTACTTGTCTGTTCTTTAGTCCCCTTTCTTTTAGACATTGTATTGGCTGTCCTGCGATTTACGGATTCTGATAACCCCTTTGGTTTGTTTGCTTGGTGGTGTTTAACGCCACTTTCAACAATAAATTAGTTATATCGTGGCTGTCAGTTTTATTGGTGGAGGAAACTGGAGTACCCGGAGAAGATAACCTTTTCTTGACCAATAATTACTGTTTTGATGTTTACAAAGAAGTGGCTCTATGATTATCGTTGAGGTTGGCTATGCCGTCAAACCATATTACTGGTTAAGATTTGGCAGATGAATTGTTGTATTGTTGCAATTTGTGATCTGTTCATTACTGCTCATTATTTCCAGGTCAATAACAGATACAATACAATACAATACAATACAATAAGCTTTATTTAAAGTCGGAAAACATCAAACATTACAACATAAGCTCTAATAAGCTTTTAAATCCGACATAAGAATATGCATATATAAACAATAAAACAAAAACATGCACACAATATTTGTTAAAAAAAACCCAAAAAAGCCATTGTCATATTAAAATTTTCTATGAAATTTCAAACCAAATTAAGATATGAAAGCAATTTAAAACACAGCAGTAGCAGAAGCATAATTTAAAAGCATATTATATATTGATGTGAATAAACAAAAAACATGGATAAAATGAGACAAATAGAAATAAAAACTTTTAAAATCACAGCATCTACATCTAAAAATATTAAAAATAAAGCAAAAAAGTATGAAAATAATTTAAAATCATGCACAGAAGCTGCAGTGACATAAGCTGCCATTCCAAGAGTTTATTAAACTCTTAAATTGATTGAAAGATGTTTCTTTCCTAAAATGGTCTGGCAGCTCATTCCAAGTTTTTGAAGCATAGTATCTAAAAGAGATGACTACATGTTGGTAGAACTTTAATACATTGAACATGACGATTTTCTCTGATCGGTTAGGGAACGACCATTTATCTTTATGAAGGCTATTTATATTTATTGAAAATGTTCTGTTGTCAGGGGGGAGGGGGGGGGGATAAAAGGCAATGTAATAAATAGAGCTAATAATGAAATCATTTATTAATATACAGTGTATTTGTATATAAACTGTAAAATTCAACAAATCAAATAACAGATCATGTTCCCCTTGCAGAATAAATGTATAAAATTCACAATAACAAAAAAGATACAATATATATACCCTTATAGAAACATGAAAAAATATAATTAAAAAAAATACATATATAAATAAATCTTTCAATAAATATCTCAAGATATCATATCGCTTGTAGAATCATTGTCAAATTGACCATTAATATTGGTTTATTTGGAAACTTTGGTAGTGATACACTCACAAAAATCGTTTATGAATGCATTGATGGCAATTCTATGCACCGATCCTGGATTTGGTGTCAAGCGGCTGAGATCTGGAAATCATGTATGTCATCAGTAAGTATAAGATACAACACTGGTAGGGGGCCAGGACTTCTAGAGCCCAACAGACCCTGGCCCATGTATTACTACACAATTGTAATTTTACGAAATTTCTATTTTTAGTAATGTTGGCCATCTTAGAAGGTGGACGGGCTTGTCTGACACAAGTCCCTAAACAGAACCAACAAAGGACCATATAAGCCAATTTAAATGGGTTTCTAGAGATTAAATTATAAATACATATGGTACATAAAATAAGTCGTTTTTTTTTAATTTACTTTTGTTTCTGTCTGAATAAATCTGATTAAAATCATATCTCTCTCTCGCTCCCCTTCATTGATATATCGTGGAGAAACTCTATTACAGTGGGTATTGTGTTTAACACCACTTTCAACAATATTTCATTTATATCGTGGCGGTCAGTTTTATTGGTGGAGGAAACAGGAGTATCTGGAGAAAACCACCGACCTGTTGCAAGTCATTGACACCTTTATCACATGATGTTGTATCGAGTACACCTCGCCATGAGTGTAACTCCATGACAGGTCACATGCGAATGACCATATCGGCATATGTACCATCCAATGGAAATAATGATTGCGAGACTATACTGCTTTGCATGTTAAGAGCAATCTGATTGGCCTAAAAATGTCATTATCATATTTATCATATAATTATACATGTATATGCATGACATACAATATCAGTAAAGGGGAGATAATAAGAGATCTTATTTTTATTCGATTTTGGCTAAATATGTTATAACAACTTTATACAGTAACTACAGTCAAACATGTATTAAGAGATCACCTTTGGTACAAAGAAAAGTAGCCTTATAAGACAGGAAACCTCTTGAAAAAGGTTGAATTGGTATGACCTTTTAATGCAGGTGACTGCTTAATAGAGGTGACCCAGGGGAAGGTTTGACTGTATTTCAAATATATAAAGGTCTAAAGCTGTATGTACATGCAGTGACAAATTTAATTAAAATACTACGTTTGTCAAGATATTTATTTTATCAAGTGATACACAAACATCTAACGAAATCCTATATTGTATCATGTCTAGTGACCTTTCAATCACATTCGGAAGCTCTCTACTCCTTCATAAATCCTGTTCATGGCGAGGTGTACTCGATACAACATTATGTGATAAAGTTTGACAGTGACTTGTGACAGGTCTGTGGTTTTCTTTGGATACTTCGGTTTCCTCCACCAATAAAACTGACCGCCACGATATAACTGAAATGTTGTTGAAAGTGGCGTTAAACACCATAAACCAAACCAAACCTTCATAAAACCTCTATGCTATTCAAACCTAAAGATTTTACAGGCCTGTTGCTGATTGGTCATTTGAAATGTGACCTCTGACATGGCCTGATGCAGGATGTTCTTAGATGTGACTCGCCAAATAAAAATAAAAATAAAAGTGTGTAATTTTAGAAAAACTTAGTAGAAAAAAATACAACAATATTTCAGCTATATCAAGGCGGTCAGTTTTATTGGTGGTGGAAACCGGAGTACCCAGAGAAAACCACAAGTCACTGACAAATTTTATCACATAATGTTGTATCGGGTACACCTCACCTGAGCTATATTCTAACTCAAAACTTTAGTGGTGATAGGCACTGATTGCATAGGTAGCTGTAAATCCAACTACTATACGATTACGACCACAACAGCCCTCTACAGAAAAAATTAAGAACATCGACCTACCTTAATTATATAAATAGTACCTAATATAACAGAAAGTATACCAGCTGCTATTGAGAATCCTAGGCCCCCTGAAACACATTTCATACCAAAGCAATCAATTTCACCGTCGGGAACATGTGCATCATACGTAACTCCAAATATTTCTTGGCTTAACATACCAAATAGAGCTGCTATCATTAATGCAATTCCCCAGTTCCTTCCGATGTGTTCCAAACTAAATACCTCGCCCATTACGGTTGGTGATAATGACCATATAGCTGACATCGATGCACCACACAAAAATGTTCCAAATATCAAAAATCCATACAGATTCCCAAACACTAAAACAATAGTTTGACTGAAGGTAAAACAAACGCACGCTCCAACTAGAATGGTCATTCTCGGCAATTTATCATACAGTATATCCGATAGAAGATCAATCACTATACTAACGACTGCTACAGTTATGGGCACGATGAGTACGATGCTACCATTGTGTTGATCAAGATGGAGAGATTTGGCGATTACGGTTACGTTATTTACAAAAGTCAATCCTATTGAAGCGGCAAACACAAACATCCATGTAAATAACTGATAATCTATAGTTAATAGTAGTTGTCTTAACGTTAATGGTTCATTCGGAACATTCCGAAAATCATTATAGGTAGTTTTCAAAGTGGAATTTTTCGACTGATAAGAGACATGACAATCGTTAGATCCACTAAGTTTTCTATCTTCACTGTGGTCTTTCTCCGGTGAAATAATTAAAACAGTTTCCTCTTCAAGTTCAGGTTGTATAGTGTACAGTCGAAGAAAAAATATGCATAGAATATCAACTACGGCAAAACATATGGCAAACATCAACATAAAATCCCCAAATTTATGAACTCCGGTCAATCCTTTATAATACACCACTGAGAACACGGAGGGACTTCCCGCGAAAAAACAATTTAATGTTCCTATGATTAATCCACGATATTTACTGTCAAAATTAATGACGTTCGTATTCAATGCTACCATGTAGGTGAAAACTGAACCTAGACCTATAAAATAAAATAAAAATGTTAACATGTCTAAAATATCAATATGTTATTAAGTCCTTGTGTTATCTTTTACTAGTATTCTAAGTTGCACATTAGTAAATACATGGCTGATAATGCTCCGATACTCTCCATTTATCACCCGTTGGTCAATGGACAGAGAACCTTATCATAAGTCATTAATTGCATAACGTCATATCATATCTGAATTATCTCCCCTTGTTTTGTATAACATTCTCTACTTTTATTTGTCATGTGTGTGTTTATTTATATTATATATTGTAATGTCATGTTATATCTGAATGATCTCCCTTTGTTTTGCATAACATTCTCTCCTTTTATTTCATATGTGTGTTTATTTCTATCAAGTCTGTCTAAATCAGTGTGTTGCATTTTATTAGTAAATATGTGAATGACATATATATATACAATATACGTACATTGTCGGTAAATATACAATTTATTTGTACGGGCTTTAGAAACAGGCAGAAGCTTTTCAGGCCTGTTTCGCAGCGAGTACAAATGAATTTTATATTTAATGACAATGTACGTATATTGTGTTTATCCTGCAATGTCAAAAAAGTCGGAAAACTTGTCAGACTTAAATAAAAAGGACAGAAACAAGCGTCATTCCTCGCCTTTCATAAATGTTGTCAAGGGTGTCTTCTTCGTGGTCCGCGTTACATTAGTACCAGTTTCATACTTGTCTGCGCCCTCCGCTGTACCAGGGTACCAGGAAAGTTTATTCGTAGGCTGAAAAGTTTATTCGTATAGTACGAAAAGTTTATTCGTCTAATACGAATAAAGCAAAAATTTATTTGTATAGCATATTTGTACAGCAAATGTACTGATTGCAGGATACATTTTTCTTATATGATAGTATGCACAGAATTAAGTGAGTGATTGTTGTTTAACGCCAAGTGAGTAATTTTTCATCTATATTATGGCGAGAACAAGTTACATTTTGATGAGATGATGATGTCCTCTATGTTCTAGATCCACGCTGAGTTGGATTTTTATAGTGCTAACACACTGAAACAACAGTCTGTTGGTAGATATATTGCTCTACTCGGACACATTATCATGATTCCGAGCCAACCAGTCTATGCTCTTATTCCTTAATGCTGCGTGCTTAGCGGAGAAGCAGCAAATACAGGCAGTTGAATCTTCTTTTCCATTGTCCTTTGGATCGCTCAACAGCACATCTCGTCTTCTTGTGGGCTGAATTATACCTTGCCTCGTGTCTTGTTTGCGTACGGAAGTAGGGGGTTAGCAAAAATGTCTTACATGCATAGCCACTATCCCCTAAAAGATATCCATCAATGTTATTATTTTCCAAATTTCTGTACACAGCACTTTCTTTAAACACTCTTGAGTCATGAGAACTTCCAGGCCTATTTGCAACTATATTGATAAATTTATCATCACAGTCAACGATCACTTGAACATTAATGGAATGGTATCCTTTTCTATTGACATACTGGTCTTCATGGTCTGATGGTGCCTGGATTCTGATATGGGTTCTATCTATCAGTCCAATTACTCCTGGAAAGTTGGCAACTGAATAACAATTCCCCTTAAAAGTTTCGGTTCTTTCGGAAATGTAATCTCCAGCACTTTTTACCAGTGCTGTAGATACATCGCTAATTGCACGCGAGACAGATGGTTGCGATAATCCAAATGTGTCTGCTATCACCCCCTGAAATGATCCACTCGCGTAAAATCTCAACGCCACGAACACTTTCATATTTGGTGTCGAGGCTCGATTAAAAAATGTACTGCTTTCTAAGTCATCCTGTAACATATCACATATCATCATAATAGACTGTCGGTCAAATCTGTATTTGTCTATTAACTCGAAGTCATCGTAGATATCAAGAGGTTTTGTACGGTCTCTGAATACTCGCTCTCTACGTAAAGCTCTTCTCCCAGCATGAAACAACCGAAAACGTCCGACATGGAACATGTTTGTATTGGTAATAATGCAATACTAGTAAGCTTTAATTATACCTATTTCATATACCCGCAAAGCACGTGCCATCAAAATTGGAAAAAATATGATTTTTTGGCGTAAAATCGTGATTTTTCACACGAAATACCCAAAAAATTTTCGCGCCTCCCTCCGCTCGGCGAAATTTTTTAAGTGCGCGCCCCCCCCCTCCCTAACTTTAAATCCTGGATCCGCCCCTGAAATGGTACGGTTGTAAAAATATTTACTCATCCGAAAAATGACTTTGATGGTGAATTTTATGTACATGTAAGATATGATATGGATTTGATGATAAACTCGAATGCCTATGAAATATTGCTAATATGGTTTGTTGTTATCTTTTTATTCATACAATATCACTTTCATAACTCACAATCAATATAAAATAGCAATTCAAGAAAGCTTAAGGAACCTACCCATCTACCTTAAAGTTAAGGGAAATCTTATGTGTTTTCTTAGTTTAAGGACGTTTATGAATACCACTTAAGTATGATGGGTGGAGCTTCCTTAACTTAAGGTTATTCTTAGGAAATACTTAAGATAAGAAGCTTTATGAATACCACTTAAGTAAAATGGGCGGGTTTCCTTAACTTAAGTGTTTCCTTAGGAAAATCTTAACTTAAGTGGCTTTATGAATACGGGCCCCGATTTGGTTAATAAACTTATTTCTATTTCTTTATAATAATTTTTTTTATATTAATCATGAAATTTCGGAATATTAATTTTTTAAACCATTTTATGATTAATGATCAATATAAACTAGATATTACTAAGATCGACTTGTTAATTGTAAGACAATAAAATGTAATTATGTTCATTACTTCATGATAATTAGCAATTATTTATTCTTTGATCTGATTATCTCCTGCATAAAAAAATTCAAATAAACATAAATTTGTCACAAGAGTAATCAAAATGATCAATTTTATAAATAATATAAACGGGAGGGTTTAAAACCGGGACAGATATTTTTCAGTAGTTTATAGGTATAACTTTTGAACGGAATGAGATATTTTCATGATGTAAATTCCATAATAAAGAAGAAATTAAAGGCTTTAATTTGAAATAACGTTTTTTTTTTAATATTGACATTTGATACCCTAAATCGTGGCAGGACAGTATTTTTCAATCGCGGAAATGACGATAATTTGTATCAAAATATTTGTTTTAATCACGTATAACTCTTTTAAATCAAATGTCTATCAAATAAATGTTACACCATTTTAAAGCTTATATGATATGCGTATGTGTAATTACCACGATTACTATAAAAATAATTCCCCTAAGAATCGATACTAAAAAGTACAGACTACGACACTCGTTTTTTTCATCCATACTTACGAAAATAACAAAGTAAATAAATGGTCAGTCATCTCGACCACAGGGGCTAGGTGCGTCCGAAAAAAAAATAAAAAAAAATACTATATAATACTACAAGGGGGCGAACTCACTTGCTCCCATTTTTTTAAGTCGTCGTGTTAAATTGATCGTAACTTCGGAACGCCTTAATATTTTCAAAAAATGTTTCCACCAGTCGAAAGTCAAGTAATTTTCCTTTCCAAAGAGACCCCAATTGTTAGTGTAGGCCTCCGAACTGCTGAGGTATCATACACGAACCAAAACAAAACGACGTGAAAATCCGAAGTCGTACAAACGCTGGGATGACCACTTCCCATCTGTGTACAGACTTTCCCATGCGTAAACGAGTCATTTTGACTAGCTAAATACTTTCATCCATTCAAATTATGATAAAATTTCTTACCTTACGCCAATTTAAGTCTGTTTTTGAAAGAAATCCCATTTGCATCCTTGACAAACGCCATAGACGTGAAAATTGAGAGAGTTCTAACGGGCTTTTTGATTGGCTGAAACAGAGTGTTTCAGCCAATCAAGAGTGTTTCAGCCAATCAAAAAGCCCGTTAGAACTCTCTCAATTTTCACGTCTATGGCGTTTGTCAAGGATGCAAATGGGATTTCTTTCAAAAACAGACTTAAAGGACATATAAATTGACGTAAGGTAAGAAATTTTATCATAATTTGAAAGGATGAAAGTATTTAGCTAGTCAAAATGACTCGTTTACGCATGGGAAAGTCTGTACACAGATGGGAAGTGGTCATCCCAGCGTTTGTACGACTTCGGATTTTCACGCCGTTTTGTTTTGGTTCGTGTATGATACCTCAGCAGTTCGGAGGCCTACACCAACAATTGGGGTCTCTTTGGAAAGGAAAATTACTTGACTTTCGACTGGTGGAAACATGTTTTGAAAATATTAAAGCGTTCCGAAGTTACGATCAATTTAACACGACGACTTAAAAAAATGGGAGCAAGTGAGTTCGCCCCCTTGTAGTATTATATAGTATTTTTTTTTTTTTTTTTTTTCTTTTCGGACGCACCTAGCCCTAGCTGCAATAATGTAGCTCCTGTGACAAACTTGTGTCTCGGCAGAGCTACAACGCGGTCCCATTCCTCACAATGGAGCAAAAATAAAGTTGCAGTTGAAACATAAAAACTCACTATTTACACTTCAAACATTTCATTATAACTATTACTGATGATCCCAGTCCTTGTTAAATCGGTTTGGCTGAGAAATATATGCTTTTCAAAGGTAGCAACAACCTTGTTCAAATTTATCGATCGTTTTCCATAACCGGAAACTACGGAAGGCGGAGCTTTTCTAAATATGGTATTTCTTACTACACGCATTCACGCCTAAATCGCCAAATATGGTATCGACATCCAAATAGTGAGGCCGGAAATGACGAAATTCAAAATGTTCAGAGAGAAGCTTTTTATTTTGTGGGAATTACATTCTAAAATACTGGTAGGTGATAAAAACTTGTTATAATAATGGACAAAGGGAAAGGTTATGTCTTATTATTGATAAATGCAGGCGTCAGAAGCTCTGTAAGCGAGCGCAAAAAATCTCGGCGGCTGCTCCATTACGTGTAATGGCATCCCGTTATAACCCTTGCGAGTAAGAGAGCATTTAGGGTTTTATTATTAGAACTAACCTAGCCCCTGTGATCTCGACGCCAGTATGTAATGCGTATATGTATCACTGTGATGTGTTTTACCATGATTAATTTAAAAAAAAAATCCCCTAATAATCCATACTAAAGTACAGACTACGACACTCAATTTCTTCATCCATACTTATTAAATATAAACTATGACCGAAACGACTATGGCCGAAATGGTTTGTGGACGAAACGTACTATGGCCGAACCGGATTGTGGACGAAACGTCTCGAAAGCGCGGGAGATATTCATGGAAAATATCTGTACTCTTCTGCGTCGCAAGTTTAAGATTACCATTAAGAATGAACCCGATTCAAAACTTGTGAAAAAATAAGTACCCTAGTCTGACTAAATCAGAAAGCACTATTTTTTTCCCCCAATTAATACTTGTAATTTAACCAAATAAAAATCGCTTTGTTTCGTTTATGTCTGTTTCTTTCCGTTACGTTTCGTTTCTGTTGCGTCTCGTTTCGTTTCGTTCAGTTTCGTTTCTTTTCTTGTTTTACAATCACCCTTAAATAGATCGATAATTACTCATATAATTAATTTAAATGTAAAGATAATATATTGTTAAATTAGGTTATCTCAATATATTTACCACCTCCACATAGCCAGAAATCATGGGTGATTTTGCTCATGAATATATTCATAAACCAAATCACGTCATGTAATGACGTCAGCAAATAAACGTGAACCATATTTGGAAGACGCTGATGAAAACGCGTATCTATTTTTTTTAAATAATATTTCATCACAGTTTTGATCACATGAATAACTTCATAATTATTTGTGATCGTATCAAATTTAATTGTCATCATATGTTTATCAGGAATTCGATGATGTGTGTAAAAGATCGAAAATATATTTAATGCACTGCCCCCCCCCTTTTTCCACGAAATAAAAATATGTAGTACCTAAATGAAAATTATATTGTGCATTTTTTTTCAATTTCTGCCCCACATAAGTTTAGTATGTCATTGAAATCGTTTAGTATACACTGTATTGTTAAATTTTTTGAACTTTATATATCAGCAGTATTGTTACCAATTATATTATAGTTACTTGTTCTGTAGTTTTGTCGAAATAAAAAAATACCCTTGTGGAGCCTCTTTTTAATTGTTTATTTACATTTACAATGGAATGCGGTGCTTACTCAAATAATGCTATATCTAGCAGAAGCAGTTTTACGAAATAGTAGATTTTTTTGCGTGAACCCCTATTGAATCTCTACTAGAAAGGTAAAAAAAACTTGTGAAGCCCTCTTTTAAATTATCGTGGGAACCTTTAATTTTTCAGCAAAATATTTATCGAAGAAAGATTCCTCAACAATGTTACCGGAACTGACCGAATTTGTCCCGGCAACTAGAATGGGGATTGTAAGAAACGTGCTTTTAGGTCTTGAAAACCGTGCAGGATGCATTTTTTCACTTCTTCTCAATGCTTTTGAATGGCGCTTACGCTTCAAAATTTGAAACTGGGTGGGAACCTTGAGTTTTCATGGTACAGCTGTAATAATTTGAGATATTGTTCAAACCGGTGCATAGTTTGATTTTTTATCCCGGCAAACTGTCCGGCCCAAGCTAACAGAAAGTTTCCCGTTCAACTATATGTTAAAATCCAAATTCTCTTTGAGCCGCCATTTTGAATATGCAAATGAGCAAATCACCTATCATTTCTGGCTATGATCCTTCTATCTTAAAATCTTTTATTAACCTTGACACGTTCATTTTCACATAACCGTGAAGTTCAACATATCCAGAAATTGATGGTACTTTCCTCATAAATATACATCATATTTAAATTAGATTTTGATCACGTGACTGCAGTTTCAAGCTTGATGGATCCTTTATTAGATTTGTCAAAAAATAGCCTACAGTACGGAAATTCAATGTGTCCGTCAATGATTCGAAAATTAAAAGTTATTGTTTATTTCCGCAAAGTTTTTCTTCTGTCAAAATTCAAATATTTTTGTTTTGTAACGATTTTAGACATGTCTTTGATATCGCGATCATGCAAAAATGATCATATTATATTTAATGTAGGAACCCCGAGTTTAGAAGCTAGAAATATAAGGTTAGTCAATATAATTACATATATTATTGAGGAATCTAAATTAATTTCAGAAAATATGTCGCCAAATGTCATTCATTGTTAAATTTTGTGTCAGACGCCACCAGTTTCATGTATTTCTGGCATTTTTACATAGACTCTTAAGGCCAAAAAGGGTTCGTCGCCTCGGATTTTCATTTAGTCCAGGAACCTCGAATTATTTAATTGTTTTCATCAATTTTTATTTCATTTATTCAGCTTGATTCAATGTATCATTTTCAAGTTCAGAAAATGACACACATGCAATTATGAATGATATCGTCTATATAGATCATATATGAAAATTGGAGACGTCCCGGTGTCGCCATCTTAGATATGCAAATGAGCAAAGTACCCATCATTTCTGGCTATGATGTCATCGGATTTTAAGTGCCGCAGTTATGCTAGGTTTGTTTCATCTCCCTGAAAATTATGTTTGATTGGTTCATTGATACCAAACGTTTAAAATAAAACCCACTTAAAAGTGGATTAGTCTCAAAATTCCAACTGACGAGTGCGGAATATCACAGACGCAGACAAAATAATCTGTGTAACAACTTAATGGTATTGTTTTTATCTATAATATGAGACGAAGTCCTAAAATTTCAATAATACAATGATCCGTACACTTTATTATCTTTTATTTTGAATGAATTTTGTAGCCGATTTGCTATGACTGTTCCGTTCATTTTACCTACGCCGCTCTTCCGTCGAGAGTTTCGTAGAAAGATACTTTTTTTATTCGAATTTTATTTCAAGTTTATTTCGATTTTGCATAGAGTAAATAATTAAAGTATTGGGAATTTTTCATTGAAATATATTTCTTTTGCGTTTCTGAATATCAATTGATCTATTTTTTTTAAACTTCCGGTGAACAGATATTTGGCTATTAATATAGAAAGGAAAAATCGGACAGCCTACCGTTAAAAGGACTTCGTCCTTTATAAAAGCAAATGCTATTCTGATGATACAAAGAAGCTGAAAGCAGGCAAACATCTATGGAACCAAACATTTTCAGTCAACAATCTCTCTTTTTCAAGTGACATTTTGTTTTACAATATTGATCCTTTAAAAATTGTCGCATCATCCCATGTAATTTACGAGTCCAGGACCGTTGGACCTTACCATTTTATTCGGTTACAACATATATATATTATTTTCTCTTTAATTTAATCATCAAACAACTATATAACAAAGAAATTAAGCTTAACCTCACGTAACAAAGTGAGAGAAAAACATTATAACACAAGCATTAGTATAGTTTTAGTGCGTTAAGTTAAGAATGTCGTGGCATTATTTCGAGTGTGGACACGGAAAAGGGCCATGCGATGGCATAGGTGGTACCACAAAAAGAAACGCAGACAATGCAGTCAAACAAGGGAACGCCGTTATTCAGGACGGACGAAATTTCATGGCATGGGCAGCAAGTAAAATCAAATACAGATACATATCAACAGAGGATTATGAAAACAATAGAAAAGATGTTGAAAACAGACTCAAAGAAATCAAGCCAGTGAAAGGCACAATGAAGCTACACGCTGTTGCTGATATGGCTAATGGAAGGATTTTAACAAAGGAAACAACATGTGTCTGTCCGAAATGCTTTGGAGAGGATGGCTTTAAGGAAACGACAAATTGTAATTGGACTGTTCAGTCGGTCTTGAAAAACTATCCTCAATTGGTACAAAATGACCTTCAAACTGAGAATGATGAAATGGAAATACAAAACGATGATGTTACACAAGAAACAGAAACATCTATAGAGGAACACATACAGGAAGGATCGTATGTAGCCGCAATATATGACAACATCGTTTATATGGGTAAAGTGTTAGAAAGAGATGATCCAGAAAAGGAAATGAGCATATCTTTCATGCAGAAGGGTAAATTAGAGGGACATTATAGATGGCCATAGACAGAAGACACGGTCTGGATAGAGTTCACAAAGGTTCTTTGTAGAGTTGATGATCCTATTCCAACAAGGAGATCAATAAGAGTTTTTGCCTTCAAAAGTGAAGACATTGCTGAAACAGAGAGACGTTTCCGTGCTTATTTACGTCTTTGAAGTTAACTAAGTACTGAACATTTAGGAATTTTGCTAAGTTGTTTTGTTGACATGTACAAAGACAAAAAAAGTTGACTTTTAACGAAAATGTAATTTACGAGTCATTTTTAAAGTACCGAAAAACTCATACTTACGGTCTGTTTTAATCAATGAAATTGATAAAGAATTTTTAATTAATGAATTTAAAAAGATTTTAGAGTTATATCAGGTATTTACTGTATTTTTTTCGGCTCAATAATTTGCAAGTCAAAAATATGTAATTTACGAAACATAGATTTTAAAATGTGCCAAGAAGTGTCATTTATTCCCAATGAATTTAACTTTCATAATATCAAATCATTAGCCATTGTACATGTATATAATGGTGAAGAATTTTACAGATAATCACAATTAAATTTTAAAATGATTTTGGAAGAAAACATTTGGACAAAGAAAACTTTAGCAAAATTGTTTCACGTTTCAATTGTTTATTATATTTTGATTCTGTAACCAAATTGTTCAATGAATGAATTTTAGTTGTATTTGAGATTGTTCTGTTTTATTAAATTGTCTACTGACGCCACACAAGGTGTTTTACTTCATGAATATGTGCAAACAGGACAGGCAATCCTAGCCTCGTAGATTACACTGGAATTTTCAAACATGTTTTGGCTGGAACCTATAAAATTGTTATTTCTAACTTGATGCTGCAGAAAATTTGGGGAAATGTTCCATTGATATATATTTTTCCAATGGAAGATAAACCATATTAAAAATCTTTCGAAAAATTTTGCTCAATTTTATCTGTGAAATATCACGCTATCGGAAAATCCCTACTTTTAATTTTAGCGTCAGGTGAGGTTAATATAACGTTCCAAAGGCTCCTCTGGACCGATCTATATTAATCTTTGCAGTATTCATACAGAGCTCCAGATAAGCTGCGTATTTGCGTTTTTTACGCTATAAAAACGAGTAAAAACGCATGTATTATCAGATCAGAGTGTACACATTACGCATACATATTGCTGTGTAAGCAAACTTACCAAATTTGGAGCCTACTTGTACGCTGATAATACAGTCGTGTACATTAACAATACATATTTGTCTTTGAGAAATTCCCCGTAATTACTTCTCTTTATACTTTTCGAAGGGGAGAACGTATACATCGGAGGAGTACCGAATGTTTGCCTTTCTAAGCATCGATGTCAAAAGAGATCTGATTGGATGTTTACGATAAATCATCCAATCGCGGCCAATATTACAAATAAATGCGATGCTCCTTCTAAAGAGTGGTTTACGTAATAAGTAAGAACTAAAACGAAAGTAAATTTGAGAACACGTTGTTCGTTGAAAATGAGCAAGAACATGAATAAGCGCGCTACTAAGCGCAAGAGCGCTCCGGAAAATTCTATACTTAAGTTCCCGACAGTTTCATCTATGTCTAGTGACAGTATAGTTAAAGGAATCATCGATGACATTATCAAAATGGCTGTGAAAACTGCCGAAGTCGACGAGCAAAAAACGAAAAGAAAACATGAACAAGTTATCGGTCAGTTATATAAAGTAAACACAGAACAAAATATTAACAACATTTTATTAATAAACATGACACAATCGTGTCAAATTAAACAGTTCACTTGCATCCTGCGTTTATTGAATAACACTTCTCAAACATAATTTTAAAAGTGTACATGTAAGCAATTTTTTCTGAAGTAGAGAGTACAACAGTGCAAAGGAAATATGCAAATACCCATCATTTTCAAAAGTAGGGGGTAATTACCCTTTGGACTTGAAAATTATCTGAAGCTCTGTTCATAAATCTTTCTTGATACCATTAAAATTTACAAAAACACATGTTGTGTTTAATGCCAATTTAAAAAAAAACATGACCCAGAGGACATTGATAACAGTTTCATATAATAAAACAATTACTGACTTTCATTTCGATTAATATAGGGAACTATCGTTCCAAGATGTATGATATTTACCTCGGCTTCGACCTCGGTAAATATCATATATCTTGGAACGATAGATCCTTATATTAACCTCAACAAAAGTCAATAATTGTATAATATTGACAGAAAAAATTCCAACATTATGCTAATTGGTTCGTTAATCGCACCTGACACCTCGATGGAATGAGTGAGTGATTGTAGTTTAACGCCAATTCATGTAATTTTCAGCTATATCATGGCGAGAACAAGTTACTTTTCAATGAGATGATGATGAGGTCCGCTTTGTTTTAGGCCAACACGCTGAGTTGGATTTGTATAGTGCTAGCTCATTGAAACAACAGTCCGCGGTTAGACAAGTCTCTCCACTCGGACACATTATTCTGAATCTGAGCCAACCAGTCTGCTTTTTATCCTTAATGCTGCGTGCTTAGCGGAGAAGCAACAAATACCAAATTTAGAGTCTTTGGTTTGACCCGACCGGGGCTCGAACCCACGATCTACCGCACTCGAGACGAGCACGCTAACTATTACGCCACCGATGCGGTTGATTTTGTAGAAACAACAACTTTTCATCAGAGCAGAAGCGCCTGTGGCATGGAATTATACCCTCCTTTCCCTCACACACACATACACTCTTTTGTCTAACTTTCTGTTTACATATTTAGTTTCTTTATTATTTCATTTCTTTTTCCTTTACTTAACGTGTTCATGCCCATATGCATACAATATCTTTTCTTACTAATCTTATCATCATCAACTTGCATGTCAGCCGACCCTCTATACTCTTTAGCTTTGAAGGCTTATAGTTCAGAAACAAGAAGTGACATATATCTTTTCCCTATACACCAATAGATTATGAATTATATGATGTACACAATGTTAGAGGTTTATTTTCTACAATTTCTTATATTCTTAAGTAACTGTTTTATTCAAAATCTATAAAAAAAAAAAATGTAATAAAACATGACATGGTTAAGCTATTTTAAGGAAAGACAATGAAATGACCAAAATTGGATTCACACAAATCATGTTAACCACCCTCCCTGTTATCCCAAACCAATAACCCTACCCCATTAACTCTCCCCTCTTTTTCCCAACCCCCTTAACACTCCCCTCTTTTTCCCCTTTCTCCCCTTCCCCTAAACCGTCCTCCCATTCCCCCCATTTCCTTTAACTCTCCATGTTTTCCCAAACCCCTTAACCCTCCCCTTTTCCCAAACCCCTTAACCTTCCCCTTTTGCCAACCCCTTAACCCTCCCCCTTTTACACAAACCTTAAAGCCTCCCCCTTTCCCCAACCCCTTAACCCTCCCCTTTTTCTCCAACCCCTTAACAATCCTCCTTTACCCCAACCCCTTAAGCCTCCCCCTTTTTCCCAACCTCTTAAGCCTCCCCCTTTTCCCCAACCCCTTAAGCCTACCTTTTCCCCAACCCCTTAACCCTTCCCCTTTTCCCCAACCCCTTAATAATTCCCCTCCTCCTTAACCCTCCCCCTCCCCCTTAACCCCTCCTCTCCCCTTAACCGCTTCCCCTCCCCCTTAACCCCTATCCCTCCCCCTTTCTCTACCCCTTCCTCTACCCCTACCCTTTCCCCTATCCCTTCCCTTAAACATAATGAGCAAATAAACAATCAAAATATAGACAATTCTGAATGTTTTGGTGTGAAATTTGTTAAAATCTTCACAATAATTTTTTGAAAAAATATGGTTTTGGTTGATTATATAGGGTTTATTTTTACATGTGGCAATACTTTTGGCCACATTGCCGTAGATGTGATATTGCACGGCCTATCCTCCACCTTCATTTTTCCAGGGGGAGGCCTTTAAAAGATGATAATTAATTCTTGGCAAAATTTTATTAATTTAACCTTGAAAACAAATTGATTTGATAGTTGGTCTCATCAATCTAAATTTACTTCAGTAAAGAGAGCAATTGCTATTTTCAAGTACGATTCGGACAATACATGTTAAAAAAAATCTCTAATAAACGATCAAAATTTTGTCTTTTAGCTTAAAGGGATATTGTCTACTAAAATCGTAATTTTTTCATACCCAAAATTATTGTCGTTTTCCGTATTGACCTTCATAAAATGAAGATTAACACCGAGTTATGGTGCAAAAGATGCGATTTTTTGACAAAAAGGACCCAAAACTATCGTTATCAGAATTATTGTCCTGGATGACAAGATTCAAATCTATTTATATGGCCTTCTATGTGAACCCGTCTTGAGTATGCGCACTGTTTAGAAACAATAAACAACATGTGGTTCTTGGGCAAAAGAGAAAGTGTCAACGCGTGGAAGAAAGCGGACTTTGACGGATTCAGAGAGAAAGATGAATAGAAGTGAAGTATCTTCCAAATGGAACAAATGCAGGATATATGTGGGGGATCAGTTGAACCGTTGGAACGAACTCGAGGAAGTGCTACGCGTCCAAACTCGCGCTGAAGTGGCAAATATTTTGCTCGATAGTTAAGCCGAACATGTTTTTTCCTTCTTTTCTCAATCGTTTTTCATATTTTTTGAATTTATGATGATTCCTATGATCATTTTCGGTAGATATTATTCAATATATGTAATCTTGCACCTGGCAACAGCAAATTATTGTCCATGAATAGCATAAAACGGCCGTATTTGCGAGGTAAACAAACATGAATTTTAACATCCATGCTGCAGCATCCGGGCTACTGGTATAAAAATAGATAAAAATAGATTTGGCCTCGCTCAGGTCAGTGAATAATTAATTAGCTTCCAGTAACGATGGTCAGCTTTTTTATATCGAAAAAAACAACGTTTCGTAGCGTATTCGCCAATAATTCGGTGTTTAATCTTCATTTTATGCAGGTCAGTACGGAAAACGACAATAATTTTGGGTATGAAAAAATTACGATTGTGGTAGACAATATCCCTTTAAGATTAAAAACTTATTTAAAAAAGAAGGATAATGTAACATTTGACGAAAAGAGATTTTAGGCTACAATAAGTGTACAGAAAAGGAGGGAATTTACTTATATATGTCGCCAAATGGACAATTTTGAAACAAAGAAATAAAATAAAATACCAGAAAATATTATGTCAAACAGCAAGATTATTAGAATATTTAAAGCTGAAAAGAAAGATACTCATTCTCAGACAACAGTACTATCATAAAACATCACCTAGTATTGATAATAAAATAAATTCTATTTTTCTAAAATTGAATTAAATAACTTGTACAATAATACCTCCAGCAAAGCTATTGTAAATGCGGCCTCTAATATCACTTACAGACCGCTAATTATAGAGGCAGACGATACAGGCCGCTAACAGAGGCTGATGATACAGGTCGCTAATAGGAGCCGATGATTTAAGGCCGCTGTACTAACAAGAGAGTTTTATAGTAATTTTACACATTTGTTGTGACAAGGTTAATATCTTTAACCTAGTCATAATAAACGGGGAAATTATTTAAACTCGTTCTTAAACAAAACAGTTACAACTATAAAATTTCCCGCAACTTGGATCGTCAGCAAAAAACATACACCGTAGATTCTTGATCTATGTTTACAATTGACCAATTCAAATGACAGAAGAAGAAAAATTCGTAATCCATATTTGATATATTTCCTCTAGATGCCCAGTTCTTTTATAAAAATGTTCATAAAATTTCATCTGGTAAAGATCTATCGCTGTATGTAGTGATCCGAAATGCACATTCAGTTGTATACTAAGCCAAAGTATTAAATAATCGCAAAAAAAATGTAAAAAAGAAACGAGATGTGATATCAATTTATTTCCTTCATATATATAATTTTCGCACGTTCGATGTGTGGTTAAGCTTAAAATGTCAAAAATTCGCGTCGGGTTTGATACAATGTGATTGTGCAAATTGTGGTTGTCTATCGGCGTATGAATGCCTACAAAAATATGTTTGTATGCATGTTACATACCTTTCCTAAATGACCATCCTTTCATCACTGACGAAAACTGTAAATTAAAATTGAAGAGCGATATCGGTTTCCACATCAAATATGTGTCAGTCATCATCGTGTTTCATCCAATTACATGTTTCAACAGTTACCTGTTTTGAGAACGAGGCTGTACAAAGAGGAGCACGCACAGTTTTCAGCACTGCACTATCACGGCTGGTAATCGGCACAAGCAGAACAGTTGGTTCTGCAAAGAAATTCGTGAGGATAACTTCCGGTTTTGGTGGAGGAGAGTTCACGAAGACGCTTCGCAAGGTATGTACATGTCAAAAATTGAAATTTTCTTTTTCACTGCTCGAATATTGCAAAATCAGAGAATGCTATGCTGTGGCGAATGCTTTCACGATTAGAAACATGTATAGTTTATTCTTGTATATGAAGTGTAACTCTCGCAAAATCAATCGTCCCACGAAAAACATGACGAAAATTGTGACACTCTTACATTTCTAAGTTGTTCTTGACAAAGATGCAAGTTAAATTTTCAATATTTTTTCATCATGGGAGTCTAAATGTAATCGGGGATAAATTCCGATTCGTCAGAAGTAAATTGAAGTCTAGATAAATCTACAAGCTGTCAATTTTCTCGTTTTCCTGCTTGAGGAGATCGGTTCTGATAGAGCACATTGCGAATGCATGAGGAGATTTGTTAGTTTTGTTAATTGTTTTCTGCAAAATTGTTAAATTGACACTTTTAAACACAAAACTGATAAATACTCTAATCAAAATAAACTATTCTCTGTCCACTTTCAGGAGATGCCAGGATTCAAGGGAAAGAGGAAAAGGGGACTGACATTGACTCTTTACAAAAACCCATTTCGATATAGATTGGCTGTATCACCGCCAAGGAAACGAACAAAAACAAGTAGCGGTACACCAAATTTAAAATCCCCATCAATCAGGACACCAAGTTTATTAAAAAAAATCTCTTTCAATTTCAAAATATTTATATCCTTTCAAACGGGTTTACACATCTCTTCGGCGCAACCTTTTTACTAAAGACGACGGAAACTTCACCGCAGATCTACACAAGTTATAATATTACATGATTTCAGCACATACATAGGTCTAACGTAAATAAACATTCACTTAGTGCTAGTAGTCATAAATAAATTAAACACAAGATGTCAATTAAACTGTGGACATATCCTTAAAATCGGTAAAGCGCTTTACATCTTGTAACCACTACTAACAGAGATCTTTTTTTATTTACAAGTGTGTACACATAACACACTACATAATAGAAAATAAGGGTAATAACAAAATTACCGAACTCCGAACAATCTAACAAAGGAAAAGTCAAAACTCATACGTATATAAACAGACAAAATCAGTCAACAACCGGAAAACTGTGAAAACCGTAATGACCCTGACTTGGTACAGGCATTTCTAAAGAAATGGTGGGTTGAATCAGATTTTAAAGCGCCAAACCTCCCCCTTTCATTACGACTCAAAGTTTCCGGCTGTCACTATAACAGTAGTTACAACAATACTTGAACAAAACAGGTAAAACAGTTGTCAAATCAGCGCCAAATGTCAAAAACACTTTTACGTCACACATTGATAAAAAAAATATTTTTGACATTTTTGTTGAAACCTTATCTTTATACATTTTCACTATATGAAAATCCATCTTTTATAATCTTTTCTGCAGACGGAATATATTTCGACAAGATCTTGGTATCGGAATATAAACTTTTTAAGAGATCGAATAAGGCGAATCTTTTTATAGCCCTGGTCCAGTAGCCTGTTTCTCAGATGAAGATGACGTTTCAGGAAATCAGAATAATTGCTACTGGCCCTTGCATAACGAATCAATTGCGAGATGTAAACACCATATGCAGGAGAAGCTGTTATTTTGCTGCACATATTTGGAAAATTTATGATCTTAAAATTGAAGTCGTCCCGTTTATCATAAATTTTAGTACTGATTTGACCACTGTCGTCAAAGGAGTAGGTATGATAAGGGCAGAAATTGGCCTAAAAAATAGACAAATTTTAAATGAAACGTATAGCTTTCGTTGTTTCTTGATTTTATGAGACCTTTACCCCAACTACTATTTTGGTAACAATTTTCCATATTTGCACGTGCGATGACGTCACACTAGTCAATGAAAAGTCTACCGTTTCGTGAAAATATATGAAATCTAACAAGAAATGTGTATTTAATGTCAATTTTCAGTATAACCACAAGCAGGTACCAACGGCATATTTTAGTATGATGTTTAATATACATAAACACATATCTCATTTAATTTTTGTGTTGGTACCCGAGTGTGGAGAGTATGAAATCTGCAATAAAAAAATAATTTTAAGGTCGATTTCTCGTCAGCGGCCATTTTTTATTGACCGTTTTCATCCGTAATAAACAGAAATAGAAATCGATCTTTTAATCTCATCCAAAATAAAGTTGGTTATCGTAGTTGTTTTGCTACGGGAGTAAAACTTGAACAGTTTTCATGAAACAGTTTTGACGTTAAATAAATTTTGGAGGTGATTTACTGCCGACCTGATTGTGCATTGAGTCCGACGTGGTTTTTTTTTCTAACCCTCAGTGGAATTTCATGTGTTACTATACTAAAGTATACTTTAATATTATCCCCACAATTCACAAGAAAGTACAGAAAACAAAACAAGCAACCAAAAAGAAAATTAGTACGTCAGATTATCTTAGAAATTAATTCATTGGACATGCAAACACATCGGAACTTTCTATTTTTAGTAGTCCCTTTACTTTTTATTATTATTTTATTTTCTTTAACGAATATATTTTATTTGGCTCTTTCGCAAAGTGAATTCCCGATGAATAATTGTATTAACGTAAATTTGATTTATATATTATAGTATTATTATGTGATGTTTTTCATATTGGCCTAGTTATAGGTCCGAGGCCTGCTGTATTGGCCTGAGGCGCAGCCGAATGCCAATACAGCAGACCGAGGACCTTTAACTAGGCCAATATGAAAAACATCATGTAATGATACCTTTATTAATTAACCAGTCCAATATCTCTCGGGATTTTTCCTTGCAATTGTCGAAATGTCTAGCGGATTCCGATCTAGTTGTTATTGGACTGACTGGAATTGGGCCAATACGGAAAATATCCGTATTGGACTGGTTTTTGCCGTATTGGCACAATGAAAGTTTTTATATTGTATTGACAGATTTGATCATATAAAGGCTAATAAATCAAAGTTAATTAATAAAACTTAATATTAACGTTGCGGTGGTGTAATTGTTTAGCACACATGACTGCCGATAACAACATCGTGAGATCAATATTTTATTCTTACTTATTTCAATAAAGTATGGAAAAACAAACAATATATTTGATAATTCATAATTCATCTAATACAGTACATATAACGATATAACGTGCATGTTTTAACATAGTACACGGATGTCAGGTTTGATTTACATATTCGGTGTTTTGTTTACAATGGTCCTTTGGTTATCCTTACTAAGAATGTCATTGATATAGTCTATCGTTTATGAGTCAGTGCTAAATGTGTAGTATTACTTGGAATTTTAGTGGTATGATTTTACTTTAATGGGCCATGACCGATAATACAGTATTACCAAGCATTCTATTTATATAATCTATCACGTTTTACTTTTCTCAACCAAAAAAATTTGAAGATACCGTAAATATAAATTACCGTCTTCCAATCAAAGTATACCACCGTAGTCGTACTCTTAGACATATCAGAATCGAAATAAATCATGGAAGCCAGAATGTGTTTTGAGTTTTAACATGGATTGGCGGATATTACTAAATTGTATCCCTCGCTTCTGGCTCGGGATAAAATACTATTCTCTGATGTGCTCGTTGCAAGTAGAATTTTGATTGGCTAAAAGGGTACTTTTAAAGCTTCAGGGAAGCCGTGTGGTGACAGAAAATCAATAATCGCTCTCACCTATGTGCTGTCCATTTATATTGTGCACAGCAGACGACACACATTTCACAAGATGACAAAATCAATAATCGCTCTCTGTGATCTGTGATCTTTGTCCAAAGATACACGTATTTATGTTTTTCCTATAATAAGGACATACTTATTAATGTTGGAACATTCAGATAAAAATGTTATCAGTCTCTAGATTTTATATATCCCGTTTTAAAGGGATATATAACATCTCGAGACTAATAACGTATAATATCCGCCAATCCATGTTAAAACTCCCAACACATTCTGGCTTCCATGATTTATTTCTTAATTATTCAACATGGATTACATCCTCTCTTGCCGCTGTAGCGCTGCTTTACCAAGTTATGCAGTTGACTTGGTTCCTTTGACATTCTAATTACTGAGAATAATTTCCTCTCATGATTTAGAAAATAAAAAGATCAACATTCGGTTATAAAAAGATTTAAAAAAAGCAATTTACAGAGCTCAACATTGACGAGTTTCTGCGGTTGCTAGGGATAATATTTGGTTACTAGGGACATTGTAAGGTTTAAGGAATTCTTATAATATATACTGGTTAGTAAATGATAAGATGTCTCTAGATCTGCTAAGGTGCTGTTGTAGAATTTGTTTTCTTGATTAAATAAAAGGTCCATGAAGATCTACAGGAAAATACTGTGCTATGGACGGGGCATAACTATGAATACAAATATCAAAATGTATTTTTGAAATATGAAATGACATTTGTAGTGTGTATAGCTTGACAAAAATGTACCGCTTAATCAAATATCAAGTCAAAAGATCGTAGTTGTCAAAATTCAACCATTAATTGCAATAATATAGGCTAATTTAATGTTTACAAAACCGTTGCTAGGGTGACAAAACTACACAAAAATACTATATGCTACCAGAGAGAATTGGAATATTATTTTTAGAGTGTACATACACAGAACATAACATTTTGTCGAAAAGACTATGCAAGATATGTAAAATAAAACCACCATATTTGAATTTCCAATGATTATTTGGACCCTCCTCCATTTACGTTGCTAAGCAACAAAGGACACAGTGAAATCATAAAAAAAAGAAAAATTCTTACCTTTCAATGATTGTGTTTAATATTATATCTATATAAACAATTTCTGAGATTGGGCCAAAATCTACCCTTATCATACCCACTCCTTTACAACAAATTAATATTATTCTCAACTGTATGATATTTAATTTAGAGTGTATCATTTGTATTAGAAATTATAAAGATATGATTCACATTAAGTTTAAATATTCTTGATTATAAAATTATCTTAGTGCATTTTCTATTTTTTTCAATGTAAGGGAAGTTAATCTTGTGTATCCAATACACAATGGAAGTTGTCACAAACAACAAATGATCAATAATGACAAGTTAAATCATGGGAAACCGCAGTTACAATTATGAATTGATTCCTTAAATGAAATGTTTCTTTCTAGGTGGACAGCCCATGAACAATGAAATATTACTTTTATACTTTTAAAAACCCGACGGGAAGAAGGGCATCAGTTCGTGAATTTATTGCCAGACAGACATGCAAAATTTGTGATTATACAGTGGATTACATGTGTCCTACCAAAACTAGCAAATCTCCTCATGCATTCGCAATGTGCTCTATCAGAACCGATCTCCTCAAGCAGGAAAACGAGAAAATTGACAGCTTGTAGATTTATCTAGACTTCAATTTACTTCTGACGAATCGGAATTTATCCCCGATTACATTTAGACTCCCATGATGAAAAAATATTGAAAATTTAACTTGCATCTTTGTCAAGAACAACTTAGAAATGTAAGAGTGTCACAATTTTCGTCATGTTTTTCGTGGGACGATTGATTTTGCGAGAGTTACACTTCATATACAAGAATAAACTATACATGTTTCTAATCGTGAAAGCATTCGCCACAGCATAGCATTCTCTGATTTTGCAATATTCGAGCAGTGAAAAAGAAAATTTCAATTTTTGACATGTACATACCTTGCGAAGCGTCTTCGTGAACTCTCCTCCACCAAAACCGGAAGTTATCCTCACGAATTTCTTTGCAGAACCAACTGTTCTGCTTGTGCCGATTACCAGCCGTGACTATTGAAGAATTTTAGCATACTGTTTGCATTCATATTCACCCGCACCCATTATATCCTTTTATAGACACAATATTCTTCGGAATTTATTGCATTTTGGTTTAATCTCCGCAAGGCGCTCTAGAGTGAATCCAAGTGTCTTCTGGCTGCCCCTTGCCCCGCCATCTTGACGACGATATTTTAAAAAATCATTTTCCATCGGCTGATAATCTGTTAACAAGAACTATTGAAGTATTATTATAAATTATTTAACATATGTCCGAGAATAGAGTGAGCAAGTCTATTAGGCGTTACTATATTAACCCTAAAGAGGAACGAAGGAGAAAGACACTGCGCAAGCCGGTACTTTTGGCTGACAGTAAGGGAAATTATATCCAGAGGCAAATCACAAGTGAACACTGTCTGAATATTAAATTTTTCTGCCACAAAAGCTGAAGCTGACATTCTATATATGGTTAGGGACATGTGACTTGACATATTATGAAAACAGTACAAGATTTATATCATTAGAAACTGATAACGACAGAAATATAAGATATATTATAAGAAAATTCAAGGAGCTTAAAGAGCTAATCACAGCGCAGTTTGTGAGATCCGAAGTAGTATTTCTGGAGGTGCCGTCTCTATCCATACAACACTGGAATGATTCCAGGGGGTACAAAATCTATAAAGAGTTTATTGAACAAGATAAAAAAACTGGAACTACGGTTAGATCAGCTAAATATTAAAATCAGAGAGCTGAATAAAAGTGACAATCGCTCACCACGCTTTATGTTAGATCTGTGGAGGGTCTCCAAGGGACATAATAAAAAATCTGTGACGAAAACATATACAGACCTCAATCTTCTAGAGAAAGACGGTGTACATCCCAAACCACTTCTGGCCCGCCTCTGGGTGCGAAGAATAGGTACCAAAGTATACGAAGATTGCTTCCCAAAGGTTACTCAAGAAAATTTATGGTAAGATAAAATCTTCCCAATTATATTCATACTCTTTCTGGTAATTATTAGTGGGGACGCCCCGCTGATATACCTGTAATTGGCTTAGAATATATATGCTTATCTAATAACAATATGGAGCTATCATTAAGAACATCAGCAAGACAGAAAATTAAACCAACCTTAAGATTTTTTTAACTGTGAAACATTATTGTCACTTTTTGACACATATGTATCAAGTATTTTGAATTATGGATGTGAAGTTTGGGGATATCATAAAGCTGATGATGTAGAGAAGGTTCATTTTAGTTATTTAAAGCGTATTTTAAAAGTAAGAAAATCTGCTGTTAACTATATGGTATAGTGTGAGTTAGGAAGATTCCCTATGTATATTGAAAGATATTGTAGAATGCTCAGATATTGGTCTAAATTGCTTTATACTGATAACTGTATTTTAAAATGTTTGTATGAAGATATGTATGAAAGTTCAGTGGTAAAGCCTAATGATAAATTAAACTGGACATGTAAAGTAAGAGATATTCTTTTTAAATATGGTTTTCATAATATCTGGATATCTCAGTATGTTAACCATGTAGATTTTTTTATATGTGAATTTAAACAAAGAATGAAGGATAACTTTATTAGTGAAATGAATACATTTTTTAATGAGTCTCCTAAATGTCATTTATACAGATATATTTTTGACAATAATGTTTTACAATTTTATCTTGATCGTCCACTTAATTATATTTATAAGCCATATATTTATAAAATGCGTATATCAGCACATAATCTTAATATTGAAACTGGAAGATTCTATAATTTAGATCGTCATGAAAGAGTGTGTAGTATGTGTAACTTAAATGTTGTTGAAGATGAATACCATTTTATTCTGCAATGTGAAAAATATATTGATGTAAGAAGAAGATATCTTAAGAAATATTATTGGCAAATGCCGTCATGTTTTAAATTAGTACAATTACTCTCTGTACGCAATATTAAAGAACTTAACAATCTTGGTAAATATTTGTTACTAGCTGAAAAAATTCGCAACGCTTAATTTCATTTCATTTCGTATTATTGCTTTACATATATATTATCATGCTCCGCTGTTATTATCATAATTGTATATGTATTTTCACTGATGTATAGAATAATTGTATATTATATGTATATTTCTATAAGCAGTATTGCTTTTGAATAAAAGAATTTATTTATATACACCAGCTAAATATGAAAACTTCAGGTTAAATAAGAAAAAGGCACTTGATAAAAAGATTGAATAGTGTCAAAGGGATATTGAAGTTGTCCTGGTAAACAAACATGGAAATTTTGTTCTGGAACTATCAGGAGGAGCTTATGAGTTATTAAAAATAGCTATCGAGGAGTACTTTCATGAACATGAAATATATAAATTAGACCCAAAACTTAAGATGGATGAAGAAGGCCTGTGCATAAGTGTATCATACTCTATAAAAGATAGAAACAGCAATAAACAAATATACAAGGCCAATTTGTTTCACACAACAGGTCGCATTGAGGTTAATGGGCATGGTAAGGATCTATTTCTAGAGCATCTAAAAGAAATTATCAAGCTTATGGAAAGCAAGGGCAACTGCTCCCAACTAAACAGATTACTAGAACACCAAATAAGAGAATATATGAGAAAATTTCCAACAGGAAATGTTGAAAATAAAACAAGTAAAAAGTATGTAAGTAGAGAGACAGACCTTACCCATGCTCATAGCAGGGTAATAATGTCAGTAATAAAAGCACAAAATGAATACCGCCATGATAACGCTGGTGGGGATGCCTCGCTGGCAGATCAAAATTCCAGAGGAGAAAAAGATACTAGTAGGGACGCCTTGCTGGTACCATTACAAAAACAGAAAGGAGCTAATGTTAGTGGGGATGCCTCGCTGGCAGATCAAAATTCCAGAGGAGAAAAAGATACTAGTAGGGACGCCTTGCTGGTACCATTACAAAAACAGAAAGGAGCTAATGTTAGTGGGGATGCCTCGCTGGCAGATCAAAATTCCAGAGGAGAAAAAGATACTAGTAGGGACGCCTTGCTGGTACCATTACAAAAACAGAAAGGAGCTAATGTTAGTGGGGATGCCTCGCTGGCAGATCAAAATTCCAGAGGAGAAAAAGATACTAGTAGGGACGCCTTGCTGGTACCATTACAAAAACAGAAAGGAGCTAATGTTAGTGGGGATGCCTCGCTGGCAGATCAAAATTCCAGAGGAGAAAAAGATACTAGTAGGGACGCCTTGCTGGTACCATTACAAAAACAGAAAGGAGCTAATGTTAGTGGGGATGCCTCGCTGGCAGATCAAAATTCCAGAGGAGAAAAAGATACTAGTAGGGACGCCTTGCTGGTACCATTACAAAAACAGAAAGGAGCTAATGTTAGTGGGGATGCCTCGCTGGCAGATCAAAATTCCAGAGGAGAAAAAGATACTAGTAGGGACGCCTTGCTGGTACCATTACAAAAACAGAAAGGAGCTAATGTTAGTGGGGATGCCTCGCTGGCAGATCAAAATTCCAGAGGAGAAAAAGATACTAGTAGGGACGCCTTGCTGGTACCATTACAAAAACAGAAAGGAGCTAATGTTAGTGGGGATGCCTCGCTGGCAGATCAAAATTCCAGAGGAGAAAAAGATACTAGTAGGGACGCCTTGCTGGTACCATTACAAAAACAGAAAGGAGCTAATGTTAGTGGGGATGCCTCGCTGGCAGATCAAAATTCCAGAGGAGAAAAAGATACTAGTAGGGACGCCTTGCTGGTACCATTACAAAAACAGAAAGGAGCTAATGTTAGTGGGGATGCCTCGCTGGCAGATCAAAATTCCAGAGGAGAAAAAGATACTAGTAGGGACGCCTTGCTGGTACCATTACAAAAACAGAAAGGAGCTAATGTTAGTGGGGATGCCTCGCTGGCAGATCAAAATTCCAGAGGAGAAAAAGATACTAGTAGGGACGCCTTGCTGGTACCATTACAAAAACAGAAAGGAGCTAATGTTAGTGGGGATGCCTCGCTGGCAGATCAAAATTCCAGAGGAGAAAAAGATACTAGTAGGGACGCCTTGCTGGTACCATTACAAAAACAGAAAGGAGCTAATGTTAGTGGGGATGCCTCGCTGGCAGATCAAAATTCCAGAGGAGAAAAAGATACTAGTAGGGACGCCTTGCTGGTACCATTACAAAAACAGAAAGGAGCTAATGTTAGTGGGGATGCCTCGCTGGCAGATCAAAATTCCAGAGGAGAAAAAGATACTAGTAGGGACGCCTTGCTGGTACCATTACAAAAACAGAAAGGAGCTAATGTTAGTGGGGATGCCTCGCTGGCAGATCAAAATTCCAGAGGAGAAAAAGATACTAGTAGGGACGCCTTGCTGGTACCATTACAAAAACAGAAAGGAGCTAATGTTAGTGGGGATGCCTCGCTGGCAGATCAAAATTCCAGAGGAGAAAAAGATACTAGTAGGGACGCCTTGCTGGTACCATTACAAAAACAGAAAGGAGCTAATGTTAGTGGGGATGCCTCGCTGGCAGATCAAAATTCCAGAGGAGAAAAAGATACTAGTAGGGACGCCTTGCTGGTACCATTACAAAAACAGAAAGGAGCTAATGTTAGTGGGGATGCCTCGCTGGCAGATCAAAATTCCAGAGGAGAAAAAGATACTAGTAGGGACGCCTTGCTGGTACCATTACAAAAACAGAAAGGAGCTAATGTTAGTGGGGATGCCTCGCTGGCAGATCAAAATTCCAGAGGAGAAAAAGATACTAGTAGGGACGCCTTGCTGGTACCATTACAAAAACAGAAAGGAGCTAATGTTAGTGGGGATGCCTCGCTGGCAGATCAAAATTCCAGAGGAGAAAAAGATACTAGTAGGGACGCCTTGCTGGTACCATTACAAAAACAGAAAGGAGCTAATGTTAGTGGGGATGCCTCGCTGGCAGATCAAAATTCCTGAGGAGAAAAAGATACTAGTAGGGACGCCTTGCTGGTACCATTACAAAAACAGAAAGGAGCTAATGTTAGTGGGGATGCCTCGCTGGCAGATCAAAATTCCAGAGGAGAAAAAGATACTAGTAGGGACGCCTTGCTGGTACCATTACAAAAACAGAAAGGAGCTAATGTTAGTGGGGATGCCTCGCTGGCAGATCAAAATTCCAGAGGAGAAAAAGATACTAGTAGGGACGCCTTGCTGGTACCATTACAAAAACAGAAAGGAGCTAATGTTAGTGGGGATGCCTCGCTGGCAGATCAAAATTCCAGAGGAGAAAAAGATACTAGTAGGGACGCCTTGCTGGTACCATTACAAAAACAGAAAGGAGCTAATGTTAGTGGGGATGCCTCGCTGGCAGATCAAAATTCCAGAGGAGAAAAAGATACTAGTAGGGACGCCTTGCTGGTACCATTACAAAAACAGAAAGGAGCTAATGTTAGTGGGGATGCCTCGCTGGCAGATCAAAATTCCAGAGGAGAAAAAGATACTAGTAGGGACGCCTTGCTGGTACCATTACAAAAACAGAAAGGAGCTAATGTTAGTGGGGATGCCTCGCTGGCAGATCAAAATTCCAGAGGAGAAAAAGATACTAGTAGGGACGCCTTGCTGGTACCATTACAAAAACAGAAAGGAGCTAATGTTAGTGGGGATGCCTCGCTGGCAGATCAAAATTCCAGAGGAGAAAAAGATACTAGTAGGGACGCCTTGCTGGTACCATTACAAAAACAGAAAGGAGCTAATGTTAGTGGGGATGCCTCGCTGGCAGATCAAAATTCCAGAGGAGAAAAAGATACTAGTAGGGACGCCTTGCTGGTACCATTACAAAAACAGAAAGGAGCTAATGTTAGTGGGGATGCCTCGCTGGCAGATCAAAATTCCAGAGGAGAAAAAGATACTAGTAGGGACGCCTTGCTGGTACCATTACAAAAACAGAAAGGAGCTAATGTTAGTGGGGATGCCTCGCTGGCAGATCAAAATTCCAGAGGAGAAAAAGATACTAGTAGGGACGCCTTGCTGGTACCATTACAAAAACAGAAAGGAGCTAATGTTAGTGGGGATGCCTCGCTGGCAGATCAAAATTCCAGAGGAGAAAAAGATACTAGTAGGGACGCCTTGCTGGTACCATTACAAAAACAGAAAGGAGCTAATGTTAGTGGGGATGCCTCGCTGGCAGATCAAAATTCCAGAGGAGAAAAAGATACTAGTAGGGACGCCTTGCTGGTACCATTACAAAAACAGAAAGGAGCTAATGTTAGTGGGGATGCCTCGCTGGCAGATCAAAATTCCAGAGGAGAAAAAGATACTAGTAGGGACGCCTTGCTGGTACCATTACAAAAACAGAAAGGAGCTAATGTTAGTGGGGATGCCTCGCTGGCAGATCAAAATTCCAGAGGAGAAAAAGATACTAGTAGGGACGCCTTGCTGGTACCATTACAAAAACAGAAAGGAGCTAA
Source organism: Bathymodiolus brooksi (assembly GCA_963680875.1). Lineage (NCBI taxonomy): Eukaryota > Metazoa > Mollusca > Bivalvia > Mytilida > Modiolidae > Bathymodiolus > Bathymodiolus brooksi. The sequence continues at coordinate 56,573,103 of OY804584.1, read as the reverse complement.
TGTTAGTGGGGATGCCTCGCTGGCAGATCAAAATTCCAGAGGAGAAAAAGATACTAGTAGGGACGCCTTGCTGGTACCATTACAAAAACAGAAAGGAGCTAATGTTAGTGGGGATGCCTCGCTGGCAGATCAAAATTCCAGAGGAGAAAAAGATACTAGTAGGGACGCCTTGCTGGTACCATTACAAAAACAGAAAGGAGCTAATGTTAGTGGGGATGCCTCGCTGGCAGATCAAAATTCCAGAGGAGAAAAAGATACTAGTAGGGACGCCTTGCTGGTACCATTACAAAAACAGAAAGGAGCTAATGTTAGTGGGGATGCCTCGCTGGCAGATCAAAATTCCAGAGGAGAAAAAGATACTAGTAGGGACGCCTTGCTGGTACCATTACAAAAACAGAAAGGAGCTAATGTTAGTGGGGATGCCTCGCTGGCAGATCAAAATTCCAGAGGAGAAAAAGATACTAGTAGGGACGCCTTGCTGGTACCATTACAAAAACAGAAAGGAGCTAATGTTAGTGGGGATGCCTCGCTGGCAGATCAAAATTCCAGAGGAGAAAAAGATACTAGTAGGGACGCCTTGCTGGTACCATCTGAACAAAAAGAGAGTAATGCTGCTAGTGGGGACGCCTCGCTGGTACCATTACAAAAACAGAAATGAGCTAATGTTAGTGGGGATGCCTCGCTGACAAATGAACAAAATGAACAGCACAAGCTATGTACTAGTGGGGAAGTCTCGCTGGTATTGATTAAACATAAGCAAATCAACAAAATCACTAGTGGGGAAGCCTCGCTGGCACCTACTAAGCACTACCAAAATGAAGTGATTGCTATTGACATACCCCAAGTGGTGCCTGGAACTGCCTGTAAAAGTATTGAGCATAGATTTTCAGACAGTAGAAGATCATATTATAGACCATCAATTAAACAACTCTGAAACTTTTGAAACTATCAGTACATGCACAATATGTAGTAGAAAAATTGATAGCGTACAAAGCCCAACTATCTTCTGCTGCCGATGTGAGGGTACTTTACATCAACAATGTGTGGGTAAAAAAGCAGAGTGTCCCAATGAAGTAATAGAAGATGATGACTACATCTGTCCTTCATGTAGAGAACTAGATATGGACAATGAAATACAACATACCCATTTAAAATGCATAATACAACATACAGTGGCTAAATTAGAAAGAACTAATGAAAATACAGAATCCCTTAAATATAGGCAGAAAAAAGGAAGTAGAACGAACAATACCAAAACCAGCCACGTACAAAGCAGTTTAACTCAACCAGAAAACTATAGAACAGAGGTAAATATGACAGATTCCTCAACTGGAGTTAACCCAGGATATGACAACAATACAGCAGCAGATGAAACTATGCTAAAAGAAATAAGTAATAAAAATAAGCCAAAGAAAGTGAGCAAAATTAAAGATCAGGCAACGCAACTAAGACAGATGGATGAGCAGTTAGTACAGTGCAAGGCAAGAATTGTGATACTCGAGGATACAAATAGGGATTACAAAAACACTATCAATATGCTCAGATCTCAATTAGAAGCTAGATGTAACTTGACAGAGGGTAACCGATATATTAGTAATACAAGCCACCATCCAGAGCCACGAAATAACATACTGAGACTGGAGAATATTATGACAACTTTGAAAAATGAAATAGAATTGAGAGATATGAAGATGCAACACCAACTAGAGATGAATGAAATGAAAATTAGAGTAAATATGCTAGAGATGCAAAAAGAGCTGGTTGATAAAATCTCAAAATGTAAAAATGACCAGACATTATACAACAACCATACACAACTATATAGAAACCTACAAGAAGAACCTATAGTGCCAAGAACTCCTGCTACAATTCCTGCTGGATATACCTATAACAACAGAGATGCAATATACCAACACAACAGAAACATCATTGAAAATAAACATGGATATGTGCACCCAGATCTGACACTTAGTGCTGCTTTTGACAACTGTTTTACCTGTTTTGTTCAAGTATTGTTATAAATACCGTTATAGTGACTTTGAGCCGTAATGAAAGGGGGAGGTTTGGCGCTTTAAAATCTGATTCAACCCACCATTTCTTTAGAAATGCCTATACCAAGTCAGGGTCATTACGGTTTTCACAGTTTTCCGGTTGTTGACTGATTTTGTCTGTTTATATACTTATGAGTTTTGACTTTCCCTTTGTAAGATTGTTCGGAGTTCGATAATTTTGTTATTACCCTTATTTAGTAGATAACAACCAGTTTTAGGGAGACACCAACAAGTACAACGTTTGCCAAGACACACAGATGTACCATATCACCATAGTAGTGCTGACACTGGAAGACAGCATAACCAAACACATCAATATCCAGTAAACAGTACACAACAACCAGTACTCCTATTAAAACAACCAGTACATAACATCACAAGACATGGAATTCAACATTATGACTCTCCTGCAGTAGAGAAAATGCAAATATATATGAATAAACAGCCACCATATGCTGGAGTTCCCGAAACAGACAAAAGTAAGTGCGATATGATATATAATATTAACAGTACGGAGGGAAAGAACATGAGAAGAGGATATAGCCGCCAGCGGAAATTCCCCTCCCAAAGGTGTGTGGAGGCTGGTGGCCATAGGAGCGAAACAGGAACGGATATATTAGAAAGTTATTACAGAAAATATCCATCACAAAGAACAATAAATGAAACGATGGGAAATAGTACTCTCACATGTGGAGATATACTGGCAAGCAATAATGAAGATGTCTGGCATGTATACACTGAGGAAAACTTGGGACAGGAAACCAGTAAGTATAACAGTAAAGAAAGACGTCCCAATTACCTACCGAGGAAGGATTTACAAAGAACCCAGATTGAAGATCTAAGTCAGAATCAATCTTTTTTTAGAGATCAGCCCAAATATAAAAAAGAGAAAAAAAAACAGATATCCGAATAGGAACCTTTAATGTACAAAGTATTAAAGGTAACATGACGTATGCTCAGAAAAAATTGACATCCTCTGTATACAGGAACACTGGCTATTTAATACAGAACAACACATGCTAGGAGACCTGAACACTAATATGCGATTTACAGCAAAAAGTGTGGATGATGATAACCCTGAGCTAAGTATGGTGGCAAGGTGCGGTTATGGAGGTATTGCTATTTTATGGAAAAAAGAGATGGATGATAAAAATCAAATATTAAATGAAGGGAACAACAGAGTACAAGTCATACAAATAGATACAGAATGTAGACCGGTATGTTTAATTAATATATATATACTGGGTATTGTTAGAAATGGAAAAAATACTGTGGATATAAAATCAGGCAGAGGCACAATTTATGGTCTGCTGGGAGCAGAATTACAAGTAAGAAAGGGCTTTTCACCGATAACTGCGCACAACCTGTGGAAAGTTTATGCGTTGCCAAGAATGACATATGGTCTCGAAATTATGCCCATGATTAACAAGGACAAGGAGCAACTTGAAATACTGCAAAAGAAAATCCTCAAACAAAATCAGGGATTACCATGCCGTGCTGCTAACACTGGTGTCTATGTGCTCCTTGGCGCTGTACCTGTGGAGATGGTAATAGAAAGGAATATGCTATCCACCTTCATGAACATAGCAAGGAATAAACTGTCAGTTGAATATCATATTCTTTATAGCCGCGAGCTAGCTATGAAAAATGAAAATGGAAAAATCTTCATTAATAAAATCCAAGAAATTTTGGAAAAGTATGGGTTAGGAAAAGTTGAAGAAATCCACAGCCCAAAGGCTAAAGAAGCTTGGAAAATTATAGTTAAGAAACACCAAAATAAGTTCTGGAAAGAAAGTTGCAAGGAAGATCAAAAAAATAAGAAGACATTAAAATACTTGCAACTACAGGAAAACATAACGAAGCCTCACAATATATGGCACAGTGTCAAGAATAGTGAATTTGATGTAAAAGCAGGAGAAATCAAAGCTAAAATAGCTACACAGACGTATATGGTACACTGTCAAAAATCCAAGTTTGTTAAAAATGCTGCAGCAACCTGTCCATTATGTGGAACTGAGGATGAAGACTTACGTCACTTCATACTTGTCTGTACAAAATTAATAGAATACGTAAACGGCACCTCCAGAAAATAGAAGATTATTTAGAGAAGATACATAAAGGGTTATACATCAGAATTGTAAATGAAAATGCATTACTTCAAGTGATCATAGACTGTACTAGCAGCAGTATAAACTATATGAGAAGGATAAGGAGCAAAAACTATACAGAGCTAGAAGTCCTAACCAGAAACTTTTGCTCTGATTTACATAGAAGCAGGATGAGGCAGATGGCGGGGTTGGGCATTGTCATTGTATGAACATCTATACACCGTATACTCCAGTCTGAATATGAACTATTTTATATTTTAATATTACTTAAAAACAGTCTTAATGGTTACGGTGTGCGATCTGTTGTGAAGTACAAGATACATTTTATATCTTAATTATCATAATTCGTTTTAAGTGCTCCTAGAACCCATATATACAGTATTTTAAATGCAGGCTTTTTAGGTTTTACGATGTGGGCTAACTTGATGTCATTTTACAAAACAACTACAACAGAATTGAAATTAATTTTAATGAGTGTATATATTGAGACTTTTTAATTCCTTTTACATCTGGTTTTATACATTTTAACCAGTTGGAATACCTGTGACTTTTAAATAAATCCTGGAAGACGGAGGGATGCTGATTATGATATATACTTTTTACGCTCTTAAATGTATATAGACTTTCACGACTAAATAATGAATTTTAATAGTACATGCATGATTATTTTAATGTATGGATGCTACGTGTGATGAAATTCGTATGGGTGCGGGTGTGGATGTTACCTGTATATATATATATACATGTAAATACATCTTGGATTTTAACATTCGCGATATATGTATATCCATTATGGAGTGCTCCGAAATAGAGCGGAGGAAAATACCTATAGAAGAAGTTATTGTTTGACCTTCAACGGTCGAACGATTTTTGTGAGGCATGCCCAACGAATAGTGAAGCCAAAGTTTAAATCAGTTTCCAAATAGATGATAATAAAATTTGTGTATATGGGTCCCAGACTGTACTAGCATATTCTACTAGTGGACGTGCAAGAGTGAAATATGCTTTTTCTTTTATAAATGGATATCAAATAAATGATTGGAGGCATATTATATCAGAACAAACAAAGCATGGTAATCCCTGAATTTGTTTGAGGATTTTCTTTTGCAGTATATTTCAAGTTGCTCCTTGTCCTTGTTAGTCATGGGCATAATATACTTTCGATTATCTGGCAACTTTTGCTGTCAGTAAAATGGCGTCATATGTTTTCGTATGAAGTAAAAACAGGACCGATATACGGGATAGAAACGAATATAAAATCCGGAAATGGCTGGTTTTAAAATTTCATGGTTCTGGCCATCCACAAATCATACTACATCTAAATAAAATAACAGAATGCTTGAAAATGACCCCTTTCAAAATTGCGTTTACTTTTGATGTTTTTTTTAAGTGCTGAAACCACACGCACTGCAAGGTGATATGCATTTTATATAAGAAACAGGTACATTTAAGTCAGCTCTTTTGTTTACAAATACGATCAGTGACCCCATGACAGTCACATGACAAGAAGAGCCGGTGTCCTGAGAGGCAGACGACATAGTTCAATTTGATATAGCACTTCTGGATTTTTTTCCAGCTACTTTATAAATGAAGTAAATTTTTAGCATTACAAAAAGTATGGTTCAGTAGGTAGGTTCACTATTTTTGGTACTTACGTCTTTAAAAGCAACCTTGAACATTTTTGACAGATGTCACGTTGGAGTCCTGTTTACGTTCCAGAAATAGAAACCGGAAGACACTTCAAAAATAACGCGTGCACTGTGGAAATCAAAATAAAATGGATGATATGAAAACATATGACATACGAAAACACATACCGTGACGATACATAGGGACATATTTGATTACTTTTAATACTTGACATTTTTTTAATGAACACTCGATTGGTGATATATATACTAGTCAACAAAAGAAACGGTACAAAGATTTTTTTGAAAGATATTTTTATGCTAAAACCAAAACAATTGTTTATTATCATTTACCTCAATGTTTGCGTGAACAGACAATATAACATCCTCTTCCCTAACGGAAACATTCCGGAAAGTCAATTTTCCGTTCCCATGATCGAGTTTGCGATGATCGAATTAGACATTTAAATAACATGCGGTCATTAATTGTGCTGTCAACAAATGTTTAAGTTAACAATTTGCCATTCTGAAAATTAGAATTTTCACAAGAACGTCGATGCCACGGCTCCGTCAAAATGACCGTGAGCGAGCGTTGGGTATGGTTCAGGCTGGAATGACTCACCAAGCCGTTGCAGACCACTTTAATGTGCCTAGAATAGCCATTTCAAGGCTAATGATTCGTCTTCGACAAACAGGTAGGACGAATGACAGACACCGTAACGGCATGACACGTTGTGACGTCAAGACAGACATTTACGCCTTATTCACCTCCGGAATCGTATGATAATTGCTGAGGACATTGTCGTAGAACACCTGGTCTAGCAAATGTCGAATTTCGGGTCAGACTGTTCGCAGAAGACTACGTGAATCTGGACTCCAACCTAGGCGTCCGGTGGTAGGACCAATCCTTAAACAACACCATAAGGACCGCGAGACTAGCCTGGCGTACATGCCGTCGTTGGAGGCTTCACACCTGGCAACACATCCTTTTAAGTGACGAATCCCGTGTGGGGAACGTTTTACGGACCATGCAATGTGTGTGCGAGTCCGACCGTTTTGGAGGCGGAAGTGTTATGGTCTGGGGTGGAATTTTTCATGATGGTTGCACTCAGCTCAAAATTGTTCAATGAACATTGAATACCGTAAAATACAGGGACGATATTCTTGATCCTATCGTTCTGCCCTTTTTGCAACAGCGAAACTTTGATCACGTCTTTCAACGTAGCAATGCAAGATGTCACGTCGCTCGTGTTTGTCAAAACTTTCTGAACCAGAATCACATCCGTGTTCTTCCTTGGCCGGCATTATCACCGGATCTGTCACCAATTGAACACTTACGGGATGAACTCGGTAGACGTGTTCGCCACCGTCATAACACTATATATATATATCTTTATTTCTCAAACTGACAGTGCATAGCACATATACAGAGAAGTTACAAATAAATGAACAGATTAAGTTATATACAAATACAGTAAATCGACAGATGGAATTAGCCGGGAGGACAAACTATCATATTTATATATCTAATAAATTTACATAGTTTTTGCAGGGGTTTCCGTTCACTAGTCATTAAATTTTTGAATTTTATTATATTAGGACGTTCAATTAGATGTTTTGGAAGTAGTGAAGTACGTTTTTCGCTTAAATTAGTGCATTCAAATATGTAATGATATTCGTCTCCAATTTGATTCTTTTGACAAAGTTCGCAATAGCGATTTTCCCTCGGAAATTAATATTACTCCATCTTCCCTTTTTTATCGGCAATTTATGATTCGTAGTTCTAAATTTACATAAAAGAAAGGAATTTTGTTCATCTAAAATATTAAAATATTCTTCAAATTTAAAATCAGTTTTGAAAATTCTATAATTAAATGCTTTAGGGGAATTATGGACTGACGAATTCCAATCCTGTAAAAACTGGTCTAACAATGTTTGTTTTATACTTTGTTTTAGCCACTCGGTGCTTTTGAAATTTTGCGTTTGCCATATATTAGAAAAACCAGTTTCGTTTACTATCCTCCACCACGTAATAAGTATACAATCCACCTCCACTTAATATTAGGTTAATATTTACACGATAGTGACTAGAGTCTATCACGACATAAAATATAATACTATAAAATCTAAAATACTAAAAATAATGTTGTAAGTGAACCTTGTGTACCCCAAGACCAAGATTGATTGATATCTGCGGAAAAATGAAATATAGTGAATGTATTATAGATATTTTTAATAGTGATTTCTGGTATATTTTCAGGGATTAAAGTCAGAAACAGACTGCATTATTTTCTTCTGTAAATATTTAAATATAGACTAGAAGACCCTACTGTCACTGTGAAAAGTAGAACAACAATTAAAGAGCTGCCCCTTTGCTTTTAATTTGTTTCTAATTGTCTAGTGGGGTAGCATCTCGTGTTCATTTACATCCATACCCTTTCTGACTATAATTATTTTTCTTGCAGGTTCAACTCTTAGTAAAATTAGAGTTATCTCCCTTTGTCCATTACTCGAGTTGAATTCTTCAGAAAATCCCATATCAGATATGTGACAATACAACTGAAATGAGGTTTCTCCGTTGGAAAAAGACATTGGATCCCCTAAAGGAACATTTTTGAATATCTGGTGATATAGCATGCAGTTTTTCTGGAAAAGAAGTCAAAAACAGAAATCAGGGTGGCCATCTTGGGTTTCGAAGCACTCCAAAAACTAACTTCTTCAGAACCACAAAGAGAACATTTATGGCAAGAGTAGTGACTTCAAATGAAGTAGTTTTGGGAAAAAATGTCAAAAATATCACAGCTAATCAGAGGCCAGGATAGCCATCTTGGATTTCTAATCGCTTCAAAAAGTTACGACCACTAGAGGAACAATTATGGTAAGTTTAGTGGCTGGGCATGCAGTGATAAAAAAGAAAAGCTCACAACATATGGACGGCTTGACGGACAATCAGATGCCAGACACTTTTCTATTAGAAAAGTTCAACTGAGACTCTGGCCCAAATGAGCTAAAAAAAATAACCAAGAAACTATTGAGCAGATCTTTATTCATTTGACAGCATAACAATTAGGCACCACCATCATTGATTGAAGAGTTATAATCAACATACTTTAGGCCATATAAAAAAAATATCTTCATTTGCTGTAACTCAACTGACCTACCTAAGTGTACGGAAGCGTAACAGAATCTTTTTTTTTTTTTTTTTTTTTAATAGCTTGTTGAGTTATATATACACACATGTTGTCAATTGTTTTCTCATCAAAAATGCATATATTTCCTCACCATATTTTAAGACAATATAAATAAATGCAATATTATTACATGTATAAGGATTCCTGTAAATAAACACTAGAGAATACCAAATATAATTTAAGGTGTTAAGTGGTAAAATATTGTAAAATAATTGGTTGAAAAAAAACTTGACCATATTTGTATATATACAACTCAAAAAGTCAATGCTAATAAAAACAAAAACGATATCTAAACCTTTTTGTACAAGTGCACATTCCAAAACATTTTTTATCAGAAATTCAAAAGAATTTTGTTTTATTCAATTTTTAGCATTTCTAATTTCATTAAAGAAGCCTTTTTTAACATACATTTTGTATATTGAAAGAAAATTATATATATAATATGGCTATCTTATCAATTTCAAAATTTATTATAGTCGAGTTACAGCAAATGAGTATTTATTAAAAAAAATGTGGCCTTACAAAGAATATAATCCTTATATAAGTAAAAAACAACAAACATATAAAATATAGAATGACTTTGTAATACTGAGCACTAAGACTTTAACTTCCCAATATCTTGATAAAAAGTCAAGCAGAATTAATTAAAGTCAATAAAATACTGCTTATTATATACAAAAACACAACTTTTTTTTATGTGAAATGATTTGAACAAATTATATAGAAGTAAGTTTTACAATCAACATAAAAAACAAACTTGCTCATTTCTATCCTGCTCTACCAGATTGTCTTTCTGAAATGAAATATGTAGTGTACAAATGTGCTAGGCATTATATAAATTTCAGTTTTTTTTTTAGTTTTACTGATTTCATTTTGCTATACCTTTATAATTGAAGCTTTACCCATAAATATTTTATTGAAAAATATTTTTTACATTTAGTATGGGAAAACATCATCTCCTCGCTATAATTTTATAAAGAAAAACCCATATTTTTGTAAATCTTGATTATAAAATACACATTTAATACATGATAAAACTATGTTCAACAAAAAAAAAACCATTTGATTCGAAAATATTTTTATCATGTATGGTAAAAACATCATCTTGTGGTTACCATGTTAGAAAGAAAATCACATATTTCAGTAAAACTCGATTATAAATACACATTTAATACTGATAAAATTATTACATACCTCCCAACTCATCCGATTTCGGGGGTGACACCCGAGAATTCCACCCTTGTGTTGGCACCAGATGTGTGCATAAAAGACCCAATATTTCAAAGTTCTACCCTATTTCCCCGCGTTTCTTTCATCGTTTCGTTTCATAGTGTGCTCAATGTATAACTGCGAGTCTGGCTCAATGGACGGTCCTATTTTTGCTTGCTGTCAAAGTAATGAATATAATACTGATTGTGCATGTATATGAAAAAATATATTGAAGAAACAATAACAAGCATTAACTCTCACGACTCTAAAAAAACGTTTATCACTGAAATTGAACCAATCGTTCAACTTCAGGACAAATAAATTGACCATAGGACGCAAAACAAATAAAAAAGTTATCATCACTGAATTTGAACCAATTGTTCAACTTCAAATTCGGGACAAATAAATTGACCATAGGACGCAAAACAAATATAAAAAATTATCACAGATGCATATCAAACATTAAATACATGTATAAATTACTGTAGGCTGTTTACACTTGTAGAATTAAAACGATATAAAACTAGGATGGTTTTGAAGAAGTAACCACAAAAATCAATTCGGAGTCGATCTAAAATTGTCACATTCCCTAAGATGGTTTTGAAACGATCTAGGACAAAGATCCATGGAGATCTGATCTATATAATATTTCTTTAACTTTTCCAGAATATCGAAGGGAATTTCTGCAAAACATAATTTTTTCCATCACCATTTTGACCACTTCCTTAAATTTATAAATGGATGTTTTTTTATGTTTTTACTACCTACAATCTCATAAATCGAGTGTTTCTTTTCATGCTTCTTTCTCATTACGAAAGAACGACTAAATATTTGAGAAATAAAGCAGAATAAAACACAATGAAATATCTTATTTGTTAAAAGAAAACAAAAGATATATACGAGTATGCAAATTTATCTTTACAAACCTAATGAAACTGCATCGATTTATTTCAATATTCGATCGCAACCGATTTACCACAAAGCCGTCAATGACAATGTAAACAGGAAGTGACACAAAATATGTTGATTTATTCTAGATCGCTATAAATTCATACCTAGTGTAAACACAGCCTAATATATCAAACATCGATAGGTGTATATACATTTGACTTTAGCGTGACCATGTTTATAATGACTTTAGAATTTTCATCTATTGGTATTGAAACGGGAGAACCAATGTCACACTTCTGAGAAAAATATCAATCTCTTATAGGAAAGAGTTATCTCCCTTTTCATGCATAAGAAGAGTTGTCTCCCTTTTATGCTTCCAAAGTGTTGTGACATGTGTGTATATCATTACTCATCAATTGTGGTTTAAAAACATAAAATGTCTTTCGTTGTCTAGGCAATACATAATATTGTTATCTTTTTGTCAATGATATTGATGTGTATTGTAAAGGTAATATAACCACATGATATCACATTTCTTTAAATAAAAGAAAATATTTAACAAATACAATGTAAATCTTTCAATGAAGTGCAATTTTAAAGTTGATAAAATTTGTTTTCACACAAAAAATGAACGTACAATCATGCACTAAAATGCATTGTTATGTTTTTAATGTAATTCACAATTATTTTGCCATATCTTTAACCGTGAATAATTTGACCACTCATGCCAAAAAAGCTATGCTTCTTTCCTTTGACTATATTTTCTCTTAAGTCGGGATTGGATTCACTAAATCGGCCATGGAACATTTTTCTGGTCCCGGATTTTGTAAAGGAATTTTGTATATCGAGCAAGGTTGATTGTGGTCTTGGATGTCCGCATCCTGGTTCCCAACTAAAGCGCATGTCGTCTTTATAGCCTATATGATTGTAAACTGGAAATTGGCTTTCGTATGCCGTTTTCAATGAAAAGGAATGTCTTAAATTTGTTGGTGCTACATTTGACGAAAGGCTTCCAAATTCATCACGGTACTCTGTATCTTCAAGTGCAGTAGTAGCACGTCTGGGCTTTCTCTGGGTGACTACGGGAGCTTGTTTTGATTCTACAACGGTTTTTTCTACTGGTGGTTGAATAGAAAGTATGGTGAACTTTGGAGGTTTTTGAGAGATCCCAGTATTTTCTTTATTATACATGGCATGTGTGCTCGTGTATTGAGTTGTGTTTGCCTCTCCAGCAGATGCACATAACTTCTGTTCCTCCGGTGTCAATCCATTGGAAGATGTGCCAAATACTCTGATTGGTCCATTTTCCGACGTACTTGCTACAGTGACACTGTCAGAGAAGGACACACTTTTCCCACTTTTTAGACCAGATATTCCACGAACGTTTGAAAGTTTTTGATTTGATGTTGACATGACGTTTAATGGTTCGTTTCTGGCAAATCGTGGCAATTCGTAATCCTGCAAAAACTTTTGTGTATTATAATTCTCTCCCATTTCGCATTCCTTATTAATTATCTCCCCTTCTTGAACTCGATATCTACTCGAAATATCAGTTGGTTGAAGTCTTTGCTTTTGAGATTGTTTTAGATCTTGAATGGGCCGTAAAACTTCTCTGGCATCCCTACGGTCTCCAGCAAGATTAGCTTGTCCAGATGCTAATGTTCTACTGTATCTCAATGCATCGTTGGTCTCTTGGTTAAGACGGGTGGGGAGGTTAAGGTCATCAATTCCTCTGTAAGAGTGAAACGTGTCCATTATTTCAGCACTACTCTCGTTCGGGTTCATGGAATGGGTTAGACGTTCTGGTAAATAATTGGTTCTGTATAAACCTGCTCGTTCTTCATTGTACTGTCCTTCATGGTTGTAAAATGTTTTTGGCTTTTCTGTAGTAGTGGCCTTCGACATTTTGTATCCCAATGAACTTAAGTCATGGCTAGGTTTATGAGCTTCTAGGACTTGAAATCTATTACGAGCCTCCATTTCTTGGAATTCTTCGCTTTGTCTATCTTTCGTAGTCTGTAAATAATGTTCTTCGGTACTTGGTGGTTTACCTACTGTAGGGTGGTAGGGTATATCTTCAGCTGGTTGTTCTTCTTGAGCATCTTCGACTTTTTCCAAATTTGGCTCAGGGTGAGAGAAATCATTCAATTCCTTCCAACGAATACCTTTTTGCTTTGGCTTAGATGGATCTGGAAGGCTGACATATTCTGTGCCATTCCATAATCTATCCTCTTCCTTTTCTCTTAAGGTCATCATTCTGTAAATAGACAGAAGAATAGGAGGTTAGTATTATGGTATTTAACGCCACTTTCAACAATATTTCAGCTATATCGTGGCAGTCAGCTTGATTGGTGGGGTAAACCAAGTACCCGGAGAAAACCACTGACCTGCCGCAAGTCACTGACAAACTTTATCACTTAATGTATGTCGAAGCGGAATTTGAACTCACAACGTTAGTGGTGATAGGCACTGATTTCATAGGTAGTCATAAATCCAACTACCATACGATCACGACGGCCCCCGACAGAAGAATAAATGTTGATAGATGGTTTTGTGTCTATATATTGCATGATGATTGTTAACCAAAATGCAGCATGTTACACAGTGCCGGTCTTAGGAGGTGCGGGGCCCAATTGTAATAACCTGCAGTGTGTTGTTGTGTGTACTTGAACAGCCAAGAGTAGATAACTCCAGCGCTTGGTCCAATCCAATTAGCTTAATGCCGGCCCTGCTGTTACATAAATTACCGGTAGGTGAATTTGAAAACGATGAACTGTAGAAGCAGATACGTATCATGTTATTAACATACACCGGACCATGCTCATTTGAGTTTGTAAACATAAGTGAGCTACCCTGGGCTGCTTAGGTTATTGTTAAGCAGGAGTTTGTTCGATAAACTGTATGTATTTTAAAAAATAAATAAAAAGCATGCACCAGACCATTAGTTTGATTACTGAGCTAATACCAAGTTTAAATACCAGTAGTTATAAAAAAATTGAAAATCTGTAAATTCATTACTATTCCTAGTATGCCAATTTTTTGTGGATTTCGAGGGCCATCGTCAAACGTTAGATTTTGACCAATATTTGTAACCATATACTGACCAGGATGTCATGTTAAATAAATTTAAGTGCGACGTAATTCAAGACTTTCAATAAGTGGTGGTACCAGGTAATTTTATCCACCTGAATTTAAAGAATGTTGTACATGTATAAGATATTCATGAAAATTCTTCAAATTTTAATAAATAGTACCACCTGTATATAGTGAAGTACTGTTACACTGGATAAATATTGAAAGCCCTGCATAATCTACAAAAATGAAACTAAACATTTATTTCCGTGATTTGTTTTTGTTCTGTAGATAGGAATCCACAATTTCTTTCTCTCAAATCAAGAAAATTAACATCTACGAATTTAAATGAATTCACAGGTTTGGACCGATAAAACTTGTTTAATCTCACCACTGTTTATTAAAGTAACTGTACCAAGCCAGGAAAGTGAGTGGTCATGTATTTGTGTGTTAGTGGTATCGATTTTGCCTCTTTCTACGATTTTGATATTGCATTTTGGAACTGTTCCAAAAAGTGTGGTATTTATTTTGCTTTTCATTTTATTTTTATAGGCTAACAATGTCAATATTGGATGATTTGATATTTCTGATATTTAAGTTTCTTTTATATTACATAAACATGTTGTGTGTTCGAATCCTGCTCAGACGAGATGTACTTGATACAACATTATGTGATAAAGTTTGTCAGAGACTTGCGGCAGGTCAGTGGTTTTCTCCGGGTACTTCGGTTTCCTCCACCAATAAAACTGACCGCCACGATATAACTGAAATATTGTTGAAAGTGACGTTAAACACCATATAATCCCCCATAAACATGTTGATTTGAATTTTATTTATGTACTCGCATGTCGAAAATAGTACCTGTATTGATTTAAGCATATTTTATTGTCAAATATAAACAATAGGATTTAACACAAGTTTTACAACCGATATGAAGTTCTCTCCAGTATCATACAATCATAGGTTTGGCAAAGAGCATGACGGATAATAAGTGTATAAGTAATTATAAAATAGAAAAATAAACGATAACAGATAAGCAAGATGGGAGGGGTGGGTTATGTTCCTTCAGTGAATCGCCCACTGCATTGCTTGGACTAGTACATGTATTTAGATAATATAATATTGCCACATTTTCTTAGTTTAAAATCAGTATGAGATATCCATATATTCTATACTTGTCTTCTGTAGATTTGTTGTTTTTTGGATTCATGGTGTTTAACTCCAATTTCAACAATATTTCATGGCGGTCAGTTTTATTAGTGGAAGAAACCGGAGTACCCGGAGAAAACCACCGACCTGTCGTATATCACTGACAAACTTTATCACATAATGTTGTATCGAGCACACCTCGCCATGAACGGGATTCGAACTCACAACGTTAGTGGTGATAGGCACTGATTGTACAGGTAAATCCAATGCCCCTAAGTAAAATGGGGAATGGAGGTTATATTCCTTCAGTGAATCGCCTACTATATTGTTTGGACTAGTATTTAGAGAATATATTCTTGCAAACTTTTCTTAATATAAAATAAATATGAGATCAAATTCAGCATTTCTGGAATAACCTTCATCAGATACGCTCAAAGTCAAAAGATTGGAATAACCTTCATCAGGTACGCTCAAAGTCAAAAGATTGGAATAACCTTCATCAGGTACGCTCAAAGTCGAAAGATTGGAATAACCTTCATCAGGTACGCTCAAAGTCAAAAGATTGGAATAACCTTCATCAGGTACGCTCAAAGTCAAAAGATTGGAATAACCTTCATCAGGTACGCTCAAAGTCAAAAGATTGGAATAACCTTCATCAGGTACGCTCAAAGTCAAAAGATTGGAATAACCTTCATCAGGTACACTCAAAGTCGAAAGGTTGGAAAGCCAAATAATTTTCAAAGTTTTGGGAGCAATAAAACCCAAGGGCCTAATCAGGAGAGCCAAAATCTCTATACGTCTTCTGTAAGAAAAACAACAAATCATAATGTTATCTATAATATTTACCTTTTATAGGATGTATTTTCTCCACACGACGATCCTGGTTTTTGTGGAGGTGGTTTAGGAATCAATTTTCTGGATATTCTTCCCTCAAATGGTCTTGGTGGATCAAAAGTATTTTTTGATCTTGGATACTGGAAAACATAAAAAGAAACCACCTGATATTACTTTCAAATGATAAAAATTGATAAGTCATATCAATATTTGCTTCTCTACTTGCACAGAGAAAATGTGCATTGAAAACAAACAAGTTAAAACAGCATTACATATGTCCATGTATATAATGTCAAAACTATTATGCTAAAACAGCTTTACATATGTCCATGTATATCATGTCAAAACTATTATGCTAAAACAGCATTAAATATGTCCATGTATATTATGTCAAAACTATTATGCTAAAACAGCTTTACATATGTTCATGTATATTATGTCAAAACTATTATGCTAAAACAGCATTACATATATCCATGTATATAATGTCAAAACTATTATGCTAAAACAGCATTACATATGTCCATGTATATTATGTCAAAACTATTATGCTAAAACAGCTTTACATATGTCCATGTATGTTATGTCAAAACTATTATGCTAAAACAGCTTTACATATGTCCATGTATATCATGTCAAAACTATTATGCTAAAACAGCATTACATATGTCCATGTATATTATGTCAAAACTATTATGCTAAAACAGCTTTACATATGTCCATGTATGTTATGTCAAAACTATTATGCTAAAACAGCTTTACATATGTCCATGTATGTTATGTCAAAACTATTATGCTAAAACAGCTTTACATATGTTCAAGAACCATGCATATCATGTATGAAAACAAAACGTTAAATGGTCGATACCTTATTACAATATATAATACAGACACTGAATTAATTTTACTTACCAAATTATCATCATCTACACCGTACGTGTAATAAACATTCATTTTGTTATTCAGATTTTCTAGAGACATAGGATTTGATGGGCCTATTCCAGTATGTTGTAGATCGTATGTCGTCTGCCATTGGTCACGTTCTACATTTCTAAGGGAATTGGCAGTGTTGTCAGACAGACTCATATCCGGTGCACGTGACTGCAGGTTTGGAACAACTGTTTTTGGTGGTATTGGATAAAACTGCTGTCGGCCTCCATGGGTTTTTACCAACTATAACAATGTAGAGAATAATAATGCAATTAAATATACTTCTTTTCTACAATCTGGGATTAAAAATGCACATATCGAAGCACACAAAAATCATAGATTCAGCAGTCTTTGCCTTAATTTTTTTCACCTACTTTCCCGAAAGCCAATTTAGAAAAATTTTCTATTTATTCAAACAAATTCTTTCATAATTTTCACTTGTCCGAATCCAGTTTTACTAGTCCCGGGCTCAGGGCAAGTGGGTTAGCGCGAAGACTGATTTAGGCAGGGGCGAACCTATGCACACATCCTCAAATTATTGCTAATGTGTTATTATAACAACATATTAAGAATAAACTGGTAGAACATGCTAAAGTGGGTCACGGGTCACTGTGAGTAGCATGTGTAGTCACGTGACTTGTCTCATTAATTGGTAATAAGGCGGCTGTATCGAGAAACAGATACAGTGTTGAAAAAACTGTTGATACTCATAAAATATTGATAAATGCAATAGAATTTTAAGTTTGTCTTCAAGAAATATGATAGACAAAACCATGTGTGAAGTTTTATGACGAAATATCTCTGATTTCTATGTAAATTTACGAGTTGAATTGGGGATGTATTTTTATCTTATGATAATGTAAAACAAAAAGATGCATGTAAAAGAAATCTATGTTATATTTATTCATTTGTTTCATTCTGGAATATTGTTGATCATTGATTTAAACAAGAAAAAAGGGGAAAATGGGGGGGGGGGGGGGGTGAATTTTATTTGTGAATTTTACAGTTAAATAAATGTTATGTTTCGACAGTTTAAAGTGAAAAATAAAATTTGTTGCGATTAAAGCTTAAATCAGCATTAAAAATTGAACAAATATCAGTGGTTTTGTAAAAGAGATTTATTTTAAATAGAAAATCTGAATTTATTATTTATTAATTTATTATTAATGATGCAAGTTTATATCTCTTCGGAGTGGGAGGGGGGCTATGATGAAAATTTGAAATAAAAACACAGGACCGGACTTTAAGCAAAAATAATAATCCAGGATTAGTTTTTTATTAAAAAAATCCAGGACCCCTGTGTCCATGAATTTTTTTTTTTTTTTAAGTTAATAATATGAAATATTGACTTCCACACTTGCCTTATGGACAGCACATTTCTGTGTCCACACTTGCCCTCAGGCAACACTTGTTTTATAAAAAAAATAAAATGTACATGTCTTGGCAAAAATCACACAGACAACACTCAAAATCCTGCAACCGCAACAGTTAAGTGTGCTATTCTGAAAGACATTAGATTCAGTTGTTGACGGAGGAATGTCCGTGTCTGATTAAATTCTTATTCCTGGTTAATTTGAAATAACTTGTAATAATTCCAAAACCTTAACTTTAAATCTGCCATGAATTAAAATACCGGTAAATGAGAATTTGTTGAAAGTCATTAAATACTTATTTCTAAATTCCAAGTCGTAGTACAAACAAAATATTATTCAATTTGTAACAGCAGACTTGTTGATAGTTGTAGAAAATCAGATGTATGCAAGTCAATCAGTTACATACCAACCAAAAGCTCGGAATTAAACACTTGTATATACATAGAGGTGATTGCTCATTTTGTTGATATTGGTGGAAATGTTTTAATTTTCTTTTCATAATAGACGGGTGCCACTAGTGGAGCAGGAATTGCTTATCCTTCCAGAGCACCTGAGTTCATCCCGGTTTTTAGTGGTGTTTGTGTTACGCGATCTTTAGTTTTGTGTGTAATGCTTAGTAGATCGTTATTCGTCCTTTTGTTCTTTTCTTTTGGCCATTGTGTTGTCTATGCTACTTCGATTTACGGATTCTGATTACCCCTTTGGTATCTTCAAACTCTTCTTAAACATGAGTTCAACCAAACTGATAACCAAATGAATTGTAGGTCATCAAGTAAGGTAATGTTAAAACTTTGATGGTTCGACGACAAGTTAGACGAAATTTCCTATAGAACAGAGGGACTGTCGTGGTTATGATTGTATGTAGTTGGATTTACATCTACCTATGCAATCAGTGCCTATCAACACTAACGTTGTGTTCGAATCCCATTCATGGTGAGGTGTACTCGATACAACATTATGTGATTAAGTTTGTCAGTGACTTGCGGCAGGTCGATAGTTTTCTCTGGGTACTCTGGTTTCCTCCATCAATAAAACTGACCACAACGATATAACTGAAATATTGTTGAAAGTGGCGTTAAACAACATAACCCACCCATCGTAGAAACAGTTATATCATATTTATTATATACCTGGTGGAATCCTCTCTCTCCTTTCCATTCTAAACCAATTTTTTCAGATTCAGTTGGAAGTGCTTGTAATTCATGTCGAAGTCCAGAACCTAAATTACAGAAACAGAAAACTATGAATTGATAAACCCTTATTAATATATATGAGTTGCAGCTTGTACAAATTAAATGATGTACAATGACATTGATGCTTATTGAATAGGTTTATTTTCTACCAAGAAATTAGAATTATATTCTAAATACATGCAAACATACAAGATTTGATAAACGATTAAAGTCTAACATTAGATCCAAAAGTGGGGGCCATCGTGGTCAGGATCGTATGGTAGTTGGATTTACAGCTACCTGTGCAATCAGTGCCTATCACTACTAAAGTTATGAGTTCGAACCATGTTGTATTGAGGTGTACTCGATACAACATTATGTGATAAAGTTTGTCAGCGACTTGCGGCAGGTCGATGGTTTTCTCCGGTTTCCTCCACCAATAAAACTGACCGCCACAATATAACTAGAATATTGTTGAAAGTGGCATTAAACACCATAAACCAATCAACCAACCTACATTCACAGGTCAAAAGTATTTCCACACTAAGATATTTCCCTATATCTTTCATATAAAACCACTTATTTTCAAAACATTCTCCTGAAGTAATTCCTTATCTGATTTTAATGAAATTTTCATTATTAAATGCAGAAATAAATATAGTTTCTTCTTCTTATAATTTTCATATAATTAATTTCTACTTTTCCTCAAGACATGATTTAAACACAGTTTAATTTTTTTTACCAAATCTTACTATATAATCATAGAAAATTCTGACGTCGAGAAATTAAAAAATTTGTGCTTAAATCATAAATATATGTAAATAAAAGATAAAAAAAAATGCATGAAAATAGACAATTAACTCTAATTAATTCTGCTTTTAAAAGTGAAAATTTCAAGAAAATCAGATATGGAATGACTTCAGGAGAATGTTTTGAAAATAAGTGGTTTTATATGAAATATACAGGGAAATATCTTAGTGTGGAAATACTTTTGACCTGTGAATGTAGATCCAAAATCAAAATTTCTATTACAAAGTTAATGGCTAACTGACCTAAATTTTTAATTTATGCTATTTTCCGCTTCTATTAAATTTTTAGTATTCCGCTGATCTGGTTCAGTGTTCCTGGAGAAAATTTAGCACCTGTAAGTATTCTTAGTGAAAGTTACCACACACAGATCTAGAGCTTGGGCGAACCTGTTCCTCATAAGTTAAAGGCTAGATATTATAGAAGATCTTCCAATAGACCAACATGCCACTTTAATACAAAGAAATACATATCAAAACAAACATTAAATTTATTTAAAATATTGTGTACCTTTTGTTTTATTTATGATCTGTACATCAAAAGCAGTGGATGGCATTTCAGAATTGATAGGCTGTTGATATCGTGCAGCTACCCCTCTCTTTGGATCTTCTGATGCATCAAACTTAGGAAACACAGCCATTCTTTCCATGTGCGAACTATATGGGTGTTCGGCTGGGAAATCTCTGTTGATCAGTATTCGCCTGCAAGATATAAGTGTTATATACCATAACATTAAACATATAATATCAAATTGGGGCCATCGTGGTCATGATCGTATGGTAGTTAGATTTATAACTACCTGTGCAACCAGTGCCTATCACCACTAATGTTCGAACCCCATTAATCGTGAGGTGTACTGTGATTAAGCTTGTCAATGACAGCCACGATATAACTGAAATATTGTTGAAAGTGGTGTTTAAACACCATAACCCCTAACCCTAACCCAATTTTTTTAATATAATTTAAAATCAAAAACAGAAAAAAAAAGAGGGGGGACAAGAAATCCATCATCTCCATCATAACATGGATAGTTAACATTCTTCTTCCAATCATGTGTTTTCCTTGTTCTTAAAATAGTTCATGAAAGAAATAAGGAAGTAATTAAAGTGTTTAAAAGCTTTCTTATGAAGTGCTCGTTGCATGGTTTTCTTCTTCAAGAATATATTGGAGGACAAGAAAGCAATGGATGTTGTATTTCTTTAGTTTTCATTGATGATCTTAAATAAATTTATATATATACATATTTAAAGTATATATACAATGTATGAATAATATAAATAAAAACATTACATATTGTTCAAGATTTTTTGGATCAACACATCCTGTCTGAACAGAAAATTTGATTGCAAAGGCAATTGTGATAGAAACACATAAAACAGTAGAATTTCGTTACAATATAGACGACCTCATAATGATTGGTTTATTTTATGACGTTTAACCCCACTTTCAACAATATTTCAGTTATATTGTGGCGTTCAGTTTAATTGGTGGAGCAAACAGAAGTGCCCGGAGAAAACCACCGACCTGCCGCAATTCACTGACAAACTTTATCACATAATGCTGTACACCTCGACATGAATATGAATGAGATTCGAACTCACAACATCAGTTCAGACATCATAATGTGTTTCTACCACAATTGTCATATATAAAATATCACATTTTTATCTACATTATTTTCTTGTGTATTTCATGTATTCTATATCTATACATTCCAATGTGTTTTACTTACCCCATTTGACTTTCCTGTGGCTTTAATAACCTACAAAGAAACCAATAGTTTGAATTTATATGACTGGAACAGAAGAATACTTATTAAAGGGAGATAATTAAAAAAATCATAACCATTAAAGGGAGATAATTTAACAATGTAAAAATCATAACCATTAAATAGAGATAATTTAAACAATGTACAAATCATAACCACTAAAGGGAGATAATTTAAACAATAAGAAATCATAACCATTAAAGGGAGATAACTTAAACAATATGAAAATCATATCCATTAAGGGAGATAATTTAAACAATGTAAAAATCATAAGGCCACAAAAAAAAATATGTGTGTTTCCGATCGACCCTAAAATTTTACCGCTGACCCTAACATTTTAACGCCAAAAAAATAATAGATCGGCAAAATCCGGAAATTCGTCTCTGTTTCCGTGTTTGTTTCCGACTGTTGCAATATTGACGCTTTCTGATAAGCGTTTAATTGAAACGGATCTATTAAAGACTGGTTTCCTGTTTGAATTTTCTTCATTTCCTTGTACATTTGATCGATGTTTGGAACCAAAAACATTGTATTGCATGTCAAATAATTAATAAGCTGTAGTAAGAAAGAAACAAACAAGTTTGTGTGATTTTAGAGGAAGGAGCATACTTGTAGGTTTAAAAAAAAAAAAAAAAAAAAAATCCCTACCTATCGACCCTAATTTTGAAGACCATGCAATCGGAAACACACCATATTTTTTTTTTGGCCTAACCATAAAAGGGAGATCATTTTAACAATGTAAAAATCATAACCATTAAAGGGAAATAATTCAAACAATGTAAAAATCATAACATTAAAGGGAAATAATTTAAACAATGTAAAAATCATAACCTCTAAAGAGAGGTAATTTAAACAATGTAAGAAATCATAACCATTAAAGGGAAATAATTTAAACAATCTGAAAATCATAACATTAAAAATCAACTACTACAGTTTCTGCAATTTTAACCAAAATTTAAAATGGCCAACTTTATTATTAGTACAGTAGTGATATATTTATGAGAATTAGTCCTATGAACATGTACAACATAAACTTTTACATCATTGCTCATATCTTTTATTTATTTCATTTCAATTCTGGATCTTCAGACAATTAAATAAATGTATAACACCCACAGATGAGCAATCAAGCAAATGCAATCTTCTTTTTTGGAGGAGGGGGGGGGAGGTTACATTTTCTCTAAAAAAAAATCAGTTGCAAAATTTTGTAGCAAAATAAATTTACTTGAAAGATGCAAAAAATAACATTTGATCCCACAGTTAAACTTGGTTAAAAATTGAAGAAATATTAGGTAATGATTTTTCATGTCCACAAAAATAATCTGATTTTTGTTTAATCATATGAGAGAAAAAAAAATCTGGTTTGGGGGAAAACATAGCCCCCCCCCCACTTCCTCTCCCACAAAAACAAAGTTCAGTGGCCAGTTCCTTACATTATTTGGGGAGCTTGGTAAAAAAGAAAATAGTTAAAAGAAAATCAAATGGTGGGTCTCTCTATATATTTGGTAAGAGAGTAAATTTCTTATAATCCTGGTATAACTGAATTAATTAGCTCATGTGCTAGTAGTCAGCTATCCAAACCACAGGCACTAGACATTGCATCAAAAGCAATTCCATAAAGTTAATGGTAAGAAAACAGTGTCAAGGAGTAATATAAAAAGAGCTCTTTTATGTTAGCCATGACACTATTTTCTGAACTTTAATATTATGAAATCAATATTGATATAGTGTCAGGTTTCTGTGTCCAATAAAATTCATAAAAATATACTTACAGTTGGTCGTTGCTTCTTATATTACTTAGCTTTAGCTGTGTCAATCCATAGTGTTGTTTAACGGGTTCACCACTGAAAATATAAAGTTACCATATTTATTTGTGTACAGTTAAACCTAGATACGATAACGTAAACCTCATTCCTAACTGGAGCGCAAGCGGAATGAGGGTTACGTTATCGTATCTAAGTTAAACCTATTACATGGTAGAAGTGAAAATTGTGATTTTTTAACCTCAGAGTACTAGTAATATAATGGATGATCTACAGGTTGAACCAATAGATTTTACTTTATTATCCAGTAGTCAGTGAACTGATCATGTCTGTCTTTGTACTGTCCACGTATATGTTATCCTGGGTCCGTGGTGGTCATGATCATATGGTTATTTTAATGAGTATATAATACTATATACTCAAACTGAATTATAAAACACTTGTTTACACTTATTATTTATAATTATTATGCGAGCTTAAGCGAGCTCTTTATGGTATAAAATGTATACTTAGGATTTTTTAACAAACATGGCTGAACATATTGTCGAAGAAAAAAAAATTCTACGTTTTGTATTTGTTATTCGAGTTATCGTTCCTTACGTTTTGTAAACACCGGTTTCCGGGTAACACACTAACACACTCAACTAATGGAGATCTTCTTAACATAAAGCGCTAAGGTGAACCTGAAGTCTCGTACCCTCTCTCGTAAGGAACGATAACTCGAATAAAGGAACGACAGCTCGATTGAATGAGACTAGATTCGGCCCTAAAAAAAGTCGTCCCCAATATATCTCGACACTTTTGATGAAATTGCCAGATAATTTTCAGATGCGCGAGCATTTAAGGCCGTGCCGGTTTCATATTATATGTATATGTATATATATTATAACTATATATACTATATACTCAAACTGAATATAAAATTCTAAGACAATCTTGCTTGAATTACTTCCCTTTCTTCTAATCTGTGACAGACATGGTTGATGGTAATAAAATAATTATTATATTTTACTTTATTTATTGTGTATGTGCTAATTATAAATGTTGTATCATGCCCTCCAGGGGCCCTGATTTGGAAAATAAAGTATCTTGTATGGTAGTCTGATTTACAACTACATGTACCTTAATAGTCTATGCAATCAGTGCATTGAATCTAATCTCGTTGAGATTAGGATTCCGAAGAAATTTTCTGTCTGTAATCTAGTAATCTCAACGAGATGACGTTGAATCCTGCTTATGACGAGGTGTACTCGATACAACATTATGTGATAAAGTTTACTTTACTTTACGTTGTAGAAATAAATTTTTACCACAACCATCAATGGCACTACTTCAACATGAATCTGATTGAAATCTCTCACAGTAGGAAAGACAGTGGCACAGAAGAGTCCCAAAGTCATAGGGAAAGGGGATGGAATCAGCAAATAATGATGCTAGAAAATGGCCGATTATACCATTCGATGTATCTCGGGATTTTATAATAAGTAAGGAAATTCTCGTCTAGTTCTCGTATATCGAGAACCTTTTCATTGGATAATTTTTTGACGTATTTGAAGTGTCTATGCAAATTTAGAATTGACCGAAATAAATCGGAAAATACCGAAGTATAATTGTAATATACGGAAAATATCGAAGGAAATTCGGAAATATATTTATAATAAAGTGGGCGTTGATTATATAAATAAATCGAAAGTTCTTTAAGGTAGGTATATTTAATTTAAATAATTGCAACTATAATATTCATATAAATATGAACATAAAAAAAATTTATTGTTTAATATTGATAACAATTTCAAAATATAACAATTAAATGCAAAAAGTTGAATTAACAGTAATTATTGGGGAAAATGCTTTTTAAGGAATATAAATAAAGGGAGATAATCATAGTACTGTATAGTATTATAAAATTACTACTGAAAAACTTTTTGTAAAAAAAAATTGAACCAATAGTGATTAAAAAAAAATGAAATAAATATTTTACAATACTGTCTGTACTCCTGTAGGAGTATGAAGCCCATCTATGATCTAAATAGATCCTCTTGTATTTAATAACAATTTATATTCATAAAATAAAATAATCAAAATGCATATGCTAAATAAAATTTGGATTAAGTGTTAACTATGTTAGATACAACGTATCTACGTACCATTAGTTGTTTACAAAATACACTTATATATATATAATTATTGTTTGTAAACAAACATCTGCTTTGCATATCATAAATCCTCGGATTTACCATATTCTAAGAAAACACGTGTTTTTTTTAATTAATTTATTTTATAAAAATATATAACCAATATTTTCTGTTTTTATATATAATTATTAAGGTAAAAATACCATACAAAAGAACAAAAAACCATTCAGAAAAATTTGTCAAACTAAAAATCTTTCTGATTCTGATCCTGATCTCACCAGCAGCTCGCTGGTAACATTTGGCCCAAAATTTGATTACATTTCACTTCACATCTAAAATTTTACAAGAAGACGTAGGTTGAATGTAAAATAATACAAACCTCCTTGGGAAATATATATTTCAAACAATTACATCCATATTTTGTCACAATATATCCATAAATAAATGTCTGGCAAACTCATTTACCTAACAGATACACACATTAGCACCCCCCTTTTGGTTGTAATGGCTGAGTATATAGCCAAGGGAGATAATCGTTTCCATAACCTGGTTGAATATGGTTATACATTGCATTGGGACATAGAAGAGTTCCGATGTCAATTCATGTGGATCAAGGGAGACAATGCATATTTTTACGTTGTCAACAAACACACCATAAATTATGCGGCTTGGTTATACATTAAGTTTTAGTTACTATATTGGAAATTGTTGGGTATGTATAGATACAGTATGGGTGGGACTAAAATTCACGAGAAAGCTTTGCTCAAAGCACAGGCGAGGGTGTTTATCTAGCTTGAACCCGAGATCGAAGTCGGTAACTGACTTGCACTCTAGTGATATTGTTTATAAAACATATATATCAAAAATATTGAATTTATTTGTACATATTTAGCCAATTAAATGCAGCCATTTTTGTCATCGATAAGTCACTATTTGTCCTGGGCCTAAGACACGTGCGAATTCTTTTGACAAATAGGTATTTCCAAAATTTGAATACTTATCGATAACAATAGAACTAATCAAATGGTCTAGAGAATACGAAGTCTTCCTGTAAAACGGATCGTCATTTTATTTCAGCACGGGATTTATATTTTAAGGGGAAAAGTGCCGCTTCAAAAATTGGCATAACCAACCAAATACGGTATATTTTTTAACAAATGTAATAGTTTGCCTTTTAGCATTATCAATGAATATGTATGATTCTCCTAAGGATCTTGAGCATTGGTGGCTCGAAAATCTAATATTTTATCGGGACTGAAGAAGCCGATCTACAAGCAGTACAACATTTACCTAACTCGAAATGTGTTTTTTAAATTGATATATACGAAGAAACATATTTTAATTTTTCATTCCTGTCAATTCTTATTCTAATAGCCCCTTGTATATGAATGAAATGTTTCACTTGTAAAAAACTACAATAAGTTGGAAAAAAAGGCCCTAGTCTATGAATGAAATGTTTCACTTATTGAAAAAAAATACAATAAGTAAAAAAAATAGTCCTTTGTATATGAATGAAATGTGTCACTTATTAAAAAATTACAATAAGTAAAAATGATTGTGATCGATAAAATTAAACTGAAATTATTATTCAAGTAGTGTTTTACAGTTCATTAACCAGGTCGGTACAATATCGATTTAATTTTTGTTTAATAATTTAACTTCATACTCGATTTGTTTCTTTATTGAATCGTAACATGATATACGTTTTTTATTTTAAATATCTAATCAGCTTTAAGGATCAAAAGGGGTTCCTCGAGATCTTTATAGAACGTGAATTTAAACATATAAAATTATTAATGACCGATAATACATTTGTATATTGATATTTATCCAAAGAAATGATGGGACGAGCGAGCTATGGCTTTGATTTTTTAATTATTATACAATCTTATTATTATTATTATTATTATATTTCACAAGCCATTTAAGAAAAATTTAAATAGAAGTTACAACAACAGAGGGCAAATCAGGGCAAATCAGAGACACAAAAATATGGTCTAGGAATATAAATAAAACAGGTCACTTCGAGTTACTAAGATAGACCGAGTACACAAGTGTTCTGGTAAGACCTTACTGAGAATGTTCTTGGATGGATTGAAGCTAGGTGCTATTCTAAGCGCCGTTCGTTTTAACAGATTGATTTAGGGTTGGTTTATGGTGTTTAACGCCACTTTCAACAATAATCAATAGTTCAGTTATATCGTGGCGGTCCGTTTTATTGGTGGAGGAGACAGGAGTACCCGGAAAAAAAGTCACTGACAAACTGGATTGCATAATGTTGCATCGGTACACCTCGCTGAATTTGCCCCATAACTCAATGGTATAATTCATTCAGACTCGTGAGATGTGATAAAGATAATAGAGCTGTGCATTCAGGTTCCACTCCCATAAAACGATTTGACTTAAATATTGTTAAAACATCATAGTCACAAATCGAATACAATCTTCACATATGACCCCTCCCCCTTCCCCGTGAATCTCTGCATATGAATAAGGAATATGGCCTAGTTTGTTGAGGGGTACAACTCCAAATGGCCATCCACTTGTGTTGGACGAAACGAATACACCTGGTCTGTCCCCTTATGACTGGAAATTAATGAGTGCCACGCTCTTTTGCCCCTATAATATGTTGTTTATATTAACGGCCCAAATGCTCGTATGGTCAGTCCGCCACTGTGCTCGATTTGACGCCTCGAAACCGGCTGAACACATATACAAATATTTAAAAAAAATGTTTGTGTGTGTAACCAGGCAGGTTCATTTTATAGTGTAATAAAACAGGTCATATATTTCGTTTGAAAAACCAACAGAATGGTAGGTTGGGTAGATATTATTGGTGAATTTATATTTTTATTAAATAATCGATATACTTCATTTATTATATAGATATCGATGAAATACCGTGATTTCCGAGTTAAATAAAAACGATAATTTCACTAGTGAAATTACCATTTTTATTTCACTCTCGCTATATTTCGTGCCATTTCGTTGTCGACGTCATATGAAGACTTCCAGTTTGAAACGTAAAAATTAGACGTTATTTGGCTTCGTGTACGCTTCAATTTGGATCAAATTTAACTAAAATAATATTTCAAGGTAAGCATTTTATTTATTTTATTGTCGTGGGTGGGTGGCGCCATATTTTTTGAAGCGATACACATTATAGTATATCCATACGCTACACACGTAATATAGTGCAATTAAACTCATTTTTATATTAAATTCGATTCGAAACATTTTTTTTTATCTATATGATAAATACTATAACTAACTGACGAGTTTCATAATAAAAAATATGTCACTCATGATTAAATAACGTTGTAACTCACTCATGCGCTGCGCGCATTCGTGAGTTACTGTGTTATTTGGTCATTCGTGACATATTTTTGATAATGAAACTCGTCAATTAGTTATAGTATAACTATTATACAACATCGTTTTGATTATTTCCACCAATCCGGTAAGAGATACAATTAACTTTATTAGGATGGAACGTAAACTAATTGAATGGTTCATTGTTCCGAATGGATGATAGCGCAAATCAACTGTTTCAGACTCTCCCATCCTTAAATTCAAAACGTATGTTATTATCATAACAACAGATCTAGAGAACAATATATTATATAGGTTCCTGAAATATTAGGGTATACAAGTGCTCTTAATTTACTTAGACGTCAACTTATTCGCGGGGGAGGGGGGTAGGGGGAAAGTAATATCTCCTATCTGGCAATTATAAATCTAATGCTGTATGCACTATCTTATTTTTAAAGAAATAACACCTTGCGTCCACACAGACACAAAAACAAATATCTAAACGAAAAAGACATCACAGGCCTTGTTCGGACAGCTAAATGGTTGGACCCTTCTAAAATAGCAAAACTTTGGTTACGAAACCTCTCTTTAACTTTGCTCTCGTTCACAGTGGTCATACGCTACCCCCTTTTCCATTATTATTGTAGATTATTATCTATGTATAACAGGGAGATAACATCTTTGTTTACATCCAGTTTACACAGTCTTTACAAACAAACGAACGATGATTTAAATGGTTATCTTTACACCATCGCTAATTGGGCAAATATCTATAGATCGACAAAATGGGTGAAAATTGAGGAGTGACTTACGGATACTGCCACGTTGGGCGTTCTGGAATGAAGTAGACATTAAGATCCTCCTTGAATTTCCCGGAGCCCCATCCCTTTGGGATTGTGGGGTCGTGCTCCACAGATTTAAAAAGCTGCAGGGATGTCATTATACAAAACTGAAATTGACACCCTCCAGTGAAACACACAAGTATCCTTTAGAACGCGTCTCGCGTACGAGATTTGGTTTTAGAATCTAACATATGAAGATGCTGCATTTTGATTGGATAATCAGTGTGTACTACTTTTGAACAGTACACTTGACAACATGCGACTATAGGGAACTATGCCAGTTTCAAACGATTTCCCGCGGGAACTATACCTGTGACATAGATTTTCCCGCGTAATTTTTATATATTTTTGTCAAGATTTATCTCCCTTAAAATAGACTCGCGCTGTAGTTTGCTTGTCAACATGGCCAGGTTTGGCAATGTAAATATAATGTTACATTTAAGGAATATTTTAAATTGTTGAACAGGTTATACGATATAACCTGGTTTGGGTCAGTTTACGCTTAATAAACCACGAAGCGTAAACTGACCCAAACCAGGTTATGCAAGTATAACCTGTTCAACAAGTGTGACGAGTTCGCAGAACGAGTCTGGCCTATCAAAATATCTGATGGTGCACGAGTAACTTTGTTCAATAAGGGACTTGTATCTTGCGACGTCAATCAAAGTTTTTTTTATTTTGCTGTTTGAGTGAGAGTATGTAAGCTTTATGATGATATCTTGTATATTTTGTTATCGAAGATATTGTATGATGTGACGTCATCTAGCTCCACCTCCTCTCTGGGTATCATGAGATATTGTACGGCTGTTGACAATAGAAAAGACGAGAAAGCATGATATTTCAAATATTCCTTATAATTTAATTTTTACAACCAAATTTAATGATTCCTCGATTTTAATTACGATTATTTTATGTGACTATTTGAATTTGTCGTTGAAAGATGAACACGTTGGTGACGTCACAATACCAACCCAGGATTTCGAGCATAACCAAAATTTTCTACAGGCGGATTAGCCAATCAGATTGAAATATTCAAATCAAATTAAATTGTTGTAAATTGTATTATTATTATATTGAATTTGAGTGTGTTTTTCTTTTATGTCTGGAATGGGATGTTATGTACTAAATATATTATTGTCTTCTCCCTCGAGAACAGTTTTCATATAGTGTTGTCTGGTGAAGTATAGTGCCCTCGCACCAGACAACACTATAGGAGAACAGTTCCCTCAGGAGTAGACAATAATTCCACACACACATGTTGATTATAAGTAAGGGATAATCAGTTATAATTTCAGTTTCAAATAAAATTTTCAGCATGACCTTTGTAAGTTTTTTTTTCATAATTCTTTTTCCCTGAGTTAAATTTTGCACACAGCATTCGCATTCCCTAAAAATTATGTAGTGGTTCAAAAGTTACAAGTTAAGTTTTCTAATATTTTAATTTTATGAAGATTTTATTTTGTGTGCTAAAATCCTATGGTCTACTGAAGTCATTGTAGTTTTGTATTTTTGGTGATAACAAAAGGAAATCTAAATATTTCTGTCCAGTGCAGTTCGTCGCAGTTTAACGTTTCTAACCATTTTATTTTTCCACAGGCACAGGGAATACCCTCATTTCTGTATAACCTCCACGATATAACTGAAATATTGTTAAATGTGGCGTTAAACATTCTAACCCTAACACTTCATTTATGTATGTCTTAGGTACCCTTTTAGCGTTTTACAGTTTTTAACTACTGATGGAATAAAGGGGGATAATTTACAGTCTTCTTTAGCACAACATTTGCTTACATTCTTACGAGTGGAAATAATGGCTCAACTGGATTAAACGGATCAAATAGTTCCGGCATGACCAAGAAATTAATACGCAAAAGAATTGAAATAAATGTTTATTTATTTTAAGGTCGGCAGTCGGCACTTTTGTTTTGTCTTTATCTGTTGATTTCCCTTGGTTTCGATGTCTACCTATTTTAAGGTCGGCAGTTGATCCGAAATAATACTATTATACCTTATGGTGTTTACATTAGTATGATAAATTCGTTCTCATTATTGTCTCGAATTAATGAACCATTCCCATTAACAATATCATTTTTCTTTTGCTATTTTATGCCGCACCATTAAAAGTAGTCCGAGATTCCTCTGTCGTTTAACGGCATTTATAAAGTTGCTGTAGCCGTTCAACGTCAGAGGGTGATGCATACGGAAAACAGCGGATTTGCTTCTCCAACTCTGGGTCAGCACATTTCCACGTTTCGTGGCTATCGGATTTTATTTTCTATCAGAAACCCTTATATAAATCGCTTCACCAATCATTTTTATATTCATTCATAACCATCTTACCCTCAGAAAGTGGTGCTACACTCCATTACAGCACGATTTTGCCTTAGATCCTATGATTCCGCCATTTGTCTTCCATTTTTCAAACATTTGTCACGTGACTACGAGAAAACCACGATTACCGCAATGTATCATGGGAGATGATTTGCATATAAACAAACAAACAAATATTTGTATTGCCAATCATACACGCCTGTTAAGGCAGAACAATTAACATAAAATTTAATACAGTTGATTATATTGATTGGTAATGATTTTAACAGCAATAGTGAATAACAGATAACCATAAAAAAAAAAAATGATGTAGTACCTTATCCAAAAAAGGGGGACGTAACACATGCTCTTTCCGAAGCCCATTGGCAACACTCTGCCATTGAATCTTTTCTTTCCAACACATTCTGTATTATTTCCTTCTGCTCTGCTTTGATCTATAGATGGACTGTTTGTCCTGTAGAATACGCTTAAATGTATGGTCTTCCATGTGATTTGAATGTTGTTTACGTATGCAAATAATGCTCAAATAATTTGGTGCGCTGAATTAAGTAGCTCCCATCATGCAATGCGTTACTGTTATCATTCAGTTAGTATCGCGAGATCACGTTTGTAGATTCGAAAATGGAAGTCAAATGGCGGAATAATAGGATCTAAGGCAAAATCGTGCTGTAATGGAGTGTAACACCACTTTCTGAGGGTAAGATGGTTTTGAATGAATAGAAAAATGATTGGTGAAGCGATTTATATAAGGGTTTCTGATAGAAAATAAAATCCGATAGCCACGAAACGCGGAAATGTGCCGATCCTAGAGCTGGTGAGGCAAATCCGCTGTGTTCCGTATATATCACCCTCTGACGTTGAACGGCTACAGCAACTTTATAAATGCCGTTAAACGACAGAGGAATCTCGGACTACATTAAAAGTTGAGCATTTTTACGTCTGTCTTCAATACTGTGTCAGTTCAAGTGTTTTATTTATTTAGTAAACCAAATGCTTTTAATTTCGTCAGTGGTTCTCGACCACGGCTGATTCCATACAAAGCAGATGGCCTGGTAATAAATATAGTATGAGTCGAGTAGACCCAAATCGTAACCTCTGACCGTCATAACTTGTGTGTCACCTAGCATCTGTTTTTGTGTAATACGTATGTACATTATCAACTCATTCTGTCATCTTTTAATAATTATTTGTAAATAATTGATGCTCCTGTAGCGCAGTCTGCTGCGTCAGAGTTTATTGAATAAAGTTAAAAAGTTGAAGGTCATACCTCCTTTTTAATGAAGGTCACCATACAAGCCAACGCTTTGCAAACTTTGGTTCTCGACCTCCAAACGATTGGAAACGCAAATTTGTAAATTACAAACATTGAAATGCTGCAAAAAGACCAAGAAATGTCCCGAACAAACACCTAAAGGCTATCAGAGGGAGATACAATTTAAACTTGATTATATCTAAGTTATTTAAACCATTATATACTGTTAAAAATTAAGTTATTTAAACCATTATATACTGTTAAAAATTAAGTTATTTAAACCATTATATACTGTTAAAAATTAAGTCGAAACACAGGGATAACCGTTAAATTTGATTATATCCGAGCTATTTAAACCATAATGTTAAAATTAAGAAACCCATTTAAACCTTTAAGCTTAAAATCTTTTATTTAAACACTTTGCCAAATTTTATATTACAGTAATCAGGTTTAACGTGCATTTCAAATTCCATCATGACCAAACAAGGAGCACAAGGTAACAATCATCGCACGAAATGACCCAAATCCCTTTACAATTAAACCTGTCCATGCGGTCACCTCTATTAAGAAGTCACACCATGTATTAAAAAAGGACACCTTTTTCTTGTCCTGTCATAGATAATTCCACATGAATTGAACCTCTTTTAAGAGGTCACCTGTCTTATAAGACCATATTTTTCTTGGTCCCAAAGGTGACTTCTTAATACAGGTTTGACTATGTACTGTTGGCATTGGTATAATAGTATTGTAACAGAAGAACATGTTTTATCTCCGAAAATGCAATGTCCCCAATGGGATTCGATCGCGGGACTTCTCACATTCTAAGCCAAAGTTCTACCAACGCCTGGGCTAATGGAGATATGCCCACTAACGTATTACGTATATAAACCTTATGTAGAGGAAATACCCGTTACACTATATACAGGGATTTGGATTATTTCGTGTGATGATTGTTTCCGGTGTCGTATAGTAAACCTTCCGCATAGCAAACCTTCCCCTCGGATACTTTATTATATAGTAAATATTCCCCCGGGGGAAAATTTACTATATAGCAAACATTCCCCCATCCATAGCCGATCATCCCCCCGGATATTTTGCTATATAGTAAATGTTCCTCTTTAATCCGGATAATTACTATTGATTCGGAATTTAGCACCTTAATCGTGTTAATTTTAATTGTTATATACCATTAATTATATCCGGTTATGATTAAAAGGTAAAAAAAAATGTACGGAGCCATTTTGCAGTATTTGAGTAGGTAGGAAGGTTTACTATGCGGAATACATACTATATAGTAAACGTTCCCCCATGGGGGAAGGCTTACTGTATAGTAAATCTTCCGAGGAGTTAATCTACTATGGGGGGAAGGTTTACTCTATGACACCGGTTCCTGTGACAAGGACATTGCTGTATGCCACACAACGATTGTATGACACACTGCGATACGTGAAATTGTATATCGTTGTGTACAAGTTCAACAATAAAACACGTGCCGTGCATACTATCTATAAATACCATTATATATAGGTAGATAAATGGTCTTGAGAATACGAAATCTCTTCCTGTAAAACGGATCGTCATTTTATTTCAGCACGGGATTTATACTTTAAGGGAAAAAGTGCCGTTTCGAAAATTGGCATAACCAACCAAATACGGTATTTTTTTTTAGCAAATGTAATAGTTTGCCTTATAGCATTATCAATGAATATGTAAGAATCTCCTAAGGATCTTGAGCACTGGTGGCTCGAAAATCTAAATATTATATCGGGATTCAAGAAGCCGATCGAAATGTATTTTCTAAATTGATATATACGAAGAAATATAGTTTATTTTTTTGTTCATTCCTGTCAATTCTTATTCTAATAGCCCCTTGTATATGAATGAAATGTTTCACTTGTAAAAAACTACAATAAGTAAAAAAAAAAAAAAGGCCCTATTATATGACTTGTTAAAAAAAATACAATAAGTAAAAATGATTGTGATCGATCAAATTAAACTGAAATTATTATTCAAGCGGTGTTTTACAGTTCATTAACAAGGTCATACATATACCAATATAACACCGCGGCACTGCCTCGGTACAATGTCGATTTAATTTTTTTTAAATAATTTAACTTCATACTCGATTTGTTTCTTTATTGAATCGTAACATGATATATGTTTTTTTATTTTAAATATCTAATCAGCTTTAAGGATCAAACGGGGTTCCTCGAGATCTTTATAGAACGTGAATGTAAAAGATATATATATAATATAAAATTATTAATGACCGATAATACATTTGTATATTGATATTTTTGTCCAAAGAAATGATGGGGCGAGCGAGCTATGGCTTTACTTTTTTTAATACCATCTTATTATTATTTTTATAATATTTCACAAGCCATTTAAAAAAAATTTAAATAGAAGTTACAACAGAGAGCAAATAAGAGACACAACAATATGGTCTAGGAATATAAATAAAACAGGTCACTTCGGGTTACTAAGATAGGCCGAGTACACCAGTGTTCCGGTTCGACCTTACTGAAAATTTTCTTGGATGGATTGAAGCTTGGTGCTATCCTAAGCGGCGTTCGTTTTAACAGATTGATTTATGGTGTTTAACTTTCAACAATATTTCAGTTACATCGTGGCGGTCCGTTTTATTGGTGGAGGAGACCGGAGTACCCGGAAAAAAGTCACTGACAAACTGGATTGCATAATGTTGCATCGGGTACACCTCGCCATGAGCGGGATTCGAACTCACAACTTTAGTGGTGATAGGCACTGATATCACAGATAGTTATAAATCCAACTACCACACGATCACGACCATGACGATCCCTTGATATGAGGTTTAAAAACAATAAATAATGTTGGTGAAAGGTGGCACTGGGGGGGGGTCTATGGACTGCTACATAATTTCCTGGAATAAAGAAGAGATGACAGATAATAGATAGGTCGGAAATTATATTGTCTTGTAAGGGACCACCAACTATGTTATTGTTCACTAGAAACGACTGCAACTCTCTCTCTCATGTGCAAGTCATAAAATTTTCTAGGAAAGACGTCGGTACTCGTTCTGAGATCGTTGGTCTTGCCCAACCTGCGGGTCCTTTTTGGTAGGGGAGAAATTATTTGTCCTACATCTATATATCCCAGTTTCCTTAGCTTGTTTTAAATATTGACACAATATTTGCAATTTGGTCTAGTTGAAAATAACAACAACAGATATTCTTTGAAACCACTGTAGGTGGTTACAGGCCCTGATGAGCCTATACAGTGTGTGGACTTCCACTGGTTGCTCGGTCTCGGTTCAATTTTCAAGGTCTTTTATTATTACCTATTTCATGTTTAATTTCTCATACTATTCTATCGTTTACTATTATTACATCTGGTTGGCTAATGTGTTGTTTATGTTGATAACAATATTAATTTCATTCTTACAAGAAACAACACAATAAACGATCAAATTAAAAAAAAGTACGTTGATCCTGTTAAGGCCGTTTGGTGTATTACTCCCAGACACTTAAAAATTATTTGGCTTTCAAATATTTCGAAATTAAGCGAACCTACTGAAGGTTATTCCAGAAACGCGCCGTGTGCACTAAATTTGATATCTACGTTTTTATTTAATGATGAGGGTCAAATATAGTTTTGTGAAAAACGTTCTTCAGTCGATATACATTTGTTGTTTTATAAAAAAAAAAATTAGTAAATTGTTGGTGGCATCTATGGTTGGGTTTAAATATGCATATACAGTAGAGTTCGTTTATAACGAACAGGCTTGTAACGAAATCAGGCTTATAGCGAAGTAAAAATAAATCCCCGGTCCCATCGCTATTTAAACAATGTATTTGTGAAGGCCTATTACAAATTTTGTATAGCGAAATCAGGCTTATAACGAAGAGAATTTTAAACCCAAACAACGTTTTTATAACTCAAAATTGACATGATAAAACAAAGAAAATTGCTGAACAAACAAAATCGTTTACCTGTCTTCCGTTATGCATGGACGATCACATATTAGAATGGTCAAGTTAGTGCACTTGACACTCCGTTATTGATAATTGAAAAATCAATAATCCCACCTTTGATGTTGTTAATGATGTCAAATAAGACTTTTCTTTAAAATATTCAAACAATAAAATGGGTATTAATGATGTGATTAACAAGTTGTCAATTAATAACACACGCGCTAATTTATTGCATTAAAAATTAATAAAACGTAATCTAAATTTTAATGAATGGATGCACAAGCTAAAGAAATTAAAAACAAAGTCGTGTGTGAGATTAATTCATTCGTTATTGTTTATTTTTTCTTTGATGATAGACTAATTAAACAACAAACTGCTTGGTCTCAAGGTTCATCTAAATACCAAAAACAAAAGAAATGTACTCGTTCTGAAAATGCGATTAACCTGAGTTGTTATGTGTATATAATACCAAAAGAAACAATTATTCTTCAAAATCAAATAAAACAAAAGGAAAATGGCTACAATCTTAAAATTGGCCATTAGAAATATATATCCGAATTACCAGCATAATACCGACCTTATATTTTCTGTTTATAAAATAGATCGTGAACAAAGTTGAAAAAATGTTTCTAAGGAACATTTGAAGATACAAAGAGGTATTGAGAAGCCATAGTCTTTGAGAACTGTCTAAAGGATTAAATATTTTTTTACGATAAAGGCTCACTTTACTGTGCATCAGTTATCATAGCGTAATGAAACTGCCCGGGTCAGAACCAGATTTTGTTCTCTCTAAAATTACGCGACCTCGGTGGCTCGAACTACCGATAGCTAGAACAGATTTTGACAGTCCCTTCGAGTTCGAGCCAGCGAAGTTCTACTGTACGATTTTCAAAAGGGGAGGTAATTCTACATTGTTTCTCTTATAACGAACGATGCCTACAACGAACTAAATCGAGATTCCCCTGGACTTCGTTATAAACGAACTCTACTGTATGTCACCAATTTCTATCACCCGATGATTAATCGCGTTTACAACTTGATGGAAATGTGATTACAGGAGTCTGAAATTATCAGTCGCCATTGCCCACTGATCTTGCCCCATAACTCAATGGTATAATTCATTCAGACTCATGAGATGTGATAAAGATAAAAGAGCTGTGCATTCAGGTTCCTCTCCCATAAAACGATTTGACTTAAATATTGTTAAAACATCATAGTCACAAATCGAATACAATCTTCACATATGACCCGTTACACTATATACAGGGATTTGGATTATTTCGTGTGATGATTGTTTCCGGTGTCGTATAGTAAACCTTCCGCATAGCAAACCTTCCCCCCGGATACTTTATTATATAGTAAATATTCCCCCGGGGGAAATTTTACTATATAGCAAACATTCCCCCATCCATAGCCGATCATCCCCCCGGATATTTTGCTATATAGTAAATGTTCCTCTTTAATCCGGATAATTACTATTGATTCGGAATTTAGCACCTTAATCGTGTTAATTTTAATTGTTATATACCATTAATTATATCCGGTTATGATTAAAAGGTAAAAAAAAAATGTACGGAGCCATTTTGCAGTATTTGAGTAGGTAGGAAGGTTTACTATGCGGAATACATACTATATAGTAAACGTTCCCCCATGGGGGAAGGCTTACTGTATAGTAAATCTTCCGAGGAGTTAATCTACTATGGGGGAAAGGTTTACTCTGACACCGGTTCCTGTGACAAGGACATTGCTGTATGCCACACAACGATTGTATGACACACTGCGATACGTGAAATTGTATATCGTTGTGTACAAGTTCAACAATAAAACACGTGCCGTGCATACTATCTATAAATACCATTATATATAGGTAGATAAATGGTCTTGAGAATACGAAATCTCTTCCTGTAAAACGGATCGTCATTTTATTTCAGCACGGGATTTATACTTTAGGGGGAAAAGTGCCGTTTCGAAAATTGGCATAACCAACCAAATACGGTATTTTTTTTTTGCAAATGTAATAGTTTGCCTTATAGCATTATCAATGTATATGTAAGAATCTCCTACGGATCTTGAGCACTGGTGGCTCGAAAATCTAAATATTTTATCGGGATTCAAGAAGCCGATCGAAATGTATTTTCTAAATTGATATATACGAAGAAATATAGTTTATTTTTTTGTTCATTCCTGTCAATTCTTATTCTAATAGCCCCTTGTATATGAATGAAATGTTTCACTTGTAAAAAACTACAATAAGTAAAAAAAAAGGCCCTATTATATGACTTGTTAAAAAAAATACAATAAGTAAAAATGATTGTGATCGATCAAATTAAACTGAAATTCTTATTCAAGCGGTGTTTTACAGTTCATTAACAAGGTCATACATATACCAATATAACACCGCGGCACCGCCTCGGTACAATGTCGATTTAATTTTTTTTAAATAATTTAACTTCATACTCGATTTGTTTCTTTATTGAATCGTAACATGATATATGTTTTTTTATTTTAAATATCTAATCAGCTTTAAGGATCAAACGGGGTTCCTCGAGATCTTTATAGAACGTGAATGTAAAAGATATATATATAATATAAAATTATTAATGACCGATAATACATTTGTATATTGATATTTGTCCAAAGAAATGATGGGGCGAGCGAGCTATGGCTTTACTTTTTTTAATACCATCTTATTATTATTATTATAATATTTCACAAGCCATTTAAAAAAAAATTAAATAGAAGTTACAACAGAGAGCAAATAAGAGACACAAAAATGTGGTCTAGGAATATAAATAAAACAGGTCACTTCGGGTTACTAAGATAGGCCGAGTACACCAGTGTTCCGGTTCGACCTTACTGAAAATTTTCTTGGATGGATTGAAGCTCGGTGCTATCCTAAGCGCCGTTCGTTTTAACAGATTGATTTATGGTGTTTAACTTTCAACAATATTTCAGTTACATCGTGGCGGTCCGTTTTATTGGTGGAGGAGACCGGAGTACCCGGAAAAAAGTCACTGACAAACTGGATTGCATATTGTTGCATCGGGTACACCTCGCCATGAGCGGGATTCGAACTCACAACTTTAGTGGTGATAGGCACTGATATCACAGATAGTTATAAATCCAACTACCACACGATCACGACCATGACGATCCCTTGATAAGAGGTTTAAAAACAATAAATAATGTTGGTGAAAGGTGGCACTGGGAGGGGTCTATGGACTGCTACATAATTTCCTGGAATAAAGAAGAGATGACAGATAATAGATAGGTCGGAAATTATATTGTCTTGTAAGGGACCACCAACTATGTTATTGTTCACTAGAAACGACTGCAACTCTCTCTCTCATGTGCAAGTCATAAAATTTTCTAGGAAAGACGTCGGTACTCGTTCTGGGATCGTTGGTCTTGCCCAACCTGCGGGTCCTTTTTGGTAGGGGAGAAACTATTTGTCCTACATCTATATATCCCAGTTTCCTTAGCTTGTTTTAAATATTGACACAATATTTGCAATTTGGTCTAGTTGAAAATAACAACAACAGATATTCTTTGAAACCACTGTAGGTGGTTACAGGCCCTGATGAGCCTATATAGTGTGTGGACTTCCACTGGTTGTTCGGTCTCGGTTCAATTTTCAAGGTCTTTTATTATTACCTATTTCATGTTTAATTTCTCATACTATTCTATCGTTTAATATTATTACATCTGGTTGGCTAATGTGTTGTTTATGTTGATAACAATATTAATTTCATTCTTACAAGAAACAACACAATAAACGATCAAATTAAAAAAAAGTACGTTGATCCTGTTAAGGCTGTTTGGTGTATTACTCCCAGACACTTACAATTATTTGGCTTTCAAATATTTCGAAATTAAGCGAACCTACTGAAGGTTATTCCAGAAACGCGCCGTGTGCACTAAATTTGATATCTACATTTTTATTTAATGATGAGGGTCAAATATAGTTTTGTGAAAAACGTTCTTCAGTCGATATACATTTGTTGTTTTATAAAAAAAAAATTAGTAAATTGTTGGTGGCATCTATGGTTGGGTTTAAATCTGCATATATGTCACCAATCTCTATCACCCGATGATTAATCGCGTTTACAACTAGATGGAAATGTGATTACAGGAGTCTGAAATTATCAGTCGCCATTGCCCACTGATCTTGCCCCATAACTCAATGGTATAATTCATTCAGACTCATGAGATGTGATAAAGATAATAGAGCTGTGCATTCAGGTTCCTCTCCCATAAAACGATTTGACTTAAATACTGTTAAAACATCAGTCACAAATCGAATACAATCTTCACATATGACCCTTCCCCACCCTTCCCCCTTCCCCGTGAATCTCTGCATATGAATAAGGAATATGGCCTGGTTTGTTGAGGGGTACAACTCCAAATGGCCATCCACTTGTGTTGAACGAAACGAATACACCTGCACCTATAATATGTTGTTTATATTAGCGGCCCAAATGCCCGTATGGTCAGTCCGCCTCTATGCTCGATTTGACGCCTCGAAACTGAAGACATATAAAAAAAAATTAAAAAAAAGTTTGTGTGTGTAACCAGGCAGGTTAATTTTATAGTGTAATAAAACAGGTCATATATTTCGTTTGAAAAACCAACAGAATGGTAGGTTGGGTAGATATTATTGGTGAATTTATATTCTTATTAAATAATCGATATACTTCATCTATTATACAACAACGTTTTGATTATTTCCACCAATCCGGTAAGAGATACAATTAACTTTATTAGGATGGAACGTAATTGAATGGTTCATTGTTCCGAATGGATCATAGCGCAAATCAACTGTTTCAGACTCTCCCATCCTTAAACTCAAAACGTATGTTATTACCATAACAACAGATCTAGAGAACATTATATTATATAGGTTCCTGAAATATTAGGGTATTCAAGTGCTCTTAATTTACTTAGACACCAACTTATTCGCGGGGAAGGGGGGTAGGGGGAAAGTAATATCTCCTATCTGCCAATTATAAATCTAATGCTGTATGCACTATCTTTTTTTTTAAAGAAATAATACCTTGCGTCCACACAGAGATACAAAAACAAATATCTAAACGAAAAAGACATCACAGGCCTTGTCCGGACAGCTAAATGGTTGGCCCCCTTCTAATATAGCAAAACTTTGGTTACGAAACCTCTCTTTAACTTTGCTCTCGTTCACAGTGGTCATACGCTACCCCCTTTTCCATTATTATTGTAGATGCATAAAATGCAAATTTAATCAATTGTTAAATAATAGTTCTCACGACCAAATGTACATGCAGGTAATGAATTAATTGAAAATTGTACAGAGGTCATTATAAAAAGTCAATGTATGCCAACTTCTAGATTTTTCAATTCTCATCTTTCACTGTCCTGACTGGGTCATAATTAGATTATTATATATGTATAACAGGGAGATAACATCTTCGTTTACATCCAGTTTACACAGTCTTTACAAACAAACAAACAAACAAACAAACGAACGATGATTTAAATGGTTATCTTTACACCATCGCTAATTGGGCAAATATCTATAGATCGACAAAATGTGTGAAA
This sequence comes from Bathymodiolus brooksi, assembly GCA_963680875.1. Classification (NCBI taxonomy): domain Eukaryota; kingdom Metazoa; phylum Mollusca; class Bivalvia; order Mytilida; family Modiolidae; genus Bathymodiolus; species Bathymodiolus brooksi. Next base: position 56,529,755 of record OY804584.1, on the reverse strand, counting down.
ATTGAGAAGGAGTGACTTACGAATACTGCCACGTTGGAGGTCCTGGAATGTAGACATTAACATCCTCCTTGAATTTCCCGGAGCCCCACTCCTTTGGGACGGTGGGGTCGTGCTCCGCAGACTTAAAAAGCTGCAGGGATGTCATTATACAAAACTGAAATTGACACCCTCCAGTGAAACACACAAGTATCCTTTAGAACGCGTCTCGTTGCTAGGCCTATTGTTATGCTAATTAAATATTTAGTATTAGTTGTATTTTAAACACCGAAAGCTTCCGAAGTATTATTTCATATCAAGGGGTATTTAATAAGTTTTAAATGGTCGATATTTATACAATACTGACGGTGATTTAAATCGAAACAATTTAGTTCAAAGCTTTCAAATGACTTGAAAAATAACAATACCGTTTGCCAAAGGACACGTACAAAATTAGCTGTCAAAATGTTATTGTTATTCAATAAAAATATTTCAAGATGAATATAAATTAATTTAATTAAATAAGTATTTTGAAAATGTCTGTATGACTTTGAGTGAGTACAAAGTCGTTTTGGTCAACTATTATTTCTATTAATTTTAAATGATTCCTTTAATCCTTAATTAATGACCAAACAATGTCTGTGTTTCTTTTAATATCGTAGAGACAAAACCGCAGGCCTAAATGACAAATACATTAAATAAATCTAGGAACAAGGACAATCCCATAAAAATAAATGCTGTTGTTTCTCTCTCTCAACATTTGACATTTTTAATGAAAGTCAAGTTAGAAAATATTTTAAAAAAAATTTCACACCAAAACTGGACAATAAGAATAAAAGAGTGGGTGATTGTTGTTAAACGACAAGTAAGTAATTTTTCAGCTATATCATGACAAGAACGAGTTAATTTTCAATGAGATGATGATGAGGTCCGCTTTGTACAGACCAACACGCTTATAGTAGTGCGAGGGTTTAACGTCCGGCTCACCTGTTAAGGTATTGCAGACATAATTTTCTTTTTCTTGCATGCCTTTCGCATGCTGTTTTTTCCCCGTTGTTGTGTGGGTGTTGGTGGTCTTTCACCAGGGTCTGTTTCAGATGTATAATCGGGGTAGCGATCTAGTAACGTTGGGTCGTCCGGGTCGAATGACGCTGAAAAGGACACCGATCCGTCTCTAAATAGTGTTTTGTATGCGAGTTTGTCTCTGTTGTACGGGCTTCGTACGGCTGTACATGATTTCCATGGCGTCTGTTTTTCTTCCTCATCGGCAATGTATTTTGTAGGCGTTAGTTGCCTGCCAGTGAAATTACTAATTGTCTGGGTCGATCGCTCCCTTACTTGAGTTGTTGGGTTGTGGAGGGCTTGTTCGTCGCTGTGTGTCTCAGTTTGTGTGCTTTCGTCGGTTATTGGAATATTGTCATCTGTTTGTGTTTCAACACAAGTTTTAGTGTCTACAACGGCTTCGTACCTTTTCGCCTTCCACTGGCTGATGCGTAGAGCGTTTCTTTTCCTGGTGGAAGGAGAGAGGTGTTTCTTATTCTGGGCCTGGCTGGTAGCCTTATATATATATAGTTGGATTTTTATAGTGCTATCTCACTGAAACAACACTCCGCGGAAAGACGTGTCGCCAACCCGGACAAATTTTCCTGCTTCCGGGTCAACCATGTCTTTGCCCTTACTCCTTAGCTTAACGTAAGAAGCAATAAGTACCAATTTTATAGTCTTTGGTTTGACCCAATCGGGGCTCGAAACCACCATCTACCACACTAGAGATAATTAGCACGCTAACCATTTCACCGCCGATGAGGTTACGGATAATCCCATAAAACGAAGGGGGTTCCTTAGTTTTTAACCTTTGGACATTTTTAAAGAAAGCGAAGTTAGAAAATATAGATAAATACACCTCACTCCAAAAATGGCAAGTAAGAGTAAAAGAGTGAGTAATTCTTCTTAAACGCAAAGTGAATATTTTTTTTTTTATTTTTAGCTTATATCACGACGAGAATAAGAAGAATTTGAAGATACCAAAAGGGCAATCAGAATCCGTATATCGAAGAACAGACAAACAATGGCCAAAAGAAAAAGTACAAAAGGACAAACAACGATCTACAAAACATACATATAAAACTAAAGATCGAGTAACACGAACCCCACTAAAAACCGGGGGTGAACTCAGGTGCACCGGAAAGGTAAGCAGTTCCTGCTCCACTAGTGGCACCCGTCGTGTTAATCTAGTTACAAACCCGTAATAAGTCGTGAATAAGGAACATATCCGTGGTTATTTGCGACACAGATGTTCCATAACGGTCAACCAAGTTACATTTTAATGAGATGATAATGATGTCTGCTTTGTACTAGAGGAACGTGCTTATTGAATCTGTATATAGTGCTAGCTCACTGAAACAACTCTGTGTGTAGACATGTTGCTCCACTCAGACACATTATCCTGATTCCGAGTCAACCATGTATATGCTCTTACTCCTTAATGCTATATAGCTACCTGCTTAGCGGGGAAGCGGCAAATATAAATTTTATAATCTTTGGCTCGACTCAGTGCCGGATTTACCTATAAGGCTCGATAGGCTGAAGACTAGGTCCTCCGGCCAAGGTGTATATTAGTTTTAACACTGTTATAGGACTTTCACACTTATGCTGTCATAACATACTGTACTTTCTAGACAACTGTTCAGTAACTTTCCTTACACAGTTGCACTCCATTTCAGAATATTGCAGAATTTTAAACACCCCTCATTATCTTGGTCTTTATTGAAATTGAACGCACTTCCATCTTCCTCCATTCGCGAAGGTGGGTAATTGGAATAGCCTAGGGTCTCTCTTTATCTAAATCCGACACTGACTTGACTACACCTGTGCTCGAACCAATGATATACATGTACCACACTCGAGGCAAGCAGCTAACCATTACACCACCTGTGCTGTTCCTTTTACTAAGGCTACTTGGCTTATCCGATATTATAGCATATACTGTCAGAAAAAAACCCACTTAACTGCAGATTGTTTCACATTCACTACAGGGAATGAGGGATATTTTTGGATAACGGTGAGAGTGACTAGTAAATCATAGGTTTGAGCCCTGGTCGGCTAAAACCAAAGACAATAAGATTGTTATTTGCTGCGTCTCCGTTAAGCATCCATCTTTAAGGATTGAGAACAAAGACAAGTCAACTCGTAATCAAGAATGTGTGGAGCCATAGATCTTGATTTATACTAGTCATTCTTGGTTATAAAAGGGTGGGGTGGAGTGTAGGGAGTTCAGATGGTCAACAAATTTCCAAGATTTAACTTGGTGAAAATCTTATAATGGATGAGATGATAGCAGACAAGCTCACCTTGCCTTGACCAGGTGAACTGAAACAAGTACATATGTATATTAAATATCAGTATGATTTTTTTTTAGAATTTATATAAACTTGAAAATTAGGTATTTCATTCAAGAAAGAAATGCATAAATGTCATAACTTTGAAGACAATGAGTGAGTGAATGAGTGATTGTTGATTAACATCAACTCAGTAGATTTTCAGCTAATCATGACCAGAGCAAGTTAATTTTCAATGAGATGACGGACTTTGAATACAGGTATGTTTATTCTGATCTCTTGTTATCAAACTTTTATGGTCATAATTCATATATGTTGATTTTTTTAGTCATATTGTTTACATAATTATCTACCTTGAGAGGTATTTAAAGTGGGAACACTTTAAGGTCTTCTGTTTAAATGATTTGTATGAACATCCAGTGATAAACATGTCTGTCTTCTACTTAAGTTGGTTCTGTTATGTCTCAGTCTTTGAACACTTGTTACAGACAAGACCTAATATGAACTTTTTATTCTTCAAAATACATGTAGTCTTAATTAATTTTTTTTTTTTTTTTTTAAATATGCAAAATCTCAAATTTCACTGTTACTCAATCATCATACATTAGTGGTGGATCTGGTAGGGGGGAGGTGTGGGGTTCTTGTGGTTGGAACCCCTCCTTTTCCTGACAAATTATAAATTTTACTAAGACACATTTTAAGCATCATTGGATCAATAGCCTGACCCACCACTACTACCCCCCCCCCCCCCCCTCCCCTTTTTCAAAGAAAAATAGAAGACCTGGATCCAGGCCTGTGCATGCACATGGTACTATTTTTGTGAGATAGAGAGTTTATCTCTTTTGGAGTGAAAAATTATATAAATATATATTGTTCCTTTCACAAGTCTATTTTTGGGGAATTTCTTATTTTTTAAGTTATCTTATTTCTTGACTATTGTACATTTAAGGGCATTTGATAGGGAAATGGTAAATCACATTTAGTTTCCAAATTTACAAAAATGTTTAATAATAAAATTCTTCATTTTTAAAATTACCCCATTTCCTGTATTATTCAATCAAAATCTAGAAAATCTTCCTCTTTGGTGCTGTCAAAATTATATTATTTATGATTATACAAGTTTCAGAAAAAGATATCAGTAATTAGCGAAATTGACAAAATTATAACATTTTCCTATACCAGTATTTATTATGATTTTTAATCATTTATCACTGAGAAAATTATTAAGACAACGAACTTAGGACTATACATTTAACTAATATATAACAGAGCAAACAGTGTTATTCAGTGCCGGATTTAAGACAAATGTTTTAAGCAGCAATGTTGTTTTTCACTGCTCCAGTATCTATGCTACTACATTCTTCTATAAGTGTACAAATTGAACAGAACGTTTTCAAATTTATAATTGCACCACGTAAGCATGAATCCATCTTAAACATTTTTTTTTGCCAATAACCAGAGGCCCCCTAATAAATTTGTTTCTATGCCACTGAGCCACCCACCCACTGTTATGACTGTCTGCTTTGTGGCACACTCCCATAGACTATCAACTCTATCATTATGTCTGGAATCTCTCCGATCTCAAAGGGAGGGTGCAACTGTCAGATATATTTATGAAAGGGAGACAACCCAAGGACTATCCCAACTAAGTTTAGATATGATTGGCCTTGTGGTTTCAGATGAGAAGATTTTTAAATAATTGTGTTGGTCATAATAGGCTTAATTTACATATTTGTCAAAAAATGACAATTTTAAAACTTTCACGAAAAAAACTGCAATATTATTAACTCAGTTTTTTCCAGTGCAAAATGTAGAAGCTTTGTCATTTGAAGAAATTCTGTTTTCATCTTGGATTGAGGAAGAAGTTGGAGGATATGTTCATTCAGCAGTATATCAGATTTTTTCATGACAAATATAATTTGACTAATTTTGATCAGACCTTAGCTGTCCAATGATAGTTAAGTGAGTGAGTGATGTTTAATAATGCCAAGTGAGCAATATGTCGGCTATATCACAGCGAGAACAAGAATTATGAGAGTATTGCACATAGCAATACATTGTCCCCTACCGGCCACAAAAATCAGAGGACCTAAAATATTAGAAGTATCACCTTGCAGTGACTAGATTTTAAAATACAAGTTCAAGGGCCATAACTCGGCCAAAAATCATTCGACCGGAACGAAATTCGAACTTAAACTGTAACTCATCTAGATATAGCCACATATCAAATATCAAGTCAATATATCAAAGGATGTAAAAAAAAAATCTGGTAGGGAACTAACAAGCTACGTTTTAATGGGATAATGATGATGTCCGATTTGAACTAGACCAATGCCAAGTTGGATTTTTATAGTGCTAGCTCACTGAAACAACAGTCCGGGAGCAGACATGTCACTCAACTGTGACATATTATTCTGAGTCCAAGCCATCCAGTCTTTGCTCTTACTCCTTAATGTTGTATGCTGAACTGAGAGTCGCTCCACTCAAACACATTGTTCAGATTCTGAGCCAACTAGTCTTTGCTCTTACTCCTTAATACTGCATGCTGGGAGCAGTAGCAAATATCAATTTAATACTCATTGGTTTGACTCGACCAGTGCTCAAACCCATGATCTACCACATTGGAAGCGAGCACACTTATCATTACATCAGGTTACAAAAATAGGTACATCAGATTGTTTTATTAAGACAATTCACCGAGGCATACTGTATAAGCTATAACAATAAATATACTACTAATAATACTCAAAAAATAATATGCATGTACAATGAATAGTGCATATAATTTTAACCTGTATATAAAAGGCAACTGCTCATGCCGACCACATTGTCAGGTTCCCTTGAGTGGCCTTTATATACAGGTTTGTCTGTATACAATGTTTGAAGGTTAAATAGGAAGCATTGAATCATCTGTTTACATATAAAATATAGCACTCTGTAGTCATATAAATAATATATAGTAATTGGTTGTGTACATGTTTTGTTTGGATACAACAGTTCTCAGCTGGTTTGGTGAAACACTACCAGACATAACTTATGACAATCCTACGTCATGTCATAAAGTCTGTCATTCAGAAGACAAAACTTGGGACAATTCCATGAAACTGGCCAGATGTATAAATCTTGCAGCGACCAGACATATGATTTTCTGGTCTACATAAGTGTGCACCATTCACAGTGAAATTGCCCAGATGTATAAATCTTGCAGCGACCAGACATATGATTTTCTGGTCTAGATAAGTGTGCACAATTCACAGTGAAACTGGCCAGATGTATAAATCTTGCAGCGACCAGACATATGATTTTCTGGGCTAAATAAGTATATATTATACATTGTGGCACATTCATATAGGAAATGTTCCTTCTTTGTTCACAAATGTTTATTCAACTTGTGCGTAATTGTCAATACTCGGTTACTGGCCACTCACAGACTGACCTCCTTCTTTCATATATTTCTGTAATGTTCTAGAAATGAGAAAGTCACAGCCATAATTTTATAAGCATGATTCAAGTCTAAGCATTCCTGACGACTTGTATTTACGCATCTCCATCATATCATACAATCTGGACTGTCTAGCGTAGCTGATTAAGTTTCTCTTGATTTTTTGGGATTTTTTGTTAATTGTTTTCTCCTCAAATCAATCGTCATCACTATCTATTACATTTTTCTTGAGTAAAACTCAAATTTCTCCGTTTTTTATTTTTCGTTTATTTGTTGTTGTTTTTTTTATATCAATCTTCATCATCACTTTCTATCACATTTTTCTTGTGTAAAACTTTACGTAGAACTACATGATCGTCTTCTTCTGAATCGTCTGAATCTAACGCACCTTGACTGTATAATGTAGCAGGAAAACTTTCTATTAAATAAAAACATATTAAGAGGTATATTTTACTTTTCATGAATTTATAGGACTCTTAACTATAAAACGGAAAGAAAAAAATCTCCTGTATAATACCGTATTTACTAATGTATAATGCACAAAACTTTACCTACGGGTAGACTCTTTACTTTGCAAGAGGGGTGTGCATTATAAACAAAAACAATGTGTTCGCTATTTTTTCTGATTGAAAAAAAGACTTATCAGCCATTTTTTTTAACATGTAAAGTTGTTAACTTTTTTTCATACTTTGCATTGCTTGAACTACTTCCCTAAATAATTTAATGTGTTTAATAAAGTAAGCCTAAGGTAAACGTCAATCTATAAAGCTATGTTAAATATCCCTCCTCCCATAAGCCTAAGGATAACATTCTCTATAGATTTAACCCCATAACATTTTTGTGCCTGTCCCAAGCGAGGTCTTGGATTTCCAACATCAAATGTCATGGTCTTTTTTCTGTTCTGTAAGTGAAGTTGACCACTACTGTTTAAACTTTCTATTCATGTTTTTTGTTCAGTAAGCTAAGGTGAGAGGTGGTTGTTAGTTTTGTTGATATTGGTGGAATTGATGACTATCACTGTTTAAACTTCTTCACATAATTTTCTTTAAGCCTAATCACTCCCTCACTAAATATATATAGAGTCAAACCTGTCTTAAAGGGCACCTATATATATATAACAAATCACTGTCTATAAAGTGCAGCATCATTTTCTCCATAAACGAATAGTGTATATAATTTTAATCTGTATATAAAGGGCAACTGCTTATAAAGGACACATTTTCAGGTTCTCTAGAGTGGCCTTTATATACAGGTTTGACTATATCATCATAAGAGATGTAAAATCTTTGCTCCTACTTTAAAATAAACATGTGACTCACAAGTCCCATAAACTCACCTGAATCCTTCTTCGTTACGGCAGATAATGGAACATCATCATCACTATCCTCACCATCAGATAATTTCTGTCGTTTAGACGGCAGAGTTACGGCAGATAACGGAACATCATCGTCGCTATCCTCACCATCAGATAATTTCTGTCGTTTAGACGGCAGAGATTCGTCATCACTACTATCCCCAAACACAAGAGGACGTTTCTGAGATTGTGATTCATCTTCAAGATCTGATTCTTTATCCTCAGAGTTGTCTACCCTTGCTGCTAAAACAGGTACTTCATTTTCACTGAAATATTTAAATCGTTCAGATCATGTAATGATGAATTATTGGTATATTATTCATTTTTCCTTTGATCTGGTGAGGTGTACTCGATACCACATTATGTGATAAAGTTTGTCAGTGACTTATGAAATGTTGGTGGTTTTCTCCAGTTTCTCCAGTTTCCTCCACCAATAAAACTGATTGCCACGATATAACTGAAATGTTGTTGAAAGTGGCATTAAACATCATAAACCAAACCAAACCAACCTTTGATCTCATCATGAGATATTTTCAGAATCAACTCTGACATTGAAATATTTCGGTCAGTGTGACTTCAAGGGCTAAATGATGTTACCTATAAGAACAATAACATAAGTTTTGAAGGTCTCTACAAACAATATACCAGCTTGTCCTATCAGACTCTGTGATTATTAGCAATAATTTCTGTCTCAAACTTCATAACTGCCGTTATTCTATATATATCAACTGCTACTTAATCTTGACTGGTTTGGGTTATCGGTATTTCATAGCTTTCCACAATTTGTTAAGCTATAACGTGACTACCAGACTTAATGGGAGAGGAAACACAGTGGAGTTATAACCAACTGACTGACGAAACATGAGACCGTGGGTAGATGACTGAGCGTTGATAAAGGTTATTCCAGAAATGCTGTGTATCCACTAAATTAAATATGTTAATGTTTATTACTATCAATAAGATGATATCTCTGCTGGTGGATTATTAAGTCCCAGAGGGTATCATCTGCCCAGTAGTCAGTGTTTTAACACTTACTGACAGGGTTTATAAGATATACTTATAATTGAAATTCTAATATGACGTCCTTCAAACGCTTTAGAGTCCAAACCCGTGGTAAAAATAATATTAATCTATGACCGATTAAATTTATGACGTCATCGACAATTTGTAACGATATTTTACCAATTTTTACATATTAGAATCAAAATAAATCATGGAAGCCATATGCATATATTGTTTTTACCACGGGTAGGCCTTTATGTCAGCTTTTTACCCCTCGCTAACGCTCGGGGTAAAACTTCGTGACATAAAGGCCTACCTGTGGTAAAAACAATATATACATATGGCTTCCATGAATTATTTCTTAATTTATACATCCTACATAATATCATTATTGTTAAAATCTAAGGTTCTCCTCCCTCCAGCATAGATAACCTTAGATGATTTTGTCTATCCTGTTTAGGTCAATTGGCTTTTTTTGCTCCTTAAGAATTTTACAATATTTGTCTTTCAAGTTTTTTTTTACCTTTGGCATACCTGAGGAAGGTTATTCCCAAAACATGTCATGGATACTAAATTAGATATCTACATTCTAAATATAGCCATTATCCCTCTATTAAAAGGATATTGATCATTTTAGAAGATTGATTGTCTTTATCACTAGACCACTGTGTCCTTAATTAAATATTCATTTGATATTTTTACCTGTGTTCACTATCTGAATCAATAAAACGTTTGACTCTTCTTTTCTTCGATGAAGAATTGCTAGACTTTTTATCAATGTCAGTCTTTGGTGTTGTGGGTACTGCAGGTTGTATCTCTGTTTCCATGGGAACATTTTCTTCATCTGAAGAAACATCTGAAGCAATCTTTGATTTCCTGTTTGATTTAAAAGATTTCTTAGAATGAATTTGTCAGTCTTTCTATTCAATCAAGGGTTAGGGTTATGGTGTTTAATGCCACTTTCAACAATATTTCAGCTATATCATGGCAGTCAGTTTTATTGGTGGAATAAACTGGAGTACCCAGAGAAAACCACAGACCTACCGCAAGTCACTGACAAACTGTATCACATACTGTTGTATCGAGTACACCTCGCCATCAGCAGGATTTGAACTCACAACTTAAGTGGTGAAAGGCACTGATTCCACAGGTAGTTGTAAATCCAACTACCATATGATCACGAATACCCCCATAGAATGAGTTTGTCAGTCTTTTTATTCTATCAATGTATCATTCAATCAAAATAACATGGATTTCAACACTTTAAATCAGTGATATTCTGTTTTCCGGCGTTACATCACATAATGTAATTGACCAATCAGTGATCAGCATTTGTGATATGAAGAAAATGTTAGGATTTAAAGCCAAGCAAAATTCTCTGTTTTCCGGAGTGACATCACATTATGTAATTGACCAATCAATGATCAGCATTTGTGATATGAAGGAAACGTTTGGAGGTGTAGTCAAGCATAATACTCTGGATTCTATATAGACTGCAATGTTAATTAAAATGTTAGGATTTGAAGCCAAGCAAAATCCTCTGGATTCTACATATACTGTAATGTTAATAACCTTATTTGATATCTATCAACAGAAGTTAAATATAGTAATTAAATTCACCTCTGAACCTTGTTGACTTTAAATCTGATCTCTATTTTAATTTTCATAAAATCATATATGACAGGTTCATTTTAAGAAGAGTTTGAAGATACCAAAGGGGTAATAAAAATCTGTAAATCAAAGGACAGACAACTCCATGGCCAAAAGGACAAACAACAATCTAAACAACACTACACAGAGAACTAAAGATCAGGAACATGAGCCTACTAAAAACTGGGGTTGAACTCAGGTGCTCCGGAAGGGTAAGCAGTTCCTGCTTCACTAGTGGCACCCGTCTTGTTACTCTAGTTACAAACTCAGTTGGCAAGTGATAAGTCTTGAATGAGGAAAGGGCCGGAAAGTGTTTACAAGTGGTACATATCTGTGGTCATTTGTGACACAGATGTTCTGTAACTGTTAACCAAGACATATTGGCGACCCTAAAACTTTCGAAGTGATGACTTCAACTTAACCAATAGGAACTCTTGGTTCAGTAGCTTCCTTGTTAGCAACCCTCTATCAGGGAAATCCTGATAGGAACCACAAGTTCTGGAATATTGGATCAGCATAATTATGAAAAAAAATCATTCAAATTTTCCATTGAAATCGAAGTAAAATCCTTCAGTTATAAAATGCCAGGATATTCGGACAAGAGAACTGGTTCTGTTGTAACTGTTTCTATTTTCTGTTCATTTCTTCATAAAAAAATAATGTTGCAAAAAGCATAGCAATAAATCTCAATGCAAAAATTAACAATCATATGCCAACTTCATTAGGGGTTGGAGTGTTTAACACCACTTTCATAATATTTCATTGGTATTGTGGCAGTCAGTTTTATTGGTGGAGGAAACTGGAGTACCCAGAGAAAACCATCAACCTGTCACAAGCCACTGACAAACTTTATCACCTAATGTTGTATCGAGTAAACCTCGCCACGAACAGGGTTGGAACTCACAACTTTGGGTGATAGGCACTGATTGCACAGGTAGCTGTAAATTGAACTACCTTACGATCACGACGACCCCTTCTTATATTAAGTATGTATTTTATAGAAATACAGGCGACCGTTTCACTAAAGGTCGTAAGTCGTAAACGTAGACGTAAGTGTACTCTTAAGAGTTACGACCGTTTCACTAATAGTTAGGATTTACGACTTACGATAAAAAGTGATCGCAAAGTTAAGAGTGGTGGAAGGTAGTCGTAGTCGTAAGTCGTAAATCGTAAACCTATTTTTGAAGAGAAGAATTGCTATTTGTATTTTTTTAATATGAACATTGATCAAATGAAGCAAGCAATACATATTATATGCACGCACCATTTTTTTATATTTTGAGAGCCATAAAAAAATCATCAAAACAGAGACACATTATTGTTTGTTTCAGTGTATTTTCTATCAGTTCTGCATCTACAATATGAACATATTTTATTAACGAGTGAATACCTAGAAGAAAATCTCAAGAAAAGAACTATATGTACAGTGCTCCCTCGTTAAACCGCCACCTTCTGTGCAGTCAGTAGTTTGGCGGTATAACGAGTTTGGCGATAAACTGAGGGACATTGAAAACCGGAAGTTATGTGATCATATGAAAAGATAAACTTTCAACTCGACGGACATGCATTTTGCACTTGTACAAATACATAAGTATAAATAAAACATGTTTAATAAATAAATAAATTAGAATAATTATATTCACATCGGAAATGTCCTGTACAGTTTGCAGATCTTTGTCAATTTTGAAAAATTCTTGAACCGTCATTTGTAGCTCGGGACATCAAGGTTATTATAAACACGTGACAGCAACAGTTCATCTTCCTTTGAGGGGTTATTGGAAGATCCCATTTAATTGTCAAATTATCGGCAATTTGTTGTTATATTAATTTTGGATTTTCCTTTGCATAACTTATAATTGCACGTTTTTGTTTGTCGTCTAATTAATTACGCTTTCTCTTCAAGCACGACATTTTTATGACAACTAATTAAATTACAAATTTTACTCAGGATTAAAAGTACAAATGTAATCACTAGAAAAGTAAATACAGATAATTATTCTAATCAAAACAACTGATCACCTGTTCCGACCCTCAACTATGAGATCAATGACCGTGTCCGATGACCAGTTTTGATATTCCATAATTACTGATCAATACACAGCTGTCAAAAGGTAGTTGTGGGCGGTACTAACGGGGGAATTTAAATTGGTTTTACGACTTTTGTGTCTGAAAACCTGTGGTGGATGGCGGTAGTTGAGTTTGGCAGTATAACAGGGTATTTTTAACGGGGGAAATCGGGACAGATGAGAATTTTGGCGATAGGCGAGAAAACGGGGGGCGATAGACCAAGGGAGCACTATATAAACAATGGTAAAAAAAAAAAAAAAAAAAAAGCACACACAGAGGACGCATTACATTTGCATGGATTTGGGGATTAACAGGTATTACTTTTGCACAGAGAAAGAGCATTACAATTGCCTGTAAAATGTACATGAGATTTGTTTTGCATTTGCCATGTTTGCATTTGCGCGGATTATCTGTTATTTAGAATATATTTAATTTACTCGTAACATTTCCTGCAATATGGATTATTCACCTCTTTCGTCAGTCTTTAAAATGAAAACAAAAAATATAAGAATAACATAGATACAAATATATGAAATATAAATTAAAACAAAAATTTTGTAACATGCATGTATAAGAAAACAAACCCAATAATTTTGAAGACAACATATATTTTAGCAGTCCAAATGTTAATATTCATTGGTAGTTTTTATTGATTATATAAAGGGTTAAACATTCACTTTGAATATAAAGCAACAGTACATGTATGCACATGTTAAGGTTTAATATTGTAAGATGTGTAATTTTGTTATTTTTTGTGTTGAAGAAACATATTATTTTATATGTGTGAATATAGTGATGCAATAAAACTACCCAAATCCAACCCCCCATCCTGTGGTGGGCGGTGGTTACAGAATAAGTAATTTCTTGATGGCGAAAGAAGTAAATAAAAAGGTAAGAAAGAAGTTGCAGCATTGCAGCATCAGTGCCCAACCATAAAATATTATGAAAATACGAAATATGCTTTAAACAGAAAGGTAACAAAAAAATCTGCACAATTGTCATTTAAGTTCTTCACGTAAATGTAGGATTTTTTTTCTGTGCAATTGAAATGCGCCGCAAACGGAATATCGGTGCAGAATGTGAATGTATTGCTAATTATATGGTCACATTTTTTAAATTTCTCCTTACATATAGTATGAAATTTGTTAAAATATATTCCATAAAATAAATTTCTTCTCAAATTTCTGTAAAATTTTACACTTTACATTTTTTTTTCTGATAGCTTTGGTTTATTCATTTAAAAGATCACTTTAGAGTTTTATAATTAGTTGAATATTAAAAACGTATTTAAACACATTTAAAATGTGATTATTAATGTACAACAAATGTAATCAGCTTTCGAGCTATTGGGTTTATGTATAAAATATACCAAAAAGGTGCACTCGACTCGCAACCGCAAGTGATAAAGTTTAACAGTTGCTTGCCCGTGGTCGGTGGTTCTCTCCGGCTTCTTCCACCACTAAAACTGGTCGCCATGATATAGCTGAAATATTGCTGAAAGTGGTGTTAATCACCTAAACTCAATCATCTTATATAAAATATATGATACAATATATCTTTTTACCTCCATTATAGGAGATGTTACTTGTCGCAAGTCGTAACTCTTAAGATTAGGACTAGTTTAGTGAAACGCATGTATACGTGCACGTAAGAAAATCTTAGACTTATGATTTACGATCCCTTTAGTTAAACGGTCGCCAGGATTTTAACCATTAGATAAGTAAGACCCATCTGATACCAAACCTTGTAACAGATATATATATGTAATACATGATGTACTTTAGTTGGTTCTACTTTCGTCACATCATCAACTTGGAATCGGGGAAAACCCCCATCATGTCTTCGTTAATAAATACTAAATATAATTGGGGAATACTTCAAAAAGTAACATTTTAAACGTTTGTTTCATATTGCAGGTAACTGTAGCATCGAAAATTACACTTCATAAGTACATTACATAACCATAATTTTTAAAATGGACATTCGTAGTCCGTATTTCCTGTTGATAATCAGTATAAAGTAAACAGCTCTGCAATACATGACAACTCAAGTTACTAATTAGAATTTGCTAAAAATTAACAAATTGTATGACATAGATTAAATTACTTAATTAAATTTAAGGACTCTTCTAGAAACTACTCTATATAAACAGATACCAGAGGATGTCATGAGCTGAGCGTCAAATTTATAAAATAATTTCAAGATTATTTATCAGAGTTGGGTTATGGTGTTTAACACCACTTTCAACAATATTTCCGTTATATTGTGAACGGTCAGTTTTATTGGTGGAGGAAACCAGAGTACCGGAGAAAACCACCGATCTGTCGCAAGTCACTGACAAACTTTATCACATAATGTTGTATCAAGTACTCCTCGCCTGAGTGGGCTTCGAACTCACAATTTTAGATAAATAAAAAAAAATATAAGATTATTTATCAGAAGACAGTTTTCAGTTTATCAGTCTAAATAATTTGACATTATAGCTGGAGTGTAAATGCTGATTTAGACTCCCTAAGAAGAGCATAATACAACAATTACCTTCTTGCTTCCCCTCGTTTTGTTTTCCTTTTTTCGGCCAAAGCTTTAAAAATATCCATTTTCTTCTGTGCTTTTTTCTGTTTCTCTTCCTTTCTACTTTCATTGTTTTCCTCTTCTTGCTTTTTCTTCTTTTCTTTTTGTTTCTTTTGCTTATCCTTCTTCTTTTTCTCTCTCAGTTTGGGTTGGTGAAGTTTGATCATATGTGTGTTTACAGGGTCTCCATCATCATTTATTGTCAAACCATCAATTAAATGTTGTAAGTCAGTACCCTCTAACTCGGCAGGAATTCTCCAAAATGCTTCCTTAAATTTATATGATTTATTTTTTTCAATTATGACACCATTGCATCAATTTTTACTATTATTTTTATACACTGTAAACAATTTTTTTATTTATTATGACACTGCTGCCTCAAGAGATAAACAATTTTTCCTATTATTTTTATACAATGTCAGAAATTAAGATGAGGTCAAGGTCATGTGACATGCTGAAATGTACACTAGTGAGTGAGCGAGTGATTGTTGTTTATGAGCAATTTAGTAATATCTTACTATCTCTGTGCATCTGAAATCTGGCCTGATAAGAAGGGTGACAGGTTCCTTCTCTCTCATGAGGGTGGAAATTTAGTACATGTAGTAATTTGCTATCTCATTGTATCTGAAATCTGGTCCGATATTAAAAGGGGTGGCATTAAGTGGGGTGTGGCCTTATAAGAGGGGGGGCTACTGTACAACAAACCTGTTCATTTGCAGGAGGTGATATTCCAATTTTTTTCAAAAATGACAAAAACATCTCATCTTCCATTGCTGTCTCATTTTCTTCTGTTAAAGGAACAATTGGTACTGATACCTGAGAACCTGTGAAAGAATAAATCAGTAATTACCATACATTTGGAACTCATGTTTGGACAATTGTAGGTAGTGCTAGAACTCCCAAAATCAATCTGAGGATTTATTCATTGAGCTAAAATATCAAAGATTCCTTAAATAGAACTTACATTATTGTGATAAAACATTGAGTCTACAGAAGTGACTGATAACAACACAACAATACCATACTACCAGCTCTACATTTTTTGAGGTCGTATAAAAATCCCCATATGTCTGTCATGTTGAGTAAACCAAAAGATAACATGCTATAAAAGGTCATATAAATTTCTTTTCTTTCTATTATTTCACAATTTCCAAGTATATGTGTGCCAAGTATTTTAAATATTGTATCTTCAAGCAAAAGAGGAACTCACCTATACATATACAGTACCCCTAAATCTTCATTTTCTTGCTGTTCGGACATTTGCAACATTTAATTTCCAAATATTTTACTCAAAAATGAGGAACTGCACTGATCAGAGGAAATTTTTTATCTGTTGAGTGAAATGTAAAGCTTGTTTACTTGATTGACCTTAGCACAGTTTATAACTGATAATTGACAACATTTCTTACAAAAAGCCTAATAATACAGTAGCCTTATTATGAGGTCACCCCTTCTGCAATGAAAATGTGGCTTTATAAGAGGGAGACTACTTCTATACTTCCTACATAATTTTACTTACTTCTACTATCAAAGACTCGTTGTAAACATCTTTGGATCCACTGTATCTGTGATTTGTAACCTGGATCAATGCAATAGATAAACACAAATTTCAAACAATGCATAATCTGTCTTAATTATCAAGTATTTAAGTATACATGTACAGTTTGGGATCAATCATGTTTGTAGTTTCTAAGAAAAAACTTTTATTCCTTTTGCAATAGGGTTCTATGTTAATAACTAAGTCTTGTGGTGGTGGTGGCCATCTTGGTTGACTGATCGACCCCAATGTAGAAACACTTGGGAAGTGTCTAGCAAGGATCACCCTTATCAAATTTGGTTTAAATATGCTAGGCAGTTTTTAAAAAGAAGATCTTGGAGAACCAGAAGTTTTTATGGCCCCTGACAGTCATATTCTGATCATAAATTGGCACCAAATTATAAACAACACTTGGTCAAGAACTTGCAGGGAACATTTCAGCAAGCTTGGTTACAATTCATTCAGTGCTTGAGAAGACGATTGAAATATGAAAAGTTTACTTATGACCGGTGCCAAGTGTGATTACAATAGCTTATTGTGTCAGGTGAACTAAAAGGACAGTGCTAATTTTTTTTCCATCAATTTGTTTGTTTTAATGTGTGAAGAAATTATTGTGTTTGGAAAAAACTGATTCAATGCATTGATTGTTTCCCTTGAAAAAATTCCCATTAGTTCTGATTGATTTTATTTATTGTGTTTAACGCCACTTTCAGCAATATTTCAGCTATATCATGGCGACCAGTTTTAGTGGTGGAAGAAGCTGGAGTACCCGGAGAGAACCAACGACCATGGGCAAGCAACTGGTAAACTTTATCACTGGCGGCTGCGAGTCGAGTGCACCCTTTTTTGTAATTTACAAAGCCGTGCGCGAACCCACGCCATATTGGTGATAGGCTTGTATGAGTTGTTAGGTAATCCAACTGCCTAACTCATTGAGCCACCCTGGCCCTCCTCCTTAGTTCTGAATTTGGTAGTAACTTCTCTATATACATGTACATTGTGTATATATTTTTTTTATGTATTACAATAATACCTTTCTGTATAAGATCTTTTATAACAGAAGTAATATCTTCAGATGGTTGGTCGTCTTTCGTGTTTTCTTTATCACTGTCTGAAGATTCAATGTCTTCTTCTTGTTCTTCTGATTCTATAAATAAACTTGTCTCATCATTCATTTCTTATCTTTTATATTTTATGTCATTTTACAAGTGCATACAATGAAATAATTTGTACAAATGTTCCTCAACATTTCAGTGACACAGGAGTAGGAGGAGGACTCTCACGTACTTTGCTTGGAAGTTTGCACTGCTTTATGGTGCTTAACGCCACTTTCAACAATATTTCAGTTATATCGTGGCGTTCAGTTTTATTAGTGGAGGAAACCGGAGGACCCAGAGAAAACCACTGACCTGTCGCAAGTCACTGACAAAGTTTATCACATAATGTTGTACACCCACCCTGGTCGAGAATCGAACTCACAACATCAGTGGAGATAGGCACTGATTGCATAGATAGTTGTAAATCCAACTACCATATGACCACACCCACTTCGTTTGGAAGAGTTTAAGATAAAGAGGAGGTGGAGGAGTCTCCCCACTTTGCTTGGAAGAGTTAAAGATAGCCTTTGTTTTGAGGTGAACATTTTCATATAATTCTTACTAATAACATACACCAGCATTCACTGATTGTAGTGTTCATGTTCTTAATATTTCTGTATTAGTAATTAGATTTTTTGAGTTGAAGGAATCTGTGCAAGATTTTTGTTTGTTACTTGATAATAATTTGACTGCTGAAAGTACAAATATGACCTGTTTTAACCCGTCATATTATTGTGCCTGTCCAAAGCCTATACTTTCGACAATTATCAACTTCTGTCTTTTTGTGTCGAGTTGTTTGGGATCAGATGAAGAATAGGTCCATGTTGTAGTTGTATATATATAGATTCTCCTAATGCTACCAGTGGATTGCAATAATTTTCAACTCAAGATTTGAAAAACATTTATTTGAAAATTTAACTATAGCGAGTGAAGAAATATTGTAATCCACTCGACTGGTAGGAGAATTTGTTTCTTCTATGACCAAAACATCAAAAAGTTGTTAATTTCCATTGTAAAATACCATTGAAAAGAAATTGGTGTGAATTCTCTTGCAGAAATTTAACCATCCTGGTGATTAAAAATATTAAGAAAATTCAATGAACTGGTTAAACACGCCAAGAATAGGAGAAAAGAATGTAGAAAATCATTATTTAACTTTTTTATCATTATCAATGGAAAGTAAACTTAACGAGGTTTTGATTTTAATCTATGAAATACCTACCACTGCCACTTCTATCTGAGTTATCACTCCTGACAACAAACCCGCCATCTTCCTCATAGGTGTCGCCTGGATCACTTTCATAGTCCTCTCCTTTAGATTTTTTGCTACGTTTTTTATACAATTCCTTACGGTCGTTTACAAGGCCCAGACTAAGTAATTTTTCGATGACCTTAGGTTTAGATCTCTTTACTGTCATGGCTGACATTATGTTAGCAACAGGATCTGAAAAAGGCATGTATCTAATAGAGGCTTGAATATTTAAAATGATACAAAGTAAATATCAAAAACTATTCTGAAATTAACAAAAAATGGACACAGATGCCCCAACTTCCAGCTAAAGAAAACAGGGGCATAACTCCAGAACGGGAAAAAGGTATAGTCCCAAATTGAACTTGGCCTTCATTTATGGTACCTAACTTTGTGCAGGTTTTTCAAATTATTTGCATACAGTGAACTTAAAAATTATTGAAAGCAAATCAAATGCAGGAAATATGTACGGACTGACGGAGATGGGTAAAATGTAATACCCCAGCCACTAGCGTCCGCAACGAAATTAAAAAAAACCAAAATACAATGGTTAAGTAAATAAAATAGGCAATTTGGTGTCATAGGGGTTAGGGTTAGCGTGTTTAACACCACTTTCAACAATATTTCAGTTTTGTCATGGTGGCAAGTTCTATTGATGGAAGAAACTGGAGTACCTGGGGAAAATCACCGACCTGTCCCAAGTCACTAACAAACTTTATCACATAATGTTGCATTGAGCATATATCGCCATGAGAGGGATTCAAACTCACAACTTTAGTGGTGATAGGCACGACCCAAAAAAGGATGTTATTAATGTTAGTGTATCACCAAAGAAATAAAAAAATTAAAAAAGACAACGAAATTCTAATTTTAATTAGATTGAGGTAAAATTGGTACTGTGGTTGGTCTATCTATTTTCCAAGTGCCAACTCTGAGTACCAATAGGGGTGTAAAGATTCTATTTTTGATTTTTTTTTCTGTGTATCTACCTCCATTCCAGGAGTTACTTTTAAAGCGACGCCTAATATAAGTATTCGGTACTGAATCGATAATGCTAAATAAATTGAGCACCGAAATTGACTAAAAAATCAAACATTTGCGGTACTTCAGAGTATCGTTACACCTCTAAGTACCAATGTATGCTTAAAAAAACAGTCCTAATCAGATGTGTATTAAACCGACCTGCACATTTCCTTAATTCTATAAATAGATTCTTCAATTCTTCTTCCTGGTCTTCTGTCCAAGGTCCAGCATGTTTACTTACTCTAAAAAAATATTATTATATGACTTCAGATAATGTCTTTTCTGATTGGCTGACGTCCCTAGTAACGTTCTTTGATAAAACGTTTTATTATACCTCATATATTAATTACCATAAATAAATTAACTTAATTGGACAATGGGTAAAAATCAGAACACGTGATTACACAGGACAAAAATCATATTTCGTGAAATAAAAATCATATTCCACCCCCTCGGAAGCCTCACAGGTTTTATCGTTCTTTGACAGGAAAACGTCAGAGGCACTCGGAGCGCATCACTTGGTTTTTAAATGCTGAGACAACGTTCCAATGTTTGCCAGCAATATTTAAATGTATGTGTTTTCTTGGTTTCATTCGGTATAATAAAACATTCATAGCATAAGGGTTCAGGAAAAATGAAAATTTATTCATCCACGAGTATAATATTCCACTCGGGCGTTGCCCTCAGGGAATGTGATACTCTTGGGTGAATAAATTTTCATATTTCCCTCACCAGCATGCAGTAAATGTATAATATTCACCTCGCGCGAGGTGAAAATAACATTTATTCACCTGGCGTGACGTAACGTACCAAGCTAAACCAAAGAAAACGTTGTGATAAAAACTTATTTCAAAAGTGAAAATAACATATAAAATGTGTCATATAATAAATCAATTAATGACTTTCAATTCGATGGATACCAGGATTTATTAACCCAAGAATAAAATATTTACCTCGGCCTCTGGCCTCGGTAAAAATAATATTCTTGGGTTAATAAATCCTTGTATTAAAAGTCATCAATTGTATAATATCAACATATTGTAGTTAAAATTATACATGTATCTGTCAGAAAATATACCAATGTATTCCAAATCTTATCATGCTATCATGACAATTTTAGTAAGAGTGGAGTCTAGCTGATCTAAGATATATATATAAAAATATTAAACTTACACATGGTAAAATAGTAAATCTGTCAAAATATTCTAAATCTTAAAAAAATCATAAATTTTTTTGAAAATTTTACTCACATTGGAACGCAGCGGATCTAGGGGCAAAATTTACGAAAATTTTAGACCTAACCATGTATGTATATTGTGTTTATTCTGAATGTCAAAAACTCAACAACAAAAAAACTGCCAAATTTTACTGAAAAGAGCAAAAACAGTCGTAGTTCTAACTGTTTCAAGGGAGTTGTCTTTCACGTCCAAGTTTATACTGTTGCCGTTTCCTACCAATCGCTCTACATGAATTAGGTACCAGAAAATCTTTATTATGTCAATGACCAAATAACAATGAAGTTCATTTGACCCCTTTATTAGAACTCAAAATAACACCATTGCACCATAAGCTGATTTAATTCACACAGTCCACACTATGACATCTTAAACACTACTGACTTACTTTTGTCGTTTTAAGTCTTTAGCACTAGTTATCAAACTCTGTTTCTTCAGTTCACGTATAACCTGACCTCTAGTTTTACTGTCGTGTGTCATACGTTCCATAATACACTCCACAATGTCTTTCTCTGTTAAAAAAAATGTGCAAAATTGTTGTCGTTTGTTTATTTATGTATTGCCATTGGTGATCCAATTAACAAGATGCAGGCCTTTCAATAAGGGGCTGTATCAGGTACGTTTACCCTCTTAAAATGGTAATTGTTACCTCTTAATTTCAAAGAGTGTTGCATAAGATATTCATGAAATATATTCAAATTTTATGAAAAGTACTACCTGTAAATAGTGAAGTACTGGTACACTTGAACAAGTTTCGGTGGTAGCCATGTTTCTTAACCGATCGAGACGAAATGAGCAATCTTCATAGAGGACATTCCATAGATGCTTCATACCAAGTTTCGTTTCATTTGGCCAAGCGGTTTCAGAGGAGAAGATTTAAAAAAATCGGCCAATCAGAAACAAGAATTGCCTGTGGTGGCTATGTTTGGTAATGGATCACAACAAAATGTGCACTCTTTAGAGAGGACCTTCCATAGATGCTTCCTACCAAGTTTCAGTTCATTTGGCTGATGGTTTTCAGAGGAGAAGATTAAAATGTGAAAAGTTAACGGGCGACATGATATAGCTGAAAAATAGTTGTTTCAGTGAGCTAACAAAGTGTGTTGGTCTGATAAAAAAACAGACCTCATCATCATCTCAACTCATGGCCATGATATAGCTGAAAAATAGTTGTTTCAGTGAGCTAACAAAGTGTGTTGGTCTGATTAAAAAAACAGACCTCATCATCATCTCAACTCATGGCCATGATATAGCTGAAAAATAGTTGTTTCAGTGAGTTAACAAAGTGTGTTGGTCTGATAAAAAAACAGACCTCATCATCATCTCAACTCATCGCCATGATATAGCTGAAAAATAGTTGTTTCAGTGAGTTAACAAAGTGTGTTGGTCTGATTAAAAAAACAGACCTCATCATCATCTCAACTCATGGCTGAAAAATTGCTCACCAGGCATTAAACAACAATCACTCACTCTATTAATATCTGCTGATTTTTCATTAAATATCTAGTGACAACTAATACACTGAACTCTTCAATGGTGCAATGGTTAGCATGTTCACCTAGATTGTGGTATATCATGGATTCGATCCATAGTCCGGTCAAACCAAAAACTATAAATTAGAATTTGATGCTTCTCGGCTAAACACACAGCATTGAAGAGCAACAGCAAAGTTTAGATAATGATAAAAATTCATTCAAACTGGGTATATTCCTTTGACATGCAGTGATTTTCGACAGTTCTGTGGTTTTCTCCGGTTTCCTCCACCAATAAAACTGACCACCATGATATAACTGAAATATTGTTGAAAGTGGCATTAAACACCAAAAACCTAAACCGTTGACATGCGACTTTTGAAGTAGATTTTATGAGAAAATTTCAATGAATGAAAGAGAAATATAACAAACCGTTATCTTCTATCTGATTATACTCTTGTTCTCACCATGATATGGCTGAAAAGTGTTCATGTGGCATTAAACAACAATCACTCACTCACTCTATGAGTAAATTTCAATCAATGAAGGAGAAATATAACAAACCATTATCTTCTATCTGACTATACTCTTCATAAAGACTTCTAAGCTCCATTTCTTGGTCTTCTGTCCACAATATTTTAGCCTTACTGTAAGTAACAGAATTGTTTTGCTTATCAAAAGAGAATGTCAATCATAATCAGTTTCATTTGTTCATTCATAAATAAATACATACTATCGCAGATTTCTTTTACAAGAATGGATTTCTCATAGGTAGACGGACAAAGTAGTCTTTTAATACAGTTGGTCTCTTTATTAGATTAACTAAAACTGAACTTAATAACGGTCCAAATTATGAACAGATATACAGAGATCCAGATAAGCTGCATATTTGCGTTTTTTACGCTATAAAAACGAGTAAAAACGCATGTATTATCAGATCGGAGTGTACACATTACGCATACATATTGCTGTGTAAGCAAACTTTCCAAATTCGGAGCATACTTGTACGCTGATAATACAGTCGTGTACATTAACAATACATTTTTGTCTTTGAGAAATTCCCCGTAATTACTTCTCTTTATACTTTTCGAAGGGGAGAATGTATACATCGGAGGGGTACCGAATATTTGCCTTTCTAAGCATCGATGTCAAAAGAGATCTGATTGGATGTTTACGATAAATCATCCAATCGCGGTCAATATTACAAATAAATGCGGTGCTCCTTCTAAGGAGTGGTTTACGTGATAAGTAAGAACTAAAACGAAAGTAAATTTGAGAACACGTTGTTTGTTGAAAATGAGCAAGAACATGAATAAGCGCACTACTAAGCGCAAGAGCACTCCGGAAAATTCTATACTTAAGTTCCCAACAGTTTCATCTATGTCTAGTGACAGTATAGTTAAAGGAATCCTCGATGACATTATCAAAACGGCTGTGAAAACTGCCGAAGTCGACGAGCAAAAAAAGAAAAGAAAACATGAAAAAGTTATCGGTCAATTATATAAAGTAAACACAGAACAAAATATTAACAACATTTTATTAATAAACATGACACAATCGTGTCAAATTACACATTTCACTTGCATCCTGCGTTTATTGAATAACACTTGTGTCAAACATAATTTTAAAAGTGTACATGTAAGCAATCTTTTCTGAAGTAGAGAGTACAACAGTGCAAAGGAAATATGCAAATACCCATCATTTTCAAAAGTAGGGGGTAATTACCCTTTGGACTTGAAAATTATCTGGAGCTCTGGATATATCATGGTCGGGTGGGGTATTTGCGAAAAATACCAGTCGAGAGACAGTCAAATTTCTCGAGCTGGAATGGCAAGGGAAATTTTGTCTTCAGACTGGAATTTTTCGCAATTACCCAGCCCAATCGTGATATTTCTGTTTAATTACACCAAATATACATTTGTACCTTGACGTATGCGTTTACATAGGAAAGGGTTACATGGACATCATTTTCATCTGGAAGCATATTTTTTTTATGAGAATGCAACAGGAATGGGTGTTCCAATGGTCTCTGTCTGCCATATTTGTCGACCTATGACGTATCCTACCGTGACATCTGCTCGGTCATGCAATAATGTCGGTCATTTGTTTTGATTTACAATTCTCGTGCAGCACGAGACCAATGACGTCATTCTGTATATTCATAGCGTACATAAACACAGAGGGAATACTTTTCAACGTCAAAATTACAAGATGAGATTAAAACAGAGAAGTTTGAATTGAATAAATTCCATGCAAGTAAAAAAGATCCTTTTTACTAATGTCTTTTTTTCCTGATCATTATGCTTGTTAAATATGTTTCCATCGATGGTATTCCCCAAACATTTGTATTTTTCCGGTTTGTTGACATAATCGACATCACAGTTCATGACCGTTTCTGGAATGTAGGCCAAGCAAATTGTATTTTAAAATACTTTGAAAATATGATGATTGATCATTCAGATTCCACGATTTTCTAGAAAATGGCCGATTTTACCGGGAAAATACATGCAAGTGCTCTCCATTAGTCACAAAATGGCAGATTATTTTGCATTTCCACTGCTGCTTTAATAACAAATATACCCCTTACTTCTTGGGGTAATGAAATGAAATTCACAGAGAAGATAGAAAAAGAATTAATTTAACAGCAATAATCAAAATGTATAGCATAAATTGAACAGAGAATTAAATTAAACCAGACAGAAAAATGAGATTGTCTGGGTAAAAAAAACCTGTCATTATTACAAATAGCATCAACAAAACTGTATTGTTACCATTCTGTGATAATAAATGTGATTAAAATAAATTGAAATCAGTCATTAATTGTTTTACCAAAATATGTCGGTCTAATAGATTGTATTGACAAAAGCAAAAACACCAAATTCACTGGATTAAATACTTTTTATGTGGGTAAGCAAGTTTAATATTTGCATCAAATAATTAATTTTTAATACTTCAATTTCAAACTATTTAAAAAAAACATTTTTTGAAATTGTTCAGACAAATCAATTACACTGAAAAAGCTAAAATACTGTACTTTCTTAATCTGGTTTACTTTTTAAGTTTGGTTGGCCTATGACAAAATCATGTGCTTTATTGAACTTTGACCGACTTTATGTGACGTCATACGACGCCATTTGGAAAAGGGAGGGTAAACAAATATGGGTCAGTATGTAATTATTATCGATCTTTTTTCCATGGAACTTTACACATGTGAGCAAGAATAGATGAGGAACATAATTAAAAAGAAAAAAATGTTTACTTTTCAAACATGAAAAAAATAATCAAACATTATCCAATGACTGACCGACTTATTGTCAGACGAGGATACATGTGATGCCATCAGACAGACAGAAAAACCCTGAGAGAACCGAATAATATTTGGCGCAAAGGGACATGTGAGGATAAACTAGAGGCTCCCAGGAGCCTGTATAGCTCACCTGGGTATAATAACAACATCAGTCAATAAAACTTGATAACTTCGGTAAAAAAAATTAACAAATGTAGCCTTCGTCATTGCAGACCCCTTCTACAAAAAAATGTGGGCAGGGGTTCCCCCTTTAATGTAAGTTATCAAAATTGCTGTAAAATAACATATATGTCAATGATTCTCAAAATTTAGCTTTTCCGACTTCACATTTTGTAATAGAGTTGCTTCCCTTTGATTATTTGAGTAACCAAAAGCAGTGAGTCAACAAAAATATGCATTTCAAGAGGAATAACTCTTCACAGCTGTCGCACATTTTTAACTGTGGGAAATTTTTTGTAGATCTTGACATGCTGAACATTTTTGCAGTTTAAACTTTCCCTCTATCTCTAATAGTTTTTGAGATATAAGATGATAGTATTAAAATTGAGAACATTTTGATGAAAAAAGGGCAATAACTCCAAAATGGGTAATTGGATTTACTTCAAAATTGCAGGGTAGGAAGATCTTGACATGCTGCAAATTTTTGAAATTTAAACTTGACCTTTATCTCTTATAGTTTTTGAAATATAAGACGAAAAGTATTAATTTTTTTTTTATAAATTTGATGAAAAAAGGTCGAGAACTCCAAGATGGGTAATCAGATTTACTTCAAAATTGCAGGTAAAAAAAAAAAAATGGATAGAAGGGTCGAACCGCCAGACACATTTTTGGAAGAGAACCATCCAATGACTATTTCATCAAAATTTTTTTCTTATTGAGCAAATGGTTTCAGACAAAAATATTTTTATGGGAATTTCCCATAGGGTCCTATGTTAAATTAAGTTCGGCTGTGGCGGCTATCTTGGTCGGTGTTCTGAAATGCCGGACACAATTTTGGAAGAGGACCACTCAAGAATCATTTCAGCAAAGTTTGGTTGAGATTGGCTCAGTAGTTTCAGAGGAGAAGATTTTTTTAAATTTCATCCCCGCTTTTTTCTAATTTGCATAATCGGTCAAAATCGGTAAAAGTTCAAAGTTCATAAAAAATCCCGTAATATATGTTAAAAAGCTCATCATTATGCTTATACAGTTCAAATTTGGGCACTTTCTGGCTTAAAATAGAGCAGTTTTGGCCATTTGAAGAAATTTCTATTTTTAGTAATGGCGGCCATCTTGAATACAGGACGGCGCTGACGGACACAATTTTGAAAGGGGACCACCTAAGGATCATTTCAGCAAAGTTTGGTTGAGATTGGCTCAGTAGTTTCAGAGGAGAAGATTTTTTTTAAATTTCATCCCCCCTTTTTTCTAATTTGCATAATCGGTCAAAATCGGTAGAAGTTCAAAGTTCATAAAAAATCCCGTAATATATGTTAAAAAGCTCATCATTATGCTTATACAGTTCAAATTTGGGCACTTTCTGGCTTAAAATAGAGCAGTTTTGGCCATTTGAAGAAATTTCTATTTTTAGTAATGGTGGCTATCTTGGATACAGGACGGTGCTGACGGACACAATTTTGAAAGGGGACCACCTAAGGATCATTTCAGCAAAGTTTGGTTGAGATTGGCTCAGTAGTTTCAGAGAAGATTTTTTAAAAATTTCATCCCCCCTTTTTTCTAATTTGCATAATCGGTCAAAATGGGTAATGGGATTTACTTCAAAATTGCAGGGTAGGTAGATCTTGACATGCTGCACATTTTTGCAATAAACTTAACATCTATCTCTAAATAGTTTCTGAAATATAAGACGAAAAGTATTAAAATGAAAAAAAAAAATGATGAAAAAAGGGCAATAACTCCAAGATGGGTAATCAAATTTACTTCAAAATTGCAGGGTAGGTAGATCTTGACATGCTGAACATGTTTGCAGTTTCAACTTACCATCTGTCTCTTATAGTTTTTGAAATAAAGGACGAAAAGTATTAAAATTTTGAAAATTTGATGAAAAAAGGGAAATAACTCCAAAATGAGCAATGGGATTAACTTCAAAATTGCAGGGTAGGTAGATCTTGATATGCCGCACATTTTTGCAATTTAAAGTTAACCTTTATCTCTTATAGTTTTTGAAATATAAGACGAAAAGTATTAAAATTTTACAAATTTGATGAAAAAAGGGCAATAACTCCAAGATGGGTGATCAGATTTACTTCAAAATTGCAGGGTAGGTAGATCTTGATGTGCTGATCATTTTTACACCATGTCAGATTTTTGATATTATTAACGGTTTTTGAGTTATTACCAAAATCCTGCAATTTTACCATATGTTCTATTTTTATTAACAGCGGCCATGTTGGTTGGTGCACGGCATCACCGGACACAAATTTGAAACTAGACACCCTAGTAATGATTCAGACCAAGTTTGGTTTCCATTGGTCTAGTACTTTCAGAGGAGAAGATTTTTGAAAAAGTTTACGACGTACGACGGACGACAAGTGATGGCAATAGCTCACATGACCCTTTGGGTCAGGTGAGCTAAAAAGGCAAATCCAAAAATGCAAATACCCCACTGCCGAGGGTAAAAATGGCAAATACCCCGGAGGCACTAAAATTTACCCCGACTGCTAGATAATCGTGAAATTTGCTTTAAATACACCTGTAATGGACCAATCAAAACAAAGTATTTTTATATAACCTGTAATTATACATAAAATACACTAGAATGAGAACTGAAAATGAAGGTCCCTTAACACAGGTGGTCTTTAAAGCAGGTTTGACAGTTCAATTATTATTGGAGGAAAATGTTCATGTATACTGCTAATATTTTTCACATATGTTTTATTTTACCTTTCGTAGGAACCATATCCCTCCACACAATCTACTGAATCTTTCCCACCTTTCCAAAACAACATTTCCATAAAAATTTTCTTATTATTTTCTGCACATTGTACAAACTTTCCAATCACAAAATATGCAAATTTTGATATCTCCTGTAATAAAATAAAAATAGCATATGTAATGATACTAAATAACTAAGAAAAATATGTAACATGAAGCGTGAGATTGTTTAACCATTTAACTCGGAAAACTGTGGTATGAATGATTTGTAACATGAACCATACAAAATCACATCTAGGTCGTAGATTATTGCACAGTTTTCTGAGAGTAATAAAACTACAGCCCAGATTTAAAGTGTGCAATATCTTGTATCTGCATGTATTATTTCATATTTCTTAGCTGTTGCATGCATTCTGGTATATAAATCATAAAAAGATCAAAGGAAAAGAATGCATTCATGTTACAATATATTTAAACCACACGTCTGTTTTACAAACGTTCTAAAATAGTGAAGTGTTACAATTTATGCAGGTATATACAGTTATGATGTTTTAACGTCACTTAACCAGAGAAAATAACCCACCTGCTGCAAGTAATTGACCAACTCTATATCCACAGAATGTTGTTTCAGTGAGCTAGCGCTATAAAAAATCTAACTAAGCACTAAAGTCTAGTACAAAGCAGACCTCATCATCATCTCATAAAAAATTAACTTGTTCTCGTCATGATATAGCTGAGTTGGCATTAAACAACAATCAATCACTCATTCAAGCACTGATTCATACTTTAATATAGACACCAACCAATTGCTGATTTCTTTATAATATTCGGAATGCAAAAGCAGTTACACTATAAATAATTTTTCCCACCAACTTAAAAAATTGAAAGATGGTTGCAGAGTGGCCTCTGTCAATAATTGATTTAGTCATAGAGACAAGCAAAATAATTTCTTGCTTATTTTTAGACGTGCATTTACCTTGTAACACTCTGCTTTAGCTAGCGGTGACAGTAGAATTTTTTGGAAGACTCTAAAGAGGGAAGCCTGGAATACTATTAATGACTATATCTAATTTTTTTAAAAACCTTGCTTATTTCAAGACATGCATTTACCTTGTAACGCTCTGCTTTAGCTAGCGGTGACAGTAGAATTTTTTGGAAGACTCTAAAGAGGGAAGCCTGGAATACTATTAATGATTATATCTAATTTTTTTAAAAACCTTGCTTATTTTAAGACATGCATTTACCTTGTAACACTCTGCTTTAGCTAGCGGTGACAGTATAATTTTTTGGAAGACTCTAAAGAGGGAAGCCTGGAATACCATTCCTACGTAACCTAGGTCTACTGATATACGATGAAGCATCTTGATAATACAATGGTTGGTATGTGTAGAATTCTTCTGGAAATCTGCCAGTAACAGAACGTAAGCTTTTAAAACTTCACCCTTACTAAACCTAAAACAACAAAATAATAAGCAATCAACAAAGTATTGAGTTAGGGTTAGAGGTTATGGTGTTTAACTCCACTTTCTGGAAATCAGCCAGTAACAGACTGTAAGCTTTTAACCTAAAACAAGAAGATATCAGCATTCAACAAAGTATTGGGTTAGGCAAGCCTTTCAATAAGGGGCGGAACCAGAATCTTTTACTTGCCTAAAATGGTCTTTGGTACCTCCTGATTTCATAGAATGTTGTATAAGATATTCATGAAAATTGTTTAAATTTTAATAAAAAGTACTGCCTGTAAATAGTGAAGTACTGGTACACTTGAAAAATATATTGAAAGCTCTGGTTAGGGTTAGGGGTTACGGTGTTTAACACCACTTTCAACAATATTTTAGCTATATCATGGCGGTCAGTTTTATTGGTGGAGGAAACCAGAGTACCTGGAGAAAACCACCGACCTGTCGCAAATCACTGACAAACTTTATCACATAATGTTGTATCGAGTACACCTTGCCATGAACTTTAATTGCACAGGTAGTTGTAAATCCAACTACCATACGATCATGACCACAACGGTCCCTCAACTTATAAATGAGTCTCCTAATAATAAAGCCACTCCCACCAAAGACCTTCCTTCTTAATTGTCACGAGTTCATATGCACTGAGACAGTAAAAAACTTCTAAATTGTCCACCTCCAAAGAGGCCATCCCTCTTATAACACTAACAGGGATGATTCTGGTTAGAATATAAAATAATTGAAATCAATGAAAAATAGCAGAAACCATCTACACCCCCTTTCAAAATGGTAATTTTTTACCTGTTCCGACCGTGTCCAGCAACTTTCGAAAAAACAATTCAAGGGAAAATAGCTGAAATCAGTTATATAACTGAAAAAAACCATCCCTGTTATAAGACACTTTTTGGTTGTTTTTTTTATAAGAGTGAGAAAATTGTATTGAATAACGACTTAAATACTCACCTGTGTACAAATACCTTGAAATCAAACTCTTGTTCTGATGTTTTATATTGAGAGGCCATCCCTCTTATAAGACACTTTTTTGGGGGGGTTTTATAAGAGAGAGAATATTGAATTGAATAATGACTTTTATTATACCTCATATGTTAATTACCATAAATACATTAATTTGATTGGACAATGGGTAAAAATCAGAACACGTGATCACACAGGACAAAAATCATATTCTGTGAAATAAAAATCATATTCCACCCCCTCGGAAGCCTCACGGGTTTTCCTGCCAGAGTTATCGTTCTTTGACAGGAAAACGTCAGAGGTACTCGGAACGCATCATTTGCAGGCGACAGTTACAATGTGGTTTTTGAATATCTGAGACAACGTTCCAATGGACTTAAAATATGTTTGCCAGCAGTATTTTACATATATGTGTTTTCTTGGTTTCATTCGGTATAATAAAACATTTATAGCATGCGGGTACAGAAAATATGAAAATTTATTCACCCAAGAGTATCATATTCCCCACCAGCATGCAATTGATGTATAAAATACTCACCTGTGTATAAATGCCTTGAAGTCAAACTCTTGTTCTGATGTTTTATATGATTCTATTTCTTCTACTTCGTCTGTAACAATAACAATATTTTATTTCAACAACAAAAATTGCTTTGCCAAAAATTTGACGTCTGTTAATTAATCAAACCTGTATTAAGAGGTCACCTTTGGGACAAAGAAAAAGTGGCCTTATAAGACAGGTGACCACTTAAAAGAGATTCAATTCATGTAAAATTTTCTATGACAGGACAAGAAAAAGGTGACTTTTTAATACAGGTGACCACATGGGCAGGTTTGACTGTAAATAGGTTGGGTAATAGATATCTGAACGCTTTTTAAAAAACGGCAGTCTTAGAAATTAGCCGGTAGTCCGATGCCCAAGGCCAGTAAAATCGGTCTCAGGCTTGAAACAATACCAAAACCAGAAGGCTTGTGTATCTTTTGTCTGAGAAGTGGTAAGTATTTTTGTTTCAGTCATTGCAAGTTTTGTGAAATTGCTGTTTAAGTTATTTCTTAAATAAAAATAAAGATTACGCCCTCCCGAGAAAGGGAATGAAACTGTAGTAAAAATAAACATCCGATTTGACATTGAATTATCATTTTAACTAAGACAAACATCCGTTATGACTTTTTCCATACAATTTGCTGAAGGTGCCCACGCAGGTAAAAAGCTGCCGATGCCAAAAGAGTTTAAATTAAATATAAAAACAGCATAATAAAAAACAACAAAAGAAGAATAACAAATAGAAGTCCTATCTATAACTAATTACCTTCAGCTCCGCCCTCTTCATATTCTTCTATAATATTTTCTTGTGTGTTATCCATTTCTCTTGGTTGTCCTATTAAATGACAAAAAAAACCATTTGATTATCAACGGTAATTTTTCATGAAACTTGTTTGATATCGAACCAATTTAGTCCTCTATGCCTAATATGGAGTAATTCCCGAATGAAAATGACCTTGAATCACCTTCATGGCTGTCAGCTATGCCTGGTATGAATTGGGTAATCAAATACTACATCATGAGTGATTGTTGTTTAATGCCAAGTGAGTAATTTTCAGCTATAGACGTTTTCAGAAATCGGTGATTACCTAGTTATCGTTCGTGGACGCTAGGTGGCGTTACTATCGTCCGCCATTAAGATAGTGCAACAATCGGTTGTTTACACTAGTTACGATTAATCAGTATTCATAATTGGATTAGATAAACACGCTTCAGTTGATATTTTATGGCTTATTTCCGTGGTTCTGATAAAAACTGTGCAATAGTAAACTGTCGAAATAATTATAAGAAATTGTCACAGTGGAGGGGAGAAATCAATTTTTGAAACAAAAAGCACAATAATAATTTTGTGTCAGTTGACTGCTGCTGATCAGCGTTTTTCTTCTATCATGTACAAAGTAGAGCCTACATGTATTCGAAATGACTTTTTTTGCTTTAAAGTACATTTCATCGTTACTTGTAATATTGAATGAGTACACAGCAAATCCGTTGTTTATTTGCAGCTTTTCCTTTCTTGCTGAGGCAAAATGTTTGTTTTGGGTTTCATCCCTAAAAGGTATGGATTTGTTGTTTGTTTACATTGGGTTAAAGGAAAAACAATTACAGAGGTATTACTCTTGTGTATATCTGTAATTTCTACTGATTTTGGCAGAATATTTCGAAATATGGATTAATGAATCGAACTTAAACGGTTATTGTTTAAATTGTTCAGAATCACAAAGTTCAGGACCAGGTCGGACAAATCTATACGGTCATCAATATTATCAAAATTAAAGAATTAGCCATTTTGCCAGATGTGGGCTAACAGATCGATCTGTAGCTATTCAGATTTTAACCTTGCTTATGTGGCAGAATTTCAATACAAAACAGGGTATGCAAAAAAAAAACCTCAACACACATTTTTTACTAACGGTATATATTTTGTACAAAAGAACTAAGTTCCCTTCGAATATTGTCTTCACTTCACAAAGCCACAAAGTCCCATATTTTTATGATGTAGGGAGCACTTATGCAATTGACCAAAAAATCAATCATTTACACAATGATAGAGTAGCAAATATGTGGAGGAATAATGTTCCTTCCGTATGCGGTAAAGGATTACATAGAAAAAAAACTGAGTTAAATGTTGTCTTAAATGAACGCTTAAATACTATAAACAAAGGAAACGGGAACAAAGTGAGCAGTGTAGTAATTATTGTTTTTCATGTAGAAGTCGCATAAAATAATTAACAATTTACAAAGAGGTAAATCTTGATTCTGTAAGAAGTAAAAATGAACGACATGATGTCCTGCAACAAAATTTGACGATTTTTTTTTCTTTTAGTTTTTTGTCATTATAATTCAGTTATATATATTTTTTATCATTTTTAACCCTTTGTGGGAAGGTTTTTTTTTTAACTGTCATATTGCAAATCAAATATATTTAAGAATCAACCCAATACACAAATTACATTTTTGTGTTTTAGTGATGTCTTTGCTATAACTTGTTATGCAATACACAGTTAACTATCAGTTATAATGATAGTTATCTTTCTACAATATGAATTTAACACCTTTGTTGCAAAATGACATGACTGTCTATTCCCCTAAGTGCCAAACCCAGGAATCATCGCATCGCTGCTGACACGGTCGACCTTCAGCAGACTACAAGTCTAGAAAGCGCTACCACTTCCTTAACACGTCAATATTAAATTTTAATTAATCTTCAAAAACATATAAAATTAAAGAATAAATCAATATAAAACTATGAAATCCTAGCAAAGAAATTTAAAAAAGAAGACAAATGGGTTAAAAATGCCCGTCCGGTTCATGTATCTGAAACCTGGGAGCAAATAGTTATATTAGGTTCCTCATGAAACTTTTTTTTTCAGATAAAGAAATTCAGATATTCAGATGTTTTAATTTGACAAAACTTAAATTCCTTTTCATCTTCACTACAGATCCCTATAAAGAAATTCACCGACCATTTTTTTTTAATTTGTTTTACAATTTAACAAACAAAAAATAAATAAAATAAAACAGAATTCAAAATTGTGCATTAAGATGTCACATTCAAAGTTAATATAAGTTAGGCACACTTTTTATCATTATTCCTTCACTTTAAATCGTATAGTAATAATTTCAAAATGTGTATATTATAATTTATATATTTACTTTTTAATTTCATACAAAATATTAATTTGATTACCCCTTTTTTCTTATGCTTGAAAAGCAACAAAAAAAAAAGAAAAAAGGAAAAAAAGTGCATGCAGTTTTTAATCAAGTCGGATTTATACTGATTTTGTATGGGGAAAATAACGGTTATTAAAAAAAAAAAAAACACATACCAGGTAATTTATTTGTTGTCATTATATCATTGTCATTATATCTCCATTTACAAATCACTTCACAGAAGGTGTTATCATTGAATTTCAAGCCGAAATAACAGTATATTGTGACACCTGTACTTGAGAAACCATACAATTACAAATACAAATACAAATATTTTTATTTCCAATTAAGGAGTCCTTTCGGGCAGAACAATTAACAAAGAATTTAATACAATGATTATGGATTGATTACATTGATTGGAAGATGACAACATTTTATGAAACAATAACTAATCAAAATTTAATCATACCATTGACATAGTAATAGTTGCATTCGAATGTATGCTATATAACAAGCACAGTGACCCATCAGTTGTAAAATAATAATGGTCGAACTTCAGAGAGGATTTATATAAAAATATATATATATACACCATACACATAAGTTTACACTTGGATTCTTTTCATTAAATAATTATTATTATGTATCATTTATTTATTAATTTATTATTATTATTATTATTATTATTATTTTCTTAGATTTATATGTTATGCATATAATTTAATAGGTAAATACTTATAGGTATATGCATAATATATATTATACCACTATATTGGATGTAATAATACAATGTGAACTTGGAAGAGGCCCGGAGGACAAACCTCATTCCCAGATAACAATTTAGTTCTAGTTTCTGTTAATGACATCAACAGTTTTATGACTATATCAATAATAATTACATTTTCATTTGAAAGTAACCAAATAAATTTAGATTTGTTATCCAATGATGCAAAATGTTTGCAAATATCTGAGATTTGCTGCATAGCTTCAGTTCTAAATGAATTTAAAATGGGACACTGCAGTAAAAAATGTATTTCATCCTCTATTTCTAATTTGCATAGTTTACAAATTCGTTCATGCAATGGTATATTCTGGTGTCTCCCCTTTTCAATTTCTAAGTTAT
Organism: Bathymodiolus brooksi; assembly: GCA_963680875.1. Taxonomy (NCBI): domain Eukaryota; kingdom Metazoa; phylum Mollusca; class Bivalvia; order Mytilida; family Modiolidae; genus Bathymodiolus; species Bathymodiolus brooksi. The sequence continues at coordinate 56,493,312 of OY804584.1, read as the reverse complement.
GTGCACTTATTCTAAATCTGATCAATATGTTTCTGTTAAAATTATCTAAATCAAGATAAGATTCAAATGCAAAATTATTCTTGAAAAGTCTATATGTGCGCAATTTATTTCCATTAAAAATTTAAGTTTTCCAAACTGCATTATATTTAGGTCTAAGTTTTGAATAAAAGTATGATTTTATATTTCTTTTTGTAGTCAATATCAACTTAGCACTTACATTAAGATACTTAAGTATGGTATCAATGCTTGCATACCAACTTTTTTTGTTTTGTTTATGTAGGGCTTCTGAAAGTAGACATATACAATATACGTACATTGTCGGTAAATATAAAATTTATTTGTACGAGCTTTAGAAACAGGCAGAATAGCGAGCCTTTGGCGAACTTTTCAGGCCTGTTTCGCAGCGAGTACAAATGAATTTTATATTTAACGACAATGTACGTATATTATGTTTATCCTGCAATGTCAAAAAAAGTCAGAAAACTTGTCAGATTTAAACAAAAAGGACAGAAACAAGCGCCATTCCTCGCCTTTCATAAATGTTGTCAAGGGTGTCTTCTTCATAGTCCGCGTTACATTAGTACCAGTTTCATACTTGTCTGCGCCCTCCGCTGTTACATAGCTACAGGGTACCAGGAAAGTTTATTCGTATAGTACAACAGTTTATTCGTCTAGTACGAATAAAGCAAAAATGTATTCGTATAGCATATTTGTACAGCAAATGTACTGATTGCAGGATAAACTCAGATAGTAAAGTTGATGAAGTATTAATTTTAGATAAGCGGACCCAATATTTTATCATGTTTAGAAGAACTTCCATACATTAGCGTATCGATAAACCCAGAGAACATAAGATTTTTTACACTTTACTAATGGCGGACACACTCGAAAGTTGATAATGGCCGTGCCATGTTTTTAAGAATAAAAAGGTCTATATCATGGCTAGAACATCTTACTTTCGGATGAGAAGATGATGACAATTTCCGTTTTGTACAAGACCAACATGTCAAGGTAGATTTTTATAGTCACAAAGCTAGCTCACTGAAACAATTGTCTGCAGGTAGACATATTTCTCCACAATGACATATACAGTACAGTCAGAGACATACCATGATAAATCACTGTGATAGACGTATCACTCATCTTAGTGATACTGATATATCTTTTGTTCTGTTTAATATATCTTCATAATTTCTTTTGTATTTAGAGTGTTACTTGCTATCACCCAAAATGCACAATTAGTAAGTAAATAGATTAAACAGACCAAAAGATATATCAGTATCACTAAGAAGAGTGATACGTCTATCACAGTGATTTATCATGGTATGTCTCTGACTGTACTGTAAACCTGACACCAAGTGAACCAGACCTTGTTCTTACTCTTTAAATCTGTGTGCTTAGCGAAGAAGCAGCAGGCTCAAATTTTAAAGTCTTTGGTCTGACCTGACCGGGGATCGAACCCATGAGCTACCTTACGAGTGGGAGCATGCTGACAATGACACCACAGAGGTGATCGTCGTTGCTTAATCTAAACTTCACCTGGAGTAAAATGAGGTCTGTAAGATATCAATGGAGTGTGCTGTATTTGACATACCGTATAACCGGTAATTTCTGCGGTCAACTCCGGACCGCAGAAATTAAAATCGCAGAATATTATGTAAAATAAATGTTTAATGTCCCGTACAAAATACGTTTTCAAACTCTAACTCCAATTCCGCCGTAAGTGTCAAATATTTAATTAGTCATAATTACTATATCCAGATAAACAAAACCTGGTACTATATTAATGTTTACACAACAATTAAAGATTATTTAGCTGTTAATTACAATTACTCCAGATCAAGAAATATGATTGTACCAAGCTGACACCGACAATATAATTGCAACAATCACCTGATTAATTATTTACAATCATAATAAAGTTTATTAAAGCAATATTTAAAATTGTTATTTCATAAATTAACATTAGATATTTTTTTTTAATTGTTGTAGTAGCTAGCTTCGATTGAATAATATCAAACTGCATGATCGCAGGATTCATCTAAAAGACCAAACAAATAGAAATGTACTGGTAGTAGAATTCCGGTTAACCCGAGTTTTTATGTCTACATTATACTAAAAGAATTGAATACAATTGCTTCTAATCATAATTCTTTAAAAAACATTGCTATATGATAAAGTATGAAAATTCGACATTAAAAATATACATCCGAAATATATCAAAGTTTATACCGATATCGATCCAACTGTTGACTTCGTATTTCCTGTCAACAAAATAGATCGCGAAAACAGTGAAAAAATAGTTTCTTAAGACAAATTTGAAGTTAACCAAATGCGTATTCAAAAGTTGTAACGTTTGAAAACTTTCTAAAGAACTAAATATGATTTTACTTCTAATGATCACTGTAATAATCACCAGTTGTTTATCGCAACATCACTTCAGTTGTTGCTTCCTGTAATACAAACAAAAAAAATTTCGGTGCAGAGATTTTCAATCCGCAGAAATAAAAATCCGCAAAAATTAAATGTCATCTTTTTAGACCAAAATCGCAGAAATTTCACACCGCAGAAATTACCGGTTATACGGTAATCAAACCTGTAATAAGAGGTCACCTTTGAGACAAAAAAAACTAGAGGCTCAGCCCACTGAGCCTGTATCGCTCAACTGACAATAGAATGATACTGAAGCAAATTTCAAAGGGAGATAATCATTACCTTAAGAAACAGCAGCCATCTTGAATGGAGGGTGGGGTTGTCGGACACAATTTTGAAAGGGACACACCCAGGGACTATCTATGCCAGGTTTGGACCTTACATAGATGCTTCCTGCCAAGTTTGGCTCCATTTGGCCAAGCTGTTTCAGAGGAGAAGATTGTTTTAACGTTAGCCAATCAGAAAAAAGAATTAATTTTGGCGGCCATGTTTGTTGGCCAAATGGAATCAAATGAAGAAGCTTTATAGAGGATCTTACATAGATGCTTCCTGCCAAGTTTGGCTCCATTTTTCCAAGCAGTTTCAGAGAAGAAGATTTTTTTAAACAGTAGCCAATCAGAAACAAGAATTGCCCTTGGCGGCCATATTTGTTGGTGGAACGGAACGAAATGGAGAAACTTCATAGAGGACCTTACATAGATGCTTACTGCCAAGTTTGGTTCCATTTGGCCAAGTTGTTTCAGAGGAGAAGATTAAAATATGAAAAAGTTAACGGACGGACGACTGACGCCAAGTGATGGCAATACCTCACATGGCCTTTTGGGCCAGGTGAGCTAAAAAATGTTGAAAAAGGGCAATAACTCCTAGAGGGGTAATCAGATTTACTTCAAAATTGCAGGGCATGTAGATCTTGAGAAGCTGAACATGTTTTCAGTTTACACTTAACATCTATCTCTTATAGTTTTTGAAATAAAGGACACAAAGTATTAAAATGTTGATGAAAAAAGAGCAATAACTCCAAATTGGGTACTCGGATTAACTTCAAAATTGCAGGATAGGTAGATCTTGATATGCTGCACATTTTTGCAATTTAAACTTAACCTTTATCTCTAATAGTTTTTGAAATATCAGACAAAAATGTTTAAATTAAAAAAAAATAATGAAAAAAGGGCAATAACTCCTAGACGGGTATTCAGATTTACTTCAAAATTGCAGGGCATGTAGATCTTGACAAGCTGAACATGTTTTCAGTTTACACTTAACATCTATCTCTTATAGTTTTGGAAATAAAGGATGAAAAGTACTAACATTTTTAAAATATGATGAAAAAAGGACAATAACTTCAAGACGGGTAATCAGATTTACTTTAAAATTGCAGGCTAGGTAAATCTTAATATGCTGCACATGTTTGCTGTTTAATCTTAACATCTATCTCTTATAGTTTTTGAAATATAGGACAAAAAGTATTAAAATGTTGATGAAAAAAGAGCAATAACTCCAAATTGGGTACTCGGATTAACTTCAAAATTGCAGGGTAAGTAGATCTTGATATGCTGCACATTTTTGCAATTTAAACTTAACCTTTATCTCTAATAGTTTTTGAAATATCAGACAAAAATGTTTAAATTAAAAAAAAATAATGAAAAAAGGGCAATAACTCCTAGACGGGTATTCAGATTTACTTCAAAATTGCAGGGCATGTAGATCTTGACAAGCTGAACATGTTTTCAGTTTACACTTAACATCTATCTCTTATAGTTTTGGAAATAAAGGATGAAAAGTACTAACATTTTTTAAATTTGATGAAAAAAGGACAATAACTTCAAGACGGGTAATCAGATTTACTTTAAAATTGCAGGCTAGGTAAATCTTAATATGCTGCACATGTTTGCTGTTTAATCTTAACATCTACCTCTTATAGTTTTTGAAATAAAAAACGAAAAGTATTAAAATTTGGAAAAATTGATGAAAAAATGGCAATAACTCCAAGATAAGTAATCAGATTTTCTTCAAAATTTCAGGGTAGTTAGATCTTGCTGTGCTGATCATTTTTACGATATTATTAACGGTTTTTTGAGTTATTACCAAAAACGTGCAATTTTAC